>CM026551.1:47754033-49004909 GCA_015143295.1 Tetracentron sinense | reverse complement strand
AGAAGGAGCATGAGATGCATCTCCGGATTACCCTGAAGACACTCCGTGAGCATAAGCTATATGCTAAGCTTAGCAAGTGCGAGTTTTGGCTAGAAAAAGTAGCATTTCTAGGCCATGTGGTGTCAGAAGAGGGGATTTCAGTTGACCCTGCTAAGATAGAAGCAGTGGAAGGATGGGGAAGACCTAAGAGTGTTACAGAGGTTCGAAGTTTCTTGGGCCTAGCTGGATATTATCGAAGATTTGTAGAAGGATTTTCCAGTTTGGCAGCTCCGCTTACTCATCTAACTCGAAAGAACGCTAGATTCGAGTGGAATGAGAAATGTGAGAAGAGTTTTCTTGAGTTGAAGAAGCGTCTCACCACCGCTCCGATCTTGACTGTTCCATCGGGTAGTGAAGATTTTGTGGTGTATAGTGATGCCCCACTCGTTGGGTTAGGTTGTGTTCTTATGCAACACGGGAAGGTGATTGCATATGCTTCTCGGCAGTTGAAAGACCACGAGAAGAACTATCCTACCCATGATTTGGAGTTAGCAGCCTTGGTTTTTGCTCTTAAGATCTGGAGACACTACTTGTACGGTGCGCAGTTTGAAGTTTTCACCGACCACAAAAGTCTAAAGTATTTATTCTCGCAGAAAGAGCTGAATTTGAGGCAGCGTCGTTGGATGGAATTCCTCAAGGATTATGATTGTTCTATCCAGTACCACCCGGGGAAAGCGAATGTAGTGGCAGATGCGCTAAGTAGGAGACCTACTGGGTTCTTGGCACACTTGATGGTCCAAGAATGGAAGCTACTAGAAGAGGCGTCTAGCCTTGATGCAGGTTTCGGTGTTGGAGCTTCTGGAGCCTTGTTGGCTAACATTATGGTCAGGCCAACCTTATTGGACAGGATTAAAGACTTGCAGTGGAATGATGGAGAACTGCACGCTGCCATGAATAAGTCACTGAGCAGCGGGTTTGAGGATTTCTCTTGGAGAGATGGTGGAGTTTGTTTCAAGGGTAGACTTTGTGTTCCGGATGATGAGGATTTAAGAAGGGAGATTCTGGATGAAGCACACAAGTCTAAGTACACCGTGCATCCGGGAGGTACTAAGATGTACCAGAACCTTAAGAAGTATTTCTGGTGGAAAGGTATGAAGAAAGATGTGGCTACCTTTGTATCCAAGTGTTTGGTGTGTCAGCAGGTGAAGGCCGAACACAGGAGGCCGGCAGGACTTCTTCAGTCTCTTCCTATTCCCGAGTGGAAGTGGGAAAATATCTCCATAGATTTTGTTGTTGGTTTGCCAAAGACGGCCAAGAACTTTGATGCCATTTGGGTTGTGGTTGACCGATTGACTAAATCAGCTCATTTTCTTCCATATCGGACTACTTTCAACTCCAATCAATTGGCTAATCTCTATATCAAAGAGATAGTTCGTTTGCATGGAGTGCCAGTTAGCATTGTTTCTGATCGAGATCCGAGATTTACATCCAGATTCTGGAAGAGTTTTCAGCAAGCCATGGGTTCCCATTTGGATTTTAGTACGGCATTTCATCCGCAGACAGATGGGCAAACTGAAAGAGTGAACCAGATCATAGAGGACATGCTACGAGCTTGCATGTTAGACTTTCAGGGTAGTTGGGTTGATCACTTGCCGTTGGTTGAGTTTGCCTACAACAACAGCTATCAAGCTAGCATTCAGATGGCACCGTTTGAGGCACTTTATGGGAGGAGTTGTCGTTCACCTTTGTGTTGGGACGAAGTTGGTGAGAGGAAGCTTTTGGGTCCCGAGCTCGTTGGTCAGACTGTGGATAGAGTTCAGTTGATCAGGGAGAGGTTGAAAGCAGCTCAGAGTAGACAGAAGAGCTATGCCGATACTCGGAGGAGAGATCTTGAGTTCCAAGTCGGAGATTTTGTATTTGTTAAGATCTCACCTACGAAGGGGGTGATGAGGTTTGGCAAGCGAGGCAAGCTCAGTCCGAGATATGTGGGTCCTTTTGAGATCATCACCCGAGTCGGGGAAGTTGCTTACCGGGTCGCCTTGCCACCTCACATGGAAGGTGTGCATAATGTCTTTCACATCTCTATGTTGAGGAAGTACATAGCGGATCCTTCACATGTCATTCATTTGGAACCGTTGGAAATTCGGGAAGATTTGACTCTAGTGGAGCAACCGGCTCGAATTTTGGACCGGAAAGAGCAAGTTTTGCGTTCTAAGGTCATTCCTCTTGTGCTCTTGCAATGGGAGCATCACTCTAGAGAAGAGGCTACTTGGGAGAGAGAAGCCGAGGTCCGCGAAAAGTACCCGCACTTATTCACCTAAGGTACGTAATTTCGAGGATGAAATTCTTTTAAGGGGGGGAGGATGTAGAGACCCGAATCTTTTTCATGTTTTTAGTGCATTGCATTAAGGGTATTTTAGTCTTTATAAGATGTTAAAGTGTGTGTATTCATATCTAATTATGGTGATGTAAACTAGGCTTCATCAACTTGTAACGGATGGATGTCATAACACATCCTAAACTTTAGGAAGCTCTAGTTTTAGCACCGTTTACTGGAATTGTGTGATTCTTAAACCATTAGAAAGGTGTTGGAACCCTCTTCGAGATTCATGTTTAGTATTTTTCCTCATTTCGAGTTTAAGTCAAGTCAATAGTGAGTTTTGTCTAATGGAATTGCAGATCAGTCAACTTTGAGGATATTTTAGTCTATAAATTAAGTGGAAATTGGAAATTCTAAAACGCCAGAAATGTTCATTTTCGAGAGACGAATCCAACGCAAGTTGAATCGTCAAAATCCGATGAACGAGTAAAAAGTTATGGCCAAAACAGTAAAGGGAGTCAAAACCTGCAGGAACCGATCGCTCGGTCAGAACCAGCGATCGATCGGTCCAAAACCGATCGATCGGTATCTATCGACTGGTCCAAAATTTTGTATGGGGAAATTTTCCAGAGAGTGTGTTTTTGACCGATCGCCCTGGTCATAAACACCGATCGATCGGTAGGCAACCGATCGCTCGGTCATTACCACCGATCGCTCGGTCCTTCGTGTTTTTGCTGATTTTTAGTATGGGCTTTTTGGTCTTTTCGTTCTCAGACCTTGGGGCTATAAATAGGGGGTCCTACTCGAAATATTAAAATACTCCACCTAGTTCTAACCTAATTTGGCAAAAAGGGGGAGAAACCCTAGGGTTTTGAGAGAGGGTTTTCTTGGAGAAGGAGGAGATTGATAGGAGATTGCAAGAAAAGTTTGGGAAGCTTCTCCAAATCGTCTCGGGAGCGTTTTGAATCCAATGGAAGGATTCCTAAGGTCGATATACTATCCTAATCAACTTTATTTTAAGGTTTTGTGAATGTTAAGATGTTAGGAATAGTAGAAATAGATGTTTGATGCATTTTCCCTAATTTTCTATGAAGTAAGCTAATTATTGATGGAAATGTGGAGGGAAATGTGGATTGGATGTGGATGAGAATATATGGAGGATGGGAAATGTATGGAGGATGGGATTAATTGTGGATGTGGATGAATATATTGATTGTATGGATGAATTATGGTTTGATGAATGCTTGAAAATATAGAGGAGAAATGGATTCATATTATACGTTCACAAGGTGTTTGTGAAAAGGCTTGAATGGGTAAATGCTATTATACTCTTATGAAATGGTGGTAAATTGATTATGAATTGCGATATGAATTATGATAAGATATGCATATGTGAATGGTTTGTTAAGTATGTCTAATTATTTGCATGGAAATTGATAGTCGGGAAGGTAAGAACTTAGAGGAACATCTCTCAAACCGGGAATTCTCTAACTATTTGGTATGGGACATATAGTGGAGTTTCCATGGTGGGAGATCGGAACCTAAGCAATTACCAACTCGAATATTAATTTCGACACTTAAGCACATATGCACGTGTATGTTAAGATAAGAGTCTCACAAGTCACACATATGGACTACAAGCATGAACATGGCATACGTATGACATTCTGAATAAGCATAAGCATAGGCATGGTCCGTATCCGCCAAGAACGGCATGTCTCATTACATGTGTGATCTGAATAAGTGCATAAGGCATGGTCCGTATCCGCCAAGAACGGCATGTCTCATCCTGGTATGATCTGAATAAGTGCATAAGCATAAGCATAAGCATCTCACAAGCACGTGGTCTCATAAGCATAAGCAACTCATAAGTGTATTGTCTTCCAAGTCTAAGATTCTCACAAGTACACGAGTTAAGGTGATGATATGATGTATATGCGCACACGTTCTTCCGCACTCTGATTATGTTATTATGCTATTGGATATGTTTCTGACTAAGTGCAGGTATATTATTATTGTTGATTGGATTTTATATACACTGAGTACCTTTGTACTCAGCCGGACTTTTGTCTTGGCAGGTATAGAGCAGGAGTACACGGTGGAGCCGTGGGTTGAGGAAACATACATCGAGGAAGGAGGTGAAGGTGAGCCTTCTGAGGAGGGAGCCGGAGACTTGGGCGGCTACACCTCTTAGTTTACATTTCTTTTCATTGAAAGAGTTTTGTATTTGACTTTTAGAGGATGTTGCTCAGTAGACTTCTTAGTAGTTGTGTATCAGACTCTTATTGGTTCATTGTTAGTTGTATATATAGACCTTAGACTTGTGCAGGTTGGATTGGGTTTATATATATATCGAAATTTTATTATCCTCATTTTTGAAGACTCGCGTAGTAGCCTTGTATGCATGGTTTTAAGCAGGTTTAAGTAATGTGGCGATTCCAAAGTCCTATTTTAGCCTTGTAGGATTTTGGGGTCGTTACAGAGGTGGTATCAGAGCACTAGGCATTAGGTTCCCTTGGGCTAAGTTGTCCTCTTAGTAGGAGTCATGTTATGTCACTCCGGGTCTGATACCAGAGGATATCAATCAAAGCACAAGGCATTAGAGCCCTTAAGGCTAAGGTGTTAAGTATAGGGTATAGGAAGATGTCAACCTCAGGGAAGCAACATCAAGTTTAGGATTCTAATTGTTCAGGATTGGGTTATGATTAAGTGTAGATTTAGGAATTTTATGTGAGTGTGTTCCTAAATAAGTTGTTTTCTTCTTCTCAGGACTGTAAGCATGAGAAGGGGTGGAAGAAACCATAGGCATGGAGGAGGCAGTGTGACAGATGGGGATTCCCCAGATGGTGCTTCCCAAGCCAATGTGAGTCGGGCTATGGAAGCTATTGCTGTAGCCATGGAGAGGCAGGCTGAAATTATGGCTCAGCAAACTGCGCTGCTAGCTGCTGGTCAAGCTAGGCAAGAGAGGGCGGTTGATGTTCACCCACCCCGTCACAACGGAGTGGAAGCTTTTAGGAGGATGAATCCTCCAGCCTTCTATGGTAGTACGGATCCCTCAGTTGCCGAGTTATGGATCATGCAACTAGAGAAGATTTTCACCGTGCTTGAGGCTACCGATGAGCAGAGGGTGAAATGGGCCTCCTTTGTCATGGAAGGCGAAGCGGAACATTGGTGGAGGGCCGCATCTAGGCAGAGGAATGAAGTGCGAGCTGGACAAGAGTGGACTTGGGGAGAGTTCCTCGACATCTTCTATGAGAGATACTTCCCGGTGTTTGTGAGAGATCAGAAGGAGATTGAATTCTCTACCTTGGAGCAAGGGAGGATGTCAGTGGCCGAGTATGAGGCCAAGTTTGTAGAGCTTTCTAGGTTCGCTCCTCACTTGATTGCTACGGAGAGAATGAAGGCAAAGAGGTTTGAGCGAGGTTTGAAGGATTTTATTCGGGAGAAGGTTTCGATACTTCAGCTCGAAACATGTAGGGAGGTGTATCAGCGTGCTTTGATAGCTGAGAAGAATTCAGAAGAATTGTTGAAGAAGAGGGAGAAGTTGCAAGCAGGTAGGTTTGGTCCTCAGGACAAGAGGCCAAGGGTGTCGGGTCCTATGTCGATTGCTAGGTCTACCCCTTATCAGAGGCCGACTCAGGTAGCCCCACGAGCAGCTCAGGTGGCTCCGCCTACTACTGGCATTCAGCTGTTTGATGTATGCCGCCAGTGCGGAAAGAGGCACAGAGTAGGAGAGTGTAGGGCAATTACTGGAGGTTGTTTCCATTGTGGAGAGGTCTCACACCGGATCCGAGATTGCCCACTCCGCATTCAGCAGGGGATTCAGTCGACTCAGCCACAGGGAGTCAGGCCCCCAGGTAGGCAGTCCACACAGCAGAGGCCACCACAGGGTCCTAGACCTCAGCAGCCTCGCCAGCCAGCTCAGGGTCGAGTGTTTGCTACATCGGAGCGGGATGCACAGGCGTCCGACGACGTTGTGCAGGGTACGTTTGATTGTGCTTTAGTCAATTAAAATATTGTTCTGATGCTATGTGTGTGATATTAAATGTTATGTGGTATGATGTAAGATGCATGTATGTATTCATGATTTGACAAATCAGCTTTGTGTATTAATTCAGGCTCATTGTTGATAAATGATTTCCTCGCTCATGTTTTGATCGATACTGGTTCCACTCACTCCTTCGTCACACCTAGTTTTGCACGAGAGTTTCCATTTGAGCCAAGTCTGTTAGATCGTGAATTGTCGATTGCTACTCCTATTGGTAGTTCGGTCATCACCGATAAGGTCTATCGAGCTTGTGATATTCGAGTAGGTCAGAGAGAGATGCCAGCTGATCTGATTGTCCTTGAGTTCCAAGACTTTGACGTCATTTTAGGCATGGATTGGCTTTCCAAATACCATGGGCATGTTGACTGTTTTGGGAAGGTAGTCAACTTTAGACCAATCAGTGAGCCCTCTTTTCGTTTCCAAGGGTTAAAGAAGAAGGACTTAGCTCGTTTCGCGGCATTGAGTCTTACTACCTCGGAAGCACTAGATTTCTCAAGTATCCCTATTGTAGAGGAATTCATGGATGTCTTTCCTAAAGACTTACCGGGTTTGCCACCGGATAGAGAAGTAGAGTTTGCAATTGAGTTGGCTCCGGGTACGGCACCCATCTCTAAAGCTCCGTATAGGATGGCTCCAGCAGAGTTGAAAGAGCTTAAGGAGCAGATTGACGAATTGCTTGGTCTTGGATTTATCCGCCCAAGTGTATCACCTTGGGGAGCTCCAGTGTTGTTTGTGAAGAAGAAGGATGGTTCGATGAGGATGTGCATCGACTATCGGCAATTGAACAAGGTCACCATCAAGAACAAATATCCTTTACCTAGGATCGATGACTTGTTTGATCAGTTGCAAGGAGCTAAGTATTTCTCCAAGATCGACTTAAGGTCAGGCTACCATCAGCTGAAGATAAAGGCGGAAGATGTGCCTAAGTCTGCTTTCAGGACCAGATATGGGCATTTTGAATTCTTAGTCATGCCTTTCGGTTTGACAAATGCTCCGGCAGCATTCATGGATCTTATGAATAGGATCTTCAAGCCGACTCTGGACCGCTTTGTGATCGTGTTTGTGGATGACATTTTAGTGTACTCCAGGACACAGAAGGAGCATGAGATGCATCTCCGGATCACCCTGAAGACACTCCGTGAGCATAAGCTATATGCTAAGCTTAGCAAGTGCGAGTTTTGGCTAGAAAAAGTAGCATTTCTAGGCCATGTGGTGTCAGAAGAGGGGATTTCAGTTGACCCTGCTAAGATAGAAGCAGTGGAAGGATGGGGAAGACCTAAGAGTGTTACAGAGGTTCGAAGTTTCTTGGGCCTAGCTGGATATTATCGAAGATTTGTAGAAGGATTTTCCAGTTTGGCAGCTCCGCTTACTCATCTAACTCGAAAGAACGCTAGATTCGAGTGGAATGAGAAATGTGAGAAGAGTTTTCTTGAGTTGAAGAAGCGTCTCACCACCGCTCCGATCTTGACTGTTCCATCGGGTAGTGAAGATTTTGTGGTGTATAGTGATGCCTCACTCGTTGGGTTAGGTTGTGTTCTTATGCAACACGGGAAGGTGATTGCATATGCTTCTCGGCAGTTGAAAGACCACGAGAAGAACTATCCTACCCATGATTTGGAGTTAGCAGCCTTGGTTTTTGCTCTTAAGATCTGGAGACACTACTTGTACGGTGCGCAGTTTGAAGTTTTCACCGACCACAAAAGTCTAAAGTATTTATTCTCGCAGAAAGAGCTGAATTTGAGGCAGCGTCGTTGGGTGGAATTCCTCAAGGATTATGATTGTTCTATCCAGTACCACCCGGGGAAAGCGAATGTAGTGGCAGATGCGCTAAGTAGGAGACCTACTGGGTTCTTGGCACACTTAATGGTCCAAGAATGGAAGTTACTAGAAGAGGTGTCTAGCCTTGATGCAGGTTTCAGTGTGGGAGCGTCTGGAGCCTTGTTGGCTAACATTATGGTCAGGCCAACCTTATTGGACAGGATTAAAGACTTGCAGTGGAATGATGGAGAACTGCACGCTGCCATGAATAAGTCACTGAGCAGCGGGTTTGAGGATTTCTCTTGGAGAGATGGTGGAGTTTGTTTCAAGGGTAGACTTTGTGTTCCGGATGATGAGGATTTAAGAAGGGAGATTCTGGATGAAGCACACAAGTCTAAGTACACCGTGCATCCGGGAGGTACTAAGATGTACCAGAACCTTAAGAAGTATTTCTGGTGGAAAGGTATGAAGAAAGATGTGGCTACCTTTGTATCCAAGTGTTTGGTGTGTCAGCAGGTGAAGGCCGAACACAGGAGGCCGGCAGGACTTCTTCAGTCTCTTCTGATTCCCGAGTGGAAGTGGGAAAATATCTCCATGGATTTTGTTGTTGGTTTGCCAAAGACGGCCAAGAACTTTGATGCCATTTGGGTTGTGGTTGACCGATTGACTAAATCAGCTCATTTTCTTCCATATCGGACTACTTTCAACTCCAATCAATTGGCTAATCTCTATATCAAAGAGATAGTTCGTTTGCATGGAGTGCCAGTTAGCATTGTTTCTGATCGAGATCCGAGATTTACATCCAGATTCTGGAAGAGTTTTCAGCAAGCCATGGGTTCCCATTTGGATTTTAGTACGGCATTTCATCCGCAGACAGATGGGCAAACTGAAAGAGTGAACCAGATCATAGAGGACATGCTACGAGCTTGCATGTTAGACTTTCAGGGTAGTTGGGTTGATCACTTGCCGTTGGTTGAGTTTGCCTACAACAACAGCTACCAAGCTAGCATTCAGATGGCACCGTTTGAGGCACTTTATGGGAGGAGTTGTCGTTCACCTTTGTGTTGGGACGAAGTTGGTGAGAGGAAGCTTTTGGGTCCCGAGCTCGTTGGTCAGACTGTGGATAGAGTTCAGTTGATCAGGGAGAGGTTGAAAGCAGCTCAGAGTAGACAGAAGAGCTATGCCGATACTCGGAGGAGAGATCTTGAGTTCCAAGTCGGAGATTTTGTATTTGTTAAGATCTCACCTACGAAGGGGGTGATGAGGTTTGGCAAGCGAGGCAAGCTCAGTCCGAGATATGTGGGTCCTTTTGAGATCATCACCCGAGTCGGGGAAGTTGCTTACCGGGTCGCCTTGCCACCTCACATGGAAGGTGTGCATAATGTCTTTCACATCTCTATGTTGAGGAAGTACATAGCGGATCCTTCACATGTCATTCATTTGGAACCGTTGGAAATTCGGGAAGATTTGACTCTAGTGGAGCAACCGGCTCGAATTTTGGACCGGAAAGAGCAAGTTTTGCGTTCTAAGGTCATTCCTCTTGTGCTCTTGCAATGGGAGCATCACTCTAGAGAAGAGGCTACTTGGGAGAGAGAAGCCGACGTCCGCGAAAAGTACCCGCACTTATTCACTTAAGGTACGTAATTTCGAGGACGAAATTCTTTTAAGGGGGGGAGGATGTAGAGACCCGAATCTTTTTCATGTTTTTAGTGCATTGCATTAAGGGTATTTTAGTCTTTATAAGGTGTTAAAGTGTGTGTATTCATATCTAATTATGGTGATGTAAACTAGGCTTAATCAACTTGTAACGGATGGAGGTCATAACACATCCTAAACTTTAGGAAGCTCTAGTTTTAGCACCGTTTACTGGAATTGTGTGATTCTTAAACCATTAGAAAGGTGTTGGAACCCTCTTCGAGATTCATGTTTAGTATTTTTCCTCATTTCGAGTTTAAGTCAAGTCAATAGTGAGTTTTGTCTAATGGAATTGCAGATCAGTCAACTTTGAGGATATTTTAGTCTATAAATTAAGTGGAAATTGGAAATTCTAAAACGCTAGAAATGTTCATTTTCGAGAGACGAATCCAACGCAAGTTGAATCGTCAAAATCCGATGAACGAGTAAAAAGTTATGGCCAAAACAGTAAAGGAAGTCAAAACCTGCAGGAACCGATCGCTCGGTCAGAACCAGCGATCGATCGGTCCAAAACCGATCGATCGGTATCTATCGACTGGTCCAAAATTTTGTATGGGGAAATTTTCCAGAGAGTGTGTTTTTGACCGATCGCCCTGGTCATAAACACCGATCGATCGGTAGGCAACCGATCGCTCGGTCATTACCACCGATCGCTCGGTCCTTCGTGTTTTTGCTGATTTTTAGTATGGGCTTTTTGGTCTTTTCGTTCTCAGACCTTGGGGCTATAAATAGGGGGTCCTACTCGAAATATTAAAATACTCCACCTAGTTCTAACCTAATTTGGCAAAAAGGGGGAGAAACCCTAGGGTTTTGAGAGAGGGTTTTCTTGGAGAAGGAGGAGATTGCAAGAAAAGTTTGGGAAGCTTCTCCAAATCGTCTCGGGAGCGTTTTGAATCCAAGGGAAGGATTCCTAAGGTCGATATACTATCCTAATCAACTTTATTTTAAGGTTTTGTGAATGTTAAGATGTTAGGAATAGTAGAAATAGATGTTTGATGCATTTTCCCTAATTTTCTATGAAGTAAGCTAATTATTGATGGAAATGTGGAGGGAAATGTGGATTGGATGTGGATGAGAAATATATGGAGGATGGGAAATGTATGGAGGATGGGATTAATTTGTGGATGTGGATGAATATATTGATTGTATGGATGAATTATGGTTTGATGAATGCTTGAAAATATAGAGGAGAAATGGATTCATATTATACGTTCACAAGGTGTTTGTGAAAAGGCTTGAATGGGTAAATGCTATTATACTCTTATGAAATGGTGGTAAATTGATTATGAATTGCGATATGAATTATGATAAGATATGCATATGTGAATGGTTTGTTAAGTATGTCTAATTATTTGCATGGAAATTGATAGTCGGGAAGGTAAGAACTTAGAGGAACATCTCTCAAACCGGGAATTCTCTAACTATTTGGTATGGGACATATAGTGGAGTTTCCATGGTGGGAGATCGGAACCTAAGCAATTACCAACTCGAATATTAATTTCGACACTTAAACACATATGCACGTGTATGTTAAGATAAGAGTCTCACAAGTCACACATATGGACTACAAGCATGAACATGGCATACGTATGACATTCTGAATAAGCATAAGCATGGCATGGTCCGTATCCGCCAAGAACGGCATGTCTCATTACAGTGTGATCTGAATAAGTGCATAAGGCATGGTCCGTATCCGCCAAGAACAGCATGTCTCATCCTGGTATGATTTGAATAAGTGCATAAGCATAAGTGTAAGCATCTCACAAGCACGTGGTCTCATAAGCATAAGCAACTCATAAGTGTATTGTCTTCCAAGTCTAAGATTCTCACAAGTACACGAGTTAAGGTGATGATATGATGTATATGCGCACACGTTCTTCCGCACTCTGATTATGTTATTATGTTATTGGATATGTTTCTGACTAAGTGCAGGTATATCATTATTGTTGGTTGGATTTTATATACACTGAGTACCTTTGTACTCAGCCGGACTTTTGTCTTGGCAGGTATAGAGCAGGAGTACACGGTGGAGCCGTGGGTTGAGGAAACATACATCGAGGAAGGAGGTGAAGGTGAGCCTTCTGAGGAGGGAGCCGGAGACTTGGGCGGCTACACCTCTTAGTTTACATTTCTTTTCATTGAAAGAGTTTTGTATTTGACTTTTAGAAGATGTTGCTCAGTAGACTTCTTAGTAGTTGTGTATCAGACTCTTATTGGTTCATTGTTAGTTGTATATATAGACCTTAGACTTGTGCAGGTTGGTTTGGGTTTATATATATATCGAAATTTTATTATCCTCATTTTTGAAGACTCGCGTAGTAGCCTTGTATGCATGGTTTTAAGCAGGTTTAAGTAATGTGGCGATTCCAAAGTCCTATTTTAGCCTTGTAGGATTTTGGGGTCGTTACAATAAAGCCCTTAAGAATCTTAAAGACTTGTATAAGGAATATAATATTAAATTTAGTACCCCTAATGTCTTGAAGTCAAGTGAGGAGAATATTGTTACAACAAGTTCAAAGAGAAGAAATGACGATTTCTTGAGATTTGAAGAAGAAATGAGTCAAATTACTAATTTAGAAGTAAGATCAGAATTAGATTTGTATTTGAAAGAGCTAAGAGATAAATCTGACGATTTAGATATATTACTTTGGTAGAAAATTAATACAAAAAAATATCCAATTTATCAATAATGGCTCGTGATATTTTAGCGATTCTAGTGACAATAATAGCTTTTGAGTCTGCTTTTAGCACTGGAGGAAGGGTACTTGACCAATTTAGAAGTTGTTTAAAATCTGACACTGTAGAAGCCTTAGTTTGTTGCCAAGATTAGATTCGCACAACTAAACAAAAGGAGTTCGAATTAGTAAAATTGGATAAATTAGATATATTTATGAATGATATAGATAATTAAACATAGCATAAATATTTTTCTATATAGTTTTACTTTGTTTTATTGTATTATGTCTGTCTGTCGCTGACAAGTAAATTTTTTTTTTTTTTTAAACTTTGTCATTGCTCTTTTTGTTGTAATACTGGTCCCAAGCTCGGATAAAAGAGGAGGGTATCCATTTCCTTGTTAGGTTGATAGTCGGTGTAAAAAAAAATCTCTTCATCTCAACTTACATAAAAAATTCCGCTCTTTCTTCCGGCCCTGCCCTGGCCCTTGAGGACAGGGCTAAGGCCCAATCAATCCCGACCCTGAAGGGCTAGAGCTGGGCTAGGGCCCAATCAATCCCGACCCTGAAGGGCTAAAGCTGGGCTAGGGCCCTACTCTTATAGGGAAGGGTAGGGTTAGGGCCGACCCTGGCCTTGCCCTTTGATAGCCCTAGTTGGAGTAGTAAAAAAAAAAAAATTGGATGGCAAAACTCAAACTAAAGCAAACCAGCTATCTAATTATAGATTTTGTCACTTTGTTACTAAAATTTAGTTACGTTTTTTTGAAAGTGAAGTCTACAGCTAATAAGGGCACCATCCAATCAGCTTGGTCTCCACCTCCACTTGGGTGGTTGAAGATAAATGTTGATGATTCAGCCTTTCCCTATGGAGGGACGGCAGGGGCAGAGATCGCAGTTTGAAACCATGATAGGGTTGTTGTTCTAAAAGCATTGTACCCTCTAGACAATGGCAATGCTCGTATTGCTGAAGCAAAGGCAATTCATTGCTCATCAATTTTAGTGGCAGTAATTTATCATTGAAGGTGATGCAAGCATATTTTTTAATATATTCAAGGGAAAAACACATGCTCTTTGTAAGCATCCAATTTTTACACCCCGTCCGAACCTAGAATCCCAGGACCTAAACCCTCGGGCTTTAGGCCCATTGCTATTAGGACAACCCTAAACCCTAGCTAAACCCTAGACCTAGCCCTACCTAAACCCTAGCCCAGAGCCTAGTTCTAAACCCTACGAGCTCAAAGCCCACTTAGCTATCCAAATTCCAAAATCTAAGCTAAACCATAGCTAGACCTTAGGCTAAACCCTAGGTGAGCCTTAGACAAGCCTTAGACTAAGCCCTAGACTAAACCCTAGACTTAGCCCTAGCTCAACCCTAGCCTGAAACCTAGGACAAGCCCCATGGGCTCGAGGCCCGTTTAAAAATCCAAAAAACCCTCAAATCCTAAAAGCCCAAGCACTTTAGGGCCCACACTTGGGCCCACCCCAACCCGTGAGGACCACATGGGTGGGACCCACACCCTCCAAACTCGAGTTTGGGCGGGAAAACCCCAAAATAGGTGCCCACTATGCTTTTGGCCCAAGTGGGTTTGCGCCTGACCCGAAATAGCAATAATTTCAAGGTGTCAGCAATTGAATTACCAACACCCCCAAACATCACCTCTTTGAGAATGGCGATAATTCGATTACAGTCATTCTTGATCTGCATTTTTACATGTGCAGGCTCCCCAACAGCCACCCCAGTCACTTGGAACCTCCACCATGACTCACCACCGACTTCCTTAATACCCGAAATGCCCTTGGGGTCTCCCCCTTCCTCTATAAAGTCCAAGGTCACCCCATGCATTTCCTAAGCCATTTTCAGCCTCCAAACGCTACTAAAATCGCACCAGGCCATCCCACTATCCTATCAACACTTTTCTCAGCTTTAGGCAAGTACTCAAACCCCTCCTAAAGTAGCCTTGACCTTCCCCAGGCTTCTCTACAGTCACAACACCTCCACTGTTCGTCACCCCGTCTACAGCCACTGTGCGAGGGTAGGAGCCCCCCCTCACCCCCTACCTTTTTGTTCTAAGCTGTAAGGGACCCCTGGTCCTGCTCCAGGGGTCCCATGTTTGCTTCCTTTCATGTCCTTTAGCTCCTGTAACCAAGGACAGGGCCCCCTCATCTTCTCCATGGATGTATGGGGGTACCCTCGAGATATGGCTCGGGTGCAACACCCTCACCAGTGCATGGTATCACCCCATAGGGTCTAGGAGTCCCTCAGTCCATGAGGGAACCCTTAGACCCCTGATTGGTTCAAGCCCAGTGGGGAAAATAGTTTTTTTTGAAAAAACTGCTACTGGTCGGTAATTCTATTACCGACCACACCAAAAAAAACCCTAAGTCACTCTGTCGCCACTTGCTTTATCGACATAGTGGGCTTGTTTTTTACAGACTTCGGGCCCCTGTAGGGCCCACATGCTATGTACCCTGGGGGCTACAATAGCTTTTTGGAAAGCCCATACAGTCTTCTAGCTCCCTGCAAAGTTTCAAGTCTAGGGGCCAAGCCTAACCATAGTTAGCAAGGTCCCAAACTCAGGTTAAGAGAGTGAGCAATGTGTCGGTAGTCAGACTACCGGCATTTCAGATCTTTTTTTTGCTTAATTTGGGCCCCTGTGGGGCCCACACCCTTGATCTGTTGGGTCTGATACCTGATCCATTGGAAAGCCTGGATCCCAGCCTTCTTGTGCATGCTTTTATTTTTACCCAAGGATGATCCCTAACCCTAATTAATCACTCACAAACCCTGGTTAAAAAATTGCAAAAATAAAGGTAACCTAATTACCTCCATTCTGTAAAATTTTGATTTTGGGCTTTGTGCAGGGCCCAAACCTGGTAGGAGGCCACTCTAGGCCTTGCCATACCCTTTGAGCCTATTCTTGACTGACCATGACCCTTAACCATGGTTAAAGTGACCCCCGGTTAACTTTTAACCACGGTTAAGCACTACTTAACCCCACAAAAAATATGGAAAAATCCCTAGAAATCCATAAAAATACAAAAGACCAAAAAATCTCAATCTTGGACTTTTTAACCTTAGTTAGCACCCCTAACCATGGTTAACACCCTCTTAACCCCAGTTAACAACCCTAACCCTCGGTTAACACCTCCCTTTGCCTCCGGGTTTCACATTAGGCCTACCGGGCTTCACCCTTGGCCTACCGGGCCTCACCCTAGTCTACCGGACTACTCCTTGGCCTACCGGGCCCACCCTTTTGCACATTGACCAACCTCGGTCAAACAAAACCCTAATCTGCCGGGTTAGGTCCATTAGCCACCTTTTAGTGCACACACACATACCCCCTCGCCTTAGCACGGGCTCAAGTGCTAGAACTACGCTCGGTCTGATCTCACCCCAATGTGAGTACGTAGGCAGCCCAACACGGGCTCGACCCTAATTAGCTTTTACTTTCTTCTGGTTAGTATTAACTTAAACACTAATGACATTCAATTAATCTTGATTTTAATTTTGGCTTAAACCTAACAAGTAGGGAACCACCATGTGTGGAAGTGTCGGGGTGCCTAACCCCTTCCCCGAACTTAACTGAACCTTTTACCCCGATCCCTAATCGCAGACCAAGCCTTATCCAATATTTCTCGGGGACTTATCTCTTCTGAATTAATAAGTGACGACTCTAAATCCCGTGAGATTTTTTTTTAGGGAGTGCAATCCCGTGCTCACACTCTTCAATGGGATAGTCAGATTTTAATGGAAGATATCATGGTTATGTGGCGACACTTTACTCAAGCTACTGCTAATGTAATTCGTCGTGATGTAAACGCATTCGCACATAAGCTTGCTAAGAAAACCCTAGACTAACTCGGAGAAGAAATAGCAGAAAAAATGCGAGTACATCACTCCTTCCATAAGTGCCAGAGAATGGTGCAGATCTGAATGGTAATACGGTCTTGATCCGGATAACACAAGAGCTTTTGGTATAATTCGAACCACCAATCTTCAAAACGATTAGTCGGAACAGCAAGAGAGTGAATATTCAGAGGGGACCCCAGCTAAACAGCCCAAAAAAAAATCACATTGTAGCAAACAATGCTCGATGGTCTCGTTGGGACAGTCACACCAAGGGCAAGGCGAGAAAGGGAGGATATGACGTCGAATCAAATTTGCATCCACAACCAAAGCATTAGAGCAACATTTCCATGAGAAAAATTGCAATTTCCGAGGAACTGGTAAATTCCATAATACCTTCCAAAATTCCGGAGCAATTGTATTAGAGGAGGAAGCCAAGGAATTGCCTAAAGTCTGAGCACTGATATTGGCAACATGATAGGCAGATTTGATTGAGAACTGTCCTTTGTTAGAGAAGTGCCAAACCCATCGATCTGCCATACCACGAGTGCTAGGATGGAGAGCTAAAATGGCCTTTCGTTCGACCGGAGAGAATAAACCATCAATGGGCCTGGGGTTCCATGAATGGGACGGAAGAATCAGATCTGAAAAACCAATTCTAAGGATAACTACAATGGCTTTTGAGAGAGGGGTTAAAATTAGGAAGATCAGGGATCCATGGTGAGGACCAAATGTTAATGCTATTTCCAGTACTCACTTGCTTCCTTAAGCATTTTACTAAGAGCCGCCGACCTACTAACATACTGCGCCACCCCAATATGGGCGATGACCTAGTTGCGCTTCTAGAAACTCTGAGTGATGGATTTCAAAAATTGAGCCCATAAGGATTGGGTTCAATAAAAAGCCGCCAACATTACTTGGCCAAAAAAGCCAAGTTGAAATAAGAGAAGATCCGAAATGAGGCCGTATTTTCTAGTACTAAGCCGCAACCATCAATGCATGGGTCCCCCTAAGATCCAAGCTCAGAGTTCAGTTCGGATCAAGGAAATGAAAATCTTCCAAGGATTCCAAAATGGATTTCACATGAGGTTGGCTGGATAAAAATAAATGTGGGCAGTGCTGCAATCTCTAGTCTTCCGGCGGCTGGGGCAGGTGCCATTGTGTGAAATCACTTTGGGGGAAATTTTATGACATCAATCAAAAGCCATTTTGGAAGCTCAACTCGCATAGCAACGGTTGGGATAGGATCCAAATCAAGTCGGACTCTAAGGACATCGACACTCTTTATGGCACCTCAGATCTAGAGCACTGGGAAGCTAGCACATTATTAGCCGACATAAAAGCTCTAAGGAACATATTTAGGTCTGTTCTTGGGAAGGGCTGCC
The DNA here is from genome assembly GCA_015143295.1 of Tetracentron sinense. Taxonomy (NCBI): domain Eukaryota; kingdom Viridiplantae; phylum Streptophyta; class Magnoliopsida; order Trochodendrales; family Trochodendraceae; genus Tetracentron; species Tetracentron sinense. The sequence goes on along the minus strand of CM026551.1, from coordinate 48,987,202 downwards.
AATTCCTTGGCCCACAATTTTGCCAACCCAGCTCTCTAAGTATAATTTATTTTTATTAATTAATTTATTTGCAATAGCTCGTTTATCTATTAAAGGGTGGAAAATCAATCACACAACCCTCATGGCACTAGATCCCGAGTGTTTATGCACACATACCAAAAACCAATGTTCAAAAAAAGAGTTTATTGACAGTTGGGTGTTATTCTTCCTTGGTTAGTTTCATATTAGATGGTTATTTGATTACGTAGGTGTATAAGGGACCAACAGTCTTCCATAAGTCGAGTCCTTTTGAAGTGGTTGAGTGGATTTACACTTGTAACACCTTAACGAAAATCTTAAATATGATCGTATGCATGTGTTTGTGTTATTCCACAAAACCAATGTCCAAAAAAAAAAAATTCTTTGTTTTGCTCACATACATGAGAAGAGCAAATATACAAGACAGAAGATCGAATCACAACCAATTGCAATTGAATTTAGGGAGAGTTCAATCGTATTCATAGGCCAACATTTGTCCTTCTTTACCCTGATCAACTATGGTTAAGATTCACTAATCAATGGGGTTCAATAATAAAACTCCGCTCCAACCCCCGTAAAGCATAGTTCGACTTGATATTTAAGCTGTAATACTTTTTTTTGTGGAAGCTGTAATACTTAATGATAGTAACAACATGTCCATATATACTTCCATAACAATATATCAATTAGAAAGGACAAAAGCTTTAGATGCCCAGAGCTGGAATCCAGTACAAATATATTATGTTAGATGTGAATAAATGCCTTCCATTCATTCCACCCTTTCGTTACGATGAATTTAATTTATTTTTTTTGGCGGTGGGGCCTTAAATCTTAATTAACATTTTTCACGTTTTGGCCATAAATTCAAAACAGCTGTAGCTGTCCCAATCTCAAAAACCGTCCATCCCTATTGCCAACGAATCCGGATCCTGCGTAGCTTCCCACATTATTATACTACTTTCATTATCTATTATTAGCTTTATGTATCTCTATTATTATAATGCAAGAAGGATGGATAGCGTTACCTAAAAATATATCCCTAAAAGTATATTTCTATATTAGATAAGTATTTTAGGGTATTATATTAATTTAAAAATAAGTAACCACATCTCTACTAATTAGGAGCTATTTTAAGAGATTGGGATAAGAGAACATGAGAGTGTATTAAATGTGTAGGTTAACTCTCCTAGTTCTTCTCCTAATAAGGATCCCGTTCCAAAGAAAAAGGTTTTACCATTATCCTCTCCTAAATTTTTTCCTACAATAATAATCTATTAAATTACATAATAGTTAAATTCATTGTTTACATCTATTTCATGTTCATATAAAAATTTATTTATCATTTAATTTAATAACTTATAATCGTTTGGACTGTACACTCACGTGCATCGCAGGTGCCTTCCACTAGTCCCATTAAAAGGATTAATACCAACTAATCTATGAGTTTTAAAAAAATTGACGCATTTAATCTAGCGAGACAACACCATGACATAAATGATCTGAGCCATTATTTTGTATATATTACAAATAAGGGGTTGTTTGGCATCGTTCATCAGGAATAATTTTTCTTATCCCGGGAACGGGAACAGAAACAGTCTAAACACGTTTGATAAGTCATTTTTAAGAAACAATTTTAAGAATCATTCTCCTTTAGGCACAATTTTTAGGGAACACAAAAAAGTCACTTTTCAGAATCAATTTTGAGAAAAACGTTTAAAACGAATTAGATAAGCATCATAATTGACGAGAAAGATGAGATATAATAAAAAATTTTGGTATTTTATAACACTTATATATGTGTTGATGACATAAAAATATTAACGCCAAATTTTATTTAATTTATTTTTATTTTTATTTTTTTCATCCAAACCCAATCGTAATTCTGTTATTTCTTTTCATCATAATTGATTCTGATCTACAGTTACCAAATGCATTCACAATATAAAATTGATTACAATAATCAAAACTTATAAGAATTAATTCTTTTCTCAGAATGAGAGAGAATTGCTAGAATTGATGCCAAACAGCCCCTTAAGGTGCTCAAATTCCTCTATTTTTTTTCTTTACTTAAGACATCATTTATCCTCCTATCTCAACTTTTTGCTTAAACCAAATGAACCAATCAAGCATCTGATTGGTTTGTGTGGAGATGTTTATATATAAACTTTTATGCAGTTTCACCTAGGATTTGCGCTCTCTTTCTTGGGACTTAATCCAAGGACAACCCCATCAGAAACATATACCTTGCCATATTTTTCAATGATTTAAACCATACTTTTTTTTTGTTGGGGGGGGACTCATTTACATGAACTAATTAGTGGTTAGCTTGGGATTGGAGCTCTTCAAACTTGCCGCCCGGGGATTAGATCCCAAGACCTCTCAGTTGATAGAGGCCACACCCAGGGCGGAGCCAAGTGGGGGCACGTGCCCCCACTAAATTTTTAAAAAAATGGATGTATTCTTCTCCAGTTGCAACCAGTTTTGCCAAAACCGGTTACGCCCTTGAGGTGGCCACATGTCTCTTTTGACACCTCTTAACTATGGTTAAGATTCACTCACCCCTAAGGTTCATCTACCTATTCTTGATTTTTAGAAAAAAATTATAATTTTTTATGTTAACTATGGTTAAAATTTACCAACTCCTAGGGTTAATTTTTAAAAAATATTTTTTCTAAAAACCAAAGAGAGGTGGGTGAACCCTAGGGATAGGTAAATCTTAACCACAGTTAAAGGGTGTAAAAAGGGACATGTGTGACTACAGGCCCAAAACCGGTTACAACTGGAGAAGATCACCAGTCTTGAAAAAAAAAAAAATTCCCTTTATTTTAAGCAAGCCATGGGGATGGGTGGATCATTCAATTGTGATTGAACTTGGGGAGAGTTCAATCACACCTAGTCAACACAGCAAAACATGTCCCTTTTAATATTTGTTAACTATAGTTGAGATTCACTAACTCTTGGGGTTCAATAATTTAACCTTGTATTTAAAAAAAAAAATATTAACTATAAGATTTAAAGTTCCTAACCAAAGTTAAATATTTTTCTATTATTTTTCTCTTCTAAAAACCAAGGGTATTGTTGATCGAACTCCAAGAGTTAGTAAATCTTAACCATGGTTAATAGAGGATAAAAGGGACACATGTTGACATGTGGGTGCAATTGAACTCTCTCCAAGTTCAATCGCAATTTACTGTGATCTGATCTCCATGCAATTTCCATTGAACTTAAAAAAAGAAATTATACTAAGTCGGGGGACAATTGTCTCTAAAAAAATATACTATATTATTTAATTATTTAATAGGTATAGCCATGAGGCAAGGGGGCAACGGTCCCTGAACTATTGAAAACAGAATATAACTTTTATATCATGTTATTTAATTATTTAATGGTGAGAGTCATGCAGCAAAATGATATCTATTCCGTAAAGAATGGAAAATATATAATACTTGTAAGATATGCATGTAAGAAATATGAGTGAAATGCCCTAAAAACTTAATCATGAAAAAAAAAAAAAAACCAGCTGGAGCTATGCCCCCCCCCCACCCATCACATTTCCCCACTACTAGAAAATCCTTGCTCCACCCTTGGCCACACGCCCAAATGATTTTATTTTTTGGTTGATTAGCAAGATGATTTAAACCATACCAATTAAATAAAGTCGAGTCAAAGTAATCTAATAAAGTCGAGTCCAAGTTTAGATGGACAGTTTGAATTGGCCTCCTCATCCTTCGTTTATTTGGTACATCTCGTAATCCTTGTCTAGTCAATAACGTGACGTGCAAAAACACATTTTATGCATGGTGAGTACTCTCCATCGAGCATACTCACCTTGTTTGTGGATATAATTCAGGTGAGACCAACCACAAATTCTCTAGGCGCCTAGGGTGAGTTAATAATTCTTGGTATCGGATTCCACATAGTATAAGAAATAGCAGTGATTAGCACACCACACAATGCCATGGTCACGTGTCCCTTTTAACACTCCTTTAATTATTGTTAAGCTTAAGAAAATTAAAATTAAAATTAATTTTTTAATTTTTTTCTTTTAAAATTAAGATTAAATTACTTAATTTTAGGAATCAGTGAATTTTAATTATAATTAATGTGTGGTAAAAAATGGGACATGAACCAATAAGGACTACACATTAGACTCCATATAAGAAATGTTGTCAAATAGGGTCAGGTAAAGTTGAATGACACATGTCCGAATTGTATTTGAAGGCGAGGGACCAGGTATCAAAAATAGTTATGGTTAACGAACATTTAACAAGGTACGGATATGGTAATATTGGTGGGTTGTTTAGATTGAATTGTTTACAGCTAAATGGTTCGGTCTTATTAATTTAGCTATTTCTCGTTATTGGTGAGGTCAAAAAAAGGAAGAAGATCGCATTCATTGGCAATGCTGGAAGAAAATGTGCTACTCTAAATCGTCTGGGAGCCTTGGGTTCAGAAACATGGTTTTTTTCAACCAGGCTTTGCTAGCCAAACAAGCATGGAGAGTGAAAATGATGTCGGGTCTTCTATGGAGCAGAATTCTAAAATCACTTTACTTTCCAAAAGTCGATTTTATGCAAGCCAAAAGCAACTATAGAGAATCTTGGGGATGGAAGAGTATTCTGCATGGTCGAGAACTCCTTCAGCTTGGCATCTTGCGAAAGGTTGGCTCAGGCCATTCTATCGACCCCTAGAAGGATCTGTGGATTCCTAATTTGCCAAATTTTGAAATTTTTTTCCCAAAGCCGGAAGGTTGCCTAGTCTCGAAAGTTTCTCATCACCTTGATCCTATTACTAAAAATTGGAAAATCGATGTTCTCCACAATCTTTTTTCCAATTCGGAGATTAAAGAAATCCTGGATCATCCAAGTGTCCTTTGTGTTAAGGACTCTTGGGTGTGGCATTGTGAAGCTAAGGGCAATTTCAATGTTAAATCAGCATATTACCTAGCTATAAAGAATGACCCTTGGAGGCTAAAAAATGCATCCTCTTATGGAGATAATATCCCAAACTCAAAATGGAGCTCTCTATGGAAGATCCTTGTACCTTCGAAATTACTTCTCTTTATGTGGAGGTGCATCTCTGATATCTTGGCAGTAGGGGTAAATCTTTTCAACAGGAAAGTCGACATTGATCTGACATGCAGATTGTGCGGGAAAGATGCAGAAACTGGTGTCCACCTCTTCTTTCAATGCGAGTTTGCAAGAAGTGTTTGGTTTGGCTCCTCAATTTGTTATCACAGTAACAAGGGTAATGTGGAATCTATGGGAAAATTATGGGAATTATGGTCAAATGGGAGTTTATTCAAATCAAATAACTATGACATCACTATCAGGATTGTTTGTGTGGTGTAGATGATCTGGAAAGCTAGGAATACATGTATCTTTGACAGTTCCGAACCTGATCCCCGGAGAACAGTAGACAGAGCCAATGTGTATGCAGTTGAGCTATCCTCTGTTCAAAATATCAGCTCTGTTCTGGATTCCCACACTCCTATAGCTCAAAGATTTTCAATGCATTATGTGGATGATTTAGATTGGGTGGTTCCCCCAATCGGTTGGCTCAAGATAAATATGGACTGCTCACATTCGTTGGATGGCTCGTTTTCTAGTGTGGGAGGGCTGGTCAGGACTCATACGAGAAAGTTTGTTGCTTCTTTCTGTTTTCTTGTGATGTCCAGGAATGCAAGACAATGAGGCAAAGGCTGTATTTTTGGGTCTTCTGTTATGCTTACAAAATAACTGGAATAGGTTTATTCTAGAAGGTGACTTTCAAACTCTTTTAAATGCTATCAGTGAAGGAAAAATGAAGCCTCATTGGGATATCCAAGCTATTTTCGAGGACATATTGATCTTATGGAGAAACTTTCCTAAGTCTAATATTCAGTGGGTGCGAAGAACTCAGAATACTGCAGCTCTTAATCTTGCCAAAGTAGCGGACTTGGAGGCCTCAAATTTTATTAGATCGGGATTCTATACTAAGGAAAATCTGGTAGAAGTTTTAATTTTAAAGCTCATGTTCACCCCTTTTTTAGATGAATAAATTTTTAGATGATTACCAAAAAAAAAAAAAAATGAACATTTAACAACTCCAATACATTCATTGTTATTTGGAAGGTAGTCGAATACATTCATCCTCGAGCTTGCTTGATTCGTTAACCAAAACGTAGAGCTCCATTCTTTTAGTAGATACTAGTTCAAGCTAGTTCAAGCTGCACGTGCAAGGCACATGCAGTGTAATAAAAAATATTAATATAATGTTAAAAATTAATATTTTATTATGATATAATATATTTATATATTACCTATCACATATGTAGTAACATTAGTTTCTCTTAAATTAAATGTATTTACCGTATTAACTAACAAAGCTTCAGTTTTGGACTCTATTGACATATGTATAGTGAAATATATGAAGAATGGAAAACAACATATGTATTGGAATTCAACTGCACTCTTTTTTAGAATTTGCATGCAATGAAATAAATAGCAACCTTAAATAATAAAATCTTCCTTCCACTTACTTGCAAAGTATATAACTAAAACTTAAAAAATTCATACAATCAATACAATGAAAACACCCTTACATCTCACAATGAATGTTCATAAGGGCCACAACATATTTAGTTCAGGAAACATAGACCAATGAAAAATTAAGTGATAGAATGAGAAAAAAAAATGTGAAAAAAATATAAAGAATTAGCTCATGGCTACTTTTTGGCTAAAAGTAAGGAATGTATTAATTTTTGGCTGAAAGTAAGGAATGCGAGTAGGACTAACACGGCTCTAAAATAAAATATTAAATTCTTTTTTAGTAAAATGTTATCATGTAATTAACACATACTCTAAACTCTTACACAGCCAATCCTAAGGTCTTAGGTGCCATAAGGATAAGTCCAATCAACCACTCCAAAAGGGTCTGCCTTAAACTATGATACTCATTTCAGCCATGTAGATCCCTGACTCACTATGAGATTGGATCAAAGTGCAATTGAACTCTTTCCAAATTCAATTGGACCCAGAGATAAACACATGTCCTTTTTAACTCTTAAGAACTGTGATTAAGATTCACCAACTCATGCGGTTTAACAATATAACCTTAGTTTATAGGGAAAAATTAATCTTAAGGGTTAAATTTTTTTTAACCATAGTTAAATACTGAGGAGGTCTGCATGTAACACCCTACAAAACATGCGAGATGCATGCTATCACCTCTTAGTGGACAGGCCCTTACACTCGTCAGTTGAAGAGGCTTGTCCGAGTGTGATACCCGGACATTTGTTAGAGATAATCCGTTGCCTTGTTAAACACCGAAGGTTAGTAAATTTTAACTACAATACAATTAATAAAGGTAAAAAGGGACTTGTGCTGATCACCTGTGGGTACAATTGAACTGAGGGAGAGTTCAATCTCAATTGGCTGTGATCGGATCTCCCCAGCTATTCATTCGGTGATGATCATTTGCATGCTTGCCGGGTGTCTATAATCTACATATATTGCTGAAGGATAATGATATCCAAACCCTACATTTACATTTGTACAGGGGTAATCACGAAGGGGGTGGGATGATGAGCATCACTCATCAGAGATGATGTATGCTGACATGGACATCTTGAGGAATCATGAATGGTGGTTAAAGTGAAGAGAGATAATAAGCGAGAGAAATAAAAGAGGGGTAATTTAGAAATAACAAATTGGACGAAGTAGGAAGTTAAAGTTTAGTGAAAAAACTGGAATGTCGGCATCGTTAGCTTTTCTATAGAGGAATAGATATAGAGTTGGGGGGTATTTCAGGTATAGCAAAACTCTCGATAGTACCTACTATTGAGAGTTGGACCGTTTAATTTAAGATCCAAAGGTTTCAAGCATTAGGTGGGCCCTCATTTAAAGCACGTGAAGATATGAAACCATTGGATATTAAATCCAACCATCCAACTCTTAATAGTAGGCACTATCCAAAGTTTTTCATCACTTTCCTTTTTTTTTTAAAAAGTTTGTAATTATTATTATTCTGTTATGACAGGTGGTGCTGTATGGATAGTGTAGACAACTTTTTATAAAATGAAGAGAAGACAAATAGATTAGTAGGAAATGATAATAGTGGTCAATCAATGTGACGTTAGGGTAATTTTGGTAAGAAAGTTGGATGAAAACTTTTGTCCGTTAGTGATGTTACCCCTTTTTTTTTTTTTTTTTTTTATGAGGATATAGATATAGATAAAAAAGCTTTGTTGATAAAGTTAATTACTTTTAATTATAAAAGCAAAACATATGTCCTATAGTGAGAGTCTGAATCTTTTAGGCATAAAGCCAAAGAGAATATCTCTCACTTTTATTAGGCCATGTCACCTATTAGTTTTTTGAATTTTTTAATCTAAAAAATGTGGTTTGAAAAGTTTTGAGTTTAATTATTGCTTAACGACAAAAAAGCGAAACTCGGTGGCAAGTGTATCCGCTTAAGAAGGAGGTTCCGGGTTCCTTTCCCGAGAGGGTGAGAGTGGGTTACACTCTCACCCACCTTTACTTTAGAACATATACTGATTTGCTAACGGGTTACGGTCTAACCGTGTGTCTTATATTAGAAAAAAATAATAATAATAAATAAATAAATTAATTAATTAATAAATTAACGTAAGGGCATAAACTCTTTGATAAGAGTCACAATTTTACTGAATATTATTTCCATAATTATAAGATTTTTTTTTTTTTGGCATAATTATTAGATTGCTACTGCCAATTAAAAAACACTTTTGTCCATAAGTATAAGGTTAAATCACCGGTTTTTTAAATAATTTTTTATTTTTTATTTTTTTTTTTTTTTTGAATAGAGCTCCGTTTTATATTTAAACTCTTAACATTTTAAGCAAAACTAAAATAACACGTGTTGAGATGTAAATAAAAAAAGTCAAATCATAGCGTGGAAAATTTTAAATTCTAGGCTTCTAGCAGTCATAGTGTTGTCGGTAGTGCTGAGCTGTTTCTTCGTTGTTTTTTGTTTGTTTGGATATAAAACTGATTTTCTAATGTTACTTTTGAACCAAAATACGAGATTAGATTGAGACAGCGCCGAGCAACTTTCTTATTTCGCATTTTCTAGACGCGCGCTCGCGCGCGTGTGAAAGAGAGAGGCGAAGTTCTGTAAATTTCGAGTTGTTTCTGAAGAATTAGAGAGATTTGATTGAAGTTGAATCGATTGATGGTTTCTTCTGGATTGATTTCCTCCTATTCAGTCTCCAGCGATGCAGCTGGAATCGCCGGTAATCTTTTCATACTTTTTCCAAATCCAATTTTTTCTTTTTTCTTACTGTTAAATGATGAAACCCCATTTATTCCTTTTGCAATTACTTTGAGGAATTCAATTTTTTTCTTGGAAAATTTTCAATTTTTGTTTATAATTTTACTGTTTTTCAGAATATTAAGGTATACCCATTTGCTGATTTCAGGGAACCTCTTTGCTTTTGTATTGTTCGTGTCTCCGATGTAAGTTTCAATCCTAGATGTTATTTTTTTTTTCTTTGGTTATCATTTCCAAAATGAAGGTTACATGATCTTCTGTGTTTTTTTCAGACCCACATTTATGAGAATTATAAGAAGCCAGTCTACAGAACAGTTCTCAGGATTGCCCTATATATATGGTCTCTTGAATTGCTTGATCTGTCTCTGGTATGGCATGCCCATTGTATGTCCTGGAATTATATTGGTTGCTACAGTCAATTCAATTGGGGCAGTTTTCCAATTTATCTACATAACCCTCTTCATTATATATGCCGAGAAAGCAAAAAAGGTAAGTTTTTTCCTCTAAATTTACCTTAATTTGTTAGTGCTATGGGGGGTTTTGATCCCTTTTATGGAGTTCATTCATCCCCTTGATGTTGCCGGCAGGTGAAGATGTCGGGATTGTTGATAGCGATTTTCGGCATATTTGCAATCATAGTATTCGTGAGCTTGAGGTTGTTAGACTCTTCTATGCGGCAGATATTCGTTGGATATTTGAGTAGTGCTTCTCTTATATCCATGTTTGCTTCACCATTGTTTATAATTGTACGTTTATCTTAAACACCTCCGACTTAGCTTTCTTGATCGTGCGCACGGTACGCCGTTCATCAGAGAGATTCTAGGAAGTGCATTGCACCTAATGTCTGCTAAATTTATTAATATTTGTTATTTTTAGTGTATATTTATTTATTTATATGAAAATTTGTTTGCCAGAATTTGGTAATCCGAACAAGGAGTGTCGAATTCATGCCATTTTATCTCTCCCTTTCAACCCTCTTGATGAGCATCTCGTTCTTTGCGTATGGGATGCTTAAGTGTGATCCTTTCGTTTATGTAAGTATTCTGTAAACCCATGTATAGTATTTTCCTTTTTTTGATTGGTACGGTCTTGTATTACTTTCTTATAACTGTTACTTTGTGTTCTTTCTCATAAATAGTTGTTGGTTTTCTTTCTGTTTGACTTAGGTCCCAAATGGGATTGGAACATTTCTGGGGGCTGTACAATTGGCGTTGTACTCCTATTATAGCAACACATCTGAGGAAGACTCAAGAGAACCCTTGCTAGTGTCGTATGCATGAATTAATCCGTTGGCTATCAAAGGTAGAAGTTCATTTTAGTTTTCTTTATTGTAAATTGTATTTCTTTTGTTGTTCTGTTGTGAGGTTTCTTATATTCGTTGAGTGGATAAGTTAGAAATTGGCACTTGTATCTTGCAAAGGGAAAATAGTGTTGTAGTCATTTATTTCATTTAAAATAGTGTGACCTTCTTTACTGCTACAAATTCTTAAGCTATTTAATGAATACTCTTGTCATTTTTTCCCGCTTCAGCTTTAGACACTCTCAACTAGAAAATGAATAAACGAATATTACGAGCCACAAAGTAGAATGCATGAGTATCAAAAGGCCCTAGCAGACTTCCTCAAATGATTGAGCAGGAATCTGGTCATGCTCCTGGTATACTCATCAGTAGCGGACTTCTTCAAAAGGAAAAGACATGCTCCATTACATACACAATGGCTTGGCTTGCCTCTGCCATAGATAGGTGATTCAAAAGGCTTCTGTAATTCAATATTCCTCCTTTCTTTGTTGGAGCCTTTTCTTCTCTTTTTTTCTTTTATTTATATTTTCAACCGGGAAAAAACCATGCTATCCATGGTATGTTTAATGAGAACGGAAAATGAATGTGATATCCCTCTGAATTTTAATCTTTCTCATAAGCTGAGCTTGGATCATTTTTTATTTTTTTTTGTTGAGGTTAAATTTTTGTTGTTAGTGATGTTGGAGATTATTTGTTGAGGGCAGGGGCGGAGCTAGGATTTTATTGTGTGGGGGGGGCACACAATGGTTGATTGAAAATATTAATAATTGTTGAAGAATTTGTGAAGAATGATTAGGTGGGTACGAAACACATTTGGGTTTAGGGGGATGGAGTGTTCGGGGGTGTAGCCCCAATTTTTTTTTAGGCCCCTTTGCCCAATGCTATGACTTATTAAATAATTAAGTAATAGAATAATTTTTTTTGAAGTTCAGGGGGATAGCTGTCCCCTTGTCCCAAAAGTTGAAGGAGACAGGTGCCCCCTGCCCCATGACTATGCATTATTTTTTTTCAAATGTCCAAGGGTACACTGCCTCCATGGCTATGCCTTATTTTTCTGAAGTCCAAGGGGGCACTGCCCCATGTCTATACTATTCCCTATAAAAAAAATCTAAGAAAATTATGTTTTTCAATATTTCAGGGGGGGGGCACGTGCCCTCCCAGCCCCTCCTTTAGCTCCATCCCTTGTCGAGGGATTATTAGTCTTGTCTGTTAAGACTTCTTGTTCTCAAATTTCTGAACAAAATGGAGTCACTAGTAGGAAAATTTTGAGAAAATGTTTCAGATATCTTTTTGGTTGAATTTTGTGAATACATATTACTGAAAAATCTTCCACTCCACTACATATACAGTTGTGTATTTATAAGGCCATCAATGCAACATAGTAGGGATAATTTGAGTCTTCCTTATGTGAATGAATCTTTTTTGACTTCCCAAATTCTGCAAACATTTAAAGTATAAGAGGATTATTCCTTGGCTGCATGTTTTTTTAGATTTCTTGATTCTCTGTTTGAACGAAATCATTGGTAACCCATTCGCTCTGGGATGGTACGATACAGTGTAGAGGAGAACATGGTTCTCTCTTGTATTATTAATGATATTGTTGAGGATTTTAGTGACAACGAAAATCTCAAGAGCAGACAATCAAAATATATATCAGACAAAGGAAGAAGGCATAATTAAAAAAACCTCGCAAGTCTTCAACAAGCTACCTCTTAAAAAGGTCAAGTACCATTTCAAATCCTTCGGTTCTTTTTGCCTTCTTTGTCTTCATATTCATAGGATTCATTTCACTCTGATAACAATTTCTCATTGCTTCTCCTGACCAGAAATATCTACATATCTAATATAAAAATATCCCCAATTTTTGAAGAAAACAGATACAAATTCTTGTAAATCCCAACTAATCAACCAGTTGTTTCAATTAAGGTCTCCCATCCATGTATGTTAAGTCTGTCTCCACTTAGCAGGCAGAGAAATCTTCACAGAGGCCTTTAATCAACTTGAACTGTGTTGAAGTCAAGTGCCTATGGATTCTAAACATAAACTAGATTAGGCCTCTTTGTCAGCTGTTCATGTACAAAGGGCTTGCTGTTAGGCTCATGTGTCTGTCCATCAAAACAATGGACCTTGCATATGATATTGGAGTTGTTATAGTTGTGATCTACACCACTAAGTACTGACCATTTAGGAAAAACCTTATCCAAGAATTCGTCTCATTTTGTTATTCTTCTTCCTCCTCTCTTTTTTTTTTTCCTTGTATCAGACTAGCCTCACAAATCAATGGATTCAGATTTGCAAGAATGAATTGTCATAGTTTTTTTTATAACAGAAACCCTTCCTGTCTGTTTCTTTCCCGCACCAAATGAACACTATCAATCAGCTGTTGCGTTATCGGAATGCCTGATGTCATAAGCCATATGGGTCAGGTTAGACAGTAAATAAAGATTATTTTTTTTCATTTAAACTGGGGTTCTTTGTAGGTACTAGGTCCTACAATCAGGCAGTTTCAGACCAATTTTCTTATATAGGAGAAGGGAGAAGAAGAAAAATAATGGGAAAATTAGGTAGGTTAGTCAGTTGTCAATCCTGTTTTATGGTTAATTTTCTTTAGCTGGAAATAATAGCTGTGATTAAAATGGTCTTAGTAAATTGCACTAAATTCAAATAATGAAAACTATGAGATATGGCCTTTTTATTTCTGCCTTCTGAAATTTTTTTGTGCTGTGTTGAACTCAACATGTTTGAGTCTGTCAAGCTTCAAATTACCCGCCAGAATTTTTAGCAATTTTAGGGAACAGAAGCAGCCTAAAACTTATGCTGTTTCTGTTCTTCAAGGCAGAGCATGGCAGTTTCTGTATCAGTGACCCTCTTTGAAATTTGGAAAGGAAACTTTCTCACACCTTTGGGCTAATTATAGAGTTTTGGACTTGTTCATCAGCAAATGGATAGATCTAGGACTAAGGAGGAACCTATCTATTTGAGTCACCACCTCATGAAACTAGATGCCTTTTGTGGAGGGGAGAAAATACCCAATAGCAGTTGCCTTTTATCATTTGAAGTTTGGATTATATTTCAATGTTGGTCTACTGGTTTTCACTCTTGGGAGACCTTACTTCTGCAGCACTTGGGCCAAACTGAATCAAGTATGAGTGAAAATATGGACCAATCTGGCCCCGATTCCACTATTCATTCTTCATTAAGAAATTCATTGTTGTCGAAACAAAACGAAAACAATTTGAAGTGTCGCTTGATGGTTCTCGGAGCCATTGCAAGATTGATTGATTGTATGTAGTTGGTATGCAATATATGAATCTGCTGCTTATTTTAGTAATTGGGTCGCATTCTCTATGCTAAATCATTTTCTGTTGGAATTCATATTATTCTTCTTCATATCAAATGAAATGAAATTCCTAGAGCAGTGGGAAACAGGGTCATTGAGCAGTTTTGGTTATAATATTGTTTTCAATAGGATTCCTATAGCTGAAGGATAAATTCTGCAGCAACATCATGAACTAAAAACCACTCTTTTTTCACAACTAGAGGTAAATGATAAAAAAAAAGAAGAGAGAAGTTACAGCAGGTCCCTGAGAGTTGTAGTCACGACAGCTGCTGGTTTTTCCTACACAAGACAAAAACAGAGAGAGATATTAGAAAGCTTGTATTCAAGAATTTCCAGCAGACACTTGAGCAGTGTAGTTTTTTTCTCTGTACATGCATTTGAACTTAAATTTTTAGGATTTTAGTACTTATAGATTGGGAATTTTTCGGCCTGGAAATCGCGGTAATAAAAGGTTTTGTATGGTTTAGATTAAAACAACTTGCATGAATGCTGAAATTCTTGTTCTAAGAAGAATATGTACTTGCATTCTGAAATTGGGTAACAGCTGAAAAAAATACCCATTTTGGGATATCTGACATCCCCCAATTGCCGCGAGCCAACCGGCAGATAGCTCTGACCCTGGATTGAGTCTAATCAGGACATAGATGGGCTTGTATCAAACACTCCCTAACTCTGTTCTGATATACTGCCAGCATCCTAATTAAGAGCTATCCATTGTTTGGCTTGCAAGGGGACTGCCTTTATTCTTTTTGGGACTTCTGGAATCTGGAGTGGACAAGGGAATTATCTGGAGAAGATGGTCTTCACTTATCAGATGATGTTTGCTATCCTATAGCTGTAGCCAAACATCATGATGTATGTGTGGTACAGCATACCGACCATTTGGTAGAAAAATTCTTAGTGCACAGATCAGAAACTCAGACCCTACTATGGGATATTGATATATATATATATACTAGTGGGCGGCACGTGCAATGCATGTGGGAGAGAGAGGGGAAGGGGGGAGAGACTAGGAAGAGAGATCCTAGTGAGGGCATTTTGGAAAAAAGAAATTAAATATTTTGGGTATAGAAACTTGAGAGATTTTTTAGATTAAAAAAAATTGTGAGGGACAAATTAGTATAGAAAGGGACATTTTGAGAACCAAAAAGCCCTATTTTTTATCTTGAAAAGTAGTTACCACGTAAAGAGGGTGTGCCTCTTCATAGATAGAGACCAAGGAGGGAGCATCAGAGAAGATAAGGATAAAGATTTGAGGGAATCGGATATAAAGGGATTATTGTTAGTTGTAGTTGATATTACTTCAATACTCCTACTAACTTTTCTCATGTAAAATAAGATAACATAATATCTTAATTTTTTTCCAGATGGATTTATGGTTAAAATACGAAAAATATAAAAGATTCATCTTACTAACTACGTTCAAGGTAAGATACCATAAAATTGGGACTCATTAGGAATATTAGGAAAAAATTAACCAACTTTTTAACCCTGCTTCTCTCATTATAATAGTATATATATATATATATTTGGTTTTGTTTTTTTTTGGTAAGGGATATTGATATGTTCAATCCGTTAGAGCTTCCCTGGTCTCCGTCCCCTCTCCTGGTGGTGGGTCTCCTCTTCTCTACCCTTTTCCCTATCCTTCCTCAATTATCTTGTTCTTGTATACTTTAATTATCTATGTGATCCCCTAGTGACGGTCATTTTCCTAATCCCTACATAATCCCTAACTTACCATCCCTGCACTCTCATCTAGCCTCCATATACTTTCTATCATCCTAGTCTTTCCTTTTGCCTTCCTTTCCTCCCAGCCCCTCTAAATGTGATTCTCAACCCTACAATCCTCTTTATCATCCCCTGTATCCCTGGACTACTATGGTAGAACCAATACGAGATGGATCGTCCCCTGACGAGCTAGCTGGGGCGTTAAGGGATCGTCTATCCCTAACACAACTTCTCTCTCCTATTTTCATCCCAAAGGCTATACTGGGCGATGGAGTGGCGAATTGCCAGTTCTGTATCATCGGAAAGTTTATAATGGACAGACCGATAAACCTGAACGTTGCTAAGTGTACCATCATACGAGCTTGGAATATTCGGACACCGATAAGCGAGGTTGACCTGGAAAACGGATTCACAATCTTCAAATTTGATTCGGCTGAGGTGATGATGCAAGTGGTTTGAAACCAACCTTGGTCTTTTAACGGCCACCCTCTTCTGATGATGACTTGGAAACCAGACGTTCTGGTAGCTAATCCAGAGCTGTCGAGGCTTCCCTTTTGGGCTCAGATTCATGGACTTTAGCCAGAATATCTCTTGCAAGAAGTCAGGGAGTCGGTGGGGGCTCGTCTAGGCAGTGTGGAGGAGGTGGATATACCTCAGAAGGGTTTTGACAAGGGAAAATTTATACAGATGAGGATTCTGGTGGATATTAATACCCCTCCCCAACCCCTGGTGGTGTTACGACTCCAATCTGATACTTCGACCATCTTCCCTATAACATATGAGAAGCTTCCGACCTTCTGCTTTTCTTGTGGATGTATTGGGCATGACGATAAGCATTGCTCATACCCCAATCAGCACGAAACATCTACCAGTCAGATTAAGCCAGTGTTGTCAGAACCGAACTAGCCTTCGAACCGATTAGGGGACCGGTTCCAGTTCAACCGTTAACACTAAAAATGATTTTTTAAAAAAATATAGATCCATTAATCGGCCAAAATGGCCATTATCATTCCCAAACCTCTTTGTACTAATACTATTTTGTCTTATTCCAATTGTCTTCCAAAGATATCAATAAAAAAAATAAAATGTCTTCCTAAGGTACAAATGAAAAGAAAGTTGCTTACTTTCCTCTCCCCTCATTTATGGTTGGTGTGGCAGGTGTGTATGACAACACCTATCTCCCTCAAAATCTATCATTCTATAATGGCATCTTCCTTTGCGGAGGCAACACCCTTCCCTTCCCTTCGCTTCCCATAGACCGTAGTCTTCAAGCTTCAGTCGGGTTCGACATGTTAGAGATTCAACACTATGTACGTTAGGTGATGGAGTGTATACAAGAGAAGTTGATGAATCCTTTCCAAAAAGCTCTTCTTCTTTTTTCTCTCTTTTTTCCGCCATTATAGCCGAAAAAAACAGCCGACACCGTCAACTACGTATCGTCACAGAATCGGCCGGTTACGGTCACCAGTTCAACCGACCGGTTCTCCCGGTTCTTAAAAATAACACTGGTTTTTAATTCATTCCGGTTTTGGGGGATTTGAAATTCGGTAAGGGGACCAGTTCGACCGGCAAGTCCGGCCCGGTCTAGTTCTGACAACACTGGATTAAGCTATTTGGACCATGGATGCGAGCGGAGCTCTTTAACTTTAGTTCCTGACCCCTTTCAAAACTTCTGGTTGCCTCCATGTTCGACAGTAACCAAGCCCCGGCTATGAGCTCTCCGAGCGGGACGATGAACCAAAGAGCTCATGCAACGACAGCGCATGCTACAAGACAACCCATGGAACGATGCCACCTGTCTCCCCGTACTAAGAAGAATATTCCAGATGGAGTCATGCGAACATCCGTACCTCTTACACAGATAGAGGGCAGACTGCATAGAGATTTCACATATGGCACATCGGATTCGCACATTTCAACCATTAACATATGACAAAAGCCTCTCTATTGGCTCCTCCCTAAGGTGAGCGAAGCCCCTCTCTCCCTCCTAAGAAAAGGTTGATAGATCCGATCATACCCACACACGATCCGATGTTAACCAAACCGGGTATATCGGACAGTAGGCCTAGTGAAAGGCCCATACTACTTCCCAAAGTCAAATAAAAGCCCAAGCCTCTTATCGAAGATTCCATACTCTAATCCTAACCCAACTTCTAACCCATCTCATAAAGGCCTGGAGCTCGAGTCCACTCAAGGCCACAGACTGATCCAGGGCTTTGACTATAACTCTTTGTCGATCCCACAAGACACAATCACAAACCTTTGTCCTGATCAAGTTACCCACCCAACTGACCATTCTATTTCTCTAGCCCACTTACCAACCCGCCAAGAGGCTGCTGATGTTTGCTCATCTTCAAAGTCCGTGGTGCCTGCCATGGAGCAGTCACCCCCCACACAATGAGTTCTTTAGTTTGGAACTGTCAGGGGCTGGGCCGCCGTTGGACAGTTTGTCAGCTCATGGAACTTGTGTTCCATTACCGGCCTAGCATGGTGTTTTTGATGGAAACAAATAACAAGAATCATAGAATTCAGCAAGTGGCTAGAAAACTTCAACTTAAAAATGTGTTTACTGTGGAATCAGTGGGCATTTTTGGAGGTCTCGTTCTATTGTGTGACGACTTCCTATCTGTGACAATCTCTTTGGCATCACAAAATCTTATCGAAGCATCTGTTAGTCACAAAGGCCTGGATCAGAACTAGACTGTATCTTTCATCTATGGCCCCACGAACAATCTTGCCCGTCTTAATTTATGGAGCCACTTAGCTCGTGGGGACCAATATCAACACAAGCCATGGTTGTGCAAGGGGGACTTTAACGATTTTCTGGAAGCAGGAGAAAAATCAAGTGGCCTGCCTACTCATCCGGCCCAGATTAGGGCTTTTGGGTCAATGATTTCGGCGGCAAATCTCATGGATTTGGGTTTTCAAGGGTCGGCCTTTACTTGGTCTAACAAAAGAGCTGCTCCAGGTGTTATAACCACTCGGTTAGATCGTGCTTTAGCAAATTCTCAATGGCGCATTCTATTCCCAAATGAGTTAGTTCAAGTGCTACCTGCAATTGGGTCTGATCATTCACCTCTCCTTATAAGCTCCTGTGTGGGAAAGAAAAGATTCAAGAAAGTTTTCCAATACGAACAAACGTTGGACTCCCATGTTGAATGCCCGGTAGTGATCAACTCAAATTGGGCAAGGAAGTATTCAGGATCTCTAATGTACCAACTTGTCCAGGGAATTCAACACTGTAGAGAGGATCTATTGGTATGGAACAAAAGGTCTTTCGGTAATTTCAAAGATTGCATTCATTCAATTGAACATCAGTTGGCAACCCTCCAAGATTAGGCTTAGTTACCTCATATAGTGCACCTCCAATAAGAGCTCTCTGTTGAACTTGACAAGGCTCATGCTCTGAAAGAAACCTTTTGACTGCAAAAGTCCCGCTCTGAGTGGATTAGCCTGGGGGACAAAAATACTCGCTTCTTTCATACCTCAACGATTCAGAGGAGGCAAAGGAACTGTATCCTCACCATCAAAGACCATGGCGGTCACTGGATTCAAACCGAAACTGAGGTAATATCTCACGTCCTTCAATATTTTTCAGAATTATATACTTCTGCTAGCCCCTTCGGAATCCCAGAAATTCTTTCCACTATGCATCCTCGTGTCACATACGAGATGAATGCTACCTGTGTTCAGATATAACCATGGAGGAGATAAGACAAGCGGTTTTCCAAATCGGGTCCATCAAGGCTCCCAGATCGGATGATATGTCGAGTCTTTTAAATCAGAAGCATTGGGAGACAGTGGGTAAATAGCTTCGTAAAGCTATCTTCATTTTTTTCGAGGGATATCTATTGAAACAACTAAACTTTACTCACATTGTGCTAATTCTGAAAGTTCCTCACCCCGAAGATATGTCACATTTCCGTCCAATAAGCATGTGCAATGTTGCTTACAAGGTGATTTCCAAAATTATGGCTAATTGGCTCCACTTGTGTATGGAGGACATAATAGATCTCGCTTAGTCGGCGTTCCTTTGAGGTTGACAAATTTCTGACAAAATCCTTATTGCTCACAAAATCTCCCACTTTATGAAGCAAAAAAAGAAGGGTGGGACACATCATATGGCCATTAAATTGGATATGAGCAAAGCATATGACCAGGTGGAATGACCTTTTCTTTTCCATATGATGCGCTGGATGGGATCTTGCAAAGCGTGGATACATCTTATTTCTCAGTGTGTTACTACCACCTCCTATGCCGTCATTATAAATGGTGAACCAACGAGATTTATTCAACCTTCAAGGGGTCTAAGACAATGGGATCCTTATCCCCTTATCTTTTTCTGCGATGTATGGAAGCTCTTTCTCACCTCCTTAATCAAGGAGTGACAAATCAAGCTCTGAGTGGGATCTGAATTGCCCGAGGGTCGCCGGTCATATCTCATTTACTATTCGTGGATGATTGCCTTGTGTTCTTAAAAGCGAACCTATCCAAGGCCGGTCAGTTCCAGGAGATCCTATCAAAGTACGAATCTGCTTTGAGCCAAGTAATCAACCATAGTAAGTCCGATATCACTTTTTGTGTTAACACTCCATGGAGATTTCGGCGCTTGATTACCACATACCTCAAGATCAAAGGTACGTTGAGTTCAAGGAAATATTTGGGGCTGCCTTCAGAATTTGGCCGCTCTAAGATGGAGGTTTTTGAGGAATTAAAACGAAGGGTGCTCCATCGTTTGCAGGGGTGGCAGGGCTCTATTTTAACCCAAGCAGGAAGGGGGATTTTGATTAAGGTTATAGCCCAGGCCATTTCGGGGTTTGCCATGAGTTGCTTCCAATTGCCTAAGATTCGGGTGCAGGAGGTTAACTCAGTTGTGGCCAACTTCTGGTGGAGTAACGATCTAGGGTGTAAAATCCATTGGGTTAGCTAGCCCAAGATGTGTAAAACTTTCAAGGCAGGAGGGATGGGATTTCGGGACCTTCATGACTTGAACCTTGGCCTCCTCGCAAAGCAAGGCTGGAGGTTCGTATCAAAATCTAACTCTCTCTGGGCTAAGCTATAAAGGCAACATACTTCCCCACTTCTTCATTTCTCAAGGTTAAAATAGGATCTAGAGCACCGTGGGGCTAGCATAGCTTGCTTGCAGGCAAAACGATTTTTGAGAAAGGTATTAGATGGCAACTTGGTGATGGTGAGACAGTGTAGATTGGAGAGGATCCGTGGATTCCCTCGATGCCCCAATTTAAAACGCATTTCCTGGCCGACTTCAATGCTCATGACTCCATGATTTCCCAACTTCTTGATGTCGAATCCCATAACTGGGTATCCAAGAGCTTAAAAGGATCATCACAACGCAATCAGTTAATGAAGTTATCAAAATTCCTATCAGCTCCTTCTCAACACCAGACAAGTTCATTTGGCACTACACTAAATCCGAGAGCTTTAAGGTGAATTCGGCTTCCCATTTAGCTCTCTCAGTGCTGGAGTCTCTAAAGGCATCCTCTAGCTTGGTGGATCCTTGGCAACTGCTCTCAACTGGAACAAATGCAATATGGCGCATTCTGGTCCCTTCAAAGATACAAGTATTTCTCTGGCGTTTGTGTAGGAATGTTGTCGCGGTAGGAGTAAACTTGAAAAAATGAAAAATCGGGGTAGATGTTAGATGCCCGCTATGCAATACAAAAGATGAAACCGTGGAGCACTTATTCTTGGCTTGCCCTTGTTCCAAGGGTGTCTGGTTTGGCTCTCATCTAGCCATATGGTCCGAGTCTCAGCAATTTTAATTCTTTCCAAAAGTGGTGGGTTCAATGGGTGAGCCATCTAGATTTTGCTAAGGGGCGTAGCTTGTTGGCGGTTAGACTATGTTGTGCCCTTTGGGGTATATGGAAACTTAGGAACAATGTTGTGTTCAATGGAAAAGTGTCGAATCCTACCTTAACCATCCTCAACATAGAACGTCAGATCTCTGAATTTTGGGTTCCTCGAATCAAAGGTCGTGATTCTCCACTGAAGCCTAGTTGGCATCCTCTAGAGCCTAATTGGGTCAAGGTAAACGTTGATGGGGCCTCCTTATCTACTGGTCTGGCAACGGGGGCAGGCGTTGTGGCAAGGAATTACCTAGGACAATTTTTATCAGTCTTATCAAAACCATTACATGGGGTTTCAAGCAGAGTGGCGGAAGCAGAGGCGATTCTCTTGGGCTTTCAGTTGATCATCCGTTACTAATGGAAGCTAGTTGTGCTGGAATCTGACTCTAAAGAAATACTGGACCATCTATCCGGCCACTCCCCTCTTCCCGACTGGGAGATCTACACCCTTATTGAGGACATTAGATGTCTACTTAACTCCAACCAGTTCGTGCAACTTCAATTTATCGAACGGTCGACAAACAAGGCCGCTCACAATGCGGCACAACAGGCGTTGAACAGCAGTATCCGAAAGCTCAACTACCTTGTAAATGTTCTTCACTGGGCTATCCCTCCTCCAAGGGCTCCCATGTCGATTGTAAATCTGGCTCTCTTCCTTTAATGAAGTGATTATCTCTTAACAAAAAAAAAAAGTTTTTTATGAGCTCAAAATAGCTTCACGTGTTTCCCTCGTATATGTAGTGTCACAATGAACAAACTGTTTAAATATGAAAAAATGTTTTGTGAAGAGTATTCGCAAAGGTTCCAAATGAATTCATGAAAACAAAGATAGATTTTATATGTCAAACAATGGATAGTTTTGGTTTGAGGTACCATTTATCCGTGTGAGTTGTGAGCGTGCCCACCACACCACCTGGTAAAAGATGCTACCAATCTATTGAGAGGTATCATCCTTTAAGACTTGATCCCAGGACCTCCCTGAATGAGGGGCACACCTTTGCCATTTGAGCCAAGAGGGGAGCGTTATCAAATTAAATTTGTATGGATGCAAGAACAACATGGTAAAATGAGTTGAGTAAGGCAATGCGGTGTATAGCTAGCTGGTTACCAAGTTCGCTATTTTAGTGAGCCGCAAACCGAGCAAACCTGAACTAGTTTGTGATTCGGTTCGGATTAATTCATGAAATTGAGCGAACCACGTAGTGGTTCCAAAACAATCTTAGTTTGTCAAATTTTTTATTCAATTTCACTAATATTTTTCTTTAGGTTCGGCAAATTTATACTTCTGAGTTCACAAACCATTCATAAAAAGACTTTTTTTTCAAATAAGTATTTGTAATATATTGTTTACATGCTTAGAAGATATATATTTTTATAATATAATATAAAATATATATTTTGTTTTACATGTTTAAGTAGCGAACCAAACTAAAAACCTAAGCGAACCAAAAAACAAATTATCTCATCCTACCCCTAGCGAACCAGGTTCACTCTAGAGTGGCGAACTACGAACCCGAATTCGAACTGATGAACAGGTAACATTGGACTATAGCTAGCCTCCATGCCAATAAGAGAATGAACTTCTCCAAAACCATTGTACCTGAGGTGGATGAGTGCCGTCCCTTGGCAATAGCCCAAATTCTGCACTGGGTAGCAACCCACAGCAGCAACCCAACTAAAGTCAGATCATCCCAGTTGAACTGAAGATGGGATGATCCCAGGCTGAGTTGGGCCTACTTCATCTTTTCAACATATTCTGACCTTATAGATTGCAAGGTATCATATTAAAAGGTACAGTAGGTCAAATGCCGTGATTTTATTTATCATATAGAATAGTACATTTTTGTATAACTGTTTTGATATCTCTAACTAATTCCTACACAAAATCCACTCTTCATCTCTCTCAAAAATTAAAGAATTGTAGTAAATTTACATCCAATTTCTCTTTCATATTTTATAAGTAGAAATGCACTACATGCATGTACAGATGAACTGATCTCCCACTCCACGTCCCAATTTAAGTCCGCCTAGTCTTCCTCTTCCATATGATCATCTTTTAGGAACAGACCTAAACACTCAAGGCGGAGATGATCAGGTAGTGAACACCAATTCAGCACCTCAAGTTCTTCTAAACTCCTATTGTTCTCATCTAATTACACAGTCCTTTCCACCTACATGGAGGGAAATAATATGATTAGAACCAAATATTAGTTTGCTATCAAACCTTTGTGAAAAAATTGAATTCAAAGGAATAACAAAAGACAAGCTTCTGTATTGCCATTCGGGCTGCTTCTCTCTCCCTCTCTTGCTGCAATCTTAATTCGGCAGCTCTAATTTCAGCATTAAGCCTTGCCTTCGCTGTTATTCAATTGGAAAAAGAAAAAAGAAAAAAAAAATCAGATTGTAACAATTAGATGAGTGACAAATATCTCAATGAAATTTGCTACAGTTAGCGAGATCTTTCGTCACCAGTAGTTTAAATATTACTACCTACCTACACAAGAAAGCAAGCTAAAACATGAAAAGTAGAGAGGAGAGAAATTCATGCATATACATACAGACATAAATACTTACATATATGTGTGTGTGTGTGTTTATGTATGATGCAATGGTTTCCTTATGAACGCTTAGAACCTTCCAGTAGCGCTACGTGTGTGTACCATTGGGCAAACCCGCTCATTAGACTGACCAAATTACCATATGGTTGGGCAGGAAGAGAATGTGCACCACATGCTGTACAAAGGAAGTATAAAAAAAATTCTCACTTTTCGTTATTAGCCATTTGTACTACTTAGCGAACAAGCTAAAAAAAATTATCCAGTAATCTCAGATCAATGGGCGCACACACTACATGGCAGAACTCCCTAACAACTAAATATCCACCCCTTCAACTAAACAGGCATGGTATGGGGAAGTATGAACATGGGTCTTTATGCAAAACTATGATCCTACAAGGAAATATCACATGCTGCATCTTTTTAATGTTATTCTCCTATTTGAAGTTATAGTTTGATAAGTCATGGCATGCCTGATTGCCTGTACATACAAAATTGTGTAGGCATGCATTTATATCCAAAATTGTGCATAATGTAACTTAGATCACCTTCATGCTTCTTCCTTTCCAGTCTTTCCTTTTCCTGATGCATCACACTGACCTGAATGAATAGATAAGTACAGAATGTAAGAGAGTTTTTAACAGATAACCACTACAGAGATTCCAGAACAAATGAAATGTTACATTGTCTGATTGGGTCTTCTCTTGAGCTTTTAGGATGGTGTCAGCAAAACGCCTTTTTAGCTTTACAATGCAGAGAGCCTTGTGTGGTGACTGTAGACCATCATAAAGTGGATCCTTGCATCCTAAACCACAGAAAATAACATAGAAACGATAAGAGAATTACAAAAATGCTCTGACTAGAATGGCCTAAAATAAACGATTGATGCAGGAAATAATTAGCAGACAAACAAACCTTCTCAAGAAGCAGCAGCAGCAGTAGCAGGAGTAACAAAATGAGAATTAGGACAGACATTTTCTTGATCCACATAACTTACAGCCCCTGCACATCATTTCCAATGGCATTCCAATAGTCAGCGTATTTAAGTAAATAACTGAAACAATCCAGATTCCTACAAATCAGAAAAACCTTTCTCACCGTCAGAATCAGGATTGGATTTGTTACAATTCTGTGCGGTTGATTTGTCGTTTGCCAAATGATTCTACATTTGAATACAAGATTTTAGTTACAGCGTGGAATATCATGCAATCTAAATCAATGACCCATCAGAAAGGAATGCCAACAATAAATGCATGAAGTTAACAAAAATACAATCATGTATACCAGGCTCAGAGCACCATCGCGACATGCATGATTATCACCACCCAGTAATCGTTCCGAACACATACCTGAACCAAAGCACAGGATGAACAAATGAACACATGCCATATGTTTGTAGCTATATCTGCCTTACTATCTCTATCTATTTACCTATTTAACTACCTATTATCTACTTATCTTTAGGGATAGATTAATAGATATATAGGTAAACAAATTGATTGTCTACATATTTGGGATGCATTTGCTAGTGAAATTTAGGACAATAAGAGCAGTAAGAGAAAAAAAAAGTTTGGCTAACCACTAGAGGAATTTTGTGTTGAATTGTTCCGACGATGGCATCGGCAAGTAGTTTTGCCACAAGAACCCATTCTGCAGGTTCCAAAGCTCATAAGCAGCTTGATATTGACAGAGCCACATGCATGTCTATTACTTCTCCCCGTGACAAAAGGAAAAATTTTCAATTAGTTCTAATAAGAACCATAAAGAAGGAAAGTGTCAAGCTAACTCAGACAGTCATTCCATACCTTTGAGTAGGTCCTTCTGTACAGAGTCTCGTCCACAACAATTTGCAGTTACAGTAGGCTTTACCTGTGATTTTTATGAGACATGATTCAAAAAGAGAGAATGGCGAAGAACGAACAACTGCAATAGTGAAGCAAAAGAGAATATTTAACAATAAGGTAGTGCAATCAAGGAAGTTACTTACATGTGTAGCTCTTGCATCCAAACAATTCCTTTGATACTTTTCCACTCCCACAAGGTCTCATCATCAAACCCAAACTTCTGAATATTTTACCCTTTGACATTTCAAGGAGATCTTTTCTCAGCTTCTTCTTCTCTTCAGACGACAATGACTTCTTGGGCAACATATGGGAGGCAGGTATTTTGTGATAACCTTGCCTCATATCATGGGTTTCCATCTGTTTTTTATTTGAATTTCTCCCGTGCAAATTTTGATCTTTCTCCATCCCATTCTGCCTCCAGAAACGTCCACATTATATTAAAGATATTTTTGAGTTCTTTTGCCATGATATGAACTTTATTAGTAGGAGCATTATATAGCATGGCATTGGAATTTGGAAAAGGTCAACCTCACATCAGCTGCAAACTCTTTGGTGCCCAAGTATGACTTCTTCTCCAAATTGGATTTTATTGTTCCTAACTCCATGGGTGCAGAAATTATGGAGGAATAATCTGGAATATTTGACTTCACAGGATCAATTGGTTGCTTAAAAGCCCAACCAAATGGATGAGCATCAGTTTCTTCAGAATGTCAGCACAGTCCTGCATTGCACCACTATCCATTCTCTGCCTCTTCGCTTTTTGACCTTCTAACCTCCTTGGAGGTCCACGCTTTTTGGCAACTGGCACAGTATATTTCACCTTAGACCAGTCAGCAAGAAACTTTTTTACCTCATCAGAATTCCGGTCTATATTTTTCCACTGTTTGTTCATCTCAGACTTTTCCATCTCTTTTCTAACAATAGCCTGACCATTTCCACTAATCAATGACACATGTTGGTCAAATCTACTATATCTTCTTCAATCTTTTTGGTTACCGATCTCACTTTAGAAAGGTCAGTCTTCAAATTCGTCTTCAGAGCTACCATTTCAGCAGCAGTCATAATAGAGAGAGGAAAGAATTCATGAGGGATACTATCGAGATCTATAAACTGGCTTCCAGAGACCATGACCGTCTTTGAATGATTATCACAATGCATGATTTCTCGTTCACACCAAGCAGAGACTTGAATCAAAATCTCAGTAGAGCAAACAAATCTAATTCCCTACTCGCCCCACAAAAATCATGCATTGTGATAATCATTCAAAGATGGTCATGGTCTCTGGAAGTCAGTTTATAGATCTCGACAGTATCCCTCATGAATTCTTTCCTCTCTCTATTATGACTACTGCTGAAATGGTAGCTCTGAAGAAGAAGTTGAAGACTAGCCTTTCTAAAGTGAGATCAGTAACCAAAAAGATTGAAGAAGATGCTGAGAGAAGATCTAGTGGATTTGACCAACAGGTGTCATTGACTAGTGGAAGTGGTCAAACTACTGTTAGAAAAGAGATGAAAAAGTCTGAGATGAACAAGTAGTGGAAAAATATAGATCGGAATCTAATGAGGTAAAAAAGTTTCTTGTTGACCAGTCTACAAAACAAGGTAATGCACCAAATCCCTACACAAAATTTTACAGTGGATTAGCACCACAAACATACATTAATCAAAATTACAATACTACATATAGTCTTGTAAAGAAATTGCTAAATAAGATAAATGATGGGAAAACTTCGCCAAGACAACTGGAAATACTAGTTCAACCATTTTTCTTTTTCAGTTCTTTTTTCTTTTGAAAATGTAGAATTTCTTAGAAGAATGTAATGAGATAACATTTCCTGTCAATTATATTCATGGATGTGGAAATAATCAATTTTTGAGATATTTATGACATAAAAAATACCTTAGAAACTTGTAAAAAAACATATGAATATCTTTATAACTAATGAACAGAGGGACAATAGGATAATTTCTCAAGGACTCATGATTAAAATCCAAGAAAAATATTAAAACAATTAGCAACTTGTAGGTAATATAACTTGTGCTGTACCCAAAATTATATATTTACAGAGTGTTGACAAGCAAAGAGACACAAGCTTCAAAACTGCTTCTGGAACTTGATGGAAACCCTACAAGTCATATCATTTTTCATGGACGGCTATAAGTAAAACATTTCTATCCCATAAGACGGAAGAATTCTTAGATCATTCTCAGACTACAAAATGGATCGACAAGTAAAATTCCATTATCTTATGTGAATGGGCTGCAACTAATACTAGTCCTATTCAAAATATGAACTGACTGGAAGTACCATCATGAAACTACAATACCGAAAAGCGTATCTGTATCTTTATTATATGGGTTATCATTAGGATTATAACTATTGTTTTAAAAGTCAATGGTCCCACCACCTTCGCTATTGATGTGGTGGCATAAGTGCTGGGTGTGACAAATAATTTAATGCACACCATAGAACATCTATTTAAACTTAAAGCTTTTTCCTGAGTTGCTAGCTTTAAAAAAGGAAGTCAAGGAAGCTATATATTTCAATGCCTCAAACTGTATATGCTCTGCCAAGGATGCCAAAAGAAGCTATATTTCAATGCCTTAAAAAAGATTATTCAAGTACCAGCAGACAACTAATATAGAGAGAGCGAGCAAACGAGCATATGGCCATGAACATGGGTATTATGTGACACTAACTAGTACCTGAGCATCACACTATCTTCAGTGTGCATTTGTTGTTACACCATTTAAGTAGCTTAGGGAACACATTGTAATTTCATAGTTCATTGAAACAACAAAATAGCATTGCCATCAAAAGTCCAAATACGAGCATTGCCATCATTAAGTTCCTCACATTCACCATGATACATCACAGAAAATAAAAAATAAAAAAAAATAAAAATTTGACAAAAATTTTTCAATGGAATGCTTTACATATATCTCGATTTGTTGTCATTCTTCCAAGTAAATCACATAAATTTTAATTTTCGTCTCTTAATGAGTAGATTCTCTTTTCCTTAGGCTATATTGTTGATAACTAACCAAAGAAGGTTCTGAAAAGCAATATGCACATAACATATATTTGATACAGCAATTTTTCAACTGTATGAGCTGAATTTATGGGTAGACCCAATTTATGTGTAGACTGATTAAACTACAAAAGGCAAATTTCCCTGCATAAACTCCAAAAAAATTCAGCCATATAGCAATATTTCAACACATAACTGGTGTAAACAACGGGCTTCTACCATACTCTTTAAGAGAACCAGAAATGGGATCATCACTGATCACACTACTCTTAATTAAATGAAGAACAGTAGAACAATTACAATGAACAAGCTTAAGTTAACAAATTTGAAGACTAAAAGGAAAATCTAACATTACGTGGAGATAAAACTCCATACCGGCCATGTAAATTCCATTTGCAGCTAGTTCAAGCCTGCCCTGGCCCTTGAGGGTAGAGCAAGGACTAGGCTAGTGCCTCGCCCATATAAGTGAGTGCCAAGCCTGGTAAGACCTAGGTAAAGTCTTGTCCCGACCCATTGAAAACCCTCCAAGCTGGGTACATCGAACATCAAAAAAGCATTTATGATGGGCAAGAACTAGTGTGAGAAGTGAGAACAACTTCTGCATGCTAGGGAAAAATGCACAAAGATCATCACTGTTGATGTCCTTGGAACACCATAGATCAGCCCCATAGTCACTATGTTTCATGATAAAAGGAAAGCCATACAGGCACTATGTCTCATAATAAAAGGACAAAATAGTCTACGGTTTATTAACGATGTGTTAGAAAACAAGGATATTTGTAACTTAAGCATAGAAACACAAGGGGGTATTCATAAATATCAAAAAATAAATGGGTAAACCTAACAAGTAAAAACGCACTAAAGAAGATTTGGTTTTATTCATGAGGTGTTAGAACTAAGAACCACGGTTACCAAGTTCGCTACATGCTATAGCGAACCGAGCGAACCCAAACTCAAACTGGTTTCTAGTTCGTGAAATTGAGCGAACCACATAGTGGTTTCAAAACAATCTTAATTTGTCAAATTTTTTATTCAAATTTATTGATATTTTTCATTAGGTTTGGCAAATTTATACTTTGAGTTCACAAACTGTTCAAAAGAAGGCATTTTTTATATTATATTTCAAATTAGTATTTGTAATATATTGTTTACATGCTTAAAAGATATATATTTTTATAATATAATATAAAATATATAATTTGTTTTACATGCTTAAGTAGCGAACCAAGCTAGCTAACCAAACTAAAGAACATAAGCAAACCAAAAAACGAATTATCTCATCCTATACCCCTAGCGAACCGGGTTCACTCTAGAGTGGCCAACCACGAACCCGAATTCGAACCGACAAACCAGGTAACATTGCTAAGAACACAGTCACAGGTATAAAACTATTTGTAACTCATAAGCATACAAATATGAGGGGTTATCACTGAAGAAGATTAGTACCATGAATTAACAAGGAGCTCGACATTAGTTATTTACTGAAAACATTTTTAAAAAACCGAGAAAGACGGAGATACTGAGCTGTTGATGTGGTTGCGTGAAAAGAATACGATCAATGTGAAACATACAGACAACGATTGAATCCAAAAAAATAAAAATACCAGAAATAAATAATGAGAATTGCAAATATTCAGGAAGGTGAATAAATGAGAAACATGGTGGAGAAAATGAGAAAAATTAATTTAAGAATCTACAGAACAAAACAAAAAATTACGTACCTTCCGCTACAATGGAAGACGAATCAGCAAGATCGAAGCTAAGTTCTAGCTCAATTGAAAAAACAGATTTCAATCCAATGGAGTCTGCAAGATGAAATTTCGTCGAACCCTAAAACCCCTTTTCCCAGATTTGACAAATACTCACTTCAGTGAAAATACGCGTATTTATATACGTACTTTCCATATAATATACCGTAGCACTCCCATATGGGCACCACTCTTCAGCTGAAGGGAAGACATTAAATTAAGGGAGTGATAAGCATTGCATATTCCAAGTGGTACACGCATACCTTCCAAGCTCGCTACATGTCTTCTTTGACATCAATTAACCGTAATTAAGATTCACTTATACTTAGGGTTAAATAATCTAACTTTCGTTTTCTTTTTCAAACAAATTAACCTTGGTTATAATTTCACTCATTTATATGGTTAATTTTTTAAGATATTTTTCTAAAAACTAAGGTTACATTGGTAAAATCTTAACCACAATTAATCTCGAACTTGACCATAAGCCTGAGATGTATTCATCGCTTTCCAAAAAAAACCTCATTGAAGACACATGCTTTATGAAATCTTCAGAACCGTTGGGTTTATCAGTGGATCAACGACCATTTTCTTTGAGGGGATTAACTCCTTTGCTATCTCTTTCTTTGGTATCACATCACTGTAAGGTGATATCGCAACTCAATACGTTAATTTGCCTCTCGGTCCAACCTCACCATTTCATATGGTGGTTATAGCTGATAGGGTTGTCAATGGATCCGATCTTGATCCGGATCCGATATTATTAGATGTGATCTTAATCCTATTATAGATCCGTCGAATTCGATACATGTCCGAGATCTTGAATCAGATTATAATTAGATTGAGTTTGGATCTATAGTGATTTGATCCGATCAAAATCCGATCCAATTAGATTATATATAACAATAATAATATTTATATAATTTTAAAAATATACTATAATACTAATCATAAATTTTTATTTTTTAATTAAAATAAAAATGTGAATTTTTAGGTATATTAATGTTATTCGGATCAAATTTGGGTCGAGTTCGGATCTTGGATTGGTACTCGGATTCAGATTGGTTAATTCATGATCCGTCGGATCTCGGATCGGATTCGGATATGTCAGATTCTTTATCCGATTGGATTCGGATCTAGGTAAATCTGGTCCAAATCTGATCCATTTATAGCCTTAATAGCTGCCTCATTATCACACATGATAATGATTTGACAGTCGGCTATACCTTTAGATTAAAATCTAGTAAGAATCTTCTTATCCAGACAGCTTCCATGGCTGCAGCATTGCAAGCCACATATTCAACTTCTATTGTGTATATAGCAACACAACCTTGTTTTTTACCTGACTAGGTGACTGCTCCACCTCCAAGTTTGAAAATATAACCTGAGGTTGATTTTCTCTCATTTTGGTCTCCTGCAAAATTAGCATCACAAAACCCTATGACT
Organism: Tetracentron sinense; assembly: GCA_015143295.1. Lineage (NCBI taxonomy): Eukaryota > Viridiplantae > Streptophyta > Magnoliopsida > Trochodendrales > Trochodendraceae > Tetracentron > Tetracentron sinense. The sequence goes on along the minus strand of CM026551.1, from coordinate 48,955,037 downwards.
TCTAGGTTTTGGGCCTGCACTACTAAATTCAAGACTTTTAATTTAAATTGCCATTGAAAGTCCATAAACCGTCGTTAATTCATATAGCGGTGGTTTGGTAAACCGCCGTTGAATAGCTTGTCGGTGAAGACTTTTGCGGTGGTTAGAACGGTGGTTTAAGAAACCGACGTTGTAGATTTACTTTTTAGCAGCAGTTTTGTAGACTCTTTAACGACGGTTAATTAAAGTCAATTATGTCAATAATTCTACGACTACTACGCCCGCTAGATATCCGATATATAATGGTGGTAACTGAAAATATGTCTCTTTTTAATTTTAGAAAAACAGTTCTTGGGGGGGGCATTCATTAAATCCCAAGATTTAACTTAGATTGTAATTGATTTTATTCAATGAGAGTAAGAAATCACAATCATCTTTGCGACTTTGAAATTGTTAAGTCAAATCCACGATAATACCGATACCGGCAAAACTTCACAAGTGTCAAGTCTCCTTCGCAATCCACATGGACCTTCTTTTTCTTTAAAGCATTTTCTAATGGAAGCTAATGGTCCTTCCAAAAATCCAGCTCTAGGAATCTTGAATAAAAGATCCAATCTTTATCTTCAAGAAAGGAATCTTGATCTTCTTCTTGATATTCAAAATATAGAACACAAAAGAAGAGAATAAAGGGGGAAAGGGGCTCACTGTACAACTCTAGACAAAGAGAGGAGGGGGCATGAGATTTGAGGAGAGGGGAGATGCATTAATGCCTTGGATGTCCACCCCTTAATAAAAGGAATACTTGGGTTGCTTGCAACCCAAGTCTCATCTTTCTAATCCAATTAGAAATCCTCACTTAGTTTCTTATTTGGTTTCTCCATAATTAATTAGGATTAATCAAAATAGAAACTAATCTTATCTATTAGTAACCAACTAACCATATCATTATCCTAATCCAATTAAGATTCTTTAATTAGCAAGAAACTAATAGAATCCCTAACAAATAGGGAATCTTTAATTAGTAACTAACTCTAACTAACCTTATCTAATAAGTAGTTAGTTATTAGAAACTAATTAAATTATTAACAACCATTAATCTCCATGAAGTGGGCGTCCCACCCTAGGTGGGCCCCACTCCCACATTTCCCCAAGGGTTCTAAACCCTAATTGGTCACTTTAATTATTCTTTTAAAATAATCTACAATGGGTCCTACCCATTTGGTTTTTCACATCTAATGTGATTCCACCTTTTAGAGCTTCACTATACCATATAATGATTACTTAGAGAAATTAATTAATTTAATTATTTAATTAAATTAAATACTTTAAGAAATTCCTTTGTGTGTTGGATCTAAATGGATCTCTTATTTCCAGTTGTGGAACCAAGTACTCAACCTTTTGATTAAAACATTGTTATTAGGAAACACCTTTTCTACACTTCATTAGGATTATAGAATGTTATCTATATCTCTGGACTTTCACTAATCACAATTAATGTCCATTAATATAATGTGATTAACCTCCAGAAAATAGAGAATTACTTACAAGTATTTATATCTCAAGATTTGTTTACAGATGCGTCCCTCCACTTCAAATATTGTTATAAGCTTACGGGACAATATCCAATACTGTCTTTAATTCCTGGCTTATATTGAGAACTCATTCTCTTTGATACTTTTAGTCGAACTTGGACTTTCAAAACATTTTAGAAATTCTTTAAAAGAAACAGTAATATTAATTACATTTCTTTTTTATAGAAAATAAATTCCTCGATAAATACCAGCGCTGGGTTTTTCAAGTCCGGTTTTGACAAGTATCAACTTAATATTATTTACTCTGTTAAGAGTAGTGGAATTCTTGTTGAGCGTACACACACTTCTTCCAATACAGCATACATAACCCAATGAGCCCGTATTTAGTCCGGTGTGTTAGACATTGACGATTGACTACATCAAAGCTACATAGGCAAATAGTAGAGAAGATGTCAACCTCTCAAGTTAAGGACAATCTGTCAAATGGACTACCCTAAATATAAAGACAGTATATTTTTAAGGGTATCCACTGAGTGATCCAGTTGCAATATAAGTACTTCTTACTTATATCCACATCTTAGTCAAGAGACCATTCTTTCAGTGATTGAGATTCATCACTCCATCATATGGAACTAACAATGTGTAAGTTATTAAGAATACATTGTCCAGATGTATCCTAATTAACTTAGAACAATTTTAGGTCTACAAGGAACTGGAAAACCATATCTCCTTAGCAATCAGTTATCAATTGATTGGATGGTTTTCCTACAATGTTACCTAAGGGACAAAGTAATCTCTTTCAATGAGATACTTTTGATATATTACCCAATGTAGAAGACAATGTGTGAATGTAAAATATGCATTTATTGATTAAAATAGATAAATACAATTCCGGAATGTGTTTGTAGGCATATATGTCTAACAAAAATCACCGTTGTTACTAAATAAATAATAATATAAATATTAACTACATAGGCAGTTAAAAACCGTTGTTATACAATACATATATAGTGGTGGTTACAAACCACTGCTGATAGTGATGAATTAAAAAAAAATTTGATTTTATTGCTTTTTTTGTATCGTATTATCTTTACCTGTCAGCAATATAAAATAAAATAAAATTATTCAAGACAATTTTGTACATGTAAGCAATATATAATAATTCCGATAAAACGTAATAATTTCATCTAATCATATATGATACATGTCTAAAATGTAAAAATAACAATATATACATGCCCATAAAAGGTGTCGGGTAGGAAAAAAAAATCTTAAGGCTGCCTAGCTCCCTCTTATAAAAAGAAGAAAATACAATTTATTATTAAAATATTGAAATCGTAAAATTTAGGGATTTCATCACTAATATGCAAAGAAAAAAACTAATTTCAGATTTTTCATACTTAGAGTTAACACATAAAAGTCTAGGCATTTCATCACTAACATGCAAACACATACCAGATTTTTCATACTTATAGAGTTTGTCCGATTTGGGCACCGATGAACTTAAATTCCTTACTTTTAGAAAACAGTTTGGCCTAAACCTACAACAGCGCTCCAGATCCTAATCGAGGCCCGATTTTTTATGCAGTTTCTTCTAACGCGTGTATTTTGACTTAACCTAAGTGTGAGAATTGGTTTTGAGGGATTCCGAGCTTGTGTACCCGATTTGGCATCGAGTATGCTGAATTCCCTATTTTTCAAGATTACTTAGGCCTAAACTTATAACAGTGCTCTAAATCCTAACCTATATTCGATTTTTTATGCGGTTTTTTTCTAACGTGTGTATTTTGAAATAATGTAAGTGTGAAAATTAGTTTCAAGAGATTCCGAGCTCTTTTGCCCGATTTGGGTATCGAGTAGGCCGAATTCTCTATTTTTCAAGAATACTTAATTAGGCCTAAACCTACAACCGCGCTCCAAATCCTAATGGGGGCCCAGTTTTTTATACGGTTTCTTATAATGCGTATATTTAGACATAACATAAATGTGGGAATTGGTTTCAAGGGATTTCGAGCTCGTTTGCCCGATTTGGGCACTGAGTAAACCGAAATTTTATATTTTTCAAAATTACTTAGGTGTAAACCTACAACCGCGTTCCAAATCCTAACTGGGGGCCTGGTTTTTATGCGGCTTCTTTTAAGGCCTGTAATTCGACATAACCTATGTGTCAGAATTGGTTTCGAGGGATTCCGAGCTTGTTTGCCCGATTTACTGAGTAGGCCGAATTCCCTATTTTTCAAGATTACTTAGGCATAAACCTACAACCGCGCTCCAAATCCTAACCGGGGGCTTGATTTTTAATGCGGTTTCTTCTAATGTGTGAATTTTGACATAACCTAAGTGTGGGACATGGGACTCATGACTATATAGTTAGAAGTTTTGCTTTAAGTAAACTTCTTTAAAAAAAATATTCTTATTGGCCTCTTCAAATTCTTCCATCATATGACTTCTCCTCTTTCTTGTTATCTCCTGTCCAACATTGTTCTTATTATTTTCCTTCTTCCTTGCCTAGACTGAAGGGGCCCGGCTATTGTAGTTTAGATCGCAGTTTTGTAATTTTTTTTTGCTCCAGTTCATAGTGAAAATCTCGGCGACTCTGTTGATGTACCTCAACTTGAGGGAATCACGTAAATCTGGTTTTTATGTGCTTGTTATCTATTTCTATCTATTTTTTGGTATCTCACATATCATGTTTAGGGTTTATTCCAAGACATAGTATTCTCTGAAAAAAATAATTTTTGAGAGAAAGAGAATGAAAATTTTAACTCTTCAAGAATATGCATGATACATTGGATTTAAATATCATTATTTCTAAAAGGACCACCAATTGTCATTATGATTTTATCATCCATGTGGTGAAACTATTTGTTTTGAGGGCCCTGGTGGGGTATCTGTTTAATTAAATTTAAGAACCCTAACAGGGCTCTTCCATTTTATTGTGATCTTCGAAAGTATTCCCTATTATAATGGGTCATTGATAATTTTAGGTGACAAATTAGATGAGATGTCGTTGGGTTAGATATCTGTTGCCCAATTATATGTTATGGTATGAGACTTCTCTTCCCCCACATAACTTCAAGGGACAACTCGCCGTATGAGACTTCTCTTCACGCATTGATTGCTTGGGTGTTAAGATGTATGAAGCGAGAATGGTGTATAAATGGGTATTTGGGTGTATAAGAAGATGCATGGGTGCAGCAGGTAGGGTGTGTGTGGGTGTATATAAGGGTGTATGGTTGTAGGATGTAGCTTGTGTTTGGGTGTATCTAGAGTCTATGAATGCATTATGATGGGTTTATTTGGGACCTTGGGTGATGGTTATTGGATAATATCTATAAAATTACAATTCTAAAGATCAATCTAAGAGTTCTTAATAGCTTAGAAAAATAAAATAAGTCAAACACTACGAATTCTTTTCAGATTTAAAATAACAAATAAGCATGACTAATTGGTGGTATATTTCATTATATTATACTAACGGATGCACGCGAGTGTATTGTTTATGCACATTGTCTATCAAGACTCATATGATTGAGGTCATAAAACTATAAATAATACTAATATTTTTTTTTATTAATAAAAAAATTACTATTGTGGATTCATCCCAGCTTCCTTGGTTGTGTAATATGAGGGGATTTGCATAGCCCGAGGGACTTATTCGGGTGCTCTAAAAGGCCCCGATACCCTTGTTCCAAAATAAAAATAATATGTGCAAAGCACGGGCAACTTTACTTTACTAGTATATATATGTTTAAAAATGAAAAAAATGCAGTCTTGAGAAGAGTATTGGCAAAGGGGTCCCAATCCAATTCCAGCAAAGATAGATTTTGAATATCAAACAATGGATGGTTTGAGACCTTTGGCTCTTTTTTTTTTTTTTTAATTGAAAGACCTTTGGTTCTGAAGCACCATTTATGAAACAATGAGTAAGCCCACTACCACACCACCCGGAAAAATGAGCCGGGTGAGGTAATGCAATGTATAGTAAAACTGAATGGGTGCTGTTCCAAGGCAGAGGACAACATCCCAATTGAACTGAAGATGGGATGATCAGAGGCTGAGTTGGGCATACTTCAAGTTTTAAACAGTATCATGTCCCTATTCAGACCTGATAGATTGCAAGGTATCATAATAAAAGGTACAGTAGGTCAAATGCCGTGATTTTATTCATCATATAGAATAGTACATTTTTCTTATAACCGTTTTGATATTTTCTCTCATTAATTCCTATACAAAATCCTCTCTCCATCTCTCTGAGACATAAAAGATAAAAATATATATATATGGTTTATTCATATTCAATTTCTCTTTCATATTTTACAAGAGTAGAAAAGCATACTACATGCATGTACAGATTAACCAATCTCCCAATCCATTTCCCGATTCAAGTCCGCCTATTCTTCCTCTTCCATATGATCATCTTTTAGGAACAGACCTAAGCACTCCAGGTGGAGATGATCAGGTAGCGAACACCCAGCCAGCATCTCAAGTTCATCCAAACCCTCTTTGTTTTCATCTAATTGCATAGTCCTTTCCACCTAGATGAAGGGAAAAAATAGGATTAGAACCTAATTTTTGTTTGCTATCAAACCTTTATGTGAAAATTTGAATTTAAAGGAATAACACAAGATAACCTTCTCTATGGCCATTTGGGCTGCTTCTCTTTCCCTCTCTCGCTGCAATCTCAATTCAGAAGCTCTAATTTGAGCATTAAGCCTTGCCTTCTCTGTATTCAGTTAGAGAAAAAGAAAGAAACATTAATGTGTGTAACAATAAGAAGATTACTAAACATTTCAATGAAATTTGCTAGAGTTAATGAGATCTTTCATCACCCCTAGTTTCAATATAATCTACCCACCTACACAAGAAAGCAAGCTAAAACATGAAAGTAGAGAGAGAAATAGACATACATACACGTGTGTGTGTGTGTGTGTGTGTGTGTGTGTGTGTTATGTGTGATGCAATGGTTTCCTCATGATTGCTTTAGAACCTTCAAGTAGCCACTATGCGAGTTTTCCATTAGGCAAACCTGCTAATCACACTGACCAAATAATTATATGGTCGGACAGGACGAGAATGTGCACCACATGTCGTACAACAGATTTTCTCACTTTTCGCCATTAGCCCTTTGTACTACAATGTAGCAAACAAGCTAAAAATCATCCTATAAACTAATATCAATGGGAACAGACACACTACATTGCAGAACTCCTTAACTAAACATCCACCCTTCAACCAAAAAGGCACGGTATGAGGAAGAAATATACGCATGGGTCTTAATGCAACACTATGATCCTCTAAACAAAATATCACATGCTGCATCTTTTTAATGTTTTTGTCCTATTTGAACTTATTGTTTGATTAGTCATTGCATGCCTGATTGCCTGTACATTCAAATGTTTAGGCATGCATTTATGTGTCCAAAATTGTGCATAATGTCAGCTTAGATCACCTTCATGCTGCTTCTTTTCTAGTTTTTCCCTTTCCTGGTGCATCACGCGGACCTGAATGATTAGATAAACACAGAATGTAAAAGCAAGTTTTAACGGATAACCACTAGACAGATTCCAGATTACTAGACTAAATGGAGTTTAGCAGGCCAGTAACAAATGAAACATTACATTGTCTGACAGTGTCTTCTGTTGTGCATTTAGGATGGTGTCAGCAAAACGCCTCTTTAGCATTGCAACACGGAGAGCCTTGCGTGTTGACTGTAGGCCATCATAAAGTGGATCCTTGAATCCTAAACCATGGAAATTAACATTGAAAAGATAAAGAGACCTAAAAATGCTCTGACAAGAATAGCCTAGAATAAACACTTGGTGCAGGAATAATTTAGCCGACAAACTAACCTTCTCCAGAAGCAGCAGCAGTAGCAGGAGTAACAAAATGAGCATTAGGACAGACATTTTCTTGATCCACAGACAAACCTTTCTCACCATCAAAATCAGGATCGGATTTTCTCATTTGTGTGGTTGATGTGTTGTTTGCCAAATGATTCTACATTTGAGTATAAGATTTTAGTTACAGTGTGGATATCATGCAATCTACATCAATGACCCATCAAAAAGGAATACCTACAATAAATGCATGAATTTAACAAGAATACAATCATGCATACCAGGCTGGGAGCACCATCATGATTATTTCCACCCAGTAATCTTTCCGAAGATATATCTGAACCAAAGCACAGAACGGAAAAATGAACACATGCCATATGTTTGTATCTATATCTGTCTTATTATCTATCTATTTACCAATTAAGCTACCTATTATCTATTCATCTTTAGTGATAGAGATAGATATATATAGGTACATAAATAGGTTGTGAACATATCTGGGATGCATTTGTTACTGAAATTCAGAACAATAGGAACAGTAAGGGAAAAAATATCAGCTAACCGCTTGAGGAAATTTGGGTTGAATTGTTCTGACAGTGGCATTGGCAAGTAGTTCTGCCACAAGAACCAGTTCTGCAGGTACCAATGCTCCTAAGGGGCTTGATATTGGCAGAGCTACGTGCATGTCTATTACCTCTCCCCGTGCCTAGAGGACAAATTTCCAATTAGTTCCAGTAAGAGCCATAGAGAAGAAAAGTGTGAAGATAATTCAATCATTACTTACCTTTGAGGAGGTCTTTCTGTAAACAGTTTTATCCGCAACTATTGGCCATAACAGCAAGCTTTACCTGTGTTTTTACAAGACATAATTCAAAAAGAGAGAACAGAGAAAAGCAAATGGAGAATATTTTAACAATAGGATAGTACAATCAAGGAAGTTACTTACATCTGCAGCTTTTGCATCAAAACAACTCCTTACGATACTTTTCAACTCCCATAAAGACTCATCATCAAATGTATCAAAGCCTACTCTGATTCTTCCGTTATTTTGACAGACAAAATCAAACTTCTGAAGAAAACCACTCAAGTCTGGTGACATTTTTCCCATTGACAATTCAAGTAGATCTTTTCTCAGCTTTTTCTTCTCTTCAAATAACAGTGACCTCTTGGGCAACATATATGGGAGGCAGGTGTTTTATGAGAACCTCACCTCCTATCATGGGTTGCCGTCTGTTTTTTATTTGAATTTCTCCCCTGCACAACTTTTGATCCTTCTCCACTCCATTCTGCCTCCAGAGACGTCCACCTTAGATTAAAGATATCTTTGAGTTCTTTCGCCATGACATGAACTTTAGTAGTGGGAGCATTATATACCATGGCATTGGAAAATGTCAGCCTCACATCAGCCGCACTCTCTTTGGTGCCCGAGTATGACTTCTTCTCCAAATAGGATTTTATTGTTCCCAAGTCCATGGGTGCAGAAATAATAGAGAAATAATCTGGAATATTTGACTTCACAGGATCAACTTGTTGCTTAAAACGTCAACCAGATGGATGGGTCATCAGCTTCTTCAGAATGTGAGCACATTGCTGCATTGCACCACTATCCATTTTCTGCCTCTTCGCCTTTTGACCCTCTAACCTCCTTGGAGGTTCACTCTTTTTGGAAACTATAACAGCATAATTCACCTTCGGCCAGTCAGCAACAAATTTTTTTACGTCATCAGAATGCTGATTTATTTTTTTGTACTGTTTGTTCATCTCAGACTTTTCCATCTCTTTTCCGACAGTAGTCTGACCACTTCCACTAGACAATGATACCTGCTCAATCTTTTTGATTAGTGATCTCACTTTATAAAGTTCAATCTTCAACTTCTTCTTCAGAGCTACCACTTCAGCAGTTGTCATAATAGAGAGAGGAAAACATTCACGAGGGATACTGGCGAGATCTATAAACTCACTTCCAGAAACCATTGCCATGGCCATATTTGAATGATTATCACAATGCATGATTATCACGAATATGATTCCCTACGCGCCCCCTACAAAGAAATTAATACGCACCAACAACAAAACAAGGCAATGCACCAAAATTTTGCAGTGGATAAGCACCACAAATATTAATCAATCAATATTATAATACTACATATAGTCCTGCAAAGAAATAGCTAAATAAGAGAAATGATGGGATAACTTCGTTGAGATGGCTGGAAATACTAGTTCTAGTATTTTTCAATTTTAGTTCTTTTTCTTTTGAAAATGTAGAAATATTTAGAACAACAGTATGTAAGTTGGTAAACATTTCTTGTCAATAATATTCGTGGAATAGTGAAAATAATCACTTTTTGAGAAATCTATGGCATAGAAAATACTTTAGCAATTAGCAACTTGTAAAAAATATATGAATATCTTTATAACTATTGAACAGAGGGACAATAGGATAATTTCTCGAGGACTCATGATTAAAATTTAAGAAAAATATTAAAAGAATTAGCAACTTGTAGGTAATTTCACAAAATTTATATATTTACTGAGTTTTGACAAGCAAAGAGACACAAGCTTCAAAAATGCTTCTGGTACTTGATGTGTCATATCATTTTTCATGGACTCTATAAGTAAAACATTTCAATCCTATTATAATTAAGAATTCTTAGATCGTTGTCAGACTGAAAGGAAAATCTAACATTACATGGAGATACAACTCCATATCCTGGCCCTTGAGGGTGGGGCGAGGGCTAGGCTAGCGCCTCAGCCATACAAGTGAGGGCCAGACCTAGTAAGACCTAGGTGCGGTCTTGTCCTGGCCCATTGGCAACCCTCCTAGCTCGAACATCGAAAAAGCATTTATGATGGGAACAATTTCTGCATGCTAGGGCAAAATGCACAAAGATCATCAGTGTTGATCTCCTCGGAAAACCATAGATCAGCCCTACAGGCACTATCTTTATCTTTACTATTATAATGCGAGAGGCATGCGTAGATGATTTTTCCAAATTTCCCAAATTACCCTTATATAAAACAAAACGTTGATTTAATGTTTTACTTTAATTCCCAAACTAACCCTTGCTCATCTATCTATTTAGAATCACAGCCAATCACAATTGAACTCGGGGAGAGTTCAATCGCACCCACGGGTTAACACGTGTCCCTTTTAACTCCTATTAACTATGGTTAACTCCTTTCCCTCGCTCTCACGTGCATCGCACGTGCCACTAGCGAGTTCAATCGCATCGACAGGTTAACATGTGTCCCTTTTAACTCTTATTAACTGTGGTTAACTCCTTCCCCTCGCTCTCACGTGCAACACACGTGCCACCCGCTAGTGTTACATAATAAAAAGGACAGAATTGTATACGTTTTATTACTGATGTGTTAGAAAGCAAGCATAGAAACATATAAGGGGGTATTCGTGAATATTGAAAATAGATGGGTACACCTAACAAGAAGATTTGGGTTTATTCCTGATGTAAAATACTATTTTAAGTATACAGATACGAGGGTTTCACCCAATTTTTTTATTTTTTTTTAAATCGTAGAAATACTAAAGAAGATTAGTATCATGATTTAAGGAGCTCGACATTAATGATTTATTGAAAACAAACACAAAAACGATCAATGTGAAACAGACAGGCAATGATTTAATCCAAAAAAAAAAAACTACCAGAAATATGACGAGAATGGTGAATATTCAAGAAGGTGCATAAATGAGAAAAAAAAATTTAAAAACTACAGAAGAAGAAAAATTATACCTTCCAGCGACTATGGAAGATCGAAGCTAACTTCAAGCTCAAGCAGATTTCAATCCAATGGAGTCTGCAAGAAATTTCTTCGAGCCCTAAAATACCCTTTTTCTTTTTTGTGATTTGATAAATACTTCACTTCAGTTCAGTGAAACTTCGCGTATTTATATACGTACTTATATATACGCGTATTCGCAGTTGTTGTTTGTATTTGGACCCCGCATTTCGCACAAACCAGGTAAAACCCATCGGACTTTTAACGCGGTCTTTACAAGTTTGCCTTTTTCGGCGGCTTTACTGACTTCAGTTCGAGTCGAGATCCTTTGTAGAAGGATTTGTTGTAGAAACTATTTTTTAATGAAAAATAATCACCTCCTCCGTCGATGACGTGAGGAGGGGCGTCTCGGCTCCTATTTCTTGTCATGTGTCCCCCTTATAACCCCATTTTAACTTTGGATATTCATCCACTTGTAAGGTTCACCCATCTACCTTTGGTTTTTAGAAAATAAAATAAATTAACTAAAAGGTTAAAAAAATACTAACCCTAGTTAATGGGAGTTGAAGGTCGGTTATGAAAGATTGAGGAGGGATAGTCCTCCTCAGCCGACGAGGGGACTCTTTATTAATTTGATTTCAGTCCCCCCTCTTTCTCTCTCACACCTCTCTCTCACATGTCTCTCCAATCTCTACCACATGTCCCTTTCACCCCCCTTTAACTATGATTAAGTTTTATCAACTTAAAGTTAATTTAAAAAAAGAATTAGGTGGATGAATCATAGGGTGAGTGAATCTTAACCACAATTAGTTAGTGAGTGTTCAAACGAACACATGCCACTTTTATCTTATTAATCGTGGTTAAGATTTACTCATCCTTTGGGTTTCTTCATCCAACCTTAGTTTCTAGAAAAAATTTTAAACAAATTTAACCCTATGGTTAAAAATTCTTTATCCAGTGTTAATTTTTTTTTTCTTTTAAAAACCAAAGTTAAATTGTTGAACCCTAAGAATTAGTGAATTTTAACCACAGTTGATAGGAGTTAAAAGGACATGTATTGACCTGTGAGTGCAATTGAACTCTCCCCCCTAACTGAGATTGGAGAGAGAAGCTTGCAAGAAAGTGATTAGAGAGAGAGTCACGTGTGAGAGGGCGAATGACTGAGAGAGAAAAAGTGGAGGGACCGAAATCAAACTAAAATTGTTTTCTTTATTCTTTAAACGAAAAAAGGTATTCGTAAAAAAATAGTTAAGGCCCCGTTTGGTTGCATTTCCGTTTTCTATTTTTTGTTTTTAAAAACAAAAATTTGAAAATTTTTACACAAAACATTTCTATTTTTGGTTTTTTAAAATTAATTGTAAAATTTTTGAAAATCAAGGTAACAGAAAATTTCCGTTACCTTTGTTTTTAGAAACAAAAAACAAAAACAGAACCACCACCAACACTACTCAACCACCACCACCACTCACCACCCAACCACCACTCACCACCACCACCACCACCACAACCACTCCACCACCACCAACGCCACCAACATCACCACCACCACCAACGCCACCAACATCACCACCACCACCACTCCACCACCCATCACCACTCACCACCACCACCACCCCACGACCACTCACCACCGATCACCACCACTCCACCACCCACCACCACTCAACACCACCACAACCACTCTACCACCAATGCCACCAACACCACTCAACCACCACCAACATCACCACCACCACCATCACCACCACAATCACCACCCACCACCACTCACCACCACTCCACCACCCACCACCACTCACCACCACCACCACTCACCACCATGCCACCAACACCACTCAACCACCACCAACATCACCACCACTACCACCACAATCACCACCACCACCCATCACCACCACTCCACCACCCACCACCACTCACCACCACCACAACCACTCCACCACCAACACCACTAACATCATCACCACCACAATCACCACCACCACTCACCACCACTATGGATTGGAATTGCTTACTCATTATTATATTCATCATATTTCTCAAACACCTTTTTTTTGTTTTTTAAAACAAGTAACTGTTAGTAATACCAAACATGTTTTCTACTTAAAAAATTTGAAAACATAAACTTATTTTCAGTTTTAAAAAACAGAAAACAAAAACGGAAGTGTATCCAAACGGCCCCTAAGTGTTTCAGTCATCGGTGGGTTTTGTGTTTTTAATAAATGTAGAGTCTACAAGGATTCCTTGTAAACTTCTCTACAAAAGATCTAGACTCCTTTAGTTCGTGTTCTATGGCCAAATCGGGGTTTTTCCTGATTCCCAAGTTAGTTTGAGGTTGTTCTCCAAATACCAAGTTTTAAAAACCTTTCTCTTAATACCCCCACACACATGCGAAAGTGTTTTAAAATGTATACTTTTTTTTTCTTTTTAGACCATTTTACCTAAATCATTTGACGAAAAGACACTTAATTGTATCCCCTTCCCTCCTTATCAACAATGGAGCCCCTTTCATTGATCAAGAAGAGTCATTCAACATTTCATTACGTACCTACCATTTCGACTGGGATTTCCGATAAGAGAGTTTCGTTTTAATAAACTAGTAACCATGATCGCAAGAGAATGACATTAACCAAAGAAAAAACTTATTCTTGGGTTTCTAAGGGGGGGGGGGGGGGGGGGGGGGGGGGGGGCGCTAGCTAGCCACACAATCATTTGCACTCTTTTCTTTTAAGGGAAAAGAAGGGTAGGATTTTATGTTAAGTAATCACGGACCCACCATAAAATTTTTGTCTTCTTATCTTATAAGAGAGAGAGTACAAGAATGGAGAGTGTGGCTAGCAAAATCCAACTTAAATACACAATTGCTAGAAAATCAGTTTGCAAAAAAAAAATCCCTATAAAATGTACAATGTACTGTGTTGCCTAAGTTTTGGACCCTAGACAAAGTGGGGGGGAATGAATAGGGTCTAAAGCAAATTAAAATTCTTTCGATTTCCATAAGCAAAATTTCAACTTAAACAAGTTAAAAGGAATAGAAATTTATGCAATTCTATTTAATCAATTCAAATTAGAAAGTAAAGAGAAGAGTTAGAGAGAATACAAACACTTTGACACACGTTGTTGTTCACGAGGTTCAGTAACCCACCTATGTCCCCGCCTTAAGCTATACCTGTTAGATGATTCACCACGATTTATACCCAATCGCACAATCTTCTTCCGGAAGAAGATCAAACCTTGATAGGGAACAATCCTCCCTAGACTTATTCCACTTTTCGAGTAGTGACCAAACATTTACAAAGCTTCCAACTTCACAGACAAGACTCTCACTAATGTCTTGATTTTAACGCACTTTCATAAAGTGCTTATAATCATAATTTGCTCCTTACACGAGCTAGATGAACTCTCTAAAGCTCATTGAAAATCTCTCAAAGATTGGAGTTGAATAGCTCAATAACTTGGATTTGGAGATTTTAGGTTTAACTCAATAGAATTGGAAATCTAAGCTTTGGAGCGGATGATTGAATGATTAGATTTATGTTCATCAAGTTTCTACATCATAAATCATTCATACATAACTCTTTCAATAATATAGTCATTGGAGGCTTGATGAGAACTCAAAGAGCCATTAAAAACTAGCCATTGGGTGTTTCCCACAAGTAATCGTCGACGAGTGAAGCTGCAAAAATCATCAGCAGCTATTGTTTCTTCCACTCATCAACGAGTGTTAAGACCACAGTCCCACTCATCGATGAGTCCCCTGTATTTCTATAGAAAACTCATATGCTCTTAACCAAATTGATAGACATGATTCTCATGGTCTTATACCTTATCTTTGATATAAGATATTTATCATGTTTTAGGTTCTCAGATTGATATTCAATTGGATCTTAAGGCACCTATGGTCAATCTAAGTATTGAGCAATTTAATCGACCACACTTTGAGGATTTTATACATAAATCATAACTTAAAATAAAACAATTAAACATTCTTCGAGTTTTCATTCTTCTAGTCTTGATCTTGAGTTGATTTCATCTCAAACTTCATGATCCGACTTGGACTTTGGGCATGATCTTCAATGTGTTCAACTTGATCAAATTGCTTTCTTATAGCTTGATGAATAATTTTTCTTGCTTGGTTGTTATTTTCATCTTTTTGAATTGGATGATGTGTTAATGTTCTTTATAAGCTAAATTACACTTAAAATCAATAGAACATTAGTAATATAGATGTCATTCTATTATTGCGTTATCATCAAAATCAAAGACGTTACCTTAGGTTAAAAACCTAAAGGATAACATACAAGTTTTATAAAATTAATTTGCAAAACATCTCATGGTTTTATACGATGTTACGATTTAAATGGTAGGGTTTGGCCTCTCTTATGAGAGAGATTGAGGGATCAATTCCCAATGGGTGACAATTTGAAAAATCTCCACCTCTGATGTTGTCACGCCCCAAAACCCTTGTACACAATTTCCCTGTTCTTTGTATACGTTTCCGAAGCATGGACCTGTGACAAATCCCAACAGTGAATTCATTTTATAAACATATAAAATCATTCCAGATGTATAAACATACGAGCATAACAAAAATGTTTAAGCAAAATATAAGTACGACTAAGTCCTCATCAAGTTCCTCTCCACATATCACCCACTCTCAAAAAGCAACCAAAGAAATGTTCTTCTAATTCCTCAGCTCCTCAAGATCTCCGAATGACCTTCAAGTCTCTCCTGAAAAATATGAACATAGCAAGGGTGAGCACGAAGCTCGGCAAAATGAACATACATAACATATGCAGAACAAGCAACCATAAGTCATTATTACATTTTACTCAATATGCAATTAATGACAACACAAGTCAATTCATATTCTTTATTTTGAATTACTTGATCCACATCCGGTGGTCCTTGGTAACGCCTCTAAAATCACATCCTATTCCTTTATGACAGCTCCCCCGGTATCGCCTCATAACACAATTTAAGATCTCACACATGTTCCTCTGTTGGCGGCTCTTGGCAATACCTCACGAATACAGATGGAATCACACACTTGTTCCTTCTGTTGGTGGCCTTCGGCAACACCTCAAGGACACTGATGGAATCGCACTTCGTCCACCTTAGGTTAAGTCACCTATTAATCTAACAATTGTAAGGGTGTAAATAGAAATAAAGTTGTTATATCTTTCCTGCTATGGCGTCCCATATCACACACATAGCAAGGCCGATCTAACTCAAGTTATTAACCAAGGTAAGCTAGCTATATCCTCCCCGTTACAGCTCAATAGCGTCCTATATTACCATATTAAGACAGATCTAACTAAACTGTGTAAGGTCTACGTATTTTAAGCAATTTATTGAAGTATGCACGACGGTTAATCATCATGAAAAATATACTATTATGCAATGACAACAAGATAATCAAAATAGAGTTAAAACATGAGTATCAATTTAATAAAATCAGGAAAAGTGTAATTATGATAGAAGAGATCTAACATGTATAGTTTCTAAGTTTCAGTATGAAGAATAATCATTTAATCAAAATTTACACCTCACGGTTGATCGTAGGTATCCTCCGATCAATCATGATGCTATGATATATCGCAGTTAACCCTTTGATCGATCAGTTAATTTCATAAATATTGCCTATTCATAACTGTACAATTTCCATGACATTATTTAAGCATCAACATTACGATTCAATTCCATTCATTCCACCATTTGCCCATAAACCACCATTCCTCCATAATATTAGCTCATTCTCCACACACATCATTCACAAACCATAGCAAAGCATCCAACCCTTGCTCCATTATATTTCTCATCCTCCATTTAACACATCCATAATATTAAATATTATTTACTAATTCCATGATAGTCAAACCATAGTTAATAAAATCTCTAACACATACAAAATCCTCATTTCATGCAACTCTTTTAAAAATAAAAAAAATCTCATGTTGGGAGTGCTAGCACCAATGGCATCAACCATTATTCGCCTCATAAAAGGGAATAGTCAAAACAATTTGGACATGGGCCCAACCAAAAAGTCGTTTAACTATTCACCTTTATGAGGCAGTTGAAAAGAATGGTGTTAGTATATCCCTTTTCATTTTTGTATATGGATTTGGTTTTTACTAATCATGTTATATCTAACCAACTGAGTCATATTTATCGAATTTAATCTCAAATATGATTTTACGTATTTCACCTGTTCTGTAATATTTTCCTTTCACAATTCTTCAAAGTCACATTTCATGATGTCTGTATGCTGTTATCATGTTAAGTAGAACATTGGAAAACTTCCATCCATTGGGTTGTTGCATTTGCAATCCATATCTACAGTCTAAATATATGATTCTTCCAGCATAGTTAATCTTGCTTTTAACTAAAACAGAGAACTTTTCTCTACAAAGTGAAAGAAATGTAGATTGGAATTACACCCAGTCAGCATCTGGGTGTAATATATTTATCTTGAAGCAGAGCGGCACCCAGTGTAAGAGGTACTGGGCACTAAGTCTTGGATGTAATATATTTATCTTGAAGACCCACAGATTGAAAACTATCATATTAAATGGTACAGTAGGAGTAGGTCAAATGCCCTGATTTTATTCATCATATTGAATAGTACATTTTTCGTGTAACAGTTTCGATATTTTCTCTCATTAATTCCTATACAAAATCCCCCCTCCATCTCTCTCAAACATAAAAAATAAAAAAAATATGGTTTATTTATATGCAATTTCTCATTCATATTTTACAAGAGTAGAAAAGCATACTACATGCTGATTCAAGTCTGCCGATTCTTCCACTTCCATATGATCATCTTTTAGGAACAGACCTAAACACTCTAGGTGGCGATGATCAGGCAGCGAACACCCAGCCAGCATCTCAAGTTCTTCTAAACTCTCTTTGTTTTCATCTAAATACAAAGTCCTTTTCACCTTATGTATGGCCATTCGGGCTGCTTCTCTTTCCCTCGCCCACTGCAATCTCAATTCGGAAGCTCTAATTTGAGAATTAAGCCTTGCCTTCTCTGTAAAAAAAAAAAAACCATCAGTGTGTGTAACAATAAGATGTTTGACAAAAATTTCAATGAAATTTGCTACAGTTATTGAGATCTTATATGGTGGGACATCATGAGAATGTGAACCACATGCCGTACAAAGGAAGTATAATAGATTCTCACTTTTCGTCATTAGCCCTTTGTACTACAATGCAGCAAACAAGCTAAAAATCATCTTATACACTTAGATCAATGAGAACACACTCCATGGAAGAACTCACATAACATTTTGTTATGGGGAAATATACGCATAGGTCTTAATGCAATACTATGATCCTCTAAGCAAAATATCACAAGCTGCATCTTTTTAATGTTTTTCTCCTATTTGAAGTTATAGTTTGACAAATCATTGATGCCTGATTGCCTGTACATACAAATGTGGCAAGCATTTATGTGTTCAAAATTGTGCGTAAAGTAAGCTTAGATCACCTTCATGCTGCTTCTTTTCCAGTCTTTCCCTTTGCTGCTGCATCATGCTGACCTGATTGATAAGTACAGAATGTAAAAGCAAGTTCTAACAGATAACCACTAGACATATTCCAGATTACTCGACTATAAGGAGTTTAGCAAGCCAGTAACAAATGAAACGTTTTTTTGGATGGGTAACAAATGAAACGTTACATTGTCTGAGAGTGTCTTTTGTTGCGCATTTAGGATGGTGTCAGCAAAGCGCCTCTTTAGCATTGCAACACGGAGAGCCTTGCGTGGTGACTGTAGGCCATCATAAAGTGGATCCTTGAATCCTAAACCATGGAAATTAACATTGAAATTGAAAAGATAACAGACACAAAAATGCTCTGACAAGAATAACCTAAAATAAACACTTGGGGTAGGAAGAATTTAGCCTACAAACTAACCTTCTCCAGAAGCAGCAGGTGTTGCAGGAGTAACAAAATGAGAATTAGGACAGACATTTTCTTGATCCACAAAAAAACCTTTCTTGCCATCAGAATCAGGATAGGACTTACTCATCTGTGCAGTTGATGTGTTGTTTGCCAAATGAATCTACATTTGAATATGAGATTTTAGTTACAGTGTGCATGTCAATTAATCTACATCAATGACCCATCAGAGAGGAATGCCCACAATAAATGCATGAATTTAACAAGAATACGATCATGTATACCAGGCTGAGAGCACCATTGCGACATGCATGATTATCTTCACCCTGTAATCTTTCCGAAGATATATCTGAAACCCAGCACAGAATGGACAAATGAACACATGCCATATGTTTGTATCTATATTTGTCTTACTATCTATCTATTTACGTAATAAGCTACCTATTATCTATTCATCTTTAGGGATAGATAATATCTGGGATGCATTTGTTACTAAAATTCAGGACAATAGGAACAGTAAGAAAAAAATGTCAGCTAACCATTTGAGGAGAATTGGGTTGAATTGTTCTGACAGTTGCATCGGCAAGGAGTTCTACCACAAGAACCAGTTCTGCAGGTACAAATGCTCCTAAACGGCTTGGTATTGGCAGAGCTACGAGCATGTCTGTTACCTCTCCCCATGCCTAGATGACAAATTCCCGATTAGTTCCAGTAAGAAGCATATAGAAGAAAAGTGTGAAGATAACTGTCGCTACATACCTTTGAGGAAGTCCTGTACAGAGTTTTGTCGGCAACTATTTGCCGTAACAGCAAGCTTTACCTGTGTTTTTACATGACATAATTCAAAAAGAGAGAAATGAGAAGAGCAAACAACCACAATAACATTGCAAAGGAGAAGATTTAACAATAAGATAGTACAATCGAGGAAGTTACTTACATCTGCAGCTTTTGCATCAAAACAATTCCTTACGATACTTTTCAACTCCCATAAAGACTCATCATCAAATTTATCGAAGACCACTCTGATTCTTCCATTACTTTGACAGACAAAACCAAACCTCTGAAGAAAACCACTTAAGTCTGGTGACATTTTTTCCTTTGACAATTCAAGTAGATCTTTTCTCAGCTTCTTCTTCTCTTCAAATAACAGTGACCTCTTGGGCATCATATGGGAGGCAGGTGTTTTGTGAGAACCTCGCCTCCTATCATGGGTTGCAATCTGTTTTTTATTTGAATTTCTCCCCTGCACAACTTTTGATCCTTCTCCACTCCATTCTGCCTCCAGAGACATCCACCTTAGATTAAAGATATCTTTGAGTTCTTTCGCCATGATATGAACTTTATTAGTGGGAGCATTATATACCATGGCATTGGAAAATGTCAGCCTCACATCAGCCGCAAACTCTTTGGTGCCCAAGTATGACTTCTTCTCCAAATAGGATTTTATTGTTCCCAAGTCCATGGGTGCAGAAATAATAGAGAAATAATCTGGGATATTTGACTTCACAGGATCAACAGGTTGCTTAAAAGGCCAAGCAGATGGATGGGTCATCAGCTTCTTCAGAATGTGAGCACATTGCTGCATTGCACCACTATCCATTCTCTGCCTCTTCGCCTTTTGACCCTCTAACCTCCTTGGAGGTCCACGCTTTTTGGAAACTGTAACTGCATAATTCACCTTCGGCCAGTCAGCAACAATTTTTTTTGAGTAATGAGAATGCTGATCTATTTTTTTGTACTGTTTGTTTATCTCTGACTTTTCCATCTCTTTTCCGACAGTAGTCTGACCACTTGCACTAGACAATGATACCTGCTCAATTTTTTTGATTACCGATCTCACTTTAAAAAGTTCAATCTTCAACTTCTTCTTCAGAGCTGCCACTTCAGCAGCAGTCATAATACAGAGAGGAAAACATTCACAAGGGATACTGTTGACATCTATAAACCGACTTTTAGAAACCTTTGCCATGACCATATTTAACTGGTTATCACACTGCATGATTTCTCCTTCACACCAAGTAGAGACTTGAATAAAAAATCTTAGTAGAGAAGATGAATATGGTTCCTTACTCGCCCCCCACAAAGAAATTAATACGCACGAACAACAAAACAAGGCAATGCACCGAATCCCTGCACCAAAATTTTACAGTGGATAAACACCACAAATATTCATCAATCAATATTATAATACTACATATAGTCCTGTAAAGAAATAGCTAAATAAGATAAATGATGGGAAAATTTCGTCAAGACGATTGGAAATACTAGTTCAACCATTTTTCTTTTTCAGTTCTTTTCCCTTTGAAAATGCAGAATTTCTTAGAACAACAGTATGTAAGGCGACAACATTTCCTGTCATTTATATTCATGGAATAGTGAAAATAATCACTTTTTGAGAAATCTATGACATAGAAAATAGTTTAGCAACTTGTAAAAAATATTTGAATATCTTGTAACTATTGATCAGAGGGACAATAGGATAATTTCTCAAGGACTCATGATTTTAATCCGAGGAAAATAATAAAACAAAGAGCAACTTGTAGGTAATTTAACTACAAAATTATATATTTACTGAGTGTTGAGAAGCAAAGAGACACAAGCTTCAAAAATGCTTCTGGTACTACCCTTGATGGAAACCTTACAAGTCAGATCATTTTTCATGGACTCTACAAGTAAAACATTTCAATCCTATAACAATTAAGAATTCTAAGATCATTCTCAGAGTAAAAGGAAAAATCCAACACTACATGGAGATACAACTCCATGTCCTGGCCCTTGAGGGTAGGGCAAGGGCTAGGCTAGCGCCTCAGCCATATAAGTGAGGGCCAGACCTAGTAAGACTTAGGCGCGGTCTTGTCCTAGCCGAGTACATCGAACATGGAAAAAGCATTTATGATGGCAACAACTTCTGGGTGCTAGGGCAAAATGCCCAAAAATCATCAGTGTTGATATCCTCGGAACACCATAGATCAGCCATATAGGCACTATGTTTCATAATAAAAGGACAGAATAGTCTACGTTTTATCACTGATGTGTTAGAAAACAAGCATAGAAACATAAGGGGGTATTCGTAAATACTGAAAATAGATGGGTACACCTAAGAAGAAGATTTGGGTTTATTCCTGATGTACGTCTTAGAAGTTTGATCGTTGTTCTGGTTTGTAGTTATAAATGATATCTTTTAGAACTATTTAAGTATACAGATACGAGGGTTTCACCAAAATTTTCTTTTCTTTATTTTTTTTTTTAAAAAAAGCGTAGAAATACTAAAGAAGATTAGTATCATGATTTAAGGAGCTCGACATTAAGATTCAATGAAAACAAACAAAAAAACGATCACAGGCAATGATTTAATCCAAAAAAAAAACTACCAGAAATAGATGACGAGAATGGCTAATATTCAGGAAGGTGCATAAATGAGACAAAATAATTTTAAAAACTACACAACAAGATAAATTATAAAAAAATTATACCTTCCAGCGACTATGGAAGATCGAAGCTAACTTCAAGCTCAAGCAGATTTCAATCCAATGGAGTCTGCAACAAGAAATTTCTTCGAGCCCTAAAATACCCTTTTCCTTTTTTGTGATTTGATGAGAAATACTACTTCAGTGGGACTACGCGTATTTATTTATATACGTACCGTCGCATTCGCATTTCTTGTCTTTATTCGGACCCCGCATCTCAGGGGCACAAACCGGGTAAAACCCATCGGACTTTTAACGCTGTCTTTACAAGTTTGCCATTTTCTGCGGCTTTACTGACTTCATTCAATTCGAGTCGCGACATCTTACAAGGATTTGTTTTCGAAACTATTTATTTTATTTGATTTCAGTCCTCCCTCTTTCTCTCTCATACCCCTTTTTAATTTTGTTTCAGCCCCTCTCTCTCACATGTCTCTCCAATCTCCGCCACATGTCCCTTTCATCCCCCTTTAACTGTGATTAAGCTTAATCAACTCATCCTATTAACCGTGGTTAAGATTCACTCATCCTTACGGTTTGTTCATCTAACCTTAGTTTTTGGGGAAAAATTTACAAAAGTTTTAACCTATGGTTAAAAATTCTTAACCCAATGTAAATTTGTTTAATATTTTTTCTTTTAAAAATCATGGATAAATTATTGAATCCTAAGGGTAGTGAATCTTAATCACAGTTGATAAGAGTTAAAAGGACACGTGTTGACCTACGGGTGCAATTGAACTCTCCCCCTAACCGAGATTGGAGAGAGAGAGAGAGAGTAAGTGAGAGGCTTGCAAGAAAGTGATCAGAGAGAGAGAGAGAGGGAGAGAGAGTCTGAGTGCGTATGAGAGAGAGGGCAAATGAGTTGACAGAGAAAAAGAGGAGGGGCCGAATCAAATTAAAAATGTTTTCTTTACTCTTCTGTAAACCAAAAACTGTCTTCCTAAAAAATAGTTAGGTGGCATTTGGATAGACTTCCCCAATTACTTGTATCGACTTTTTACTTTTGAAAGTCAAAAATGGGCCAAATACATGTTTGGTTTGCCACTTTCACTTTCACTTCTTAAAAAAGTACAAGGCAGGGGAAGTAGAAATTTTTATTTCCTGAGAAAGTAGGCCGAGGAAGCTTCCGCACGAAGTCCATATATGGACTTCCACGGGAAGTTGACGGAATGTCCGGAACGTACCTATTTTAAACAAACTAGAAACCCATTATAAGGAATTTCTTAAATTATATGCTACTTGGGGGGTTTAGAATTTAGTTGAATTTGGTTTGCATCATTCAACTACGAACTATGAAGTGAAGGCTGCATGGGTTAATTCTATTAACTGTGGTTAAGATTCACTTAACCTCAAGGTTCAACTATATAATATTATTTTTTTAATATTAAAACAATATTTAACTCTAGCTAAGAATTTTTAACCCTTAGAATTAATATTTTTTATATTTTTTCTTTTTAAAAACTAAAATTATATTGTTCAACTTCAAGAGTTCGTGAATCTTAACCACAGTAAGTGTAAAAAGGGGCACATGGCAACCTATTGGCAAGCATTAACTATGGTTTAGGTTAGTTAACTTAAGGTTAATTTTTTTTTAAAACCAAAGGTAGATGGATGAACCCTAGGGGTGATTGAATCTTAACCACAGTTAATGGGTGTTGAAAGGGACACGTGTCAACCTATAGTTGTGCGCATTAACTGTGGTTTAGGTTAGTCAACCCAAGATTATTTTCTTAAAATTTTTTTTTCTAAAAAACAAGTGTAGATGGATGAATCCTAGGGGTGAGTGAATCTTAACCACAATTAGTGGGTGTTAAAGGGGACATGTGGCAACCTATAGGCACGCGCATTAACTGTGGTTTAGGTTAGTCAATCTGAGGTTAATTTTTTTAATTTTTTTTTCTAAAAACAAAGGTAGATGGATGAACCCTAGGGGGTGAGTTAATCTTAACCACAGTTAGTAGGTGTTAAATGGGACACATGGCAACCTATAGGCATGCGCATTAACTGTGGTTTAGGTTAGTCAACCCAAGATTTTTTTTTTCTAAAAAACAAGAGTAGATGGAAGAACCCTAGGGGTGAGTGAACCTTAACCACAGTTAGTGGGTGTTAAAGGGGACATGTGGCAACTTGTAGGCGTGCACATTAACTGTGCTTTAGGTTAGTACATCCAAGGTTAATTTTTTTTTCTAAAAAATAAGGGTAGGTGGATTAATCCTAGGGATGAGTGAATCTTAACCACAGTTAGTAGGTGTTAAAGGGGACACGTGGCAACTTGTAGGTGTGCGTGTTAACTGTGGTTGAAGTTAGTTAATACAAGGTTAATAATAATAAATAAATAAATAAAATCAAGGGTAGATGGATGAACCCTAGAGGTGAGTAAATCTTGACTATAGTTAAATGGTTGTTAAAATAGATTCGTGTCAAATAAGACCCATGCGCGTTCCGTTGGGCGGTTTACTCTCTTTAGTTGGAGCTTCGATTTATAGTTTTTTTTTTTGGTTTAAGAGCTCTATTTTATAGTTAATCTCTTGTTTTGAAGTTTGCAAATACTAAAGTAACATGATAAAAGTGACTCAACAACTCAACTATGGTTGATGGTGTCGGCTTCACCACAGAATAGTCATGGACGAACCTTAGTTTTATAACATATATAAAATTTTCAGAAGTTACTTTTTGTAAGTGTAAACCAAACGTAATTTGAAATTTTGAGTTTTTAAAAGTCATTTTTCAGATGTGCAAACCAAACGCTATTCTCTCATTCGAATGACTTTGTCAGACTTTCTCAAGAGTTACTTCTCAGGAAGTAACTCCTGAAGAAGTATTTCTCTTATGTGGGAAGTCTATTCAAACAAGGCCTTAGTGTTTCAGTCATTGGTGGGTTATGTATTTGTAATAAATGTAGAGTCGACAAGGATTCTTTGTAGACATCTCTACAAAAGATCTGGACTCCTTTAGAATGTGTTCTATGCTAAATCGGGGTTTTTTATGATTCTCAATTTTGAGGTTGTTCTCCAAATACCAAGTTTTAAAAACTTTTCTCGTAATACCCCCACACATGCGAAAGTGCTCAAATATGCGAACTTTTTTTTCTTTTTGGATCATTTTACCTAAATCATTCGACGAAAAGACATTTAATTGTATCCCCTTTGCTCCTTATCAACAATGGAGCCCCCTTCATTGATCAAGAAGAGTCCTTCAACATTTCATTACGTACTTACCATTTTGATAGAGATTTCCGATAAGAGTGTTTCATTTTAATAAACTAGTAACCCACGATCGTGAGATAATGACACTTATCGAAGAAAAAACTCAATCTTGGGTTTCTAAGGGGGATGCTAGTCACACTATCATCCTATTGCACTCTTTTCTTTTAGGGAAAAGAATAGTAAGGATTTTATGTCAAGTAATCATGCACCCACCATAAAATTTTTATCTTCTTATCCTAAAAGAGGGAATCCACAAGAATGGAGAGTGTGGCTAACAAAATCCAACTTTTAAATACACAATTGCTAGAATGCCAGTTTGCCAAGAAATTCTATAATATGTACAAGTTTTATAAAATTGATTTGCAAAAAAAATCAAAACATTTTATGCGATGTTACGATTTAAATGGTAGGGTATGGCCTCTCTTATGAGAGAGGCTTTGTGATCCATTCCCAATGGATGACGACTTGTAAGAGCTCCACCCCTGATGCTAACCATTAACTGATGCTACTAATAGTAGGTATTTAAAATCCCAACAAAAAAAAAAAACCTCATTTGATGCTTTCCATAGAAATTGAATAAAAATGAGAAAAGTGAATGATCGACTAACTCTACTGCTTTATCTTTTTTTTTCCACTTCAGTGCTTTTCATTTATTTTCTACTCTCAATATTAGGCATTAAGGTTCATTTAGTCATTAAATTAATTAATTAAAAAAATTCCTTATTCATTCAAATATCTACTTACAGATTTGAATGTAATATATATGTTAAATATGAGGACATTTAGATCCACCAAATGCATGAGGATAGGTTGGTCATTTGGTTAATAGTAGATTTAAAAATTTATGTGTCTTCACTGGTCTTTATTTATCTTCTATTTTGCCGTTTCATCACATGTCTCTCTTTCACACACATACAATGCCCCACCAACCCCAACTCTCTCTCCTAATAGTGTCCATCTGTAGTGATTCTAAAGTTTTATATTCAATTCTAGGGGTATTTCCTAATTTAAATGTATTTTGGTAATATCTCTATAGAATGTTTGGCCATAAGAAATTTTTTGGCTTAGGGTTGAATCATTAAAAAGAGCCTAATGCACTTAACGAGTTTAATTAAGGCTTCGAGCCAAACATCATTAGTAAGGTTATTTAAGTAACAATACTTAAAAGAAAGAGGGTATAAATATAAAGAGTTAAACCTAATTAGCTCACGTTTTACAAAACCTAATCTAAGAGAGCTTTTGGAGGAAAGAAGAGGAAGCTTTAGGTTTCGAGAGTTTTGTTCTAGCTCGAAGAGCGAGATTCGGGGCTCGAGGTTCGAAGCTTTCGTCGTGGGAAGATCGATCCTCAAGCAAATCCCTTTGGGTTGGATTTCTCTTTGGATAAACTCTAATTTTTTTTAGGGAAAGGCAAGTAAACACTCCTTTGACCCTTGAATTCATAATAGTACTATATTTAATGATGTTTTAAAGTGTTAGAAATGTTTCGAAATGATCTAGGTAGAAATCAGAATGATTTGGAGTTTTTGGGTGAAAATTGTTTTTTGTCCCGAAATCTACCATGGATCGTTCGAACAGTGATAGCTACTGTTTTACTTTTGTAATTTTTAAAAAGTTGGGAATCATTAACCGTTCGAACAATTAGCTAACCATTTGAACGATTGAGTGACCATTCGAACGATCATGGGTTCGTTCGAACGATCCTATCTGTTTTTAAGACCAGAATTTAAAAATCAATTAAAGCATGTTTTAGGATTCATCCTAGTATGTCAATGTTTTCTATATTTATCAATTGAGACACTTGAGTTTTGATAATTGCAAGCATATTATTGTCTTTGATGTCTTGTTATATTCACCATGATGATTAACCATTATGCATGTTTGTAGGAACTGCTTGAATACTTATAACATGAAAATGCATAGTTAGATCTACCTTGCTATGGTGGTATGGGACGCTATAGCTTAGTGAGGGAGATGAAATGAATTTACCTTGAATTAAAATGTGCGATTAGATCTGTCTTGCTATAATGGTATGAGACGCTATAGTAGGGAAGATATGACTTAATTATCTTGGACTAAAATTATTGAGACCTTGACCTAAGGAAGGGGTCCATGATTGGAGTGTGTGTGTTCTACTTCATAAATGATTCATTGGGACAGTTATGTATGACCTTAAAACGGTAATTGCGTATCCATTAAAGGAGTGTGTGAATGGGTACAATTATATACGAGCTCAATTCCCAATTGAACATAGTTAGATGTGAACTCAAGCCCCAGAGTGGGTGACTTTTGTAAAATCACAAAGAATAAATATCTGGGTGTCATTGCGTACAAGCCCAGGTTTTCTTATTGATTGTCATTAGGATAGAGACGGACAATCCATAATGGACAATGACCTGGACCAAGTAATTCATAATGAAGAAATCATGAAATCACCTATTTTGTTATTATCACATATTGAGTAAATGTGATTATAACTTGCCAATGCATGTGTTGTATGTGTTTATCTTGTTGGGCATATGGCTCACTCTTACTATGTTGATAGTTTTCAGGAGATACCTAAAGAACATTAAGGATTCTTTGGAAGCTAAGTAGCTAGTAGAACAATTTTCCTTTCTGTCATTTATCGAGTTAGAGTGTCTATGGTGAGAATATTTTGAAAGAACTTAGAGACATTTCTTTTATCTTGCTAAACTTTAGAATTGCTTGTTATATGCATCTAAATTATTTTTATTTATGATGAATTTCATTTACTTTTGGGGTATGACCTAGGTTCACGCCAAAAACCTCGTGCAAATGCACAGAGTGTTGAAAGAAAATGAATTAAAAAAAAATATAATGAGAAAATTAAAAATAGATAGTAAGAAGAATAAAAATAAAATAGAAGAAAAATGATGATAATTTAATAATCTTGTGAGATATTTTTATATGTATCCTATTAAAAATAACCAATGTAATTATTTAAAATTTCATAATTTTATTATTATATATAAATTTTTAACTTATTATCATATAACTTCAAGAAAGTACGTTTGTATCATTATAAAAAAAATTATCTCATCTCATCTGAAAATTTAACGTATCTATAAAAGTTTTATAGATAATGATATTTCTAGTCAATTAATAAGTTCTTTAAATAATTAGTTATTAGAAAGAAAAGTTAACATGTAAGAGAAAATGTTAGTCTCTTCATATTCTTCAACCTGAAATAACATCTAATTAAATTTTTTATAGTGGGACCCACTTTAACACTACCAATAGTTTGCATAATATAACAAAATATAAAATAAAAATCTAATAGAGATATCATGTCAAGAGATTCAATTTCTTATAGAGTATCTACTAATTAGAGAGTTAATATAATTAATTATAACCTAAGTAAATCAATATAATTTATATATATATACAAAGTGAGATTAAGGGTGGACCATTATTTTAGGAAAGATCTCTTTCCTTCCTTTATTATTGTTATTCTTTATTTTTTAAAATTAATTGAGAGATGAAAGACTTTAGAGGATACCACTTGATACTTTAACCCCAATGAATATCAAGAATAATTTGAATTTCATTTTATTACTCTTAATATCAATGATGGTGTGAATCTCATTAATTTCAGTGATAACAATCTATGCTATTTCAAATCGCTACTGGAAGAGTGAAATAGAATATCTAAAATAGTGCCTAAAATGCATTAATACCCTGCCAAAGCTCCATGTATAAACTCATAAGTATAAAGGTAAGTAATGCCAGAACCTAACAGCTTCCAATAGCATCGAATTACCCAAAATATAGTACCTGAAAATTAACTCATGCCATAATACACCCAGAATCAAGAACATTCCAATAGCTTCTGGGAAAACAAACCTCTTATAATTCCACTCTAAATGCTCAAATGATTAAGAAAAACCTCCGTGGTGAACCATACTAACTAAAATGCACAACATGTCAAATCTTTACATGTTTTATAGTGAAAGTATTTTGTGGATTTGTTTACTATTTATAGGGGATTAGGGAGAAGGCAGACCAAGAGTTAGAAAAATTGAGGATGGTGGATGTTACAATTTTAATAAATTACAATTAAAGAATGAGAATGTGGACGGAAGAAAGGAGAGACCCTTAGGCTTGATATTCTTAATAATTTAAATGTTACTAATTAATTAGTTGTAATTAAAGAGTAAAATTAGAAGAAATAATAAATATTTAATGTTTTAATTTAATTAATTGCAATTAAAAATAGAATGTGAGTGGGTGAAGGTGAGCATTTAACCCACCACTTAGTTAGGAAGGAAGAACAATAATTAAAAGGGTGACGTGACTTCTTTTTATTGGATCAATTAGAAGATATGTGGCATGAACCAGAACAGAGAATAGAGGCCAATGAGATATGCCACGTGGAACCAACCAACATCTAATATTAGTATAAATTGTGTATATGGTTATGGGGGCGTGACACCATCACCCTATCTCTCTCTCCCTCTCGTGCCACATCTTACTTTTTCATGCATCTTTCCCTATCTAATATCTATTAGGCATTACATTTTCTTTTGAATAAATTACCCCAGCCTCCCCTAAGGTTTGGTTAAATTGCAGAAACATCCCCTCTAGATTTTGAAATTACACTAACCTCTCTTATGGTTTGGTTAAATTAGAGAAACCTGCCCTGTTATTTCTAAAATTACATTGACCTCCCCGGAGGTTTGGTGAAATTGTAGAAATGTCCCCTCTTATTTTTGAAATTAGCACTCCCCTCTACTTTAGTTGTCGGTCCTTTCCTTTAGTGTCGTTATTAAAAGCAGATGGATTTTGATTGAGTAGTGATTAGAGGACCCCAGGATAGGCTATCAAGTGGATCGTCGTGTCTAAGTGTCCCTTTTAGCCCCTTTTTAACTATGATTAAACTTAACTAAATTGAGTTAATTATTTTTTTTCTTCTAAAAACCAAGGTTGGATGGATAAACCCTAGGGGTGAGTGAATTGTAAGCACCCTGCAAAGTCCAAGTTTGGATTGGCTAAATTTCATAAGACAAACTATGGTTAAAGGGTGTCTTAGTCCAAGAAGCATTAAGCGCTAAAAGTCAATTGAAGACGAAGAAAGACTTGTTGTTCATGTGCCGCAAGCGTGTCTAGGAATGGTAAGTGACTTAGATGACATCTATCCTAGGAGGAATTGACCTAGACATTGCCTGATATAGCCTAGGTGGTTAGAAACAAGCTAAGGTAGTTAAAAATCAGTTATTGGACAAATTCCATGTTGGTGGTTCGAACCATGGAGCCAAAAACTGTATGAGGCAAAATTCCAGTAACTTGAGTTATGGGGTGGTTCGAACCACCCCATGGGCGTTCGAATGACCAAGGGGTGGTTCAAACCACCCTTGGGCGTTCAAACCATCTTACGGGAAATACACTTTTAGAAGGTTTCTTTTTCCCCTTTTTGGTTTACCTATATATACGATTGTTCCCTAATCCAAATTTGGGCATTTGACACTCAGAGGAAAGACTCCCAAAGTTGTTCTAGGGTTTCCCACATTGTGGATGGTTTATCCCTTTGAGCTCTCTCTCGTGCACTAGATCGGAGTGCAATACTTGCTGTGTTGATTCTCACTGTTCATGAGATCACTCTTGGTCGGCAATTAAATTAAACCCCCCAAACTCCTTTGTGAGTATAAGCTTGGTTGGCACGTGTCAAAGCCTTCGAAAAAGGAGATCAGTCCTTATAACGGATCGTGGTTATTATGGTCAAGGAAATTTGAAGCCACCTAGGCGTAATCGATCGAGAGATCGTGGTTGTAGAGTTCTGAGACGAGCACAATTTGCTGCTGGTTGATCACGTTGGCTTGCGAGCGTGTGATTGCTTATTAAGGCATTGATGATAGATTACTAAGGATTGTTGTGTCGAGTCTGGTTAGGTACATTCGAGTCTGTAAGTATATGTTGTTTTTGTTATTAAATCTCTTTCATTTGGATGAGGTCCCGTGGTTTTTCCAAATAGGGTTTTGCACGTAAAAATCTAGGTGTTGTGGTTTGTGTGCTTGTTTTTGTTTATCATTTCCGCAACTTTAATTGTTAAAATTAAAATTGGTAGATAACCTTAGGAAAACCTATTCACCCCCCTCCCCTCCCTAGGTCTTAATTGATACATAAAGGGGTAATTTCACACCCCATTTTTCCACTCATGTCTCTCTCTCTCTCAAAGCTCCAAGCTCCTAAACATGACCCTAGCTATAACCCTATCTCATCTTGAACCGGGCTGTAGCTATAACCCTAACTCACCCTGAACCTGACCCTAACTATAACCCTAGCTCACCCTGAACCCGACCCCAACTATAACCCTAGTCATCCTGAACCCGACCCTAGCTATAACCCTAGCTCACCTTGAACCCAACCTAACTATAACCTTAGCTCATCGTGAACCCGACTCTAGCTATAACCTTAACTCACCCCGAACCTGACCCTAGCTATAACCCTAGCTCACCCTGAACCTGACCCCAACTGTAACCCTAGATCATCCTAAACCCGACCCTAGCTCACCTTGAACCGGACCTAACTATAACCCTAGCTCATCCTAACCTAACCCTAGCCATAACCCTAGCTCACTCTGAACCCGACCCTAGCTATAATCCTAGCTCATCCTGAACCCATTCCCAGCTCAAATCCGAGCTCATCCTAAACACATCCCTAGCTCACAGTTGAGCTCAGCCTAAACCCGTCCCTAGCTCAAAGCTGACCTCAACCTAAATCCGTCCTACCTGAAACCCGAGCTTATCCTGAGCTCTCTTCCAGAACTGAGAAAATAAGTTGTTCGTTATTGGGATCTCACATGTTGACCTTCCAATAGCCTCCTTACATCTCACCAACCCTTGTACCTTATACCGAACCCATACTCCGACCCTCCAATAGTCTTCCAGTATCCCACCAACTTCTCTGTCAATTACAAAACTACCCCACCCTCGTTTGCTTATGAATACACACATCCTTTGGCCATTTTGAAGACATTCGATCTTTCCTGTCAAATCCTCTGCAAAACTTGAGAGAGAAAGAGAGCAACCAAGCCTCCCCAAACCCAAATACCAGAGTCTGAGAAGGTGAAGTTAGGCCCTTGAGGGTGGAAGCTCTGAGTCATACCCCTCTTGTAGGGAAACTCCCTTTTTAGCTCCTCCCCTTACCTTGGAACTTCAGGGAGAAGAGTTAGAAAGAGGGTTCTCTTCCCCGTTAGTTTACTTCTGTTTTTCTGTTCTATTTTCAGATTTCTAGTCCTTCTCTAGAAATCTTTAGAAAGCTCATGCCCTCTCCAGAATAGTAGCTAGTGTCTCCCTACGTCACCTCCATGATGTAAGGAGTCCCCATGAAAAGGGTGAGGATGAGCGTTCTCCATTTCTTTCCCAGCATTTGTTCTTCCATTCCTTTTGTGATTTTGAGTTTTGTTTGAGGAATGGAATGAGGTGAAGACCCCAAACCAGGGAATATTACTGATTCACTTGTTTGTTTACAATCAAGGAGTGAGCTCTCCTTCACTGGTTTCGGCTTTTCTTCTGGACCTTACACATTGTATTTTTACCCTTTGTAAAATTCAATGTGCCTTCTGGCAAAGTCCAAAATGGCTAAAATTCATATCCTGACTATTTTGAACCTCGGGAATCCAAAAAAAAATAGTCTCGTATCCAAAAACTTTGTATTCCAGTAGTCATAGTGCATTTTGGTCCTGTCATTCCCCAGCCAAACATACTTCCCCTATTCCAAAAAATCTGATTTTAATATATGTCATACTAATTTGAATTTTAGGAATACAACAAAAAAAAATGAGGTCCATTCCGAGTCCGGATGACCAGAATACAGCCCAGACAAGTTGCTAGACTACATTCTGGAATTGCAGCAATGGCAACCAGCCCCTGTACTAGCCACCCACCACACTCGATCTTGTTTATGCCCTTACCTCCTTTGTATTTTGCTGTTATTCCAATAGCTTAAGTGTGACCCCAGACCTAGGATAAGCTTGCCCAACTCCCTTGCTCTGCAATGAGTTTAAAATACTATTCGAAAAACCTTAAAACAATGTAAAATTAAAAAGACCAAAATCCAAGCCATTCTGGTGCACTTTGGATGTGGGCCCTATCAAAAAGGAGTTTGACTATTCTCCTTTATGAAACGATTAATGGTTAAAAAGAATTGGGCTAGTATTTCCCTTCTTATGTTTGTATATGGGTTTGGTTTTTACTAATCATGTTATATCTAACCTATTTGCGTCATATTTGTTGAATTTAATCTACAACATAATTTTACATATTTTCACATGTTCTGTAATATTTTCCCTTTTCCAGTTCTTCACAGTCACATTTCATGATCTCTAGCTCCTGTTATGTAGTACATTGAAAAACTCATCCATTGGGTTGTTGCATTTGCAATCCACATCTACAGTCTAAAATATGATTCTGCCAGCATAGTTATTCTTGCTTTTAACTAAAACAGAGAACTTTTCTCTAGAAAGTGAAAGAAATGTAAATTGGAATTACACAATGTTCAAAGAAGGATCAGCTCCCAAACTGCTGATTGAGGTTGCACCCAGTGTAAGAGGTACTGGGCACTAAGGCTTGGATGTAATATATTTATCGTGAAGACCCATAGATTGAAAACTATCATATTAAATGGTACAGTAGGAGTAGGTCAAATGCCAAGATTTTATTCATCATATTGAATAGTACATTTCGTGTAACAGTTTCGATATTTTCTCTCATTAATTCCTATACAAAATCCCCCCTCCATCTCTCTGACATAAAAAATAAAAAAATATGGTTTATTTATATTGAATTTCTCTTTCATATTTTACAAGAGTAGAATATTTTCTGATTCAAGTCATGTACAGATTAACCAATTTCTCTTTTATATCCAATTTCTCTACATGCATGTACAGATTAACCGATCTCCCACTCCATTTCCGGATTCAAGTCAGCCTATTCTTCCTCTTGCATATGATCATCTTTTAGGAACAGACCTATGCACTCCAGGTGGTAATGATCCGGTATCGAACACCCAGCCAGCATCTCAAGTTCTTTGAAACTCTCTTTGTTTTCATCTAAATACACAGTCCTTTTCACCTTATGTACGGCCATTCGGGGTGCTTCTCTTTCCCTCTCCCGCTGCAATCTCAATTCGGAAGCTCTAATTTGAGCATTAAGCCTTGCCTTCTCTGTAAAAAAAAAAAACCATCAGTGTGTGTACCAATAAGATGTTTGACAAAAATTTCAATGAAATTTGCTACTGTTAATGAGATCTTATATGGTTGGGACATGATGAGAATGTGAACCACATGCTGTACAAAGGAAGTATAATAGATTTTCTCAATTTTCGTCATTAGGCCTTTGTACTAATGCAGCAAACAAGCTAAAAATCATCTTATAAACATAGATCAAGGAGAACACACACACACCACATGGAAGAAATCCCTAACTAAACAGGCATGTTATGGGGAAATATACGAATGGGTCTTAATGCAATACTATGATCCTCTAAGCAAAATATCACCAGCTGCATCTTTTTAATGTTTTTCTCCTATTTGAAGTTATAGTTTGATTAGTCCTTGATGCCTGATTGACTGTACATACAAATGTGGCATGCATTTATGTGTCCAAAATTGTGTATAATGTAAGATTAGATCACCTTCATGCTGCTTCTTTTCCAGTCTTTCCCTTTGCTGCTGCATCATGCAAACCTGAATGATAAGTACAGAATGTAAAAGCAAGTTCTAACAGATAACCACCAGACAAATTCCAGATTACTTGACTATAAGGAGTTTAGCAAGCCAGTAACAAAAGAAACTTTACATTGTCTGAGAGTGTCTTCTGTTGCGCATTTAGGATGGTGTCAGCAAAGCGCCTCTTTAGCATTGCAACACGAAGAGCCTTGCGTGGTGACTGTAGGCCATCATAAAGTGGGTCCTTGAATCCTAAACCATGGAAATTAACATTTAAAAAATAAGATACACAAAAAGGCTCCGAAAATAAACACTTGGTGCAGGAATACTTTAGGCGACAAACTAACCTTCTCCAGAAGCAGCAGGTGTTGCAGGAGTAACAAAATGAGAATTAGGACAGACATTTTCTTGATCCACAAAAAAACCTTTCTCACCATCAGAATCAGGATAGGATTTGCTCATCTGTGCGGTTGATGTGTTGTTTGTTAAATGATTCTACATTTGAATATAAGATTTTAGTTACAGTGTGCAGGTCAATCAATCTACATCAATGACCCATCAGAGAGGAATGCCCACAATAAATGCATGAATTTAACAAGAATACGATCATGCATACCTGGCTGAGAGCACCATCGCGACATGCATGATTATCTTCACCCAGTAATCTTTCCGAAGATATATCTGAACCAAAGCACAAAATGGAGAAATGAACACATGCCATGTGTTTGCATCTATATTTGTCTTACTATCTATTTATGTATTCATCTTTGGGGATAGATAATATCTGGGATGCAATTGTTACTGAAATTCAGGACAATAGGAATAGTAAGAAAAAAAATATCAGCTAACCATTTGACGAAATTTGGGTTGAATTCTTCTGACAGTGGCATCGGCAAGGAGTTCTGCCACAAGAACCAGTTCTGCAGGTACCGATGCTCCTAAGCGGCTTGGTATTGGCAGAGCTTCGTGCATGTCTATTACCTCTCCCCATGCCTAGATGAAAATTTTCCAATTAGTTGCAGTACGAAGCATATAGAAGAAAAGTGTGAAGATAACTCAGTCACTACATACCTTTGAGGAGGTCCTTCTGTACAGAGTTTTGTCGGCAGCTATTTGCCGTAACAGCAAGCTTTACCTGCATTTTTACAAGACATATTTCAAAAAGAGAGAACAGAGAAGAGCAAACAACCACGATAACATTGCAAAGGAGAAGATTTAACAATAAGATAGTACAATCAAGGAAGTTACTTACATCTGCAGCTTTTGCATCAAAACAATTCCTTACAATACTTTTCAACTCCCATAAAGACTCATCATCAAATTTATC
The DNA here is from genome assembly GCA_015143295.1 of Tetracentron sinense. Taxonomy (NCBI): domain Eukaryota; kingdom Viridiplantae; phylum Streptophyta; class Magnoliopsida; order Trochodendrales; family Trochodendraceae; genus Tetracentron; species Tetracentron sinense. Next base: position 48,918,367 of record CM026551.1, on the reverse strand, counting down.
GAAGACCACTCTGATTCTTCCATTACTTTGACAGACAAAACCAAACCTCTGAAGAAAACCACTTAAGTCTGGTGACATTTTTTCTTTTGACAATTCAAGTAGATCTTTTCTCAGCTTCTTCTTCTCTTCAAATAACAGTGACCTCTTGGGCATCATATGGGAGGCAGGTGTTTTGTGAGAACCTCGCCTCCTATCATGGGTTGCCATCTGTTTTTTATTTGAATTTCTCCCTTGCACAACTTTTGATCCTTCTTCACTCCATTCTGCCTCCAGAGACGTCCACCTTAGATTAAAGATATCTTTGAGTTCTTTCGCCATGATATGAACTTTATTAGTGGGAGCATTATATACCATGGCATTGGAAAATGTCAGCCTCACATCAGCCGCAAACTCTTTGGTGCCCAAGTATGACTTCTTCTCCAAATAGGATTTTATTGTTCCCAAGTCCATGGGTGCAGAAATAATAGAGAAATAATCTGGGATATTTGACTTCACTGGATCAACAGGTTGCTTAAAAGGCCAAGCAGATGGATGGGTCATCAGCTTCTTCAGAATGTGAGCACATTGCTGCATTGCACCACTATCCATTCTCTGCCTCTTCGCCTTTTGACCCTCTAACCTCCTTGGAGGTCCACGCTTTTTGGAAACTGTAACAGCATAATTCACCTTCGGCCAATCAGCAACAAATTTTTTTAAGTCATCAGAATGCTGATCTATTTTTTTGTACTGTTTCTTTATCTCTGACTTTTCCATCTCTTTTCCTACAGTAGTCTGACCACTTGCACTAGACAATGATACCTGCTCAATTTTTTTGATTACCGATCTCACTTTAAAAAGTTCAATCTTCAACTTCTTCTTCAGAGCTGCCACTTCAGCAGCAGTCATAATACAGAGAGGAAAACATTCACAAGGGATACTGTTGACATCTATAAACCAACTTTTAGAAACCTTTGCCATGACCATATTTGACTGGTTATCACACTGCATGATTTCTCCTTCACACCAAGTAGAGACTTGAATAAAAAATCTCAGTAGAGAAGATGAATATGGTTCCTTACTTGCCCCCACAAAGAAATTAATACGCACGAACAACAAAACAAGGCAATGCACCGAATCCCTGCACCAAAATTTTACAGTGGATAAACACCACAAATATTCATCAATCAATATTATAATACTACATATAGTCCTACAAAGAAATAGCTAAATAAGATAAATGATGGGAAAATTTTGTCAAGACGATTGGAAATACTAGTTCAACCATTTTTCTTTTTCAGTTCTTTTTCTTTTGAAAATGCAGAATTTCTTAGAACAACAGTATGTAAGGCGATAACATTTCCTGTCATTTATATTCATGGAATAGTGAAAATAATAACTTTTTGAGAAATCTATGACATAGAAAATAGTTTAGCAACTTGTAAAAAATATTTGAATATCTTGTAACTATTGATTAGAGGGACAATAGGATAATTTCTCAAGGACTCATGATTTTAATCCAAGCAATTAGCACCTTGTAGGTAATTTACTACAAAATTATATATTTACTGAGCGTTGAGAAGCAAAGAGACACAAGCTTCAAAACTGCTTCTGGTACTACCCTTGATGGAAACCATACATGTCATATCATTTTTCATGGACTCTATAAGTAAAACATTTCAATCCTATAACAATTAAGAACTCTTAGATCATTCTCAGACTAAAAGGAAAATCCAACATTACATGAAGATACAACTCCATATCCTGGCCCTTGAGGGTAGGGCGAGGGCGAGGGCTAGGCTAGCGCCTCAGCCATATAAGTGAGGGCCAGACCTAGTAAGACCTAGGCGCGGTCTTGTCCTGGCCCATTGACAACCCTCCTAGTCCTAGCCGAGTACATCGAACATTGAAAAAGCATTTATGATGGGAACCACTTCTGCGTGCTAGGGCAAAATGCACAAAGATCATCAGTGTTGATGTCCTCGGAACACCATAGATCAGCCCTATAGGCACTATGTTTCATAATAAAAGGACAGAATGGTCTACGTTTTATTACTGATGTGTTAGAAACAAGCATAGAAACATAAGGGGGTATTCGTAAATATTAAAAATAGATGGGTACACCTAACAAGAAGATTTGGGTTTTGATGTACGTGTTATAACTTAAATTGTTGTTCTGGTTTGTAGTTATAAATGATATCTTTTATCAAAAAAACGAAAGAATTTAGAACTATTTAAGTATACAGATACGAGGGTTTCACCCAAAATTGCTTTTCTTTTCTTTTTTTTTTAAAAAAAGCGTAGAAATGCTGAAGAAGATTAGCATCATGATTTAAGGAGCTCGACATTAATGATTCAATGAAAACAAACAAAAAAACGATCACGGGGAATGAATTAATCCAAAAAAAAAACTACCAGAAATAGATGACGAGAATGGCGAATATTCAGGAAGGTGCATAAATGAGAAAAATAATTTAAAAAACTACACAACAAGATAAATTATAAAAAAATTATACCTTCCAGCACTATGGAAGATCGAAGCTAACTTCAAGCTCAAGCAGATTTCAATCCAATGGAGTCTGCAACAAGAAATTTCTTCGAGCCCTACAATACCCTTTTCCTTTTTTGTGATTTGATGAGAAATACTACTTCAGTGAGACTACGCGTATTTATTTATATACGTACCGTCGCATTCGCATTTCTTGTCTTTATTCGGACCCCGCATCTCATGGGCACAAACCGGGTAAAACCCATCGGACTTTTAACACGGTCTTTACGAGTTTCCCATTTTCTGCGGCATTACTGACTTCATTCAGTTCGAGTCGCGACATGTTAGAAGGATTTGTTGTAGAAACTATTTTTTTTATTTGATTTCAGTCCTCCCTCTTTCTCTCTCATACCCCTTTTTAATCTTTTTTCAGCCCCTCTCTCTCACATGTCTCTCCAATCTCCGCCACATGTCCCTTTCATCCCCCTTTAACTGTGATTAAGTTTAATCAACTCAAGGTTAAATTTTTTTTTTTTTTTTAAACCAAGGTTAGATGGATGAACCTAGGGTGAGTGAATCTTAACCACAATAAGTGTGTGTTGAAAGGGAATCGTGTCCGCTTTAACCCTATTAACCGTGGTTAAGATCCACTCACCCTTAGGGTTTGTTCATCTAACCTTAGTTTTTGGGGAAAAAAATTTAACCTATGGTTAAAAATTCTTAACCCAGTGTTAATTTTTTAACTTTTTTTCTTTTAAAAATCAAGATTAAATTGTTGAACCCTAAGGGTTAGTGAATCTTAACCATAGTTGATAGGAGTTAAAAGGGCACGTGTTGACCTGTGGGTGCAATGAAGTTTTAACCAAATCGGGGTTTTTCTTGATTCTCAAATTTGAGGTTGTTCTCTAAATATCACAGTTCACGTCGTATGCGAAATTATTCAATCATGCAAACTTTTTTTTTTGGAACATTTTACCTAAAATCATTTGACGAAAAGTCATTGAAGTGTATTTTCTTCGCTCCTTATCAACAATGGAGCCCCCTCTCTTCCTTATGAACAATGGAGCCCCCTTCATTGATCAAGAAGGGTCTTCAACATTTCATTACCTACCATTTTAACTTGGATTTCTGACAAGAGAGTGTCGTGTTAATAAACTAGTAACCACGTTTGTGAGAGAACGTCATTAACTCAAGAAAAAACTCATTCTTGGATTTCTAAGGGAGGTGCTAGCCACACTATCATCCTATTGCACTCTTTTCTTGTAAGGAAAAGAAGAGTAAGCTTGTCATGCTCTTTCCTCCTCCCTGCTTCTGTGATTAAGAAGGTTGAACAAGCTTGTGCCACCTTTCTCTGGTCTAGTTGTTTGGATCAAAGAAAACCTCCCCTAGTGAGCTGGAAAATAGTGTGCACTCCTTATTCGGAAGGTGGATTGGATCTAAGAAGGCTCAAAGAGTGGAATTATGCTGCCCTCCTTCATCATATATGGAACTTAGTATCAGATTCCCCTTCCCTATGGACTGAATGGGTTAAGACTCACCTTATACAAGGAAAACAATTTTGGAAATTAAAGGAACCTTCAGACTGTTCTTGGTCTCGGAGAAAGATCCTGCAATTGAGGACCATGGCTCGACCTCTCATCTTTTCCCTTATTGGCGATGGGACCAAAACCGACATTTGGTTAGATAATTGGTTGGAAATGGGTGTACTTAATGAATTGTTTGGTACTAGAATGATCTCTGACTCCAGGCTTGGAGCTGTAGCACGAGTTGAGTCTCTCGTCTCTAATGGCCATTGGCATCATCCTCCTGCTTCCTCTAGGAACCTATCTCAAGTTTGGACTGAGATTTCTAAGGTTCAATTGAGGTCTAGCTTCTCTGGTGATATGGTTATTTGGAAACTGAGTTCCACTGGGACTTACACTCTTAAATCTTCATGGAATGCTATCAGATCGCCTTCTTCTCTTGCTGACTGGAGTAACCTTCTATGGTTTCCATTGAACATCAAGAGGTAGAGCTTCATTTCTTGGCTTGCTTTATCAGACAAATTACAAACCCAAGATAGGCTTGTCCAACACTCGATTCTGATACAGTCTAAATGTTGCTTTTGTTGGAACTCAACTGAAAATATAGCCCATCTTTTCTTCGATTGTCAGTGCACCCAAGTAATCTGGAAGCATATCCTTAGCAAGATTCAGTTTGGTCCTCACCAAATTCTTCCTTGGCATGATGAAGTGCAGCGGCTCATTCGAGAAACTACCACAGTAGGCATCATGACGTCAGTCAAGAAATTGTGTTTCAATGCTGCTATTTACCATATTTGGCTGGAACACAATGCACGAATCTTTCAAAATCAATTCCTTCCTCCTAAGATTGTTTGTGCTAAGATTATTCGTGATACGAGTCTCCGTCTAAGCAGTGTCCTTGAATCTCCAGCCAACAGAGACTTCTTTATCACGTGGAACATCCCTATAGCCTGGAATCACCCTAGAGAGCAATGGTGTTCTTGGATCCCCCTTCAAATGGATACATGTCCATTAATACGAATGGCTCCTTGCGATCAAATGATGCTGGTTGTGGAGGGATTTTCAGAGATATTAGTGGCCAGCCTATCTTGGCTTTTGGAACTTGCTTTCGCCTTGAAGAAATAGGAAGCTACACCACTAGCCTTTACATTGAACTGCTCGCTATTAAGAAGGCTTGTGACATAGCTAAAGATCACAATTTGAATAGGCTAGAATTTGTTTCTGATTCTAAAGGGGCTGTGGTCATCCTTAATCAGAGATCAGATATGTCGTGGCAAATGAGAGGGATAGTTGAGCTTATCCGTGAAGATTTTTGTCATCTTGGAGATTTGGCTATTAGACATTCTTGGCGAGAAACGAATCGAGCAGCTGATTTCCTTGTGTCTTTTTGTAATCTAGACTCTACTGTTATCCTCCTCCCCCATGACTCTCCTGATCCTCTTAGGACCATTGTTAGCGAGGACGCGATGGGTTGTAAATACCGTACGATGTAATTAGCTTTGTTTTATGCATCTGGTAGGGGTCCGCCTAACCCCAAGCTTAACTTCCAAAAAAAAAAAATGTAATCATTGACCCACCATAAAATGTTTGTCTTCTTATCCTAAAAGATGAAGAGTACAAGAATGGATAGTGTGGCTAGCAAAATCCAAACTTTTAAATACACAATGGCTAGAAAGCCAATTTGCAAAAACAAATTAATATATAAAATATACAGGTTTTATAAAATTAATTTGCAAAAAATTTCATTGTTTTATACAATATTACGATTTAAATGGTAGGGTGTGACCTCTCTTATGAGAAAGGTTGGGGAATCCATTCCCAATGGGTGAAGACTTGAAAGAGCTCCACCCCCGATGCTAACCATTAACTGATGCTACTAACTCTAGGAAATTGATATCCCCAACAAAAAAAACCTCATTCGATGCTTTCCATAGAATTTCAATAAAAATGACAAAAGAGAATGACCGGACTAACTCTAATGCTTTATCTATTTTTTTTCACTCGAATGCTTTTCATTTATTTTCTACCCTAAATATTAGGCATTAAGGTTAGTTTTAGTCATTATATTAATTAATTAAAAAAATTCTTTAATCATTCACATATCTACTTACAAATTTGAATGTAATATATATGTTAAATATGAGGACATTTAGATCCACCAAATGCATGAGGCTGGTTTGGTCATTTTGTTAATAATAATTATATAATTTTATGTGTCTTCATTGGTCACTATTTTGTCAACTATTTTACTATTTCATCACATGTTTCTCTTTCATACACATACAATGGGCCCACCACCCCCCAGCTCTCTCTCTCTCTCTCTTCCCTCTCCCACCCCTCCCCCTCCTCTCTCTCTCTCTCTCTCTCTCTCTCTTAATGGTGTCCATCACCTTCTCTCTCTCCTTCTTGTGCCACATCTAACTTTCTCAAGCAACTTTCTCTATCTAATATCCATTAGGCATTATTATTTTTTTGTCATTTTTGGGGTAAATTACACTGGCCTCCCTGAGGTTTGTGGAAATTACGAAAACCTCCCCTCTAGTTTTTGAAATTACATTACCCTCCTCTTGAAGTTTGGTGAAATTGTAAAAACCTCCCCTCTTGTTTCAAAAATACATTGACCTCCCCTGAGGTTTAGTGAAATTGTAGAAACCTCTCTCTTATTTATGAAATTATAGTACCCTCCCCTTTACTTCAATTGTCAGTCCTTTCCGTTAGCATATCATTACTGAAATAGATTGATTTTGATTGAGTAGTGATTAGAGGACCTCGCGTTTGGTTATCTAGTGGACTGTCGTGTCCACATGTCCCTTTTAGCTATGATTAAGCTTAACTAAATTGAGATTAATTAATATTTTTTTCTTCTAAAAACCAATTGATGAACTAGTGAGTGAATCTTAACCATAACTAGTGGGTGTTAAAAGAGAGGCCGTGAACTAATGAGGACCGACATTTTGCTACATATCGTGATGTGTGGCTCGTTAAGCATTTTCCATTTTGATTATGTCATGTCCTTCTTGAAGTCAGTCAACTTGGTTATACGACGTTGTTTCCTCAAGTAAATCAATGGGGATAAAATTGTAAAAGAGTATCCTCCAATAACGGCATCAACTTGACAAGTTGGGTAGGGAAGGGCAGTGTCATTTCAAAAACAAGAGGAGAAGTTTCTGCAATTTCTCCAAACCTTAGGAGAGGGCAATGTAATTTTAAAAACCAGAGGGGAGGTTTCTGTAATTTTGCCAAACCTCAAGGAGGTTAGTGTAATTCCAAAAACTAGAGGGGAGGTTTCAAAATTTTCACCAAACCTCAAGGGATGTCAATGTAATTTACCCTTTTCTTTTTTGTTGGCTCTTGTGCATAGGACGAGGTCTTGGTAACCTTTACCAGAATTTTTTACCCTTGTAGAAATTATTAATGTTGCTAAAATTAAAGGGTAGTGTAGTCTATTCATAGGGGACAATTAATTGAATGTTGGAGACAGCAAAAGCAGTTTCACTTTTCTTGTACTTTAACTCTCTCTTATTTAATGACAATTAGCTGTCTCTAAGGAGGGGAAGGTAATTTAAAATCCGGAATAATCAGAAGAGTTCCCCACATAAAATAATCTACTTCACACAATAGTTAAGGTAGTTTGATGGCAAAATTTTAGTAATCTCATCCCTTAAAGATGGTTGAAATTTGTGTGTACATTTATACCACTATCCACTTCGAATTTGCTCCATTTAAAGCTCTAGCAATAACCACAAGGATTAATTTGACACAACCTAGGTTATAATTTTTACATTCCAATCTGACGACTTAGACTTCTTCAATTGGACCAATTTTTTGTCGCATGTTAGCAAAATAGGACCCGCACATTATATTTTTTGTGCACTTAAAGAAATTGTCATGTGTTACTCAAAGGCATGACACAGGTTAAGTATATAGTACCTAAATACAAATATATATATATATATATAGAGAGAGAGAGAGAGAGAGAAAATAATCACCTCCTCGCTAGGGGTGTAAAAATGGGCCACGACTCGTGGGCCAACACGGGCACGACATGTTGAATAGGTGGGCTATGCCAGCACGACCTTTTAAGGTAGGTCGTGCCTGGGCCCTATTTTCAGTCCAAACCTGTGAAGTGTCCATGCCTAGCACATCCCATGTTCCAGGCACGACCTATTGCCCAAGTATTCGACTCGATCCTAAAGGAGGGGTGAATAGGGTCTTGACAAATTTAAATTTCTTCATAATTCCCTTTATGCAGAAATTAATCTAGTTAATAAGAGAATGAGAAACTACCAATTCAATATTAAAGCAATTAATAAAGAAAGGATGAGAGATAAGAGAGAGAGCAAACAGGGAGAATTGTTTTCGAGGTTTGGCACTCCCACCTACGTCCCCGCCTTAAGCTTTCCTACACAAGGATTTCACGATACACTATCACAAAAACTTCTTACGGGTGCAAGCCCAAACCTTTACAACTTTCTTCACGGGCAAAAGTCAAACCTATCCAATCTTCTTATGAGTGAAGATCAAGCCTGTCCAATCTTCTTACGGGCGAAGATCAAGACTAAACAGTGCAATAGAACAATCCTCTCTTCGTTTTACAAAGCACCCTGCTTCAAGGACAAGAATCCATGATTATTGATTTCTTTAATACAAATTGAATGATTGGATTTCAATCCAAATAATTGCTCCTAAATGAGCTGAAATGATTGACTTGAAGCACTCTAAAAATCTCTCAAAGTTTGGAGTTGAATAGCTCAATAAAAGAGATTTTGGATTTCAAAGGTATATTCAATGTAAAAATCAATGTAAGATTGAAAGTAGATGATAAGAGTTATTGCATTGATCAATTGTTGTATTTAGTTCATAAATGAACTCCTTTTATAGCTCAGAAAAAATTATAGCCGTTGGTGAAATATTAAATGTAAAAAAGTCGTTGAAAAACTAGCCGTTTCAGCATAATTTGTTTCCCGCTTAAATTCATCTACAAGATTGGGTGGGCTCATTGATTTCGTCGACGAGTTTGAAACAGTAAATCAAACAGTGGCTCATAAGCTAATTTCGTCAACGAGATTTCTGTATTTTCTCTGAAATCTCATCTTAAACTCTTCTAAATGATGGGGACCTTTTCCAAGGTCACTTAGCTTTACTTTACCATGATTTTCATTATTCTTATAATTTCCTAGGGCCTTAAAATAAATATGAATTGTAGTCTTAGACTCCTAAGGTCAATCTAGGTAATTGAGCAATTCAACTTTCAATCTTTGAGGACTTTTTACAAAAGTCCTAGACACTCTCATAAGACTAAAAAGTAACTTTAAACTTCCTTGTGAGTTGTTCTTCACACTTGATCTTAGATCTTCAATTTGGATTTGTCTTTATGATCTTCCGAGAGTTCTTCATTTTGATTTTCAATTTGGGCTTTGTCTTCAAGTGGGACTTGTTCTTCTTGATCTTTAATTTGGCTCTTTTAGCTTTTGGCTTTGATTGCTCTTCAACTTTGAATTGCTTGGCATGCATATGGTTGAAGATGTTGATTTTGTGAATCCATTTTGAATGCTTATGTCATTTTCATTCTTCATGCCTTGAATGTTATGCTAATGTTCTTATAACCTGAATTTCATAAACACTTAATAGAAACATTAGAGAAAATACAATTATTAATCAATTGCTCTATAATTATATTGTACTTATTAATATAAATATATTTTATTATTATTTACTACTTACTAATTAGTAATTAATTAAGTTCTCTACATTCTTATTTGTTAATTGTTAGTAATTCTTATTAATTAATATTTATATTAATTTAAGTTTACTAGAAAATGGACTCTAGGCATATTGACCTTTACAAAGTAGATTTTGGTGAGTTTGATGTGCCTGAACTCGTAGAATCAACTCAACCTGGTGGCACTGCAAGTAGTAGTACTGTCAATAATAAAAGGCCCCGTACATCTGACGTGTGTAAATATTTTGACATAAAAGATGTTCAAGATTTAGGGGTAATGGTTGTATGTAAAATGTGTGGTAATAGCCATAATTGCATAAGTGGAAGTGGCACAAGTCACCTCATAAGGCATAAAGATGCATGTTCACTTAAACTAGAAAGGTCAAAAAGACTCTCAACAAACCCAACTTAATTTTTCCTCAAGTGGTATTGGTACTTTTCAATACTCGCAGTGGAAAATGAGAGAAGAATTGGTCTGCTATTCACAATATCCAAATACGCACTATAAGCTCTACACACACTGAGCTTTTCAAATATTTGACACTAATTGGACTGGACAAAAGCATTGGAGTCCGTTTTTAGTTTAGGTGGTAGAGTATTGATTGAGAAGAGGACCAGATTAACTCCCCTCTCCCAAAATTTTGGAGTGCTTAATGTCCATGAAGGATTGGCAGGATGGGGAACAAAGACTACAAGACAGCAAGGATGATATAGCTGAAGATTTTGCAAACTTAGATATAAGCAAGCAACCAACCAAAGGATTAGTGATAATATTGTATTTTTTTCCCATTATTGCAAGGCTTGAGCAATGCAAATGATTAATAGTTGGGTAGGTGCCAACTGCCAACCTAGTTGAGATGTACTCAAAACTATAATGATGCAATTCTCGACTTTGTTTGGAATTTTGTATTGTACCAACTACTTGTATTACAAATTTCAAAGATAAATAAAATGATATGTTTTGAATTTTAGACCAATATTGGTCATTGTATTATAATTTATAAATTTATATTAAAAAAAAAACTTGGCCCGCGAGTTGGCCGAGGAACGACCCACAGGCACGGCACAGCATGGCCCACCAAGGGTTGTGCCAGTGGGCCATGCTTGGGCCTCCATATTTTGTTAGTTGGCCGACATGGCACGGACCACCAACAAATGGGCAGTGTCAGGCACGGCCCATTTGACACATCTACTCCTTGGTGGTGGTGTGAAAGAAGGCGTCTCGTCCCCTTTTTAACTCTCTTTAATTGGGTTAAGATTCACTAACCCTTGAGATTAAAACATCTAACCTTATTTTTCAGAAGAAAAAAATTAAACACGGGGTTTAAATCTTGTTAACCATAGTTCAAGGACAGTTAAAGGGGCTTTGTGAGGGCGATGAGCAATAGTCCGCTCCTCGCCCGAGGAGAGGACTACTGTTCATATATATATATATATAGAGAGAGAGAGAGAGAGATATGAATAGTAGTCTCAAAATGAGCATATGTATGTTTAAAAATGAAAAAAATTAGGCCATGAGAAGAGTATTGGCAAAGGGTCCCAAGCGAATACCTGCAAAGATAGATTTTGTATATCAAACAATGGATAGTTTTGGTCTGAAGCACCATTTATGAAACAATGAGTTAGCCCACTACCACACCACCCGGAAAAATGAGCCGAGTGAGGTAATGCAATGTATAGTGAAGCTGAATGGGTGCTGTTCCAAGGCAGAGGACAACATCCCAATTGAACTGAAGTTGAGATGATCAGAGGCTGAGTTGGGCATAACAGTATCATGTCCCTATTCAGACCTGATAGATTGCAAGGTATCATATTAAAAGGTACAGTTGGTCAAATGTCGCGATTTTATTCATCATATAGAATAGTACATTTTTCTTATAACCGTTTTGATATTTTCTCTCATTAATTCCTATAAAAAATCCTCTCTCCATCTCTCTCGGACATAAAATATATATATATATATATATGGTTTATTTATATTCAATTTCTCTTTCATATTTTACAAGAGTAGAAAAGCATACTACATGCATGTACAGATTAACCAATCTCCCAATCCATTTCCCGATTCAAGTCCACCTATTCTTCCTCTTCCATATGATCAGGTTGCGAACACCCAGCCAGCATCTCAAGTTCTTCCAAACTCTCTTTGTTTTCATCTAATTGCGTAGTCCTTTCCACCTAAATGAAGGGAAAAAATAGGAATAGAACCTAATTTTTGTTTGCTATCAAACCTTTATGTGAAAAATTGAATTTAAAGGAATAACACAAGATAACCTTCTCTATGGCCATTTGGGTTGCTTCTCTTTCCCTCTCTGGCTGCAATCTCAATTCAGAAGCTCTAATTTGAGCATTAAGCCTTGCCTTCTCTGTATTCAGTTAGAGAAAAAGAAAGAAACATTAATGTGTGTAACAATAAGATGATTAATAAACATTTCAATGAAATTTGCTAGAGTTAATGAGATCTTTCATCACCCCTAGTTTCAATATAATCTACCCACCTACGCAAGAAAGCAAGCTAAAACATGAAAGTAGAGAGATAAATAGACATACATACACGTGTGTGTGTGTGTTATGTATGATGCAATGGTTTCCTCGTGAATGCTTTAGAACCTTCAAGTAGCCACTATATGAGTTTTCCATTAGGCAAACCTGCTAATCACACTGACCAAATAATTATATGGTCGGACAGGATGAGAATGTGCACCACATGTCGTACAAAGGAAGTACAAAAGATTTTCTCACTTTTCGCCATTAGACCTTTGTACTACAATGTAGCAAACAAGCTAAAAATCATCCTATAAACTAATATCAATGGGAACAGACACACACTACATGGCAGAACTCCTTAACTAAACATCCACCCTTCAACCAAAAAGGCACGGTATGAGGAGGAAATATACGCATGGGTCTTAACGCAACACAATGATCCTCTAAACAAAATATCACATGCTGCATCTTTTTAATACTTTTGTCCTATTTGAAGTTATTGTTTGATTAGTCATTGCATGCCTGATTGCCTGTACATTCAAATGTTTAGGCATGCATTTATGTGTCCAAAGTTGTGCATAATGTAAGCTTAGATCACCTTCATGCTGCTTCTTTTCCAGTCTTTCCCTTTCCTGCTGCATCACGCAGACCTGAATGATTAGATAAATACAGAATGTAAAAGCAAGTTTTAACGGATAACCACTAGACAGATTCCAGATTACTCAACTATATGGAGTTTAGCAGGGCAGTAACAAACGAAACATTACATTGTCTGAGAGTGTCTTCTGTTGCGCATTTAGGATGGTGTCAGCAAAACGCCTCTTTAGCATTGCAACACGGAGAGCCTTTCGTGGTGACTGTAGGCCATCATAAAGTGGATCCTTGAATCCTAAACCATGGAAATTAACATTGAAAAGATAAGAGACAAAAAAATGCTCTGACAAGAATAGCCTAGAATAAACACTTGGTGCAGGAATAATTTAGCCAACAAACTAACCTTCTCCAGAAGCAGCAGCAGTAGCAGGAGTAACAAAATGAGAATTAGGACAAACATTTTCTTGATCCACAGACAAACCTTTCTCACCATCAAAATCAGGATCGGATTTTCTCATTTGTGTGGTTGATGTGTTGTTTGCCAAATGATTCTACATTTGAATATAAGATTTTAGTTACAGTGTGGATATCATGCAATCTACATCAATGACCCATCAAAAAGGAATACCCACAATAAATGCAAGGAATTTAACAAAATTACAATCATGCATACCAGGCTGAGAGCACCATTGTGACATGCATGATTATCACCACCCAGTAATATTTCCGAAGATATATCTGAACAAAGCATAGAACGGAAAAAATGAACACATGCCATATGTTTGTATCTATATCTGTCTTACTATCAATTTACCAATTAAGCTACCTATTATCTATTCATCTTTAGGATAGACAGATATATATAGGTAAATAAATAGGTTGTGAACATATCTGGGATGCATTTGTTACTGAAATTCAGAACAATAGGAACAGTAAGAGGAAAAAAATGTCAGCTAACCGCTTGAGGAAATTTGGGTTGAATTGTTCTGACAGTGGCATCGGCAAGTAGTTCTGCCACAAGAACCAGTTCTACAGGTACCAATGCTCCTAAGCGGCTTGATATTGGCAGAGCTACGTGCATGTCTATTACCTCTCCCCGTGCCTAGAGGACAAATTTCCAATTAGTTCCAGCAAGAACCATAAAGAAGAAAAGTGTGAAGATAACTCAGTCATTACATACCTTTGAGGAGGTCCTTCTGTACAGAGTTTTGTCGGCAACTATTTGCCATTATAGCAAGCTTTACCTGTGTTTTTACAAGACATAATTCAAAAAGAGAGAACAGAGAAGAGCAAACAACCACAATAACATAGCAAAGGAGAGGATTTAACGATAAGACATAATTCAAAAAGAGAGAACAGAGAAGAGCAAACAACCACAATAACATAGCAAAGGAGAGGATTTAACGATAAGATATTACAATCAAGGAAGTTACTTGCATCTGCAGCTTTTGCATCAAAACAATTCCTTACGATACTTTTCAACTCCCATAAAGACTCATCATCAAATGTATCAAAGCCCACTCTGATTCTTCCTGTACTTTGACTGACCAAACCAAACTTCTGAAGAATACCACTCAAATCAGGTGACATTTTTCCCTTTGACAATTCAAGTAGATCTTTTCTCAGCTGCTTCTTATCTTCAAATGACAGTGACATCTTGGGCAACATATGGGAGGCAGGTGTTTTGTGAGAACCAGATGGATGGGTCATCAGCTTCTTCAGAATGTGAGTACATTGCTGCATTGCACCACTATCCATTCTCTGCCTCTTCGCCTTTTAACCTTCTAACCTCCTTGGAGATCCACGCTTTTTGGAAATTGGCACAGCATATTTCACCTTCGACAAGTCAACAACAAATTTTTTTACGTCATCAGAATGCTGATCTATTTTTTTGAGCTGTTTGTTCATCTCAGACTTTTCCATCTCTTTTCCGACCTGACCACTTCCACTAGTCAAACGACTGCTGGTCAAATCCACATGATCTTCTCCTTATCTCAGTTTATAAAGTTCAGTCTTCAAGTTCTTCTTAAGAGCTACCAGTTCAGCAGCAGTCATAATAGAAAGAGGAAAGAATTCATGAGGGATACTGTCGAGATCCATAAACTGACTTCCAGAGATCATGACCATGGCAGTCTTTGAATGATTATCACAATGCATGATTTCTCGTTCACACCAAGTAGCGACTTGAATCAAAAATCTCAGTAGAGCAGATGAATTTGATTCCCTACTCGCCCCCACAAAGAAACTAATACGCACAAGCAACAAAACAAGGCAACACACTGAATCCCTGCACCAAAATTTTGCAGTGGATAAGCACCGCAAACTTTCATCAATTAATATTATAATACTACATATAGTCCTGCAAAGAAATAGCTAAAAAAGAGAAATGATGGGATAACTTCATTGAGACAGCTGGAAATACTATTCTACCATTTTTCTTTTTTAGTTCTTTTCTTTTCAAAAATGTAGAAATACTTAGAACAACAGTATGTAAGACGATAACATTTCCTGTCAAAGATATTCATGGAATATTGAAAATAATAATCACTTATTTAGAAATCTATGCCATAGAAAATGCATAGGAAACTTGTATAATATATGAATATCTTATAACTATTGATCAGAGAGACAATAGGATAACTTCTCGAGGACTCATGATTATAATCCAAGAAATATATTTATAAAAAAAATAGCTACTTGTAGGTAATGTAACCTGCTCTACCCAAAATTATATATTTACCAAGTGTTGACAAGCAAAGAGACACAAGCTTCAAAACTGCTTCTGGTACTTGATTTCTCCCTACAAGTCATATCATTTTTCATGGACAGCTATAAGTAAAACATTTTTATCCTATTTCAAGGAAGAATTCTTAGATCATTCTCAGACTACAAAATGGATCAACAAGTAAAATTTCATTGTTATATGTAAATGGGCTGCAACTATTATTATTCATGTTCAAAATATGAACTGACTGGAAGCACCATCAAACTGCAATACCGAAAAGCGTATAGATATATCTCTCTCTCTATTATATGGGTTATCATTAGGGTTTCCAACTATATAAAAAAATAAGGTCAATGGTCCCACCACCTTGGCTATTGATCTGGTGGCATAACTGCTGGATGTCACAAATAATTTAACGCACACCATAGAACTTCTGTTTAACCTATAAGCTTTCTGCTGAGTTGCTAGCCTTAAAAAAGGAATTTAAGGAAGCTATATGTTCCAATGCCTCAAACTCTATATGCTCTCCAAAGGAAGCCAAAAGAAGCTATAGTTCAATGCGTTAAAAAATATTATTTAAGTAAATGTAGACAAGTAGTGTAGAAAGAGAGAACGAGAATATGGCCATGAACATGGGTAGAGCATCGTACTAACTACATTGTGCATTTGTTTGTACACCATTTAACTAGCTTAGGGAACACATTGTAATTTCATAGTCCATTGACACAACAATATAGCATTGCCATCAAAAGTTCGAATATGACCAAATTATTTCAACGTAAGAAATTCTTTGCAAGTTCCTCACATTCACAATGATATGTCACAAAAAGAATTTTTTATACCTACTTATTTGACAAGATTATTTCAATGAAATGCTTTACATATATCTCGATTTGATGTCGTTCTTCCTAGTAGATCACGTAAATTTTAATTTTCATCTCTCAATGACAGATTCTCTTTTCCTTAGTTTATATTGTTGAGAGTTAACAAAAAAGAAGGTTCTGAAAAGCAATATGCACATAGCATATATATGATATAATTACACACCCATCAAGCAAAAAACCTAGATTAATTTTGTTTCATAAACATAGTAGAGCAAGGACCTCTCACTTAAATGGTCTTAGTAAAGGGAACGGCTGTTATGGTGGATGGCTATAATTGTACTATTATGAAGCGGATTTATGGGGTAGACCCAATTTATGTGTAGAATGATTAACCATGAAAGGCAAATTTCTCTGCATAAACTCCAAAAAATTCAGCCATACAGCAATTTTTCACCACATAACCAATGTAAATAATGGGGTTCTACTATACTCTTCAAGACATCCAGAGATGGGATCATCAACCCACTCTTAATAAAATGAAGAACAGTAGAACAATTACAATGAAGAAGCTCAAGTTAACAAATTGGATGACTAAAAGAAAAATCTAACATTACATGGGGATACAACTCCATACCGGCCATGTTTAAACTCCTTTTAAAGCCAGTTCAAGCCTGCCCGGCACTGGCCCTGGCCCTTGAGGGTAGGGCGAGGGCTAGGCTAGCGCCTCACCCATATAAGTGAGGGCCAGGCCTAGTAAGACCTAGGTGCAGTCTTGTCCCATCCATTGACAACCCTCCAAGCGGGGTATACATCGAACATCAAAACAGCATTTATGATGGGACAAGAACTAGTGTGAGTTCACTTCTACATGCTAGGGAAAAATGCACAAAGACCATCAGTGTTGATGTCCTTGGAACACCATAGATCAGCCCAGGGTTACCACTATATGCTAGAGCGAACCATAATCAGTTTGTGGTTCAGTTCGGATTGGTTCGTGAAATTGAGGGAACCACACAGTGGTTTCAAATGGTCTTGGTTTGTCGAATTTTTTATTCAAATTCACTGATATTTTTCTTTGGGTTCGGCAAATTTATACTTTGAGCTCGCGAACCGCTCATAAGAAAACATTTTTATGGTTTTTCAAAATAATTATTTGTAATATATTATTTACATGTTAAAAAAAAAAATATATATATATATATATTTTAGATGCTTAAGTAAGCGAACCAAGCTAAGGAACCAAACTAAAGAACCTAAGCGAACTGAGAAATGAATTAACTCATCCTTACCCTAGTGAATCGGGTTCACTCTAGAGTGGCGAAATGAGAACCGCGAACCCCAATTCAAAACCAATGAACCAGGTAACATTGGATCAGCCCTATAGGCACTATGTTTCATAATAAAAGGACAGCCATATAGGCACTATGTCTCTACTGTTATAAAGAGAATGGTAGGGTTAAAAGTGAAGATTGATCTTTTTTGTTAATGACCATTAAATCCTATAGTTATTTCTCTACTATTATCTTCACTACCATTATAATGGGAGAAAGAGGGATAGGTGGCATTAATCTCTACTATTATAAAGAGAATGGTAGGGTCAAAAGTGAACATTGATCTTTTTTGTTAATGACCATTAAATCCTATAGTTATTTCTCTACTATTATCTTCACTACCATTATAATGGGAGAAAGAGGGATAGGTGGCATTAATTGATTATAAAAAATACATTAGTTTATTGATACTGTATAGCAGTTACTTAATGGTATTATAGTCATTTCAAGCCTAAAAACTAACTCCATCCCTTTTAAATAGCATGGTTCCTAAAATTTCTCACGTTTTTTCTCCACAATCCACACAGATTTCTCCAAATCCACACATCTCTTGCCACACCTTTCTCTCTCTAGAAATATATAACTTCCCTCACCAATTACACAAAGAGCTCCTGCCAAATTTAAAATCGTATTAATGTAATTTATAGTTTATTTTATGAGTTCCATCCCTCACATATAAGCGGTTACACACATATACACACAGCTCTCTTTCCCCCTAAATAAGGAAACTAACACACGTCTCCTCTCTCCCTCAAATGTCTATCTCTAACCACCCCCAACTCCCCCTTCTCTATCTATCTAACCACCCAATCTCCTCCATTCCCATGCCTATACACCCCTTTATAGATTTCATCTTTCTGTCACCTTACGCCGAGGTTCATTAATATTGCATGAGCGGGAGGTACGAGGGGATTAGGACGATGAGAAGTATGATGGGTAAGAGGGAGTCGAAAATGCGGCCAAGATAGTGAAACACTACTTTGTAACTGGTGCTGATCTTGCTGTTGTGATGGTCGGGGACGTTTACGACTTTATTGGTTTAGATGAAGATTCTAGTAGATCCCGGCTTCTCCTTCTGTTGGATGTCTTATTATTTTGTTTTATTTGCTACCGTCTATCTCTATTTGATTCTCTCCACCCCAAGACAAGCCCCCATCTCCCCTTCAAATCTTCTGAGCTCTCATTAGGAAAGAGCCTTGCAAATGGTTGACGCTCTTAACAGCTCAATCAATTCAAGTTTTGTATGGGCTACACTGTATTATTTGTTTCTTTTTTCATAAAAGGTAAAGAATAGCAACATCCAATGAATCTATTCAATCAGGTAAAGTCGGCAATGGCAAGATGTATTTTAATGTAGAGGTTCCACAGGTCATTTGCTGACTCCTAACTTTGTTCAAATAAAAGTCAATTTTACTATTATATAGGAGAACTTTTAACTACTGTATGCTGAATTTTGTGGCTGTAAAAGCCATGGTTTAGGCAACCAATTGAGTGATCATATGTGCAGGCATAGCATGGATAGATGATGACAATATCAAATACAGTTGGAAGTGGAGGCATGACCGCATGAGATTAGGAGATTGGGTTAAGTGATTGTAGTTATTAGCTGAATCACGTTTGTGAGGTCGAACAAAGGTAGTTATTTTGGTGGTTTTTATGTTAGTGGGTGTGTTAATTAAGAGTGGTAGAAGGAAGTGCATCGAGTCTGTTGTTAGTGGGAGTTTTGTTCCTAGAAAGTAGAGGTGTCTACTAAAAGACTTCATCTCTAAGACCACCTGATCTGTCTTCACGAGTTATAGAACTCACCTTATGGGCTTTTTGTATATTGGGTCAGGACCAACACGCGAGATGGGGCGCGACTCATTAACAGTTGTGCCTCCATTTAGAATCTGTATAAGAATCACAAACTCAACCTGCATCCAATGTAATTTGGAGTAAATTAATTTTCATATTCTCCAATCATACGTGGGTTGTTTGCCTCACACTTTAACTGCCTTGAACTATGATGGGTAAGTTTTAATTCCTGTAGTTAAAATAATTTTATATTATGTTTTGAAAAAAGTAGGATTAGATGCTTTAACCCTAAGGTTTAGTGAATCTTCTTTACAATTAATTAGAGTCAAATGTGGACTATGTTTTTGGCCATGACATATAGGGAGTAGTAGTGATCAGGCTCTTATCTTCCTTGATAAATTTTGGCCATCCTAGATGAGGGAGTACTATAGTAATGTGGTGAATCAACCATCAAGCAAGCGTGTTGCTTGCCCTCACACATTTAACTTTCTTTGAACTATGATTAATAATTTTTTACTCCTGTAGTTAAAAAAGTTTATATCATTTGTTAAAAAATCAAGGTTGCCATATGCACTATTAACCGCCTGTTACTTTGTGAATCGCGAATAGTTACATTCAAAATGATTTTTGCTTATGTCTTTTGTCTTGCTTTTTTCTTTTTTTGCTATGAGGAGAGAGATTTACTAACTCTACATCACCAAATATGCATGTATCAAGAATTTCGACACCATCATAACCTTACCAAATATGCATATGCACATGCATACTTTGAATTAACATTTTATTACTATGTTAGACACTAGCATATAATCAAAATAAAATTTGAAATCTTTTGTTATATGTATTGCATTTTATATGTATTCAAATCATTCTGTTAATTTCATCCTGTCATTGGGTTTATTTTTGTAATCATTAGAATTGCTCATTTACGTGCAACGAACGTGCATTCCACTAGTTTCATAACAAAAGGACAGAGTAGTTTACGGTTTATTATTGAAGTGTTAGAAAACAAGGATATTTGATACTTAAGCATAAAACATAAGGGGGTATTCGTAAATATCGGGAAATAGATTGGTAAACCTAAAAAGTAAAAATAAGCACTGAAGAACATTTGGTTTTAGTCCTGATGTGTTAGAACTGTTTTTTTTTAAGGTATTAAACTATTTGTAACTTTTTGACAAAAAAAATATATATATATTTTGCAATACGAGGGTTTCACCCAAATTTTTTTTTTAATAGAAAAAGCATACAAATACGAATAATTAATGAAGAAGATCGACATTAATGATTTACTAACAACAGAAAAAAAAAAAAAAGGAGAAAGACGAAGATATTGAGCTTGCATGAAAACAAAACAATCAATGTGAAACCAATCAATGTGAAACCTACAGGCGACAATTTAATCCCAAAAAAATATAATGAGAATTGCGAATATTCAAGAAAGGTGAATAAATGAAAAACATGGTGGAGAAAATCAGAAATTTTAATTTAAGAATCTACAGAACGAAACAAAAAATTACGTACCTTCCGCTACAATGGAAGACGAATCAGCAAGATCGAAGCTAAGTTCTAGCTCAATTGAAAATACAGATTTCAACCCAATTGAGTCTGCAAGACGAAATTTCGTCGAACCCTAAAACCCCTTTTTGCCAGATTTGAGAAATACTCACTTCAGTGAAAATACGCGTATTTATATACGTACTTTCCATATAATATACCGTAGTACTCGCATTTGTTGTCTTTATTCAGACCCCGCATTTCAGGGGCACAACCGGGTAAAACCCATCGGACTTTTAAAGCTGTTTTAGCCACGTATCCAAGACTGTAGCACTCAAAAGAAAAAAAAAAATTCTCGTTTTGAGTTTACAAATGCGGCGGCAGTGGTAGTGTATCTCCCATTTGGGGAGGGAAGACTCGTGTTCGAGTCCTTGGTGTGGCTGTTGACGCCCACCATGTGTTGAGTTCTAATCCTGCTGACAGTCCTAACCCCTGACATAGTTAGTTAACAAATTAGTCCTACCAAAATAAAAATAAAAATAAAATGCGGCGGCAGTGACTAGCCCATCACGCATTTTGATTAGAGCATTCCTAGCAGCCTCATCAAAATAGTTTTTTAGCTATTTTGGTGAGTCAATAGGCTAAAAAGTATGAAATTCCCTCTCCAGCAGCCTCACCAATTTGCATATTTTAGTTTGGTGAGTGTACAGTACTCACCAATGTTGGTGAGTCACTGTACACTCACCAAACCAAAAAATCTCTTTCCCTCCTTGTTTGTTGGCCCACACAAATAAAATAAAATTTTCTCTCTTCCTTTTTTTTGTGTGGATGTGACACAAATAATAAAATAATGATAATTTTAGTTATTTTGATGAAGTTGCTGGGGTGTTTTAAAAAAGTGGCTCACCAAACTGACTTTTTGTGAGTTTTGGCTATTTTGGTGAGGCAAATTTGATGAGGCTGCTAGGAATGCTCTTATGTAATCAAATGTGATAGTCGAGTTTCCCTTTTACCACTCTTTTAACTAAGATTAGGTTATTTAACCTTAGGGATGAATGAATCTTAATCACAATTCATGTGATAAAAAGAGGTGCATGGTCCGCATTACGAAGACTGCACATTTGACTATACATAATTAAATGTGGCAGTAAGCTGAGCATTTCCCTTTACAAATTAATAGAAAATATTATTAATTTGATTTCAGTCCCTCTCTTTCTATCTCATACCACTCACCCCCTTCTCCTTTTGAAAGCATAATTTTAATTTAGTTTCAGCCCCCTGTCTCTCACATGTCATTCCAATCTCCGCCACTTGTCTCTTTTGTCTCACTTTAATTGTGATTAAGCTTAATCAATCCAAAGTTAATATTTTATAATTATTTTTCTAAAAACCAATGTAGATGGATGAACCTTATGGGTGAGTGAATCTTAACCACAGTTAGTGAGTGTTCAAATGGACATGTGTCCCTTTGAACACTCACTAACTATGGTAAAGATTCACTCACCCCTAAGGTTCATTCATCTAACCTTTGTTTCTACAAAAAAAATACTAAAAAAAAATTACACCTGCGGTTCAAAATTCATAACCCACCGTTAATATTTTTTTCACTCATTTTTAGGGTTAAATAATTTAATCTTGATTTTTAGAAAAAAAAAAAAATTTTAAAAATTAACCTTGCTTATGATTCACTCACTCATGTGGTTAATTTTTTTTAAAAAAAAACCGACATTAAATTATTTAATCTTAAGGATGAATGAATCTTAACTACAGTTAATAAGTATCAAAGAGGACATGTTGCAAGCTTGGGAGGTCTACATGTACCACCCAATGATATATGTCTATGCATTCTATCAACTCTTTAGTTAAATGCCTTCTCTCTTTTTCTTTTCTTTTTAGGTATTAGTTATGTGCCTTCTCACGCTTCATGTAACATGCCCACTTTGCTTTATTAGGATCCTTTTTTGCGTTTGAGACTTGTAATGCTTTTCACTTTTTTTGTTTTTTTGGAAAAGGTAAACTCTTATTGAAAATCCTTTATCTACCTAAAGAAAACAAATTCGAAATCACACTTAACAATCATATTTTTACGTGGAAACCCTTTAAGGAAAAATCACCGGATCTCGTCCAACAGACACACTTCCCTATGAGAAAAGAAAAAATTACAAAACTTGAATATGACACAACGTTCCTCGGTACAAATCCTCCACGCTTGTAAGCCACGAACTCGTAGGTTCATCTCCACCACCGTAGCTCCGATTCCTCACTGACCAAGGCTTTCTCAAAGCTACTCGTCCATGATCCACCGATCGATCTCTATCAACCAATACTCAATAACTTGAGTTGAATGAGTTTGAACAAACCTCTAGAAGTATCTCACAACATTGTGAAGATCATTCTATTCATAGTATTTAGAAGATCAACCTTGCAACCTTGCATCTTTGGAGAAAAAATAAGAGGAAAAGAGTGGGATCAACCTTGCAACCTTGCATCTTTGGAGAAAAAATAAGAGGAAAAGAGTGGGATCAACCAATAACAATTGGAAAACCCTAGATAGCTCTATGTATTCTCAACTCTTAATCATAAAAACCCTAATATGTTCTGAGAAGTAATAATATTTAATGGTAAGCCAAAAACCAGAGTTGAATAAAACTCTATTTTACAAGGGGCATTTGAACGGCCATCAGGGGCATTTGAACGTCTAGGCTTTTGTTGCCACAAACAGACTTGCTAAGACTTGAGCATTCGAACGACCTGCTCTCTATAATTTCAATTTGCAATGCAAAGTTTGTCCTGAGAGAGGGTGTTCGAACGGCCAACCCAGATTTTCAATATTTTCAAATTTTGATCTGGAAAATCCTCTCTAGGGTCTAGCCACTAGTCACCTAAGGTATTTGAAGATAATTCTAAGTCAATTTTACCTAAGGTAATAGCTAGGTGTCTAAGTCACATCCAACAGGCATGCGAGAAGCTTCAGGTGGAATGTTCTTCCGTCAAACCTCTCCAAGCTTCACTGATACAAATATGATCACCAACTAACGAACATGATTAAACAGACACTACTTTTGTCATCGGAATAGGCAACACACACATGAGCTTATGAGACTTGGGTCCAACACATATTTACAAAAGAGTCTATCTCTTGTAAAGAGGGAAGAGCCTTATAAGCCAAGGGGAGGACATCGTTTACCGATGTCACAGTATTTGTTAGGTAATTTGACTCTTTGTCAAGGCTTCTAACCAAATTAATTCTTACCATCCCAAGAATTCATGCCTAATCAAATTTTTTTTTTAATTTGAAATCATTCATTTGTCTGCATTTGAAGAGTCTTACGGGAATCACAACCCAAAAAATAAGAAGCATGCTACATTTAGTTCTCAAAAGAAAATGCATATTGTTAAATGGTAAAACTTTCAAAGTGTCGGACTTACTAAGTCTCAGCAAAAAAATGGACCCTTATGCTGTGTTTGGTTGCCGAGAAAGTAGGAGATGGAAAAGAAAATTATATTTTCAATTGTTTGGTTACGGAGAAAATGGAAAATGGAAAAGAAAAGTGAGAGAAAATTTTTTTAAAAATTCTGTCAAAACTTAGATTTAGAATCTTTACAAAAATTATGGATTTGGAGACAAAGTGAAAGAAAATATTATCGGGCTCTCTCACGGTCTCACCTCTCTCCTTCTCTTCTTCTTCCTTTGTACTCTAGTGACTGTATTCCGGCGAATTGAGCTCAAGTCTCTGTCTCTTCTTCTTCCTCTGTACTCAGGCAACTTGAGTCAAGTCTCCATCTCTTCTTCTTCCTCTGTACTTCGGCAATTGTATTCCGGAAACTTGAGTTCAGGTGCGTGTCTCTCTCTCTTCCCCTCCTCTGTTTGTCTCTCTCTCCCCACTACAAGAAATCTACTGTATAGCAACGGAATTATAGACACGGAAATATTTCCGTGTCTAATACCTATTAATAGACATGGAAATTTTTCCGTAGCTAACATTCCGTATCTAATTTTGATGGTATGATTTATATGAATTTTTTAAATAATACATTTATTAGAGACGGAATATTTTCCATGTGTAATAGTATTAGACATGGTTCTTGGTGTTAGTGACGGAAATATTTCCGTGTCTAAGTTAAATGATCATTAGACACGGAAATATTTCCGTCACTAACACCAAGAACCGTGTCTAATACTATTAAACATGGAAAATATTCCGTCTCTAATAAATGTATTATTTAAAAAATTCATATAAATCATACCATCAAAATTAGATAGTGTCTAATAATATTATTAGCATTTTCCTGTATCCCTAACCCGCGAAACTCCTTTTCCCCCCTTTTTTGTTCTCTACCGCACCTCTCTCTCTCTCTCTCTCCTTCTCCTTTCAGCTCAGTCCACCGCTGCCGACCAGCATCGATCACTGCAGCCAAGCAGCTTCGATCACCGCCGCCGCCAAGCTCCAACCCCCACTATAAGTCCCTATATATTTCTCTCTCTCTCTCTACCGAGCTATTACAGTGCCATTATTTTCATGGTTCAGGGGAGGAGATCGGCGCCCTATTCTCTCTCTCTCTCCCTTATATATGAACGGCCCCCTTGTTGTATTGTGTTGCTTACAGTGAGAGAAATAGGAGAAATAAGAAGAAGAAGAAGAAGAAGAAGAGGAAAGATCAAAGGAGGAAAAAGGAAAGCCAAAAGGGGTAAATCCATCAAACCTAGGTAAGCTCTCCTCCCTTCTCTTCCATGTTTTCCCTTGGTAGCTTGATTCTTGAACTATTCTTGAATAATGAGGGTATTGATTTAATGTTCTTGATCTTGATTTATTTGAGATGGAGCTTATTGAGTATGAATCAAGTGGAGGTTTGAAATGGTTTTTGAGTTAAAACCCTTAAATAAAAGGTGTAATTGATTTAGGGATTTATGGGATTATGTGTTGGATTGTATATTTGAAATAAATTTTATGTTTCTCTTGGCTAGAGTTTTGATTTGAGATTCATGACTTGAATTGGGATTATGGAAATGCTAAAGTATTAGTGAGATTCAAAATGATTATGAAAATAACTATGGGATTCATGCATGCTTCATGTTTGATGTTAAGCTTGAAACAAATTAAGAAATGTATGGGTTAGCTTGCTATGGCATGATTTCAATTGGGATTCATGAAAATAATAGATTTAAGTGCACTGTAATAGCAGGGAAGTCCAATTTTAATGGCACTTTAATAAATTCAGAGAATCACAGATTTCTCTCATAGTATTAGAACTTGTTCCATAGCCACTAAAATGAAACTTTCAAATTTCAGCGAAATCCAATTTTAACCGAGTGCCGAGTTGTGCACTACTATGTTAGAACCTAGGAGGTATATGATTTCTGGAATAGTGCTCTCCTGGCATTGGGCTTAGGCCAAAATGCCCAAGTTATACTCTAAATAGGCAAGGTACATTACCCCTAGTGTGCTTATCTCACACCTAAATCAATGGGTGTAGCAGTCATTTAACACACACTACACCAAATCAAGACTGGGTTATCTACTTCACTTTATACATCCGAGATAAAATTAATGTAATTTTATGATGTGGTTATGAGTCTAGCTTATTTGATTGTCACCAACCAATTGAAAAACATGCAGGACAACAAAAGTAGCATAAATTCCTGTAGTTTCAACTACTAAGATTGTAAGGATAATTACTACTACCGCGTTAGGGTTGGTTGTGTTCTTGTTTGCCTCAGATGTATTGAACATGCTATGTTTATTTTTATTTCTACTAAATATTATGTCTCTTGCCTAATATCGATGATTATAATGTTATATTGATGAATGTGGGTTGTGTTAGATTATTGATAGGATTTCTGTTGATTCCTAATTTTACAGTTATGATCATTCAACTATAAGTTCCATAATGATTCTTGCATCCCTCAAGGTCATTGTGAATGTGCATGCATTGAAACTTAGATCTCCCGTTCAAGAATGATTGTCGGATAAGTGTCTCTCTTAACATCACTATGGACGGATTCGTTGTAGGTTACGATGTGTAGTTCCTATGTGGACTATTGCATTAATTATAACAGCTGATCCGTCCTGTATGTCAAGAGGAGTATTTGTCGTCAAATAATTCTTGAATTGTCCGTGTGGACAGTTTGGGAATGCATAATCCCGAAGCATGTGTCAATCGCCCGAAGCACACTCAATTTTGGGAATATTTTCGTCAGTCATCCCTATTATTCTCTGGGTACATATTTGGACAAGGAATGCATTTGCCTCGTGTCTGAATTGTGTACTTGGAGAGGCATAGGGAGATGCTGCCGAAATTTCCTTAAAATTGACAGCGGACGTGTGGTATTGATTCTTGGGGATTATGTATTCCTGAATGGGATAGGAACACCTCACCCAATAAGTATTCAATAACCATGGTGCATGCATGCATTATCCTAATTATTCAGGTGTGATTTATGTATCATTCACTAATGACAGGTATATATTGTCTTTTGTTGTTAGTGATTGCGAGACCTGATAAAGTGACCATGGATAAAAGTTGGGTTTCTGCACACAGATGGAGTGACATATATAAAATGAGTGTGAACAATTTCTTGGATTTTGCATTTAATCAGTCACCACAACCTGGCATTACTATCAAGTGTCCGTGTAAAAAATGTAGTAATCGGTATTATTGGATACGACACAGTGTATGAACATTTGATTTGCGATGGATTCGATAAGCATTATGCCCCGGCTACTTGGATTTTTCATGGGGAAAGACCGCATCCTAGATCTCGAATTGCCCAAGTGGTGAGGGACGTGGATAACCCTATAATAGATGATATGCAAGAGATGTTGCATGCAATGTTCGGACCCAATCATGCAAACCAAGTGACAGTCGATGAGGGACCGAGTGAAACAAGAGAGAGTCCCAACACAGAAGCCGCAAAAAATTATATAAGTTAGTGGAAGATGCCAAGCAAGATTTGTATCCCGGATGTAAAAAATTCAGTAAACTATCTTTTATCGTCCGGTTATATAACATTAAGTGTTTGAATTGATTGAGCGACAAATCATTCACGATGTTACTTGAGTTACTGAAAAGGCCCTTCCCGATGGTGAAACTTTGCCTGCATCATTTTACCGAACTAAAAAGATAATCGGAGAATTAGGTCTTGGTGACAATAAGATTGATGCATGCCCAAACGATTGCATGTTATACTGGAAGGAACATGCCAATGATATTGTATGTTCCGTTTGTGGAATTTCACGGTGGAAGATTACGGACTCCTATACAATGCCATCATTTAGGAAGGAAGGCAGAATTCTAGCAAAAGTTTTGCGTCATTTTCCTTTAAAGCCTAGACTTCAAAGACTTTACATGTCAGACAAGAAAACTGGTTCCATAAGATGACATGCAAAGGGTCACACCCGAGATGGTATTCTAAAGCATCCAGCCGACTCTGAAGCGTGGTGACATCTTGACGAACGATACCAGGAATTTTCTGCTGAACCTCTCAATGTCAGACTTAGGTTAGCAAGCGATGGTTTCAATCCATTTGGTACCCTTAGCATCACACACAGTACTTGGCCTGTTGTTTTGACTCCATATAATTTGTCGCCTTAGATGTGTATAAAGCAACCTTTTTTGATGATGTCATTACTTATTCCTGGTCCTCGTGCTCCTGGTAATGACATTGATGTATACTTACAACCACTTGTAGATGAGTTATTAGATTTGTGGACTAATAGACTAAACACATACAATGCATCAAGTGGTCAAAATTTCAGATGAGAGCAATGTTATTGTGGACAATCATTGACTTCCCTGCATATGTGAACTTGTCCAGATGGAGTACAAATGACCGATACGCTTGTCCTCATTGCAACCGGGGCATATGTTCCCAGTACTTAAAACATGGTTGTAAGTTTTGTTATATGGGTCATAGACGATTCTTGGGAGCTGGTCATAGATTCCGCAAGAACAAAGCGTCATTTAATGGACAGGCCGAAACAAGACCTGCTCCTGTTACACACACATGGATCGAATTGTTGGGGCAAATGCGTGGTCTGAACGTCCAATTTGGGAAGCATAAATCAAACAACTCGAGAGGAAAAAGAGTGCGCGATAGTAATGTGGAGAATATTGAATGAAAGAAGGTAATTATTTTCTTCAAATTACCTTACTGGGAGCATCTACTAATAAGGCACAATTTGGATGTGATGCATATTGAAAAAAATATTTGCAATTATATCATAGGGAAGTTATTGAATATTGATGGAAAAACAAAAGACACTTGGAAAGCACATCTTGACCTTAAAGAAATGGGTATTAGAACTGCACTTCATCCACATGCAGTAGGAGAGAAAACATATTTGCCTGCTGCATGCTTTACCATGTCGGCCGATGAGAGAAGTATATTCTGTAACATATTAGCAACGGTAAAAACTCCAGATGGATATGCGGAAAATATCTCATGATGTGTGAACCTAAAAGAGTGCAAAATATCAGGGTTGAAAATCCATGACTACCATATCTTAATGCAACATCTACTTCCATTAGCGTTGCGGAAATCACTACCAAGGAATGTAAGTGGACCGTTGATTGGGTTGAGTAGATTTTTCATAGGGTTATGCTCTAAGGTTGGCACTGTCGAAGAATTCACAGAACTTGAAGTTGGATGTGCAGTTACACTTTGCAACCTTGAGAGGATTTTCCCACTTGCATTCTTTGACATCATGGTACATCTAGCCATCCATTTGGCAGGCGAGGACAGGATTGCAGGTCCAGTACAATACCGATGGATGTACCCGATAGAGCGGTAAGTGTTACACATTGAGTTCGTATTTTCTGCAATATGTTATTACAACAAGACTATTATGTTATACAACATTCACATTATTATTCTTTCTATAACAGATACCTCCATACATTGAAATTATATGTACGTAACAGAAGTAAACCAGAAGGTTCTATAACAGAGGGATATCTTGCTGAAGAATGTGTCACTTTTTGCGCAAGGTATGTGCACAATGCTAAAACAAAGTCCAACCGTGTAGCTCGCAACTATGATGCAGATGGGGTTGGGACATACAATGGATTGTCAATTTTTTCTACACCTGGTCGTATTATAGGAAAGGCAGTAACTGTATATTTATTTGATGAAGTATCAAGGCAAATACACCGTTATATCTTGTTCAATTGTCCTATAGTGACACCATTTATTGGGTAAGGCGACTCCACTTTGTATTTATATTCATCAAAAGCACTTACATGTGGTATGCACTAATTAACCACGATGATTGAAATGCAGGGCACACTTGGAAAAAGCAAGGATTGAAAATCACCATAGGCGGCCAATTGACATTGACCGCATCCAGAATAGAGAATTTCCAAATTGGTTTGCGTCAAATGTTAGTAATATATTGGAACTATGTTTAAACTGGCAACAAAGTTTATTATTTTGACTGTTTACTAACGTGAATTACTAAATAGTAATAGGTTACTACGTTGATTGGTGGAAGTCTAGAGCATCTACTTAATGATCTTAAATGGTTGGCTCTTGGCCCATCGAAGATTGCATGCTACTTTCAACGCTTTGTCATCAATGGCTTTCGGTTTCGAACAAAATCGGTTGATAGTACCAAGAAGACGCAAAATAGCGGTGTGGTCCTGATCGCAGAGATACCGCGAACAGGCGATGTAACATACTATGGTGTTTTGCAAGAAATAGTTCAAGTGGACTATTACGAAGGAAGAAATGTTGTATTATTTAAGTATGATTGGGTAGATGTTATGTCTCAAGGTAGGGGCATCAAGGAAGATGATTTCCAATTGACACTT
This sequence comes from Tetracentron sinense, assembly GCA_015143295.1. Taxonomy (NCBI): domain Eukaryota; kingdom Viridiplantae; phylum Streptophyta; class Magnoliopsida; order Trochodendrales; family Trochodendraceae; genus Tetracentron; species Tetracentron sinense. The sequence goes on along the minus strand of CM026551.1, from coordinate 48,887,596 downwards.
GTAAATCTGACATGGATGCTAAAAACTGATAAACCTTTTGTACTTGCCTCACAAGTAATGCAAGTCTTTTATGTCGAAAACCCGTTGGAAAAAGACTGGCACGTCGCTATTCAGTTCAAACCAATGGAATACTTCGACATGCGCGTGGGAGTTCATCCAAATCTGGTCGAGGCATTGCCTGAAATCATGCAACCGAATGTTGTATGACTGGACGACACTGGACTGGATGTTGAAAATATTAGTGATATCATGACAAATATCCCTGGAACAACAATTGATGTACCTCTAACCATTATTGAGGTGGAGTCTTTACATGACCGCTCAGGTGATTCTAAAAAAAATGATGATGAACTCTCTGTATAGACACTTGATGTAATAACATTTTTATAAAGAAATATAATGTTCGTTTTTGATATTGGAACTCATTGTTTATCTTTGTTACAACAAGACGTATGCTTACCCTCCTTCTATATTATGCCTTACAATGTTCGTGAATCCTTTTCGTTATTGTTACAATGAGGCTAAAATTAGTGAGGCTAAGATAATCAAACTTGTATGGGTTTGGTAGATAGGAAACCAACATTCAGTTGGAAAGAGATGAGATGGGTCTTGAAACATCATGTTCCAAGGGGTCTGGAATTTCGACAAGCAATAGGTTAATATTTATATCCATGCCACATATTTCACCTAATGCTAGAGCCTTAGAGGAATAAAGAAAATAAGCATGTTAATATTTATGATAATACACTCTTTTGGTAATCTAAAATTTTCCAAGAAACTTGGACTTCCATTCAAAAAACAAAAAGGTCGATCGGAAGTAGAGTTAGTGTGGCATTTATTGACTAACCTTAGAAGTATGAGTAACCTTATCATGAAGTCGTGTTTTATGTAGCTTGATATTATCTTACATAATAGAGTGGTCCAGAAATTTCCCACAACTTAACGGAAATAACTTACAACTTCACAAGTTCATTATCTGACTACATGGAAAACTGCGTGATTTTGCAAAATGTTACTTGTGACCAAAAACAACTTAAAACTTCACATCAATTGCATGGATTTTTACACTTTTAATGTCTACTAAAATGTTAATTATATTGTATATTTCTATATTGCACTGTAATAGTAGGATGCGGACCTTTTTTAGACGCTCACGTAGGGACTGCGAGGCCTCATCTTCTTCTGGGGTTGGTACATCTCAACCAGTGATTGACCCCCCGCAAGATCTGGTTCACCCCGGCAATCATGAGATGGAGTAGGCAGGGGCATCCATCCAGCAGGACACAGCAGGGCCTGCAGCAGGTACATATTCCTTTGAACAATAATTCATTTACGACTATTGCATTAATTGTCCTGTGTATTATGCATGATTATGACATTATATTTGTTGCACAGCACCCCGCAGACACGGCAGGGGTGCGAATAGGATGCCACCCCCGCCTCTACCAGGGGAAGGCATGACGGTTGTGAAAGTTAACTCCTTGGGGCAGCCCTATGGGCAGACGGGGACATCGCTTACTACAACGATAGGGGTCCTGGTGAAGGACAAGAATATCATCCCAATAGGGATACAAACAGACTAGAGGCATGTCCCTCAGGAGAGGAAGCAGGCCATGCTAGACATCATTTTGGTAAGAACAATATGTGTTTTCCCTTGTGTTATTTATTTCTTTATTTTCACGTTCAATTTATTAACTCTAATGTTGTGGTTGCCTTTATTATTTCGCAGACTACTTTTCACATCCCCGACGAGCAGACGAGGGATTGTTGTGGAGAGCTTGGAAGAAGCGGTTGTACGATGAATAGTATAGACTGGACCGCCCACTACAGGTGCAGTATGCTCATGTGTCTAATAGGGTACAACCAGACCAGTGGAGGGCACTTGTGGACCATTGGAGGACAGAAGAGGCCATGGTATGCACACACTTTTAGCTTTAATCTTCAATCATCAATACCCTAAGGATACTAACTGACTGATGTCATGTAAATATTAGGCTACCAGAGAGGAATAGGCAGAATCGAGCGAATTTGACTATGTCTCACACAGCTAGGACGAGGCCTTATGCCCATTATAGGGAGAGGGAGGTATAGCTATCACACAATCATTTAGGTTCTAAACCTTCAATTAATGCTTTCAATATTAATTTCATTACGAAGTTGTTAATACCCTCTCAAATTGTTCATGAAGCTTGCAAACCATCCGGACGGGCTGGAGCCGGACCCGTTCCATATGTTTGGGGTGTTTCATACACGCAGGGATGAGACTTTCGTCGATCAGACATCGCAGCAGTTGCACATATGTTTATTGTTGTATTCATTCATTACTATTGGTATAGGTGCATCCAAGTTATGCTTTTATTGTTAGGTTTAAGTATCGTAATTGAAGCTATATCTATGATTGCAGACGCAGATGACTGAGCGATTAAGTCAGCACCCTGAGGGCACCGAGAGTAGCACTACCCGAAATGAGGTATTCACCCAGGTTATGGGTCCAGATGAACACAGGCGTGTCTGCACTTATGGACTGGGTGTTACACCCTCACAGTTCCACGCTCCAGATGTAGATCACTGGAGGCGGAGGGCACATGATGCTGAGGCTGCGCAGCGGGACACAGAGGCTGCGCAGCGGGAGACAGAGGTTGCGCGACTGATAGCGGAGGAAGGGCATAGGGCGACTGTGTCCAAGTTGGAGGCCGATATGGTTACGCACCGGCAGTACATAGCAGAGATTGCAAGGTTTTTCCAGACTAGCGCATTCCCATCCTTCCTTAGTGCACCATCCCAGTCTGGAGCATTCCAGTCCTACCCCGGGGGACCAACCCAATTCCGCCCACCTCGTGATGACAATGCCACATGGCCCCCCGAGTTCACCCTTTATTAGAGATATTTTGTCATATGCTTGGTTGGCATGTGAAGAGTTACACCAAACTTCATGTTTTCATGTTTCTGTTTATATTTTTTGCTATTTTGAACTTTTAGACTGATGAATTGTGTCATTTGATTTTCATATGTTAAAATATTTGCTTATGATGAATTGTGTAATTATATTTTACTATGTGCATGCATTTGTACTATATTATCCCCAGAACGCATGGTCTATGGTCATGGTTTTTTTATTTTAATCTTTGATAGGACAGCTGATTTACATGTCAATACATTTTCACATTCCGATCAGGTACACCAAAGTTTATTTGCTACTATAACTATCTTGAGAAGAAATTTATTTCTTTTTCACACAAAATGTTACTAACACATATGGTTATCTATTAGACATGTTGTTTTACCAGGGCAGTTGGATATTTTTTGGAGTTCACCTACCATAAGTACTGAAGTGGTATTCCCGCTTCTTTAAATCTAAAGACGTGCAACGAAAAGAGAACAATCCGCCAACCATCATCGTCAGGTAACTATAATAGTTTCATATTTTGCAACTTTGAATGCCCTAATAGTTTCATATCTAAGAATAGATTATTAAATTTTCAATATATATACCAAGTAGATTTTACCATTTATTTACACTTGAGTGTATGAACCCGGTGTTTAAAAAAGACACTGACAGAGACATATATTCAAGCATCCAAATAAATGAAACATTCTGGGAACTTCTTTTGGGACCATGAACCATTATGGTTTGTCCAAGCATCCAAATAAATGCAAGATCAAGGAGTTACATTGGCTGATTTATTTGGTAGTATGTCTCCTACATGATGTACTCTTCAATTGGTGGTCCCACACCGATGCATGTATGCCCACCAATATGGGCTATCACTAGTAGCATGTTTAGTTCTTTTAAATGGAGAAAAAGAACTTTTAAACTAGGAACTTCCTTTTTATCCATTTAACGGAACTTTTAATCCTTTGTCTAAACTTACGCAATTACCAGATTAAGGATTAAAAGTTCTTTTAAATGGAGAAAAAGGAAGAGAGACAGTCCTTTGTATATCTAGAATGCAATTTTAAATTTTTCACTCTAGAGGCTCACAATGGAACTACTTTCGCAACATCTCTATGCATATTTTTCTTTAACTTCATTTCTACAGATCTAGCCTGTTAAACCAGGTGGTACTAGCTCTCTTGAATAGTTGTATACGTCTTTCACAATTTCATGCTAAGAGAATAAATATGTGACTTTCAATTCGAACGAGAAGATAATCCGATGATGAAACTCTGACTAATAATTTTACAGGAACCTCACATCATGGTTACTTTTGCGGAATATCGGTTGCCGGAGACCAATACAGGCTCGCCGGATCACTTTGAAACTTCTTGGAGATGTTGTAGCCTTTGCAAATGATCTAACAGAACAAGATGACTCGGATTTCATAGCTCTGCCATTGGCATCAGGGTTATTTTTGTCGAACGTAATTAAATTGTATTATTTTGGCGATCCTTATGACCTTAGGAACTGGCCTCCTTTATGCTATTTGAATATTACATATTTATACACGGGAAGGCAGGTAGGGATGTGACATGTGTGAAATGCCATTGGGTTTGAGATTGTTATTAAATTCATATTTTTGTTGTAATTTTGAGTTTAACATGTAAAACAAAAACTAGAAAACATGCTAGAAAGAAGAATCTTAAAGGATGAAAATTGATTAGGAAATATGAACATCGTACCTGTAGAAGACATTGTTAAAGAGATAGACTAAATCTTCCTCTCCTTGCTCCTCCAAAATATTAGCTTTCAATGGGGCAGGCCAATGGACATACAGAGAGGAGAGGGGACCTAGCCTTATAAATAGAAACCTTATGGAGTCCTCCCATTAAAGACTCAAATTCCAATGGGTTTAAGAAATTTCCAGAATAAAACCCTTAAGTTTCCAGGCCTACATACGTAATTTACCACAATTCATATGAGATATAATCCCATATTACTAAGGTGCAATAAACCCCAAATGATCACTCAACTTAATGGGTTTAACCAAAGTACCATTGTGAGCTATTTATATCCTACCCGTTCTTTTTATAAAAATGCAATCAAAAGAAGCCCATATTTGAAATTATTCTAACATTCTCCCACTTGGGCGAGCATTGATTGCAAAAAAAAAAAAAAAAAGTTTTGAAAATGACTCTCGGGTTAGACTACATAGGTGGCCACTCAAATAAATAGCTCAAATGATAGCACCTTAGAAAACACGATCCGGTCCAACAAGAATATCAACATCGAACATGGAAGTCGTTACACCACTTAAACGATGGAAGACCACTCCACAGCTACAAATGCTGATATCCTTATTGACATGGATCCCCATCCTCCGACCAATGTGGTAGTATGTAGTATGAACTTAGCACCAATGTGATCAAAAGCTGTGTTAATTCATATCAGTCCTCATAATGCTTCAAAATGAAGCCACATGTCTCTAAAAGAGACTCATCTTATGTCTTTATCCATAGTATCTCGAGATTTTAAAAAAAAAATAGCAGAATAAAAGACATAAGCCAGATGCATGCTCAAAACATAATTTATGGATAGGGGAGATATATATTGTTATCATTGAAAGAAGCTGTTCCCAAATAACATATGAGTTGCATACGTACCCCTTAGAGGGATTAAGCCAAAATGTAGTTCTTTTTACATAAGTAACTCCCATTAACCAAAAACATCAAAAGTTTCCACAATACCCATATTAGCAACATGTGTTTTAAAAACTTTAGGAGCGAGTCCCTTAGTCAAAGGATCTGCAATCATCGCCTCTGTATTTATATGCTCTATCTTTGTCTGTCCTTCCTTCACTCTGTCTCTAACCACCAAATACTTGATGTCAATGTGCTTGGACCCACTAGAACTTTTATTATTCTTTGAAAAGAACACCGCTGCGCTATTATCACAATAAATAGTAATTGGCCTTGAGATGGAATCAACAACTTTCAGTCCAGAAATAAAATTCCTTAACCAAACAACTTGGATAGTAGCTCCATAACACGCCACAAATTCAGCTTGCATAGTAGAAGATGCCACTAGAGTTTGCTTAACACTTTTCCAAGAAATAGCACCCCCAGCCAGCATAAAAACATAACCAGAGGTTGATTTCAAATCATCTTGACAGCCAGCAAAATCAAAATCTGAGTAGCCTACCACCTCAAGGTGATTTGAACGCTGGAAAGTGAGCATGTATCCTTCAGTCTTCTTCAAGTATCTCATAACTTTCTTAGCTGCTTTCTAATGTTCTGGCCCTGGATTCGACTGAAACCTACTAAGAACACTAACTGCATAGGCAATATCTGGTATAGTGCAAACTTGAGCATACATCAAACTCCCCGCAGCACTAGCATAGGGTATGTGCTTTACAAATTCCCTTTCGAGCTCATTTCTAGGACATTGAGTTTTGTTAAATTTATCTCCTTTGATGATGGGTACATCACCAGGTGCATAGTTTTGCATTTCAAACCTTTGTAGTACACGCCGTATATAAGCTCTTTGAGAAAGTCCCAACAAACCACGAGCTCTATCACGACATATTTCAATGTTAAGCACAAAAGAAGCTTCTCCAAGATCTTTCATTTCAAAATTAGCAGATAACATTTTCTTTGTTTCATGAAGTAATCCCAAGTCACTACTAGCAAGCAAAATGTCATCAACATACAGAATAAGAAAAATAAAGTTTCTCCCACTGATCTTGCGATATATGCACTAGTCAACTGTATTTTCAACAAAACCAAGAGAAGTTACAACCTCATCAAACTTCAAATACCACTGTCGAGATGCTTGCTTCAAGCCATATAAGGATTCATTTAACTTACACACCAAGTTTTCTTTTTCCTTCACAATAAAGCCTTCAGGTTGTCTCATATAAACCTCTTCATAAAGATCTCCATTCAAAAATGCTGTCTTTACATCCATCTGATGAAGCTCCAAATCATAGTGTGCCACAAGTGCCATGATAATTCTAAAAGAATCTTTGGACGAAACTGGTGAAAAGGTTTCATTATAGTCAATGCCCTCTCGCTGAGTAAACCCTTTTGCAACTAATCTTGCCTTCTTTCGTTCAACATTCCCTTTTGAGTCTAATTTACTTTTGAAAATCCACTTGTTGTCAATAGCCTTAGCATTTGGAGGAAGTTCAACAAGTTCCCAGACTCTATTCTTTTTCATAGAATTTATTTCATCTTCCATAACACTTAACCATTTATCTGACTCAGGACATGTCAAGGCTTGCTTAAAAGTAACAGGATCAACAATGTGTCCAATATTAAAATCACTTTCTAACAAATAGACAATGTAATCATTAGGCAATGCAGACCTTCTTTCCCTTTGTGATCTTCTGACTTGTGGCTCATAAACTGCCTCAATTGATGTTGGAATTTCTTCTTGTTGCCCAGGTTCTTTACTAACAATTTCAATTGGCTGAGAAACAACTCTTTCTTGTATAACAGGAACTGGAACAACAACCGGATTAGATTCAACAAAAAGTTCCTTCAGTATAGAACTCCCACTGTCACCAACATCATTCTCCAAACATTTCGCAGTAATGGACTCAACAATTTTGGTGCCACGATTAGGACAATAGAACTTATATCCTTTGAATCTATCTGGGTACCCAATAAAATGACCAGGAGTAGATTTTGGGTCTAATTTCTTTTCAAGAGGATTATAAATCCTAACCTCAGCTGGACATCCCCAAACTTTGAAATGAGCCAAACTTGGCTTACGACCTGTCCACAATTCAAAAGGAGTTCTTGAAATAGATTTACTGGGAACCATGTTTAAAATGTACATAGCAGTTTTCAAAGCTTCACCCCATAGATATTCTGGCAAATTTGTTCTGCTCATCATACTCCTAACCATATCCTTCAGAGTCCGGTTTCGTCTTTCAGAAACACCATTCTGTTCGGGTGTTCCTGGCATAGTGTATTGAGGCAGAGGCACTATCCCACACCCTTGTAAAAATTTTGCAAAATCACCCATGTTTTGTCCAGACTCATCATACTTTCCATAATACTCACCACCACGGTTAGATCTCACAACTTTAATACTTTTCCCACATTGTTTCTCTACTTCCATTTTGAATATCTTAAATTTCTCAAGAGCAACGGATTTATCATTAATCAGGTAAACATATCCATAGCGTGAGAAATCATCAATAAAAGTTATAAAGTACTTATTTCCACATATGGTAGAAGGTATAGGTCCACTAATGTCGGTATGTATTAAGTCCAAAATGTCATCACTTCTAGTAGAACCTTTCCTTGTGGATTTAGTCAGCTTTCCTCTTATACAGTCCACACAAGTGTTAAAATCTGAAAAATCTAGGGAGGGAAGTATCTCAGCTTTTATCAATCTCTCCATTCTTTCCTTTGAGATGTGTCCTAAGCTCTTGTGCCACAACATAGAAGATGATTCACGGATTAAAGTCTTTTTCTTCGCTATATTGGTAACACAAGAAACTTCACCAAAAGAAGCCAAAGACATTCTATATAAACCATCACATAAAAGACCATTTCCAACCAAACGAGAATCATTAAACAATTCAACTTTTCCATTACCAAACTTAAAGGAAAAACCAGAATCATCAAGTTTTGATATAGAAATTAAATTCCGTCTCATTGACGGTACAAAAACAGTGTGCTCCAAAACAAGAGAAAAACCAGATTCCAAAGATAACTTTACTACTCCTATAAACTCGACCTTTACTTGAACTCCATTCCCAACACACAAGCTCACTTCATTCTCACTTGGCCTCCGTTTGCTTATGAACCCCTGCAAGGAATTCGCAATATGAATACTTGCACCCGAGTCTATCCACCAAGAATTTAAAGGTACATCTACTAAAGAAGACTCAAAACAAACTAAGGCCAAGAAGGTACCTGCCGAGTTCTTCTTCTTCTTCTCTAGCCAAGCCTTAAACTTAAAACAATCCTTTTGCCAATGACCCTTCTTTTTACAAAACTTACATTGATCATTTTTCTTTACAATTTCTTTAGGACCACCAGAAGTCTGACCTCCAAAACTTTTATTGTGCTGGTTGCGGTGTGACTTATTGCCTTTATGGAACTTAGACTTATGATGATGAGAGGACCCCTTGTTCTGTTGTGGCTGAAAAACCAATTGCACAGTTTCAATAGTCTCACGACGCATCCTATACTCCTCTTGGGCACATACTACTATTAAATCATTTAAATCCCATTTATCCCACTGAGCATTGTAAGCAACCTTTAGCTGATTAAACTGGCTAGGAAGGCTATTAAGAACATGATAAACCAGAAAAGGCTCTACAATAGGGATTTTGAGGGCTTCTAGCTTAGAGGATATATGTATCATTTTCATAATGTATTCCCTAACTCCACTTGAACCATCATATTTCATACTCATCAGTCTATCCATTAGGTCTCCTATTTCAGCTTTATCAGATTCAACGAACCTTTGTCCTATGGCATCCAAAAAGTTTTTAGCATTGTCATTGTCCGGAATAGCTCCCATAATTGAATCTGATATAAAACGTTTGATGATCTTTAAACAAAGCTTGTTTGCCCTATCCCACTGTTGATACTTAGCCACATATTCAGTAGTGCTCTCATCAGTAGGTGTTGAAAGATGATCCTCCATGGCAAAATCCAATCCCAAAAGACCAAGTGCTATTTCTACGTCTCGTTTCCATCTCACATAATTATTTCCAGTCAAAGTTTCAATAACAGATAATTGACTTGAAAGAGAGGAGGCACTCAAAACTGTGGAAACATGAAATAATACATTTTATTTAATTATCATCCAAACATAATGCATGCAGTTAATGGATGATAACATATCCGTCTAATTAATAGTTTAGACAGTCCGTAATTAAGCTCGGAACCATATGAGCTTCATTACGGTAAGAGCCTTGGTGCATCATTGTACAGTCACCTTTGGGTTGACTAAACAACATGTTATAAGGTACTCTTAAAACATATCATGAAGCAAATTAATAAAATCACATCAGTTTTCGAAAAACTATCACTTTTAGGCAGAAGGAAAATTCTAGACTAATGCAATTTCATTAACTACTTCTCACCAAGTTCTAAAACATCACACACAATAACACCTTTGGGCAAGATATTATGGGCAATGAAGTAGAAAATAAAGATATGCCTTTTTTTTTTTTTTTTTTAATGAATAAATATCAATAAGTGTGCCACTTTGGTGGCTACCACCCACTAATATTTCAAAAGATTTCTCTTGATGAGAAAATAAGGATAGTCGTCGGAAATTAACCAATGAAGGTTCTGAAATGCAATTACATATAACCTAGGTCTGGGCCTGGGCCTGGGCCTGGTATGGTAAGAGTTAGGTCCGGTCCGTTCCTAAGCCTGGGCCTCCACTAGGCCTCAACCATATAAGCGAGGGCCAGGCCTGGTCTGGTATGGTAAGACCTAGGTCCGGTCCGGTCCTAACAAGTCATGGAGATATTGATCTGCTTCACAGATTCAAAACAAAACAATCAATGTGAAGCCCACAGGCAATGATTTAATCTATTAAAAAATATACCAGAAATAGAAAACGAAAATGGTGGAGAATATTCATGAAGGTACATTATACAACTGGAAAAAATAAAAAAATAAATCAAAAGTTACGTACCTTCTGCGACTATGGAAGAGCAATGAGCAAGATCGAAGCTAACTTCTAGGTCGCTTTGAGGAGATTATTGCAATTGAAGAACCAGATTTCAGTCAAATTGAGTCTGCAACAAGAAATTCGACCTAAGTCTCTTCGTCCAATCCTAAAAACCCCTTTTTTTTTTCTGATTTGAGAATTCTTACTTCTTCTGCAAGCAAACAAAAAAAAAGAGTACTTACTTCAGTGTAAATACTCGTATTTATAGACGTAATTCCCTGGTAATATACCGTCACATACGCATTTGATGTCTTTATTTAGTAGACTCCGCATTGGAGGGGTTCCAAACCGGGTAAAACCCATTGGACTTTTAAATGCTGTCTTTGGGCAATGCAAGTTTGCGGAGGGACTATTCAGTCTACTCTATTCTTTCTTGCCGTTACAAAGCCCCTTTAAACTATGGTTAACAAGCTTTAACTCTCATAGATAGGGGTTTACACAAGCCGGGACTAGCTTGAGAACTTGGCTTGGCTCGGCCCGATAAAGTTGAGCTCAAAGCTTGATTTTTAGGCTTGATCGGGCCGAGTTTTCAAGCTTGAAATATGTTCAAAAGCCGAGCTCGAGCCAAGGCCTGGTTGATTCGGTGCGGCTCGATCGAGGCTCGATTCGGCCTGAGCTCTGCCCGGCTCGGCTTTTTAAAAAATTAAAAACTAATAATATTTTATATTATTAATATATATCATTATTATATATAAATAATAAATAACATTATTATTTTATTTTATTTTTAAAAAAAATATTCAAGCCGAGCTCGAGCCAAGCCAAACCAAGTCCGACTCGAGGTTGAATCAATTCGGGCCGAGCCAGCTGTGCTTCGAGCCAAGCTTTATGAATTCGGGCTGTGCTTCAAGCCGATTTTTCGAGCACCATTTCGGATCGAGCTCGAGCCTAGAGTAAACTCTTTCAAGCTGAGCCGAGCAAGGCCAAGGCCAAGGCCAGCTCAAATATACCCCTACTCATAGATCAAGGTTAGATGCTTTAACCCTAAGAGAGAGTTAATCTTAACCACAACTAAAGGGGGTAAAAAAGTGGACATGTGGCACAAAAAGGAAGGCCATACAGTAATTTTTTGTTTTTTTGAGCGCTAAGTGCTATCCTGTGGACAGATTACAAAAAAAAAAGACTTGAGAAGAGGACCCAGGGTCGCTTCAAAGCTGACCCAAGTATCTCGTGTCCCTTTTAACCTCTGTTTAATCATTGTTAAGCCTAATTAAATTAAAATTAGTAATTTTGCTTTTTGCTTTTTCACACTAGGGGGTTAACCACAATTGATAGATGGTAAAAAAGGGACTTGGACCAATGAGGTCAGTTGGGGTCCAATTTTCCATTTCCCAATGAAAATTAGTCTGACAGTAGATGACTTGTTATTGCTATTCCTTCAAGAGGTTAAGAAAATAAAATTTTAATAAATTAAGGATCTTATAGTTTCAACAATGACACATGTTGTAATAGTTTGAAAGTTGTGTACAGGGCTACCATTTCTCTTAATTTTTAGAACTAGGGTTAATTTAATTATTTTCAAAAAACAAATTAGATTTCCTAAGAGATTCTCTTAAGCATATTCTTAGGGATCTCTAGGAGTGTATTCAATCTGAATTGGAGCTCAAAAAGTTAGGTTTGAAGCTTAGTTCGAATATAATAGTTTTGGTTTGATTTATTAAAAAATATTTATTAATAATAATATGATTATTATTAGTATTATATATATTATATTAATATTCAAATCGAATCCAGCCTCAATTGATCCAAGTCAAGCAAAACCAAACAAGCCCTAACTTCATCTTGAACCTAGTTTCAAGCTTGAATAAAAAAAACAGATCACCTCAGCTCAATCGAGCCAAAATTGTCTGTTTGAACTCGACTAGATCAAGTCGAGCCGAGCTGACGATCCAGCTTGACATGAATACACCCCTATCTATACTATCAGAAAAAAAAAAAAAAAACTAATTAATTTTATGGGGAATTTTTGGGTGGTTCACGATATATGGTTAGACTGCAACCCCGATTATTATGGTTAGTATATGTTATGGGTTAGTGAACGAGTAAATATCTCAACCATCACACCTCTTAAGACTTAATCCCAGGTGTTTTGTTTTTTTTTTGGTTTGATTGATCCCATATTAAACGAATGGTTCACACATGCCACCAATGGGGCAAGCTTTGTTTCCTTGTGACGGATGTCAGCATGCCAAATGATAGGTTTGCAAAAAAAAAATAAAAAAAATCATGATTTTATGCAATTAACCTCATACGTTATTTTCATTAGAACTTGAATAAAAATGACAAACGAGGATAATCAAACTACTATTATTTCATATTTTTTCACCCAAAGTTTTTTTAATTAAATATTCTTCTGTCAAATATTAGGCATTAACTTTAGTTTAGCCACTATCTTAAGTAATTAATTTGTCAGCAAAAAAATATTAATTAATTATATTTTCTCTAATTTTTCAAATACATACTTATAATTTTTTTGGGTGAATTACTTAAAATTTGAATGTAACCTATATGTATAGAGGCCTGCTATCCTGCTCTCATGCATTCCTTACTCTTAGTCAAAAATTAAAACTTGTTAAAGTGACACGTGTTGGTTTTTGATTAAAAACAAGGGCATGTATTATTTTGGGCTGAGAGTAGTATATGCTTGGAAGTGGGGCTAGCACTATTCACATATTATATATGAGTGTTTTGTTTTTTTGTGTATCATACAATCAAGGAATATGGTTACAGTCATTGGAGGACGATGTCCTCATTTAAAACAATGAGAACAGGAAGACAAACGACAAATACTTTCATTTAGAGCTCCCTAGGCTACACTATGTGCCACAACATTTGCCTGATTGAATATAAAGTTGAATTCCATCGAATTGCATCGGTTGCGTAGCTTGAAAATATCTCATGTGATGGAGTGAATCTCGGAGTGATAATGATTGGAACACCCCTTCAGAAAACCAATGATTTTTTTGGTGTCTGATTCAATTATTATTTTGCTCCATCTCTTGATTAAAGCTGATTGGAGCCCAATCTGATTGCCTCCACTTCGGTTACATGGTTGTCACATTCAAGCATTGGTTTTTGGCGGAAAGTAAGGTCTCTTCTTCACTGTTACGGGCAATAGCACCTACCCTAGCTGCAAGACTGGAAGAAAGGGTTATTTCATCCATGTTGAATTTGATATAGTCATGATTAGGAGGGCCCCATTTTGTAGATTTCGATTCAGACGACCACAGCCTTCACTGGCTACAAATGAGTGTTCTTGAATGAACCCTCAAGTTTTTGGATGGTTACAATAGGATCAGGATTTGCGCCTGTAAAGATAACCTCATTACGCAACTTCCAGATAAACCAAAGGACACATGCCTCATCAAACTGGACATTCTTACTGCAATGACATTATGACAAACTTTGCATATGAAGACTTGAATCTTTGGAGGAACCAGGATTTTTCATATTTTCCTCAAGCATTTTTGGTCAAATTATTCGTAATAAAGCAAGAGGAAGGCCTTTGATGATGAAGAATTTTTTTCACAAGGCGAGTGACTGATCTTACTGAGAACTGTCTCGACTTAGTGATCAGATTAACTTGTTCAGAGAGTTGTGGGCGCTAATGAGGATTTTACAACTTTCAACAATGGAAGAATTCGAAAGCAATCTTTGAAGAATAGGAATGTTCCAATTATGGGACTCGAGTCTAATGAGCTGTGAGACCATGCATGATGTTTTCTCAAAGAAACCCCTGAAAGGGGGTTGGTTTGAATTGCGGTAAGCTTAGGATCCAAGGATCTTCATCTGCTTGGGTTTGGTTATTTGGCTATTATTACTTGAGCAATGCTAGGTTTATTTTTCTTGTCATCCACTTTTCTCTTTTATGGACAATAAAATAAAAAATGATAACTTTTTATAGAGCCTACCATTATATTTTTTTTGTCTTCTTCTCTACTATTATAATGAGAGAAGCAGGATTAAAAAGTTGGTTGATTTTTTTCTAATATTCCTAATGAGTCCCATTCTTATGATATCTTATTATGAAAATAGTTAGTAAGGTGAATTTATTATGTTTTTCCTATTTTATTCATAACTCCATATAAAACAAATTAAAATAACATGCTATCTTATTCAAATTAAAATATTATGCTATCTTATTTTACATGAGAAAAGTTAGTAGGGGTATTGAAGTAATATCAACTACAACTAACAATAATCCCTTTACATCTTCATATCTCTCTCACATGCACCTATTAGTGTAATAATTGAGAAAGTGGATGAGAGAAAAAGTTGACCTAGTATTGCTCTTATTATTTTATGAGAAAAAAAAAGAAAATATTCACCTCCTCGCTAGTGGAGCGAAGGAGGCGTTTTGTCCCTCTTTTTTCGCCCCATGTCCCCATTTAACTCTCTTTCCCTGTCATTAAGATTCACTCACTCTTAGGGTTCAAGCATCTAACCTTGCTTTTTAGAATTTTTTTTTAATTATAGTGATTACAACTTTTTAACCGGAATTTAGGGCAATTAAAGGGAGTGTTGTGAGGGACGAAGAGTTTGTTTTAAAAAAATAGTTTTGTCATTTTGCACCCCAAGAAGCTAGTTTGGTCATTTTGTTAAGGGGAATAGTTAACGTACCTAAGAAATGGATTGTAAAATCAAGGCTAGACCTCATTGGTCCATTCCCTCCTCTTAAATACTCACCAATTGTGTTGGGTATTTAAGAGGGGGGCATGGACCAATGAAGTCCAACCTTGGATTTCAAAATCCATTTCCCAGCTATGTTAATCACTCCTCGTTAAGGGAAATAGTTTAGATTAAAATTCCAATGGAAAGCGTTCGGAGTTCGAAATTGGATGTGGCGTACACACTTCTATAGCTGCTTGCTGAAGTAGCAAATCCTCATTAATATGTTACACGGTCGGGTCAAGATTAATCGGTTAACCATTATGCTAGAATCCGACAACACGACCCGATCCGATTTCCGAGACAGAGCGCCAACAAGATTGACGAAGAGGGTTTTAGGTGGTGTTTGGATTGGATTTTTTTGACCAAAAATCAATTCTGATAAAATTGATTGTATAGAAATTCATGATCAAATAATTATTTTTTCAAATAATAGTGTTCGGAGAATACGAAATTGAGAAACTCACCCCTGCGTATTCTCCGTGCACTATTATTTGAAAACATGATTATTTGACCATTAATTTCTACACAATCAATTTTACCAGAATTGATTTTTGACCAAAAAAAATCCAATCCAAACACCCCCCAAGGATTTCTTTTTTCTTGTTTTTTGGTAGGAAAAACTAAAAAGGGGGTCTAGGGATTTCAAAGAGGCGTTTGTTTTTTTTAATCCGATAGCCTTTTTCGTTTTTGTGGTTTGAGAAACCGAAAAAAGAGAGATTCGGGAAAAAATGGCAGAGGAAGCAGAGATCGTGAGAGGATCTGCTGGTGCAGAAGAGGAAAATTATACCAACAGGGCTGTTGCTGAAGAAGAAGAAGAAGAACCTGAGGAAGGAGAGATCGTTGGAGGCGATGAGAAGCCGTTGATCGCCATTGCCCAGCAATCTCATCCTTTGGAGCATTCATGGACCTTCTGGTTCGATAATCCCTCCGCCAAATCCAAGCAAGCTGCTTGGGGCAGCTCCATTAGCCCCGTCCACACCTTCTCCACCGCCGAGGAGTTCTGGGGGTATATATCTCTCTTCATTCCTTCATACCCTCATCAGTTATTGCAAAGAAATGATCTTGAATGAACTGCTAGGAGGATTATACTGAATATTGATATCTTTCATGCATACCCCAATTGCAGAATCAAGAATATATTCACAAGAATGAATTGGTTTATGTTCTTTACATGAATGGTTTCTTGTTTCTTCCCATAATTTTTAATGATCTTGAATGAACTACTAGGAGGATTATACTGACTATTGGTATTTTTCATGCATTCCCCAATTGCAGAATCAAGAATGTATTGGTTCATGTTCTTTACATGAATGGTTTCTTGTTTCTTCCCATAATCTAATAAAAAAAAATATGTTGTTGAATTTTCTCTTTCTTGTCAGATTTGTGTGTATGGGTCAGTGGTCCTCACTTCTCTTTTTTTCAAGATTTTTTATGCCTTCTCCGGCTCTAGTGAGATGCATTTCAGTTTGTTAGAAGGAATAATTTTGCATCCAGAGTTTGAAATGTGAGTGAGGCCTCTTGACTATGGCCAAATTTGATCTTCATTTGGCAATGAATTGAATCTTTATGGGATGCGATGGGGCAAATGATAACGTTTGAAGTTTGAACAATCTTGCAAAAACTCAGGTTTGGTTCCTTGATTTAAAAAACTTTATATGGTGGGAATCAGGTGATTGAATTGTACTATTAGGTGAGAACGTTTGCTACCTCTTGTTATGGTGATGGTTCCAGATATGGCTCCATGATGAGTCATATTGATGGATTTGTCATTTGCTGCCTTTAATAATGTGGAGGTTCCCCTGAATATTATCAGCATCCTTTGTGAAAGTCGGCATGGAGGGGAAACGAAGAGCTTGCTTCACTGGAAATTTTGGATGATTGACAGGGATGAAGAGTTGTTTGTGGAGAAGTGTATGTAAGGTGGTAGTTTGGAGCCTTTTTTGCGTTTGTTAGGTTGAGACTTGGGAACAGTAGAATGTTGGTTTCATAATGAAAATGCTTGCTCATGCTTAATGTAAGCACGCTGGTAAAGGATTATGCAATTATAGATCTCCAAGTTGATGAACAAAACAATGGCTGAGTATGTAAGGGTGCTGGATGTTTTAGAAGGCTCAGCATATGAGTTCTTCAAAAGTGAGAAACAATTTAGCCGAACCAAAATAGGACTACTTATTTGTTGAATAGTTGCTTCGATAAATAATTCATTTTATCACTGCTCAAACACCCCTCCTTTTATGTTCAAGATATCTTCCCTCCATACATGCAAAGCAGAAAGTGCTGCTCCATTTCCTTTGTGTAAATACAATATATTCATTCTCCACTCTTAAAGCTGGAAGTAAATTTACAACCATTCAAAAATGTCGTGGTATGTAGCTAACAATGCATGATAGGAGTAGTGCTGTTTTTTTGTGGAGCCTATGATAATTATGGACTCCGATGAGACCGAAACAAGGTTCTGTCTTTGGGACTTAAAGTTCTCTTGAGATTTATAGTGATTGGAAGACATTTGAATTTGAATCCCTGAATGCTATTGTGTGGCTTCTTGTCAGGAATTTTTGCATTGGCTTACAGAAGTGCAATGTGGGACATTTCTTAGGAACACACGCTTTGCAAACATGTAAACATTGTTACAGACATTTGATGTTAATGTTATGCAAACCTAGTCTAAGCAATACAGGAGTGCAAGGGATATGCTACCAATCTCTGATCATTGTCGGAGCTGGGATTCCTTAAGTGCAAAAATCCATTACAATCTCATGCAAGATACTAATCCAAGCTACCCAAAAATCTTCAAAGGAAATGAAGCAAAACCTAGTATCATTCTGATTATAAGTCATCTCTCCATCCTATAAACCAATCCTACTTTAACCCAAACTTTCTAAAGTTATTAAAACTTTCTTTATCCTAACTTTTAGAACTCAGTAAATGCTTCTAAACACTATAAAACATGGCATACTAACATAATAAAACTTGAGATCTGCTGTAAATATAAAATCTCGATATAGATTTTTTTTTTATTATCAGTAAGCAGATATTCATATATGGAAAGAACAAGGTACAAAATCAAACAGATTCATTAATGATGAACCTAAGAGAACAAAATAAAATGATACAGCCTACTATGAAGGCTAAAAACCTAATGAAAGCTCAATCACATGCAGGACAATCCAAAATTAAGAGATGAGGTTAGAAACCCTCTCCTCTTCGAAGTCATCCCTAACAGAGGTCCATTCTAGGACCAGATTTCGCGCCCTTGTTCTCACTTCTCTATAAAGTATAGATAAATCTTCTGCAAAAATCCATATATTCCTCTCTTTCTAAAATCTAAATAGACCATGAAATAGCTCTGGTAGGAGTGCCCACAACGAATCCAACTAGGCTCCCAACGAGACCGAATATCAACAAGATAAGCAGCCTTGGAAGGAACAGGGAAACACCCATGTGATCCCAACTTGTGATAGAAAATAATGCTAGAGAACAATCGCAAAAGGGCAATGAGTATCCTGTAAACAGTGAAGAAGAGATTTGAAATAATGTCTACTCACTCATTGAATTGAGTTGATTATATAATAGGTTTGAGGAGAAAAGGCCGATACTTACAAATACAATTCTAACTCTGCTCACTAACATGATAACTATGTTACTAATGACATCTATAACATCTTTTCTCTTCATTATCATCATATGTTGTCCTCAATTTTTTCAGTTGACGCGGGATGGTGACCTTTTATTTATGTCATAGTTATACGTCTTGAATGTGTTTTTCATTTATTCAAGTCTTTAACTTGTCTAGAGGTTTCTCATATTAATTGAATATTGACTTAAGAGTCAAGTTGCCCAAGTTATTTAATCCATCATTAGTGAATGCTAGGTTTGAATTTGAAATCTATTGTAGATGTGAACAAAGCATTGCTATGGAAATGAGTTTGGAGGTTCGGGGAGGAGAGAGAGAATCTTTGGAGAAGAGTGATAGTTGGGATTTGGAGGTTCGGGGAGAAGAGAGAGAATCTTTGGAGAAGAGTGATAGTTGTAAAGTACGAGACTTCCTCTTGCTGGGAGCCCAGAGAGGTGTGGGTCTTCATGATATGGAAGCCAGATTTTGGAAAGATATGTGGTGTGGTCAAGTCAGAATCAGCATAGGTTTGGGAATCTATTCATGTTGGCTGCCAACAAAGAAGCCTCAGTTTCACAATGCTTTGAGGTGTGTAATAACAAAGTTGTGTGGTGTATGAGGTTAAGGCGTAGTTGGAATGATTGGGAAGTTGATGGTCTTCTTTGATTTCTTCAATGGCTCCAGTCTTTTCCTCCATGCCCCTAGGTTAGAGATTCTATGATTTGATCTAGAGGCCACAATGATCGGTTTTCAGTGAGAACATTGCTATAATCATTTGGTTCAGATCCTGCACCATCATTTCCTCATAGGACTATATGGAAGTGGAACCCTAACATTCCATCTAAGGTATCGTTCTTCCTTTGGATTGCGACTCTTAATAAGATTCTCATTGATGACAATCTAAAAGGAAGAGGGTGGAGGATGACAAACTATTATTATCTGTGCCTCCGTGTGGAAGAATCTGTGTATCACTTGCTCCTACATTGTCTGGTTGATCATGATATTTTGGGTAATTTCCTCTCTCGTCTAGGAGTGGAATGAGTCTTCATTTCTTACTTTCAAAACTTTTTATCTTGTTGGCCACTGGGAGAGCATAGACAGTGTCTGAGGAGCAATTTGGGCGGTTTTGCCAAGGACGATTGCTTGGTTGATTTGGAAGGAGAGAAACCTGAGAGTGTTCGTGGACACTTCCTCTCCCTCTCCTCGTATTTGTTCAAGGAAATGCTTCCTTATCCTAGATTGATGTTCGATACGCCAGGGAGACGTGGATTTGGGAGAAATTATTGCGTGAAATTGGTCCTCTTCTAGGAGAGATTGAGATGTTGTTATGTGTGATCTATATGCTCTAGTTTTGGCTTGGTTTTACTCGGAATGTTTTTATTTGAGTTTACTGCTTAGTAAACTCTCCTTTGTATTGCTTATTTTCTTTATATATATTCGTCCTGTTTACCAATTAAAAAAAATGTTTGTAAATCCTATAAAATCGTAGCTTTCTTTATCGACAGTGCAATCTATTTGCCTTATCATCGTGTCTATACTTTTCCATGTTAATCTAATCCCATTAAATTATAAACTCGATCCCATTTCTATGATTCTGTTGTAATTTGTTGTATGATTATCCTGAATCATACAACAAATTACAACCAGATCGAAGCAGGCATCTTTGATAGAACTAAATCAACATCGATCCATGAATTTATATTTTTTGTGCTTTGTGAGTTCTGTATGCCAATGAGCTTTAGGCTGTGTATAATGCAATGCAGTCTCTATTGCCTCATCGTCAATTTGAATGTAGGTATCGTGGGATATGTCGCATCTTGGAAAAAAGATATTTTGCTAGGTATATCGTTTTGTAGGAAATATATCGCATGTCCAGGGAAAAATTGGAAAAGATATGGAATTTTTCGGTGAAACTTTAGAATATGTTAAAATAGATGTTTTTTTTTTATCAGTAAAGTAGATATATCATAGATAAAGAGAGTTTACAGAGTAGTAAACTAAGAGAAGGAACATAAAGAAACAAAAGTACAATCACACGCTAGATAGACAACAGTCTGTCCTCAAGGCAACAAGGCATCCCTCACTGCCTGACCAACCATGCTAGGCGAACTCCAGTCCACCAGAGAACGCCTCACCTGAGATAGGATCTGCTGATCAGGAGAAGAGGAATTGTCAAAAACATGACCATTCCTCTCCTTCCAAATAACCCATGAAATGGCACCGGGCAGAAAGTTCCAGATAAATTCCTCAGCACCCACCAAAGTCGTCAAGTGCCAACCAGATAAGAAGCTCAAGAAGGAGGAGGGGAAGACCCACTCTACACCCAACCGAGCCAAGAAGTAAGCCCAGACCCCAAAGACAACTGGACAGTGTAAGAGCAGGTGGCTCACCGACTCTTCCGCATTTAGGCACAAATAGCATCTATTTGCCAAGCACCACCCTCTCCTCTTCAAATTATCCATAGTAAGAATCTTATTTAAAGCAGCTGACCAGAGGAAGAACGATACCTTCGTGGGAACCTGGTTAGCCCACACAGCCTTATGAGGAAAGGAACGCAAAAGCACAGGGTCAAAGGACTGCAAGAGTGATCGTACTGAAAATCGACCGTTGTTGCTACGGGACCACAACCTACTATCACTAACCTGGGATCTGGGGACGGAAGAACTCAACCGGGCCAAAAGACGCTGCATCTCTACAACTTCCCAATCATTCAAAGCCCTCCTCAACCTAGGACACCACACTAAGTTGCTCCCAAGCCTCTCAACACACTCGGCAACAGATGCCCCTTTATGTAGGGCCAAGGAGAACATGGAGCCAAAATCGTCCTTAAGCCGCGACTGACCGCTCCAAACATCGAGCCAGAACTGGATATCGACCCCATTACCCAACTTGAACCTAAGGAATGGATCTAGCGCTTTAGCCACTGCCATGATACCCTTCCAGAGCCCCACCCCATGGGGCCCCCTAACGGCCCTCGGCACCCACACAGAATCAAGGCCATGCCTGGCCACGATAACTTTCCGCCACAGACTCTCCCTCTCCTCTCCAAAGCGCCAAACCCATTTACCTAGAAGCGCCCTATTCACCGTGGTGAGGGGAGCCAGATTAAGACCCCCCGCCGCTAAAGGCTTACAGACTTGAGACCAATCGACCAGGTGATATTTTCGTTTGCCACCTCGCTCATGCCACAAAAAGTTGCGCTGAAGGCGAGCAAGAGACTCAGCAATGGAATGAGGAATGGTAAGGGTGGAGAGATAATAAGTGGGGAGGCTCCGAAGAGTACTTTTGATAAGAGTCAACCTACCCCCTTTGGACAAAAGGCATGACTTCCACCCTGCAAGATGTGTTGAGAATCTTTTGACTACCGGGTCCCAAGCAACTTTGGACTTAAAAGGGGCCCCCAAAGGTAAACCAAGATAAGTGGATGGAAGAGACCCTCTCTTACACCCAAGGCAGCTAGCCAAAAGGTCAAGATGGGGGATTTCTCCTACAGGTAAGATCTCACTTTTACTCAGATTAACCCGAAGACCCGACACAGCCTCAAAACAACGCAGAATACACCGAAGGTTGATAAGTTGCGAGCATGCAGCACCACAAAATATTAAGGTATCGTCGGCGAACTGCAAGTGAGAAATGCTGAGTTGCTCCCTACCCACTGCAAATCTTGAAATTGCATGCCTGTTTGCTCGGATCAACATCCGACTCAGAGCTTCTGAGACAACAATGAATAGCGCAGGGGACAATGGATCCCCCTGCCTCAGGCCCTTGGAGCTACAGAAATACCCTTTTGAGCTACCGTTGAGAAGGATTGAGAATGATGCAGAGGAAATGCAGGCTTTAATCCACGATCTCCATTTGGGGCCAAACCCCATTCTGCCCAACATGTAAAGTAGGAACTCCCAATTGACATTGTCGTAGGCCTTTTCCATATCAATCTTACAAATCAGGCCCGGGATATTAGACTTTAGGCGTTCATCCACGCATTCGTTAGCGATAAGAACCCCGTCTAAGATCTGCCGCCCCCGCACAAACGCCCCTTGATGAGGGGAAATGAGCGAGCCCAAGACGCTACGGAATCGAGATGCTAGCACTTTGGCTAAAATTTTGTACACACTGCTGACTAGGCTGATGGGGCGAAAGTCTTTCAAATCCTGGGCCCCAGCCTGCTTGGGGATTAGGGTCACAAATGTATTGTTGAGTGACTTATCCAATGACCCAGTAATGTGGAGTTCGTGTAAAACTTCAAGAAAATCCATTCCCACAATTTCCCAACAGGCCTTATAAAATTCAATGGAGAATCCATCCGGGCCAGGGGCTTTGTTCATACACATTTGAGAAAAAAAAATAATGTACATAAGAGATGCAATGAGAAGAGAGCAAAGATGTGCGCTGACGACAGTGTATGATTGAATAATATTGATGTAACTTACATAAAATATTTCAGTCATCCCTCAATCAATCATAACAATAAAAATATATGATTAGAGTTTCATATATAATACATTTATGATCCAACCCACCCCAAGAATTACAATCAGAGTCACATGGAGTTAAGCTAAAAAATTGGGAAAAAATTGAATTTCTCCAAATTTCCCCTCCCTAAAGTAAGAAATATGAATCTTAAACTTATAAATCTAGTTTAAATGCATCAAATTGATGCATTTGCACTAGTTTAGGACCAATGACACACTAATTATGCTAAACCCATTCTAATTTGAAGAAGATTATTATCTTTAGGGAAATTTTGTCAAAAGTAGTGCAAATGAGGTGTACTTCGAACCCGAATGACAAATGTAGGTACCAAAGTGGGTGATTTCTCAAGAAAATGAAAAATAAGCCTCTCAAATTCCTCAAAAATTTCAAAAATCTCTCAAATCCTTCATCTTTGGTCGATATTTTCCCATTTTATTGACTAACGGGCGTGAGGCGTCATGTCCCTAACTTATAAAAATTAAAAAATATATTAGAAATATCATGCGATATGTAGGAAATATCCAAGGTTCGAAATTTCAATTTCGCATGTCATTTCGAGCCATGGAAAAAGGATATATCGAGAATATTTCGCAAGATATATCGATATCGAGGGAACAATATCGTACGTGGAGGAAAATTTTGAAAAAAATAGTGAAAAACATGGAATTTTTCAATGAAACTTAAGGAAATGTTAAAATAAATGTTAATACACGTTTGAGAATAAAAAAAAAATAATTATTATAAAAGATGCAATGAGAAGGGAGCCAAAGACGTGCGTTGATGTTGACGACAATGTATGATTTACTAATATTGATGTAACTTACATAAAAAGTTGCATTCATTTCTCAATCAAGCATAACAATTAACTCAAATACAATCAAAATCAATACTAAGAATAGTTAAATCATTACTAAGAATAGTTACAATTAAAAATATTGTATTAAGATTTTATTGAATTTTTTATTGTGTGTATAATAAAAATCAATACTAAGTTTAGTTAAATAATATTTAATTTATAAAATATAATTAGGTTAATATTTGCAACATAGCGGTAATATGGTCATTTATGCAATTTTTAATTTTTTTTTATTGTAATTAGTGTAATCTAAGGGTGGGTTTTGAAATATAGATAAGAATGAAATTAATTTATAACGAGACATTTAAAATTATTATTTTATAACATAAGTTTTATTTTGTAAATGACCATTACAACTTAAGTATAAATAAGTAAACAACATCAAATTAAAAAAAAAAACAGTGGAAAATATTTCAATCGAAATCTACGAAATTTCGTCGAAATATTCAAAATTTCGTCGAAATATACGAAATTTTGATCGAAATTGGTGAAATTTTGTAAAAACCGTGTGAGAAAATGTTTTAAAAAAAAGATTAGAAAATATTTCGTCGAAATATACGAAATTTCAATCGAAATTTACGAAATTTTGTAAAAACTAAAATACATGGTTAAGATATTTCGAAACCCGTCGAGATCGAGATATCTCGTGCGAGATATCGAAATCTCGTCGAAATTTCAGACCTTGGAAATATCACGAATATTTTGTAAAAAAAAAAACTACATGTGAGGGATATTTCGCACCCCTGTGATATCGAAAGATATTTGGGGTATACCCGAAATATGAAGGATATTTCAAACCATGCTCATTGTTTTGTCTTTATGTGTGTTATATAGACCACATTTCTTTATAAAGTCTAATGGTACTTATAGGCCATATTCTTCAGAATAAGTTGCTTCCTGTTATGTGGAACAGTAGTAGAATGTGGCAGTTGGCCTATTATATTTGTTCTGGTAGATTTTCAGGCAACCGAAACCTGTTGGCATGTGTTTATTTCTGCAATTTCAGTATTTCTGCACAAGTAGCTTAATTCTTTATATTTGTTGGTCTGATGGTATAAATCGAACATATAATGATTTGTGAACTGCTTATCATACAACTGCATCTTTCTGTGCTGCTGCTGTCCTTGATTCAAACTAGTCACTGGTGTTTTACCTTCTTTAAGTGCCAATTCTTATTTTCTCAGTTTTGTTTTTTCTGCAACCTAGACAAGTTTGTTACAAATATACATTCTGCCTTACCGATCTAAAAAAAAAAACATTCTGCCTTCAGCCTTTACAACAATATACATAATCCGAGCAAGTTGCTTGTGGGAGCAGACTTCCATTGTTTCAAGTACAAAATTGAGCCAAAATGGGAGGACCCTATTTGTGCTAGTGGAGGGAAGTGGACCATGACCTTTGCTAGAGGAAAGTCTGATACCTGTTGGCTATATACGGTATGATTTTGATTCTATTGGAATAATCAATTTGACAGATTACCAAATTTTGTATCTGTGCCCCATAATTTTCTTTATCCAATTTCTACTAGTTGCTGGCAATGATTGGAGAACAATTCGATAATGGAGACGAAATTTGTGGAGCAGTTGTCAATGTCAGAGGTAAGCAGGAAAAGGTAGCTCTATGGACCAGGAATGCTTCAAATGAAGCTGCTCAGGTAACACATTCAAATAAATGAACACATGTTTTATCAACTTCTCATTTATCTCTGGTTCATATGCCGTGCATTCTGTATTATAACACTACTGAATGAGAACAAATGTTCTAGAACTCCAGTGTATTGTTTCTCCGGATAGCTATATGATCAGTCTTAGTTTCTATGGTTTTGTATTAATAGATGCTGGGGCAATCCATGTTATTATTATTTATATTTATTTGGCGGCATATGTAAATATGTTTGAGCTATATATATTGTGATGTCTTAAGGGCATCTTAATTACCTATCAAGAAATAAAGCAAGAGAAAAAAGGTTTATGTTGAAAATTAAACGTATTAAAGTCTCATTTTACACATTACAGAGTCGTTCTAATTACAATGTAAAACTCAGTGTTTCGGCTCTTTTACTTCATTGCTTTTCTCCTGCTGCTGCTCCAGTTCACCACTGTTCTCTAAATTGCATGCTAATTAAAGCTATTTCTTTGATTCCTTCTTCTTTTGTAACTATCTCCCTCTTCCTCCTCACCATGGATCTTCGTTGCCATTCATGCCCATTTGCTACTCATTTGACCATCCTTACCAATGGCAGAGCAGTGGCAGGCCCTCTTCAGTTCTTATCCCTATCTCTATCCCTTTTATATCTATTCTTTTTCTATCCCCTGCAGTGGTAGGTTTCTGGGTATGCAAACTGGCTATTGCAGGCATAATCCTGAATAATTGACCAGTAGGAATTTCTTCTAATACAAATTTAAATATTGTTTTAAACAAACTAGGAACTCAGCATCAGGTGCCATCAGTAAAATTTAAAACCCTAAAATCGAAGAATTTTTAAGGGATCTCATTTTAAGCTTTGAGCAAATCAAAAACCCTAAAAATTAATAGATGATGCAGAAAGTGTCCTTTCTGGTATTTTTATTTGGAGTTCTGTGTTATCTTTTTTACAAAAAAAAGGTCTTCTTTTATTTTTGAAAATCTCTTTTTTTTTCCTTTTTCTTCCAATCTTTCAATTTAATTTTTTATATAGAAAAAATATTTTTTATGAAACTAATAGGGAAAAGCATTATTCCTCTCTCTCACACACACACACACACACACACACACACACACACATATATATATCTTTTGTATAAAATTAGTCTTGTTTTTATTATTTCCCCAACCCTAATGTCACTTTAAAAAATAAATCTTGGAGAAAGGGGGGAGAGAACCAAATGCAGAATCCCTAGATGCTGTTAAGTAATAGTGTTATATTATCCACACGGGCACAAGCACATTATATATATATATATATATATATGTATTTTTATATATTATTTTAACGCTTTTGTAGAAAGATCTAACATTATGTGGTCTTGGGCACCATCACTAGTGCTTTAGTGCCTAAGCGATGAGGTTTAGACACCACTTAGGCAATCTTGTCTTAATGAGTGCCCCCCTAGACCCGGATTAGGCGATAGAGGTCTTGGCTAGGCGAGGTGGTGGCCAATTTATTGCCTGGGCAACATTTTGACTACATTGGTGCTTAATTGGATGGTTAGGAACACAAGAGACCTTTTTTTTTTTTGATTGGTAATCAACAAGATATATTAATCCAAAAAGAGGTACAAAAGCGAACTATGCTAAAGTACAAGTTTACATTAGCGTAAACTAAATAGCAATAATGAAACAAAATTGGTCCTCCACCAAAACTAGTGGCGGGACCTCATTTAAGATCGACCTCATCCCAACACAGCTTTCAAATCCGCCCCACCATCCCAAACTGCAACCCATTCATAGATCAATAGGCGGATACGAGCTTGAATGATAGGAATAGAGGATGAAGAGTAATTAAAGACTCTCCTATTTCGCTCCCGCCAAATTAACCAAGAAATGGCCCCAGGAAGAACCTTTAGGATATCTTGCTTGACACTATCCGTACTAACCAAAGACTAACACGATAAGAAGTTCTGAAAGGAGGAAGGAAAGACCCAATCCACCCCAACACGAGACAAAAAGTGACTCAGATAACCCCCACAATAGGGCAGTGCATGAGCAAATGATCCACCGTTTCCTCCGCTTGGATGCATAAGCAACCACGATTTGCCATCTTCCACCATCTATTCTTTAAGTGGTCAGAAGTAAGAATTTTATTCAAAGATGTATTCCATATGAAGAAAGATACCTTAGAGGGAATACCTGGATTCCACACATGCCTATGAGGAAAGGTTGCGAAAGATACTGACTGGAGTGAGGATCAGTGTAGTCAAGTCGTCTAGGCGATTAGCCCCGGCTAGGCGAGGCTTTGCCTAGGCGATAAATTTAATATAAATATATATAATTATATATATATCACGCATATATATTATTATATATAACATCCAAAAGACCAAAACTCCACACCCACATTTCACAAAAACATAAAATAAAAAGTCTATTATGATCATTCATCACATAACCAAAGACATGTTAACATGGTGGAGTATTAAACACTTTAAAATCTGGGCCAAATACCCAAATTCATGTCACTGTCCATGTTTAATATTAGGCAGAGCCCCCCTACGATTGCTCGAGGGGGTGGCAGGGGGGGCAGCGCCCCCCTGCGACGCACGAAGTGCGTCCGCAATCTAGGCCTATTAGGCCCAGATTGCGTCAAAAACGATATTTTTAGTAAAAAAACGATTTAGAATCTTGTTATTTCTTCATTACATTTTTTTTTTCTATTTATTGAGATATTTTAGATTTTTTTAAAGAATTTTTTATTTTTATTTTTTACTAGGATCGCCTGCCTAGAGGGGCGCCTACGCGGTTGAGGCCCAAAATCGCCTAGGCGACGCCTTGACTACACTGGTGAGGATAATAGTGAGCTTACTGAAAAACAACCATTACCGCTTTCGGACCAAATTTGACAGTCTCGGCCTTGAGGACGCACAGGGACAGACCCCCGATGAGTCAACAAGAAGCTCATCTCTTCAATTTCCCAATCATACAAATCACGCCTCATCTTAGGACATCAAACCACCCTATTGCCCTACGTCTCTAAGTACTCCTCCACTGATGCATCCTTATCCCATGTTAGGGAAAACAACTTGGCAAACAACTCTTTTAGAATATCTGAACCACACCACCGGTCTTTCCAAAATCGGATCTAGGAACCCCTACCCACCTTGAATCTAGACTTAGGAAGTACTAGATTCGCAACAACCATGATACCTTTCCATAGGCCAACCCCGTAAGACTGCTTTGCCTCCCACGGTACCCACACATCGCCATAAACTCTCTCTTTCCTCCCCAAATCTCCATACTCATTTGCCTAACAAGGCCTTGTTTACCTGGACTAAAGACCGCACACCGAGACCCCCACTTTTCTTAGGATGACAAATAGTGGACCAAGGAACTAAGTGATATCGAAAACTATCATTCTGCCCATGCCACAAAAACTCTCTTTGCATCTTTTCAAGAGTAACTACAACCAACCTCGGAATCGTAAATGAAGACATCATATAAGTGGGAAGACTATTGAAGGTATTTTGAATGAGAGTTAATCTCCCTCCTTTTTATAAGAGGGATGATTTCCATCCAGCTAAACGATTAGCAAATCTCTCCTGAATCGGGGCCCAAACCGTTTTGGACTTAAAGCCTGCCCCGAGTGGCATTTTGAGATATGTCGACAGCAAATTCCCAACCTTGCACCCGAGGCAAATAGATAAACTCTCTACATTTGACACCTCCCCAACAGATACAAGTTCAAACTTCGCCAAATTAATTGTCAATCCGGCAACGGCCTCAAAGCATTGAAATACACACTTGAGATATAACAATTTTGGAATGAGGCTCCACAGAAAATGAGGGTATCATATGCAAATTGGAAATGAGAGATATGCAGGTGATCTTTCCCAATCACAAAACCATCAAACAAAGGACCATCAGCCTGAGATAGCATTCGGCTTAAAGACTCTGCTACTATGACAAAGAGAAACGGAGAAAAGGGATCTCCTTGTCTTAGACCCCGAGAACTCTGGAAATAGCCCGTTGGGCTGCCATTAATGAGAATTGAGAAAGATATAGTTGAAATACACATTCTCATCAATTACCTCCATTTGAACCCGAATCCCATTCTACCCAACACATTATCCAAAAACTCCCAGTTTACATGGTCATAGGCGTTTTCGAGATCTACTTTGCATAATAGACTGGGCTCCTAGGACCTTAGGCGATCATCTATACATTCGTTAGCAATCAGGATCCCATCTAGAATTTGTCTCTCCCCCACAAAGGCACCCTGTTCCGGAGAGATGATGCTACCCATAACTACCTTTAGCCTAACTGCCAACACTTTAAAAAGAATCTTGTAAACACTACCAACCAAGCTAATGGGCCGAAAATCCTTCAAATTCGATGCACCCTCCTTTTTGGGTATGAGCACCACAAAAGTATTATTGATTACTCTATCAAATTTGCCTGAAGCATAAAGTTCCTTCATCACTTCTGGAAAATCCGTGCCCACTATATCCCAACAGACTCTAAAGAATTCGATGGTGAATCCATCAGGACTCGGGGCCTTATCCCCATGTATGCCTCTCATGACTCGAGACACTTCCTCCATCTCGAAAGGTTCCTCCAACCTATCCCTTTGCTCTTGGGATAGAGTCGCAAATGGTAGACCGTCCAACTTTGTGCGCCACTTCTCCTTCTCTCGGTAGTGATCCTTATAATAGGACACCGCACTTTCCTCAATTTCTTGGGGCTTTTCCTTCCAAATTCCATCCACCATCAACTTAGAGATAAAATTTCTCTTCTTATGGGAATTGGCCATTCTGTGAAAGAATTTTAGTATTCCGGTCGCCCTCCTTCAACCATCTAACTTGAGAGTTTTGCTTCCAACTTATCTCTTCCAAACGAAGAACCCTCAAGTATTCTAATTTTTTCTCTTCCTTAATCTGCAAATCGACCGATGATACCTCACCTGCTTCCTCGATGATATCTAGATTTCCAATTTCTTGGAACAGAGATGCTAATCTGGCTTGAACATTTCCAAAAACTTCCATGTTCCACTTCTTTAATCGTATCTTGAGAGCTTTGAGTTTAAGACCAAATCTAGTGTTAGCCGGATCCCAAACCTTTGTGGCTTGCCAACTTTCAGCCACTACGCCCCTAAAACTCTCATCTTCAAGCCACATATTCTCAAAACGGAAGGGAGTCGGTCCCCCCTTGAAGCACCCCGAATGCAATATAATTGGGACATGATCCGATATAAGCCTAGGGGGGGTGGATTGAAACATGTTTGGAAACTTTTGTTCCTATAGTGGGCTTATGAGAAATCTATCTAGCCTGCTCACCCTCAAGTTGGATTCCGACTGAGACCAAGTGAAACGATCTCCTTGCAGAGGAATGTCAATCAACCCATTTCGAAAAATGAAATCCCTAATCGTCTCATTTTAGCATTTAAAACACACCCCCCTTTTCGTTCCCTTGGAAATCTAATAATATTGAAATCCCCCCCAAGCACCATGGTTCCTCCCATTGCACACTGATGTTGTCCAATTCTTCCTAGAAAGCGAAATCGTCACTCGAACCCGATGGGCCATATACCCCTGAAAAGACCCATGAGAAGCTATCTCCCGTCACTTTGCATAGTATGGATATAGAATATGCCCCCAATTCTGAGTCCATCACTTCCAATTTTTCCTTATTCTAAAGTAATGTTTTAAAACGTGAAGGCGTGAGGTGAGACATTAGGACTTCAAGATGCGTAAGGCGTAAGCCTCGAGACGTGAGGCGTAAGCCTCACAAGAAAGCTCCATGCTATCTCATTTTAACAAATAAATGAAATATAAAAAAATTATACAAAAGATTCAAAAGGTTAATGAAAGATTATATATATATATATGTATGTATTCGTGTACATCGGGTATATTTGTGTGGGAGCACGCGTACACATAGGAAATACTATATAGATTAGTTGAAACAAATAACAATTTAAAAAATGACATTTAAGCCTCAGTTGTAGTTAGAAACCAAATTTTAGTCAATGTATGAGATGTACATATACATAAAGCGAGCTTCAAGACATGAGGCGTGTGCATGTAAGTCTCATGGGATTTAAGCCTCATGATTGAGCCTCGAGGCGTTTTCCTTAAGCCTCGCCCCGAGGCGTAAGCCTCACGCGCTTTTTAAAACACTGTTCCAAAGTAACAATATGCCCCTTGAAGCCTCTAGTGATGGAATTGCTAGCCACTCGGTAACTGAGCTCTCCCAAATGTCTCGGAGGCTGTGAAATTAATCGAACAAGCACTACCAAATGAGGAAAATATCACCAGTTTCCAATTCGACACACATCGTGCTATTTCCATCCAAAATGAGGGTTAGAAATCTCAAAACTATGTGGAATACAGCGTTTCCCTTTGAGAAGAAATTTTGTGGGAATCCATAGGTGGTGGCTGGTGTCAAGTGCTTTATCCTACACATGGCTATGTAAAACTCGTTAGATCGCACTAAAAGTCATAGCTTTCCACTTATGGTTACCACCGGTGCTCTCTCAGATTGGCCAAATCTGTGGTGGATTCATCGAAATCCACAAGTCCACGTTGACATTGTCAAATTTATCGGTGGCTAAGATCAGAGTTCCTGGAGATGTTAGGTCGATCCCTCGGTTCATCTCCTTAAACTTTCACTCTATTTCATATCCAATAGAGGTTCTAACCTGGGCAGATGAGGTCTGTACTAAGTGCAAAGAGTAGCCGGAATCATTGGAGCTCAGGCCGAGGAAGTCGTAAGTTTGAAGACGATCGTGTTAGTCTAAGCTTTCCAGGTGGCATTAATCGTGTGGAGGAAGACTACCCAATTGGTCTCAACAAGCAGTATAATCCCAATATCCCCGAAATAGCAAAGATCACTGCCATACGCTATCAATCCCAAGCACAACAGAAGGGTTTCAGGGGTTTAGGGAAATACGGCGAGGGTGGCGTGGAAGGAAGCTTTGAGGAGAGATCGCTCTCGAGTTCTGACAGTCTGCAAGTAGAAGGAGGAACTAAGGGAGAAGATAGAGGACCCTGTACTAATCAATGATACTTTGCAACAACTGTTACAGGACGTTTTGGTGAAACCTTTTCATTCAAAAGGAAGAAGCAGCGTTGTAATCAGAGGAGAAGTGGCAGAAGAAAGAAGAAAAGTGGAGAGAAGGCTTGGCAGAGTATTGATCACGTTGCTTTGCTGGCTGAAGTAGAGCAGAGGAGCTTTACAGAAAGGGAAATTGGTCTCATGGGTTTATCTTCTTCTACCCACCAATTTGCCCCTCTACACGTGTTGACGATCTAGGGCCACATAACTACCAGCGAGTATCCCCAAAACGTGTCAGAAATTCAGGCTTTTCTACCCACCATATATCCTACACAACATGAGTTGGGGTCCTAGGTCCAGTCTGTCAAGTGGGCTTCGTTGGGTCCTCTAATGATAAGAATGCTTTAATCAGCATGCTTGCGCAAATGGGCCAAGAAGCTTACCCACTTCAATACCTCTATTGAACCCCACTGGGGTTTTGGATCCAGGAATGATCAAGGGAACTTTTCAATATAAAGGGACTTTGTGTCCTGGACAGGTTTTTGAGCCTTTATGATTTAAGGAAGTGGATCACTTAACAGTTGATCCATTCGGTTTCGACCCTGTTATAGAGAGGCTGAACTCAACCAATAAGGCATTAAAAGGGGTTCCTCCTCTGTTCAACCGAAGATAGCTAATCGCGAGAATTTTTGGCCGGAAGTTCTAGGGATACAGGTGGTCAAGGGCGTCTGTGGTTTGTCCATCTGATAACTGGCATGGGAACATTAAGGGGTTAATCTCTGAAGTAAATACAAATTGCAGAAATGACAGCTTATCGCCGATCTCTCAACCCACTTCTGATGCAGGGGAGTCTTCCTTGATCACTGCTGTACAATGTCAAGAGATAAGAGGCCTATGCAGCCGAGGCGGTGGAAGCTCATGTGCATTCTTCTGCTCCACTAATAAGGCCTGGGCAGACCAGTGAGCTCGTAGAAGACGAGTGTGTATTGGGTGAGTCATGAGTGTAAGGACTTAGTCTGAGAGTCTTATTTCTGCTTTG
This sequence comes from Tetracentron sinense, assembly GCA_015143295.1. Lineage (NCBI taxonomy): Eukaryota > Viridiplantae > Streptophyta > Magnoliopsida > Trochodendrales > Trochodendraceae > Tetracentron > Tetracentron sinense. The sequence continues at coordinate 48,853,668 of CM026551.1, read as the reverse complement.
GAGGAGAAGGGTCCAGCCGCTTTAATGGGTCCTCTGTCGGGGAGATTTTTTTTTTTTTTTTGGGGGGGGGGGGCATAGTTACCAAACACCTATATAGTACTCGTATAATACTTTTACGGGGGGTCGCCCTTTAAAACTCCGTACTTTTGCTGTGTTACGTGTTATACCCGTATCACCGTTTAATACGCGAATTACGTATTAAACACGTACAACACGTGTATTTTTGCCGTTATTTTACCGTGTTAAACGCATATTCCGCATTAAATGATTGATATTAGTTAATATCATAATTTTAATTATTTTTCAATTTTCCTGTACTTTTGCCGTGTTTTTACCTTATAACACTTGTATTTTCCGAACGGATCATTTTCGTATTATACCCCTACCCGTACTTGGTAACTATGGCTACAACCCTGTCCACACCGATGCCCATCTCTGTGGTTGCCCTAGCTATAGTTGCGTTCGGATGTCCATCTTCCTCATCAAGGGATGGAACCTTAACCCACTCATATAGTGAGCTATCTGAAATATCATTGGCATCGACTGTCCCCAGGTCTAAAGGATCCTGCTCAGGTTGCCTCCCAGTCTCGTTTTGCAGTTGCTTGAGTCACAACCTCATATTATAGTGATGGAAGACCAGCTTTTGCATCTTGTTGTAGCCGAGTTGGTTCTGCTGCTTTGTGTGGATGAGGGTAAATATACTTCAGTTTTGCTCGCATGTTGAAGATGACGCAGTGTGCTAACACACGAGCCGCCAACTTTCGAAGGTTCGGGCAGTTGATTATGTACATCGTCCACCAATCAACTGGCAATTAAACACGATTATAAACTAGTTTCATAGGCATTTTGATTATTTGAGAATTTAAATTTGGTAGTATTTTAAATAGAGGGTACCAATATTATGTTTAAATTTTTTTTTATAATGCTTGAATGTAAGTCTTTTTCTATTAAACTGTTTAGTTAACTTTTTGACACTATAGATGAAAATATTTTTGAAGACTAAAATAGGAGACTTTTTTCACCAAACTTTTGGGTTTTTAGTAATGTTTTGATATAGTAGAATTTATGAAATTTTAAGTTTTTAAGAAATACCTTAGCATTTGAAATTTTGACCTAATCTCTAAAAGGCACTGAAAATTGGATTTGTTTTTGAATTGGAAGTTGACTTTTTATTCTCTAGGAATTTGAATCTAGGATAATTTTTATTGAATTCAAATGGGGTATAACTTTTTTTACATATAAAAATTTTATGTAAATGTTTTTCTTTTAAAAGAACCATTTTATTTTGTAGTCGTTAGAATATTGCATGACATCGTCGATATTGATGATATATCGTCACTATCGTGCGACATGGTGTAAAATTTATATTACCCCATGCAAATATGTGAGTGACTATCGACATCGATATATATGTCATGACTATCGCCGATATCAACGCTATATCATCGACATTTCAATCTAGGCCGAATGAGAAATGTGATAAATTTAAGTATCATTAGTAGCTTGGAATCACATTAGGACCGATTTGATTCAAAGCGGAAATCGTAAGATGCAATCTGATTTTTTTTTAAATTGTTAAAAAATACTAAATAAATTAGAAAAATAGAATAATCCATTATCCAAAAGATTTCATTCATATCTATTGATAAAAGCAAGTAATGAACAATTTATTGCATACATTATACAAAACGCGGATGAAGTCCATAAAACGAAACATAATCTCCAATATCATCAAAGATAAATCAACAAAAGTAAACTTATATAATCATGTTGTATGTAGATATTATTGTAACTGTAGATAACCCCGTAGGCCCCCACTTGGCTCCGCCCTGGGTATACGCACTTTCATTCAGATCATACACTTGTGAAGCATCTGGGAAATATTACCATTGCATTACTTGTGTATGTAGATATTATTGTAAATGTAGATAACCCATGTGAGATACAAAAGCTTAAGGACTTTCTGGCTAAGAATTTGAAATTAAATATTTGGGTTTACGCAGGTATTTTCTTGGGACTGAAGTTTCCCGGTCAAATAAAGTCGCATTTCTTTTTTAGAAGAAATATATCCTTGATTTGTTGGAAGATTATGCGAAGCTTGGTTTAAAACCAATGGTAACACCAATGGAAGGAAGTGTTAAGCTTGACTGTGAGAGTGGAGAGTTGCTCGAGGATGTTAGTTGTCGTGCCCCAAAATCTGCCCTAGGAGTTAGGTGAGACTTTAGGTGTGACTAACATAACCTGACAAACCATCTTGTAACTGAACGAGGCATAATGTAACGGAAGTATATAAATCAGACTATGGAAGCATTAACTAAAATTTTCCTTTTCTAAACATGATCAGTATTCCAAGTTCACATACAAAATATTACCAAAGTAAAGGTGGACATGCCCACCTATCAAAATACCAAAATACAAAAAGAAAACTCTCTCTCAATAGTCATCCGGGTAGGGCCAATTATCTAGGTCTCTTACCTCCACATGAGGCTCTACCATAGGCTCCACATGAGGCTCCTCCTCACCATAATCTTCCTTGATCCAAGGACCCAGAGCACATATATCATACGGCGTAGCTGCCGATATTAATAGGTACGGCTAAGTATGGAATACTCAGTGAGTACAAGCTACTAACTAACAATAGTAATAATATAATTCAATTCACAATTCCAATTTAAATAAACATGATAATCATGACATGCATGAGACTACATGCGAAAACTCCGTATAAAACCCGTGCTCATAATTCATAACTTGTTCTTGAAAATATTTTTTCGTGTTTTCAAAAGTTGCTTATTGTGTTTAAATCTCATTCTTGTCTTATTCTTGTCTCGTGAGAATTATGCATGTCTTGTCTTGCTTGTCATGTCATGCTTGCGTTGTCTTGCTTATCTTGTGAGCCAGATGTTAGTGCCCTTGTAACGACTTATGAGCCGAGTATGTAAATACCCTTCAACGAATTCTTGAAAGCAACTTATGAGCCGGGTATGTAAATACCCTTTAAAGAAAATAGAAAAGGCGCACCAACATCCTTAACCGGCCCAATGTCCGGCATTATCATGCTTGTCTTGTTTTCTTGAAGCCAGATATGGCATATCCTTGGATATGGCATATCCTTGGATATGCCCTATCCTGGACCGACCCAAAGTTCGGCTTTATCATTCGTGTCGTAAATCACTTGTTTTGTTCTTGGTTGTGTTTTATTTACTTATACTAAAAAACTCGGTTCATGCATGCATGTGTGTAGCAATTTGTGGACTTCATAGAGGCATGTAAATACTTAGAAGAACATCATATAGCATTTCAAACATTTCTATACACATGCGAGATTTTAACTAAACATATAGAGCATGTTAGCAAAATTACCAAATTGGGGAAAAATCCTTAAATCATTCATGTTTTCATAGTCTTAGGTTTTAAATCCCACACATGCATTTTATCGAACACATAACATTCAACATTTCAATAAACATTAATTCATATTATCATAGTCAAACATTTCATCAAACACCTTAAGTGCATGTTTTATTTGTACATTGCCCTTCCCCATTTTCCATCATACAATTATCATTCACATTCTCCATGACATCCAATTTCGCCTCAACCCATCCATATATCCCACAACATCCATATCCATTTAAATTAATCTATTCATTTGAGATGAAAATGGTTGATTTAAAGAAAGAGGGGAAACATGCAAGCTTAATCCAACATTTATTCTTTAAAAACCTAGGTTATTACTAAGCCAACTAGAAGGGTGTGCTAACCTCTTGAGGATCAATTCCTAGTTTGAAGGAAACCCTTGATTGAGAACCCCAAGCTTGATGGAGAAGACACCACCTTAAGGGGGAAGATCCTTTCTTGAAGAAGATGATCTAAGCTTGATGGGGAAGATCCCAAACCTTGATTTGAGCTTTACTTGCTCTTCAATCCAAAACCCCTCTTTGGAAATCCCTAATCTTCTCCATTCTCCTTCCAAGATCTCTTTTAGGTTTAGGTTAAACCCAAAACCCCCAAATGGTCTCCTATTTATAGTCCAAGGGATTAAAACCCCAATTTCCATAACTCGGCACCTGAGTGAGATTGATCGTAGCTTGAAGTGCGATCGATCGCACCTGGAGCTGATCTATCGCACATGAACCTGAACCTTTCTGGAAATTTTCCACTGTATGCGATCGATCGCACACCAACTGCGATTGATCGCAAGTCCACCTGAAAGGTTTCCCAGAATTCCCTCTGACTGCGATTGATCGTTGCCATGCTGCGAACGATCACAACCCCTTTTTTCTCCTTTTTAACACTTTTAAACCCTTTGGAGTGTTTTCGACCTTGTTTCCATCATCCGTAGGGTACTAATCCCCTTTATATACCACACATAGTTTTTTACTCACCATTTTTTCCCATTAATCAAAATCTCAAAATATATGGAAGGCCCTTTGACCATGAAAGTATTTTTCACCAACCATGTACCAAAGTTTTGGGGTTCTGCATTGGTACTTGGTATGTTTAGGAGATTTATTTGTAGACTGATTTATTTATTTAGTCAGTTCATGCATAAACCTATGATTGTTCATCTTGAGGCTGTAGAAAGAGTATTGAAATACTTGAAGTCTTCACCTGGTTGGGGCTTATTTTTCAGACAGAATGGCTACTTGTAGATAGAGGCATACACAAATGCAGACTGGGTTGGTTCTGTTATAGATCGTATATCTACATCGAGCTATTGCACCATGGTTGGTGAAAGTTTGATTAGGGAAGCAAGAAATAGTTTGTGGTTTCTTGGTCAATTGCTGAAGTTGAGTCCCTATCAGAGATCTATTAACATTACACATAACCCAATGCAACATGAGAGGACAAAGCATATTGAGGTTGATAGACACTTCATACGAGAGAAGTTAACATCAATGACAATTGATTTTGTCTTTGTCGGATGATCAGTTAGCGGATGTTCTTACCATAATGACAGTCAGAGTTGGAGAATAATTTGACAAAGGTCAAGTTCGAAAAAATCGGGAACAATTCGTGAAAAAATAGTATTTATAAAATGATATCCAACAATTTGATTAGATAATATACAAAATAAGCAGTTTATTTTGTCGAATTAAACGAATTATTGTGAAATTTGTGAATAATTCGCAAAATCTGTGAATAATTTGACAAACTTTAATTCGCCGAACTTTGTCGAATTAAATGAATTATTGTGAAATTCGTGAATAATTCGCAAAATCTGTGAATAATTCAATAACTTAAATTCGCGAATAATTCGTGAATTTTTCAAAAATTCGGAAATTTGTTCTTATAGTTCTTACCAAAGCAGTTGCTTTAGCATGTCATCATGGGTTTATAGGAAAGCTTGACATGCTGAATATTTATGCCCCGCTTGAGGGGAAGTGTTGTAATGAGCCAAAATAAATAAGCCCATTACTTCTTTATTGTCTACCTTCTTTATTATCTATAATAATCTTTTCTGTACTAAGGGCATTTGTTCCCTTTAATCTTATTAGTAATATAAAAAGATCTAGAGGGGATGTAGACATCATTCCATTCCCGATTTATCTTCTATTCTTATCTTCCACAAACCGTGAAGTACAAACACTAGTTTTTCTACTAAACTCAATCTAACTTGACTCTTGGCATTTGTTTCCCGTAATCTTATTAATAATATAAAAAGAAGATCTAGAGGGGATGTAGACATCATTCCATACCCGATTCCTCTTCCTTTTCTTATCTCCTATTATTCTCTTCCACAAACCCTGGAGGACAAACATTAGTTTTTCTGCTAAACTCAATCTAACTTGACTCTTATTCCCTTTGAGCAATTAAGATAATATCTAAATTCTAAAAACAAAAGATCTACTTAAAATAAAATATTTTTAATTAAAATAAATTACTAATAACTCAACTCAAAATTTACTATTTATAGTAATTTGAACATTACTATTTATTATGAAAATCAAAAGACTGTACTAATGGTCTTTGACTTAAACCTGAATTAATCTGGTTCACTCAAGGAGCTGGCCCATTTGAGAACATAAAGCAAAACGTATGGCCCTGTGTAGATCTAAGTGGGGCCCATGGCAAAAAATCTTAAAATTTCTGGGCTTCTTAACCAAATTTAGCTCGTGCATCATTGCCCCGGCTAATATTTTTTCCATGGCAAAATCTCTTGATGTAATTAATACCTATCTTTTTTTTGTGTGTAAATGAAGTATTCTATTCATTTTTAAAAATGGTTATCAACAAGCAATCCATTAAGAATCTCTGACAATTTCTTCTGTGTTTGCTAATATCTTGACCATTAGTTTAATCATTTTCTGGTTGGACAGTGTTAGATTGGGTGGCAATCTTTGACCCACCCATCCAGTGGACTGCCATTTTCACGGGTTACGATTGATATTTTCAAACCGTCAATTGGGTTTTCTCAACCCATCCATAACCAGTCCGGCTCCCCAGATCCGTCAGGTCATAATACACATACATGCATAGATACGTGTGTGTGAATAGGTAGCATACTAGCATATGCGTGATGCATAGGCAACCTTGCCTATGCGTCACATTTGAGCGATACGTGACTCCTTTGGGCCCATAAAAATACATAACGTGCGGGTCCCCCTTTGTTAGCATGTGGCAAAAAACAGTCTAATTGAAGATGTCTATGCTGCCCGATTGGATGTCAGAAACGCCCGCCTTTAACCCTAGTTGGTCAGTAATCAACATTAATCCCTAGGGTTAATTTGGCCATCCTAGGTTATAGTTTCCATTGTGCAATCAGATGGGCTAGACTTCTTTCATTGTGTTGATGTTTTGCCACGTGTTAGAGAACCTACCTTCACATTTCGTTTTTTTTGGCCCAAAGGAGTGCCACACATCGCTCAAACACATGATGCTGACACATATGCAAAGTTGCCTATGAGTCATGCATATACTACCAAGCCTCTCCCTCTCTCTCTCTCTCTCTCTCTCTATATATATATATATATATACTTCTAATTTAAGCTCAAAGGTTCCAATAAAAAATCTGTTCAAAGTTTCACTTAATTTATTATATATCAATTTAAACATTTAGTTGGGTTAGGCTTGAGGGGTTTGTTAGCAGAGGTTCGAGTTCGTTTTCAACCATTTATGACGGGTTGAGTTGAGGGCCTGCTCACTATATTGGTGCTCAACCATACCAAACACAGACCGTTTCCACCCCTAGTGACGGACCAAGCAGCCTCACCAAAACAACTAAAAAGTTATTTTGGTGAGCCAAAACACTAAAATTTGTAAAAACGGGTCTCCCCCACAGCCTCTTCAAATTAACCATTTTGGTTTGGTGAGTGTACAGTACTCACCTCCCTTCCTTTATTGTGGTCCCACACAAATAAATAAAATAATGTTTCTCTCTCCTTTCCTTTTTTGTTTTCCCCCACAAATAATAAAATAATGTTTCTCTCTCCCTTTTTTTTTTTGTTAAATTGGTGAGGCTGCTGTGAGTTTTAAAAAAGTGGATAGTTAAAATAGACAAAAAGCGAGTTTTGGCTATTTTGGTGAGGCTGCTAGGAATGCTCTAAGATTGTTAATATGCCAATTAAACTTGATAGGAACTTACTAACCTGACCTGACACAAACCTTTTTCCACCCCTAGTGACAGGCCATTTGGTAGCATAAAGAGTGCCAATTAAACTAGGAAGATACAAACCTGACCTGACACAACCTTTCGCCACCACTAGTGATGGAAAATTTGCCTGTCTAAGAGTGTTAATTTGCAAATTAAACTGCTGTAACCCAACCGACAAACCTGTCACCGCCCCCTAGTGACGGGCCATTTGCTAACTAAGAGCATCTCCAATACAAGTCTTCAAAATGCATCTCCAAAACGGCATCATTTCCATATATGGAGATGCTGAGCCGCACTAAAAAGTTTTTTATTCCAACCCACCCCATCTCAAAACACTATTCAATCTCCAAATCACTATTCAGTGTGGATGAATAGTGTTAATAGAGAAGTCATCTCCATAGATGTTGGGCCCCACTAAAAGTTTTTTATTATTAAAAAAATTTAAAAGGACAAAAATGGCATTTAAAAAAGGTTGAGGCTAAAAAGGGGTACAAACGGAATTTCGGGTGGATGAATAGTGTTTCGTAGATGTGATCTCCATTTTTTCTCATCTCCATATATGGAGATTTACTGTAGTGTTTTGGAGATGGGTCTCCATATATGGAGCTGCGTTGGAATGAGTTTTTGAAGATGCGTCTCCATATATGGAGGTATAGAGATGTGTTGGAGATGCTCTAAAGAGCGAGTGTGTGCAAATTAAACTGCATATGTAGTTACTAACTGCTGAGTGCTGACCATTTAGAGGCTGTTATGCACTTCTATATGTAAAACAAAAAATTAGCCTACATATCTCACGTCCTATTTGTAATTGGTTGTTTTCATTCTTATTTCAGAAATTGCTCAGCATCTTAATTCAAGTTTTTTGTTGCAGATGAGCATTGGGAGACAGTGGAAGGAGTTTCTTGATTATAATGACAGCATAGGGTTCATATTTCATGTAAGGGTTTTTAATTTAATATGTGCGTAAGAGCATTTATTTATCTGTTCATCAGGAGTTAGGGTCCATGATGTACTATTCTGCAATTTCAGGAGGATGCAAAGAAGCATGACAGAGCGGCCAAGAATCGATATGTCATATGAGCTGGACAGTGTTTACTCTGGCAAAAACCAAGTTAATGCAAAAGGTTTGCCAAAAAAGAAAAAAAAAAGAAGAAAATTTAATCTAAACTATGAGTTTTGTGGGTACCGATATTTTTTTTTAAAAAAACTATAAATTTTGTTGGTGTAGAGAGAGGCTAGAGAGCATGTTAGAAGATTCTTATTATGACTTGCTTACTGATGGCTGCTTTCTTGCAGGTCTTTCAAAGTCATGGATGAGCAGAATCACACTGCTTTTTATTGGGTTTGCAGTTTGGTCTCATTTGCTAGATACTTATCTACTATTAGTTTTTTTTTTGGGTTAAGATCTACTATTAGTTGAATCCATCACTTTTTCAGTCAAAAAGAAATAATTGTTGAATAACCCCAACCATGCTGTATAATATGGGTGTGGATTTTAATTCTGATCTGGCTTAAAGACACAGAAAATTCTCAGCATTTGACGCCTACGATTCATTATGAACGATTTTATAAGTTGAAACTTACCTTTCCCATCTGCAAATTGAAAGACGGGAAAGGATGGGACTGTCTGGCCCCAGACCTAGCTCTGTGTGCTTGTAGAACATAGAGCTTACTAACTTTCTTACAGGGGATAAGAGATGAGAGATGCAATCCACTAAATGAGAAACATTTATTCTTGCAATCAAACACACGTATAAGGCTGTTTGTTTGCATGGAAAATAGAAAGGAAAAGAAAACTTTTCCAACAGAATTGTTTTCCAAGGAAAGTTTTCCTAGCCTCCTATTTTCTATTGTTTGGCAAGAAGGAAATCATATGGAAATTTTATTTTGTTTACGGATGGTTGGATTTTGTTTTTGAAAAAAGATATCTTGATTGATATAGCCTCTCAAAATCATGGATATAATATGGGAAATACTTAACATTCTGCGGCGGTAGACTACCTATTCTAATGAATAGTCCTCATTGGTCAATGCCCCTTTTTTACCACACACATCAACTGTAGTTAAAGATTCATTCACTCCTATAGTTAAGCAAGCTAAGCTTGATTTTTAAAATGCAAAAAAACTAAAATATATACTTTAATTTTTTTTTAAGCTTAACAATAGTTAAAGGAGTGTTAAAATAGACACGTGATCATGGCATTAGACTACCTATTCTAATGCTAATGCAGGGTGTGCTAATCACTGCCCATATAATATAGAGAGACCTCATAGGGGTCAATTAATGTCAACAGAGGGGGATGGAATCCCACATCAACTCAAACACCTCAAAAAGCTTCCCTGAGTGCTTTCATAATTCATAATCTGATAGAAGACAACCTTCCTATAAAGAGATCAAAAGTCTCATGTAGAAACATGTTAAACCGAACATACTTGGTGCTTGCCGGTTCTAGTCCTCTCCTCGCAAAAGCTGCCTAAAGATAAATAAGAGGTAATGGGTATTAGTAAATTTATGAAATGAATCTGATAAATCCATTGTTAATGTAATTGATGCACTCTTCCACATCTCTCGGCCATCAGACGGCAGCCATACTGATACAGGCTTTAGCGGTCATTGGGGTCGCCCAAATGGTGACAACTATCATATACGGCTCCAAGGATCTTTGCTGCTCGGAGCTGGTATTCTTTCTCCTTCATTTGGGTGGTTGTAACTAGGTTCACCAAGGATTCCACAACCACACTAGCAACCCCTCTACAACACCCAGTAGATGAAATGTTAATTTAGAAGTCAATCTTCTCTTTATGCGTGGTGTAAGAAAAATGAGAATCAAAATTGATAGTTCAAGCCCCCAGCCACTACAACTCAGAATCTCAAATCATTGAATTTATCAACATTGTTGAATTTATAAACAATATAGCCCAAAATCTGCAGCAATCATAGTGTACCCATTTGGTTTGTCCCAGTGGTAGTGTATCTCCCTTTGGGGAGTGGAGACTCGTGTTCGATGGTGTGGCTGTTGATGCCCACCATGAGTGCTAACCCTGCTGACCCTAACCCCCAGACATAGTTAGATAAATGATTAGAGCATACCCAAAAAAAAAAAAAAGTACTGTAATGATTGGGAAAAGAAAAGAAAAGAATAACAGACATTATTTAGACCGCCTCGCTCCCCTCCCAATATATTGTAATGATATACCACTCTACGCTGTTTGTAGGGCTGTCAATTCTGCCCTCATTTGAGGGTCCGGCTCAGCCTGCAAAATCATTGTTTTCTTCATTTCTAAAGCCCATATGCCACACACCAGGGCTTTGTCCCAATGGTAAGTGTATCCCTTCGGTAAGGAAGTGGTTCCGGGTTCCATTTCGTCAGGGTGAGAGTCGGTTTACTCTCCACCCATCTCACTAACTTGAGCAAATACTAACACTCTTAACAGTTGCGGAAAAGAAAAAAAAAAGCCCATATGCCTAGGTGGGCCTAAAAAACACTATGCTTTGGCTTGGGCAACACCCCTAAGACTGGTCATATATATATATATATATATAAAGTTTTTAATTTAAAATAACCTATAACATTGAATATTATTTATTATGTGTATGGTAGTATTTTTACTACCATATCCATCTACTTAAAAACCACCACCATCGAGAGATTTCTAATTATCTAATTTATATCTTTTTACTCGTCTTTGTCGTCGTTTGTCTTCCAATGCGGGTTTAGAATATATATATCATAACAAAAATTTTCTTTATCTACTTTTCAAGCATAGCTCTAGCCTTACGAGTGAGGGCTTAGCTGGATAGGCCTGTTTATCTACTTTTCAAGCCCGGCTCCAACCTTGACCTGAGGGCTTGGGTCGAACCCTTATGAGTGAGAGCTGGGCCTGGATATACCCAGCTCACCCCATTGACAGCCGTCGACTGTTTATTACACATTATTAGGGCTATAATTAAAACTATGAAAAGAATATTGAACCCTTTAAGTGGCACCAAACTCTCTAATCTTTTATCCATTGCAGGGCTCTATCTGACTAATGCAATACCTCTGTAGACAGGTGGTTTATTGATGAATGCGTAGGGCTGAATTTTCTAAATGTAGTTCATGTGCTAATGCTGGAACTTAGGTGTCGCAGCTCCTTAAACAACACCTAAATTACAGCTTTTTAAGTACTAAAAATATGAATGCTAGCTTCCTAAGTTGGTAAAGTCGTAGGGTCATCCAAATCCATTGTCACGGCATACCTGAATCAACATGCTTCTTCTTTAATGGAAATTCTGGCCGGTGCTTGGTCGGTGAAATCCGATAAAACTTAGAAAGGCAATCTTCACCAAAAGGAAGATCTGAATTTAGTTCACAAGTTCTTAACCGTGGCTCGTAGATCCCTTCCCGCTAGAGCCACTAGTCCTTGAAACAGAGAAAAATAGTCTTAACAACCTTCTGGCAGGATGTAGCCGAGTCGAGTACTAGGGTCTTAAGGCTCGGCTTATTAAGTAAAGTAATAAGGGTATTCAAGTTCGGCTCGAGTTTCACTATTCTTGTTCAAGCTTAGAACAAAACTATTAGCTTGGCTCAGTTTGTCTACCAAAATTAACTCCTTTACTCTATTTTCAAATTAAAAATCAATTTATTTCTTTATTTTAGAGATCATAACTTAAAATATATGTATTATCTTAATATACTTAAATATATATAATAGTCCAATAAATAATTATCTTAACATATTTAAATACATATAATAACTATTTAATTAAATATTTACTGGGTGTTGCTAACGTTCACATAATGGGTGAAATTAGTAATTAACGACTACGAAGACACTTTTAATCTTGTATTAATTATCAAAATCCACTAAAGATAAGGGTATTTTAATTTTTTCTCAGATGGTCAGTCATTAAATACAGAAGAGACAAATACAGTTTGACTTTTCTTATAATTTTTCTCTCCTATCTAATGATATTGTCTCCTATGAAAATACCACAATACCCTTGGATTTAGTAGAATGATATTCGGTACATTAAAATAAAAAAGTCTATTGAAAGTTAACAAATTCACACAGTAAGTAAAGGATAGCATTTTGCCATTTTTATATATTATAATATTAAATGAGTTGAGCATTTAACAAGTCCAATCCATGAGCTCAGTTGGTTAAGCAAACGAGCTCAAACATTAAGCTTAAGCTTGGTTTGTTTATTAAATGAACAAGTTAAAGCGAGCTCTTAATGAGCCGAATTCGAATTATTTACGAGCAACTCTATTCATTTACTGTCCGACCTTGGTGAATGTGCAAATCTAAGTAGGTTCCCATAAATATATAGCTATTTCGTTTGTTGAGAGCCATACTCTTGCGATCCAAAAAAAATTCCATACTTATCCCAAAAATTTGTGTTACCTACTTATGGTCCCCACACATGATCATTTTATTTTAGAGCAATGCTCAGTTGACCCATGGGTCCGTTTCATATTTCACCCGTGTGTCCCTTTAACACCTCTTTAACCCTGGTTAAGCTTAACTAAATTAAAACTAAGATTTTGGATTTTTATTTTTTTTGTTTTCGAAAAACCATAGTTGGATTGCTTAATCTTAAGGGTGAGTGAATATTAAACACAGTAGGTAAGTATTGAAAATTGGGGCATGGACCAATGAAGGCCTGCCCTTCGGTTATAAAATGGGAACCCGGTACATTTACTATTTTTCTTTATTTTGTTATCACCATTTTTTATAATAAAATAAAGTTTTTAAATATGAGGCGGAGCTAGGAATTTTTCCTTAGGGGCTGAACTACATATTTTAAAAAAATAATGAGATCGGGGTATGAGCCTTGTGGTCGTAAAATTCGTTAATGCTACATTTCAAAAAGGGTCCAGTAACAAGAAGAAATGAAAAACATGGGCTAGTCTTCATTGGTTAATTACTACTCACATAATAATTACTAACTGTGGTTAAGATTCACTCACCCTTAGGATTCATCCATTTAACCTTAGGTTTTAGAAAAAATAATAATAACTTTAAATTGGTTAAGCTTAACTACGGTTAAAGGGGATGAAATGGGAAGACATTTGACACATGTCTATTTTGATACTCATTAACGCTATGGTTAAAATTCACTTACCCCTAAGTTTTATCCATCTAACCTTGGTTTATATTAAAAAAATTAACTCCTAGGATAATAAATCTTAACTAGGGTTAAAAGGGACACATAAGGAATCAACCCATTTATATAATACATATAAAAAAATTAAAATATTTTTTGGAGGGCCACTATATACAAAATTTATATATTATGTAATTAACAAAAAAATTATCACTACATTTGATTAAATTTTCAAAAACCACTCGAGAAAGAGAAAGAATAGGATCAATCATTTCTTCTCTTCTTTCATGCGTATGGCCCCCCTCGTCCCCTGGCTCTGCCTATGGGTGGAGCTATGTTCAAGTGCCTTGAACGGAGCGTCCCATTTAGTATAAAATTGGTGGCAATCTTATAATTAATGAGACATTTCTTTACAAAATTACTACTAATCTCTCCATAATTATAAGATGGTCATCATTTATGCATTAAAAGTGGGATCTCTACTCAAGGCGGTTGAAACAAAGCTCTACCTCATAAACATTCTAAAATAAGATAATCACAACTTTTTTTATACATGATTTCTCGCAAAGGAGACCACCAATATTTAATTGAAACAAGCCAACCTCTTGCGTGAGTGGTAGGGGTGTGGTCTTCCATGTTGGGTATGAGTAAACAAGAGCTCCACTGTCCAAGCTAATCCCTACCGACAGTCTGAACTCTACTAAGAATTTCTATAATAAAAAAAAATAAAAAAATATTCATTTTGAAAGTGTCACGTATTCTTAAAAACTGTCAATCAAAACTTTGATTTCTGCGTACAGTATTTTAATGACATGTACAAGAACAAGGGGTGTTTTCCGAGATGAATACGAGTCCTAATTTTATCATCAAAATCGGTTTACAAAGAGTGACTGTTTAATGTGTCCTGAAAGACAGAGAAAGACTTGGGGGACGTGTAAGACACTCATTAAATGCGCGTGACAGTTGTAGTCCCCTGGGCATAAGGTAGCTGCCATACGACACCACGATAGACCAAAGGCGGGAACGCCGCTGCCTGGTGCGTGCAAAACAGAGAAAAAACCCATGCAATGCACTCTCCAAACTTTGAAACAAGCTTAAGCTATTGCCAGCTCTACTTTCTGTTATCTTTAATCTACCCACCCCAGTTAGTCCTCTCTCTCTCTCTCTCTCTCTCTCTCTCCTTCCCAGGTATTTCCTATCGTCTTTAACATAACATTACCTATATAAATGCCTCATAACCCAATCTCCACCAATCATCTCTCTCTGTCTCTCTCTTCCAAATATGTCTTTTTGTTCATCTTCCAACGTTTCAATAATGTTGTTTCTTTCTCTATTGGTGAGTTTTGTCATGGCTGCGACTGCTAGTAATTTATACCAAGACTTCTATCTCACATGGGGTGACCATCGTGCCCAGATACTCGATGATGGGCAACTTCTCACACTCTCTCTCGACAAGGTCTCTGGCTCCGGCTTCCAATCTAAGATGGAATATCTCTTTGGAAGAATCGATATGCAACTCAAGCTTGTCGCTGGAAACTCCGCCGGTACTGTCACTGCATACTACGTAAGTCCCAATCCTTCCATTTCTTCAGAGTAGTCAATTCACTTGAAGTTGTTATAGCTAACAAATCGATTTTTGTTGTAGAGTTGCGTTTGGATTGGATTTTTATTAGCCAAATTAAAATCAATTGTGATTAATTGACTATGTTAGAAATTAATTGTCAAACAATCATTTTTACAAATAATATTGTTCGTCAGCTTCGTATTCTTGGAACATTATTATTTGTAAAAGTGTTTATTTGTCAATTAATTTCTACATAATCAATTTTATCACAATTGATTTTTGACTAATAAAATTCAATCCATACGCCCTTAGTAGCATTTTGCATAATAATGCAAGAGAAATACTATTGACACACCCTGACGGGGTGTAGGAGTTGACTTGTTCCCCTGCTTGGGGGTCAGGGGAGTCTACTCCTCAGCATGGGATCTACTCACCATCGAAAACATAAGGGGCAGTGGCCCCGAACCATTTTGTATGAGACTTGAACCGAAATTAGGGTTATGCAAGGAGAAAAAATTGTAATTCCTTTGTTTTTCTTAGAACAGTGAAGGCTCATCGCTAGAGATAATCCTATTTTGACTTCTCCTCACTTGGATAATTAATATTTCTCCCCCTTTTCTCACTCATTTATCGTCACATGTCGTTTAGTGTGCGTCTAGTGGGTGTAGAAGTCAAAATCATGAGCCACATGTCCGATATTTTGTAGATGCAGGAGACAAGCCTTTCTGTTTTGCCAGAGAATCTAGGCCCATCTTAGGACGTATGTCCAGCGCTAAACCACATAAATATGTTGCGTATTGGTGTGATTTGATATTCTTTTATTACTTTGGTGTTGCAGTTATCTTCTCAAGGCGCAACCCACGATGAGATTGACTTCGAGTTCTTGGGGAATCTTACCGGAGACCCATACATCCTTCACACTAATGTCTTCACCCAAGGGAAGGGGGGTAGGGAGCAACAGTTCTATCTCTGGTTCGACCCCACAATAAACTTCCACACATACTCCATCATATGGAACCCCCAACGCATCATGTAAGAGAGACCCACCTCAAATCTCTCTTTATTCTCATGAAATCGCGTCAATGCAATATTTTTAAAATTTTCTTTTGTTTTCAGCTTTTTAGTAGATGATATTCCCATTAGAGAATTCAGCAATGCCGAATCAATTGGAGTTCCCTTCCCAACGAGCCAACCCATGAGGATTTACTCAAGTCTTTGGAACGCCGACGACTGGGCGACGAGAGGCGGGCTAGTGAAAATTGATTGGAGCAAAGCTCCTTTCACGGCCTCCTATAGGAACTTCAGCGCCAAAGCCTGCGTGTGGTCTTCTGGGTCATCTTCTTGCGCTTCAAAGTCTAGCAACTCTTTGGCAGAAAACGGATGGCAGACTCAAGAGCTTGATGCGATTAGCCGAAAGAGACTTAAATGGGTGCAGAAGAAATACAGGGTTTACAACTACTGCAGCGATTTGAAGCGTTTCCCTCAGGGTCTTCCTCCGGAATGCAGACGGTGAAGGCTGCTTTAGAAAGACTTGGGGTGTTTCTTTGTGAATTTCTTTCATGAGTTTGTTAATATATCCGTTGGTTTGCTTGTTTGTATTCAAATGGATTTCACTTACTATGTACATCATTATTAAGTCAAATAGAGATTGTTAAATTCTTTATTTTTGTTTTTTTTTTTGGCTTCAGAGGTAAAGTAACACCCCAAACCGCTAAGGTGCCGTTGTGTTTCTACAAGAATTAAAATTTTTTTTCTTTATTTTTTTTATTACTGGAACATTTTTGAAAAACTGTTTATGAAATTGAACTTTTTTTTTTGGTGCCGGGGTATCCGGGCTTCTTAGAGCACCCAACTCGGTGCCCCGGGCAAGCGAAGAGCCCTATCTCCACACGCGCCAAGAAAGTCGGGATAATCTGGAGAGTGGCCAAATTTATGAAATTAAACTTGTTAGGACGTGCTTAGGAAATGTTTATGGGATCCAAAATATTTTTAATATTTTTTTTTTTTGAGAATACTAGAGCCGTTCAATCATTAATCATCCCATAAAGTCCAATTGTCAAACAACTGTTGGTGGGCTTACATGCAAAGGACATCGGATCACAGACAATTGAGATTGAACTCAGGGAGAGTTCAATCGCACCCAGTGGTGTCTTTTTTAACCCTTATTAACTGTGGTTAAGATTCACTAACCCTTAGGGGTCAATAATCTAACATCAGTTTTTAGAAAAAAAAAATATTAAAAAAAATTAACCCAAAGGGTTGAAAATTCTTAAATAGAGTTAAGTGTATTATTCTAAAAACTAAGGTTAGATTATTGAACCCTAAGGGTTAGTGAATATTAAACATAATTAATAAGGGTTAAAAGGGACACGTGTTGATCTGTGAGTGCGATTGAACTCTCCTTGAGTTCAATTGCAATTGGCTGTGATCCGATCTCTAAGTATTTGGCTATTCCTCTTTTTTTGGAAGTTTTTTATGCGTGCCAAAGATGTGACTGCAACGTATAAAAGGAGACCACATCGGTTGGGCATGTTTGTGTGCTCACGTACATAAGGTGCCACACTCCCTTCTCAAGGTTGATACCCTTTTGGGGTGAGTCGTGGGGGGTGATTCCTCATGTACTAAGCAAGTGTGTGTTTGCCTTTCATTAAAAATCCCACATCGGTTGGACATATAAGGTTGTGTGCTCACGTACATAAGGTGCCAAACTCCCTCCTAAGATCGGTATTCTTTTGGAGGTGAGTAGTATACCGAGTGTGTGTGTCTTTCATACAAAAAAAATAATAATTTATGAACCGGAGCCCAAAACGGAGCAACTAAAATCTGCCTTACGGCTCGGTAGTTTGGTAATATTTTTAATATAAAAGAAAGTATTTTTGTTAATTAATTTTTTTTTTGAGGGTTTCTCATAATAGGCCCCTAGTGTTAACATTTTACCCAAATAGGCTCTGACTTTTCAAATCAACTTCTTTAAGCTTAGGCGCATGTGCGCATTGCACACGTGCGAGACCGAAGCCTTGATGGACCAAAATGCCCCTTTCTCTCTTACGCACTCACCCTCCTTCTCACTTCTATGTTTCCCTCTTTTTCATGGTCGCTCTATCTTTACTACTCAAGCTCGTTCACTCTCACACAATAGCCTCATTCACGCTCATTCTCTCTCACCCAAGATCATTAGTGTGAGGGTTTGCGTTCCTAAGGAGAGGGAAACGTAAACTCTCCAACAATTCGAACAACAAAGGCGTTTTAAAAAAAAGTTTTATTCCCTTCAATTTTTCAATTAAACCATCGTCCCTAGGTCCCACATTCATGGTTTTGAAATCAATATAAAGCGATTTTTTGAATGTTTTTTCTAAAATAAAAATGAGATCTGTCATACTATTGTCATTTGTCATTCCCCATTTATTTTTTCTATGTAAAAGCAAGAATGTGGGACTTGAGGACGATGGATCCTACTTTCTGTAAAGCATGTATCATCACTTACAAGTGAAACTCTGATAAATATTATATCGATTGATAGCTTGCCATGATCGATCTAAGAGCAATATTATTGATTGACCATTCAAAGATATCGATAAATCGTTATCTAATATCAATCAATCGATATAGTAGAACAATCGATCAATATCAGGTAATGATTGAAATATCAGTTTTGTAATACCATCCAACGTAACGTTTATTATTTTAATTATTTCTTGTAACTTAAAATGCATGTGAAGACGTTTGCCAAGAGAAAGGAAAAACTCACAAGCGAATTGGGTGTAAGTTTTGGGCAACCCTCATCGAAGTGCTCCCTGAAGATCTGGTTCAAAATTAAGGAGAACTTTGAGGCCTGTCCAAAGAGGAAGAAACTTTGGATCACGAAGCGGAGGTCCTGAGTTCGATTCCCTGCTCTCGTTGGCCACCCTCCGGATTTATCCCGACTTTCCTGGTGCGTGTGGAGAGAGGGCTCTGCACGTGCCCGGGGGAACTAGTCGGGTGCTCTAAGAGGCCCGGATACCCTCGTCACCAAAAAAAAAAAAAAAAAAAAAACTTTGGATAGAGAGTTGCTTCTGTAAGAGTTTTAGTATTCTACAACTCTCGGTATATCCCTATGCAATCATGTTTTGATTTATTCAAAACCCTGGATCGATGAAGTTGCCAACAGAGAATGTTTAAATTGGTGGGTCCCACTGAGATGTGGTCAAACATGGGACTCACACATGTTCGATAATTAAGGAGAAACGGTTGGATGACTCACCGTTAGATTTGGTGTGGTTTCCCATAGCCCTTGGATCGTGATGGGTGGTTACGAGGGTTTTTATCTTATAAATTTTGGGAAAATCCCTCTTCTCACGCACGTTATTGCAAGCCCCATTGATAGACTTGAGATGAGAAGAGAAGACCCCAAAAGAAGGTTGCTTATTTTATTTTACAGATTTCTGGATTCATACGGTCGTTCATATTGTTCTCGGCATTATTCATTGATCCTAAAAGGTATGAATATATTTATCCCTGAAATTTTTCTGTTTAATAGATTAATTTAATATTGCATGGTTTAGATCCTGTCATCATATTTTATTTGAAATAGAATAGTGATTTTTATGAGATTGAGAATTCCTACAGCTTCAGCCACCTATATAGTATCCCAAAGATTGTTGTGTGTGGCGAGGCAATCCATCACATTCCCCAACACCACAAATCATTCCCCAACACCACAAATCAGGATTAGAGTTCAATATACATGGTACATGGCTGAAGTGTACTAGGTTGGACTTCACATGTATATTAAGCCTTGTATGTTCACCTACATGCTCTCCCCCCCTTAGGTTGGAGCCAGCCTACCGTCAAGTTTGAAGACCTGCCTGTTTGGGGGCACAAGCACATTAGTAAAGGGACCATGATGACCCAATTGTTACAGTGTGAAGATCACACTAACACCGTGAACTTGGCGTTGGTGCTATTTGTGAAGTATTTCTTGATCGTGAAAGAGACCCACGCGACGATAAACACAGAAAATCTATGTTTGGTGGATGACTTAGAGTCGATCAACAAATACCCTTGGTGTAGGGTGGGGTTCAAGTTAATGAAGAAAGGCTTGGAGACTGTAAGCCACAAGAAAAGTCCCAAGTATAACATCTATGGATGCTTTCTTGACTTTCAGATATTTTTATTATTATTAATTTCAAATGCCATTTTTTGGTAAGTACTAAAACCTCTTTTTCATGAAGATGTGTAGATGAATAGATCTTCCCGCGCACTAAAGTGGAAGAATTATAAACCTTTGACGTCTAAGACCCTAACAGAAAAATTCTTCAAGAAGATACTATATATTTTAATTTTAAAATTTTAGTATTGTCGTTAGATCATGCTTTCCTTGTGATTTTAGGAGACATAATTCAAAAAGAGAGAATAGAGGAGAGAAGGGTTACTTAGTTCCCTATGCAATCAACCATTTTTCTTTTTTAGTTTTTTTTTTTCTTTTGAAAATGTAGAATTTATTAGAACAACAATTACCTATGCAATCAACCATTTTTCTTTTTTAGTTTTTTTTTTGCCTTTTGAAAATGTAGAATTTATTAGAACAACAATATGTATGCCGACAAAATTCCCTGCCTATGATATTCGTGGAATAATGAAAAAATCACTTTTGGAGAATCTATGCAATAGAAAATACCTTAGCAACTTGTAGAATTTATTGGACATCTTATAATTATTGATCAGAGGGACAATAGGGTAATTTCTCAAGGACTCTTGATTGTAATCCAAGAAAGAAATTAAAAAGATTAGCAACTTGTAGTGATTATCAATTTCCTCACTTGAGGTTGAACTATTTGATTTTTCATTATCGGAATCATTGTCATCCTATGTAGCATTCATCACATTACCCTTGTTTTTCTTGTTGTTAGGGCAATTAATATTTTAACTAATATAACCAAAGTTACATAATCAGAAACTAATAATAGAAGACATCAATTTTTTGGTCCTTACTAGTACTCGCTGCCATGCACGTTGTTTCGGATTTGTAGTGATGTCCTTCCAATTAGACATCAAAGTGAAACAAGTGGGAGTCCCGGGGCAAGAGTACATAAAAAAAAAACCAGCCATCTTCGTGGCATTGTCCCCTACGGGCTGTTGAAGGGCTGTTGAAACCATAAATCCAGACATCCTTCTTCTGCCCGGGAGGTAGACGATACAATTCAAGGCACTTGGTCGGGCCTCGAGTCCTCCTCATAGGCCTTGGAGCAGGTGCGGCCATGCCAGCACCTGATGTTGGCTGTGGAGGTCCTGTAGGATCCATCTGCAAAATAAACAACTCCATTTTAGATTTTTTCATACTTATAGAGTATAAACACATAAAAGTCTATGGATTTTGCCATACCAACATGCAAATAAACAACCTCATTTCAGATTTTTCACTCTTATATAGTGTAAACATATAAAAGTTTATGAATTTCATCACTAACATGCAAATAAACAACCCTATTTCAGAATTTTCATTCTTATATAGTTTAAACCCATAAAAGTCTTAGCATTTCATCATTAACATGCAAAAGAAACGACCCCATTTTAGATTTTTCATTCTTATATAGTTTAAACACATAAAAGTCTTTGGATTTCATCACTACCATGCAAATAAACCACTCCATTTCAGATTTTTCATTCTTCTATAGTTTAAAAACATAAAAGTCATAGCATTTTATCACTAACATGCAAATAAACAACCCTATTTTAGATTTTTCATTCTTATATATATAGTTTAAACACATAGAAGTCTTTGGATTTCATCACTAATATACAAATAAACAACCCCATTTCAGATTTTTCATTCTTATACCGTTTAAACACATAAGAGTCTTTGTGTTTCATCACTAACATGCAAATAAACAATCCCATCATAGATTTTTCCTACTTAGAGAGTTTCCACGCATTACAAAAGTCTATAGATTTTAACATTAACATGCAAATAAATAACCCGGAGCAGATTTTTCATACTTAAAGAGTTTAAACACTTAAAAGTCCACTGGAGATTGTGCATTCCCAAACTGTCCAACCGGACAATTCAAGACTCATATACAGACAAATATACTTTATCACAAACAAGACCGAAAAGTTGTTAACCTGCATTTAGCCCTACTAGAGAACTAAATGTCATAGTTTACAATTAATCCGTTCAAATAGGTGATACAAGAAATACACTTGTCACGCACCTATAACAGATTTGCCGATGCATTGGTTACCCTCGCCTCAATGGTCAAGATTCCGTTCTTGAACAGGGAATCTAAGGTTCAATGCATGCATTTGTATGAACTTAAATCAATACAAAAATCCAACAATCAAAAACACAAACTTTAAACACCCCTTAATATTTTAAACAGTTAACATAGACCACAGAGTTCCGTCATGCATTATACAAAGTATAGCAGAGTGAGAACAGGGTAGGGCTGTTAACAATTCGCCGTGCAAATCCAACAGACTAAGAGAAGTGGTGGATTATATGTGCTTGATGCATAGCAATTGTTGCCTATGCATCACTTGAGGGCCTTGTGGAGGGTATTTTTGCCTTACCATACAACCCCAATTTTTTTTAAGCAAAGAGCTATAACAATTATAACAGTAGTATTTTATTCTTAAAACCTACGAATTGGACATGAACATGTCAAGCACTAGTTAAGGAAAAGACTTAAGCAACAAGAGTAATAACAACAATCTTTTATCTTGCTCACCCCAAAATTTTAAAGGAAAAAGAAAAAATAATCAAGCAAAATGCACATTTTCAAGCATATCAACCCTAGCGAGTACCATTTAACAAATTGCTCATTTTATTCTTTGTAAAAAAATGATGGATGCATCACATATTGCTAATGGTGTGCCCAAGTCAATTAGATTGAATCGGTACACAAACTTTCTTAGCCATTTTTCAGAAAGCTTTGTGAAAAAACTTTGGAACTAATTTGAGGTATAGTAGTGCATACCATCCTCAAACAGAAGTTGTGAACTTGACATTGGGTATACTTCGGAAGACGTTAAGCAATGGAATATAGTTCTACCTCAAGCATAATTTCTATAAAAATATTCCATGATCAACCATTTAGAAGGGAAAATTCCTTTCGAGATTACTTTTGGTTTCTCTCCTTCACATTATTTTGACCTTGTTACTTTGCTTAGATTCTTTAGCTAAATCAATCATGAGACTCCATTAAGATGTTCAACAAAAGCTAGATGCAAGCACTGCTAAGTAAAAGGAAAGGGTCATTCAAGGAAGGGGAGCTAGTATGAGTTCATTTGAGAAATGAGAGATTCTGGCGGAGACGTTTGACAAATTTAAGGGAAAGCTAGATTGGACAAACCAAGATTTTGACAAGATCAATAACAATTCTTATGAGATCGAGCGTCCATTGGACATTCACACCCATCCTACTTTTAATGTGCATGATTTGACTACCTACTGTTGGATTTATTTCATAAATCCCTGTGAGCACAGGTTTCGGGAAACCCTAATTAATCTCACGGGGAGTGTAGAGTCGCTACCTATTCATTCAGAAGGGATAAGTTCCCGGGATTTGGATAAGGTCTTGGTCCGTGATTTGAGATTATGGTAAGAGGTTCGGTTAAGTCTGGGAAAGGGGTTAGGCACCCCGACACTTTCACTTTTCAGTGGTTCCCTACTTGCTAGGTTTATGCCAAATTAAAGGTCAATTATTAATGAAATGTCTAAGTGTTTAAGATAATACTAATCAAAGAAAGAAAAGCTAACTAGGGTCGAACCCGGATTGGGTTGCCTACATACTCACAAGGTGAGATCAGATCGAGCGTAATTTTGACACGTGAGCCCGTGCCAAGGCTAGGGGATGTGTGTGTGCACCAAGGGTGGCTAATGATCCTAATCCGGTAGATTAGAGTTTTGTTTGACCGAAGTTGGTCAATGTACAAGGTATTGGGTCTGGTAGGCCAAAGGGATAGTCCGGTAGACTAGGTTTTGGGCCCGGTAGGCAAAGAGAAGAGTTTGACCAAGGTTAGGGTTGCTAATTGGGGTTAGGTCAAACTTACCATGATTAGGGTTGCTACCACAGTTGATATGGTAAGGTCAAGCCCAGTAGGATGAAGTTGGGTCCGATAGGCCAAGGGTGAGCCCGATAGGCTAAGGGATGAGGCCCGGTAGGCTAAGGGATGAGGCCCGGTAAGCTAAGGGTGGTTTAGCTAAGGGTTAGGGTTGCTAACCGGGGTTAAAAAGATGTTTAAACGTGGTTAGGGGTGCTAACCAGAGTTAAAAATTTTAGAAACTATATTTTTGATCATTTTGTATTTTTAAAATTTTTTTGGGATTTTTCTTAGTGGTTAAGGATTGCTTAACCATGGTTAAGGAGGGAGGTCACCATGGTTAGGGATGCTAACTATGGTTAAATGGCTGAAATAGACCATTTTTGGGCTTCTCAGAATATTTCTGAATTTTTGAGTATTTTTTCAGATTTTTGTTGGTTAAGGACTGCTTAACTATGGTTAAAAATTAACCAAAGATGGAGTTTGACCATGGTTAAGGGCTCTAACCAAGGTAAAAATGATCACAGGGGATCATTCTGGAATCTTGAAAATATTTCTGATTTTTTTTTATCAATTTTTCAGAATTTTGTGGGTTAAGGGGTGCTTAACCATAGGTAAATATTAACCATATGTGGATTTAATTATGGTTAAGGATCTAGTTAGGCCAAAAATGGGTCCAGGGAGCATGGTAGGGCCTAAACTGGCCTCCTACCTGGTCTGGCTCTTGTAAAAATGCCAGAAGTTAAAAAAAACAAAATTTCAGTCACATTTTTAACCATGGTTTGCGTGAGTTTAACTGTGGTTAAGTGTTGACTCAGGGAATTCTAAGATGACAGTAGGATAGCCTGAAGTACAGGGAAGACCCTGGGCCTTTGGTGGGCCTAGGGGAAGGTTGGGTGTGGGCCCCACAGTGGGCCAAAGATATCCTGTTTGGTAATACATGAAATAACGAGTTTCAACAGTCAACTTTTTAACCATAGTTTGCAAGGTGTTAACTCGGGTTAGAGACTGAAACAGAGGAAACTAAGACCATGGGTGTGTGGCCTGAACTACAGCAAAGACCCTACATCTTTGGTGGGCCTAGGGGGAGGTTAGGTGTGGGCCCCACAGAGGCCCAAAGACACCATGGTTGGAAGTCGGAAATGGAGAGTTTCAATAGTCATTTTTTAACCGAGGTTTGTAGGGTGTTAACTTGGGTTAGGGGTTGACCCAGGGAAAATTGAGACCATGAGTGTGTAGCCTGAACTACAGGGAAGACCCTGGACTTTGGTGGGCCCAGGGGGAGGTCTGGTTTGGGCCCCACAGTGACCCTGTTTGTAAGTCTCATCAAACTGCTAACCTAAGTTTGGGCATGATTTAACCATGGTTAATGGATGAGTTAGAGGCTGGGATGACCAAGATAGGTGGCCAGGGGTGAGATGAGACTAACCATGACCCTGGATTGGACCAGGGCCTAACCTAACCATGGTTAAAGGGCTGTTACAGTAAAGGCCAAAAATGGCAAATTTTGTTTGAAAATTCATTTTTTCCCTTTGCTGGAGGTGTACCAGTGCGAGTCCAGGGGGTTCCTCATGGTCTGAGGACCCCCCAGATCTCAAGGGGATGGACCATGCATGCTTGAGGGGTGTTGAACCCGAGTTGCACCTCAAAGGAGTTCCCCTATGCCTATGGTTAAGGTAGGGGGATCCTTATCCCAAGTGGATGCTAATGTAAAAAATAAAAATAAGGGACCCCCTGGAGTAGGACCAGGGGGCCTTACATTGGTTGATGCAAGGAAAAAAAAAAAAATGAAATGTGAAGTGAGGGGGGAACCCTTCACTGTATATGCTATGGTGATGGGGGCAGTGGTTACCTGATGGAGGGGGTGGACTTGGACGAGGCCTGAAGGGGTCCTGGGAGGCCTAGGGATCACTTGAAGTGAGGTGAAGGGGACCCAGGTGGAGTGGGGTTGGTGCAACCAGCCTGGATAGTGGCTTCAGGTGGGTTTTCTCGAAGGACAGTGGTGGCACAAGGGTTATGGGGCTGCTGTGGAAGTTGAAGTAAGTGTGGGGTGGCTCCATGGAGAGTTTGAGGTGGTCTCAGGTGGGTGGTAGAGCACTGGAGAAGCTGGATTGGTTCAGTTTTGGCAATGTTTGTTTTTTGGATAAAAAAAATGGCTATTGAACTCGTGGTGATGGTGGTGGCTTTATAGGATGGATGGAAGGGCTTGGGGGCATGATGGGGATTATCGTAGGCGTGGGGAACACCTGAGAAAGGAGACAAGGCAGCAGGAGCAGCTGCTGGAATAGCAGGGAGTGCTGTACGCATGAGGAAGATGATGAACAATACCCCCCTTTGAAATTATTACTATTATTTTTTTTTCTTCTTTGGGCCTAAACCTGAAATGTGTGGACCAAAGGTAATGCCCCCCTTTACCCTATTTGAAGTTGGCTCCCACATTCAAAATTTGAAAAAAGTAAGTGGGCCCCATTAGGGTTGGGTCTTGTGGGCCCAAAGATGGGTTTTAGCCATGGTTTTGAGACTTGAAATGGGCCTTGAGCCCGTAGGGTTTTACCTAGGATTTGCACTAGGGTTTAGGCTAGGGCTAGGCCTAGGGTTAAGGTTTAAGATTTACCTAGGGTTAGACCTATGGTTTAGCTAGGGTTAGCCTAGGGTTTGGTTTAGGGCTTAGGTTTTTTTGGTTGAAATGGGCCTTGAGCCCGTAGGGGTTTTAGCCTAGGGTTTATCTAGGGTTTAGACTAGGGCTAGGCCTAGGGTTAGGTCTAGGGTTTACTTAGGGTTAGACCTAGGGTTTAGCTAGGGTTAGCCTAGGGTTAGACTAGGGTTTAGGGTATTACCTAGGGTTAAACTAGGGTTTTGGGGTTTATGGGTTTGCTAATGGGCCTTGAGCCCGTAGGGTTTTAGGCTTAGGGTTCATCTAGGGTTAGGTCTAGGGTTTGCCTAGGGTTAGACCTAGGGTTTAGCTAGGGTTAGCCTAGGGTTTGATTTATGGTGTAGGGTTTACCTAGGGTATGGTCTAGGGTTCAGGGTTTTGACTGGGACTTAGCTGGGGATGACCATGGTTAATGATGTAAACCATAGTTAAGACAGGATGTAAAAATTGAGTGCTTACAATCCCTGCACAAGTTAGACAAATAAAAAATTAAATAACAAATATATAAGCATATATATATATATATCTCACAAGTTGAGAGGTGCTCAAAAGAGAGTCTTTCTTGAAGATAGTCGAAACCTCCCATGTGCAAGGGAAAAGCAGCCCTATCTTCAGGATACAACTCAACTCGGATTCAACCGACCAATCCCTACGAGTTTGCACTACTCGGCAGATTGTAGTGCACCAAACCTCTTTTAGAGTATGCCCTGAAAATTAATTTAAAATCTATTAAATTAATAAAAACCCACAATAGATTAATTGAGTTTATGAAAAATCCATTTCAATAAAATAATTAATCTAAAACATGAAACATGAATTTTAGTCCAAAAAATCATTTTAGAAATCAGTCTGTTTAATTAAACACTTTGTTTAATTAAAACAATTATATAATTGAAATTCAATTAAATCACAAGTTAAATACATTTATTTAACTTAACAAAATCGATTAAATCATTAATCTGTTTTAATCTAGAGTCTAGGCCAACTATATAGTTTCCTGTCATAATTTGGGCAGCATAACGGTATATGGACCAGAATGGTCCAATCTGTTGAGTCCATCTCAATTCGATCAGTCAAGTTGGTTTAGTCCATAAACCAACCGGTTAGAATATCTCTTAGAGAGGTCCATTAGGACTACATTAGGCAGTCTGATTTAGCCATTTCATGTCGATCTGTCAAATTAGTTCAGTCCGAAGACTAACCGGTTAGACTGATCTGTTCGAGTGAGTTAATCATATAGACTACCAAAAATGTCAATCATTTTGGGTTGGCCAACATGATTGAGCTACATGTAGCACCAATTTGTGATTATCCATTTCTGGAATCACATACTGTTTTGTTTAATTGGATCTAGTCCAATCTGAACAATGCATGGGCTTATGGTTCGACTTTCTCTGGTTGGACTGGGTATGGAGGTCTTCTTTCTCCTTAGACTGGTTTGTCTTCTTTCTCTAGATGGATTGGAACTCTGGTTCTGGGCTCTGTCTACAATCCGGCAGAGTTTCTAGACTTTCTATTTAGTCTGGTGGGTTTGAGCCTTCTCAAACCCTCCTTATATAGAGTCCCAAGTGGTATGACACCTTTTCATTGGGCCATAACCACTCAAACTACCCACAGTCTAGATTCATTGAATCTAACCATTCCAACTGCTACTTGATGGGTTGCATGGATAACCCAGGTCCGTTAACCCACTTGGGTCGTCCGAACCCACCTAGATCTGTGTGGGTCACACCCACGTGGCTCCCTAGAAGCATACAATCTTGGTCCATCTAACCGACGGGCCCGATCTAATCAGAAAAAAGAAGAAGCGACCAATTGTGACTAGCGATGATGCGTACGTGCGTAGTGTAAAATGCACCCAAAGCCCATTGCCATTTGCACGCACACGCCGCTCGCTACATTGAAGATAAGGTCTAAAGTCAATGAAAATAGGAGTCTCCTACACCATAAGATTACAATCTAATAGAGTTTTAAAACACTTATAAGAAGAAAAATTTCTTCTACTTTTCCGATGTAGGACTATGTTTTCAAAGTGAATACACACTAGTGAAATAAGCTTGTCTCACAGGGAGATCAAGCTTCAAGTCACCTCAAAAGCAAAATACACTTACTTTTGAATTAAAATATGGATCTTTTTAAAACAAAACTAACAAACATTAGGGACTAAAACATAATATTTAAAATGTTTTGAACTAACTTTTAAACAATTTAAAATTAGATTCAACACCTACCATGTTAGCTCAATGCAAACTCGATGATGAGATCCATGCAATCCGGAAGGATGATGTAGCACTAATAGTGGGACATATGTTTGATTGTAGTGCAACACATAATATTATTTTTCAAGAAATCACAGGAATTGATACCTTTAAAAGGATACATGAATGTTGATGGTGGGTTTTTGAGACCTACCACGTAGGTGCCACATCAACACCAAATAGATGCCTCGATAAATATTTGTCTCATTGACATTTTGGCATAATGTCCATTAAACATTTTCGTCACACTGGGGGATCATAGGGGTCATAGGTTTGGTGGTCAATAGAAGGAGACTAGGTGGGTTGACACTATAAAAGACATATTCACATCATGTATCAGGGGCGATGGGATCATTAGTGTCAACTAGTTATCACCGTACGATTGAGAGAGAGGTGATCAATCCAAATATCAGTAGTTAATGGGTGTGGTTGCATTTAATGACTTGTAACATTTGAGAAATGACTCATAACTACCACTTTATGAGAAAGCAGTTATAAAACATGCCTTGAAAGAGTGTAACTCTCACATGTGAATTAGCATAAAAAAGGGACCTTCCATTCTAGCAAAAGGACACTTCTTGGAGAACAAATGAAGAAAACAACTCTCTCCCAGGCTTCTCTCTTCTCCTCCTCTCCCACCGTTCCTCTTCTTCTCCTTCCCGGTTCTCGTGACAAATGCAGCACTGTCCGTACTGTCCCCTTGAGGTTTAGGTGGGCGGTTGGGACACCCAGTTACACATGGCAAACGTTAATGATAGAAAAATAAGATAGTTTAAGTATTTTAATCATAGTTATTTTCAAGAAAGTTTATTGAACATTTAATAAACTCATCAAGTCACCGAGTGTACTTAGCCAACTCAAATTTTATATCCAGGTTGATCCACTCCAAGACTTGGGTATTCTAGACCTTGTTCTACACGTCTACTTCAAAACTAGGGCCTCTAACTTGGTTAATAGGCCAAGTCAGTTGGCTTTATAAAACAACTAGGTTCACTATGAGTTACTCTGTTGGGTACATAAAAAAATGGTTAGATATTGGATGAATAGACATTGGCAGCTGGAAAGCATTATATTAGAATTTGACAATTCTAATAGAACAACACAATAGCACCCACTGTCTCGTGTTAGAAGAATTTGAAACTTTGGAATCCAACTAATCTGGTCTTTAGAGCTTTCAAACTTTGGTTAATATTACGTACAAACTGGTCCATTGATGTTCTGTTAATATTGATTTGTGATGCAGGTTATAAAATTTCAATTGTTTGCTCAAACTGCAAGCAAACTGGTCAAGAAGCAACAGACTGAGGGCCATTACTTGGTGGTAAATACCAGGTATGCATCAATTACGTCTGAAGGAGATCCAGGTAGATACTAAAAGTTGGGGAATAATGTGATATTACTATAAGTTTGCCAGCTTTGTTGGATATTTTAAAGAAAAAACAAAAAAAAAACCATGAGTTTTTTGTTTTGAAAACAAAATGTGTTTTTGAAAGTTGTTTTTCAAAGCAAAAGTTTAGTCCCACATTAGAAAACTACTAATACTTTGACAAGTATATATAAGATAGTGTTGGAAGAAGGTTTGGACCTTCAAGGGGCATTCGAATTTATTACCCATACCCATTATTCTAAACTTCATACCATTTTGCCAAAACACACACACGTGTGCGCACGTGTGCCGTGCTGAGTCGAGTCGGGCTGGCGGTCGAGCCGGGCTGGGTGGGGCTGGGTTATAAGATTCAAATGATTATTTTTTTAATCCCTTTTGTTTAAACGTTTTTTAATTAAAACCAAAACTGTTTTAAATTTAAACTATAACTGTTTTATGACTGTTGGGTTAGTTTTTGTCTGTTGAATAGTTTATGACCATTGGGCATTTTCAAACCTTTGTGACTTTTCAAAAAGGTGTCTTTACTCTTTAAAGAAGAGTCTTTTCTATTCACAAACTACTTCGTTTTTACTCTATTTCTCTGAGCAAATTCTGTAAGTTTCTATGTTCTGGAACAGACTTAGTACAATAAACTAATTCTGTTAAACAACATCCAAAGTAGTGTCCGTTGTATCCTAGAACTGGTTTGTTGTACCCATTTGCTGACTTTGTTGTAGGGCCGAATACAGTTTAAAGAAAGTATAGCCTACGCATCAGATTTGCTTGCGGTATTTATGTGATTTCTGAAACCATTTCTCCAACAATTTTAAACTATATTCCATGACAACCAGAAATCAAGTACAGCTTCATCCAAATCTTCCTAGGCTTGAGAACTTTGATGGAGCACACTTTAAACGATGGCAACAGAAGATTCATTTCTTCCTTACTTCTCTGAATATTGTCTCTGTTCTCACTACGGTTTTTCCTACCACAACTGATGATTCCACCATTGAAGATATCCGGAAGAAGCAGAAGTGTGAAGCAGAAAATTACTTGGCTAATTCTCTGTTCGATGTGTACCAGTATACAAAGACTGCAAAAGAACTTTAGGAAGCATTTGAAAAGAAATACAATACAGAGGATGAAGGATATCGATCCTATCTTGTAAGTCAATTTTAAAATTTTAAAATGACTGATGGAAAACCCATTCTTGAACAGGTTCATGAGTTCCAGGTTATCATAAATAACCTCATTGCAGAAGGAGTCATCTTCAAGGAATTCTTTCTTGTGAAAGTAATAGTTGCAAAACTATCACTTTCATGGAAAGAATACCGGAAAACCCTTAAACATACAAAGGAAGAAATGGCTATGGATGATCTTCTCAAGCATCTTCGAATTGAGGAAGAGTCAAGGCTGAGGGATAAACTGGAGGAACAAACTGAATTAGTCTCCAAGGCGAACCTAGTTGAGAATGAAGAACCTGATGAGAAGAAGCATGAATTCAAACACTCCTTCCAACAAAAGGACAAGAAAGACAAGAAGAAGAACACTAAGGACAAGAAACTCAAGAAGGGGGCTTGCTACCATTGTGGGAAGCCCGGACACTTCAAAAGGGATTGCCGGCACTTTAAGAAAAGTCAAGAAAATGTAATTGAAGAAAAGTTTGCTATAATATTTTCTGAAGTGAACCTTTTAGGAGACGTAAAAGAATGGTGGTTTGACACAGGTGCTACAAGACATGTGTGCAAAAATCATTCCATGTTTTCTTCCTGTATTTTTTGTGATTTTTGAAACCATTTCTCCAACAAGCTAGGTTAGTTGGTAAAGTCCCTTGGCATCGTACCAGGGACTTGAGATTGAATCCCGCCTATGTTTCTCTGGTAGGGGTCTGCCTAACCCCAACTTACCTTCCAAAAAAAAAAAAAACATCACAACTATAAGACAACCCTAGGGAGTACCATTTGAGTTGGATCTAAACCATCATAGTTGACCATGGCAGTGACTTGAAACAGTGTTTTGGGGTAACGAGAGTTTTCAATCACTTTCCTTTAAGTATATTAGAAGCAGGATTGCCGACTCTAAATAGTTGGAATAGAGCTTCCAAATTGCAACAATCTTTGACAAATGGGAGGACAAGACTAATTTCCCTAACCAACACAAGAATAATTGCAACATCATAAAATTTAGGGGTTATATTAAATTCTACGAAATGATCACAAAAGAAGCATGCAAACAATCTTGATTATAAAGACCAAGAAAATGCGTCTTTTGACAATTTAACCAAATTTAAGAAAAATCATATGAGCAAAAACCCTAGAAATCACCACCTTATCCAAACAAAAAATCAATCAAAAACAACCAATTACATTGATTCGAACTTTACTACGCATACAATCAAAATTTAGTGTTAATATAAAAAAAACACCAAATTCAAACACATGAATTCCCTGTGCGCTTGGAGTAGGCGACGAAGATAGAGATCAATTCCTGTAAGCACCAAAGGGATTGAGAGAGTTGAGAGAGAGATTATAGAGAGAACATGAGAGGAGAGAGAGAGAGATACAGAGAGAGAGAGAGAGAGAGAGAGAGTGTTACCGTGAGGTGGTGGAGCCTTCTTCTTCACTGAGAGAGTAGAGAGCAGAGAGGGGTGGCTGCCGTGAGGTGGTGGAGCCACTGGTGGTGTCTTTCGTGAGGTGGAGCTGCTGGGGAAAACCGTGGAGGGGTGAGCTGCCGTGAGGTGGTGGCTGTCGTGGAGGAGTGAGTTGTTGTTGAGGTGGTGGAGATGGCTGGAGACGTCGGAGATGACCAAAGATTGGGAGAGCTGAGAGCAGCGAAAAGAAGAAAATCACGCAAGGAAGGAGAAATGAGGGGAAATCATCGAGTACCTAATTAAAAGGACGCCGCGCGCTAATATGGAGTTATTACACGGTAGTTATTAGAAAACCACCTCTAATATTGAGCTATTCAACGGCGGTTTTTACTAAACCGCCCCTAATAGATAGCTATTCGGCGGCGGTTTTATAAAAATCGCCACTAATATGATGGCAGGAAGCCAAAATTGGTGGAGGAAACTCTTTTCAATGGCGGTTTATTACTTAACCGCCGTTAAAAATGTTATATCTGCGATGGTTCTATAATAACTGTCGTTAAATTGGTTATACGTGCGGCGGTTTATCAAAAATCGCCACTAATACGGTGTCCGGACCAGTAATCTACGGCGGTTATATTTAACTGTCGTCCTATATATGTTTTCGTGTAGATTTTTTTGAACCGGCACTAAAAATCCGCAGTTAAAGGCCTGTAGTTTTGTAGTGGATTAAGGTTTTGAGTCTCTATTCCTCTGCTAAGACATCACAAATCACAACACTCATGGAGAGAAATGGATTGCTGTTAAGCAAAGTATCTCTATAATGGTCTAAATCAAGACACAGTTTAATAAGAATTTGCCTAACCCTGGTTCGTTCTCTTATAATCTGATGAAAAATGAGAATAACATTAGTTGGGATCTCAGGATCCATCATTGATATCTCAATCCAAATAACAACTATAGGCATTATAAAATTCTTGAATTGTCCGTTCGCTCTGAGAGATTTGTGTCGATTCTTGCTCTAAACGATACAATCAGGTTTCACTGCTATGCTAAAATATTATTTGCAAATGTTTTCATATTGTCTTCGCTGTCCTATGTGGAGTGAATCTCACTATAATGGATTTGTCGATCAAGTCCAAGATCCATGTAACAATTTTTCTATTCTTTGTTTTCCATTCGGTCATTTCTTTGAGTGCAGTTATTATAGGAATTTTTTCTGTGCCATCAATCATTCCCTATAATTCTCAGACTTTGAGAAAACTTTGAAAGTAAATGAACCACATATCATAGTTGTTGTCATCGAATATGCAGCGGGAAGAGAAATCACTTTTGATGATACACTAATTTAAACTTTGTTTATAAATGATTAAAGAGGGTTTCTGGCTCAGAAAAGGTTTATGGCTCAATAAGTATGTTTTAGCTTTTGTCCTCTTGTGACATGGGAGAATACAATGCAAAAGGACAAATTCTATTCTTACAAGAGTTTGAACCTTAGTAACCCAAACCGTCTACCCCACCTTTTGTTTCCGCTCTCACGGTTTGAGAGTGGATTCATCTTGAGAGCGCGATTTTCTATTTCATAGAGCGCGGTTTCAAAAAGTGAAGAACGGTGTTGTTGATTGAAAGTGTACAAACCGTTCGTCTTTTGTGTTAATGGCGATAGTTTTCACCACACTGATTGCGTTTTGCAGAATAAAGAAGATGATGGAAATTGATAATGCTATGTTTGGTTGCTGAGGAAATATGTGAAAACATGGAAAAGAAAAGAAAATTTTGAATTTTTAATATAATTTTTAGTTGTGTTTTGTTCAATTTTCTTTTCTTTTTCATATTTTTATTTATTTTTTCAACAATCAAATATAGGGTAGGAAGATGGAAAAGAAAGGTCATTCAGTTTTCGAAAACTTTCCTTTTTGCCCTCAAGTGGTTTGAGGTTTTAAGAGGAAACAGCTTTAAGTCTTTTCTCAGCTCATGTCAGAGTTTAAGTCTTGTCACATTCAACTTTATATCTTTTAATCATGTTAGTTTACATTTTTATTTGTTGTGAATTTTTTACTTTATTTAATCCTAACATTTTCCTTTACTCTTTACATCTGACCCGGTCTGGCTGTGTGTTATTTACATGATAACATATCTCACCAAAAAACTACCCAATCCTTCCATTACTCAACCTCTAAAACCTTAACCAAAAAAAAAAAAACCTCTAAAACTGTTTTTGTACCACTGAAATAATAATAATAATATAAACCAAAAATAAAAATAAATAATAATAATAGTAAAAATAATAACATTTATACTTCCATAACTTTGGATAGCGCCATTTTGTTTGTTATAAGATATTTGAAAAATATATTTATAGACATTAGGGAGGCATTCTCAATTATATTCTAAATTAAAATTTGACGTTCTCCTGGTTTGAAAGTTGAACAAAGAAACTACAGATGCTCTCAAAAAAAAAAAAAAAGACTAAACATACAACTTTTTTTTTTCAAGAGGTAATACCTTTACCTTTAACTTAATGGGACGTAAAGAGATAACTTTAACTTGATGTGGCTTAAAGTAAAAAACTCCAAGCTTGACATGGCTTGTCTTGAAGAGATGTGTTCTTACTCCTTAGAGCATTCCTAGCAGCCTCATAAAAAATTTTACTCACTAAAATAGCTAAAGCTCACATTTTTTCGTATTTTGGCTTTCCAATTTTTTAAAACACTCCCAGCAGGACCAAAATAGTCAAAACTCATATTATTTTATTATTTGTGTGGAACCATAATAGTACGAATTGAGAGAAACCTTTATTTTATTATTTGTGTGAGACCACAATAAAGGAAGTAAGAGAAATATTTAGCTTTGGTGAGTACTGTACACTCACCAAACCGAAATGATTATTTTGAAGAGGCTGGTGGTACCCTTTTTAAACATTTTTTAGTACTTTGGCTCACCAAAATAACGGCTGCTAGGAATGCTCTTACCATAGAGTTGGGTTAGTTGTAAAGACCATGCCTCACGAAGTCGGAGGTCTCGAGTTTGAGTCTCTTCCCCTTGTTGGCCATCTTTTGGGATTTTGATTGTGTAGTATAAGGGGAGTTGCACCACCCGAGGGACTTAATCGGGTGCTCTAAGAGGCCCGGATACCCTTGTTCCAAAAAAATGAAGAAGCATAGAACAGAAATAAACAGTTGCAAAAAAGGAACCGGCAATGTGATGACGGTGCAGCTTCTTTCTCACGAACCAAAAAGTAGGTTCAAATCGATTTGGGAGCAAGAAACCTGCTCTAATACCATGTTAACACAAGAAGATTTGGGGAATTCTCTGATGTTGTATTCCTTTGCTCAATGAGGTTTATATAAAAATGTACAAATGATATACATGAAAAGTAAATCAATTAAGACGAATTAGCGGAATAGATTGATTCTCTATACAATTAGAAACTACAACAGTCTAAATAAGGAACTATATCACTACAGCTATAACTTTTTGGGATTATTTGAGGAAAGAAAAGCACGGTTTTCATCCACTCCTTTGCCTGCATATTGCTTACCAAACCGCAATACCTTTCATTTAAACAACCGCCATACCTTTCATTTAAACTTAAATCGTCAATGTTCAAAATATAATCTAACTCGGGAATCGAAACATAATTTAATTTGGAATTCTTGAGTTTAGTAGGCAGGAAAAAATATATCCCTTTGCTTACTTCTTGGATCCTCATTTAGAGTTCAAAGGGTGCTTGGTTGCATCAATAAACAATACATAGAGTGTAATGTAAACCGTCTTTTTAGAGGAAACTCTTAACGGCAGAACACCTAAATGCAAATTTTGGATGTGGATATGCCTCATGCTGCGTCTAATGACAAACAACAAAAGAGAGTCTGAGCTGGAGTCTAAATGAACTAAGCATGAGGTTCTTTATCTACCATTTGAAAAATGAGGAGTTAATTTGCAAATCTATTATACATAACAGTGTATTTGCAAAGTATATTAAACCTAGCAGCTATTATGCAAAAATCCCTCAATTTATATATATATAAGGGAAATAGTTAACGTACCCATGAAATCCATTTCCAAGATGCAAATTTTGGATGTGGATATGCCTCATGCTGCCTCTAAAGACACCTCTAAAGACAAACAACAAAATAGAGTCTGCTGCAAAGATGTAAACGCAAGTGTAAATGAACTAAGGATGAGGTTCTTTATCTACCATTTGAAAAATGAGGAGTTAATTTGCAAATTTATTATACATAACAGTGTATTTGCAAAGTAGAATAAACCTAACAGCTGTTATGCAAAAATCCCTTAATTTATATACGTATATATGTATAGGGAAATAGTTGACGTACACATGAAATCCATTTCCAAACCTAAGGCACCACCTCATTGGTGGATGCCCCCCCCCCCCCCCCCCCCCCCCCCCCCCCCCCCAAATATACTCACCAAACCTACCTATCACTACTCATATATATATATATATATATAATATACATTAATATCAGTACAAAGAAATTTATTGTTTACATTTAATCAAAAAATAATATTACGTATTCTTAGTTTTTATATTTAATTATTAGCATTTTTGTTATTTTTAACTATTATATTTTGAGGAGTGATAGGCGTAACCATGAATTCCATTTGTCAAACCTAAGGCACCACCTCATTGGTGGATGCCCTCTCTTAAATGCTCAGCACAATTGGTTAATGTAGGAAAGAGATTATTTAGAAAGGCTTTGGCTTGTCTCTGGCGAAGCCAGAAACCCCTCTCGGGGTTCCATACATTGTGCGACAGTAGGCCAAAAAATGGAGAGAAGTCATTTCATTTTCTCCCCATTTTTTTGACTTCTCCCATATGATATCTCTCCCTTTATTCCCCTACACTTATCGCCACATGTCTTATTAAGGGTGGAGAAGTCAAAATCGTGGGCCACGATTTTGACTTCTCCACCACTTGTCACGTATTCTATGGAACCCCGAGATAAGCCCTTTCTGGCTTCGCTAGAGACAAGCCAAGGCCATTTAGAAAATATAACTTGGAGAGTGGGATTTCAAAAAGAAGACACTTAACTTTTGCTTTTGCAACTGGCGTCAAATGTTACCTCCTCAAGGAAAGTAAAACGACTAAACGAGAGAGAAAGTGGACTTATCATTCCCCATAGTTTAGATTCGAATTCCAATCCAAAGCGCCTGATGAAGTTAACATGATTGGGATGGGAGTCCTAACCCCGAAATTCGATGTGGCATACTCATTTAGCTTCTAAAGCTTCCCTGCTGCAGAAGCTTCTTGCAGTACATCCTCATTAATCTGTTAGACGGTCGGGTTAAGATTAATTGGTTCATCATTGTACTAGAATCCAACTAGAGAGACCCGACCCGACCCGACCCGATCCGTTTCCATCCGAGGGGTAGAGAGAGAAGAATATTGACAAGGAGGGTTTACGAAATTTTTTTTTTTGGGTAAATCCTATTCATCAATATTCAATGAAACTTTCTTAAGAGGATAGGATTTCAGGTGGGGGCATATTTCACATGGTAGGAGTACCTAGGGAGAAGGACCCGAACATCAGTACGGGTTAAGGGATTTCAAAGAGGCTTTCTATAATCCGATAGTGGGTTTGTTTTTGTGATTTAAGAAACCGAAAAGAAAGAGAGAGGAAGGAAAGAGAAGGAGAAAAAGATGGCTGATGCAGCAAAGATCTTGAGAGAGCCTGCTAGTGCAGAAGAGGAAAATTATAGCAATTGGGTTGTTGTTGCTGAAGAAGAAGAACCTGAGGAAGGAGAGATCGTTGGAAGCGAAGAGAAGCCGATGTCCGCTGTCGCCAAGAAATCTAATCCTTTAGAGCATTCATGGACCTTCTGGTTCGATAATCCCTCCACCAAATCCAAGCAAGATGATTGGGGCAGCTCCATTAGCCGCGTCCACACCTTCTCCACCGCCGAGGACTTCTGGGGGTATATATCTCTTCATTCATTCATTCATAACCTGATCAGTTCTTTTCTCTTTATAAAGAAATGCTCAAGTTCTCGTCCATGATCGAACAGTTAGGGGCCGTTTGTATACACTTCCGTTTTTTATGTTTTTAAAAATTGGAAACAATTTTTTGTTTTCAAATTTTTTAAATAGGAAGCACGATGGCATTACTAATTGCTACTTGTTTAAAAAACAAAAAATAAAAAACACGAATGGTAAATAAAATAAATTAATT
This sequence comes from Tetracentron sinense, assembly GCA_015143295.1. Lineage (NCBI taxonomy): Eukaryota > Viridiplantae > Streptophyta > Magnoliopsida > Trochodendrales > Trochodendraceae > Tetracentron > Tetracentron sinense. The sequence goes on along the minus strand of CM026551.1, from coordinate 48,814,334 downwards.
TCAATTCATAGTGATGGTGGTGGTGGTGTGGTGGTTGTAGTGATGGTGTATGGTGGTGGTGGGTGATGGTGTGGTGGTTGTAGTGATGGTGTATGGTGGTGGTGATTGTGGTAGGTGGTGTGGTGGTGGTGGGTGGTGGTAGTGATGGTGGTAGGTGGTGGTGGTGGTGTCGTGGTGGATGGTGGTGGTGATAATAGTGATGGTGGTCTAGTGGTGGTGGTAGGGATGGTGGTGATGGTGGGTGGCGGTAGTGTTGGTGGTCGGTGGTGATGGTGGTATTGTGGTGGTGTGTCGTGGTGGATGGTGGTATTGTGGTTGTAGGTGGTGGTGGTGAGTGGGTGCATGGTGTTGGGTTTATGTTTTCCATTTTTGTTATAAAAAGCAGAGATAATAGAAAATTTATGTTACTTTGACTTAAAAAAAATTCTTACGGATTAAAAAAAAAAAAAAAAAAAAGGGAAACAAGTTTATGTTTTGTGTAAAATTTTTCAAATTTTTGCTTTTAAAAACAAAAAACAGAAAAAAAAAAGCAACAAAAAATGGGCCTTAGTTATTTTATTTTATTTTTGTTTTTAATGATCATGAATGAACTACCCCAATTGCAGAATCAAAAATATATTCACAAGAATGAATTGGTTTATGCTCTTTACATGAATGGTTTCTTGGCTCTTCCCATAAACTAATCGAAAAGTATGTTGTTAAATCCATTCTTTCATGTCTAGCTAGTTTGTGTGTATGAGTCAGTGGTCCTCACTTCTCTTTTTTCAAGCTCTTTTTTCAAGATTTGTTGTGCCTTCTTTAGCTCAAGTGAGATCCATTTCAGTTTGTTGGAAGGAATAATTTTGCATCCAGAGTTCCAAATGTGACAATATTAGAATCAGAGGAGGATATATTAGAATTATTAACTGTAATATTCATTTAGTTGGGTCATCAAAAAAGAATCTGAAACCCTTAACCAGGTAGTGTAATGATAGTCATAAAGGCGTCGGTTACAGATAACCCTAAATGCATCGGTTACGGGTGAGTGCCTTTATATAATAGAGACAAGAGCATGTAAAAAGATACTCCTAGATAAGCTTTTATCACCTAGATCTGGCTCAAGGAGGTTGATCATGATCATTTGATTTACATCCACGGTCGCCTCTTCTGGATGATTTGGATTGACGATCCTACAATTATTCTTACAATTGGTATCAGAGCCATGATTTGATAGTATTCAATCATCACAGAAATTTCATCATCCACTAAAGAAGGCTAGGACTTTGAAGTTGAACCGGATGATTTCGTTGTGTCAAGAGGTCAGCCTTGGAGAAATCCAAAATGTGAACCTTTTCTTCATATTTCACACTATACCTTAGCTTTGCGCCAGGCTTGGAAGGCTAAATTTCAGATCTTCATTCTCTAGTTCTGTTCGCCCCTAACGTGACTGCTGTTGTTGGAAATGACTGACTGAAAGTAACCATATGCAGCAACTCACTCAAAGAAACTCTCAAATGGAGGTGGCTTCACCTCCAAAATTGCTTACAGGTATTTCTTTGAAGGCCCGCCGACGTTCAGAGTACCTATTTTTCGCACCTCGAATAGAAAATTACACTGAGATTTTTGGTTACTATCAAGCTTCCCGTGCTTCTTCTATTCTAATTATAGATCTTCCTTTCGTTAAGGAAACTGTTGTTTCAATTGACATTCAAAGCATGACAATTGAAAACTCAAAGGTTTTAGGCGGTTTCAATTAATTGGATTTCTCTATTTCGTATGAGGAATTGTTTGCTGAAGTGAAGGGAGTGGAAAGCTCCTTTGTGGTGAAGTCGTGATGTTGCAAGGCTTAAGCAAGATTCCTTGAATGAGTTTTGAGAAGATGAAGATTCCTTTGTTGTAGAAAGTAAATGGGTTTGAGATGATGAAAGGCTGTAAAATTTTTTTTTTGTATTGGGCATTTACACCAAGAGCATGTAAAAAATACTCTTAGATAAGCTTTTATCACCTGGATTTGGCTCATGGGGGTCGATAATGAGCCGTTGGTTTACATCCACGGTCGCCTATTCTAGATGATTTGGATCGACGATCCTATGATTATTCTTATAGGATTTCCATGGGACAAATGATAACATTTGAACGAGATTTTTTTTTGGAAGGAAAAAATTTGGGGTAAAGATCCACCGAAGTAGGTAACCTCAGGTTTGGTTTATAGATTTGGAAAAACTTTGTGGAAATTAGGTGATTGAGTTGTACTATTAGGTGAGAACGTTTGCTACATCTGTTTTGGTGATGGTTCCTGATATGGCTCCTGGCTCCATGATGAGGCATATTGATGGATTTGCCATTTTTTGCCTTTAGTAATGTGGAGGTTCCTCTGAATGTAATCAATATCCCTTGTGAAAAGTGAACATGGGGGGAGGGGGAGGGACTAAAGGTGTCGCGACCCAAAATCCCCCTAGAAGTTATGGGGCTTTGGCTTGTGACTTATACTTCAAACCATCCTACAAAAACACTTAAAGCAATGGTAAAAAACGGAAGATAAAATTTTTCTTAACAACACTCAACTGTATTCCAAGGACATAAAAAAAAGTAACTGAAATAGAAGTCTAACAAGTAAATCCGTCAAACACATCCAAGTAATAGGTGGACATCCCCCACCTTTTAAACAAGTCTAAAGTAAGTATATACATCACTCCCTCACCCTCTCAACAGAAATCAAGGTAAGGCCACTTGTCTAAGCCATTTTCTCCTTCTGGGTATTCTTCCTTGACACCCTCTTCAATGTACTCTTCCTCCACCCACGGAGCTGAAACACATATATCAAAAGGAGGACTTTCAGCTAAGCATGAAAGACTCAACATTTACTAACTACTAAACAATGATGTTATAACAATAATAAGAATTCATAAGCAGCTCATATTCATCTCAATTTCAGAAGTATAACATTCTTCATTTCGAACATACTGAAATCACAGCATTGGATATTCGTGTGCATACTTTTCAAAGACATAGACTATACTTTACCTTCTTCAGAAACCATATTTTTGTTTCATTTTCTTCTTATCTTTTCACTTTCACTTTCTCATCTTTTGTTCTTGTACACTTTCACTTTCTTATCTTTCATTCTTGTACTTAATTTAGCTGATTCATTTCTTCTTACTTGGGAATATTAGGTGGTTAGTGCCGGTACATGGGCTGACGTACACTAAATACCAACCCAATAACATCATTACTTGGGAATATAAGATGATCATAGATGTTCCTAGTCTAAACACACTGAACACCCACCCAATAGCATTCTTTACTTGGGAATATCAGGTGATTAGCTAACACCCATCCAATAGCCTTCTTTACTTGGGAATATCAGGTAGTTAGCTAACACACTAACACCCACCCAATAGCATTCTTTACTTGGAAATATCAGGTAGTTAGTGCCGGTACCTGGTCTGACGTACACTAAGTATGCACCTAATAGCATCATTACTTTTCATTCTTTTCTTTCTTTTATCTTCTTTTCTTTTCTTTCTTTCATCTTTTTTTTTTTCTTTCATCTTCTTTCTTTTCCTATACAAAAGACTTTAATCATACAGTTACAAGTGTTCATGATAGTCATTTGTGAATGACATGTAGGCAAGAAGGCTTTAACAACTCCTATACTTGGGCCCACACCCATTTAAAAACATCCTAAGACATCTTTTAGGACTTAACCATTATTTTAATAGCATTACTAACCTTGAGTATGACCCACTAATTGTTATTGACCATTTTATCTTTTTTCCATTAACCTAGACTCTTTTCCTCTTTCCCTCGGCTAATTGAGCAACTAGGATGCTTATGAAACTTACGCACCTCAGGTGTTCAACACTCCCATACATACACCCATGCCCTTGCTAAGGCTCTCATTGACATTTATCCCTACACCTCGCACTTGGAGTGTTTTTGGCCTGTTCTAACCCATGTAGGAAACACTATTTACCATACTATTCACCCTACTATTCACTACGTTTTCAGGGTTCTACAAAAGGCGCTTGCTTCACTAGAAATTTTAGATGGTTGACAGGGATGAAGAGTTGTTTATGGAGAAGTGTATGTAAGGGGGAAGTGTGGAGTTGAAGGAAGAAAGGTTTGTTGGAGAGAAGTCGTCCGATTTGTCAAAGGCAGTCTGAAGATTAAGTTATAATTCAATTGAACTAGGAATGAATGACTTAAATCAATCTAGACTTCTTATTTATAGGAAGGATTCGATCCAGTCATCCCACCCGGAAAAAGGAGAAACCTCTTTCCCAGCCGGTAAAGGGAAACAGAACAATTAATAAGTTCAAAGGTTTCAAAGTCCAACAAAAAGGTCATTTTGTCTCATTTGATCTGCATATTTATATATGTAAATAATTTTCCAAGTGTCTTTGCATGTAAGAGACGACTGTGTATGTCATTTTTTGCCGACAACTCTTGGTCTGGTCCACAAGGCTCTCTCCATGTATCACTTCTTTAACTTCTTAGTATTTAAGAAGATAATGATAGAGATATAAATGTACAGTCATAAATGCATGTCATTGTCATGTGTCATCAAACTATAGATTGTCATTAATGTTAATTGGATGGTTTGTCCAAATATCTGAAAGAATTCGTAGGTTGGTTTTGATGGCTGTGAGATTTGTCTTATCATAGTTTGTTGTATTTGAGTTGTCGTTTACTGAGTTTTTTTTTTAGAGTTTAAGCTTTATTTTATTTTATTATTATTAAAATGCATTTACATCAATGGGTGGACATGAACCCTTACCCCTAAATCAACAAGGAACGAGACACTATAAAATGCTCCTTAAGTCGTTTACCGAGTTGTCGTTTACGAATAAAAAAAATATCTGAGTTCTCTGAGCTGTTGAATTAAGATGTAGGAGAGGTCGAGCTGATGGGTGAAGATCAGGACGGTAATGAATTAAGGTCAGGACATGATTGAGCCATTGTACTGGTCAGGACGAGTGGATCGGGCTAAGATTAGAATGGGATCAAGCTGAGGAACTAAGACTTGGATGGGATCGAGTTGATTAACAAAGGTCAGTACGCGTTCAGGACATGATCGGGCTGTTGACTAGGAAATGATTGAGACGAGATCGGGATGCTTACCTAAGATTAGGACTTGATCAAAAAGATTAGGACATGATCGGGACATGATCAGATTGTTGATCTACAATCAGGACACGATCGAGAAGATCAGGACATGATTAGAACAAGATCGGGCTATTGACCTAAGATCAAGATATGATCAAGACCAGATCGGGCTGTTGACCTAAGATCATGACATGACTGGGATGGTATTGGGCTGACGACTTATGATCAGGACATGATTGAGAAGAGATTGGGCTGTTGACCTAAGATTGGGACATGATCGAGCTGTTGAACTAAGGTCAGGATAAAATCGAGCTAACGACCTAGGGTGATAGCTGGAAAGTATAAGAATTTACTTGAATTTGATTCTCATCTTTCAATAATCAGCAAGGATTCTCAACTATTATCTCGGAATGCCTTACTACTGAGCAAGGTTACTTATTTAAAAAATTCAGAAGTAGGATGGACTCCTTGCTTGGGGAAAAAGATCCAACTCAAGAGGCTAGTTTTTTTTTGTGGGGTAAAATATTCATTCCAAGAGGGCCAAGGAGCAAAGGTTGGAGGGCCTTAGCCAAAGAAGTGAAGGGGGTTAATTCCTATCTCAGGCCCTTTCATTAAGCAGGTGTCTTAGGAGGAGAGAGAGGATGGCATGCGAGTGCTAATTTGACGGAGGAGCTTGGCAGGGCCCAAGAAGAGCCGTTAGAAGGAATCCGGTGCCATGTGGTTATTGATCTTGATGTTGGGTTGTTTAACTGTTGGGCTTACGCCGTAGTGTGTTCCATTGGAGGTCCTAAGGACGAGGACGATTAGGAAGAAGTGGCAAAAATCTTCAATCAATCGATTCCAAAGGAGCGAAGCATTCTGCTCCATCCTTTTGATATTAAAAGAGTTATATTCCACATAAATGAGAGGCAGCAAGTTGAAATAATTTGAAGTGATAGGATATATCAGGTGGGAAACAAGAATTTTGTTGGTTTTCATAGGTGGTGGCCAATGACAAACGCTTTGTCCTATTCTAGGCTATTTAAAGCGAGAAGGTTAGCTCTGGAAGGGATCCCTTTCCATCTTTGGATTCCATCGGTTCTATCTAAAATTGGAGAGATCTGTGGTGGTTTATTGGAGATTCACCCCCACCACATTAGAGAAGTCTAACTTATCTCTAGCCAAGATCAAGATCAGGGGTGACGCGAGAAGAATTCCTTGCATTATTTCTATTGAATTTCATTCCACTTCCTACATGATGGAGATATTTAGTTAGAAGGAGGAGGCTTGTGAAAGGTACAAGGCGTTGCCAGAATCTATGGAATTCTATCTAAGGACTGATGATCCAGAAGCTAAGAATTGTTCAGGTACAAGAGACTGCCATGACGCTTCAGGAGTGGATGCAGTCAAGCTGATGGGGCACAACAATAAGTTATCGGTTTCAAATTCAAATTCAAATTTGAACAAGGAAAGCATGAGAAATAGAGGGGCTTCTTGGAATGGGATGTTAAATCAGATTCAGATGATGGCAAGGACGTTTAGATGTCTAGGATTGGGGTTGTAGAGGGGGATCAGATATCAATAGCATGCAATCTCAATCACCCTCCTATCTAACCAATTAGGAGGAAGTGCGACGCATGGGGCACCAGACCCTCTATCAAGACCGACATTACAATTAGATCCCAGAAGAGGGAAGAAAAAAAAAGAAAAAGAAGAATCATAAGAGAAATTTGAGAAGAAAGAGATTAAGATAGGTAAAAGTCAGAGGTAGCCTACTTGTCGAAGCGGCCTTCTTTCAAGCGCATCAGCTTTCTTTTGCTGCATGCTTGACATCAGAAACAGATTTCAGGGGAGGTTCAAATCTAGGGTTTAGGGGTGATGAGGTCGACTCCTTAAGCTATGGGTCAATCATAGACCCAATAGTCTGTCTAGTATCCTCACCATTATCCAGATCTAAGGCGGTGGGCTCTCTCATTTCGCAAGAATCAGGCCCATGCAATAGGTTAGCAGCCAGTGTTGGGTCCTCAGTTTTTGGACTACGCGGAGGCTCATGACCGTTGCACTACTTGCTCCCTCGTCTAATCTAGCTCAGTGGCCACCTATATCTGTTGGCCCAATACCTGTAGGCTTGGATGGTATAACTTCTAGCCCAAAGAGCTTGCAAGAGGGGTTGATAGAGCATCCTATAAATTGTCATCCATTGTCAGAAATATTTGAGGCTCGATCGAAGGAGCTCCCATTAGAGATTACAGATCCATCAGATAAGATGGAGATTGATCATTCCCAAAATAAGAACCCTGAAATAAGGGTGATCAAGAGGGGTTGATAGAGCATCCTATAAATTGTCATCCATTGTCAGAAATATTTGAGGCTCGATCGAAGGAGCTCCCATTAGAGATTATAGATCCATCAGATAAGATGGAGATTGATCATTCCCAAAATAAGAACCCTGAAATAAGGGTGATTGGCCTAAGATGGAACGGGTACCTATAGTAACTATTAAAGGGGTGGAATCATGGAAGGGTGAGTGCGATGTCGTCCATACCCCACAGTGTCATTCCGCTGACTCGGCTATGGAGATAGGTGCTAAGGCATTCCAAGTTAGGGGGTTAGGGGTCGACTTAAACATGGGGGATTCCGATTCTTCACCTAATGGGGAGGAAGGGTTTATCTTTACACAACCTTGAGGTAGGGTTTCAGGAATTCTTCTTTGTAGGTCATGAAAAGAATGAGTCGGCATCCTACACAGCTAGTTATGAATCAATGATCAGAGTAGAGCCCCAATATGGTTCGCTAGTGCTAGGGGTGGAAGGCGGAGTTGGGTCAGTGGAAAACTTTGACCAAGGGAGATCAGTAGAGGTGGTTTTGATTTAGCGCAACCGAGTTTCATCAGAGCATTTCTATGGGTCTAATCAGGTACCTATCAAGCCCATTTTTTTTATGAAAGCAAGTCCGAGACCCGGTGCTGAGTGCCTTGGGAGCTTAGGAGTGGATGGAACCAGGAATCAAATCTCTACTTTTTTAGCTGCACAAGGGCATGACAATGCAATCCTGATGATCCCCTCTTCGGTGCAAGGTACACATCACCCCTCTTGTCCTACTACTAGTTCCATGCCTGTTGATCGCATGAATGGAGTTGGTAGCAGGGACATTGAGGTCTTGTTTAAGTTAGATGAAATTATCTTACAACTAATAACTACTGAAAATTCAAACCTCTAGCTTAATGAGGACAACAATTGTAACGAGGTCCTAAATAGTTAGAGTTTGCCTAGGGATCTCTCTGAGGATAGGTCATCCTTGTCGTCAGGATCTAGGGTCTGTTTGCCCCTCTCCAAGGGGAGCGGGCAGGGGGCAGCAGCTGGTGGGGGGTTTTTAGAGAAGATCCTGAAGAGTGGGTCTTAGACAAGATGGCCAACTTTGGGGGCTTTTGGGTTTATCCTATGAGGGTCGGGACGAGGAAGTTTTAGCCTTATTCTAATCCCTGAAACCTCATAAGAATTCTCCGAAAGAGAATGCCTCCCTGGTGAGCTTGGTAAGAGAAATAAGAGGTTAGAAAATGAGCTACGCCGTCTTTCTTCCTCGGTGCAATTTTCTCAGCCTTGAGAAAAGGTTGGTGAAGTTAGGAAGACTAGGGGTAGTTTGTTTCCCCAATGATGCACAACCTCTTCATCTCTTGGGATATTCGCGGTCTGGGATTAGCAAATAGGTGTAGGGCAATTAGAGATCTTATCTGAACCTTTGAACCCTCCATTCTTTGTTTGCAAGAAACCAAACTTCATACCATACTGGAAAGAGTGGTTGAGGAATTGTGGGGCCATGACCATTATCTTTGGAAGGCAGTTCCAGCCTATGGGGCAGCCAGAGAGATCATCATAGTTTAGGATTCAAAGTACATAGAGGTCCTAGAGTGCGAGGAAGGAGTGTTCTCTGTATCTATAAGTTGCCATTCTCGGGTGGATGACTTTAAATGGGTGTTCATGGGTGTCTACGGGTCATCCACATACTCTAAAAAATCACAATTTTGGATGGAACTTGATGATGTAGATGCTCATTGGGATCTCCCGTGGTGCATAGGTGGTGATTTTAATTGTGTTCGATCATCGAGGGAAAGATCCAATGGAGGACATTTTACTCGTTCTATGAGGGATTTTGAGTATTTCATCTCTCGCAATTCTCTCCTGGATTGCCCATTGCTAGGAGCTCAATTTACCTGGTTTAATTTTCAAGAGCCAGCCATATGCACAAAACTGGATAGGTTCCTAGTCTGTTCTTATTGGGAGGATAAGTACCCTGATGCAAGATCTTCTTCTTTGGCAAGGTCCACATGGGACCATGTCCCCAATTATGCTTGATCCATCTGTGATCCAGGGTGGACCACACCCTTTTAAATTTGAAATCAGGTGGATGGATCACCCTGGGTTCCTATAGTTAGTTGAGGAATCATGGACACAAACCTCATTCTAAGGCTAAGCTAGCACGAGATTTGACTTGAAATTAAAAGCCCTTAAGACTCGTCTCAAATCTTGGAACAAAGAGGTTTTCGGGTTGATCCCTCTCAAGAAAAGGAGAATCCTTGTTGAGATAGATCATATTGATACTAGAGAGGACTAGGTCTCTCTATTAGTTTTAGGAAAATAGGTTAGAGTGGACCTGAAGATTGAAATTCAACAAATCTTGCGCTTGGAGGAAATTTTTTGGAAACAAGACAATAGTGGCTGAAAGAGGGGGATCAGAACAGTCAATTTTTTCATCGAGTGGCGACCTCTAGGCAGTGTTACTTAGGCACGTGGCACAGGTGCCAAGTTTCCAGGTGTCCAAAGGTGTTCGGCACGACAAAGTCTAAGAATTCTAATACGGCGACATTTCTATATATATATATATATATATTATAAATATGTATAACATATATTTATATATATAATTTATAGGGTATAATTTCAATGTGGTCCCTTCTCTTTAGTCCATTTACTAAAAAACGAAATAAAGGGGACCAAAAAATGGAACAAACCCCCCAAAAAAGAATAGACTAGAGACAGGGTCCTTACCCTACTCCCGTCTATTTACATTTTTCTTGTAGAAAATTAAATTAGAGTAAGAAGGAGACAAACTACAGAGGAGTGTGATATACCAAATAAAATAAAAAACAAAAAGAGAGAGGATGACAGGTTCCTACTCTATCTTTTAACAGTGACTGGACAACAGGTCTTTACTTTACCTTTACCCAAAAAAAAGGCAAGAAAGAGAAGCAGTCTCTTACTGACCTTTTACCAACGCAAAGCAAGTAAAAGAAATAGAGAGAGGAAAGAAGGCACAAAGGTTGACTAGAGGAGAGGTAGACGAGAGGAGAGCAGGCGGAGAGGGAGAGCAGTGTACCTGGAGTTGGAGTTGCTTACCAGGTATGTCCCTTGTTCTACTTTTCTTTTCCTTATTTTTACAGCAATATTTTTTTTTCATTATTAGGCTTTGTCCCTTCTCTTCTTTTCTTGGATTGGAGAGCGTATGAAAGCCCTAAAAAATGAAAAACCTTTTTTTTACACGTTAAGGTGAAGTGCCAACATGTCGTATGGGTTTAGGGATTTAGCATGGCACGAAATGGACACGTTCTTAGCCGTAGCCTGCCGTATTCAGTTGTGTCATGTCCTGTTCGGAACGGTATACCTTGGACTTGGTCCTCGGGCGTGAGGTCCAAATGGTTCAATTATTCAAGCAGGGCTTGAAGAATTGAGGATTTCCTATGTTTAGAAAACCTAACCTGTGTGAAATGTTGTCTGTGGTCCCTCTTTGACTAGGCCTGGAGAGGTGGTTGTAAGCGCGGGTTTTGGTGAAACTCTGGTTTGCATCTCACAGGGTAGTATAGAGTCGCCACCTATTCATTCGGAAGGGATAAGTCCCTGGGATTTGGATAAGGTCTTGGTTTGTGATCAGAGATCAGGGTAAGAGGTTCGGTTAAGTCCGGGGAAGGGGTTAGGCACCCCGGCACTTCCACATTCAGTGGTTCCCTACTTGCTAGGGTTAAGCCAATTTAATATCAGATTTAATCAAATGCCTTAAGTATTTAAGATAATGCTAATCTAAGAAGGAGAAAATCCTAGACTATGGTCGAACCCAAGTTGGGCTGCCTACGTACTCACATAGGGGTGAGATCAGACCGAGCGTAGTTCTGGCACATGAGCCCGTGCCAAGGCTAGGGGTGTGTGTGTGTGCACCAAGGGTGGCTTAAGGTCTAGCCGGGAGGCTAGGGTTGGTTGACCGGGTTGGTCAAGTGCAGGGTCGAGCCTAACCGCAGTTAGAAATGTATTAACTGTGATTAGGGAGCCTAACCACAGTTAAGAAAGCAAGCAATGATGGTCAATTTTGGTCTTTTTGATTTTGTATTGTTTTTTTGTTTTTGAATGTTTTTCAATTTTTTTGGATTTTTTGAATAGTAGTTTAGGCTCGTTGCGGAGCAACGGGCCTAAACTAACTATGGTTATTTAAGCTTATCTAATTCACAAAAGGGTTAACCAAATTAGGAATGAGCTCTATCCTTAAGAAACAGATTTTGAAATTGTTGATGCTGGCTTAGGAATTCAAATACTGATTGGCTAAAAAACTAAGCAAACTCCTTGTAGGTTTTAACAAACTAACCAAGCTACTAAAAGACTCACTACCAAGCTATTTACAGATTTTTAAAAGACTAACGAAGCCTAAACTACTTGCAGAAACTTTACAAACCTACTAAACTATTTGCCAACATTTTCAGATTTTTAAAAGAACTAACAGACCACTAACTAAACTATTGCATATTTCAAGAGGAACTAGTTAACAGATTTTTTAGAGGAACCAACTAAGATTTGCAGATTTTGAAATAACTAATCTGCAGATTTTAAAAGAATTAAGAACTAACTAGCAACTAACTAAGCTATGACAGATTTAACAAAACTAACTACCCTGTTTACAGATTATGAAAAACAAACTAGACTTTTACCAACTACTTAAAAGACTGAAGAAGCCTAAACTATTTGTAGAAACTTTATAAACCTACTAAGCTATTTGCCAACATTTGCAGATTTTTAAAATAACTAACAGACCGCTAACTAAACTATTATAGATTTCAAGAGGAACTAGCTAATAGATTTTTTAGAGGAACCAACTAAGATTTGCAGATTTTGAAAGAACTAACTTGCAGATTTTAAAAGAATTAAGAACTAACTAGCAACTAACTAAGCTATGGCAGATTTAACAAAACTAACTACACTGTTTACAGATTATGAAGAACAAACTAGATTTTTACCAACTACTTAAAAGACTGACGAAGCCTAAACTATTTGCAGAAACTTTACAAACCTACTAAGCTATTTGCCAACATTTGCAGATTTTTAAAATAACTAACAGACCGCTAACTAAACTATTATAGATTTCAAGAGGAACTAGCTAACAGATTTTTTAGAGGAACCAACTAAGATTTGCAGATTTTGAAAGAACTAGCTTAAATTATTTACAGATTTTACGAAGAAGACTAACTAATCTAGTTTACAACCTAATCAGTGCAAGTTTAAACTAATCTAAGGATTGACAAAAGAAAGTAAATTTAAACTACTCTAAATAAGGAAAAAAAAAAGTAATTTAAACAGAGATCTGAAGACTTCAAACTAACCTAATCAGATTTGGCAAAACAGAATTTCATAAAACCTTAAAAGTACTATCTTAAAATGCACTAATACCATCTACCAAAGATAAGATCTATCACACAACCTAACAGATTACAAGAGGGACGAATAGGGGCTTACCTTCGTACAACAGTGGAGTATACACGGGGATGAAGGTAGCTGATTGGCTACTGCTACAGTTCAGGCGTGAAGGTGGGGTGTTGCTGTGGTTCAGATGCTGATGGAAACTTGGCCGAAGCTGGAGGAGGTGGAAGGATCTCCAGCGCTGGTCCAGGGTGGGGATGGGACTGCCATGAGTTTGCAAGAACCCCCTCTTGCTGCCACCGAACTAGGAGGGATGAGAAAAGGAGAAGAGGGTCTGATCTTAGCAACGGGAGAAGTGATAGAGCCTTGCGGTAGAGAGAGACTGGAGAGAAAAAGGGGTTTGCTACTGCTGCACCCGAAGAAGAAAGGAGAAGAAGGAGAAGGCTCCCATTGAGGTCCCCCCCTCTACTGATCTCATCCCCTTTTAAAAAAGCAAAGGAAAGGAGGGTTTCAAATTTTGAATAAGAAATTGGAGGGAAGTGAATGGCTAGCATTGGTGGCCACCCTGAACTCGGCCGGGACAGGGCAGAGGTGGCTCAAGGCAGAGAGATAGGGGACAGGCTGCACTGTGCCATTTCCATTTTCGTGCAAGAGCTCCTGGGCTTTTCGAATGTTACCTGGAAGTGAACGTGAAAGGGGAAAGCATCTGGTCTTGGGTCTAAACCATGGGTCATGGGTCATGGGCCAAGGATTTGGGTCTTGGATTGAGACTTGAGTTGAGGGGCTTCAGCCCTTGAAGCTTTAGCAAAATCTCAACTTTAGGGCTAAGACTTAGCAAATAAACACATGAGTTTTGGGCCGGGGTTATGCCACAAACTCTAGGCTTAAGCCGAGCTGACCATGGTTAAATTAATTAACTAAGGTTAAAGGGGGTGTAAAAATAGGGTGCTGACAGTGGTATCTCTTAAGAGTCGGAGTTTCTCTGTGACTGATAGTCGGAAGAGTTACGATGACATTGGGCCTATGGGCTTAGGTTTGATTGGGGTCTACGGACCCAGTGATGTATTGAGTTTACGAACTTAATAATGTTACTTTGGGAAAGCATTGTCCTGCGTCGGCAGGTATGCACCCAATAGAGACTGTGATGTACAGGATACTTGCTTTGAGGGATGATTTTCTGCAGGGGTAGGTATATCCCAACAGAAGTTTGATTAAGTGATGTGATGTCAAGTGATGTGATGTCAGTGTCTGACAGAATTTGATGTCAGAGGTGGTCCTTGATAGAGTGTGATATGTCAGAGGTATTGTTCCTGACAAAGTGTGATATGTCAGAGGTGTCATTCATGGCAGTCATCGGGTGAAGGCTTGGGTTATGCGTGGATTGATATCCATGGATCCTCTTTGGCGAGGTGCGTGACTGATCGTCGGGAGTGGGTGGATTGATATCCATGGATCCTCTTTGGTGAGGTGCGTGACTAATCGTCGAGAGTTGTGGATTAATATTCATGGATCCTCTTTGGCGAGGTGCGTAAGTTATCGTCGAGAGTGGTGAATTGATATCTATGGTTCCTTCTTGGCGAGGTGAGTGACTGATCGTCTGGAGTGGATGAAGTGTTATCCAGTGATTCTATCTGATGAGGTCAACAGAAAAGAATGTTGGCTTGAGGGGTGGGGACCTCTATACTTTGGTATGCTCCAACAGTACCTTGCGATGAAAGGCCTTGTCAATTCAGCAGAGGATGACCTAATATAGGGTGAGTTTGAGGGTAACAAGATACCTGAAGGTGAAAGGCCTTGTGAATTCAAGGATGACCCAAAAGGTTGAGTTTCAATAAATAAGATACCTTAGTGTGAAAGGCCCCGTGGATTCAAAGGATGACCTAATAGAGGTTGAGGAATGGGGATCGTTGTACTTAGATATGTCCCGATACACCTAAATGAATAAAGATCACTGTACTTATGTATGCCTTGAGATGGTACAAGATGTGGATTGTGTGATGAGTCTAGGAACTCAAGATTTTACGAAGTCTAAAGACTTAAGGTTCGATTTCATTCGATGTAAGCCTGATGATCTCGATAGTTATCATGGTAGTATGAGATGCCATGGTAATGGAATTGTAGGATGATAATGGATTCTGGGATGGAGAATGAGTCCGCGGACTGAAGAATAAAACAGTACTTTTGTTATCATGAACGGTGATTGAGTGATCTTGGAAATTAGAGGCTGAGAACCTCGGGATAGGATGAAATAGCCCTAAGTGACCACGGGTTATAGATTACGATATTATATTTATTATAATATGAGAATTGTGTTGTAATATTATATCATTATTGATGATTGTTACTAGGTGGAAAATAGCCTAGATGGATTGTGAATTTTGTTGGGCTTATAGCTCACTCCTCTCATTTCATGTCTTCAGATTCTAAAGCGGTTGTCGGTGGGTAAGGAGCTACGCTTGATAGAGTCTGGATAGTGTACCGGCACAGTTTTGGGGCCAAAAGTAAGGGCCGCTATAGCCAGTAAGGTAACGCATTTGCTTATGATGGGTTATTGTGATGACCAGTTGTTATTGCTTATATAAGCTCATAAGAAAAGTTGAAAAATTCCAGTATTTTCGCGGGTAAAGTATTCTGCATGTGTGGTTATGATGAACGAGCATGCGTCTCGGAACTTGATTCCCTAGGCATGGGTTCGGGGCGTCATATGCACCCCTTGATAAGGGTGAATACGACCCTTCTGGGTAAGTGACTCTGGTGCTTTCGCGCAAAGGAAGGCAGTCCATGGAGGGCTGTGGTTGTGGCTAGGCATGAGGATATCAACAGGTGGTGCCCTAAGCTAGGACGGGGCCTTATGGGGGTCGGGGTGTGGAAGGCTCTCATGCAAGGTTGAGACTATTTCTTTAAAATTACCCGTTTTAGGGTGGGTAACGGGGAGCAGATAAGCTTTTGGAATGATTTGTGGTGCAGACATTTCACTCTTAAGCAAGAACCATTATATCCTTGCATCCAACAAGGACACCTCGGTAGTCGAGTATTTAGAATGGTAGGATGGGGAGGCGGTTTATACTCCCAAACATATGCGGGACTTATTTGATTGGGAGGTTCAGACACTTCTAGGGATATTAGCATTTCTTCAGTAGTTTACCCCCTTTCCTCTCACCAGGAATAGTCGGGTCTAGTCCCCAGACAACAAGAGGTGGTTCTCAGTGAGATATTTTTTGCAAAAATTGCACCTTGGGCCGCCCATAATTTATTTTCCTCATCAGGTTGTGTGGTACCCATCGGTGCTTTTTAAAGTATATTTTTTTTCCTGTGGTCAGCGGTTTTAGATAAAATCATAACTTGCGATTATCTCATGCATAGAGGATGGTGTCTGGTGTTTTATGTACCTTTCAGCAGAGGAATTTAGTGAGCACTTACTATTTCATTGCCTACTAGCGAGAGAGGTTTGGTCTTTTTTCCTTTCACATCTTCACATTCCTTAGACCTTTCCCAGATCCCTGTGGGGTTTCTTATCTGGTTGGCTTACAATATTTGTTCTGGATTCAGTGCAAGCAGTGTGACCTTTCCTTCCAGGGGCAGTAGCTTGGGCCATTTGACAAGAGAGGAATAGGAGGGTGTTTGAGGATACATCCTTGACCATTCCCCGTTTATAGGATCGGGTTAGACTTCTTCTTTCAACTTGGGGGTTCAATTGGCTAGAGGGCAGAGACCCTTGAGGGACCATTTTAGCCTCATTGACCTTCTTTGTATTTGCTGTTTTTTGTTTCCCTTTTGTCTGTTCTTATGGTTTACTTTTGGTGAACCTTGGGATGTAAGGCTCTCTTTCTGTTTATATATATATATATTTTCCTGTTTGCCTATAAAAAAAAATGCTCAGATGAATAGGAATTAGGGAATCAAGATGTGGGGATTAGAATTCCTATTCTTCAATTCTAGTTCAGACCCGAATTTCCTACCGGCCAAACAATAGGTTTCCTTGAAGTGGGGAAAGTAGGAATCAGGTGATAGAGCCCATAAAGAATAATCTGAAATAAGACAATATTAGATTAAACTTTAAAACTAACTAGGTTTAGTTCAAATCGAGGATTAGCATGTGGCCATTACCAAACATTTATTTTGATAATCGGTTTGGCCGTGTAGAGACCAGACTCGCAACCTCCATTTTCATATACCATTTAGATTAGGAGAAGAAGAAGAAGGTGACTTACCTGGCCTGGAAAAGTATGAGAAGCAAAGTCTTCGACAGTCTGAGAAGTGATCAAGAACAATTGATCTTCATACGGTTCAACTAGGTAGTATCGGTTGATACATAGAGATTTCTGACCACAACATCGTCGTATCTTTCTTTAACAGTATCTTTCTGAAGGGCTACCATATATTAACGGGATGTCTCACTGTTACCTACCTGTTGCTTACCTCCATCTTTCCCTCTCTGTCCCACTCTCTCTGTACTTGCTTCTCATTTTTTTTTTGGTAAATGTACTTGCTTCTCATTACTCATAAGAGCATTACATTTTTCTCCCTCCTCTCAAAAGAAGAGGAATGTCCTTGTCTTCACTAAGGAGTGATGTCGTTCTACCACCACTTAGATAAAGATGTATCCCTATTCACATTGAGATCGAATCACACCTAATCGTGATTGACGTCAGGGAGAATTCAATTACACCCGCGTGTCAACATTTGTCCTTTTTAATCCCTATAAACCGTGATTAAGATTTCATTCAACCTTAAAGTTCAACAATTTAACTTTGGTTTTTTGAAAAAGATATTTAAAAAAAAAACTAATATTAGGGTTTAGAAATTTTAATCCTAGGGTTATTTTGAAAAAAAAAGGAATTTATGAAAACCAAGGTTGGAATGTTCAACCCTGAGGGTTATTGAATCTTAACCATGGTTAATAGGGGCTAAAAAGAACACGTGTTGACCTCTAGGTGTGATTGAACTCTCCCTGAGTTCAATTGCGATGGGGTGATTCAGATATCCTTCACAAATAATGTCGGTTAGTTTATAAACTAAACTTTTTTCTTTTTGTTATTTTTGTCTTTTACTTAGATTTTGTTCTCTTGTCCACGTTAGTGGTTTGTCGCTTTGCCCATGCAACTATGCCAATTTTACCCCCTTACAATATTTATTGTGACGGTAAAGATGTCTGAATTTGAATCCGTGAATGCTATTGTGTGGCTTCTTATCAGGAATCTTTGCAATGGCTTGCAGAGCATATATCCATGATACGTGTATATATGCACTAAGATTTCCACTTTCCATGGTAAATCCGATTATCACCCCCTGGAGGTCTCCACGTGTCCCTTTTGACACCTCTTAACCGTGGTTAAAATTCACCCACTCTTAGGGTCACCTATTCATCATTTGTTTTTATTTTTTAAAATATTAATGCTTTTTAAAAATATTTTAATATTTAAAAGAACCCTAAAAACAGTATTTTAGTTTTAAAATAAATATTAATATTAAAAAAAAAAAAAACCAAGGATGGATTGGTGAATCTTAACCACTGTTAAAGGGTGTCAAAAGACACATGTGGAGACCTCAAGGGTGATAACCAAATCGATCCGGTTATCACGGTTGAGGATTTGGTTTTTTCCATGCACTATATGCATGAGAAAGCATCAACTAAGCCCCACTTGTTATTTGGCAATGATGGAATGTCTCTATGATTTTAAATATTAATGCTTTTTAAAAATATTTTAATATTTAAAAGAACCCTAAAAACAGTTTTTTAGTTTTAAAATAAATATTAATATTAAAAAAAAAAATCCAAGGATGGGTTAGTGAATCTTAACCACTGTTAAAGGGTGTCAAAAGAGACATGTGGAGACCTCAAGGGGTGATAACCAAATCCGGTTATCACGGTTGAGGATTTAGTTTTTTCCATGCATTATATGCATGAGAAAGCATCAACTAAGTCCACTTGTTATTTGGCAATGATGGAATGTCTCTATGATTAGTATTTTAGGATTCAATTTTTTTTTTGATTGGTAAGGGTAATCTAAACACACACAACACGATCATACACTCACTCCAAAAGGGCATGACTTAAGGAGGAGCAATGGTGGTGACACGAGAGTAAACTCATACACTCCAAAAGAGCATTGCTTAAGGAGGAGCTATGTACCCTTTTGGAGTGTGAGTTTACTCTCATGTCACCACCATTGCTCCTCCTTAAGTCATGCCCTTTTGGAGTGAGTGTATGGATTCAATTCAATTATCAAAACAATAATAATTGGGGGATTTGATTCCTCCTGATATCTTCTACTTGTACTCTTTCATGATTATGTTCACCTAGTCATTATTTCTTTTAATGATGGGGACTTTACCAAATACATGGTTCAAAATATCGGTATTTATCACCGTATCGGTAAGTCTAAAATAGGATACGTATTGGTGTATCGGTTAGATATGAAGAAAAATTTTAAGATACCCTAAAAAGTTTGGATACGCAAGGAAAAACTTGTATACCTTACATAAAACCTCTTTTAATGCAAATATAAGCTAAAAATAAACTAAATGAAAACCTCTAACCATATTTATAATCATACATATAAGAATTAAAAATTTTATGTTCAAAGAGCCGTGCGCGTTGATAAATTGGGGGATAGGGGGGGGGAGGGGTTCAGACGTATCTGGATATCGGGTTGGTGAAAAACCGATATGAATAAGCCAATTTCGATCGATACATATCGATATTTGAGACCATGACTAGATATCAAAGGAAAGTAGAAAAAAAGAACTAGCGTCAAAATATAGATTACAGAGAATGATCCTGCAGCTAATTGTTTAATGACATGGTCTTTTTCTAAAGATTTTGTTGTTTTAAGAGGCTTCAAAGTCAGTGCTCCAATGTCAAAAGTATTGGCTTAGTTCTCCTTCGGTTTCATGTTTAAGAGTTCAACCTCTTGAATCTTGATCAACTACTAGTTCTTGAAATGCTTCCTATGCTACTTACAAAGCCTAATTTGAGCTTCTGGTTCTTTATAGTTTTATTGACAATGCCTCACCTTAGTTTCATAAATTCAATGTATTCTTGAGGCTTTCCCGGAAGCTTTGCGTTAGTAGCATATGTTATGTAATCATCCATAGTAAATGGGGGATGTGGCAGATTATTTACTTCTATACTCCTTTAAAACAGAAATATACTTATTGTAATCTGTATGATAAAATGTGTATCCACTTATTTGATGATATTTGATTATTTTAAATAAAATACTCAATTTGGATATAATCTTTTAGAAACAATCATTGTAGTAATTTAAATTTAATAAATTTCTATAATAATCAATGTGCAAATTTACATGATTAAATTGAGACAAAGAACACCAAAAAAACCAGAACACTTTTAGGGGTGAGTGTTTAGTCCCACATCGGGTTCGTACCCGAGCATGTTGTCCTATATAAGTTCCTTCGCGCCTCAGACGGTTGGTACCCGTTTTGAGGAGCTCTAGGGTGAAGCTTACATGGACTGCATGTGTGTGGTGTGTGTGTGAGTTTGCATGTGGTGTGTGTGTGTGTTTGCTTGGGTGGTGTGAGTATTCCCTTGTCTTTGCCTTCAGTCATTGCCTTGTGGTATGATAGTTTACCAAAAAAAAAATTGAGACAAAGAACCTATCAGTTGCAATACCTTTTTTTTTTTGCACTACTTCAATACGCTGTTATTTGTGGGGCGCAATATGGCCATTCATTACTTATATTATTCTTAGGAAAAAGCATATGGCTATTCATTGCTTTCAAGAATAAAATATTGCCTTTTTATCCATGCTAGTTTCTAGAAATCAATCATTCCACGCGCACTGTTATGGATTACTATCAGCAGTGTGAGACATTTCTAAGGAACACCTGCTTTGCAAACCTGTAGACATTATCGCTTACAAGTATTTAATGCGAATGTGTTATGCAGACCTGGTCTAAGCAATATAGGAGGGCAAGGGATATGCTACAAATCTCCGATCATCGTTGGAGCTGGGATTCCCTAGGTGGAAAAATCTCTTAGAACCTCATGCAAGATACTAATCCACCCTACCCAAAAATCCTCAAAGGAAATGAAGCAAAACCTAGTATCATTCACTAATATGGAAAAACTGTGATTTTAAGCCATTCCTTCATCCAATAAACCAATCCTACTTTCACCCAAACTTTCTTAAGTTATTTAAACTTTCTTTATCCTAACTTTTAGAAATCCCAAAAAGCTTCTACACACAATAAAACAAACTATACTAACATAATAAAATCCGAGGTCTGCTGTAAATAATAATCTCAATATTGATTTTGTTATTTTTAAGCATATATTCATAAATGTAAAGAACAAGGTACAAAAGTAAGCATATTCATCAATGGTGAACCTAAGAGAACAAAATAATATGATACAACACAGGGCCGGCCCAAGCCATTTGGGGGCCTAAAGCCAGAATTCTAAATGAGGCTTTATTTAAGGGAGCCAAGGAAATTTTTTTTTTTGGTTAACTCAACTACACCAGACTGAAACTGAATCTGCTCTTATTCTCAGAAGAGCTGACAACTCAAAAAAGGCAACTACTAAAGAACTCTCATATGGAAACCCTAACCTCTCCTTCCCCTCTTTTCAGTACAAACCTTAATCTCCATCACATAAAAAAGTTGAGAAGCCTATGAAGAGAAGAAACCAAAGGTTCCAAAGTGAAGAAACCCAAAGTGGCCAGCTTCTCACCCCTCTCTTCATTGTTACAAATTAATGGTGGACCCTTAGGGCTTTCCGTCCTATGGGTTTTTCTACCGTATCCCCCATAACTGAGAAGTCATACTGAAATCCGAGGGCATGAATTCATGGTCATCACCATGAAGTGATATAGATTCTTCCCATCAACATATATATATATATATATATATATATATATTTACAATAACAGTTACTGGTTTATGGAGACAAATATGGTAAAAGACATTTATCAATAGTGTTGTACCAAGTGTTGTAATGGTGAAGAGGACAATGGTTGTTGTTAGAACAATGACTGTTGTTTGGAGAGAGGGAAAATGTTGAAAACCAGAGCATTCTCTATAGGGGAAAGAAGACGAAGGTTAGAGGAGAGGTAAAATGAAAGTTCAAATCTCAGACCTTTGTTAGACATACATCCCTAATATTACTATTTTAATAATATTTTGAAATCTGAACTTTTCTTTATCATTTATTGTTTCTGACTGTTTTTCTTAAAAAGAAATATTTTGAAATCCGAACTCTTCTTTATCATTTATTGTTTCTGACTTTTTTTTTTTACTTCCTTAACGGAGCGTTACTATTAGTATAATCCGAGGTGGAATCTTAGTGGCACATATGTTTGACATGTATGGTAGGGGTACCCATATTGTGGGGTATAGTCAAGTATTTTGGTTCTACCCAAAAAAAAAAAAGAGTATTTTGGGGCCTTCTCTTTTTTGGGGGCCTAAAGCCAAGGCTTTGTTGGCCTTATGGACGGGCCGACCCTGATACAACATAGTATGAAGGCTAAAGACCTAATGAAGGCTCACCCACACATGTAGTACAATCCAAAATTAAGAGATGAGGTTAGAACTCTTCGAAGTCATCCCTGATGAGGGCCCATTCTAGGACTAGATTTTGTGCCCTAGAGCTCACTTTCTCTATAGATAGAGAGGAATCCTAAAAATGCCAAATGGGGTCATCTCTTTCCTAATAGACCATGAAATAGCTCCTGATAGCAGTATTGCTCTCAACAAATCCAATTGAGCTCCCAACAAGATCAAATATTAGCAAGAAGCCCTAGAAGGAATAGGGAAAGACCCAGATAGGTGACTCCAAGTTATGATAGATAATAGTTCCAGAGAGCAATCGCAAAAGGGCAATGATTATCAGTAAACAACGAAGAAGAGATTTAGAATAATGTCTACTCACTCATCGAAATGAGTTGATTATATAATAGGTTTGAGGGGAAAATGCTGATATTTATGAATACAATTCTAACTCTGCTCACTAACAATATAACTATGTTACTAGTGACATCTATAGCATTTTTTCCCTTCATTATCATAACATGTTGTCCTCAATTTTTCCAGTTGACATGAGATGGAAGTGCCTTATTTATGTCATAGTTATACATCTTGAATGTGTTTTCCATTTGTTCAAGTGTTTAACTTGTCCATATGTTTCTCATGTTAATTGGATATTGACTTTAGAGTCAGGATGCCCAGGTTATTTAATCCATCATGAGTGAATGTTGTTTGTGTACGACCAAATTTTGAGTATCTCAAAGGGAATGAGACTCTCAAATTTCGGTGTCAAATATCCTCCATCGATCGGACTTTATTATTTTATGTGGGGGACATCCCTTCTGGACTAGATAAATCTAAGTCATTAATAACGCTCGAGAGCAACCTCTGATTAAGGAGGAAGAGATAACAACTTGGAGAAATTTGATTGAATGAGTAAAGGGGGTGCCTAATACCCCATCTGGACAAGCACAGATGCCTCAAAACAGGACTTTCAAAATAAAGAAAAAGAGAGAGATGGGAGAGGGGTAGTTTGATAACCACTCCCCTAACCGAGTCCTCTCTTCCAGAAAGGACATCAGTCCTTTAGTGGGAGAATGAGGAGTTATCCTCCCTCTCTTTTACTGAGGAACTTTAGTTGAGAGGAGACTCTATTGTTCTCCAATCTCCCTTTCCTTTTTGGGAGGAGTAGTGGCATTGCACCCATTGCCAGGTGACAGTAGGGTGAGGACCTGGAAGTGGCCAAGAAAGGCCACGAGGTAGCCTTTCGTTATATTTGGTCAAGGTAGCAGGGGCCTTGCTGCCAAGGTGGGGACGATTGACAACCAATTTAAAGTTAATTTCCATTTAAGGTAGCAAGAGTCAGCCCGTTCAGTCTGGTAGGGTCAATAGATGGGCCCTTTAATTTAATTTTAATTTAGGGGCAGTAAGGTTGGTTCTTGCTGCCAGGATGGGGTCAATTGATGACCCCTAACTTAATTTTAATTTGGGACAGCAAGGGTTGATCCTTGCTGCCAAGATGGAGGTCAATTATAACCCATTTAACTTAATTTCAATTTGGGACAGCAAGGATTGGTCTTTGCTGCTAGGTGGGGTCAACTGATGACTTCTTTAACTTAATTTCAATTTGGGGCAACAAAGGTTGGTCCTTGCTACCAACATGTGGCAATTGATGACCCCTTTAACTTAAAATTTAATTTGGAGCAACAAGGGCCAACCCTGGTTGCCAAGATGGGGTCAATTGATGATCCCTTTAACTTAATCTTAGTTTGGCACAAAAGGACTACTCCTTGCTGTCAAGATGATAGTCAATTAATGACCCTTTTAACTTAATTTAAATTTGGGGCAACAAGGGTTGATCCTTGCTGCCATGTGGGTTCAATTGCTAACCCCTTCAATTTATTTCAATTTGGGTCAACAAAGGTTGGTCCTTCTTGTCAACATGTGGTCAATTGATGACCCCTTTAACTTAATTTCAATTTGAGGCAGCAAGGGTTGATCCTTATTGCCAAGTAGGGTCAATTGATGACCCCTTTCACTTAATCTCAGCTTGGGGCAACAAGGGTTGGTCCTTGCCGTCAAGATGAGGTCAATTGATGATACCTTAAGTTAATTTCAATTTGGGATAGCAAGGGTTGGTCCTTATTGTCAGGTGGGGTCAATTGATGATCCATTTACCTTAATTTCATTTTGGGCAGCCAAGGCTGGTCCTTGTTGTTAGGTGTGGTCAAATGATGATCACTTTAACTTAGTTTCAATTTTTGACAGCAAATGTTGGTTTTTGCTATTAGGCAGAGTCAATTAATGAACCTTTTAACTTAATTTCATTTTGGGACATCAAGGGTTGGTCATTGATGTCAGGTGGGGTTAATTGATAACTCCTTTAACTTAAATTTCAATTTTGGGCAACAAGGGTTGGTCCTTGTTGCAATATGGGGTCAATTGAGGACCACTTTAACTTAGACTTAAATTGGGGCTGCAATGGTTGGTCTTAACTGCCAGATGTGGTCTATTGATGACCCCTTTAACTTAATTTTAATTTGGGGCTGCCAAGGTTGGTCCTCGTTGCCAGGTGAGGTTAATTATTGAACCATTTAACTTAATTTCAATTTGTGACAGCTTGTTCCTTGCTGCCAAATGGGGTCAATTGATGACCCATTTAACTTAATTTTAATTTTGGGGAATAAGGGTTGATCCTTGCTACCAAGATGGGTCAATTGATGACTCCTTTAACTTAGTCTTAATTTGGGGCAATAATGGTTGGTCCTTGCTGCCAAGTGGTTCCAAATATATCAAAATAAGTTACTTCCTATTTTATGGAATACTAGAATGTGGTAGTTGACAAGTTATATTTGTTCTTCTAGTAGATTTTTCAGACAACTGAAACCTGTTGGCATGTAAACGCCTTTGCTATTTCCGCACAAGTTGTAGATTAATTCTTTTTTATATTTGTTGATCTGATGGTATAAAGCGAACATATAATGATTTGTGCACTGCTTATCATACAACTACGTCTTTGTGTGTTGCTGCTATCCTTGATTCAAAGTTTCAAACTAGTTACTTGTGTTTTGCATTCTATAAGTGTCAATGCCTATTTTCAAAGTTTTATTTTGCCTATAAATTATTTTGACAAGCTTGTCACAAATATTCATCTGCCTTTAGCCTTTACAAGAATATACATCATCCGAGCAAGTTGGCCGTGGGAGCAGACTTCCATTGTTTTAAGAACAACATTGTGCCAAAATGGGAGGACCCTATTTGTGCAAATGGAGGGAAGTGGAGCATAAACTTTAATAGAGGAAAGTCTGATACCTGTTGGCTATATACAGTATGATTTTGATTCTACTAGAATAATCAATTTAACAAATTACCAAATTCAGTATCTATGTCTCCTAATTTTCTTTATCCAATTTCTACTAGTTGCTAGCATTGATTGGAGAACAATTCGATTGTGGAAACGAAATTTGTGGAGCAGTTTTCAGCGTCAGAGCTAAGCAGGACAAGTTAGCTCTATGGACCAAGAATGCTTCAAATGAAGATGCTCAGGTAACTGCATTTATACAAATAAATCAACACATGTTTTGTCAACTTCTCATTTATCTCTGATCCATATCCCTTGCTTTTTGTATTATGGCAATACTGAATGATAACAAATGCTCTAGAACTCGAGTGTGTTGTTTCTCTAGATAGCTATATGGTCATTAGTCTTAGTTTCTATGTTTTGTATTAATAGATGTTGGGGTCATCCATATTATTATTATTATTATTTTTCATTTGGTAGCATATGTAAATATGTTTGAGCTATATATATATTGTGATGTCATAAGGGCATCTTAATTACCTATAAAGAAATAAAGCAATGGAAAAGAGGTTTATGTATTTTTTTGATCAGTAAATCACCACGCATATATTTAAATGAAAAAGAGAAAGACACTAAAAAGTTGGGTTTACAAAGAAGTGAACTAACAAAAGCAGAGCATGCTATAACACAAGGCCACTACTAAAACTACCACAATCTATATACACAACAAAGGAGGGAGCAATAAATATAGGACCAAAGGCCGCTGTGAGCGTGAGATTTTACAGCCGTTCCTTTCGGGCCGGGCCCTACAGAGGAACGGCACTAAAACGGCCCATTAGGGGCTCACGGGTTGAATGAGAGTCGCCACCTATTTATTTAGGGGGAATAAGACTCGGGTTTAGATTAGGACCAATGGTCTTGATTGGTGTAAGGGTAAGTGGTTCAATTAAGTCCTGAGGAAGGTGTTAGGCACCTCGGGACCCCCATCTAAGACGGTTACCTACTCCATAAGTTTAAGCCAAATTAAATGAAAATTAACAAAAATTCTTGAGATTTTAGATTATGCCAATCCAAGAAATAGAAAATCCTAAACTAGGGTCGAATCCGGGTTGGGTTGCTTACGTACCCGTTGGAGCGGGATCAGACCGAGCCTAATTTGGGTGGTACTTTAACCCGTACTAGGATTAGGGGGTATGTGTGTGTCCACCGGAGTGACTAGGGTTAGCCCAAAGGCTAGGGTTGCACCATAGTGCTTAAGGTTAGGGTTAAACCATGGTTAAGTATGCTAACCATGGTTAGGGATGAACCCGGGAGTGGATAAGGTTAGATTTTACAGGTTTTGCATATTTTTTATTTTTGAAGGATTTTTCCTAAAGTTTGTGAATTAACTAGGGTTAAGGTAATTAACTAGGGTTAAGGTAATTAACCAAGGTTAAGTTTAACCCTGGTTAGAGTTATGTTAGAGTCTGGAAGGAGCCCAGGGAGTAAAGCAGGTCCTAGAATGGCCTCCTACTTGCTCTGGGCCCTATGCAAGGCCCAAATTCAGAATTACTGGGATTGGCGGTGAAGCTTCAACTGCCAATTCTAGTCTTTCCTGGGAATTGGCTTTGCAGTCACGGGTGAAGGTGGGGATGTGTCCCAGAGGGTCTTGAGACCCTTTGGGACATTCAAGGGCTCTGTCTGAGCCTTAGGCTTGGTCTAAGGTAGACCCACAATGATACTTTTATCAGTTCAAGGGGAAATCTCAAAATGTCGGTAAACTTAGTACTGACATTCTAGGCTATTTCAGATTTGTGGGTTTTAACCATGGTCAAGGAGACTTGGGGAATCTGCAAAGTCAGGGATGGTCATGAGGGACCTTGGGGACTTAACCTAGGCCTTGGAATGAACCAGGGGCCTACAGTATGGGGCCTAGAGCTACTGCAATGGGTAAGCTCAGTACCTCTTGTACATCAAAGAATATTTACACTTTTATTGGTAATAAAAAGATTAGGCAAGTTTGAGTGTCTAAGGGAACAAGTCTTCCCAAAGCTAACCTAGTTGGACTCAAAATAGTTTGGGTACTAAAGAGTGTTTCTTGAATGAATTGAATGCTTGATCATATACTTTGATTGTTTGATTATATGTATGATGATTTGATTTGAATGTTATATTTGAATTTGAATTGATATGAAGATGGATGAAATGCTTGAATTTTAATGTATGAATAATTGGTATGAAATGAATGATGATATGTTCTATAAATGAGATGCTTGTATGTTTTGTATGTAAAATGTTATGATGAAATGAAATTTCACTACATTATGTTCAACTGAGTGGTTCCGTAAGACTTTGGTATCCACACTAGTTATTACAGCGCAACTACCTAACAAGCTCATGAATTAGAACATTCTTATTCATTATTTGATGATATGTGTGTTTTATAATAATGATTTGATTTGATATATGATAGAATATATTAATTAATTATATGATGAATGAATAGAGGTTGAATTTATAACTTTGTATCTTATGTTTTGAAATGAATATCTTATAAATTTAAATAAGCTTGATTAAAATAATTGGTTTCATGCTTGAAAATCCTTAGTACTTAATTGTTTTATCTTTTTGATGTTGCCATAGGAGATATGTAATAAAATGATTAAAATCTTACTTAATCTCCTAATTGAATCGTAAATGGTATCTTGAGCCTAATTGATAAAATTAATGATATCATTGTCATAAATGGATGATCTAAACTTTATGCAAATAAATGAAATTCTTAAATTTAATTGATGCATATGTTTATGAGAAGCCTTATCTCAAATATTCTATTTAGATCATATAATAAGGGGGAACTTGAGACATTTCATTCTATTATTATGTCATCATCAAAAAGGGGAAGATTGTTAGCCTTTAGGTTTTGACCTAAGGTAACATCTTTGATTTTGATGATAACACAATAATAGAATGACATTTGTGTTACTAATGTTTTATTGAATTTAAGTGTAATTCAGCTTATGAAGAACATTAGCACATCATTTAAGGTAAAAAAATGAAAATAGCAACCAAGCAAAAAAGATTCTCCATCAAGCTATAAGAAAACAATTGGATCAAGTTGAGCATATTGAAGATCATGCCCAAAGTCCAAGTTGGATCTTAAAGCTAAAGAAATCTACTCAAGATCAAGATTGAAGATTAAAGATTGTGTAGGGGGATTCGGATAAAAATTTATGTGGAAACTGGATCCTGATGATTTTTACACCATAGAAAGCAACTAAAATTATATAGGAGTTTTAGTCACATTACCTCGGTGAATGATATTCACCAGTGAAGCTAAATCCACTCGAACCGTCAGAACTCTTTGTAGAGATTTCTCAAAGAATTATTGAACCTCAATCCTTGTTCTTCGTTATCCCCAGAAGCTTTAGAATCTCTACTTGGAATTTAAGAAGCAAGCAAGAAGAAGATGGAGTAATGGTGTAGACTTTCTATCATCCACAACCTTAGGGTTCAAAACCCTTAAGATGAAAAAATCCAACTTGAAGCACACCATATAGCTCACAAAAATCCCTAAGGACACTCTCTAGGGGCTCACGGTTTGGAGAGAGAGGAGAGAGTGAGTGAAAAAATTCTAGAGAATTATGAATAATACCTCCCACACATTTTGGGTGTTGGGGGTATTTATAGATTGAATCTAATCCAAATCCTACTCCAACTTGATCTTATCCCTTAGGAATTATTTATCAATAATAACTCTTATTATTAATTAAACAATATCCTAGTTTATCTATAACTACTTTATTTATAACAAACCTACTAATTAAAGAGTCCTTTTCCAAAAAGGATTCTTCAATTTAAAGAGATTAACCAACAAAAATCTCCAAATCCAATGAGGAGATCTCCCAAGGGGGGGAAGGCATGAGCACAAGGGGGCCGTGGACTTTGAGGAGTCTTGGACTCCTAGTTTGGATCCAATTTCATCTTTTATTAATCCTACTTGCATTCCCACAATTGGAATTTAATTCTATGATTAATAGAGTTATTACTCAATAATCATTCAAGTAATCAAATCCTAATCTAATTAGGATTTCTAAAATCGGCGCCCCACCCTAGGGTTTAAACCCATGGGCTTGGGCCCATATTAAAGGTCCATTCTAAATGGGTTTATGGATATGGGTCAAACTCATTTCCTCTTTAATTAGGTTAATTAAATAATTACTAATATAATCCCCAGATTTAAATTAATAATTAATTTAAACCATAGATTAACTTTTAATCTATTTAATCAATGATTAACATTTAATCATTTAGATAATTGATTAACTTTTAATCAATTTATGAGCTTGTATTTCTTATGTGAGTATCTCTACTGATTACTCTGTGATATTCTTACCCTGACTTACCCAATGTTATCGCATTGACCCTAAACAGGAATTACATCAGAATTGCAAGTGACGTGAGATATCCATGTTGCAATTGAATCCAGTGTATGAACATTAACCAATACAGATCCCGCCACATGAACTTTTTAATTCAATTGATCAATCTAAATACATTATCTCTAATGGGCCTTTGAGATTTTTTTTTATATTATCTAACTCATAGCCCATTGCACATCATCCGGGTTTCCAAGACTTCTGATTAAGCCATGAGAAACAATTTCTCATGTAAAACATTTTGAGTAAATCCTCTTATAAGTATAATATTTTTTAATAAAAACATATTTCAAAATTGTTTTGTTTCAAAATTACCTGCGCAGGATTTAAACTTAATCGACAGTCTTACCCAGAAGTTGGATAATCTCTCAAATTAATGAGTATGAATTTCTTGTTTGAAATTCATTATGACTCGAACAACTTTCTGACTATCCAACTGTCACTGTATCGTATTCTCTAAGGTAGAAAATACTTTGGTGAAATCAAAACAGTCAGATTACTGCTCAGTTATAAATGAACTCATCAGATCTAAGGATCATTAAAACTGTTTAATGTAAATGAGAGACCAACTATCTGATAATATGTTTATGCAAGAGGTGTCTCATTGAATGTAATCAGTCAGTATACATTTAAGCACTCATATGCTGATGTATAGTCTACACTACAATAGTTCGAGATAGAACTATATCTCAACTACTAAGAACATCTTAGCATAGTGACAGTCATATAAGTGAAGTGTCCAGCTTCACCCATAGCTGTGACTATATAAGGTATAAGGAACTGGAATGTTATATATACCTGTGATAATCCAATCACATAACTTTCCTACAATATATTCTAAGGACCTTTATCGATATCTCATATCGTATAGATCATCTCCTGATCATGGTCAATTACCTATAATGAATGCACAATAGATTAAGAAAAAGTCTTTATTAATCAAATTAATAAGAATCTAACAATCTAAATGACTTTTCTGGGTATCATGTCTAATAATCTCCCACCTGCCCTAAAAGTCACTATGTCATAAATTTCAATCCCATACTATCTAAGTGTGTTACAAATACTTTATCCGATAAAGCTTTAGTCATCGGGTCAGCAACTTTAAGTTGAGACCTAATCTTTGTAACAATAATATCTTGTTGTATCTCTCAATAATCTCATTAAGGAGAAGATACTTCCTCTATGTGAAAAGTGAGCATATAATCCCTAGTCCTTTTCAGGTACTTCATGATATGCTTCACAGTAGTCCAATTATCTGATACTTGGATTCCTTTGGAACTGACTAACAATTCCCACTGCATAACAGATATCCGGTCTAGTACATAACATGACATACATGAGACTCCCAACTGCCGAAGCATAAAGACACCTCTTCATCTACTCCATCTCATCAACTGATGGAGGGGCCATCTTTTTAGACAAAGTGACACTATGTCTAAAAGGAATGAGTGTTGTCTTACAATCACTCATACTGTACCTAGACAAAATCTTGTCTATGTAGGAAGTTTAGCTCAATCCTAACATTCGGCGTTTCCTATCTCTTAGAATCCTCCGAGAATATAGGATGCCTCTCCCAAGTCTTTCATTGAGAAATACTGAGAAAGCCAAATCTTGACTGATGACAACATCCCTACATTATTCCCAATGAGTAGGATATCATCTACATAAAGAATTAGAAATACTACCGGTCTCCCACTGTCCTTCTTGTATATACAAGATTCCTCTAAATTCTTTTGGAATCCAAATTCTTTGATCGAAAGATCAAATCTTTGGTTCCAGCTTCTGGAAGCTTATTTTAAACCATATATCGATTTGTTGAGCTTGCATACCATGTTCTCTTGGTTAGGAGCAATGAAGCCCTCAGGTTGCTTCATATAGATGTCTTCATCTAACATTCCATTAAAGAAAGTAGTTTTGACATCCATTTGCCATATCTCATAGTTATGGTGTGCAGCAATAGCTAGCAATATCTTGATGAATTTGAGCATAGCTACAGGTGAAAAGGTATCCTCATAATCAACTCCTTGAATTTGAGTGTAATCTTTTGCAACAAGTCTAGCTTTATAGGTCTCCACGTTACCATCAGCACTCAATTGCAAACATGTACAATGGATTCAGAATCCATGCACCATGAATTAGGGAAACCATTCAGAAAGTTTGACTCAACAGTAAATAGTACTTCAAAGCATCACATACCTTGAATACTGGCGCGACCCTTCTTAAGAGTTGTGAGGTAAGTCCTACAGTTCCTCTTCTAGGGGCCTATTTTACCACAGTGGAAACACTTTCCTTTGCCTTTCTTATCCTTGCCAGCATCTCCTGATGAACCATTGGCAACTATTGCCTTAACCCAGTTGTCATTAAACATCCCTTTACCTTTGTTTCTCTTCCTTTTCTTTTCAGACACCATCACAGGTATAGGTCTTTCAACAAATATGATTTCACCATCAATATCTTTTCTAATCTCATCTTCCACAGCCAACAGTGAGTCTAATAACCCACTTAGAGTCATCTCTAACTTGTTTATATTGTAATTCACTACAAACAAGTTGAATGACCGAGGGAGTGACTGTAGAATAGTATTGATTTTACTAATATGATCCATCTCTCCACCGTACATCTCCAGTTCTTTAATAAAACTCATCATCTTCATGACATGTTCTCTGACTGAAGTTCCCTCTTTCATCTCGGTGGAAAGAAGAGACCTTAACGCTGTTTGTTTGACAGACTTATTCTCTTCACCAAACATCTCATGTAGGTGATGCAATATTTCTGAAGTATTATCCATATGATTATAATGGTTATACAATATAGTGGATAATGATGCTAACACCCAATCTCTTGTTGTCTAATTAGAACAATTCCATAAATCAACTTCAGCTAACAGATCTGGTGTTGAATTCAGGAGAACCATAGGTTTAGGAGTTGTAAGACACAGGGTAAGCTTTTCAGTAGAGAGTACCAGGTATATCCTAAATTCCTAGTCTACATAGTTAGTTCCGACTAACTTTTCATCATGAAGAATTTCAATAATAGGGTGAAGGCCTGTCATGATCTAATCAAATGACAAACAAGATAGTATTAGGGATCTATTGTATTCATTAATTACTATTAGATTATGGGTCTGTTTCTAATAGTATTGCCAATTTAGGAAGTTTCAATTGGCATCGAATACATAAACACTGCCTTATGTAATCTAGCCTTTGGGCACAATATCACATCGCCTTGAATAGGTAAATAGAAACTATCTTCTCCATTTTCACAGATCATATCTTATGAATCCTGGAGCATTCGATCTACTGTCTGATCTATAAGGGATGTTATACTCACGCTTTGACATTATTGTATAATATCTCTTATTCATGTGCCCACCTACCATGAACCTAATAAACATCTAGCGAAAGCTCACGCTTTGAGGTTATTGCTCCCACTATTTGCTTATACAGTTTTCACCATGTTCTCACATAGGTGAGAGAGATTGGGCCCGACTTTGGCCTATTAGCGTACTCACACTCCCCACTATAAGATCACATAGTGTATGACAGAAGATCATAATACTTAGGAACTTGTTCCTAATCTTATATACACATGATATATTAAGACAATTATTTCAACAGAATAATTAAACATAATTAAAAGATATCATCTCATGATAATAATAACAGTAATAAACATCATATGAGATTAATAGTTATGGGTTAGTAAAATTAAAATGCATGGATGGAAGAAAATGGGATAAGAACAAAGGCAGCTCGCAAACTCCTTCACGATCCCTTCCTTTATCTTCTTATTGAGATCATCATCGTAGCATCCTCCTTAATAGCATCTCCACCAATGCATTATATGGAATTTAAATGGCATTAGGAAAACCAGTATTCCATTCGCCATTTTTAGGGAAACCGAATGAATCTGCCCTTTACAGATTGCCAAAACCTACTACATATTATCCTCTAATATGAATGCATCAATGATAAACAATTTATCATAAAAAAAAAGACCCATAAGTGATGGAGTACCTTTTTTATTTTTAAAAGATTTAGAATTTATAACAATTATCAATTCGTTCGATAATATCTATATCTTATATAGATCAAACCCCGGAGAATAGAATAATTGTATTTTCCATAAAACAATTTTCATAAAATTATTTTTTTAAATATAAGATAGAATTTTCTTCAATCTCTACAATATTTTATTTTTCACTTGAATGCAAGATCCTTTCTCGAATGCAAGATCCTTTCATATAGAATGGTTCTACTATTATCCAAGATTAAAATAAAAATTAAGAGAATCGAAAATCGTAAATATGATCTCATCATAAAATATGGTTTTATAATTTTTTGAATAAAATCTATTTATAGGAAAAATTTATGCGGAAACTGGATCCCAATGATCTTTACACAATAGAAGGTAACTAAAATTATCTAAGAGTTTTAGTTATATTACCTCGGTGAATGATGTTCACCGGTGAAGCTAAATCCACTCGAACCGTCAGAACTCTTTGTAGAGATTTCTCGAAGAAATACTCGAAAGCTCGATCCTTGTTTTTCGCTATCCCCACGAAGCTTTAGAATCTCTACTTGGAATTGAAGAAGCAAGAAGAAGAAGATGAAGTAATGGTGTAGACTTTCTATCACCCACAACCTTAGGGTTCAAAACCCTTAAGATGAAAAAACCCAACTTGAAGCACACCTTGTACCTCATGAAAATCCCTAGGGGCACTCCCTAGGGGCTCACGATTTGGAGAGAGAGGAGAGTATAAGTGAAAAAAATCTGGAGAATTATGAATAATACCTCCCCTCATGTTTTGGGTGTTGGGATATTTATAGATTGGATCTAATCCAAATCCTACTCCAACTAGATCTTATCCCTTAGGAATTATTTATCAATAATAACTCTTATTGTTATTTAAACAATATCCTAGTTTATCTATAACTACTTTAGTTATAGCAAACCTACTAATTAAAGAGTCATTTTCCAAAAAGGATTCCTCAATTTAAAGGGATTAACCAACAAACATCTCCTAATCCAAGTAGGAGATCTCCCAAGGGGGGGGGGGGGGGGGGGGGGGTGTGAGGACAAGGGGGGCGTGGACTTTGAGGAGTCTTGGACTCCTAGTTTGGATCAAATTCCATCTTTTATTAATCCTACTTGCATTCTAACAATTGAAATTTAATTCCATGATTAATAGAGTTATTACTCAATAATTATTTAAGTAATCAAATCCTAATCTAATTAGGATTTCTAAAGTGGGTGCCCCACCCTAGGGTTTAAACCCATTGGTTTGGGTCCATATTAAAGGTCCATTCTTAATGGGTTTATGGATATGGGTCAAACTCATTTCCCCTTTAATTAGGTTAATTAAATAATTACTAATATAATCCCTAGATTTAAATTAACAATTAATTTAAATCATAGATTAACTTTTAATCTATTTAATCAATGATTAACATTTAATCAATTAGATAATTGATTAACTTTTAATCAATTTATGAGCTTGTATTTCTTATGTGAGCATCTCCACAGATTGCTCTACGACATTTTTACCTAGCTTATCCAATGTTATCCCATTGACCCTAAACAGGAATTACATTGGAATTGCAAGTGACGTGAGATATCCATGTTGTAATTGAATCCTAGTGTATGAACATTAACCAATACGGATCCCGCTACATAAACTTTTTAATTCAATTGATCATTCCAAATACATTATCCCTAATGGGCCTTTGAGATTTTTTTATACTATCTAACTCATAGCCCATTGCACATCATCCGAGTTTCCAAGACTTCTGATTAAGCCATGAGAAACAATTTCTCATGTAAAACATTTTGAGTAAATCCTTTTATAAGTATAATATCTTTTAATAAAAGTATATTTCAAACTTGTTTTGTTTCAAAATTACCTGCGCAGGATTTAAGCTTAATCGACAATTTTACCCAAAACTTGGATAATCTCTCAAATTAATGAGTATAGATTTCTTGTTTGAAATTCATTATGACTCGAACAACTTTCTGACTTTCCAATTGTCACTGTATCGTATTCCCTAAGGTAAATAGTCAGATTACTGCTCAGTTATAAATGAACTCATCAGATCTAAGGATCATTAAAACTGTTTAATGTGAATGAGAGACCAACTATCCAATAGTATGTTTATGCAAGAGGTCTCTCATTGAATGCAATCAGTCAATGTACATTTAAGCACCCATATGCTGATGTGTAGTCTCCAGTACAATAGTTCGAGATAGAACTACATCTCAACTATTGAGAACATCTTAGCATAGTAGCAGCCATATAAGTGAAGTGCCCAACTTCACCTAGAGCTATGACTATATAAGGTATAAGAAACTGGAAAGTTATATCTACCTGTGATAATCCAATCACATAACTTTCCTACAGTATATCCTAAAAACATTTATTGATATCTCATATCGTATAGATCATCTCATGATCATGGTCAATTACCCATAATGAATACACAATAGATTAAGAAGTCGTCTTTATTAATCAAATTAATAAGAATCTAACAATCTAAATGACTTTTCTGGGCATCATGTCTAACAGATTGAAGAGTCTCAAGAATGTTTTATAGTTTATTATTTAGTCTTTGAGAGTACTTAGGATTTATGTAAGAAATCCTCAAAGTTTGGTCAGTTGAATTGTTCAAATACTTAGATTGACCATAAGTTCCTTAAGACTTATTGAATATCAATTTAGGGACCTAAAACATGATAAATATCTTGTTAAAAATAAAGTATAAGACTAAGCAAATCATGCTTATCATATTGGTTAAACAAAGATGAGTTTTCTATGAAAAATCAGAGGACTCATCGATGAGTGGGTTTGAGTAACTGACACTCGTCGATGAGTGAAGTAGCAGAAACTACTGTTCTGTTTTTTCCAACCTGAATCCTTGAGGACTGAGCAGTGCTCTGGTGCACTCGTCGACGACTACTTGCGAGAAACGCCTAACTGCTAGTTTTTAACAGCTCTTTGAGTTCCAATGAAGCCTCAAACGGCTATATTTTTGAAAGAGTTATAAATATGATTGATTTATGAATGAAATTAAAAACTCCAATACATCTAATCATTTAATCCATTACTCCAAGCTTAGATTTTAAATCTATTTTGTTATAACTTAGAATCCCCAAATCCAAGTTCTTGAGCTTTTCAACTCCAATCTTTGGGAGATTTTCAGAGAGTGTTAAAGGCATTTATCGGCTCGTATAAGGAACATTATCTGAGTGCAAGAACTACTATTGTCAAAGAGGTTAAATCAAGACGTCCGTGGAAGTCTTGTCCATGAAGTCAGAAGCTTTGTAAAGGTTTGGTCACTACCCGAAAAGTGGACTAAGTCTTGGGAGGATTGTTCCCTAGTAAGGTTTGATCTTCACCCGAAAGAAGATTGACGATTGAGAATAAATCGTGGTGAATCCTCTAACGGGTATAGCTTAAGGCGGGGACGTAGGCGGGTTGCCGAACCTCGTCAACAACATCGTGTGTCATTGTGTTTACATCTCTTTAACTCTTATCTATATCTAATTATTTTGCATTATTGGTAGAATTGCTAAATTTCTAATTCTTTTTAATTTATATAGTTGAAATTCCGCTTAAGGAATTAGGAAGAATTTTAATTTTCCATTGACCCTATTCCCCCCCCCCCCCCCCCCATTAAGGTCCAATACCTAGGCAACATCAGGTTGCTAGGACTCCCAAGGGAAGATCTAGGTAGCTCCGTCTCATTAGCCAATTTTTGAAATGTTTCTACAAAACACAGTTTGAGTAAAAAATCTGGTTTTCTTTGATTCAAAAGGATGAGTTGTTTACAAAAATGGTTGACTCGTAAAAAGAGGCTTATGGTGGCCAACACTGAACATTTTTAAAAAGATGAGACAAAGAGAAGGTAAGAGGAGGAAGGGTGTTTCTTGGTCACTGTCTGGTTGGACCAACCTTTCCTGCTGCTTGCTTGCCCTGACCCCGGACGACTTCAATTGTAAGAGCCTCGGTCCACCAACGGATGAGTAGGTAGTGACTGGATGATGTTTCGGCACTGGTGGAGAGGGTGCAGATCTACTCTCCTGCTAGATATTCTACTTCGGTAGCATCTTTAACATCCAACTCTTCAAACAACTGGGCCATATCGAGTGTTTCTGGATTTGGAATCCCTGAAAATTCAATACCAGGCTGAGGGCTTAGGATATTGGCAAGGATCGGTTCTGATGACAAAGGGATTTCTGGGTATACTTCTGAGTCTGCAGGCCGGAAGGTTTCAATTGGGAAGATTACTGATATATGGGGTCGGGGTTCAGGTTTTGTCAACCTGCTATTTTTCTTTGTTAGCTTTGCGAGGCAGTTTTCCATCTTAGGCTTGTATCCTAACCGAAATGGCTGTGTAGCGAGGCGGAACATATCTCTTTCTCATTCCCTGATTTCTGGCTCTCAGGCCTAACTCTTGTTGGCAGTTCATTCTAGCCATCATCCTGACGACTGACGATATTTTCTACTCTCTTTGCTCTTCAATCTGAGTGACATAGCTGACCTGCTCAAACTGGTATGTAATGAAGACAATGCCTTGCTCGAACTCCTGGATGTTCCCAAAAGAACTCGCCAAATCCCCCGAGAGGATCATGTCCAGCTGGTCATCATAAATAAACTTGATTCTCTGATGTAAGGGGAAGAGAATGACTCTGACCGCGTGGATCGGCCTCCCGAGGAGCAGGGTAAATGAGGCAAGCACATTAACCACTTGAAAGTTCGCTATAAATTGCACTGGACCAACCATGATGGTCAGGTCTATGTCAACCAAATTTTGCCTGGAAGAATTATCAAATGCCCTGATGGTCATGGGCCTTTTCTTTACTTAATTGAGATTCAGACCCAGGCTCCGCAAGGTGGACTGAGTACAGACATTCAGTCCAAATCCATTGTCAATTAATACCGTCGAGAGGATTCTGTCTAAACACTGGACTGCAGACATTTAGTCCAAATCCATTGTCGTTGTTTCATATTTCTTCCTCTGTGAAGGTTATGATTCTGGTTTCCAAAACCTGCCCCACCATCTGTCCCTGTTTTTCGGGCGAGATGCTTGGTGTCACATGGGCATTATTGAATACCCGGAGCAGCTACTTCCTGTGATGTTCAGAGGTTAAAAGGAGACCCATATTAGAAATCTGGGCGGGGGTCTTGCTCAACTGGTGGGCAATGTTAAACTTTATGCTCTTTCTAGGATTTTCAGCAATACCGCAGATTTTCAGGATTTTCGCTCCCTTTTCTTGGTCTGGTTCCTTCTCTTTTTTCGACTCATCCATTGGGGGTTAGTATACTCTACTCGATCGGGTTAGATTGACTATGCTTTCATTCTCAAGGATGAGAGAATGAGGGGCCGGTACACGATATAGAGTGAAGGCAGGAGAGGATATGTAGGGGATTTTGACAGGGCCAACTGAGGCAGAAGGTTGTACTGGGGCCATAGGCCTGTTTGTAGGACAAGGGATAATGTAGACAATTTGCTCTTCTTTAGGTTGGAGAGAGGAAATTTGAACTGGAGGCTGGATGATCTGAATGTTCGACTAGGGGAAAGAGATTATGATGGGAGGCTGGTAAGACGGTTGAATGATTCTGTTATCCATTGGATTCTACTTGGTCCTGGTTGGACTGCCCTAAGCTCTTCCCATTCAATAAATTTGACTTGTCCATGAGGTGGGGGCAGTAGAGCTTGGTTGATAGTGGTGTTCTCAGGGACCAGTTCGACCTTACCTCCATCCAAAAGGTCTTGGATAGCGTATTTCAGGGCAATACAGTTATCTGTATCATGCCCACGACCTTGATGAAAGGCACAATGATGATCTGCTCGATAGTTTCGGCTTTGCTTGTCGGGTGTGAGAAGGGTTGTAGGTCCTCTCAAGGTAAGGAGACATTGCTTGTTTAAGGATTTGAAAAGCTGACTTAGAGAGTAGGGTAGAGGGGTGAAATTCCGAGGAGGTTTGTCCTGTTGGCGAGCTTGCCCCTGGTTTTGTCGGGCTAGTAGGGCATTTTTGGGTAGTGTTTGTTGCGGCTGAGCGGTTGGGCCGGTAATCTAATTGGTGTTGCAGGAGCCACCATCTATACTTTTTCTCTTCTTCTTTGGTCTCTCTAACCATTGCTTCTGTTTCCTAGTACTGTTGTTCGTGGCGGAGTTAACTCCTAGACTGGAGTGGATGGCACCACTCTTGTTTGCGGGCTCTAGTCTTGACAATTGTGCCAAAGTCTATTTGGGTATCAGAGTCGGTATTCAAGCTACCATATCTCTTCATCTGGTTGCGTATTCCATAAAAGACTCATTGTTTTGCTGGCTCATCTGTTCCAGTTGATTCCTCTGAGATAAGAGCTATTGGTTGAAAGAAAACTACTCTACGAAGATATCCATGACAGCAAGCCAAGTTCTGATCCTATGCTTGTCTACTGTCATCCACCAAGCTAGGGCTACCCCCTTTAGGCTCTTCTGGAAGCATTGAATGAGAAGAGGTTAATTTTTGTCATGTTGGAGCATGTCCCCTAGGTACAGATATAGGTATTGTTTCGGGCACCTTGTGCTTTCATATTTCTCAAAATCGAGCATTTTAAAACCCAGGAGAATTACATCTCCGGATGAGAATGTCAGGTCTTCTAGTAACAAACCTGAGCTGGAGTATGCTCCTTTCATTCTTCTCATTTCCTCTTTCATCTTCTTAATCTCTTCATGTTGGTCCCTAAGGGACTGCATGGGGTCAGAGGATGACGGTCTCTCATGGATGGCCTGGGATACCCCGGGCTGCTCTTCCCCATCATATTGTCCATAACCAGTTTGGCTCCCGTCAGGCCATAATACACACAAATACTGACATGCATGCACAAATACATGTGTGTGAATAGGTAGCATATGCATGATGCATAGGCAACGCTGCCTGTATCATGCGTTTGAGTAACATGTGGCACTCATAAAAATACCTAATGTGCGGGTTCCCTATTCTTAACATGTGGTAAAAAATAGCGTAATTGAAGATGTCTAGGCTACCCCATTGAATGTCGGAAACATCCGCCATTAACCCTACTTGGTCAGCAATCATCCTCTATGGTTAATTTGGCCCAACCTAGGTTATAGTTTCTCCTGTGCAATCGAACGACCTAGACTTCTTCGATTGGGTTGACTTTTTGTCATGTATTAGGGAAGGGGATTCACATATTTCGTTTTCCCTTGCACAAATGCGTGACACATAGGCAAAGTTGCCTATGGGTCATTCATATAGCCTCTCTCTTTGTCTATATATATATATATATATATATATATATATATATATATACTTACTTCTAATTTTAAGTTCAAAGGTTATTACGTAATTTATTTATGAGCAATAGTCCCCTCGTCGGCCGAGGAGGGGACTGTTCCTCCTCGCTCTCACATAGCCGACCCTTTAACTCCTTTTTAACTTGGGTTAGTTTATTTTAACCCTTCAGTTAAATTTTTTTATTATATTTTTCTAAAAACCAAGGGTAAATGGGTGAACCCTAAAGGTGGATGAATCTTAACCACAGTTAAATGGGGTTAGAAGAGGGACACATGGCATGAAAATGGGAGCCAAGATGGCCCTCCTCGTGTCACCGACCGAGGAGGTGACTATTTTCCTTTATTTATATTTATTTAAGCGTTTAGGTGGGTTAGGTTTGAGAGGTTTCTTAGCAAAATGGGTTTGAGTTTGCCTTTGTTGAGAGTCTGCTCGCTGTATTGATGCTCTACCATACTCAGCACAGACAATCCCCACTCCCTAGTGACAGACCGTTTGCTAACTTAGAGTGTTAATATGCCAATTAAACTAGATAGGAAGTTACTGACCTTACACAACCTTTTGCCACCCCTAGTGACAGACCATTTGGTAACTCAAATAGTGTTAATATGCCAATAGGAACCAACCACCCGGGGAGGGGGGGACCACGCCTTAGGAAGCAGAGGTTCCCTTCCACTTGTTGGCCACCCTCAAGGATTTATCCCTACTTACTCGGTGAGTGTGGATGGAGGGTCTGCACGTGCCCGGAGGATTGGTCGGGTGCTCTAAGAGGTCTGGACACCCTCATACCCAAAAAAAACACTGACCTAACACAACCTTTGGCCACTACTAGTGAGTAGTGATGGACAATTTGCCTGCTTAATAGTGTTAATATGCAAATAAAACTGCTGTAACCGAACCCACACAACCTGTTGCCGCCCCTAGTGACGGACCGTTTGCTAACTAAAGTGCGTTAGTGTGCAAATTAAACTACCATTTAGAGGCTGACAAGCACTTTCTATATGTAAAGCAAAAATTTAGCATACATATCTGACGTCGTATTTGTAATAGTTGCTTTCATTCTTATTTCAGAAATGCTCCGCATCTTTAATTGAAATTTGTTGTTGCAGATGAGCATTGGGAGACAGTGGAAGGAGTTTCTTGATTATAAAGGCAGCATAGGGTTCATATTTCATGTAAGGGTTTTTAATTTAATATGTGCGTAAGGTCATTTATTTATCTACTATTAGTTTTTAATTAATCACGAGTTAGGTCCATGAATCATGATGTTCTACTCTGCAATTTCAGGTTGATGCAAAACAGTATGACAAATTGGCCAAGAATCGATATGTCATATGAGCTGCACAGTGTTTACTCTGGCAAAAACTGAGTTAATGCAAAAGGTGTTGTTCCCATAGGGGTAAATTACTTGTAATCGCTATAAAAAATTACTGTTTCAAAAGAATTCGAACAGTACATCAATCTTTATTCCAGAAATTTCTGTCCTTGAAAATGGTTAGAAAATTGGTAACTCATGTGAAGTGAGGCACGGATACTTCGCTCTCTTTAAGAAATTTCGTGCCCCCCACAAATAAATTGGGTTGCTAGACACGATGTCTCCATGATACAACAGCTCTACACAAATCTATCTCTAACTATAAGTGTGCATTACTTATAGCCGCACACCTTACCCTGTTTCTTACCTAGCATCTCTCAAAAGAAAAATTCTCAAACATAAGAAAACATAATAGTAGAGAAAACATTTTTTAATCTTCTCTGTCCCTATGGAAAGGGAATATACATAGTATATATAAAAAACTAATTAAAGTTTTTGGAATTCTAAAACTGTCACATTAGTGACTAATAATTATGATAATAAATATTTGTAACGTTTCCACCATTAAAGCCTTAAATGACTATAATAAAATAAAATAAATTAATATTTAATTTCTTTTATTTAATTAATTTTGAATCATAATCACTCAAAGGTACAACAATCCCCCTACTTGATTCAAAAATAATAAAAGCGTGAAAAAAAAATAAAGTTACTGTGTAAAATTAGATTTAATACATAAACAAATGTGTCACATAGATTTGAACATTTGTATAGTTTAAAGTAAAATTCTCACCAGATACTCAGTTGCCATAGTCATAGATCTTGGTATTCAAAACTGAACTCTTTTAGTGATGAGTCCTTATACCATAAACACACTAACTCTTACAAAGTTTACAGGCTTCTAAGCCAGTACTTTTCGGTCATGTGCTTTTATCCAGTTTAATAAGTGCTCTAGAGAAATAGCCAATTTCTCATAGGAAGCGGCCCCACTTCCACACTTATATAAGTGAGTCTACCAAGGATGTCTACATGACTCTACATCTCACTCAATAGAGCTATAGATTTCATTAAGAGGAAACCCTCAACCTCTAATCGTCACATGCTTTATGTAATATTCACACTATAGGAAGGGACTTGGAGAATAATAATATAAAAATATTATTCTCCTATTATAGCGCATCATCTCAAACCACTTAGTTACTTATTCTTCCCATTAAACCTGTTCTTGGGATCTCCTGTCTTCAGGTTGGGTTTCCATTACAGTTGGTTTATTTTCCAATTGGCTCAAGTCTCATTCCCCTCGATGTGCTCCTCTTGCCAGGCCTTTAGGAAAGAGATCTCCACCAAATTTTCTGGCAATCTGATTTCATTTTCAGATATAAATCCATCTCATAGAAGATCTCAAATATAATTTTATCTTGTAGGAATTCTCTTAGATATAATTTCATTTCATAAGAATTCTTTTAACTATAATTCCATCTCGTAGGAATTCTCTTGAATATAATTTTGAAAAATTTTTAAATACAATTAGAGACTTACCATTATACCAAGTGTTATTAGCTCAACCAATTGCAACATTGCAATCACAAATAATTTTAATTACAGGGATTATTTTATTCCAAAAAAGAAATATCGAACAAAAAGTTCTGAAGCCACTCAACTTCTTCTCCTACTAAGACTAGAGCTATTAGTGTCGATTTCATAGTAGAAATCGACCTAATTAATTTTGCCTTAGAATATTAAGAAACATCATTATTACCAATTATGAATATATAATTACTTGTTATTTTATATTCATTAGAAATAGAATTCCAATTAACATTACTATACATTTCGATTTAAGAAGAGTATCTACCATAATGAAAATCAGAATATATGATTTTCTTTAAATATTTAAATACTTTAAATATTTAATGATTCTGCTAATTGCATCCCAATGCTCCCTGTTGGAATTACTAGTGTATTTTCTTAATTTCCCGATTGCATATGAGTACAGTTCATAGCATACATCGAGCTTCCAATTAAACTAGCATATTCATTTTAGTTTATACTATCTCCTTCATTAGGTAATAGATTAAAACTAGGATCATAAGAAGTACAAATATGATTACAATCGGAATGATTGTATTTTAATAATAATTTCAAATGTAATGGGATTGAGATCTCATCATCCCTCCTTATTATTTTAATTCAAATAATAAAATTTGCTTCTCC
The DNA here is from genome assembly GCA_015143295.1 of Tetracentron sinense. Taxonomy (NCBI): domain Eukaryota; kingdom Viridiplantae; phylum Streptophyta; class Magnoliopsida; order Trochodendrales; family Trochodendraceae; genus Tetracentron; species Tetracentron sinense. The sequence continues at coordinate 48,769,556 of CM026551.1, read as the reverse complement.
ATTTTAAATTAAGATGACAAAAATTCTTTTGTCTAATTTATGATTTTTTGATTTGTTCCAAAAATTAGTAAATCATCTACATATAGGCAAATGATTACTCCACAGTCACCATTATACAAATGATTACTCCACTATCACCATTATATTTGTAATATATAAATATCACTTTCATTTATACTATATCCATGAGTTATTATCGGTCAAGTGCACAAGTGTTAAGTCTAACCGCGGTTAGAGGGTATTTATCCATGGTTAGATGAGCTAACCAAAGCTAAGGAGGTCCTACAAGTCTCTTTTTGGTCTTTTTGGTCTTTTTTATATTTTTTGAGATTTTTGGGGATATTTGAATGTTTTTTATATTTTGGTTATATTTGAATGTTTTTGGTGTTTTGAGATTTTATCATGTTTTTGGTATTTTGAGATTTTATCATGTTTTTGAATTTTCATATAGGTAAGGTTTTGACAAACTTAACTAAAGTCAAATTTAGTCCAAGAGTTTGGCTAAAAGATTATAGTTTAAGACATAAAGAGGGATGTGCCTTATGAATAGTAAATGGTCTATTACCAACACCTATTTTGTTGGATTGATGTTGATAATAGATCAAATACCATTGTCTTTAGTATGAAACATTTTTAAGAATGTCCTCTTTAAGTCCTTACACCATCATTTATCTTAAGTCCTTAAACCATCACCTACCCATTCAACATAGAACATGAAGAAAAAAATAAAGAAATGAAAGAAAATGAAAACTCATCCTCTCCCTTTTAAGGTGGTTCATTTACATCATTATTAATGATGTAATGTTGCTCTAAAGAATGTTAGGGAGGGGATGAGCTTTCACAAAAAATTCTAGAAAGATGACTAGAATCTCAAAAGAAAACAAAATGAAAAAGAGAGGTATAGCTTTAGCTTCCACTCTCTATGGGCCTACCCATATCCACACTTGTGGGTACATAAAAAAGAAGAAAATATGTACATGGAAAGGAAAAGAAAAAATGAGCATCTCCTTGCCTTTGATATGGGGTCCCTCTACACCATTAGATTGGTGTAGAGAGGCCCAACTATGCTTGAGAAATGAGAGATCAAGAAGAGAGAACCAAATAAAAAAAAAGATAAAAAAGAAGAGAAAATGAAAGAAGGAGTGCCTACTCCTCCAAGAATTCTCCTTCAATGCTCCAAGGGGTAGGGTTTTAGAATCCACAAAGGAAGAGAGTTAGTGAAGAACTCTAAGCTTTTAGTCTTAGAATTCTTTCCAAACTCTAAACCTTAGTTTCTTCTCCCTTCTTCAAACTCAAGAGAAACACAAGTGGGTGGGAACCTTCTAGGGGTCTTGAGGGATGGATCTAAGGAGCTAAGGGATTGGTATTTATAGGAAAACTAAGAGGTTGGGTTGTGTCTTTTACATGGGGGATAAAAGGAGCTAGTGGGTAAAGACTTGAGTGTTGTAAGGTGAGTTGATAGATTGAGTGTTGTAAGGAGTGTAAGAGAGTTGATGGTTGAGTATTGTAAGGGGTGTAAGAGAGGTGTAAGAGAGTTGATGGGTTGAGTGAACTATGAGTTATATGGGTATGGGTTCTAGGATATAGGGTGTAAGAGAGGTGTAAGAGAGTTGGTGGGTTGAGTGAACTATGAGTTATATGGGTATGGGTTGGTGTAAGAGAGGTGTAAGAGAGTTGGTGGGTTGAGTGAACTATGGGTTATATGGGTATGGGTTGTAGGATATAGGGTAGGTGGATATGGATATATGGATTAGGTCTTATGAATCATGGGTTATTAGTAGATGGGTCATGGGTTATGATTATTGGATTTTGACTATGACATTTGGGCTTGGGCTATGGAAATAGGCTTTGGCTTAGGCAATTGGGTGATTGGATATTTGGGCTTGACTACTTGGGTTGGGTAATGAAATTAGGTAATTGGGTTTGATTGAGTTGTTTAGGTATAAGTTTGGTCAAATGGACTTGGGCCTTGGGTATACCTAGGGCTTATTAGGGTTAGGCTAGGGCTACCTAGGGTTTGGGTTTAGGACTACCTAGGGTTAAGCTTAGGGTTAACTAGGGTCTTAACTAGGGTTTAGTCCTATGGTTAAGGGTTTACCTAGGGTTTGGAACTAGGGTTGATCTAGGGTTTGGACCATAGCTAAATTAATTAACCACGGTGAAGGGGGTGTAAAAATAGGGTGCTGACAGCTGCCCCTCTTTGTCGGAGAATGCCGAGTTGGCAATTGAACGACAAAGACTGGAATCAACCAATTTTTACACCGAAGCCGATGGAATGAAAGCAAGCATGAAGAGTAAGGGGAGTGATCACGCGTCCGCTCCAACGGATATGAGATGAGGGTTGATTACACAACCATTCACTGGAAATGAGGTGAAGGTTGATCACACAACCATGAACCATTCACTGGAAATGAGGTGAAGATTGATCACACAACCATTTCACCGGAGATGAGGTGAAGGTTGATCACACAACCATTTCACCGATGTTAGATGAGGTGAGGGTCAATCACATAACCGTTTCACCGAAGATAGAGTGAGGTGAGGGTCAATCACACAACCGTTCACCGATGATAGATAAGGTGAGGGTCAATCACACAACCGTTTCACCGATGATAAATGAAGTGAGAGTCAATCACACAACCGTTCATCGAAGATAGATGAAGTGAGGGTCGATCACACAACCGTTTCACCGAAGATAGAGGAGGTGAGGGTCGATCACACAACCGTTTCACCGAGGATAAATGAAGTGAGATTCAATCACACAACCGTTCACCGAAGATAGATGAAGTGAGGGTCGATCACACAACCGTTCACCGAAGATAGATGAAGTGAGGGTCGATCACACAACCGTTTCACCGAAGATAGAGGAAGTGAGGGTCGATCACACAACCGTTTCACCGATGATAGTTGAGGAGAGGGTCGATCACACAACTGTTTCACCGATGATAGATGAGGTGAGGGTCGATCACACAACCGTTTCACCGAGGATAGATGAGGTGAGGGTCGATCACACAACCGTTTCACCGATGATAGATGAGGTGAGGGTCGATCACACAACCGTTTCACCGAAGATAGATGGGGTGAGGATCGATCACACAACCATTTCACCGAAGATAGATGAAGTGAGGGTCGATCACACAACCGTTCACCGAAGATAGATGAAGAGAGGGTCGATCACACAACCGTTTCACCGAATATAGAGGAAGTGAGGGTCGATCACACAACCGTTTCACCGATGATAGTTGAGGAGAGGGTCGATCACACAACCGTTTCACCGATGATAGATGAGGTGAGGGTCGATCACACAACCGTTTCACCGAGGATAGATGAGGTGAGGGTCGATCACACAACCGTTTCACCGATGATAGATGAGGTGAGGGTCGATCACACGACCATTTCATCGGAAATGAGGTGAAGGTTGATCGCACAACCATCTACTGGAGATGAATCAAAGCAATGATGGGTGCAAGATTAGCGTCACTGGAGGCTGTAAACGACACCCGGTCACACGACCGCATCCGCATACCCCTTGATTAGTGAGCTAGTAGAGCAAGAAGAACTTCACTGGAGGCCGCAACTGACACCCGGTCATACAACCGTGACAGTATACTCCTTGATTAGTGAAAGGGAAGCGAACCAGTAAACAACCGCCCGATTGTTTGACAAGGATAAATAAGGATAAAGACAGCCGCCCGACTGCTTCACCTGGTAGCAAGCCAAGATAGTGTAGACCATCGCCGGATTGTCTCACTGAAGGGGAATGCGACACAGTGCAGACAACGGCCCCATTGCCTGACTGGGTAACAAGATAAGGAGGGTAAAGACAACCGCCTGACTGCTTCGCCTGGTAGCCAACCAATATAGTGTAGACAACCGCCCGATTGTCTCACTGAAGGAGAATACAACACAGTACAGACAACAGCCCCATTGTCTGACTGAGTAGCAAGATAAAGAGGGTAAAGACAGCCGCCCGACTGCTTCGCCTGCTAGCAAGCCAATATAGTGTAGACAACCGCCCGATTGTCTCACTGAAAGGGAATGCAATACAGTGCAGACAACGGCCCCATTGCCTGACTGGAAAGCAAGATAAGGAGGATAAAGACAGCTGCCCGACTGCTTCACCTGGAGATATCGAAATAGGTTGCTGATAAGAATAAGCAAGAGTTCTAGAGAGTATGACAATGAGTTTGAAAATTTGAATGAATTGAACATGAGGGAGTGAGAGTTGTGACCCTGAGCCATTGCACGTATCTTTGCCTCTCTGTATACATCCGACTTGTTGAACTGGATTGCCCCCGGCTCAGATGGTCTAATTGTTGGTACTTGCCCCCAAGGTGTATTGATCTTTTTCAAACATCTGTGACATCCAGGATAGTCTACTGACTTTGCCTTGCCATGGTTCCAGTGTTTTCCTTGCACCAGCGAGAGTGAACAGTCGACTTTGAGCTGACTCTACTGGGGAATGGACTTTGACTGATTATGAATGCAAACGACTTGATAAAAGACTGATGGATTGACTGACAGGTGATGCGAACAACTTAAAAAGAATGATGGATTGACTGACTAGTGGTTTGACGGTAGATTGACAGTTGACCAGCAGACTGCTTATAATGAAATCGACCATTTGACAGTGTGCCTGAGATTGCCTGCAATGGGAGACCTAGCTAGGTTCCTTTGCCTTTAGGTAAAATGATTAAGCTGTGGTTGATCATCTTTGGAGTAGATCTGTATTTCCTCCTGATTGATCAATGCCCAAACTTGATAATATTATGCTTCCTTATTTTGCTCCTGAACTTTTCCACTTTTCACCGGAACTCGGTTGCACATTTTGATTTTTGTCCTTTTTTTGCCCCTGGACCTTTTCAGGTTTTTACCAGGACTGGGCTTACGTAATTTTTGAGCAATAGTAGGATTGATGACTCCATACTATGCCCGTGCAATTTGAAATTTGATTTATCCCTTTTTTACCCCTGGGCCTTTTTAGGTTTTCTCCAGGACTGGGTATACAAGCTCTGCATTTTTCTGTTCTTGAACTTTGCTTTGATAATTCTCCGTTCTCCCCTTATCACCGTCTGTCGGAAAGTGAGGACGAATGCTTTTGAATGTCCACGCTCAATTCCTTTCAAAGATCAAAGAGGGCTTAATGTTCAGGACGAAACGTGGTTTGGCTAGAAACGAGATAAAGCTCAAATTTACTGTTTCAGCAAGGGTAGGGCACCCTATGATACTTGTTCAATGTCGGGGTGGAACCAGCTTCTGAATGCCTTGTCCTTTGGTGAAGCTTTGCTTCGTCGTTGGCCAAGTACTTTCTTTTTCTTTTTTTTCTTTCTTTTTTTTCTCTTTTTTTTTTCTTTTTTGTTTTGTTTTGTTTTTTTGTTTTTTTTTTTTTGTGCATGATTGTCTTGTATTGTTGGCATTTGCTGTGTTATGACCGAACCTGATTTCAGGCTGCCTACGTACCCAAATAGGGATCAGGTCATGACGTAGTTCGGCTAAAAGGCCGCATTTGTTAGTTGCTCTTTGCTGATTGTTCCTCTTTGTCATTTTGACATTCAAGAGGTGCCCCTGTGTGGGTTTTGAAAGAAAGGCTATTAGGCTCAAAAGTCTAACTAGAAGATATACGTAGCACGAGTGAGCGAGGTGTTGTGAAGGTTTATCCAAAGATGGCCTCCTATCATATCCTTCATTGGTCGAGAGCATGTATGGTCATTGCGTTGCCTCGTTTCAGTTGATTGTCCTTTGATGCTCAGAGAGGTCTTCACTGTTACTGCATTTGTTTAGAGAGTTGTTGAACTTCCCATTGAATGATCAAGTTGTCCCTTACAGGCATTAGGAACTAGTCTAGCTCCCAAATTAAGCATCTCAGAACACAATAAAACTTGACTTAGACTTAAAAATAGCAATTTTCATTAAAATGTCAAAATGGACAGACTTGACAAAAAGACATAGCAAGGACCACTAGTCACTTGCTCGGACTGGACTGATGATAGGGATAGACATGGACCAACATGGCCGACTGAGGTACTAAGAAAAGAGGTACAAGATAGACATAACAAAAGTGGGATTGTTCAAAATTCAGCTACAGAACTATTCCGGCTGACACACCTTAGTTTGCAGGAGGAGTATGATCTGGGAGAGGAGCTTGATTGATGTCCGTATTTCCCGGTGCAAAGCAAATTCTGTCGGTTTCCAGCAAGTCTTGGATTGCGTGTTTCAGATCATAACACCTATCAGTAGGATGTCCTGGCGACTGGTGGTACACGCAGTGTTGATCCGCCCTGTAGTTCTTTGGAAGATTTACCGGTGGAGGCTGTGGATCTTTCTGGGTGATCAGTTTCTTGTCCAACAGGAAGGATAGGAGTGTCGTCGGAGAATACGGTAGCGGAGTGAATGCCCGGTTTCTCTTCTGTTCAAGAGTCATCTGGTGAGAGAGTAGCTTCCCCTGGGGTCGCTGAACTTGCCGTGGTCGTTGAGCTTGTTGGCGGGGCAAGTTGGGCACCCGGACTGGTATGGCTGATACCGTGTGTCCATCATCCTCTCTCTTTTTGTTGTCTCTCTTCGGATGGATGAGAGGTCGAGAGGAAGATGCGCCATTCGTTCCTTGAAAAATGTCGACTGACCCACTGTCACCCAATGTCGTTTCAATTCTGGCACCACACTTGGCCATGGTGCTAAAGTCAGAGATGGGCTGTGCCGCTAGGAGAGTCTTGAGTGGGTGTTTAAGGGTGCGGAGAAAAGTTGTTACCAATTCTTCTTCCGGCAGAGGGGTGCTCATCTTGCCAGCCATTTCTCTCCACCGAACTGAATACTCGATGAAGGTTTCATTGTCCCTCTGGGACATTCTCTCCAGGTCTGCCCTTTGTGGGACCAGATCAACATTGTAAGAGTACTGGACAATGAAGGTTTCGCAGAGATCTTCCCAAGTTCGTACCTTGCTAGGGTCCAGCTTGGTGAACCATTGCAGTGCAGGCCCTTTTAGGCTTTTCTGAAACAACTGTACCAACAATTTGTCTCCATGTTCAAGCTGAAATAATTCTCCGCGGTATGCCCTCAAGTGTGTCTCAGGACAACCCTTCCCATTATATTTTTCAAAGTCAGGAACCTTGAAGTCCTTGGGCATTTGGATTCCAGGGTGTATACACATGTCCCTGAAGTTAGTGGACTTACGGGATCCCTGATTTTGCTTTATCAGCTCTTCTAATTTCTCGATCCTCTCCCGGTATGCATCCGGGATTTGAGCAGTGCTTGAAGATACATGGGCGGACCCCGTGTGAGGTTCACCGCCAGCCCTGGCCTCCTCTTCCTCGTAATGGTCTATGAGTGGTGTGGAGATGTGGTGAGTAGGTTGTAGCTGAATTGGCGGAGGAGGAATGTTGAGGGTATGTGATGGTGGCGTAGGTTGTGGTGTGATGTTGATGGTGGGTAGAGAAGGGTACTGTTGGTTGTAGATGGTGGGTTTGGTTGTGACGGCCTTTTTGTCTCGGCGGGTTGAAGGTTGGAGGAAGAGAGGGCATGAGTCACTGCCCGCATAAAATCCTAGACGATATTTGTTAGATTCTCAATGCTAAGGGCATTTTCTACTAGTCTTGTCTCAAAATCCGGGACCTGAGGTTGCGATCTCGGGGTGTCAGGGTCAGTCTCTTGTCCGTCTCGGGGGTCCATATCGTATCAGGTATTCTGCTTTTTAGATCCGTGCTTGGCTCAGGGTATGCTCCCTGAAAAGATGGAGGTATGGAGTAAGTTGAAGTAGATAGGAAAGCCGAGAAGAAATAGAATGCATGCAAATGACCAATCTGTCTAGTTGACACAGGGGCGATGCCCCTGATGGGGAGATTAGAGTGACATGTAGGAGAAGGGAAGGAAGTCGGAAGGCATGCAAAGGACCTAACCGTCTAAATGACACAGGGGCAATGCCCCTGGTCTGGAGTTGGAATGTCATGCAAGAGGATATTTTTTGATTTTTTCCATTTTCTAATTTTTTTTTACTTTTTGATTTTTATTTTGGACAGGGTTTGACATGACAGGTGTAGCCCGATAGGGTAGGCGGAGAGAACTCCGTTCTACTAACCTGCGTTGTTGGTAATCAGGGCCTACTGGGCCAAAGCTGGAGTGGGTTAATGAGCTTACCCATGTGAATCTCACCTGTATGTCTGAAGACAGGGTATGAGGTATTTTATTATAAGCACAAAAATGGCTCAGTACATGCCCCCTGGATGAGTGTTTATCTGGACAAAATATCCTGAAATTCAGCCATGATTGGGGGGCAGGTATAGAGTACAAGCAGGTTAGAGTTTAGAATATCCCTCCAGGGTGGGCTGCTTGTAGACTATACATCAGCCTATTCTATATGTATGCATGCTGGGGTAATGCAGGGTGTTCCTAAAGGATGAGGGGATCACTTAACACCGTATATGCGACTCCCCGGTATAGAACATACCTGAGACGATTGGTGTAAGCGGGAGCGTTCAGAATCCTTCCCTGAGAGTAGTCACCCAGCAGGAGTAATTCCGCGGACCTCCAAGACTGTTAAGCCCCTGTCACTGAGGATAGTCATCCAACAGCCGTGAGCGTAATAAGCCTGTCTAATGGGTATTAGGTTGTTACACTAGTATGCTATGCATGAAATGCACTGTACAAGAAACATCCCAAAAAGTATAAAAAAATCAACACTTAATTAAATTCCTGATCAGGATAAATCCCAATAAGGAATAGTGATAAATTGTAATTGAGTTATGAGTCGCCACCTATCTAATTTTGAGGGAAATAGGTCCCTGAATTTGTTGGATAAGGCATGGTCTAGAAATCAGAGGTCAGGGTAAGGGATTCATTTGAGTTAGGGGAAGGTGTTAGGCACCCCTAAACTCCCATCCGGAGATGGTTACCTACTCTCTAAGTCTGAATCAAATAAAGGAAACCGTATAAGAAACTTGCAATTCGATCTATATGCTGAGCAATGTAATATTGATTGAAATAAATGAATTGAGAGGGATAGGGTAGAAATGGAATAAGGATTCTATCTTAGGGGAGCTGAACCCGATCAGGGTTGCCTACGTATCCACAGTTAGTGGAATCAAGCCACACGTAGTTCCGGAAAGGAGTTGATGGTTTGATTTGATTGGACTGGTTTGTGGGTGATTGAAAGGTTTGAGGGTTGTTGCTCCTATTTGAGGAGTGAGGTGGCCTTTTAAGCTCGTGCTGAGGAGCGAGGTGGCCTTTTAAGCTCGTTCTGAGGAGCCTGGCGAGGTAGGGATTTGAACAGGTTTTGAACGGAGGCTCTGACGAGGGTTTGAATAGATTGGGTTTAACTAGAGTTTAACTAGGGTTTACCTAGGGTTAACTAGGGCTTAATCAGGGTTTAACTAGAGTTAACTGGAATTAACTAGGGTTAACTGGGTTTAACTAGGATTAACTGGATTTAACTGGGATTAACTGGGATTAACTGGGTTTAACTGGGTTTAACTGGGTTTAACTGGGATTAACTGGGCTTAACTGGGATTAACTAGGGTTAACTGGGTTTAACTGGGATTAACTAAGATTTAACTAGAGTTGACTGGGATTAACTGGGTTTAACTAGGGCTTTAATCGGACAGAGGTTTGGCTAGGCAAGGCAAGTTCTGAACTGGGATTTTGGGCAGAGGTTCGACTAGGCGAGGCTATATTTGAACCGGAATTTGGGCAGAGGTTCGACTAGGCGAGGCTATATTTGAACCGGAATTTGGGCAGAGGTTCGACAGGCGAGGCTATATTTGAACCGGAATTTGGGCAGAGGTTCGACTAGGCGAGGCTATATTTGAACCAGAATTTGGGTAGAGGTTCGACAGGCAAGCAGTCTAAACTAGAAATTAAAGACAAAACTAGAAACTAAGCAATTAATAAAGCTAAAAACTTGAAAGCAAGACTAGGGATAGAGGGATTACCTGCCCGAAAGTACGGCGAACTTTCGGACAAAGATGGATACTCCAAAAAAAACTAAAAATTTAGTGTTTCGGAAATGAAACTCGAAAAACCAAGGAGAGAGGAGTGAAAATGAATGAATTTTGAAGGAAGAGAGGTGGGGTATTTATAGGGTCTCGGAGTAGTGCCCGCGCCTTTTTAAAGGGCGCGATTTATTATATTTTAATGAATAGTAAAGCGGTATGAACAGTGAGTCGGCAACGCGATATTTCGAAATCCGCGCCTTTTTAAACGGCGAGATTTTAATATATCTTATTATTAACAAAAATAATAATAAAAATGAAGTTTGCCATGGAAGTGGGACCGAGATGGTCCCGCGCCTTTTAAAAGGGCGAGCTTGCCCCTTAGGGCCTGTTTGGCCCTTCAAAAAACTGATTTTTTGGGTTTTTTTGTTTATACTCCTATTTGCTGAAAAACTGTTTTTATCGTCTTAAGCACATTTTGAGCCCAAAAATAGTCAAAATTGAACTGGTAAAATCCAAAATAATATTTCAGATAAAACGTGGATTTTTCAGAATTTTTCAGGGGCGTTTTGGTCAATTTACACTCTAGGGGCATTTCGGTCAATTTCAACCGTTTTAAGTTTAATTTAACTCCAAAAATAGCCAAAATTTACCAAAACTTTTATGAAATCATTTTAAACAAAATGACAACTTTTTAGCACTTTTTCAGGGGTATTTTGGTCATTTTTCACCCTAGGGGCATTTTGGTCAGTTTTTTACCTAAGGGGCATTTCTCGGAAATCGAAGTGGAAAGAGGGTTTTAAAAAAAGGATTTTTAAAAGGGATTTTAGAGGTATGTAAGGAGATAAAGGGGTGCAAAATTGGGGTGCTTACAAAATACTTAGGTATTTTAATTAATTTTGAGATTATTTGGCTTAAATTTAAGTTTCAGCTTGAACCTTATCCCCAGCAGAGTCGCCAGAGCTGTGAGCATGGGATCTTCCTACCCACTTTCACAATTATGTGTTTTGACTTGAGTCACCACCTATTCATTCTTAGGGATAGGTCCCGGGTATTTGTTTGTTTGGATAAGGCAAATGGTCTTTACAGAGTTAGGGTAAGCGGTTCGATTAAGTCCTGGGGAAGGTTTTAGGCACCCCAAGACCTCCGTTTTATAACGGTTACCTACTCCCTAAACTTAAGCCAATTATAATCTCAAAGTTTAATTAAAATGTCCAAAGTTTTTAAGTAAGTGCTAATCCAAGAAAAATAGAAAGCTAGATGGCTAGGGTCGAACCCGAGTTGGGTTTCCTACGTACTCACATGGTGAGATCAGACCGAGCGTAGTTCTGGCACATGAGCCCGTGTCGAGGCTAGGGGGGAGTGTGTGTGTGCATAGGATGGTCAAAGGGTCTAGCCTAGAAGGCTATGGTTTAGTTGACCGGGGAGGTCAAGTGCACAAGTGTTAAGTCTAACCGCGGTTAGAGAGTATTTATCCATGGTTAGATGAGCTAACCAAAGCTAAGGAGGTCCTACAAGTCTCTTTTTGGTCTTTTTGGTCTTTTTTATATTTTTTGAGATTTTTGGGGATATTTGAATGTTTTTTATATTTTGGTTATATTTGAATGTTTTTGGTGTTTTGAGATTTTATCATGTTTTTGGTATTTTGAGATTTTATCATGTTTTTGAATTTTCATATAGGTAAGGTTTTGACAAACTTAACTAAAGTCAAATTTAGTCCAAGAGTTTGGCTAAAAGATTATAGTTTAAGACATAAAGAGGGATGTGCCTTATGAATAGTAAATGGTCTATTACCAACACCTATTTTGTTGGATTGATGTTGATAATAGATCAAATACCATTGTCTTTAGTATGAAACATTTTTAAGAATGTCCTCTTTAAGTCCTTACACCATCATTTATCTTAAGTCCTTAAACCATCACCTACCCATTCAACATAGAACATGAAGAAAAAAATAAAGAAATGAAAGAAAATGAAAACTCATCCTCTCCCTTTTAAGGTGGTTCATTTACACCATTATTAATGATGTAATGTTGCTCTAAAGAATGTTAGGGAGGGGATGAGCTTTCACAAAAAATTCTAGAAAGAGGACTAGAATCTCAAAAGAAAACAAAATGAAAAAGAGAGGTATAGCTTTAGCTTCCACTCTCTATGGGCCTACCCATATCCACACTTGTGGGTACATAAAAAAGAAGAAAATATGTACATGGAAAGGAAAAGAAAAAATGAGCATCTCCTTGCCTTTGATATGGGGTCCCTCTACACCATTAGATTGGTGTAGAGAGGCCCAACTATGCTTGAGAAATGAGAGATCAAGAAGAGAGAACCAAATAAAAAAAAAGATAAAAAGAAGAGAAAATGAAAGAAGGAGTGCCTACTCCTCCAAGAATTCTCCTTCAATGCTCCAAGGGGTAGGGTTTTAGAATCCACAAAGGAAGAGAGTTAGTGAAGAACTCTAAGCTTTTAGTCTTAGAATTCTTTCCAAACTCTAAACCTTAGTTTCTTCTCCCTTCTTCAAACTCAAGAGAAACACAAGTGGGTGGGAACCTTCTAGGGGTCTTGAGGGATGGATCTAAGGAGCTAAGGGATTGGTATTTATAGGAAAACTAAGAGGTTGGGTTGTGTCTTTTACATGGGGGATAAAAGGAGCTAGTGGGTAAAGACTTGAGTGTTGTAAGGTGAGTTGATAGATTGAGTGTTGTAAGGAGTGTAAGAGAGTTGATGGTTGAGTATTGTAAGGGGTGTAAGAGAGGTGTAAGAGAGTTGATGGGTTGAGTGAACTATGAGTTATATGGGTATGGGTTCTAGGATATAGGGTGTAAGAGAGGTGTAAGAGAGTTGGTGGGTTGAGTGAACTATGAGTTATATGGGTATGGGTTGGTGTAAGAGAGGTGTAAGAGAGTTGGTGGGTTGAGTGAACTATGGGTTATATGGGTATGGGTTGTAGGATATAGGGTAGGTGGATATGGATATATGGATTAGGTCTTATGAATCATGGGTTATTAGTAGATGGGTCATGGGTTATGATTATTGGATTTTGACTATGACATTTGGGCCTGGGCTATGGAAATAGGCTTTGGCTTAGGCAATTGGGTGATTGGATATTTGGGCTTGACTACTTGGGTTGGGTAATGAAATTAGGTAATTGGGTTTGATTGAGTTGTTTAGGTATAAGTTTGGTCAAATGGACTTGGGCCTTGGGTATACCTAGGGCTTATTAGGGTTAGGCTAGGGCTACCTAGGGTTTGGGTTTAGGACTACCTAGGGTTAAGCTTAGGGTTAACTAGGATCTTAACTAGGGTTTAGTCCTATGGTTAAGGGTTTACCTAGGGTTTGGAATTAGGGTTGATCTAGGGTTTGGACCATAGCTAAATTAATTAACCACGGTGAAGGGGGTGTAAAAATAGGGTGCTGACAATAATCATATATGAAAATAAAATAAAGCATGCAATTTCAGAAGTAATTAATCAACTGAAAATATAAAAAGAGAGTTTCAAAAAATCTGACCATTCATTGGAGTGTTACTAATGTGCGTGCAAGTACTCTTGATTTTTTGAACTGCAACTTTTCTGCTACTGTGTTCTCTACAACTCCAAGTGCACGCTTGTTCAGACGTATACCAGATAATAAAGCCCGCGCATGCATCATCTTTGAGTTAAGCTTCTCTTGCTTGGCTCAGGCTGACTTGAATTCGGCTTGATTTGGCTTGAGCTATAAGTCACCACACTCAGCTACCGTGTGAATGATGTCGTCGCTCACCAAGATCCGATGTTATAGCCAGGTAGATTTGGTGAATCTAAGAAATCCCAAGAGTTGATTTCAGATCAGACGAGTACCCCGCCATCACCACCAGAATCATCCATAGTTGCTACTTTTCAACAGTCTTCTGAAGGTTGTCTTGCAGTCAATCCGAGTTACCATGTGTACTACGATTTAATACACCGAATCCTTGCTATTTTCTCTCTCTCCCCTAATCTCTGTCTCCAAAAATCATCCATACAAGGTCTATCATCCCATGAGAACCGTGAGACTAATTTCACCATCACTTCATGGTTTGATCTGTAATCGCGTGAGTTCTACTGACATCCATTGAAACTATCTTTTCATCTCTTTTTAGGGTTATAGAAACTACAGGAATTTTGGAACGAATTGTCTTAAAATTGTTGTTCCTATAGGGGTAAATTACCTGTAATCGCTATCCAAAAATTACTATCTCTGAAAAATTCGAACAGTACATCAATCTTTATTCCAGAAATTCCTGTACTTGAAAATGGTTAGAAAATTGGTAGCTCGTGTGAAGTGTGGCACGGATACTTCGCTCTCGTTAAGACATTTCGCGCCCCCCACAAATGCACTGAGTTGTTAGACACAATACCTCCAGGATACAACAGCTTCACACAAATCTCTCACTCATGACTATAAGTGTGCATAACTTATAGTCGCACATGTTACTCTGTTTCTTACCAGCAATCTTTCAAAAGAAAAATTCTCAAATATAAGAAAACATAATAGTAGAGAAAACATTTTCTAATCTTCTCTCTCCCTATGGAAAGGGCAAATACATAGTATATATAGAAGACTAATTAGGTTTGTTGGAATTCTAAAACTATCACATTAGTGACTAATAATTGTGATATTAAACCTGTGAAACGTTTCCACCATTAAAGCCTTAAATGACTATAATAAAATTAAATAAATTAATATTTTATTTAATTAATTTTGAATCACAATCTCAATCACTCAAAAATACAACAAAAGGTTCATTGATTTCTTGCATGTTAGAAGGCTAGAGAGCATGTTAGACGATTCTTGATGACTTGCTTACTGATGGCTTCTTTCTTGGCGTTTGTTTGCTTTCTTGCAGGTTCGTTCAAAGTCATGGATGAGCAGAATCACACTTCTTTTTATTTGGTTTGCAGTTTGTTTTTGTTTTTCGGTTTGCAGTTCGGTCTCATTAATAATTTGTTAGATACTTATCTACTATTGGTTGAATCCATTACTTTTACGGTGAAAAGGAAATATTGTTAAATAACCCCAACTATGCTGTATAATATGGCTTAAAGACACAGGATAGTAGAAGAAACTAATTACCTTTCCCTAACCCCAAAGGCGTGGACCAGTGGTTCCTGGGCCTTTTTCCAAGTGGGAGATCCTGGTTCCATTTCTCACTCCCCCTTTGGGGCCAGCCCTGCACGGGTTTATCCGGAGTTACCTGGTGTGGCGGGTTGCGGGCTCACGTCCCTCGGGCATTAGTCCTGACCGAAAGGGTTGGGGACACCCCGAGCTCCGCAAAAAAATAAATTACCTTTCCTACAGCAAAT
Organism: Tetracentron sinense; assembly: GCA_015143295.1. Classification (NCBI taxonomy): domain Eukaryota; kingdom Viridiplantae; phylum Streptophyta; class Magnoliopsida; order Trochodendrales; family Trochodendraceae; genus Tetracentron; species Tetracentron sinense. The sequence continues at coordinate 48,754,318 of CM026551.1, read as the reverse complement.
TGAAAGACGGGACAGAGGATTGTCTGGCCGCAGGCCTAGTATGTGTGATTGTAGATATAAAACTCTCTACAATTTGTGAAGCGTTATAAGGGCTGTTATTAAAACCATGAAAGAATATTGAACCTTTTTTAGTGGCACCAAGTTCACTCATCTTTTAACCATTGCAGGGCTTTATCTGACTAACGCAATTCCTCTATAGACATGTGGTTTATCCATGATTATGTAGAATTTGGCTCTAGTTGAAAAAACCAAGAGTGGCCGATCGATCGGCCATGGCACGATAGAATCGGCTTGGCGAGCTGATCGATCGGCTAGGGTGGCGCCGATCGATCGGCCAAAGCGGGATTTTCCGGGAAAATTCTGATTTTGAGTATTTTATGTTTTAAGAAACTCCTATTACGAGAGAAGACTTTCTAATTATCTAGGACTCCGAGTTTAGGCCTATAAATACGTAGTTAAAAGTCTAAAGTTTTTATCTTGAAAATCAAAGTGTTAATACAATAACATTGAGAGTTTGAGATAATAGAAAGGGTTAAAGCATAGTAGGACTTGGGAAATGTTCAAGGGAAGATGGATAGAGATTCTTCTTTAGTTTTTCATAGAGAAGGTGAGTTGAGTACTTTTGTACTAGTTCCTCAAAGTTTCTGTGAATAAAGAAGTGATCGGATTTTGGCCCGTGGACGTAGGCAGGTTGTTGTTGAACCACATATATCTCTTGTGTGTATGTTTTTGATTTATTCTTTTATGCCTGGTTCGATTATTTCCCCCAACAGATTCATGCGTAGAGCTGAATGATCTATAGGTATGGGCAAATTGGCAACGGCATCTGGCTGTAACTGCAAGTGGACTCTTAAACTTAGGTCGAAGACCTTTTTTGTAACTGTAGTTCATGCATGTGCCAATGCTAGAATTTAGGGGTCGTTGCTCCTTAAAAACACATAAATTGGTAAATTCGTGGGGAATCAATACCATTTTTTTTAAAAAATGTTAGAGTAATAAAAGAATGTAACTCTAGCTGCGTTTGATCTTGTGATGAGAGCAAATTAAAGCATTCTTGTTTTTTTTCTTTTTAATATATATGAGTTCAAAATATGAATGCTAGCTTGATAAGTTGGTAAAGTCGTTGGGGGCATCAAAACCCAACGCATACCTGTTAACCCGTTAACCAGCATATATGTTTACTATAATAGAAATTCTGGCCAGAAGGAAGGCGGTGCATGGTTGTTGTTGGTGAAAATCCGAGAAAACTTAGAAATTAAGGCAGTCTTCACGAAAAGGAAGATCTGTTTTCAGTCCGTAAGTTCCCAACTGCGGCTCAGTTGGAGCAAGCTCGTAGAACAGTCTGCACCCTTAAAATTCGAGAGAGAGTACCCTATCTCCCAACCCGTGAAAAGAGGCTGAGTTTGGCCAACACAGAGTGTAAGCTCTGAACTAAATACTTATGTTAGCTTTGCTTTCAGAAAGGAAGGTCACTCCCCTTTGCAAAACATGACGTTGCACTTAGCAACATTGGAGACCCCCATGGTCTCAAAGGAGGAATGGCACTCCCTTCTCTCCCTTTATCGTTCTTGCACTTGCATGCTTATTTCTTTTTTGTATTTTAGACCCTACCTGGCCTCTAGTAGCTTAGAGCTGTCTGTGCAAAACTACCCGACGCGGAAACAATGAAAAAATTCAGTCTCCGAAATTTGAAAGAGCTTAAGTGTGCCAGTGTCCCCATAAAGTCTCACCTCCCTCTCTTCTCTTTTCTGAGAGGGTTGTGTGGGTGCACTAGGCCTTGCGCCAAGGGGTGTGTGTTTGTAGTGTGTGTTATATTGTGTGGGTGTGTTTGTGCGATACCAAAAAAAGATGCTACCAGCTCTTTTGTCTACCCACCCCAGTTGGTTCTCTCTCCACCCCAGGTTCTTCTCTCTCTCTCTCTCCTTGCATGTATTTTATTTTTGGTAACGAAGGTGTTTGGGCCTCTTAGAGCACCCGACTAGTCCCTGGGCATGTGCAACACCCCCCAAGCCACACACACCAGGAAAGATGGGATAAATCATTGAGGGTGGCCAACAAATGGAAGGGATTCCAATTCAGCACCTCCGCTTCATGAGCCATGGTCCTAGCCAGCAGCCCAATCCCGTGTTGGTTAAATGATGGTTGAGTGATGTAAGGGGTGTAAAAGAGTTGATGAGTTTGTAAGAGTTCCTTGTATGTATTTCCTACCGTCTTAATTGTTCATCTTTCAGAACACTTATATAAATGCCTCATAATCCAATCTCCAGCCATCACACAAACATCTCTCTCTCAATGTCAAAGATGTCATCTTCGTAAGTTTAGTAATGTTGTTTCTTTCTCTGTTGGTGAGTTCTTTAATGGTTGCCACAGCTAGTAATTTCTACCAAGACTTCGATCTCAAAGATGTCTTTATTTTCATCTTCTGACGTTTCAGTAATGTTGTTTCTTTCTCTATTGTTGAGTTCTTTCATGGCTGCCACTGCTAGTAATATCTATCAAGACTTCGATCTCATATGGGGTGACAATCGTGCTACGATACTCAGCAGCGGGCAACTTCTAACACACTCTCTCGACATGGTCTCTAGCTCTAGCTTCCAATCTAAGAGGGAATATCTCTTCAGAAGAATCTATATGCAACTCGAGCTTGCACTGATCCGCCGGTACCGTCACAACATACTATGCAACTCTCAATCCCTCCATTTCTTCATAGTATTCAATTCACTTGAAGTTGTTATAGCTATATTGATATTAATATCAATGGCTTTGCAGTTATCTTCTCAAGGTGCAACCCACGATGAGATCGACGTCAAATTCTTAAGGAATCATAGTGGAGACCCATACATCCTTCGTATGAATGTCTTCACCCAAGGGGAAGGGGAAGGGGAAGGGGAAGGGGAATAAGGAGCAACAGGTCTATATCTAATTCGATCCCACAGGAGATTTCCACACATCCTGTTGGGAATTGCCTATAATCTATTTTGGGAGAAATTCTAATTTGGGTGAAACTCTATTATTTTGGAGTTATTAGAATTTAGTAAGTCTTAGTTTGTTTGGGATTAGAATCTGGGTAATATCCTAATTGATTTGTTTTGAGAAAGTCCTATTTGGTGTATGATTTGTTTTGAGAAAATCCTAATTAGAGTGAGATTTGTTTTGTACCTATAAATAAGCCTAGGGTGGAGACTTAAGAGATAACCAAGTATTAGCCAACCTTAACAACAAGAGAAAACAAGATGTGAGGTGTGGTAGGGCTTTGGTGAGCAAAGGCGTCTCTCATGGAAAACCCTCGTTAGCTCTCAAGAGAGGAGAGTGTTCTCACGGTGTGCTCTCAATGTGGGAGATTACAGGTTCGGTATGTAGTGGTTCGGGTTTTGTGTTTCCTTTATCCTAAAAGGATTCAAGTTTAGGTCAGATTTGAGTTGAGAGAGTGAACAAAGAATTGTGGGTTGTGTGAGAGTCTTTCAAGGATTGTGATAGAGTCTTTGAGCGTGTATATTCTTGTTTATCTTCTATCATATAATATTCTCTTTAATTAGTGGAAGTATATCTGGACCGTTTCGAGTGTGGATGTAGCCTAAGAGATGGGCGAACCACGTATATTTTGTGTATTGTGTGTTTGTCATATTATCTTGAGAATACCCTATGATAGCACCGCTTCCGTCACTCTACAATAAATTGGTATCAGAGCTTGTGTTTGAGGTTTAGGGTTGTAGATTTGCAAGCCTTCGGGGTTACGAGATTTATGACAAGTTTGAAGTCATAGTTTGAGCTGGAGATTTCTTGCGAATCTGGTGGAGTTTGTACAACGTTGGTGAAAGAAAATTGTTCGTGGTTGATTTGGTAGAATTCATGTCAAGGTGGAGTTTGTTGGAAATTGCCTAGAATTCTATTTTGGGAGAAATTCTAATTTGTGTGAAACTTTATTATTATGGAGTTATTAGAATTTAGTAAGTTCTAATTTGTTTGGAATTAGAATCTCGGTAATATCCTAATTGATTTATTTTGGGGAAAGTCCTAATTGGTGTAGGATTTGTTTTGGGAAAGTCCTAATTAGAGTGAGATTTGTTTTATGATTATAAATAAGTCTAGGATGAAGGCTGTGAGCATGGGATCTTCCTACCCACTTTCACAATTATATGTTTTGACTTGAGTTGCCACCTATTCATTCTTAGGGATATATAGGTCCCGGGTATTTGTTTGTTTGGATAAGGCAAATGGTCTAATCAGAGTTAGGGTAAGTGGTTCGATTAAGCCCTGAGGAAGGTGTTAGGCACCCCAAGACCCCCGTCTTATAACGGTCACCTACTCCCTAAACTTAAGCCAATTATAATCTCAAAGTTTAATTAGAATGTCCAAAGTTTTTAAGTGAGTGCTAATCCAAGAAAAATAGAAAGCTAGATGGCTAGGGTCGAACCTGAGTTGAGTTGCCTACGTACTCACATGTGAGATCAGACCGAGCGTAGTTCTGGCACATGAGTCCGTGCCGAGGCTAGGGGGTAGTGTGTGTGTGCATAGGGTGGTCAAAGGGTCTAGCCTAGAAGGCTATGGTTTAGTTGACCGGGGAGGTCAAGTGCACAAGGGGTAAGTCTAACCGCGGTTAGAGGAGATTTAACTATGGTTAGGTGAGCTAACCAAAGCTAAAGAGATCCTACAAGTTTCTTTTTGGTTTTTTGTATTTTTATATTTTTTTGGGATTTTGGAGATATTTGAATGTTTTTGGTATTTTGGTTATATTTGCATGTTTTTCGTATTTTGATTATATTTGAATGTTTTTTGGTATTTTGAGATTTTATTAAGTTTTTGGTATTTTGAGCTTTTATCATGTTTTTTTGGATTTTCATATAGGTAGGGTTTTGAAAAACTTAGCTAAAGTCACATTTAATCCAAGAGTTTGGCTAAAAGATTATATTTTAAGACATAAAAAGGGATGTGCCTTATAAATGTAAATGGTCTATTGCCAACACCTATTTTGTTGAATTGGTGTTGATAATAGATCAAATATCATTGTCTTTGGTATGAGACATTTTTAAGAATGTCATCTTTAAGTCCTTAAACTATCATTTATTTTAAGTCCTTAAACCATCACCTACCCATTCAACATAGAACATGAAAATAAAGAAATGAAAATAAAGAAATGAAAGAAAATGAAAACTCATCATCTCCCTTTTAAGGTGGTTCATTTACACCATTATTAATGATGTAATGTTACTCTAAAGAATGTTAGGGAGGCGATGAGCTTTCACAAAAAAATTCTAGAAAGAGGATTAGAATCTTAAAAAAGAAACAAAATGAAAAAGAGAGGTATAGCTTTAGCTTTCACTCTCTATGAGTCTACCCATATCCACATTTGTGGGTACATAAAAAAGAAAAAATATGTACAAGAAGAAAATGAACATCTCTTTGTTTTTGATATGAGGTCCCTCTACACCATTAGATTGATGTAAAGAGGCCCAACTATGCTTGAGAAATGAGAGATCAAGAAGAGAGAACCAAATAAAAAATAAATAAAAAAGAAGAGAAGATGAAAGAAGGAGTGCCTACTCCTCCAAGAATTCTCCTTCAATGCTCCAAGGGGTAGGGTTTTAGAATCCACAAAGGAAGAGAGTTAGCAAAGAACTCTAAGCTTTTAATCTTACAATTCTTTCCAAACTCTAAACCTTAGTTTCTTCTCCCTTCTTCAAACTCAAGAGAGATACAAGTGGGTGAGAACCTTCTAGGGGTCTTGAGGGATGGATCTAAGGGGCTAAGGGATTGATATTTATAGGAAAACTAAGAGGTTGGGTTGTGTCTTTTACATGGGGGATAAAAGGAGCTAGTGGGTAAAGACTTGAGTGTTGTAAGGTGAGTTGATAGATTGAGTGTTGTAAGGAGTGTAAGAGAGTGTAAGAGAGTTGGTGGGTTGAGTGAACTATGAGTTATATAGGTATGGGTTGATGTAAGAGAGGTGTAAGAGAGTTGGTGGGTTGAGTGAACTATGGGTTATATGGGTATGGGTTGTAGGATATAGGGTAGGTGGATATGGATATGTGGATTAGGTCTTATGGATCATGGGTTATTAGTAGATGGATCATGGGTTATGATTATTGGACTTTGACTATGACATTTGAGCTTGGGCTATGGAAATAGGCTTTGGCTTAGGCAATTGGGTGATTGAGTATTTGGGCTTGACTACTTGGGTTGGGTAATAAAATTAGGTAATTGGGTTTGATTGAGTTGTCTAGGTATAAGTTTGGTCAAATGGGCTTGGGCCTTGGGTATACCTAGGGCTTACTAAGGTTAGGCTAGGGCTACCTAGGGTTTGGGTTTAGGACTACCTAGGGTTAAGCTTAGGGTTAACTAGGGTCTTAACTAGGGTTTAGTCCTATGGTTAAGGGTTTACCTAGGGTTTGGAACTAGGGTTGATCTAGGGTTTGGACCATAGCTAAATTAATTAACCACGGTTAAGGGGGTGTAAAAATAGGGTGCTGACAGCGGCTTAAGAGATAACCAATTATTAGCCAACCTTAAGAAGGAGAGAAAGCAAGATGTGAGGTGTGGTAGGGCTTTCATGGTGAGCAGAGACGTCTCTCATGGAAAACCCTCGTTAGCTCTCAAGAGAGGAGAGTGTTCTCATGACTTTATCTTTGTGTGCTCTCAATGTGGGAGATTATTGGTTCGGTGTGCAGCGGTTCGGGTTTTGTGTTTCCTTTATCCTAAAAGGATTTAGATTTAGGTCAGATTTAGGTTGAGAGAGTGAACAAAGAATTGTGGGCTCTGTGAGAGCCTTTCAAAGATTGTGATAGAGTCTTTGAGCGTGTATATTCTTGTTTATCTTCTCTCATGTAATCTTCTATTTAATTAGTGAAAGTATATCTGGACCGTTTCAAGTGTAGATGTAGTCCAATAGATGGGTGAACCACGTATATCTTATGTATTGTTTGTTTGTCATATTATCTTGAGGATATCCCATGATAGTACCGCTTCTGCCATTCTGTAACACATCCCCCAACGCATCATATAAGAGAGACCCACCTCAAATCTCTCTTTATTCTCATGAAATCTGTTATGTAATTTCTTAAAAAAAAATACCAAATTAAAAGGGGAATATTAAATGAAAGAGAAAGATGTTGATCTTATTACTCGGAAATCTAGCATTTTGATCTCATTGGAGGGAGATCAACATCTCCTAATTCTATTAAAAAAACTATTTACTTTTCATTCATACTCCTAAAAATAATAAATTACAAGCAAGGGGCGGAGCCACTTGGAACTAGTGGCTATAGCCCCCCCCCCCCCCCCCCCCCCAAACTTTTGAAAAAAAAAAAGTGTTTAGTTAGACCCTCATGCTACATGGGCGTTTGCCCCCCTAAACTTTCGAATATTTTTTTTCTTATTTTGATATAAAAGGGGTGAGACTGAGAAGGGATTTAGGGCCGAAGAACCAAACCCCTAACCATCAACACTCAATTGACCATCGCTAGCCCCCCAACAAGAAAATCCTTCCTTTGCCCATGATTACAAGTAGGGGTGTCAATGAGCCGAGCTGGGCATTGCTCAGGCTCGGCTCGTTGGATTTTTGATGTTGCTCAGCTCAGCTCGAGCTCGAAAAGGTCAGCTTGGGCTCGGCTCGTCCACAAATCATCGAGCTCGTTAAACTCTAATTTTTAAAAAAAAAATTTGTATAGTGGGGACGATATTCTAACAATTAAGGGATTAAATGATAGGGTACAAAAAAAAGGGGAAGATAAAATAGTGCTTTCAGTAACCTGAAGAATATTTCATGTTCTTAATTTCAAAAACTTATTTAATTTTCTTATACTTTTTAATGTAAAACTCAATATTGGCAGGGGTATAACTGTACATGGGTACTCATTGAATTAGTCGAGCCGAGCTGAGCTACCTCTTACTCGAACTTGGCTCGTTATCTAAACGAGCCCAGTCACTTGGCTCAACTCGGCTCAATTCGGCTTGATGAGTTTTTTCATCTTGCTCAAGCTCGACTAGTTTTGAGCTAAGTCGAGCTGGCTCGGCTCGTTGACAGCCCTAATTACAAGCCTTTTACAAAGGTAGTGACCAGTTACCCCTCTACAGTATCTCCCGTATTTATAAATAACTAATAACTGAACCCACTCTCTACCCACACACTCCACTATGCTGACTACGAATAAAAATCTTGTCAATGCAATAGTATTGAATTTTCTTTGTTTTCAGCTTTTTAGTATATGGGATTCCCATTAGAGTATTCAACAATGCCGAATCAATTGGTGTTCCCTTCCCTATGAGCCAACCCATGAGGATTTACTCAAGTCTCTAGAACGCCAACAGGACTGGGCGACAAGAGGCGGGCTCATGAAAACTGATTGGAGCAAAGCTCCTTTCACGGCCTCCTATAGAAACTTCAGCGCAAAAGCCTGTGTGTGGTCATCTTCTAGCGCTTCAAAGTCTAGCAACTCTTTGGCAGAAAACGGATGGCAGGCTCAAGAGCTTGATGCGATTAACCGAAAGAGACTTAAATGGGTTCAGAAGAAATACAGGGTTTACAACTACTGCAGCGATTTGAAGCGTTTCCTCAATGTTATCAGAACTGGACCGGTCATCGAACCGGTTGAGTGGCTCGTTCCGGTTTGACCGGCCCGGTTCAACCGTGTCCTTTTTTATTTTTTATTAAAAAAAAACCTACTTTTACGTATTTATGACCGATTCTGACCTGTTTTGACCACCGATTCCTGGTTCAACCAGCTGGTTCTTCCGGTTTTCATGAAAATGATCAGTTTTTAAAACGATCCCATTTTGGGGGTTAGGGAACCGGTGAGTGGACCGGTTTCCCGGTTTTCCGGTTCGACCAGCCGGTCGGTCTGGTTCTGATAACAGTGGTTTCCCTCAGGGTCTTCCTCCGGAATGCAGACGGTCAGGCTGCTTTAGAAAGACTTGGGGTGTTTCTTTGTGAATTTCTTTCATGAGTTTGTTAATATATCCGTTGGTTTGCTTTGTTTGTATTCAAATGGACTCCACTTAATATGTACATCATTATTAAGTCAATTAAATTAAATTCTTTATTCTTGTTACTTCGAGTTGTTTGGTTGTGTTTCTTATACCAGAATTTTTTGTCTTAATTTTTTTTTATTACCGGAACATTTTTGAAAAACTGTTTATAAAATATTAAACTAGTTAGCACTACAAGAAACAAAGGTATTACCCACGGTTTTAATTCCGTGGGTAAGAGTATATTTCCGTCGGAATAAGTAGTAGCCACGGAATATTGTCCATCGGTGGGCCGTGACTAATGCAGGTGTGGGTAAAAGCTATAGCCACGGTAATGTCTTCTGTGGGTAAGTACCCACGGACTTATTTCCGTGACTATTACTCCGTTTTGAATTCCGTTCAAAACCGTTGGTATTTGTAAATTATTATCCACGGATACTGTTCCATGACTATACATTATTACCCACGGTGATTTTACCGTGCCTATATATTATTCCCACAGAAATTTGACCTGGACTCAAGGGAGTTTGGTTACGCCCCTAGGTCGCCACGTGTTACTTTTGACATTTCAACTGTGGTTTAGAGTCCCCCACCCAGGGGCGGAGTCACATGGAGGCTGAAGCCCCCCATGAATTTTTGGAAAAAAAGTTTACTATAGTATTTATAGGACTAATAGCTTGTGAGGGGTAGATCCGGAGACGGGGATCTAGCCCATCCAAACTTTTGAGAAAAAATTTATTCCTTACAAATGGGCATAAACAGACAAGATCCTTGAACTTGGCCCTCAAAAAAAAAATCAAGAGGCCATGCCCTTGAGCCCCATCACTAGCCCCTTCTCAAGAGAATCCTGACCCGCCCCGCCTCACCAGCCCTTGGTTTTTAGAAAAAATTTAATTTTTTAAATGCTGGTTAAAAAATTATAAAATATATTAAAAATTTTAAAATATTTTTTTCCAAAAGACCAAGGGTAGGTGAGTGAACCTTAGTGGCGCGGGTGAATCTTAACAACAATTAAGGGGTGTCAAAAGGGACACATGGCAACCTCAGAGGCATAACCAGACTCCCCCAAGTCCGGTTACAAGTGTACCTAAAAGATTTCATTCCGGTTAGAAAATGTGTTGGGATCGATCATCATGTTTTTTTATATATTTTTTAGCCGGGTTAACCATTCATCATCTCATAAAGTTCAATTGTCAAAACAACTTTTGAGTGGGCTTACATGCAAAGTATTTGGCTATTCCTCCTTGGAACCAAATCCTCTACGCTTATAACCAGATTTTGGGAAATTCAGTTATGCCTATGAGGTCGACACGTGTACCTCATTTGTATGTTTAGTACATCTTAAGAACTTAGTCCCTAATTTTTACAGTTATTAAAATGAAACTAAATCATCTTCGGTGTTAATTGGATTTGACAAATCGGTTTATCACCCCTGAGGTCGCCATTTGTCCCTTGTGACACAAGATTCACCCAGCCCTAGGGTTCATCCACCCATCCTTGGTTTTTAGAATTTTTTTTTTTAATATTATAATATTAAAAACACCCTAAAAATATGTTTTTAATATTAAAAAAGTATTTTATTTCTAAAAACCAAGGATGGGTGGGTTAACCCTAGGGTTGGGTGAATCTTAACCACAGTTAAGGGATGTCACAAGGGACACATAATGACCTCAGTGGGTGATAACCGGACTTGCCATAGATGATTTGATTTCTATTAAAATATAAGTCATTTTTCGCTAAAGATCCTTTTGTGTAGGGAAATGGAAACAGACGCAGGTCAGCTTAGAAGCTGACCCAGTAATCTCATTGTTCAAGCCACTTTTTACCATCCATCAACTGTGGTTAACCTCTTAAGTTTAAGCAATCTAGCTATGGTTTTTAGAAAAACCAAAAAACAAATATACTAATTTGAATTTAGTTAACCTTAAGCATGATCAAATAGGGGTTAAAAGGGATACGGGATACTTGGGTCAGCTTAGAAGGAGACCTCTTTTTTGTAAAACATTTTACTTGCAACTCTTTTTTGTAAAACGTTTTACTTGCAAAGTTCCACGTGTAAATAAACACATAAAATAACTCATATTTGACTTGTTTTCTATCTTATACAGAAACAAACGGAGCATGACCATATATAGGTCTGTCCAAGTGGTAGTGTATCTCCCTTTGGGGGTGTTCGAGTCTTGGTTTGGCTGCTGACGCCCAGCATATATGAGTGTTAACCCTGCTAACTCCCTAACCACTCACTTAGGTAGATAAATGAATAGGCCAAGAAAAAAAAATAAAAACGGAGCATCCATACAAAATATACATCTACCTAGTTTAAGTTCTTTTTTCCCACACACACACCTGGGTTTGTCCCAGTGGTAGTGTATCTCCCTTTGGGGGAGAAGAGACTCGTGTTCAAGTCCTAGTGTGGCCGTTGAGCGCCCCCCCCCCCCCCCCCCCCTAAATCCTAATCTCTGACATAGATAGATAAATGATTTAGGACTATCCTTAAAAAAAAAAAAAAAAAAATCTTTTTTCCCTCTCATTAAACAGCTGTCCTATAACCATGTATTTCTATCCAGCAGTGTGCGAGGACCCATGGGTCCGTTTCATATCTTATCCTCTTGACACCCCTTTAACCCTGGTTAAGTTTAATTAAATTAAAACTAAGATTTTGGATTATTTTTTTTCTGAAAAACCATGGTTGGATTGCTTAACCTTAAGGGTGAGTAATACTAACCACAGTATGTTAGTACTTAAAATTGGGGAGAACAAATGAGGACCAGCCCATCCCTTATGGAACCTGGTACGTTTACTATTTTCCATTTCTATATACCAGCGGGTGGCACGTGCGATGCACGAGAGAGCGAGGGGAAAGAGTTAACCATAGTTGATAAGAGTTAAAAGGGACACATGTTAACCTGCGGGTGCGATTGAACTTGCTAGTGGCACGTGCGAGACACGTGAGAGTGAGGGGAAAGAGTTAACCACAGTTAATAGGAGTTAAAAGGGACACGTGTTAACCCGTGGGTGCGATTGAACTCTCCCTGAGTTCAATTGCAATTGGCTGTGATTCTAAATAGATAGATGAGCAAGGGTTGGTTTGAGAATTAAAATAAAACATTAAATGAAAGGCAAGGGTAGTTTGGAAATTAAAGTAAAACATTAAATCAACCTTTTGTGTTTATATAAGGGTAGTTTGGGAATTTTGAAAAAATCATCTACGCATTTCTCTCGCATTATAATAATGTATGATATGATAGATTCTACTTTTCCAACATACTCTTATATGCATCGACAAAATCAACATCATCATAATTATAAATACATTTTAAAAATCTACGGTAAAAGATTTTGAACCACTAAAGATATGATTAAGGTGTATTATAACCTTTTTTTTTTAGTTATGTCCAACAAAAAATCAATTATGTTTACTAGTGGGTGGCACGTGCGATGCGCGTGAGAGCGAAGGGGAAGGAGTTAACCACAGTTAATAGGAGTTAAAAGGGACACGTGTTAACCCCGTGGGTGTGATTGAACTCTCCCCGAGTTCAATCGCGATTGACTGTGATTCCATTCTTTAAATAGATAGATGAGGGTAGTTTGGGAATTTAAATAAAACATTAAATTAAAGTTTTGTTTTATATAAGGGTAGTTTAGGAATTTCGGTTAAAATTCAGGCTAAGCTTGCCTCTCCCATTATAATAGTAAAGATTTTATAGAAGGGTAGTTTAGGAATTTCAAAAAACTCAGGCTATGCCTGCCTCTCCCATTATAAGAGTAAAGATATGTTTTGGCATAACCAGGGCTATTTCATTAGCCCTATCTTGATTTATAAGAATCATCTAACTAGTTTCTCTGCATAAAAAAATAACCTACTAAAAATGACTTGGTGATTTGATTCATCAATACATTAGAGCAACACCATACCATTGTTTGCTTATTATGATTGACTCTAACAAATGTTACAAATGACTTGGTCATAATTTTTTATTATATATGTTGCGTTAAAGCAACATATATGATTCACTTCAACCACGTCACCGAATGCATAAAAGTCCATAACCATTCTTGCATCAAGAAGGCTCTTCAGCATCAAGTTGTATGGCATGGCATACGCCTCAGAATTTTTTTTTTTGCTTTGGATATCATTTACCTACATTGGTACAATTAGTGGTTAACTTGAGGATTGGAGCTCTTGCGAACTCATCACCTGACGGGGATTGGATCCCCAAACCTCCCTCAACATAGAGGCCACAATCCCACCCTAATAGCGCAAGAGGTGACACACCCCAGATCTTCTACCAACATATTATGTTTATATATTTCAACACGCCCCTGCATCTTCCTTCGTTATTGATCTCTTTTGCTTTGAATACATAGAATTTTTATATCTTATAAGGAAGAAAACTAAAACTAACATTCTCATGTCTTTCAGTTTATGCACTAAAAAAAGTCTATGTTAGTTTCCCCATATTGAATTATTGTTATGTTCTTATAAAAACTCAGACATGTAAGTCTATAATTTTATGATAACTTATAAACTTATTAAAGTTTCTACGGAGACACATCATGCGGGTAGTGTGTCCCTTCGTTAGGAGGGAGGATCCAGGCTCGAGTCCTGTGCAGTGGGGATTGTGATTTTCCCCATTTTGCTAGAGCAAATACTAACCAACTAACCTTAGACTGTAAAAAATAATAATAATAATAAATCCTTCGGAGTGTAATGATGATTTTTATCTGCTCAAATTTACGATGCGATATTTACCATTAGGCTAATGAGACCAAATCCTCTACTGCCAAATCCGGTTATCACCCTAGGTCACCATGTGTCCTTTTCGACACCTCTTAATTGTAGTTAAGATTCACCCACCTTGTGTTTTTTTTTTTAAAATATTAATTCTATATTTTAATTTTAAAAAAAAATTCTAAAAATAGTTTTTTAATATTGAAAATAGAATTAATATTTTTTCTAAAAACCAAAAATGGGTGGGTGAATCCTAAGAGTGGGTGGATCTTAACCACAGTTAAGGGGTGTCAAAAGAGACACGTGACGACCTCAGGGGTGATAACCGGATTTGCCAAATCAAGTTATTACCGTAGAGGATTTGGTTTCTAGGCTAATAGCTAGTGTGTCTGTGTGCATTGCTTCAACTATTGTAGGACCACAAAACTTTTTCAAAATAGAATTTAAGGGTAAAATAAAAAAATACATTTAATTTATTTTAAATTTTATTTTACTTTTTCAATAGCTCATTCGGAATGCCAAATCTGTCACGTAGTTATTGTGAAAATCATATGCATCATGTTGAGTTTCCAACTACATGCTAACTTCTAATATTTTGTATTTCATATTATATTATTATTATTGTTGTTATCATTTTGTTCTTTCTTTTTTCTTCCACGCCATCACTATATCCATCATCACAGGCCATTTGATTTTCTAAACTCTAGAAATTCATCATTCATATTTTCTTGTCAGGGGATTATCCGGAGACCGCACTCGTTGCGAGGGCAGCTCGCGCATCCAAGATATGCTCTAAAGGATTTAGTGGGTAAGATTCTACACCACATGTTTGGTGGTTGACAACTAAGCAACAAAAATGGTAATTCAACCCTTAAAAAAAAAAAAAAATTAATTTCTGACTTGGGATTAAAGAAACAAGGGAAACAACTATAAGTGTGTTTTCTCTCTTTTAAGAAATCAAACACCCAGCCTAAACAAATATTAAACCATGGGGGGTTTTAGTTTTTAATTAAAATCAAAACCGCAGACCCTAATGATCAGGTTTTATTATTTTAAGATCAAATTTTAAATCAAAATCAACACTGATATCATGTACTCTTTAACACGTTGTCATAAGGTGAATTATTCGATTTTGATGGACTTTGTGACAATGGACAATGCAGACAAAGCTAAAGGTTATTAGCGTTGCCAAATTAGAATATTGGTTGTTATTCTTAATTAAAATCAAAACCCCGGATCCTAATGATCCGGTTTTATTATTTTAAAATCAAATTTTAAATCAAAATCAACACCGATGTCATGCACTCTTTGACACGTTGTCATAAGGTGAATTATTTGATTTTCATGGGCTTTGCAACAATGGACAATGCAAACAAAGCTAAAGGTTATTGGGTTGCCAAATTAGAATATTGGTTGCTACCAAATCTGGGTTCGTTGTACCCGGCCTGTTGCTCCAGTGGTAGGGTATGACCTCTCTGTTGACGGAGGGATGGCTGGTGATCCGATCCAATTCCCTCCGGTGATGAGTCACGAGAGCTCCACTCTCCAATGCTAATCACTAATCATTGATCTAACCAGAGGTGATGAGTCGCGAGAGCTCCACTCTCCAATGCTAATCACTAATCATTGATCTAACCGTAGGTAATTGATACCCAGCCAAAAAAAAAAAAAATTCTGGCTCGTTGTAATGTACGCTGCATCTTGACAGACACGTGCGTAGAAATGACTATAAAGCACCTATACAAATTTCTTATAAGGGTCTGTTTTTGGCTTAGACTTCTAAAGTTTTATCGTGGCTGTTAGTTAGAGACTTTGAGTCACTTTATTAAGGTTTCTAATAAAAATAAATCTTATCAACATGAAATTTCAAGTTTTAATTTTTGGGTGGTGATAGGCGCACCCCAATAAATGATTACCGCACCCTATTTTTTTTTTTTTTCCTATTCGGTTTTCACGTTTGTTGATTGACGCACCCCAGCTTCTTGTCATCTTCTCATCTCAATTTTGACGCCAACCCCAACCCCAACCTTTAACACTCTCTAGAATGAAAATGGTATTAGAACGGTGATCGTTCCTGAAGATCGCAATCTTGATGAAAACTCCGTTTGAGTTATTGAAGATCACTACAGATCTCTCATTTAGGAATATCTCTTGTATCCATGGGAGCACTGAGACCTCCACCTAAACTCTGGATGATAACCCCTTCCATGTTCAGTGATTTGAACATAGCTTTGGAGAGTTCAAAGGATTTGAACTCTATTTGGATTAGTCTGCTGTCCATTGGGTTGCCAACAAAACTGAAACTCCTCTAGACTTACGAGGTAGATTACCAACAGACCTACTCCTATTTGAGTATCTGAAACACTCTTTTCCTATCTTCCAAAGGATCTCAGGTTTTTAAGTCCCTTAAGAAACTAAGCTGCTAGTATTACTCGACATGAGAAGACTCCTATACCGGCAAGACTAATTTGCTTATGCTACTTTTAGGACTCCATTAATGGTGGAGGCGACCTGCGCATATGGTTACAGACCTAAGAGCTAGGCGCAATTGGGTGATGAGCTGTATCCCAACGATAAAATCTTTGGTGGGTAGATATAAAATTTATAGGTATTTTTTTATTTTGGTGTATTCAAGTAATTTTATTAATTTAATGGTGTGCAATCAGTATTTTTTTTACTAATGGAGTGCAGTCACAAATATTGGTGTGCATCTAACACCACCCTAATTTTTAATAAGATTTAAAATTAATCATTTTGTTACATATAAACTTTATAGCCTTACAGAAATTACAGCCCATGAGATTATCCTAAGAATGATATAGTTCTAAAGACAATGTATATTGTCAAATGGCAAAATTTACAAAGTGGCGCAATTGATTGTGATCCAATCTCTTTAGAATTAGAACCTCTAGCAAGAGGCTTTTGTACTTAGTGTAGCTTCTAGTGCAGTTTTTCATGCTGCACCTAAACTTTTGAAAATTATATATATCCTTTTATATTATGTTATTTAATTATTTAATATGACCTTGTCATAGGATAAAGGGACAATGGTCCCCAAAACATACGGATAAGATGGTCACGAACTTCGTCATCAAAAAAAATTAGAGTCTGCACCTCTAAGCCTCCTATCCTCCTAAAATCAAAATATTTCATATTTACCTAATTATTCTCTACAATAGTAGTGCTCACCATAGATTTTAATTTTTTTTCAAATTCTCAAGATAGGTACAATACGTATAATTGTTGCCCCTTCAACAAGTTAAAAGAAAATTTTTCTTTTTCAAAGAGAAAGTTATGGCCTCAACCTAGAAGTTCTCTTTTTCATGAAATTCATTAAATTATTAACATTTTCAAGCAATCATCCCTTGTTCATGCAAGAAAATTTTGGATCTACTAATAGGGTTTGGACACCCCCATCTCTTGCATGAGTGGTAGGGGTGTGGCCTTCAATAAAGGGAGGTTGGGGGATCCAATCCCCCCAAGGGTATGAGTTGCAAGAGCTCCAATGCCCAAGCTAACATCTGACGTACTGATCGTACTAACGTACATAAATGATGCCTACATCAAAAAAAAAAAAAAAAAACAAACAGGGGTTGGTGTGCTAGCCAAGACCATGGATTAGGAAGTGGAGGTCTTGAGTTTGATGCCCTTCCTTGGTTCATGTGGTTGGAGGGTCTCTCGGGGGATTAGTTGGGTGCTCTAATAGACCCTGACACCCTCGTTACGAAAAAAATAATTGAAAAAAAAAATTCAATCCACCTCTAACTGCATGTACCATCCTGATCTCTAAAGATTTTTAATTTAGAATATATGTATGATTGCAGATATTTGTCACTACAACAAAACTACCGAGCAGTGACGAAAATTTTTCGTCACTAATAATCATATTTCCGTCACTACTAGTATTAGTGATGGAAAATTTGATAGTTACTATTCTGTCATAGATACAACCGTCACTAATATTACGAGTATTTGAGTAATGACGGAATAGTTCCGTCACTAATGTCTATAATTGGTCACCTGTTTCCGACTAGTATTTGAGACGGAAATTTATAATTGTGACAGATTTTTTTAAATCTGCGATGGACAAATATTAGTCACTAATAGTCAATTGTGACAGAAATAGTTCCATCACAAGTGACTAGTAGTGACAGAAAAATTTTTGATACCATTTTACTATTAGTAACAAAAATATTTCCATCACTACTTGTCACTTGTGACGGAACTATTGACGTCACGGAACTATTGACGTCACTAATATTAAAATAGTAACGGAACAAAAACTGTCTCTAAACATTATTAGTGACGGAAATTATTCTGTCACTAGATATCAATAATCAGTAGTGACGGAATAATTTCCGTCACTAATGCTCTATTTTTTTTAAAAAAAATATCACCCTGGTTCCTGTTCAATCTGTAAACCTATTCAACCTACAAACTTGTATTCATTAATTCATTCACACAACCACCTTTCAACTTGTAAACATAGCCATTATTTCATTCACACAACCATTCAACCTTTTCAAAATGAATGTTTCATCAAACATTCAATACAATTCAAACAAACATTCAACTGTTCAAAATGAATGTTTCATCAAACATTCAATGCATTCAACCTTTATCCAACTCATTTACACAACCTA
The DNA here is from genome assembly GCA_015143295.1 of Tetracentron sinense. Taxonomy (NCBI): domain Eukaryota; kingdom Viridiplantae; phylum Streptophyta; class Magnoliopsida; order Trochodendrales; family Trochodendraceae; genus Tetracentron; species Tetracentron sinense. The sequence goes on along the minus strand of CM026551.1, from coordinate 48,735,982 downwards.
ACTTAAATATTATTTTTCATTCAACCTATTTCAACTATTCACAGCAATACTCGTGAAATACACAGGGAAGATCTAGTCCATTCCATTTCATAAAGTAGTGAAATGCACAGTTTTTAAAAAATTCATAACATATATAAGCCCAAAAAAAACTGTTAGACACAATTCAACAGCAACAATGTCTAACCACATAATGAGTCAAACATATCGACAATCTCATGCAATGGTATCATCTGGGAGCAGCAGGGTGGAGTCGTGATCCTGGGATTGCCCCTAAGATGTTGGCGTGGGGAAGGATGGGAATGACTGATCCGGGCACTGTGTCTAGAAGAAATCTGCAAGAGACCGAAAGTAGGCATTCATATCATTCACAGTTGCCTCCAGAGTCGTTTGGCGAGCCAAAAAATCTTGGTTCACAGCCTCTGCCTCCTCTGCCCTCCTCTTTCAGGGATCCACATCTAGGCTAACACAAAATTGCGTAGGAGAAACACCTAGTCCATATGTGCGGACTTGTCCATGCTTGTCTGGACCCATATCACTTCGATGAATACCTCATTTTGGGCAGTGCTGCTACCATTGCCCTCAAGACGCTGGCTCACTAGGTGGTCCATCTGTGTCTGCAGTTATGGACAAGAATTCAATTAAGATTAAACCGTTCAAAAAATGCATATCGTGAATAAAGCAACAAATGAAGGCAAGAGAGGTGCTTGAGTAAGCATGTGATCCATTTTTTTTTATCTCATTATGGATGCAGCAGTATCTATGGATCATTCCCTTCTCCCATAAGTTTTCAAGAAGAGGTGGCCCCATAAGGGTTGCCTACATTGTTTGTTTTGACTGAACCCTTTTCTCATCTTGTTTTTAGGTGTCAAAGTTTCACAATATCAATTAGGAAACTTAGGAAAGTGTGGACTGTGGAGAAAGCTATTCAACAGTCCTTTGTTAAACTCATTACTGTGTGGCAAGCCCCTCTGTATGAGATCTCTCTTCATTTCAATTAACAAAATAAACGAATCAAAGGCGTTGGTCTATCTCTCAACATAGGAAATGTAATTCTTTAGCTGTTATTATTATTATTATTATTAACAATTTTATATTTTTCCCTTCACAACAGAAACGACTTATACAGTTTGAGATAATGCATACCTACCAATAGCATTGACGCATTTTAATTCCCATTGATGGCAATAAGTCATTTTGATGGAAAATAGGCTTCTTTTCGGCTTGAGTACTAGATCCATATTGAGGGTGCTTAGTCCTAGAGCTAAGTTAGAGGTGTTCATGGCCATCCAAAGCGAACTAGAACTATTTGCTTAATGAGTCTATGATATAAGCCATGATCAAGTCTATAGTGTTTGTTACAACCTTACTGTCATAGGTCCAATCCCTGCTTAACTACCATAAAACTATATATGTTATGACTATACAATTGCTAGAATGTACCTAAAAGTTATCATGTATATACTCAAATGTCAAATAACATATTTCATATATAGTTTATATCTTCAAAAACTAGCCACCTTACATAAGTTGTCAAGAAGAGGTGGCCCCATCAGGGTTGCCAACATTGTTTGTTTTGACTAAATCCTTTTCCCATCCTATTTACAAGTGTCGAAGTTTCACAATATCAATTGGGAAAACTACCCCAAGGTCTATCCAGACTACATAAGTGACATTTGACAATTCAACTTAACTTTTATGACCCTAACAAATAAAAATAGCTACTTGTATGGGGATTTCATTTTCTTTGGATCCATATGCCCCCAAACATCAATTTAAAAACTAAAGGTAAAAAGTGAATCAATTTGGAGAGATTCCCGAACCACTGTTATGATCTCTTACCCAACAAGAACAGATAGGTGCTTTCTTTCTACCCCTTTTTTAGTTTTTTCTAAATAAAAAAAAGTACCCACAAGCAAGAGTAAGTGACTTCACAGATAAATGGAATTGAGGACCTCTTATGCCTGCAATTGGAAGGCCTTATAGAGTCTCCAAGTCGCCTGGGAAGAGGTTAGATTCACGAACCCATATCCCAAATTGCAGTTGTTACTATATTACAATAACTGATATAATATCAAATTTAAGGTTTTTCTTTGATTAGGAAAAGTAGAAACCACAAAAACAATTGCGTGAAATTGATGGGGTAGATAGACGAAATCATAAAAAGACAAGGGTTGGTTATCCCATTCGGCAATCTGCTCGTTGCATTGTATGCAATGGTTGTTCCTAACATGTTTGAAAGAAGTTTATGACTTCACCATCCCCACCCCAAAAATAAATAGAACCCATATGAAAAGGAAATTAGATAACAATCAAAAGATAATATGATATCCAAAGGGGAAAAAGTTGAAAGAAAGCCCATGTACTTGTTGGGTATGTTCTTGATCATGACTGTAGTTCAAGAATCCTTTTTTACCTTTGGTTTTTAACCAAATTAAATTTTTGGGGCATATGGGTCCAAAGTAAAATGGATCGCCACACATGTGGCTGTTTTCAGAAATGCCAAGTTCACATGGGATGATAAATACGAGCAGAGTTTCTTAGAATTGAAGAAGCGCTTCACTACAGCTCCAGTCCTCACTATTACATTCCATCAGGTAGTGGTGGGTTTTTAGTTTACAATGATGCTTCACATGTTGGATTAGGTTGTATGCTCATGCAACATGGTAAGCTCATTGCCTATGCATCTCGACAATTGAAGAACTGCCATACTCATGATTTAGAGCTAGTAGTAGTGGTTTTTGTTCTAAAGATTTTGTGGCACTATCTGTATAGAGAAGAGTTCAAAATTTTTATAGATCACAAAAGCCTCAAGTACTTGTTATCTCAAAAAGAGCTCAACTTGAGACAATGTCATTGGGTACAGTTTCTGAAAGATTATTATTGTTCGATTCAATATCATCCGGGGAAAGCTAATGTAGTGGCAGATGCACTTAGCAGAAGGCCTTCCTGTTTATTGGCACACTTATGGCCAAAGAGTAGAAATTGTTAGAAGACTTGTCTAACAACGAAACAAGTTTCAGTCTTTATACATTTGGACCGTTGATAGCTAATATTGCAGTCAGACCATATATTCAAGTCAGAATCATAGAGTTGCAAGGGTCTGATGAAGAATTCTTAGCTTATCTAGCCAAATCCTTTGAAAATGGTCAATAGGACTTCTCAACTAATGAAGAATGAGCCATAACATTTAAAGGCAAGTGATGTGTCCCAAATAATGAAGAATTGAAATGAGAGATTTTTGATGAAGTACATCGGTCCAAGTATACAGTTCATCCCAGTGGTACTAAGATGTACCAAAATCTCAAGAGAGACTATTGGTGGAGAAATATGAAGAGAGATGTGGCTACTCATGTACCTAAATATTTGGTCTCTCAACAAGTCAAAGCCGAACATAAGAGACCTGCTAGATTATTGCAACCTCTTCTCATTCCCGAATGGAAGTGAGAAAATATAGTCATGGATTTTATTATGGGTTTGTCAAGAATAGTTAAGAATTTCGATGCTATTTGGATAGTGGTGGACCATCTGACTAAGTCGGCTCATTTTCTCCTTTATCAAACAACTTATAATGCTAACAAGCTAGCGGAACTATATATAAAAGAAGTAGTTCGTCTCAATGGAGTACTTGTCAATATAGTTTCTGATAGAGACACAAGGTTTACATCGAGAATCTGGAAAAGTTTTTAGCAAGCCATGGGATCTTGCCTGGATTTCAGTACAACATTTCATCCTCAAACAAATAGTTAGACAGAGAGAGTAAATCAGATTATTGAGGATATGCTCCGGTCTTGTATGTTTGATTTTCAAGGCAGTTGAGATGAGCACTTACCCTTAGTTGAATTTGCTTATAACAACAGTTATCAAGCAAGTATTCAAATGACACCGTTTGAAGCCTTGTATGGTAGGAGTTGTCAGTCTCCTCTTTGTTGGGATGAAGTATGGGAAAGAAAACTTTTGGATCCCGAGTTAGTTGAGCAGACCACAAATAGGGTTAACTTGATTAGGGAAATTTTAAAGACTGCTTAGAGTAGACAGAAGAGTTATGCGGATACTCGGAGAAGAGATTTGGAATTTCAAGTTGGAGATTATGTCTTCATAAAAATATCTCTTACAAATGGAGTTATGAGATTTGGTAAGATGGGCAAGTTCAGCCCAAGGTATGTTGGACCTTTCGAGATTATCAGGAGGATAGGTGACATATAGGGTTATCTTGCCTCCCCATATGGCAGCAATTCATAATGTCTTCTATGTCTCCATGTTGAGGAAGTACATTTAAGATCCACACATCATCGACTTTGAACCGCAGGAAATTCGAGAAGATTTAACATTGGTAGAACAACATGTTCAAATTTTGGATCAAAAAGAGCATGTTCTACACAGGAAGAGCATTTTTTTTGTTCTCCTTTGTTGGCAACATCACTCCGTTGAAGAGGCCACTTGGGAAAGAGAAGATGAAGTTCGAGAGAAGTATCCCCCACCTGTTTTAACTAAGGTATGTCATTTTGATGATGAAATTCTTTTAAGAGGGGAAGGTTGTAGAGCCTCAAATTTATCATTCTTGACATTCGTGTTGTTTATTAAATTCAATAGAAATACGTGTTTAATTTTAATGTAATTAAGCCTATAAAAATTAATGTGAAACATATGAATTTTAAAACCCAAATAAATCATTTAATTTAATTTAATTTGTTTTAGATTTAAATTGTATGAAAAGAAATATAGTCAAAAAGTAGCAATAATTTCTTTTAAAAAATGGTTGATTGGCACACTGGCCGATCGATCGCCACCGACGGCGATCGATCGCCCCTTGGCTGCGATCAATCACTCAAAACGTCGATTTTTCTCAGGTTTGCGTAATTTTTTTGATTTTTGAGTCCCTAGGGCCCAAAACTATAAATAATCTTTATATTCATGGGTTGAGGGTTTCTAAGGCTTTCTAAACCTAAAAGAGAGAGAGAATATTACTTTTAGAGATCTAAGAGGAGAAATCAAAGGTTTGCAAGGAGAAGGGCGTAAAGATTTAGATCGATCACATTCGCAAGCGCTTGATCGTAGGGAAGCGATTGGGAAAGGTAAATATGGATTCCTTCTTACCAATATGATAATTTTTAATATAAATAAGGAGAAATAGTTAGATTTAAAGAAAGAAATAAAATCAAACATGTTATTTTATGAATCTCTTATGAAAATTATTTATGAATTTAAGAGATATCTTCTTATGATTTTAGTATATAAATTAATAAGGAGAAAGGGAAAATTCGTGTGGCTTATACATTGTGGATGATGGAGGAAGGGATGATTGTTGGATTTGATGGAATAAGTATGAGTTTGATTAGAAATTGTGATGTGTTATAAAACTAGGGTCTTATGAGATTGATTTTATCAAAATTATATATCGAAAATTGATGCATGATTAATAGAATTGTTTCACTATTTTATTGTTGAAAACCTGATAGAGCATATTTTTATATTGATCCATTATGAGAAATTGTATATGCTTAAATTGATGTATAATTGATAAATTGCATGATGATAGATGTTGATTAAATTAAACCATGAATTATGGTTGTGTGACCTAGGGGTGTTATCATGGCGGCGTTAGTTCTTATGATGAGCTTTCGAGAGCACTTGACTAATAATTCTGGGTGCGATTTAATTAATGGCTATCATTGTTTCACTCACACTCATTCATGAAAATAAATATGTACAAGCATGATAAAAAAAAATAATATCATAAGTATTATACAAGTATACAAGCACTCAATCATGATTGAGTTTTGCATTGCCCGAGTACCAACAAGCCTAAGATCAAGGCAAGACAAGCCGTATGCACCGGATAATGTGTAAACCATGTCTTACCTCAAGTTGTATACACCAGATAAAAACAAACTATCTTTTTGTTTTAAATTGTTTCACTATTTTATTACACGATGCATGTTATTAGATACAGTCACGAACAAGAAAGACAAGTAAGATAAGCAAGAAAGATAAGTACAAGTGAGCACGTATAAGAATTGATTTGAAATTATGCTGCACTCTAAATTATTTATATGCTTGCATGTATTGTTAAATCATAATTTATTTTTTATATTAATATTGTTAGTCAGGAGTTTATATACGCAAAGTAACTTGTTACTCAGCCGATGACTTTGTTGTCGATATGTTTTAGATTCGATATTTGTGCCCCAGGACCTTGGGAAGAGGAAGAAGATCCAATTGGTGATTATCTCAAGGATGAATGGAATCTAAATCATTGGCCATTTTATGAGAATTAAATCATCAGTTTTTAGATTTGGAGTTCAAGACAGTGTAATAGATTTAATCTTGGATTTATGGTTAGGTTGGATTGATGATTGAGAATCATAATGATGATTCAAATTATTTAATATGTTTTAGTTTTAATTTGAGATATTAGATTTGATAATGATTAATTGAAGAAAATTTTAATGTTCATATTTTAGATTGCCTTAAATGCTTATGATAGGATGTTATGATGGTTTAGTAATTAAGTCACGTGTCAAGGTCTCACTTTAACCTAGGTGAGATTTTTGGGTGCTACATATACCATATAGATTGGTTGTAACCTAAAATTTAAAACAAAAAGATCAAAGATTGTTTGTAATCTAAAATTTCAGACTGAATATCTCAAAAAAAAAATCAATTTCTAATGGCAGATCTAAACAGGGTTTGAAATCTAAAAATTTAGACTGAAGAGATTTAAAAAAAAATCCAATTTACCAAACTAGAAAAATTGAATTTGGGCGAAATTTTGCAAACACAATTTCAAATTAACTATGAACAAAATTTGCAAACATAATTCATTGCAAACATAACCTCAGTAATCCTAAAAGTAACAAGGGTGGAGTTCGAGATTCAGGTTAGAGTTGGAATGCAGAATTTCTAGTCAGTACTTAAGCAAAGATTGAAGCTTGGAAGCTAAATATTTAGCTTGTAGTTCGAGATTCACATAATATAGAATTCATACAAAAAACCTTAGATTATTTGAACTAGAAAGCATAATTTTAATATTAAACTGGTGTCAAATCATTGCATACTCCAACATCCCTACAAAATTAGATTAATTCCCTAACAAATAAAAAACAAAACAAAAGAATCTAACATGCAGAAGACAGAGGCTAGGGTTCGGATGTGATAAGATACAAGTTCTTCTCCTTCGGGCATCTCAGTATAAATGATGTGAATTCGCCATTATCAAAGATGAAAACGAAACGAAATTTCTTAGAGAGAGATTAACTGGGTCGAAGATGGCTAGCCAGAGTTGATGCTGGCCAGAGAAGATGGCCGGAGAATATGGTTGTCACCGATGGAAGGAGGTCGGAGTCAAGAAGTGTGGGAGACAACAAAATTAGGGGGAAATTTTGGGTTTTCATGGGTACTGATTTTGTGTATTTATATAACGAATTTTAGAGAAAAAATTATTTCTGTCACTAATAATTTGTATCCAATAGTGACGGACGTATTTCCGTCACTAATAATCTTGCACCAATAGTGACGAATATATTCTGTTACAAGAAATCAATACCGTCACAGATACCAGTAGTCACGGAACTATTTCCGTCTCTAAAAAATATCCTTATAGAGATGGAAATAGTTCCATTTCTATACCTTATTTTATGAAAAAAAAACCAAAACCTAATTAGAGACGGAACATTTGTGATGGAATCAAATTCCGTCACTATAAGTGATGTATTAGGGACGAAAATGATTTTGTCTCTAATATTTCGTCGCTAGTCTGTATATTTCTTGTAGTGTATTATGGGAAATTCAATCCACGTTTTGAACATGTCCATCCTCTTTATACAAGTAACAAACACTTGCACTATGCCCCTCGGGCATCACTGCATCATCCATGTACCCTCTTCACTTCTACTGCTTGCACTAGCACCCCTAGAGGCTAGTCTATCCTAGTCAAAGCGTCACTGACATTGCACTGCACTTAGCATCCCTCATGTATTTGTAAGAGGTCGGCCTAACTCTGTCCATGCATCATGTAGTTAGAAGCACTCCCAGAAATGACCTAACTATGGCATGCAAACTACGTCCATCCCTCACCCTATGCTTTCCATCAGGAATACTATTTGGGGTCGAGTCCTCATTCATCGGGTCTAACCCGTGCATGCTCATACATTTTAAATTCATCTACCTTACCCCCAGTATTGACTCGCTCTACATTTTCAGATCCTACCTTATCGAGACAGCAACTCAAGAACTCAAGCAATGGAATGCGGAGAAGCATCGAGCGGCCAAGAGATCATCTTGACAACTTTCCTCCGTCAAGAACAGGACATCAAAGAAATCAAGTATCTCCTCTAAGATATGACGGCTACTCTCAACAAGCTCCTAGTGGCACAAGGATAAACCCAGATCTGCCCCACCTCTCAGACAAACACATCTAATCCAGTGGCACAACCACCGAAACCTTCCTCTTATTTGCTCCATAAGCCTCCAAAAGAAAGGGTACCACCCAAGTATTTAACCGCTCTTCCACTCGGCCAACTCCTATCGACTCTCGTTGAAAGGAAGCTGATCACGCTCCGTGAACCTACCCCATCGCAACCCTTAGCCAAAAGGAACCACAATTACCAGGAGCACGAACACTGTGTTTTTCATCAAGGCCCTAGGTATTCCACTGATCACTGCATCGCTTTGAAGCATGCAGTTGAAGACCTAATCGACGAGGGCAAACTTGATTATGTACCTGGTAGCTGGAGTTCCTGAAAACCCTATCCCCTCATCAACCCATCATTAAGCCGCCTTTATACCACCTAGAGCAGTGTCTTCACCAACTCATCTGAAGGAGGAGACCTGAAAACGAGATGATGAGTTCGGTTTATCAGAGCTAAGCTCAGTCTAAGTCAGTCTTAGTTAGGATTTCCTTTATGTAAGAGTCGGCCATTGTGGCCCCTGTACGAGTCCAGTCCAAAGTCTAACTCTTTTAATTCAATGAAATTACTCTCTTTCTCAAGAGTTTCATCTCCTTTATCATGTTTGACTAGCATGGCTGAATGTTGATTAAGCTCATTTGATTTAACAAGAAATCACCTAAACAGATAATCAAACTCATAATCCTCAGGGGTAGAATATGATGAAAAGCAGAATTCTCTTCCAGAAACCTTGTCCTGTACAGAGCTAGGTAGCAACTCTGAATGCAAAGGTCAAGACCTCACCACACCAAGGGTAGAGGGCAATCAAAAGCAAGGGGACAAGCCCATATCCCGTCATTCAACATAATCTCCAACCATACCCCACCATCATTATTGCTAGGGACAGGGGGCAACTTGTTTTTTAAGACACACATCGAAGCTGATATCTGAGAAAGTGGCTGACAACTTCAGAAAAATTGTGCAAATCTACTAGTCAGGGGCAAATGCTTCGCCCGACAAAAGCTAAGGGTAGTATCGAACCGATCAGTGGATACCGGACTAATCAAATGAGCAAAATCAAAGTATGGCACTTAAGATCTTGTCTGATAAAGGTTTGCACTTTTAGCCATTTTAGGAAAGGACAGGAAGCCATCCTTAGCACCTCTCCATCCCCTTTAATGTAAACCCGTTTTACAAATCAATGAAATCCGCTAGTTAGCCCTTTGAGCCTGACAACCTTTCTTTCACGAAACCTTTTCAGGGACACCCTCCCTTGCCAATCTGTGGCATTTGCCTGAACTATGTCATGACCTGATCATGTAAAAGGTACGTAGGAAACTTGACAAATCCGGTGCAGTCAGAATCATACCTCCTCCAATCTCCACTACGCAGAGTCCAAACATCCCTAGTGGAGCCAAAGCCTCTCTGAAATGTCTCCTCACAGAGATAGAGCAAATAATCTTCTCAACTTCCCCAGTCAAGGGAACAAAAATTTCCATCAAAGAAAAACCGAAAATAGAAGTTGAAACATTTTTAAGAATCAAAGACTCCCCATAGAGACAAACTTCTCTAGACTCTGCCCCCAGTAGAAACTTTTCAGGGACAACCTCTCCCGAAAAACAATCTCTAAGCAGAGACAACCTCTCTCGAAACTCTCCCTAGCATAGACAACTTCTCTCAAATTCCCCAAAAAACCAAAAAACAAACTTCGCTGGAAATCCAAAAGTACAAATCCTCAAGGGAGTACAACGGAAGAGATCCCCAAAAGAGTAACTGCAAAAGAGAAATCCCAGGGTTTCCCCAACTTCAATCTCTCAGCCTACATTTCATCTTATCACAAGTCTTCCTAGATCCCCTAGAGACTGAAAGTGCAAGCAGTTTATCATGCAAATATCCGAAAGCGAGATACCAATATATATCCAAGGCAATGGGAACAAAACTCTATTCAAATCCATCGCGGGCCCAACGAAAACCAGAAATGGCATTGGTACGCAAAAATTACACGAACCCCAGACCTGGTCTCGAGACTAGGAGCAAAAAAATGGAAGAAAACTTATCAACTTCACAAGCATGAAGAAAACCGGAAACGGCCTCGTCGCGCAAAAACTATGCGAATCCTATGACTTGGTCATTCCAAGGGTAAAAAATGGAGAAAAAGCTGAAGAGTAGTCTAACAACGAAATCCGACAGTAATCAATCTCACCAAACTCCCGATAATCCCCCCACAGGTCACTAACAGATGGCCCGGAGAAACAAATCCCCCGACAGTAGCCTCCAGCATAGTTCAATCTCCCAGCAAACAGCTGATAATCTCCAGCAAAGTGCCACTCACAGCAGATCATCAGCAGTGATCCACAACAGTGTCATATTCCCTAGCGGATCCCTAGTAGAAGCCTCCAATTACTCTCTATAAAAATTCTCCCCTGCAAGAGTCTAAAAGCATCCAATTTACTTTTCAGCAAACTTTTTCCCAGCCAGAGTGCCCAATCTCTTGCAGCAGCAAGGCAAAGCAACTCTTATTGGTAAAACAACCTCAGCTCCTCAGCAAGCCCGACTTCGCAAGATGCAAAGCATGACTTCATCAATGTCACAACAGGAAAAATTTGCTTAGCATGCATCGTACTCTACCTCTAAGGATAAAATCCATTCACCATGTGAAAGTGATCTTCTTGTTAAACCACATAAGCGGAAGAAGCATTCAACTTCTGAGTCTCCTTCTGGTCACCACCAGAGTCTCATACTCATCGGATCAACCATCCTTGAAGTCTCTCGAGTCTGTCAAATCCTGTGACGTCTCTCAGTCGCTGCCAGAGTCCCGATACTCACCGAATCAATTATCTTCTAAGCGTCTGTCCACTGGCTTGGCCAGGTCAAACAAAATTCAGCAATTGCCCGAGATGCATCACGGTTCCAGCAAGAAGAGAGAGCAAGATTGAATGCCTCCAGAATCTTCAATCGACAAAGGACTGGTCTCTAAAAGCGAGTCATATACCCAACCCTCCATCAACCTACATGCCACACCAGGGAAACCAGGATTAGTTGAGCCTTCCATGCATCAGCATAGGTTAAGCCGTGCATGCCATACACTAAACAAAGCTACACACTAGTTGCACATACTCAATCGAGTCGCACATAATGCACTTTAGCTACACAAATCCAGCCAAACTACACATTAGCTGTATACACTAAACAATGTTGCACATTAGTTGCACACACTCAATCGAGTCGCACATAATGCACTCTAGCTACTCAAATCCAGTTGTACACTAATTGCACACACTCAATCAAATCACTCACTGCACTCAAGCTAGCTGCATTCAAGTTTCACATTACGCTCTAGCTACACACAATCAAGTTGTATTCAATACATCCTAGTTACATATTAGTTGCATACAAGATGAAAGCCTCATTAAATACATTCAAGTCGCACAACACATTGCACTTTAAACGCATGCACTTAATCAAGTCGCCACTACAATTGCGTACCAGTTGCTTCCCAGCATTATTCCAAACATGATCAAAATCCAGTGCCTTTCGGCCATATCAACATTAATCTGGCTAGTGCCTCCAGGCCATGCCTCAAATCTTTGAACTTTCTGTGGGTACCTTCACAGTATACACCACCCAACATCCCGTGTGTATCCTTACAGTGTACACCATTTGCATGTCCCCTTTGTGACACCTCCGTGTGTCCTGTGCATCCTAGGTGAGCATCAATATAACCCACTTTGTCGACACCTTCTATGCCTGACATCCCGTGTGTACCTTTACAGTATACATCACTCGTATGTCCCTTTTGTGACACCCCCGTGTATCCTGGGTATCTCAGGTGAGCGTCGACATAACCCACTTTGTCGACACCTCGCATGTCTGACATCCCGCGTGTACCTTTACAGTGTACACCACCCACATGTCCACTTTGTCGACACCTCGCATGCCCGACATCCCATGTGTACCTTTACAGTGAACACCACCAGCATGTCCCCGTCTTGACACCCCCGTGTGTCCTGGGCATCCCAGGTGAGCGTCAATATAACTCATTTTGTCGACACCTTGCATTCCCGACATCTCGTGTGTCCTGCGCATCCTAGGTGAGCATTGACACAATACACTTTGTCGACACCTTGCATGTCTGACATCCCGTGTGTACCTTTATAGCTACACTACCAACATGTCCCCTTTGGTGACACCCCCATGTGTCTTGGGCATCCCAGGTGAGCATCGACATAACCTACTTTATTGACACCTCGCATGCCCGACATCCCGTGTGTATCTTTATAGTGCACATCACCCGCATGTCCTCCTTTGTGACACCTCGCATGCCCGACATCTCACGTATACCTTTACAGTGTACACCACCCGTATGTCCTCTTTCTGACACCCCGTGTGTCATTGACATTCCAGGTGAGCGCCGACATAATACACTTTGTCAGCACCTCGCATGTCTCTTTCTCATAGCCTGTGTCCTTGACATCCCAGGTGAGCATCGACATTACATATTTTGTTGACACCTCGTATGCCCAACACCCCGTGTGTTCCTGACATCCCGTGTGTTCCCTGATTGATTCGGTTAATATCTCCCAGGAAGCACTGTTTCAATCAATCCCCTCACTGCCTCCGAGCGACACCTTCTTTCAGCCAATGCCTTAGGGCTATACCATCCCTGCATCCATTCTTCTTCCCTAGGCTACTCGTTACCCACTGGCAGTGGCCCTAGTCACTTCACCGCACTCTCTATTTGCATAGCATGCATACATCTCATCATCCCTAACATCCATCTTAGTGTAAAAATAGGATAATTTTTACACTCTGCTTAACCATAGTTAAAACTTTTAACCATGGTTATTCCCTAGGTAGACCATAATCCAAACCCTAGGTAAACCCTAAACCAAACCCTAGGACCCAAACCCCACAAGCTCAAGGCCCGTTTCAACTTTAAAACTTAAGCCTTAGACTAAACCCTAGGTCTAACCTAAGGTAAACCCTAGACCTAACCCTAGGCCTAGCCCTAGTCTAAACCTTAGTAAAAACCTAGGTTAAGCTTCACGGGCTCAAGGCCCATTAGAAAGTCCTATCTCAAAAACCCCAAACCCTAGGCCTTTTGGGGGCCCAAACATGGGCCCATGACATTGTAGGGTCCTTTAGGGTGGGACCCACCTACAAAACTCAAACTTTAGGGTGCCCAAACACCCCAAATTGGTAAGGCCCAGCATGCTTTCCCTACATGCTAAGGGCTGGGCCCAAAATTAGCAACCAACCAATCCCAAAAAAATCTAAAAAATTTAAAAAGACCAAAAATACTGCTATCGGACTTTTTAACCCTGATTAGCATCCCTAACCATGGTTAATCATCTTTTTAACCCCGTTTAGCAATCCTAACCCCTGGTTAAAATACCCTTGGCCTATCGGGCCTCATCCCTTGGCTTACCAGGCCCAAACCTTGGCCTCCGGACCCAACCCTTGGCCTCCGGGCCTAAACCCTTGTACATTGACCAACCTCAGTCAAACAAACCATAATCACTGGATTAGGCCCATTAACCACCCTTGGTGCACACACACACACCCCTAGCCTTAGCACGGGTTCATATGCTAGAACTACACTCGGTCTGATCTCACCCCGATGTGAGTACGTAAGCAATCCAACCCGGGTTCGACCCTAGTTAGCTTTTCTTTCTTACGGTTAACATTATCTTAAACATTTTGACATTTGATTAAAATTGAACTTAATATGGCTTAACCCTAGCAAGTAGGGAACTACTGAAAAGTGGAAGTGTCGGGGTGCCTAATCCCTTCCCCGGACTTAACCGAACCTCTTACCCTAATATCTGATCGGAGACCAAAGTCCTTATCCAACAAATCTAGGACTTATCACTTCTGAATGAGTAAGTGGCGACTTTAAACATTTCACTCTAAACACTCCCCGTGAGATTTAATCAAGGTTTCCCCGAAACCTGTGCTTACAATCCTATCCCACTTTTCTAACTCTAATCTTTACAAAACCCTAGTCACCCTCTATGAATACTCACCCCTCTCTCTCCCTTATAAATGGTTCATTCCTCCTGACCTCTCTACACATCTCTCTTTCATTTCTCAACGCCTTCTTTTCTCAACCCCTTTTCTATCTAAGCCTCTCAACATCTTCTTTTCTCAACTCCTTCTCAAAAACCTCCCTCATAACACTTACAACTACGCTTAGTAATAGTTTTCGGATTGATGATTTTTTCTTACAAATGTAATGCGAATTTAATTCTAGTTGTAAATGACTTTTCTTTATTTTAATGCAATGAATGTTATTTTTATTTAATGCCTCGATGTCTCTTTTTCATTAAGTTTATTTTATGTTCATTTAATTAGTAGATTTTAATTAGCTCTCTGAACTTTTTTTTTTTTTTAATCTCATTGATTCCATCATTTTCATCCTTCCATCATTTTACAATTTATTCTTCTTTTTGGTTTCTTTCTTTATACTAACCCCATAGTTCACGAGTTCGGATTCGACATCCGTCACAATCTCTTTACCAGATTCAGATTAATTAAAGTATTGATAATAGAATGATTTTCAAGCGACAGAAAATACCTACTATCAAGCTCTATCAAAATATGTGTTGATAGTGGCATTTGAAAATTATGTAAAAATATTTATATGACAAAAATATCTTCATTTTATACTTGTAATTTTCCAAATATCCCTATAATACGGCATATTTTGAGGAGCTCCAGTTCTCTATTAAACCACAGCTCCTACTTTTAGTTTCTCTCCAAAATGTGTCTTACAATAGTTTAGAAATTGCAAAAATAAAAGGAATGATATTTCTGACAATCAAATATTTTTTTTTTAGTAATATTTATAATAACTCATACCCCTGCCAAGGCATATCTTGGGATCTCTGAATTTTCTTTTCAACCGAAGTTCTTGTTCATCGCCTATTATGGTTGTTATTTTTATTATCTAACCCTTCTATCTAAGGAGTACTAGCCACGTCTTGCAAATCTCACCATAGGTACAACACCTGTCTTTGCTACCCAACGGGTTAAGAAAACAAATCTGTTTTTAAAAGAGATTAACTGCACAAGAGATTTGGTCAAAGAGATAAGAGATAATCTAGCCAAAAAAAATGCATTTGGTAGGGGCATTTTAAGAATTATGAAAAAATATAGTCGACAAAAATTATTTATTGCTTATTTGTAATTATCAAACTAGTCTTTTTCTTTGGCTAGGTCATTTACCTAAGCATATTTCTTATTTGCAATTATCAAACTACTCTTTTCTTTGGCGGGGACTTTTACCTAAGCTTAGTCAGTAGTGGATAGTAGTTGGTAGTTGGAGTGGCGCTCTTGCAATTTGTCACCCAATGACACCCTTAAAGCAAGGGATACCATGACACATAAGGCATATTTTAGGCTACGTACGTACTTCAAAGCAGATTTCAGAACCGTACTGGGCGTTGAACTCGCAGAGTGGCTGGCTCCGATTCCACCGGTTTGAACGTTCCAATTCAACCATGTCCTTTTATTAATAAAATAAAATTTTTTTTCTCCTTTTTCCTTGGCCAATTCAACCAGGTTTTAACCCCGATCTTCTTGTTGAACCAATCGGATCTAGCCGGTTCTACTGGTTCTATCAGTTTTTAATACTATCCGGTTTTAGGGTTTTCGAAACTGGCTAACTGACCAGCTCCCAATTTCAACAGGTCAACTGGCCGATTCGATCTGGTTTAAATAACGCTACTTCAAAGTTAATCTCTAAGCAGTGATCAACGAACTCATGGGTCCGAAGTGACCATTGTGTCCTCGTGTTCCTTCTAAACCCCATTTAACCCTGGTTAAGCTTAACAAAATGAAAGGTAAGACTTTTGATTTTTTTTAAAAAAAAACAAAGTTGGATTACTTAACCCTAGGGGTGAGTGAGTCTTAACCACAGTTGGTGAATGCTAAAAAGTGGGGTATAGACCAATGGGGATGAGCCATTTTGTTACTTAATGGCAATCCCCAACGAGGTTTGAAATCCTGTTGGGATTCTGTGAAATTTCGCGAAGTCCCGATTTCATCCATCCCCCCGATATCGATATGAACAGGATTTCAAAAAATGCGATTTCGGTCGAGATTTTGAGAATTCGGCTAAAATTTTGGAATGTCGGTGAGATTTTGATTTTAAACAGTTTATTGTTTTATTTTTTTATTAAAATTCTGAAATATTCCAAATTTTTTTAATAGTTTTACCGAAATTTCACGAAATTTTAGAATTTTTATATTTATTTCAAAATAATAATATTTATAAAATATTATTTTACGACGTTTTTGGACCGAAATATTCCAAAATTTCAGACCAAAATCTCATGAAATTTTGGATATATATATATATATAATAAATATTTAAAAATACAAATTCCAAAATTTCGTCAAGATAATCAAAATTATTGAAAATTCAATTCGAGTTGAAGGACCCAAATTGCCGTGAAAACCGAAATTTTAAACCTTGATCCCCAATAAGATAAGCATTTTCCTTAATCTCTTTTTAAAAGAGAGAAGTTGTGACCTCACCCACCAGGGGATAATGCAGTTGGCTAGCATACTTGGTTTGCTCCCTATGGTCGTGTATTTAACTCTCACTCCTCGACTTACCTTAGTATCGGTAAGAAAATTTTCAAGTAGGTCGGTGAGGATATTCAAAAGCATATCCAACGGGACGAGCAATAATCAACTGCAAAAAGACATTTTGCAAACGAGCAACTGCAAAAAGTCACTTGCAATCCCACGTAAGGAAATTAAGATAGGTTTGACATTTATAATTATCAAAAATTACAAATAAAAGATGTTAACGTCTTCTGAAAAGCTAATAAATGTAAACTTGATTCACTTTTTTTTTTGTTTAACTGTGGGGAACATTTTGTAACTGCGGCTGTAAAATATCACAGCTAATTATTGTTTTCAAAGGAACTATTCCGAAGCAAGAAGATCTCGCGAACGAGATCTAGAACATAGAAGGAAAAAGTTTGAAATCGTCGTAAAGATACTGTAGTGAGAGTTTTGTAGTGAGAGTTTTGAAGTTTGCAACTGAGACTAGCGTTTCTCTTTTCTATTTATTGAGAAAGTAGGTGAGAATTGGCATAATCCTTTTGGGGGAAGAGAGACAAAAGAAGAGAGAGAGGAGTACCATCTACATAGGCTGCTGCGAAACCATGGCAGGAAAGCTAGGCACGCTTGGAAGTTCTCTACCTGTACCATATGTTCAGGAGTTAGCCAAGGAGCCTATGAACACGGTCCCACTTCGCTATGTACGCCCCGATCAAGACCCTCCATTTCTCTCCGATACCACTTTGCCTTCCCAAGTCCCCATCATCGACATGCAGAGGTTGGTTTCTGCAAATACCATGGATTTCGAATTGGCCAGCCTCCACTCTGCGTGCAAAGATTGGGGTTTTTTCCAGGTAGGTATATATATATATGTTTTTGTAGGAGAGAAAACTCAAAGGATTATATACTAGTTTTCTTCAACGTTTTTTTATATATAGTTAAGTACAGATTCAAAGTGTCTTGAACATGTGACAGTTGGTGAATCATGGAGTCAGCTCTTCACTTATGGAGAAGGTAAAGTTGGAGATCCAAGAAATATTTGGACTCCCAATGGAAGAGAAGAAGAAGTATTGGCAGACACCAGGAGAACTGGAAGGATATGGACAAGCCTTTGTTGTATCTGAAGAGCAGAAACTTGATTGGGCTGATATGTTTTATATCACCACTCTTCCAGCCCATTTCAGAAAGCCCCATTTATATCCCAAGCTCCCTCTATCTTTCAGGTTACAACTTCAATCTCTCTCTCTTTTTCTCTCTTGAAAATCAGCAAAAAAAATTAGAGCAACTGAGCCCCTCAGACAAGGATATACTGTCCAAAAACCAGATTCTGGGCTGTCTTAAGGCATGATCCTGATAGTTGCTTTTCCAAATAAAAATGATCCCGACCGGAGACAAGCCAAAACTGAACTACCAGTAAAATAGACTATTGGGAAATAAAGAGATGGTTGACCAAGGTGTAGGACAAGGATGAGAGAGCACATAGCAACATAACTTGACAACAAAAATATTTGTAGTTGATGGTTACCTAGAACAATAAGATGCTGCTGACACATAAGAAAAATGTCTAGCTAGCCCTTTTATAAAATTGCCAAAGTGGATTTTTCTTGTCACATCTAGGTGTCTTTTGGATAGGCTTCCCAGCAATTTCTAGCTTTTAAGAAGTCAAAACTCAACAATTTAGCGATTGGTTTGCCATTTTTTCTATGACTTTGCACGAAAGTAAAAAATTGTAGGAAGCAATTTTCCTACTTCCCCAAGAAGCTAGGCATGTACACTTCTACGGGAAGTTGACAATCAACTTCCTCCCAAAGTTGATGGAATACCCTGTGGGACAGAACGATCATGCATTGCATAACATTGATTTTGATTTGGGTCTGGACTCTAGAATCATGAATAAAAAAAAAGGTTTTGGGTCTAGAAAGTCTATGCATGGGATCCACCCATTAATTGATCAAAGGGCAACGGATTATCTCCGGCTTACACCACGCATGGTGCAACATTTAAGTAGGGGGGAGTGATAGCATGCATTGCACACTCCCTTTAGTGGTTCACGCAGAACTCTTAAGCTCGCCACATGTCTTCTTTGACACTATTAACCGTAGTTAAGATTTATTCATTCCTAAGGTTGAATATCTAACTTTAGTTTTTAGAACAAAAAAAATATTTTAAAAAATTAACCTTGCTTATGATTCACTTATTCATGTAGTTAAATTTTTTTGAAATATTTTTTCTAAAAACTAAGATTAGATATTTAACCCTAAGGATGAGTGAATCTTAACCACGGTTAAAGAATGTCAAAGAGGACATGTATCGAGCTTGGGAGGTGTGCGTATATTACCCAATGGAGCCTGCAAATGTATGTTAGCACTCCCCTACTTATATGTCTCACCACGTATCGTGCAAAGAATGGTGCCAGAGATGGTACACTCAGGCATCTGCAAGAGATAATCTGTAGCCATAAATAAGACTTGTAATCCTCTACCATTATAACCGGACTTGGGGAGTTCGGTTACACCCCTGAGGTCGCCACGTGTCCCTTTTAGGTTTTTTAAATAATCATATATCATATTATATATAAAATTTTCAAAAGTTAATTTTTGTAACTGCAAACCAAACACGAATTTGAATTTTGGGTTTTTAAAAGTCATTTTTAGGATGTGCAAACTAAACATTATTTTATCCCCCGAAAACTGTTAGACTTCCTCAAGATTTACTTCTTATGCTCCTAGGAAGTATTTTTCTTCTTTGAAAAGTCTATCCAAACGCCACCCTAATTTCATTATTTTCCACTCTTTTGTTTTTTTTTTTTTGTCGCCAAATTGCTAGTTCTTTGTAGCTTGGACTACAAACACTATTGCTGCCAAGCTTCACTCATCTTCTGAGCCCTAAGCCCTAGTCTACAAAAACCATTGTGTCTAAATTTGGATTTTTCCCTTTTTTTCCTCCTCCAATCCAAATTTGATACATATGAATTGACTTCTCTTGATTCAATTGGAATTGGTTATGATCCGATCTCCATTGAAGGCGGTAAAACTTCGCCTTGAGCTTTGTTTGTGCCATGTCATATGCCACGGTGGCACCAACATTCACCCCAACTATCGATTAGTGGGGTTGTTTTTTTTCTTTTAGTTCGGGGGTTGTGAATAGAATGCTATACCTTTCCCGCATTACTTTCATCTGCATCGTCAAACAAAATTTTGAAATAATCATTTGTATTTTTAGGAATACTATCTATACTGACGCTTTGTTAAAAAAAAATCACTTGGTTCTTTCCTTCCAAATGAATTAAGTATGAGAAACAACATGCTGATCCACGACGCATATATGCTACCTGAACACTTTTGTTGTGATAGGTGTCTAGGATTTTGCATAACAATGCAAAGGAAGTACTATTGACATGCCTTGACGGGGTGTAGCCGTGTAGGGGGTGTCCTCCTACTTGGAATCTAGGGGACCCGATCCGTAGACCCCAACCGAGGACCTGATCCGAATAGGTTGTACAAGAGATAAATATATTCTCAATCGGAAAAAAAAAATTAGGGTTATGCAAGGAGAATAAACTTTAATAAATTGTAATTCCTTTATTCCAAGAATAGTGAATCTAGGTCATCCACGGACATAGGCACGACGCCCAACCATGTAAATCTGTTACAAATTGGTGTGATTGGATTTTCCTTTCATTGCTTTGATTTTTTACATACACATAAAAGCTCAATCTTCAAGTTTGTCTTCAATTAGGCAACTATATCCATGTCTCATAACCAAAAACATTTCCATGCAGAGAAACAATGGAAGTTTACGCGTCCCAGTTGAAAATTCTGGCCATGAATATCTTCGAGAAGATGGCGAAAGCTCTAAAGATGGAGTCTGAGGATATGAGGGAGCTGTTTGAAGATGGATGGCAGTCAATGAGGATGAATTACTATCCTCCATGCCCTCAACCAGAGCTGGTCATTGGCCTCACACCTCACTCGGATTCTGTGGCTCTGACCATCCTCCTTCAAGTTAATGAAATGGAAGGCCTCCAGATAAAGAAAGATGGGAGATGGATACCAGTAAAGCCCCTCCCAAATGCTTTCATAGTGAATATTGGAGACATTTTGGAGGTAATGGCTAGGATAATGCAAACAGGGGTTGGTGCTAAGACCACGCCTCATGAAGCGGAGGTCTTAAAGTTCAATTCTCTTCCCCTTGTTGACCACCCTTAAAGATTTATCCCTTCTTTCCCGGTGCATGTGAATTGGGGAATTTTGCACTCTAAGAGGCCCGGATACCCTCATTACCCAAAAAAAATTTTGAGAAATCAAACGCGTGATAGACTGTAAGGATGGTCTATTGTGGTCATCTGATTAGATGACCATAATCATCTAAACTACCACATACTTTTTTATAGTCTATGGGAAGTGCCAGCAGTAAATCGCCGAGGCATCCACTCTCCCACTCAAATTACATTACATTGCATAATTGGTTGCGTAGGTTGAAGGGAAAAGTGTATCTGCATCGCAATCTGTGGGAGAGAGGAAGTTTCAGCCGTTACTGCAAGCACTTCCCTTATAAGAATATGAGAAACCGTTGGTTATGTCAGTTTTATGGGTGTGAGAATTTTCTTAGGTGGAACTTGTTGAATAATAGGTGGCATGACGGAGCCAAGATTTTCTTCTAGGGGAAGTGATGGTCAATTGAGAATGTTAGCAATTGTTAATAAATTTGTGGAGAATGATTAGATAGGTACGTAGGGTCTAGTGGGTCTGGGACATAGCCCTCAATATTTTTGAGGGTCAAGTTTGTGGGCTATTTTGTCTATGTACATTTTGTACATATCATAGTTTTAAAACTCGCCAAGTCGAATCGAAACTCGGCCTAGTTGACTCGGCTCGGCCAAGTTTCGAGTCGAGTTTCAACAAAAACTCGGTTTTGACATAAACTCGCCCCGACTCGTCCGAAATTTTACACTTTTTTTTAAAAACTAAAAATCAAATAAACTGTCTATCCGATTGACTAAATTATGTTTTTTTTTTCTTTTTTTTAACACACCTCACTCACTTTTAAGTATAAATATAAAATAAAAGGGGGATGTTTAGTATATATTAAATTATATATCTTATTTTAGGCATGGTTTATCATTAATTTTGAATATATACCATACATATTATTAGAAAAAATATTATATATGTCCGAGTTTTAGGTGTCATTACTCGGACGAGTTTTGCCCGAGTTTCCGAGTTGACTCTACTCGGCAAGTTTCCGAGTCGAGTCGAGTTTTCGAGTTTTAAAACACTGGTACATATCCTATGGGTGTTGCCCCATTATCTCATGGTTATACCCTATTAAATAACATAATAATAATAAAAAAGTTCAGGGGCAGCTCCCCTTTCCCAAGGCTATGCTCCCTTTCCAATGGCTATGCACCTCGGACCTATTAAATAACATCGTAAATAAAAATCATGTTTCAAAAATTGAGGGGAGAAGCTGCCCCTGGTCGGTGGTCTAACCTCAAAGGTGCACCAATATACAAATATGAAGATGTCAGGCCTTAAGATTGGCAATGGATTGGGTAAACCCGCTCTATGTGAGGCAATTTTGGAAGATAAGTTGATCTCTAACCATTTGTTCTTTTACATGTTTTTGCAGATTGTAACAAATGGGGCATACCGTAGCATTGAGCATCGCGCAACCGTAAATTCAGAAAAAGAGAGGATCTCCATCGCCACATTCTATACCCCAAATCGTAATGGCGACTTGGGCCCGGCACCTAGTCTGATCAGCCCACATAACCCAGCGTTGTTCAAAAGAGTGGGGGTTGAGGACTACTTCAAAGGCTCCTTTTCTCGGGAACTCAATGGTAAGGCATACCTTGATGTGATGAGGATTGAAAATGGGGAAGGCAAAACTACTTGACAGTTACCATATATATGCAAATACAAATAAGAGCCCAAAACTATGGTGTATAAGGGTCCAAAACTCCTCCATTAGTTAGGTCCTTTTGGAATGAGTGCGTGGGTTTACTCTTATGGCACCTTAGCGGGCATGTGTATTGTGTTACATGATACCTTTAAAAAAATAAAAATTAAAACAATTATGTAGTAAAACTAATATATACTGTTGTTTTTTGGGTGTATTTTCTGTAATGTTTCATAATAAGTTGTATTGGCTTTGTACTTTTGTTTGTTTATTTTCTTCACACATTAGATGAGCCAAGCTTCAGCTTGGCTCGAACTTGAGCTCAACTTAAGCCTGGGTTGAGATTTATTCGAGCTTGATCATGGGGTTATTTTGATTAAAGACACAAAAATATAAAATGTGAAGATACAAATTTCGTCCAAAGAGTAGAGAATTAGGGTTTCCCAACTTTTTTGTTTGGTTTTGTTTTGTTATTATTATCTCCTAAACTTATTTATTATAAGTTATGACAAAGAAAATAGAGTATTGTTATTTATTAATACAAATAGTATTATTATTATTATTATATAATATTTCGAGTCGAACTGAGCCTTAGACAAGCTTGAGCATCAAGCCAAGCTAAATCAAACAGAATTTGGCTCAAGCTCGGATGTATTAACATTCGGCTATTCGAGCTAAAAAATAAAAAACTTGGTTTGATCCATTCGAGCCTAAAATGCTAGCTTGAGCTTGGCTCAACCCAAAAAACCCAAGCTGAAGAGCTATCTTGGCTTGAGTGCACCTTTCTGTGGGCTATCTAGGTAACAGTGGCCAATACTCAACTTCAACCCACAGAAACCCTCTCAAATTTAGTGATGTCAAACCGAGCAAGATAGAGATAGCCAGCCTTTCTGTGGGCTATCTAGCTAACCATGGTCAATGCTCAACTTTCAACCGGCAGAAACTCTATCAAGTTTAGCTATGTCAAACGACTCAAACCGAGCGGGCTACAATCCCATCTCATCATTTGGCTTCCAGAACCTTACAAGCTACAATCTAGCATTTACTGTATGACACTACATTTTCAAGCACAAGTGGGAAACTCTCCGGCTTTTGCCTGTACAAAACATCACATTAACAATAGTGATTAATGCTATCTAACTAGGGTTAATGGAAAATAACACAAAGGTGTGTAAAACGTCAAGTTGTAGTAATACTTCTCCAACTCTTAATGGCAATGGGGACGAGCCATTTTGTTACTTAATGGCAATCCCCAGCAAGGTTTGAAATCCCGTTGGGATTCTGTGAAATTTCGCGAAGTCCCGGTTTCATCCATCCCCCCAGTATCGATATGAACAGGATTTCAAAAAATGCGATTTCGGTCGAGATTTTGAGAATTTGGCTAAAATTTTGGAATGTCGATGAGATTTTGATTTTAAACAGTTTATTATTATTATTTTTTTATTAAAATTCTGAAATATTCCAAATTTTTTAATAGTTTTACTGAAATTTTAGAATTTTTATATTTATTTCAAAATAATAATATTTATAAAATATTATTTTACGACATTTTTGGACCGAAATATTCCAAAATTTCAGACCAAAATTTCATGAAATTTTGGATATATATATATATATATATATATGATAAAATATTTAAAAATACAAATTCCAAAATTTCGTCAAGATAATCAAAATTATTTAAATTTCAATTCGAGTTTAAGGACCGAAATCGTCGTGAAAACCGAAATTTTAAACCTTGATCCCCGATAAGATAAGCATTTTCCTCAATCTCTTTTTTAAAAGAGAGAAGTTATGACGTCACCCACCAGGGGTTAATGCAGCTGGCGAGCATACCTGGTTTGCTCCCTATAATTTTGTGTTCAACTCTTACTCATTGACTTACCTTAGTATCCGTAGGAAAATTTTCAAGTGGGTCAGTTTAGATATCTAAAGGGACGAGCAATAATCAATTGCAAGAGACGTTTTGGGACGACAAGTACAAAAAGTGTCTTGCAATACCAGATAAGGAAAATAAGTTAGATTTGATATTTATAATTATCAAAAAGTATAAAGAAAAGATGTTCCCGTCTTTTAAAAAGTTAATAAAAGTAAACCTAACCCACATTTTTCTATGTGGCATTGTGAGGACTTTTTTGCAGCTGTAAAATATCACAGATAACTATTGTTTTCAAAGGAACTATTCCTTAGCAAGATCTCGCCAACGAGATACAAAACATTCAAGGAAAAAGTTTGCAAAGTCGTAAAGATAGTGAGAGTTTCGAAGTTAGCAACTGAAACTAGCGTTTCTCTTTTCTATTTATTGGGAAAGTAGGTGAGAATTGGCATAATCCCTTTTGGGGAGAGAGAAAAAGAAGAGAGAGGAGTCCCATCTACATAGGCTATTGCGAAACCATGGCAGGAAAGCTAGGCACGCTTGGAAGTTCTCTACCTGTACCTTATGTTCAGGAGTTAGCCAAGGAGCCTATGAACACGGTCCCACTTCGCTATGTACGCCCCGATCAAGACCCTCCATTTCTCTCCGATACCACTTTGCCTCCCCAAGTCCCCATCATCGACATGCAGAGGTTGGTTTCTGCAAATATCATGGATTTCGAATTGGCCAGCCTCCACTCTGCTTGCAAAGATTGGGGTTTTTTTCCGGTAGGTATATATATATATATATATATATATATATATGTTTTTGTAGGAGAGAAAACTCAAAGGATTATATACTAGTTTTCTTCAACGTTTTTTTATATATAGTTAAGTACAGATTCAAAGTGTCTTGAACATGTGACAGTTGGTGAATCATGGAGTCAGCTCTTCACTTATGGAGAAGTTAAAGTTGGAGATCCAAGAAATATTTGGACTCCCAATGGAAGAGAAGAAGAAGTATTGGCAGACACCAGGAGAACTGGAAGGATATGGACAAGCCTTTGTTGTATCTGAAGAGCAGAAACTTGATTGGGCTGATATGTTTTATATCACTACTCTTCCAGTCCATCTCAGGAAGCCGCACTTATATCCCAAGCTCCCTCTATCTTTCAGGTTACAACTTCAATCTCTCTCTCTCTAAAGTTGAAATTTTCATTAACCAGCAAAAATTTAGAGCAACTGAGCCACTCGGACAAGGATATACTGTCCAAAAACCAGATTCTGGGCTGTCTTTCACTGTCTTTCTAGCTAGGCATGAGCCTGATAGTTATTTTTCCGAATAAAAATGATCCCGGAGAAAAGCCTAAACCAGTCAGATACTGTTCTGTTATTTGAGACTCTTTGGAAATAATGAGGTAGGTGACCAGGTGGAGGACAAGGATGAGAGAGCACACAAACATCTTATCTTCCAACAAAGATCTTTGTAGTTGATGACTACAAAGAACCAATAACACGCTGCTGATTATCCAAAGAAAAATGTCGAGATAGCCCTTTTACGAATGGACTTTGCTACTCAGATCCCGTTAGGGCCGAAAACACCCAGATCATACTCTAAGAGCATTGGTTTCAAGTGAAGCCCATTTCACATGGTAGGCCCACCTGAAATCCCATGCTCTCTTAGAGCATGGTCTCGCCCTCAGGGGTCTAAGAAGCTTTATCCTTTATGGACAAAAAAAAATTGTGAAAGTGGATTTTTCTTGTCACGTCTAGTTTCATTATTTTCATCCTGTTTTTTTTTTATGTCGGCAAATTGCTTAGTTCTTTGTAGCTTGGACTACAAACACAATTGCTGCCAAGTTTCACTCATCATTTGAGCCCTACCCTATAAAAATCATTGTTGCTAAATTTGGATTTTTTTCCCTTTTTTACCTCCAATCCAAATTTGGATTTTTTTTCCCTTTTTTTCTCCTCCAATCCAAATTTGATACATGTGAATTGACTTCTCTTGGATTCAATTGCAATTGGTTATGATCCGATCTCCATTGAAGGCGGTAAAACTTCCTTGAGCTTTGTTTTTGTCATGTCATATGCCATGGTGGCACCGACATTCACCCCAACCATCGACTTGTGGGGTTGTTTTTTTGAGATCAAATTGGAGCCAATTCCCATTGAATTCAATCGCCTATGTGGCACAACACAATTGGAGGAGAGCAAAATGGGGGAAAATTCAAATTCAAATTTTTTTATCTCCTCCAATCATGTTAAACCACATAGCCTATTGAATCCAATCACAATTGGCTCTGATTTGATCTCTGTTTTTTTTCCTGCACTACTTTCATCTGCATAGTCAAACAAAATTTTGAAATAATCATTTGTATTTTTAGGAATACTATCTATACTGACGCTTGGTTAAAAAATCACTTGGTTTCCTTCCTTCCATATGAATTAATTATGAGCAACAGCTTGCTGATCCACGACACATATATACTACCTGAACACTTTTGTTGTGATAGGTGTAGTATTTTGCATAACAATGCAAAGGAAGTA
This sequence comes from Tetracentron sinense, assembly GCA_015143295.1. Lineage (NCBI taxonomy): Eukaryota > Viridiplantae > Streptophyta > Magnoliopsida > Trochodendrales > Trochodendraceae > Tetracentron > Tetracentron sinense. Next base: position 48,708,719 of record CM026551.1, on the reverse strand, counting down.
CTATTGACATGCCTTGACGGGGTGTAGCGGTGTAGGGGTGTCCCCCTACTTGGGATCTAGAAGACCCGATCCGTAGACCCAAACCAAGGACCTGATCCGAATAGGTTGTACAAGAGATAGATATATTCTCAATTAGAAAACAAATAATAGGGTTATGCAAGGAGAATAAACTTTAATAAATTGTAATTCCTTTATTCCAAGAATAGTGAATCTAGGTCATCCACGGACATAGGCACGACGCCCAACCATGTAAATCTGTTACATATTGGTGTGATTGGATTTTCCTTTCATTGCTTTGATTTTTTACATACACATAAAAGCTCAATCTTCAAGTTTGTCTTCAATTAGGCAACTATATCCATGTCTCATAACCAAAAACATTTCCATGCAGAGAAACAATGGAAGTTTACGCGTCCCAGTTGAAAATTCTGGCCATGAATATCTTCGAGAAGATGGCAAAAGCTCTAAAGATGGAGTCTGAGGATATGAGGGAGCTGTTTGAAGATGGATGGCAGTCAATGAGGATGAATTACTATCCTCCATGCCCTCAACCAGAGCTTGTCATTGGTCTCACACCTCACTCGGATTCTGCGGCTCTGACCATCCTCCTTCAAGTTAATGGAATGGAAGGCCTTCAGATAAAGAAAGATGGGAGATGGATACCATTAAAACCCCTCCCAAATGCTTTCATAGTGAATATTGGAAACATTTTGGAGGTAATGGCTAGGATAATGCAAAGAGGGGTTGGTGTCAGGACCATGCCTCAGAAAACGGAGGTCTTAGAAGTTCGATTCTCTTCACCTTGTTGACCACCCTTAAGGATTTACCCCTTCTTTCCTAGTGCATGTGGATTGGGGGGGGGTTTGCAGTCTAAGAGGCCCGGATACCCCCAATACCCAAAAAAAAATTTTGAGAAATCAAAATGTCTTTGAATGATAGACTGTAAGGATGATCTATTTCCTATGACGGTTGCTTCGCCTTGTGGTGTTGTTACCTTAACCCAAAAAAAAAAAGGATGGTCTATTGTGGTCGTCTGAAAAGTTATCTGATTAGATGACCATAATCATCTAAACTACCACATTCTTTTTTATAGTCTATGGGAAGTGCTAGCAGTAAATCGCCAAGGCATCCACTCTCCCACTCAAATTACATTACATTGCATAATTGGTTGCGTAGGTTGAAGGGAAAAGTGTATCTATGGGAGGGTGGATGTTTCAACCGCTACTGCTAGCACTTCCCTGATAAGAATATAAGAAACCGTTGGTCATGTCTGTTTTACGGGTGTGATAAATTTCCTAGCTAGGTGGAACTTGATGAATAGTAGGTGGCACGACAGAGTCAAAACTTTCTTCCATGGGGAAGCGATGCTCAAATAGAGAATGTTAGCAATTGTTCATGAATTTTGGAGAATGATCTAGGTGGCTACGAAGGGTTTAGGGGGACTGGGACATAGCCCTCAATATTTTTGAGGGCCAAGTTCATGGGCCATTTTGTTTGGGTACATTTTGTACATATCCTATGGGTATTGCCCCATTATCCCATGATTATGTCTTATTAAATAATATAATAATAAAAAAGGTTCAGGGGCAACTACTCCCCTTTCCCATGGCTATGCATGCCCTATTAAATAATTAAATAACATAGTAAATAAAATTATTTTTCAAAAATTGAGGGGAGCAGCTGCCCCTGGTCGGTGATCTAACCTCAAAGGTGCACCAATACACAAATGTGAAGATGCCAAGCCCTTAAGATTGGCAATGGGTTGGGTAAACCCGCTATATGTGAGGCTATTTTGGAAGATAGGTTCATCTCTAACCATTTGTTCTTTTACATGTTTTTGCAGATTGTGACAAATGGGGCATACCGTAGCATTGAGCATCGTGCAACCGTAAATTCAGAAAAAGAGAGGATCTCCATCGCCACATTCTATAGCCCAAATCGTAACGGCGACTTGGGCCCAGCACCTAGTCTGATCAGCCCACATAACCCAGCGTTGTTCAGAAGAGTGGGGGTTGAGGAGTACTTCAAAGGCTACTTTTCTCGGGAACTAAATGGTAAGGCATACCTTGATGTGATGAGGATTGAAAATGGGTAAGGCAAAACTACTTGACTGTGACCATATATATGCAAATACAAATAAGAGCCCAAAACTATGGTGTATAAAGGTCCAAAACTCCTCCATTAGTCGGATCCTTTTGGAATGAGTGCATCCTTTTGGAATGAGTGCATGGGTTTACTCTTATGGCACCTTAGCAGTAACCATAGGTGTGACTGCTACGGCGTGTGTATTGTGTTACATGATATCTTTAAAAAATTAAAAATTAAAACAAATATGTAGTAAAACTAATATATACTGTTTTTTTTTTTTTGGGTGTATATTCAGTAATGTTTCATAATAAGTTGTATTGGCTTTGTACTTTTGTTTGTTTAATTGAACTTGAACTCAATTAAAGCCTGGGTTGAAATTTATTCGAGCTTGATCATGGGGTTATTTTGGTCAATTTTATATGATTTAAAAATATAATAAATTAAATACCAAAACACTACACAAAATTCAAAGAGTAGAGAATTTGGGTTTTCGAACTTTTCTTTTGTTTTTTTTTATTATTATTATTATCTCCTAAACTTGTTTATTATAAGTTATGACAAAGAAAATAAAAGTATTGTTATAATTATTATTATTATTATTATATTTCGAGTTGAACTGAGCCTTAAACGAGCTTTGAGCATCAAGCCAAGCTGAATCAAACAGAGTTTGGCTTGAGCTCTGATGTATAAACATTCGGCTACTCGAGCTAAAAAATAAGAACTTGGTTTGATCTATTCGAGCCTAAAATGCCAGCTTGAGCTTGGCTCAACTCAAAAAACCCAAGCCGAAGAGCTATCTTGGCTTGAGTGCACCTTTCTGTGGGCTATCTAGGTAACTATGGCCGATACTCAACTTCAACACACAGAAACCCTCTCAAATTTAGTGATGTCAAACCGAGCAAGATAGAGATAGCCAGCCTTTCTGTGGGCTATCTAGCTAACGGCCAATGCTCAACTTTCAACCGGCAGAAACTCTCTCAAGTTTATCTATGTCAAACGACTCAAACCGAGCAGGCTACAATCCCATCTCATAATTTGGCTTCCAGAACCTTATAAGCTACAATCTAGCATTTACTGTACTACAAATTTTCAAGTGGGAGACTCTACGGCTTTCATGCCGGTACAAAACATCACATTAACAATAGGGATTAATGCTAACCAACTAAGGTTAATGATCGAGTTGTAGTAATACTTCTCCAACTCTTAATACTACATAGGTGTTGGGCTTGGTGATGTGATCAATAGTCAAATTCTACCCTAATTGGAAAGCGCCCACACACACATGGTCAAGGAACTTGTGCATCAAGTTGTAATGTTTCAGTAATGTGTTTCAGTAATAAGCTTCAGTTGGTAATGTTCCTTATATTGTCATTCGTTTACACCTTTACAGTACCCATGCCTGCATGAACAGCAGTCACGACCTAGTAGGTTTGTATTTGGAGAAGAAAATGTGGATGCCTAGAATTAGCTGATTTTCCTAATCTTTTTTAAGGAAAATCTGATGTGGGAATATACAGTTCATGTTGGGATTCAAGAATAATAATGTTAAAACAAAACAAGATTATTCAAATCCTGGATCTAGACCATGCAATCAACTTTTCTAGAATTCATAATCAAAAGGGGACACAGATTAAAAGAGATGATCTCATACCTTTCGCTGGAATTTCCCTATTCTCTTCACGGTGTAATGCTGTGTTTCTCAGCGCTTGAGAGGAATAAGAGAGTCTTCTCTTTTCTCCTTAGATCTGATTCAATGGGGCTTCCAATTGACGTAAGAGAAAAGAGGGACCCCCTCTTTGCTTTATATACCCTTGGAACCCTACCCATCATAAGATCCAAAGGTTAAGAGGGATCACACCAAAGATCTAACGGTCGCCAACCCTGACCATGTTGTTAGCTTTAATAACACTTAAAGAGTCTCTGTTTGATCACATCTCTTTAGTGGGACCCATTATCCTTAGCATTCTCTATTAACAGGCAATACAATCCGAGTTTTGAAAGCTAAGGATTGCGCCAGACCACATGGGTTTTTATTTAATAAGAAAAACCTAACAGTTCAAGCATATGTATAATGAGACAGGGACCTAATATGAGTTCATGTGATTTACTCAAGGGCATCTAGGCTCAGGGATACAAAGTAAACATGAGCACAAGCCTCTGAAAATTAACTATCCGTGGTTGCCCTTCATAATGCATGAGATTTGATGATTGTACCCCAATTCTTTTTTTTTTTTTTTATATACGTTCGGCATATTTTCAATTTTCACCTCTTTTTTGATAGTTGAACCCTAGCCTAATTCCATCTCCATTTAATACCCTATATCTCTCTCTAACCTCCAAAACAAAGCCAGAGAAGAGAGAAAAGAGGACCCCCCCCCCTAAAACTCTTCCTTCAATCCAACCCTATTCAACATTAACAAATCCCATTTTCAAATCTCCCCACCTATGTAATTTTCTCAGAAAGCCACCATTTCATGTATTTTTTTCGTAGCTAGCCATGACTGAAGTCCCACACTCCTCCATCTCATTTCCCTTCTCCAAGCTCCTTATCTTGCGTACCCACACCCAAAAATGGCTCTAGGAACCCATCAAATCCAAACGCGGTCCTCCAGTTCCTTATTAACAATTCCAACTCATCTCCTGTAGTCAAAGACAGAGGCTAAGAAGAGTCGGGTACCGAAGAAGACAGAGCAATGTGTACAAGTAAAGAAGAGAACCACTAAACAATGAATTTCAAAGAGTTTGCATAGATTCCTTCATATGCAATGCCTAACATTGTGATTAGTAAAGTTATAACATTTATAAGTAATTTTATTGTTTTTGGTGTGTAGGTATAATTTTAAGAATTTAATGGTGTGCAATCATTAATTTTTAAAAACGGGATGCAGTAATCCAATATTGAGTTGCGCCTAGTGCCACACTAAAAGAAACTTTTACAAAAGGAATTCCAAGTATAATAATGTATACAGGAACAAAAATCAGACAAAAGAACAAGTGTAGAATGCTTCACATTAAATCTCAAAATAGCTGAATCCAATACAAGAACTGTCAATAAGATATATATTGATATGCTACGCGGACCAACGGCTTCATTCCCTAACTCACACATGATGCAATAATCAATGCATATATTAAAGGAGTGCTAGAAGGGTTGAAAACTCTTTCATGTATAATGCTGGAACAATGAATAATCCTTAAACCACGCATCATTGTCATCTCTGAACCTAGCATTGAGAAAAAGAAAGAATATAAGGGAAAGCTCATGAGCATCAGAACAAAAGGTGACTCAGGTATCACTTTAAATTATTAAAAATAAAATCAGCACTATCCATACACCACAAAAGGTATGCAGTTGCATCCAATTAATGCTACCCTATGAAAGTTGCTTCCACTATCTCCCATAGTAGTTAATAGTTAAGGGGCTTCAAAATAAATTTTCTTCAGGGCGAACTCAGATACACATTGCTGATATGAAGGAATTCATATTCTTCCTTTATTCATTTCAGGGATGACAATTCACTTTGTGATTTGTGAAGAAGCACACTGCTCACTCATCTGAAATATTATCATCAACACAAGTAAAACTCTAGCACCTTACCCACCTACCTAACCACACACATGCATGGTTCGAATTATCGGTATCGAGGTATGTCGTAAGCATCGCATGGATTAAAAACTCGGTTTCGGGGACCGTAAAGGTCCCAACCGAAACCAATACATTTCACCGATACATATAGGTTTCATGTGTTTTTTTATTTTTTATTTTAAAAATTCTAAAAGATCAGCATAAATAAGAAAAAAAATTAAGTCAGTGGATGAGTAGCAACATTTTTCTAAAGGCAATATCAAGTAGAAAATATAAAAATAATAAAATATCAGGCAATAGATTAGTCGAAAGTAGAATAATGAAACATACTGCTAAAGCCACAAAGAATTACGGGTTGACTCATTATCATCATCATCTCTATTGGCTGAATATAAAGCTGGTGGTAGAGATTTTCATAGTGTTGGGCTTGGGCATAGCCGTGTGAGAATAAGTCATTGAAAAAATCCTATGCAGTACTATACTATAGCTGATCATGCGGGTATCCATAAGCTCCATATTGATATTGTGGTAGAGAGGAAAAGAAGAGCCTATAAATAATCCCAGTATCATTGGAAGAGGAGGAGGACGAGGAGAAGCACCATTGGGGACTATTAACGTCATTTGTCGTAAGCGAGTACCGGAAGAAGATGTGGAGAGAGATTTCAGAGCAAAGACAAGGAATATGTCTCATGAAGCTGAGGTATGTCAAGTGCAGACTACAGGAAGCTGCATGGAGCAAGCACTTACCTTCACCAAGCAGGATTTGGCGATGGTAGTCCGGCCTCATTATGATGCTCTTGTTCTCACTATGAGAATAGGAGATTTCGACATCAAAAGGGTGCCTGTAGATTCGAGGAGCGGGGCAGATATCTTGTATCTTCATGCTTTTACCCAAATGAAGTTGGATCCATCCGTCCTCATCTCTGCTCAGACCCCGCTGTTCGGGTTTGATGGCAGTTCGACAAAACCAGTAGGAGACGTCATCCTACCCGTTGTGGCTGGGCCCGTTGTCCTACAGACCAGATTCTCCGTTCTGGATGCCCCATCCCCTTACAACGCAATTTTGGGTCGTTGGTGAACCCACGAGCTGAAAGCTGTTCCTTCTTCCTTTTACCAAGTTCTGAAGTATCCCACGCAAGACGGACCCAAGGAGATCAGAGGAGACTAGTTGGCATCGCAGAAGTGTGATTTCCCTCCACCTGCTGTGCTCAAATAGCAATTACAGGTCGGGTCCGTTGTGGAGGATAGCCCGGAAGCCACGCTATGCAGACCTCCCGTTGAGCCCACGAAAGCTGTCAACCTAGGAACGGAGGAAGAGTCAAAGACGTTGCAGATCGGCACAAGTTTGACAACGGAAGAGGAGGTCGAGTTGCTGAAATTTCTTACAAAAACCCTTGATGTCTTCGTTTAGTCTCATCAAGACATGACAGGGATTAACCCGGGTATCATCTGTCATCATCTCAATGTTGATCCTGCTGTCCCTCCAGTGAAGCAGAAACTCCAGAGACTTGCCCTAGCATATCATGATGCAGTAAACGAAGAAGTCGATAAGCTCATTCAATATGGGTTTATTCGAGAAGTACAATATCCCGACTGGATAGCGAACGTAGTGACTGTGCCTAAGAAGAGTGAAAGGTGAGAGTTTGTATTGATTTCACTGGAGTCAATAAAGCTTGCCCTAAAGACTTTTTTCCTATACCACGGATTGACAAGCTAATCAATGCTACTGCTGGCCACGAGATGTTATCATTTATGGATGGTTATTCAGGCTATAATCAGATCCTTCTGGTAGAAGAAGATCAAGAGAAGACCACTTTCATTACAGAGCGTGGCTTATTCTGTTATCATGTTATGCCTTTTGGTCTGAAGAATACTGGGGCCACGTATCAACGGTTGATGAATCTCATGTTTGATCCAGTACTTGGCAAAACAGTAGAAGTTTACATTGATGACATCGTTGTGAAGAGCCGACGGCGGAGTACTCTTGTGGAGGATCTTATTGAACCTTTCTCTATTCTGCGAACTTTTAATCTCAAGCTAAACCCAGAAAAATGCACTTTCGGGGTTACTTCTGGAAAATTCTTGGGTTATCTTGTGAGTCAGCGAGGTATTGAGGCTAATCCAGCTCAAATCCGTGCTCTATTGGACATGCCAGAACCAAGGTCAAAGAAGGAGATTCAGAAGCTAATAGGGCGTATTGCAGCACTCAATCGGTTCATTTCTAAATCATCTGACCGTTGTAAACCCCTCTTCGAGTTGCTAAGGAAGGATTCGGTTTTCAAGTGGACATCAGAGTGTTCTCGAGCTTTTGCTGCTTTAAAAGTATATTTGGGTTCAGCTCCCATTCTATCCATTCCCGAGCCTGACGAGCTTTTATACCTTTATCTCTCAGTCTCAGAGCAGGCCATTGGTTCCGCCCTAGTCAGAAGTTGTGATGGCATGGAGAAGCCTATTTATTTTATTAGCAAGACTTTTCTCAAGGCAGAACACAATTACAGTAAGCTCAAGAAGGCATGTTTGGCTCTTGTATTTTCTGCTGAGAAGCTTCGTCCTTACTTTCATGCTTATACCATCGTTGTCATCACGACGTATCCCTTGAAACTTGTATTGGGACGACCTGAGTTAGCGGGAAAGATGTCAAAGTGGGCCGTGACACTCAGTGAGTTCGATATTCAGTATCAGGCAAGAATCGCAGAAAAAGGGCAGGCAATGGCCAGTTTTTTTTTTGATTTCCCTGTAGAAGAAGCTGAAGAGGAAATCACGGCAAATCTCCGTGAATTACCAAAAGAGACAGACAACGAGAACACTATAGAGGAGGGAGCTAATTCATCAGAGTGGACTGACTGGGTGTTATACGTCAATGGATCTTCTAATTCGAATGGTTCAGGGCTTGGTGCTATGCTCGCTAGTCCGGAGAATATAAAGGTGCAGAAGATGTCACGTCTTGGATTTATTGCCTCCAACAATGAAGCAGAGTACGAAGCATTGCTGCTTGGGTTACAAAGCACACATGAATTGAAGATTGAGAAGTTGAGGGGGTTCTGTGATTCACAACTTGTGGTGAATCAGGTAAATAGTGTCTACGAATGTAAGGACGATCGGATGAGGCAATATGCTGCTCTCATTCATTCTCAGTGTGATATATTTAGCGTTGTCGAAATTAAACATATTCGAAGAGATGACAACAGGCATGCAGATGCTTTGGCTTACCTTGCCTCTATGTTACAATCTGATGAGCCCAGAGCTATTCTTATGGAGTACAAAGAATACCCCTCAATCGAGTTACAGCCGCAACGGGAGGTATGTTTTATTAATTCTGTTCCTAGTTGGATGACAGGTTTAACAGCGTACTTAAAAGATGGGATTCTCCCCATCAGTGTGAAGGAATCAAGGCGTATCCAATTCAAGGCACCACGTTATGTCTTAATGCAAGGAGAGTTATACAAGAAGTCTTTTGGGGGACCTTTGTTGAAGTGTGTTCACCTAGCGGATGTCGAGAGGATTCTCGCTGAGCTTCATGAAGGCATTTGTGGCATACATTCGGGAGGAAGAACAATAGCTCACCGAGCTCTGGGACAAGGTTATTTCTGGCCTTACATACAAGCTGACTCAGAAATATGTAAAGAAGTGTGGTCAGTATCAACGATACGCTCATTTTATCCATGCTCCAGCTCAAGAGCTTAGTACGGTATCTCAGCCTTGGCCTTTTGCACGATGGGGGCTTGATATTGTAGGACCATTTCCTAAAGCTCCCGGGAATCTCATCTTTCTCCTTGTAGCAACTGATTACTTCTCTCACTGAATTGAGGCTATTCTGTTTGCTCGTATAAGAGAGCAAGAGGTGAAGAAGTTTATGTGGGAGCATATCGTCTGCAGGTTTGGTATACCGCAATCCATTATCACTGACAACGGAAAACAGTTCTCGGGGCATATTATTGCAGAATTTTGTACTGAGCTGAAGATCAAACATATTTTCTCATCACCATATTACCCTCAAGGGAAGGGATTGGCCGAAGCGGCAAATAAAAATATACTGAATGCCTTAAAAAGAAGATTCGAAGATTCAAAGGGAAAGTGGACCACCGAGCTGCATAACGTGTTGTGGGGATACAGAACAACGCCAAGAGGTCCTACGAATGAAACACCTTTTTCCTTAGCATACGGCATAGAAGTTGTCATTCCTACTGAGATTAGCTTGCCCGCCATACGTTCTTGGCACAGCAAGAAGAAGGATTGAGAGAAAGAAAAGAACGTCAAGCTCATGGCCATTCATCTTGACTTACTAGAGGAGAAACGAGAGGATGCCAGTATTCAGATGAAAAGATATCAGCAACAATTAAGGAAGGCATATAATCACAAAGTACAACGAAGGGTCCTTCAAGTCGAAGATCTCGTTCTCTGAAAAGTATTTCAGAATACAAGAGAGTTGAACAGTGGCAAGTTGGGACCTAACTGGGAAGGACCTTATATTGTAGAACAATTGGGAAGTCCTGGTGTGTGCTACTTAAAAGATCTACAAGGTAACCCCATCCAAATATCTTGGAATATAATGAATTTAAAGCAATTCTTTCAATAGAAGTTTGTGATATATATGCGAGTTATTGAGCTTATATCTTTGTGTTTGTTTACATCACCATAGAATAGTATGTCAGAATTTTGTGCCAACGCGGTGTCCAAATGATAAGTGTGATACTGTGAATGTTCTGCAAACTCAAATAAAATCTCAGTCCAACAGCGTACTCACAACGGGGATACAAGTGGCTTATCCTAAGGGTGTCATCTGAGAAAACCAGTGGCTTAATCTAATGACATCCTCTGAGCAAAGTATCTCGAACAGGAGTAACATGAGATTTTATTTGTTAGATTGCATTCACAATATGTTACACGATGTTGTATCTATGTCAATTTTCTCTTTCCATTGTGAGTATGATTCAAGTGGATTGTTCAGTGTACTTACTGTGCCATCATCCGTTGTGTGTTAGCTTCTGTTGTCTTGTTAAAACTTATTAATACTTACGAAAGTTTTTCGTTGTGTGCATTATTATGTGAGATCCTGAAACGCTGTGTAGACGATGTACATAGAAGAGACAGAGGAATAAAAAGAGAAGATAGACAAAGAGATGTCATTCCATAAACACTCATTGCTGGGTCAAGTACAGAAACCCCATCACCGGGGAGAAAGAAAGGTGTAGAACTGTCAACTTATCAAACATACAGAAGAAAAACAGACTCAGACAGAAGGGAGGTCAGCATCAGTAGCCGTCTCCAGAAGCACAAAGGTAGAAGAGGAAGCAACAGAGGCAGGTACATCCAGAGGAGCGGGCACTTTGGGTGCAGTGGAATCCGAAGGCAGTTCGGCAGCAGGGAGGGGCGCGGGACCTTCGAAGGGGTGTGGTTGTTCAGTTCCTTCGACCTCAGGCTCGTTGTCAAGCTCGATGACATCATCGCTCTGGAGCTCGAAAAAGGTGGTCACCTCCTTATCATCGTCTTCCTTGAGCCGATCTTGTTGACGAAGCATGTTCATCAACTCTCTCTCAGTTTCAGCTCTGTCTTCCTCCAGGAGACTATCCAGCTGCATTTGATAGTGACTCTGAAGTTTAGCTGTAACAGCCTTCTCCACAGCCTCTTCCGCTGTCCTGGCCTCTGCAAGCTCCGTCGTCAAAGCTGCTCTAGCTGTTTCAGCCTCCTCGAGTTGCCTTCCCAGTGTCTGGGATATGCTCTCCAGCTCACTGATGCGCAGGACGGCAGCCTCCACCTGCTGCTTAGCCTTCTCTTCTCTCTCCTTTGCCGCTCGAGCTTCCCCTTCTGCCTTTTCTTGTCCCTTGACGGCTGCAAGGAACTTCTCTTCTATCCGCACTACTGCAGCACGGGCTTGCGACAGGTCAAATTCAATTTTGAGTCTGTCCTCTGCGAGAGTTCGTTCCAGTGTCTGGGCCCTCCCTTCCCAGTAGTTGATGGAGTCTCTGAGATGATTGTAGTGATAATTACTACGATCATTTAACTCGTGAATGAGGACGTTCAGCTGTAAAAAGCAATATCAGCATGCCACTACGATAAGCGAATAACAGAAGTAGGAGGAAGGAGAAAATCATACCGAGGCAAGAGACTAGTAGGCAGCGTAGTTCACCTCGGGTAGGGACATCTTGGCAGCATCAGCGATGTCCTTGGGGAGCCTCATGGCATGGGTCAATGCACGAGCAGCCTTTTCCGATGTCTGCACAGAATCGTTCATGGTGGGCCTCCCGAACCGAGAGAAGTTAGGCGACCAGTCTGTCGCATCTGATGGCGGCACACCGAAGGGAAGTGAAGCCGGGACAGCAGCCTCCGTTGTAGGAAGGGCGACGATGGCAGTACCCAAGTCAGCTGGGGCAGCATCGGTTGGAGTAGCAGCGAGACTTGTGCTGACTACTTGAGACTCCGTTGTGACGTTGGAGTCCCTGAACATGGGCAGAGAAGGAGGAGTGGGAATCGTCTCACTGCTCTCACGACGTTTTTCTTCTTTCTTTTTCTTCTTGGCCTCAAACTCGGCCTATGTAGGGAGTTTCCTCCGTTTCGGTTCGGAGGACGTTGCTCCCGTTGTGGGATGAGTTTTCTTCGGTGGAGGTGCCAACGGAGGCAGTGCTACCGCAGGATGGGCAGTCCTTGGCTTTCTGAACAACGGCGGAGGATCTGTGCCGGCCATTTCTTTCTCTTCTTCTTCTAAGACAGGAACGATGGCAGGACAAGAGGAAGAAGGAGCTGGTTGCCTTTGTGTTACTGGAGGAGTGGGTGCAATGTCAAAACCCCAAGTATCAGCTTCGCGAGGTTTCCACCTAATGTAGTCGCCTCCACGAACTCTCTTCATATTTGTGAGTACGCTTTCTTCCTCCGGTGTGAGCTTTTTAAAAGGAAGTTTCTTTCTGTCAACTGCACAAAACAGAAAGTTAAGTGTTAGACAACGGAGACTGAACAGTAAAAGAAGGAGTATCAAACAACGGACATCGGGCTAGGGAGGCAAGACACCAAGAGGACAACGGACAACGGAGCTCGGTTACCTGGTTTGTCTTGAAAAACCTTAGGTACGGAAGAAGTCTCCGATTTTCAGCCCCCAGAGACAACGAAGGGAGTCGCTCTCCACCCTCGTTCTTTGTCTGGTATACCGGAGACTAAGTCAGGGTACAAAGGTTTTTTGTTCCAAGAAAAGTAGTTGTAGAGATCATCATCGGTACCTCGGCATTTCACGGCATGACAGAAATGACAGAGGTGTCTGGCTTCTATGGGGTATCCGTCCTCGATGAACTTGAGCATCACGGACATGTATTTGTAAAAACTAGGGTGCATTTGACCCGGAGCAAGTTGTAGGGCTGACAGGACGTCATCGAGGACATGGTTAAGAGGAAAACGAAGACCGGCTTCAAGCTGAGCAAGATAAATGACCGTACAGGTATCGGAACGTTTATCTATGTGAGCATCCTCTCTTTTGAAATGAAGATGAACATGAGGAGGGAAGTCGAAGTGTGTCCTAAGGCGGTTCAGGTATTCTAATTGTTGTTGGCGTAGGGTGGACGATTTTTCGATGTAAGCACCATATGGGGCACTACCAGGACAGCTTGCTTCATCATCACTCTGGGCCCTAACTATGGGATCTAGAGGAATGCCGGCAGACATGATGCTAGACACAAAAAAGCAAGAAAGAAAAGAAAGAATACCGCGAAAGGGAAAAGATGGAAAGGGACAAGTAACTTAGAGGAGAAAAGGAACAGTGAAAAACAGAGGAAGGGAAGGAAAAACGGTACCACAGTTAAGAGCAGAGGGAGGAAAGCTTGAAAACTGGAGAACCTTTGCTTGAGGCGCGAAATCGGCAGAGTAACAGTGCTTCAGAGACAGAATGACCAAAACAAAGCAAGTTCTTGCTGCTTTATAGATGTTTCATGAAGATGAAAGGACGGACGTACCCTCTATCAGAGCCGTACACGTATTCAAGAGTGAGGTTAGGATGGTCATTTATGTTATATACACTGCATATGTCAGCCTATATGTTGTGTAGGACCATGGTTACCCTTCGGTTCCACAAAACCCAGCAAGGAATAAAGGGGCATAAATGTCATTTGAGAGTACAAAAGGTAACCGTCGGAGAAATAAAGCATTTTGAATTCCCAAAACGGCATGATGACAGCCTGCCATGCATTAAAGGAGGCGTGACAGTTCGCATGCACATGCCAGCTGTAGTGAACGTTCAGCTTCCTCAAACGTTTGCTTCATGCAACGATACGAATCCCGAAAACGGAGACAGGTACGATTTGTTGCCGTTTGTTCGTTTATGATACTTCGAGCTACGTTCCAAGCATCATAAAGGGGCAAATTGTAATGGATAAAATTCGTAAAATTGATTAAGTGTTGGAGAACGAGCTAGCTTGTGTTGTCCTGTTCACGTGAATCGCGTGCTTAAAAAGGGGAGATGTTCCGTTGTCTGTTGCACAACATTTCCGTTGTCTTATAGACAACGTATCCATTATCTTCAGATAGCTAGACCAAACCCCATTTTAAGATATAAACAACGGACTCGAGCTCGAGTCAACAACGAGACCGACTCGCAGGAGGAAGTGATCAGGAGGCGATCGTTTATTCTGACGAGTGGGCGAAAAGCACTGTCATGGCATTTAATGCTGGTCACCTCTGCGTGCTGTCAGAACCAAACCGACTGAACTAATAGTAGGTGCCCACATGAGAGAGGTTGGGTGGCAGATTTGTCTGACATATTTGGTAATGAGTGCTGGACACGTGTTATGGTCATCTATGGCCATCCATGGGCATTCTGAGCTGAACCTATAAATACCCCGAGGAATTCAGTGCCAAGGATCCTGGTTTTAGAGATTCTCCCTTGCTCTCACTTGTATTGTTTTTTGCTACTATTCATCATCTCCTACATCTACTTACTTTGGCATCGGAGTACAGGGCAGGGTATCACACCCTTCAACTTCTACTTTCTTCCAGTAAACCAGAGTTCGAGTAGCAGTTGCTGACGCGTGTCATCGCCGGTAATTACCACTTCAATAGTCAAGCAAAATTTTGAAATAATCATTTGTGTTTTTAGGAATACAGTCTATACTGACGCTTTGTTAAAAAAAAAAGCCACTTGGTTTCTTTCCTTCCATATGAATTAAGTATGAGCAACAGCTTACTGATCCACGACGCATATATGCTACCTGAACACTTTTGTTGTGATAGGTGTCTAAGTATTTTGCATAACAATGCAAAGGAAGTACTATTGACACGCCTTGACGGGGTGTAGCCGTGTAGGGGGTGTCCTCCTACTTGGGATCTAGGGGACCCGATCCGTAGACCCATACCAAGGACCTGATTCGAATAGGTTGTACAAGAGATACATATATTCTCAATTAGAAAAAATATATATATATAGGGTTATGCAAGGAGAATAAATTGTAACTCCTTTAATCCAAGAATAGTGAATCTAGGGCTCATCCATGGGCATAGGCACGACGCCGAACCACGTAATCTGTTGCATATTGGTGTGATTTGATTTTCCTTTCATTGCCTTGATTTTCTACATACACATAAAAGCAACTATATCCATGTCTCATAACCAAATTACATTTCCATGCAGAGAAACAGTGGAAGTTTACTCATTTCAGTTGAAAATTCTGGCCATGAATATCTTCGAGAAGATGGCGAAAGCTCTAAAGATGGAGTCTGAGGATATGAGGGAGCTGTTTGAAGATGGATGGCAGTCAATGAGGATGAATTACTATCCTCCATGCCCTCAACCAGAGCTGGTCATTGGCCTCACACCTCACTCGGATTCTGTGGCTCTGACCATCCTCCTTCAAGTTAATGAAATGGAAGGCCTCCAGATAAAGAAAGATGGAAGATGGATACCAGTAAAACCCCTCCCAAATGCTTTCATAGTGAATATTGGAGACATTTTGGAGGTAATGGCTAGGATAATGCAAACAGAGGTTCGTGTCAGGACCATGCTTCACGAAGCGGAGGTCTTGAAGTTCGATTCCCGTCCCCTTGTTGACCACCCTTAACGATTTATCCCTTCTTTTCTAGTGCATGTGGATTGGGACCCAAAAAAAGATTTTGAGAAATCAAAATGTCTTTGCATGATGGACTGTAAGGATGGTCTATTTCTTATGACTGTAGCTTCGCCTTGTGGTGTTATTACCTTAACCCAAAAAAATGGATGGTCTATTGTGGTCATCTGAAAAGTTATCTAATTAGATGACCATAATCATCTAAACTACCACATACTATTTTATAGTCTATGGGAAGTACTAGCAGTAAATCGCCAAGGCATTCACTCTCCCACTCAAATTACATTACATTGCATAATTGGTTGCGTACTACATCGCAATCTGTGGGAGAGTGGATGTTTCAACCGTTACTGCTAGCACTTCCCTGATACGAATATGAGAAAGCATTGGTTATGTCTGTTCTGTGTGAGAAATTTCCTCGGTGGAACTTGTTGAATAGTAGGTGGCACGACAGAACCAAGATTTTCTTCTACGGGGAAACGATGGTCAAATTGAGAATGTTAGCAATTGTTAATGAATTTGTGGAGAATGATCTAAGGTGGGTACGAAGGTTTTAGGGGGACATAGCCCTCAATATTTTTGAGGGCCAGAGCCATTTTGTCTGTGTACATTTTGTACATATCCTATGGGTATTGCCCTCATTATCCCATGATTATGCCCTATTAAATAATATAATAATAAAAAAGTTCAGGGCAGCTGCTCCTCTTTCCCATGGCTATGCTCCTATGCCCTATTAAATAACATAGTAAATCAAAATTAATTTTCAAAAATTGAGGGGAGAGGCTGCCCCTGGTCGGTGGTCTAACCTCAAAGGTGCACCAATACAGAAATATGAAGATGCCAGGCCCTTAACATTAGCAATGGATTGGGTAAACCCGCTCTATGTGAGGCTCTTTTCGAAGATAGGTTGATCTCTAACCATTTGTTCTTTTACATGTTTTTGCAGATTGTGACAAATGGGGCATACCGTAGCATTGAGCATCGTGCAACCGTAAATTCAGAAAAAGAGAGGATCTCCATCGCCACATTCTATATTCCAAATCGTAATGGCGAATTGGGCCCGGCACCTAGCCTGATAAGCCCACATAACCCAGCGTTGTTCAGAAGAGGGGGTTGAGGAGTACTTCAAAGGCTACTTTTCTCGGGAACTCAATGGTAAGGCATACCTTGATGTAATGAGGATTGAAAATGGGGGAAGCCGAAACTACTTGACTGTTACCATATATATGCAAATGCAAATAAGAGCCCAAAACTATGTTGTATAAGGGTCCAAAACTCCTCCATTAGTTAGGTCCTTTTGGAATGAGTGTGTGGATTTACCCTTATGGCACCTGAGCAGTAACCATAGGTCTGACTGCTACGGGCATGTGTATTGTGTTACATGATACCTTTAAAAAAATAAAAATTAAAACAATTATGTAGTAAAACTAATATATACTGTTTTTTGTTTGGGTGTATATTCTGTAATGTTTCATAATAAGTTGTATTGGCTTTGTACTTTTGTTTGTTTATTTTCTTCACACATTAGATGAGCCAAGCTTCAGCTTGGCTTGAACTTGAGCTCAACTTAGGCCTGGGTTGAGATTTATTCGAGCTTGATCATGGGGTTATTTTGGTCAATTTTATATGATTTAAAAATATAATTAAATTAAATACAAAAAACTACACAATACTTTCATACACACAAATATAAAATGTGAAGATACAAATTTCGTCCAAAGAGTATAGAATTAGGGTTTCCCAACATTTTTCTTTTGTTTTGTTATTATTATCTCCTAAACTTATTAATTATAAGTTATGACAAAGAAAATAGAAGTATTGTTATATATTAATACAAATATTATTATTTTTATTATTATATATAATAATATTTCGGGTCGAACTGAGCCTTAAACGAGCTTGAGCATCAAGCCAAGTTGAATCAAACAGACTCTCTTGCTTGAGCTCGGATGTATAAACATTCGACTATTCGAGCTAAAAAATAAAAAACTTGGTTTGATCCATTCGAGCTTAAAATGCCAGCTTGAGCTTGGCTCAACTCAAAAAACCCAAACTGAAGCGCTATCTTGGCTTGAATGCACCTTTCTGTGGGCTATCTAGGTAACTATGGCCGATACTCAACTTCAACCCACACAGAAACCTTCTCAAATTTAGTGATGTCAAACCGAGCAAGATAGAGATAGCCAGCCTTTCTGTGGACAATCTAGGTAACCATGGCCAATGCTCAACTTTCAACCGGCAGAAACTCTCAAGTTTAGCTATGTTAAACCACTCAAACCGAGCAGGCTACAATCCCATCTCATAATTTGGCTTCCAGAACCTTACAAGCTACAATCTAGCATTTACGGTACGAGACCACATTTTCAAGCACAAGTGGGAGACTCTCCGGCTTTTATGCCAGTACAAAACATCACATTAACAGTAGGGATTAATGCTGGCCAACTAGGGTTAATGGAAAATAGCACAAAGGTGTGAAAGTCATCGAGTTGCAGTAATACTTCTCCAACTCTTAATACTACATAGGTGTTGGGCTTGGTGATGTGATCAAGCTTGGTGATGTGATCAATAGTCAAATTCTACCTTAATTGGAAAGCGCCCACACACATGGTCAATGAACTTGTGCATCAAGTTGTAATGTTTCAGTAATGTGTTTCAGTAATAAGCTTCAGTTGGTTATGTTCCTTATATTGTCATTCGTTTACACCTTTACAGTACCCATGCCTGCATGAACAGCAGTCACCATCTAGTAGGTTTGTATTTGGAGAAGAAAATGTGGATACCTAGAATTAGCTGATTTTCTCAATCTTGTTAAGGAAAATCTGATGTGGGAATATATAGTTCAAGCATATGTATAATGAGACAGAGACCTAATATATCTGTGAAAGAGTTCATGTGATTTACTCAAGGGCATCTAGGCTCAGGGATACAAAGTAAACATGAGCACAAGCCTCTGAAAATGAACTATCCGTGGTTCCCCTTCATAATAATCGGCCCCTGAAAATGATTTTGTAGTGCCAACTGACACTTCCTATTGTCAATCATTTATTATATTCCTAAACAGTAAATACATGAGATTTGATGATTGTACCCCCTTTTTATATATATATATATATATATGTTCGGCATATTTTCAATTTTCACCTCTTTTTTGATAGCTGAACCCTAGTCTAATTCTATCTCCATTTAATACCCTATATCTCTCTCTAACCTCCAAAGCAAAGCCAGAGAAGAGAGAAGAGGAAAATTAACAAATCCCATTTTCAAATCTCCCCACATGTAATTTTCTCAGAAAACCACCATTTCTTGTATTTTTTTCGTAGCTAGCCATGACTGAAGTCTCACACTCCCCCATCTCATTTCCCTTCTTCTCCAAGCTCCTTATCTTGCGTACCCACACCCAATGATGGCTCCAAGAACCCATCAAATCTAAACGGAGTCCCCCAGTTCTTTATTAACAATTCCAACTCATCTCCTGTAGTCGAAGACAGAGGCTAAGAAGATTCGGGTACCGAAGAAGACAGAGCAATGCGTACAACTAAAGAAGAGGACCACCAAACAATGAATTTCAAAGAGTTTGTATAGATTCCTTCATATGCAATGCCTAACATTGTGATTAGTGTAGTTATAACATTTATAAGTAATTTTTTTGTTTTTGGTGTGTACATATAATTTTAAGAATTCAGTCATTTTTAATAACGGGGTGCAGTAATCCAATATTGAGGTGCGCCTAGTGCCACACTACAAGAAACTTTTACAAAAGGAATTCCAAGTATAATAGTGAATACAGGAACAAAAATCAGACAAAAGAACAAGTGTAGACTGCTTCACATTAAATCTCAAAATAGCTGAATCCAATGCAAGAACTGTCAATAAGATATATATTGATGCTACGCGGACCAACGGCTTCATTCCCTAATTCACACATGATGCAATAATCAATGCATATATTCAAGGAGTGCTATAAGGGTTGAAAACTCTTTCATGTATAATGCTGGAACAATGAATATTCCTTAAACCACGCATCATTGTCATCTCTGAACCTAGCATTGAGAAAAAGAAAGAGTATAAGGGAAAGCTCATGAGCATCAGAACAAAAGATGGCTCAGGTATCACTTTAAATTATTAAAAATAAAATCAGTACTATCCAATATCCATACACCACATAAGGTATGCAGTTGCATCCAATTAATGCTACCCTATCAAAGTTGCTTCCACTATCTCCCATAGTAGTTAATAGTTAAGGGGGCTTCAAAATAAATTTTCTTCAAGGTGAACTCAGATGGAAGAAGAATGTACCAATATACATATTGCTGATATGAAGGAATTCATATTCTTCCTTTATTCATTTCAAGGATGACAATTCACTTTGTGATTTGTGAAGAAGCACACTGCTCACTCATCTGAAATATTATCATCAACACAAGTAAAACTCTAGCACCTTACCCACCTACCTAACCACACACATGCATGGTTCGAAATATCGGTATCGAGGTATGCCGTACACATCGCAAGGATTAAAAATTCGGTTTCGGGGACCGTAAAGGTCCCAACCGAAACCAATACAGTTCACCGATACATGTAGGTTTCGTGTGTTTTTTTATTTTTTATTTTAAAATTTCTAAAAAAAACATAATAAATAAGAAAAATAAATAAGGCAGTGGATGAGTAACAACATTCTTCTAAAGCCAATATCAAGTAGTAAATATAAAAATAATAAAATATCAGGCAATAGATTAGTCGAAAGTAGAATAATGAAACATATTGCTAAAGCCACAAAGAATTACGGGTTGACTCATTATCATCATCATCTCTATTGGCTGAATGTAAGGCTGGTGGTAGAGATTTTCGTAGTGTTGGGCTTGGGCATAGCCGTGTGAGAATAAGTCGCTAAAGACTATACTATAGCTGATCATGGGGGCATGAGGGAGGGTATCCATAAGCTCCATATTGATACTGTGGTAGAGAACCATACCCTGCCATGTATCGTAGGACTCGCCCAATACGTAACAGTTTCGGTCGAGTCTTATAAATCCTTAAGAAAATGTGTACATGTCAAGTTTATCAAATCGGGTCTTACCGAAACCGATATGTATCGTGCAATACGTATCGATTTGGACATTTTTTAAAACCATGACGCATTGGTAAGTCCAAAATAAGATATGTATCCAAGATGCACGTGGAAACTCAGTAAAAAATTATGGAAATGTTGAAAACTTATTCCTAAACTATTCCAATGGAAAGACAATTTAAAAAAAAAAAAGATAATTTGAGTTATATAGATACTATTTAAACTACCAATATGAGTTTTCACTATGCATTACTTCATAAAACCGCATATACAATGCGCGTGTATGTATTTACACTTTTTTTTTATATATACATGTATTGAGAGACAAATTAAACCATGATTCTTTAATAAAACATTCATTTGTAGGTAATCAAATAGATAAAGAGATTTACCTTCTATAAAAGACAACACATAAACAAATCTTAACTATGCCAAGTCATAATCATCTCTTACGAGGTCGACTATATGGCCATGACTGTGAGGAACCTCTAGTCTAAAACTGACTTATGATAAAAGCTGATATATGTCGGATTCCTTCCTCATTCCGAATAGTTTCCATGTCTGTGCTCTGTTTTACAACTTTCTAAAAAAATCAGCCTCTACTCTCTCATCAACCTCTTAAAAAACACGATCTTCCTCATCTGCCGATATGAAGTCCTTCCATGTTGTTCCCTTATCCTATGTTTGGTTGTCGAGAAAATAAATGAAAACATGGAAAAGAAAAGAAAATTGGACAAAACACAGCTAAGAATTGTATTAGAAATCCAAAATTTTCTTTTCTTTTCCAAGTTTTCACCTATTTTCTTGACAACCAAACATAGCTTTAGAGACTCACTTTTCCCTGCGACTTTTCTTGCACTTTTATCAGTAGATGCTCTAACATCAACATCCTGAACTCCTTAGAGATGTGTATGCATTCCTTAACATCCCTTCCATATAAGCCAGTTACTCCTTAAACATAGTAATGCCCTCGTAATCATCCTGGGACAGTATTTACACTAACACATAATCTTGTGTCTATCCTCTCTTTGTACTCCCAACTAATATCAAATAATATTGTAGGCATGGTTAAGTTCTGCAACACAAAAATTAACATAATAATCAAACAAATATGACAATATGAAAAACATAAGATTCAAACTGGGAAAAAATAACTAATGAGAATCTATGAAAAAATATGATTTTTTGTAATTTTTATTATAATATAATTATGAAATTATTGTAAGTTAACATAAATAAATAGTAGTCTACTGTCTATGTGCCTAATAGATCATCCATAGACTAATCTCATATAAATATTTGAAACATAAATACATAATAAGTAGCTTAAAATCCTTAATTTATATTCTTAGTACTACTTTTTTAATATTAAAAAAATTATAATCTAAAAAAGGGTTAGTGTTGGGATCTAACAAATCTCCCTTAAACACTAACGTATAATAATTTCATGATAAATGAGTAATATACAGGTATTAATAGAAATTTCAATTTTTTGTTGAAATTTTCAAAAAACCCTAAAAGGTGAGATGAAATCACATTGTTGATGGATTTGGTTTTAGGGTAGAAGAAGGGGTTTGGAGATGAGATTCAAAGAAGAGCTCAATAGTGCGTTTGAGAGGTCTCAAACTCAATATATAAGCATTAGTTCGTGACTCCTTATTTGGTTGGTTATTGATTCCTTGAAAATGCCTACTTCTGTGATCTGTGCTATGTTACCGAGGGTGATTTGTTAGGCTTTATGGTCGGAGCGTAACAAAAGAGTTTTAACGACTCAGCTTTTTCTGAGGAGCGGTTTTTCTCAATCGCTTGTGACCTTCTCAAATCCTAGTATGCTATTAGGAAGGACTATGAGGAGGAGTGGTTATTCGGGCTATGATGGCAGCGCTCGAAAGATTATCTTATTCATGTTGCTTTAGCTTTTTCTCTAGTGAATCGTATTTCCAATTTTCTTTGTATGCTTCTCTTTAATTTTCAATATATATCATCTTTAACAATGGGAAAAAAAAATTATATGAGCATTAGTTCAATACGTAGCATACTGTATCAATCGTATTTGTTTCGATACGATCGATAAGGTACGATACTATTGAAACTCGTGTAATTTTTTTAGTACTTGAGTGTATCCATCAGTAACCTAAAACCGATACGGATCGAATGACACGTATTGATACGCTTAATATACAAAGCAAGCACACAGACACCTAATCACAATAGAGCAACAAGCATACATACACGTTGATAAGCAACCCCCTATTGTTGAAAGAAGGCTAAAACCAAAAATGAACATTAAAGTAATCAAAGTAGGGATTTGGATTAGGATTAGGGATAAGCATGTAGCTTTCCAACTACCAAGTACCAAACCCTCTTCATTATCTTCCAATTAAAGAATGAGCAACTTTGTTTACCCCGTGATGAACATCTCTAGGTTGGGTAACCCTAGTGATCACTCTATCCTTTTATATTGTGTGCATGTTTGAATTGTTCAACCCCAATTAGAGAGAGAAAAAAAGAAATGGAGAAAGAATTAGTGTGTTCTCGACCAATTACAAGAATATCCTCATCATAGAAAAAATATTAGCATACCCTTTATTTTTTTTATCGGAAATATTCATATACCCTTAGTCTTACTTAAGCAAATTTAAATTAAGTTAAACGTCGATTTCCCCCTTAACATTCCCCCTCAAATTGGAGCATGCATGCAAATCATGCCTAGCTTGCGAAGGAAAGGTTGAAGCTTCTTTAATCCAATAGCATTGGTAAGGAGATCAGCCAACTGATGAAAGTCCAAACATGAGTGTAAAAGCACTTAAGGAGCAGGCAGTAGTCATTGACTAACAAATGTGTCAGCAATAGACATACCTAATGGAACTTAACGATTGTGCTACCATGAGTAGCATGTTAGGCTGCACATCAGATTACAGTAAGACTATGGACAATACATGTCATAAAGTAGCATTTTAGCAAGCACATGGGACAAAGCACATACGTGTTCATAAGAATATAAAAGCCTTTTAGTTTGATAGGCCAACGGATGAAGCTACTAAATCAATTATCCCTAAAAAGGGGTAGAGAACACATCAACATTATGTACGCCGCAACTAGCACAAGAAGACAATAATATAGAAGAAAACAAATATGAATTATCAGTCATGTGTGTTAGCCTTTAGGTTGTTTACCTAAGGTAGCATCTTTGATTTTAATGATAACACAATAATAGAATGACATTTGTGTTACTAATTTTTTATTTGAGTTTAAGTGTAATTCAGCTTATGAAGAGCATTAGCACATCATCCAAGGCAAAAAGATGAAAATGGCAACCAAGGAAGAAAGATACTCCAACAAGCCATAAGAAAGCATTTGGATCTCATTAAAGATAATTAAAGATCTTGTCACAGGACAAAGTCCAAGTCGGATCATCATGAAGATTGAAGGATCTTGAAGCTAAAGTCAAATCTACTCAAGATCAAGATTGAAGACTCTCAAGAAGGTTTTATAGTTTACCATTTAGTCTTTGAGAGTACTTTGGATTTATGTAAGAAATCATCAAAGTTTAGTCGATTGAATTGCTCAATTACTTAGATTGACCATAGGTGCCTTAAGACTTAATTGAATATCAATCTAAGGACCTAAAACATGATAATTATCTTGATTAAGATAAGGTATAAGACCAAGGAAACTATTCCCATCATTTAGGTCTTTAAAAAATGAATTTTCCCAAAAATACAGAGGACTCATCGACGAATACTCAGAGTCAAAACAGACTCGTCGACGAATGGAGATAAATTCTTTAGAAATTTGTCTGGCCTTGAACTCAGAGGCGAATCCAAATTCACCACTTGAACTCGTCGACGAATTCTTGGGGGAAATGCCCCAAATGTTATAACGGCTATATTTTAACGGTTCTTTGAGTTCCCAAGATGCCTCCAACGGCTATATCTTTGCAAGGGCTATAAATGGGAATGATTTATGAATAAATTAAAGAACTCCAATACTTCTAATCATTCAATTCATTCACTCAAAGCTTAGATTGTCAAATCTATTGAGTTCAACCTAGAAATCCCAAATCCTAGTTTTTGAGCTATTCAATACCAATCTTTGGGAGATTTTTAGTGAGTGTTCAAGGCATTTATCAACTCATGTAAAGAGCATTTTCTGAGTGCAAATCTTCTTTTGTCAAAGAAGTTGTAAAATCAAGTGGTCCGAGGAACACTTGTCCATGAAGCCGGAAGCTTTATAAGGTTTGATCTCTATCAGAAAAAAGATTGGGAAGATCTGGTCACTACCCGGAAAGTGGACTAAGTCTAGAGAGGATTGTTCTCTAGCAAGGTTTGATCTTCAAGATTGGCGATTGGGAATAAATCATGGTGAATCGTCTAGTGGGTATAGCTTGAGGCAAGAACATAGGCGGGTTGTCGAACCTCGTGAACAACATCGTGTGTCAAGTGTTTACATTCTCTCTAACTCTTCTCTTTATATTCTTGTTTGAATTAATTAAGTAGAATTGCATAAATTTATATTCCCTTTAACATGTCTAAGTTGAAATTCCGCTTATGGAAGTAGAAAGAATTTTAAATTGCCATAGACCCTATTCACCCCCCACCCTCCCTCTAGGGTCCAAACCTTGGGCAATAAGTGGTATCAGAGCCAAGGTCTCTATTTTTGTTTTTATAAAAGATTTAATCATCTTAGAGAAAAGATTTTAATTAGCAAAAATGAAAAATATTAATGCATCTACCATAGGAGAAAGCCAATCTACCCTTAGACCACCATTGTTTAATGGAAAAAACTATAACTATTGGAAAGTAAGAATAATGTATTTCATTCAAGCTTTGGACTATCATTGTTAGAAAGTTATTGTAAATGGTCCCTACATCCCAACAAAAATTGTGAATGAAATACAAATTCCTAAGGAAGATGAATAGACTCAAGCAGATATTAAACTCATTCAAATTAATGTTAAGGCTATAAGCAATTTATATTGTGTCTTAAACCCCCAAGAGTTTAATAGAATATCCGTTTGTGACTCCACAAAGGAAATTTAGGATAAACTTCAAGTTACCTATGAAGGGACAAACCAAGTTAAAGAAGAGAAAATTAGTAGGTTAGTCCATAAATATGAATTGTTTAAAATGGAACTAAATGAACCTATTTCCTTTAAGTTTTCTAAATTCACTAACATCATTAATGAGCTTAAATCTCTAGGTAAGGTGTATTCCAATACAAAAAATGTGAGGAAGATCCTCCGATCACTATCAAATGAATGGGCTCCTAAAGTCACGACAATTCAATTCAAGAAGCAAAAGATCTCACCAAATTGCCGATGGATGAGCTTCTCGGATCGTTAATGACCCATGAATCAATCATGAGGGATCAAGAAATCCAAGAAAAAGAGCCTACACCAAGAAGGGGGCATGCCTTGAAATCCTCAAAAATGAGCTCAAGTCAAGAAAGTGAAAGTGAAGATGAGAGTGAAAAGAATGAAGAGATGCTTCACTTAGTAAGAAATAAGAACCTCAATAAAGAGCTTACAAGAAAGCATTTGAAAAAAAGTTTATCAAGAGCAAAAAGAGCAAAGAAGAAGACATCATTTGTTATGAATGCATGAGTCAGGATACATCAAGCCGGATTGCCCCAAACTCAAGAGTCAAGAAGAGCCAAAAATATAAGAAAGCAATGAAGGCTACAACTTGGGATGACTCGGACTCAAGCTCAAGTGATGAGGATGAAAGAGCAAACCTTTAATTAATGACTCATAAAGATAAGGATGAGGTGAACTCTTTCGATGATGAATCTCTTTCCTTTAATGATTTAAGAGAAGCATATGATGAACTATATTGTGAATTTGAAAAATTAGTTTCTAAAAATAAAAGGCTTAAAAAGGAAAATTCATCCATTTCAAATCAAAATAAATTTTTGAAAAATGAAAATGAAATTTTAAAAAAAGAATATGAGAAATTAAAAGAAAAAGAAAATTTAATTTACATGCCTCTAGTTCAAACCAATAAATGCAATGAGTGTGATAATTTAAAATATAAAGTTAATGACTAAACTCAAATTGTCACTAAATTCACCAATGGTAAAAAGATCCTAGATACAATGCTAGAAAATCAAAGGTGTGTTTTTGTTAAGGCCGGATTAGGCTATAATCTAAAAGATAAACAAAAAGAATATCAAAATTTCTTTAACTCTTGTTCTTCAAGATCTATCTATAAAATTGTTGGGAAATGAAAGGAAGGAGTCTTGAATGAGAAAGTTCGGAGGTAATCGAGGAAGAACATTATAAATGTTGGTAGTAAAAGTTTTGGGGATCGCCTTTTAAGGCTTTGAAAAGGATGTCAAAATATCCTTTTAGTTCTTGGAGGGGGGAAAAGATGAGAGAATCAAAGACGATGGGTGTCTATAGGGCATTCTAGCAATAAACAAATGTTTTATATGATCTCAAAATTAGCATGGGATCAACCATAATGGGAGAGTTGAGAAGAAGTCTGGG
Source organism: Tetracentron sinense (assembly GCA_015143295.1). Classification (NCBI taxonomy): domain Eukaryota; kingdom Viridiplantae; phylum Streptophyta; class Magnoliopsida; order Trochodendrales; family Trochodendraceae; genus Tetracentron; species Tetracentron sinense. The sequence continues at coordinate 48,681,450 of CM026551.1, read as the reverse complement.
CATACTAATATAAAAAAAAAGGGCAATGGGGGAAGATATATGTCATGTTTAAGCTATTGTCTTGGAATGTGAGGGGCGTGCGGTCCTAGAACTGAAGATGGCTGGTAAAAGAAAAAAAGTGAAGATGAGGAAGATCCATGGATGTCAATGGATTATATCAGGATCTGGATTGTATCTGGATCCAATTCAATTCTGGAAGATAGAGGACCTAATATAAGTCCTCAAAGCTTGTACAGCCAAAACCTAACATATTCTAAAATATTTAGTTACTCATACTTCTATAAAAGACACTCAAGCACAACCTTCTAAACTATTAGAGATTGCATAGAAAATGGATAACTATAACCATAACCCTCTTGTCTAAAGGTCGACGTATATCAAGTATAAGTAATCATGGCAAAATCAATACTTTCGCTCTAACATTCTTGGCTGTGAACTCTTATGAAGTCTTATAATGTCAGAAATAGCTCATCCCCAACCACCAGATGCAGATTGGTCTAGACCCCTTTCCGAAACGCCACACTAATTCTCTCCAACTCATACCATTACCCATCACGTAAATTTACAGTGTCCCCAATATGACAGCTTGTTCTAGAAACAAGCAGCATCTAAGACAAACAGATGATAATTTCCACCATCATTTGTACACATTTGATAATGACAATGCGTACCCAAACTTCAATCTTGGCATGGAAACCACAATGTAGATCAAAGCATGTCGAAATCAAAACCAAAACCAAAACACCATCTTATCTGAAAACCCTAATAAAAAAAAAGGGTTTTTGTTTCTTCAGCTAAACATGTAAGATCCTATAAAAAAAGAAAATGAAATAGATGAACATAATGACTTTCTGTTACCTTTGTAGCAAAACCCATCTTTGAGGGGACTTCCCTTCCTTGAGAAAAGCAAAAGAAGAGAACGCCATGATCGAGTTCGAATTGCAGGGGACGTGGAGGATGCTAATTTCTTCCCTCAGAGAAGAGAGAGAGAGAGAGAGAAAGAGTTGCTAGGAGTATCTTTCTCTACAGACACTGGGTACTGTGGGTTTTTGTCTGTGTCTGCGGTGTCTGTGGTTATAAGTGTGTTTTGGTTTGCAGGGGAGGAGGAAGCGCGAATCCAGAGAGAGAAAGAGAAGGGGCTTCCATTTGAAATGGACCCCCGCCCTTTCTGTTTTTTAGTTGCCGACGGTATGCCAATCAAACTTTTGGTTAACGGGGTAAAGTAACACCTAAACACACACAGACCCAATGTTATCTAGTTCGTCGGTTTGCTCGGTTCGAATTCAGGTTTGTGGTTCATCACTCTAGAATAAACCCAGTTTGCTAGAGATAAGATGAGATAATTCGTTTTTCGGTTCGCTTTGATTTTTAGTTTAGTTCGCTACTTAAACATGTAAAACAAAATATATATTTTATATTAGATTATAAGAATATATATCCTTTAAATATATGTAAACAATATATTAGAAATACTTATTTGAAAATTAATAAAAAGAAAAATGTTTTTATAAACGAATTGTGAACTCAAAATATAAATTTGTCAAACCTAGTGAAAAGTATTAGTGAATTTGAATAAAAAATTTGATAAACTAAGATTGTTTTGCCGGATTATACATTTCCATTTGAAATGTATAAACATACTAATATTTGAGTTATAGCAATACTTAAATTTAAAATTAATATTTAATAAATATATTATGTAGAATAATATATGTGCATAATATTTAATGAACTTAAATAGTAATTATATATTAAATAAATAATATCTATATAATTAAGTTTATATATATATATATATATATAAGTTAATTAAAAATTAAATTATGATACCATTTAAACTTTAAATTTAATGTTTTTAAAATATATTATATACATAATTATATATATACTTATTAATATATTAACCATTAGGGTAGCCAATCTCCAATTCAAACCAATTATTTTTTTTAAAAAAGTTGAGGTAAGTGAACCCGGATTGGAAGTTGGGCGATTTTGTGCAAATTGACGGTCAGGTTGGAAATTGTCACTCCTATCTCTAATCATTCACTAAACGAGCTTTTGATCTTATTTCATATTAAGTATATGTTATCAAACCAGCTTAATTGTACAGTTAACAGCTTAGCTATAGATGTTTCAGCCACATATCTTAAATCTTTTTTTCTTTTTTTTTGGTAATCACATATCTTTAATCTACAAACCTCAGCTTAATCATAAGGGTTCTCAAATGCTACCTTACAGTCTAGCAACATTTCTTTACTTACTCATACCATATATTATAGAATTAGTCTAGGTGATACTCTAAGAGTATACTCCAATATATATACTCCCAAATCCTAACTGTTTATCTCAGTTATTAAACAGTTAGGGTTAGAGCTGAAGTGGCATTAGAAAAGATAAAATAAGTCAACTCAAATCTTAGCCCCTAGTGGTTGGTTATAAACTGATAAGATTATGGAGTATATTTGGGAATACCCATAGACACTCTATATCATATAGCTAAGTGTGGCAACTTCTGATATGATAGGTCAACCCATCCGAAGCTTATGGCTTTTTAGGGTTTAGGCTTGGAAGTGGAGAATGTGAAAGGGAGAATTCATCTCTCAGAAGTGTTGGGCCAAAAAAGTAGTTCACAGGTTCAGGTTGAACTAGTACAAACGGTGATTCACTTAAAAAAAAAAAAAATTTAGGGCCAAGTTCATGGATCATCTTGCTTGTGTCTTTTTGTATAAAATATTTTTTTCTCAAAAGGTTAGGAGGGGGTAGAGGCCTGTCCCCCGGCTCCACCCTTCTCCCAAGCTATTAATATTTAATAGTATAGTAAAAAAAATTCAAAATTTCACCGAAGCTTCAGTCCCCTGGGCCCCATGTGGCTCTCTGCCCCTGTTTCTTAGTGTATCAAGAAACAATATTTGGTTTCTCTTTCTTTAATGAAGGCAAAGTACAAGGCTTCTTCACTTGAACCAAAGTGAGATCATGCTTGTTTTTTTTTCTCTTTTTTGTTTGGAGACACTAGATACATTAGGAAGCCTCAAGGACATTTTAAGAGCTTCTGTTTGCCAAAATTCTCCTTAGTGCCATGGAAGTAAAGACTGAGGCTGAAATCATGTTTGTTACTAAAAGCAGTATGTCATGCAAGGGCGAAGCACATAAAGATTGAGCATCATTTCAATCATTCGGAAAATGGTGCTTGATGGTTCTATCGAAGCACAAGAAGTACGAAGCAAGGTGAATTTCGCCGACATCTTCACAAAATTCACTTTTCAAGAAATTAACTTTAAGAGGAATCTTTAAATTTTTAAATTGATTTTTAGGTTATTCTTCTCTTTCTCCTATTAAAATTTTTTTTTTGCAATATGTCTATTAGTGTCTTCATTGGTAGACAGATGCGGATTTGGATTAAAGCAGAGTCTAGAAGACTTTCTGTATTTAGGGGTGTTAGAGATTGGTGGTTGAGTTAGATATAGATGAAGAATTTAGAAGATTCTTCCATGTCTATAAATAGGCATGTATATGTGTTTATTTCATTCATTCGGCTGTGAGTTTTTTTTTTTAATTATTGGTAACGGATATATATATAAATCCAAAAGGAAAATAAAAATAAAACGAATAAAAAAATGTTACAGATATCAAAAGGGAAATAACAATACTAATTAGTTTTATGAACACAAAATTCAAAGAATTTTCTTTTGTCTTTTTTATGATGACATTGTATATAGCTTGATTATCCGTCTATAGATACAAACGCTCGGACTCAAATAATTAATGTGGATTCCATGCAATCTTGTATAGTTAGAGTACTATTCTTTAACCAAATAGCGCAAAATAGACACCTCAATATTTTTTTTTTACTTCCAGAACATCTTGCATCTATCTATCTATCTATCTATATCTATTCTATACTAATACTATATGTCAGTTGGTTCCACGTGGCATATCTCAATGCTCTCTATTCTCTCTTCAAGTTGATGCCACGTGGCTATTGAGATGGCAGACTTTCATTAGTTGATCAATAAGATATTGTCATGTGCATGCTAATTAAATCACCAACCATTTTTTTTCTTCCTAATTAATAAGTCACATAATGAGCTCACTAATTATATTTCCCACTCTTAAATCCTCACACTAATTTCTTGACCTTTTCAAATTCCTCATACGTTTTCAAAATTTATTTTGCCCATTTTTCCAAAATTTTCTAATCTATACCAATCTATCTCCCATTAATTATAATAATTACCCCCATTATATCTCTCACGTTTGTCTCTCCCAGCTACATTTCAGCTCCTAATGTTGAGGTTAATTTTCTAAAAAATCCTCTCATCTTCCAACTGTTCTTTCCCATCAACTAGGGTTTCGAGTCTATAAAGCCCCCACTTTCCCATCCCTTCTTCATCTACCACCTATTTCTCATTCTCTGTTTTTCAGTTCTAAATTTAGATAATTTCGTAGGCTCGTGAAACTGATTGTTTTTTTTGTAGGTTTTCATCGAGGGAAAATGCTCTACCTTTAGAGGTACTACTTCTTCATAGTTTTACAAGATGTGGATCTAATGGATGATTGTGCAAATGGGAAGAATATCTGTAGATGCTGTTTCATCCATGGATGCTCTGTTCTGTTTAGTTTTTTTTTTTGTTGGATTCTTAGATATCTGGTGGATAGATCTGTAAATTGGTTTGTTGTATGTAGAATTTTTTTAGGCACTTTTTAGTGATGTAATTAGTTTGTACAAGAAAGAGATGGGGAAATGATTTCTTTCTTATGTTCATTGAATTAATTTAGAATAAAAATATAAATGATTTCAATGGAGACAGTAGATCATTGCAAGTCCATTTACTCCCTTTTTGTTTGGGAGAAGGAATACTTTTGTTCTCCTGATACAACTTTAATTGCATTGTTTTCAATTTTCTGTCTTTTCTCTGTTCTTTTTCACTAATTCTCTCGGCAGTTAAACATAGATTAGAACAAAATTTTATTAGGTGGAATCAATGAAAAGTGATCAATTCTCCAAAAATAGTGTAATCTTTCTATGGCCTTTGATGGAGTTTGGAGAATAGTCCTATTGGGATTGAAGAGTTTATGATAAGTGTCTCATAAGCAAGACTTGAGATTGGCATACAAAAGGATTAAGTCTTAGTAACTGAAGTATTTCTACTACGGAACTTTCGCCACAAATTCGAGCCCTTCTAAATTATAATCTTCAAGTTCCTCTGAAAGTAGTATTGGCGGGCAAAAAGTATGCGGACTCCTCCAATGGTTCTAACGAGACAAATATCATGATTTGAGTATCCTTTTAAATAGTTGAAACAACCCATTCTGAAAGAGGTCTGTAATTTTTTATTTTGTACAAGACAATAAGTAGCGACGATGTGTAAAGTCTGAGTCTACTAGGGGTGCGCACGATTTCTCGAGCACCACGACCACAATGTCCCACTCTGATGCGCTGATTGCATGTGCGCACAATAGCTCGCTAATGGCTCGGGGAGAGTTCAATTGCACCCACCAGTCAACTCATGTCCCTATTAACTATGGTTAAGATTTACTAAACCTTAGGGTTCAATAATCTAACCTTAGTTTTTTTTTTTAAATACTATTATTTTTTAACTCTGGTTAAGCTTTTAACCATTAGGGTTAATATTTTTTTCCTTCAAACAAAGGTTAAATTGTTAAACCCTAAGAATTAGTGAATTTTAACCACTGTTAATAGGGATTAAGAAAATGAAATCGTGCTCTTCTTTCATTAAGTATGCTTCTTCTCTCCTTTTATGGCCAACACCATTTCCACTTGGGCTTTCTCGTGCAACTTGAATCATGCTTTGTAACAATTCATTACTCTTTGTTGACAACAATCTACGTTGTCTACTTCTCAAGCAAAATGAAATTCAAGGGACAGGTTGTTTGACTCAAATACTGTCATGTTGCTTAAGTGATATCTGACATTTGAAATATATTAACTGATATATCCTCTATACAGTAGAGATTACTTGAGGGCTATAAGGTATTTAGCTACTATAATATCAGTATTCAAGTGTTTTTTCTAACTCAAAATTCTCCTATGTTCTCTCTTTTACATATGCTTATGTGTTAGATGCAACTATAAGGACATTTCCTGCTACTTATTTTAAATTCTTCTTGTGAAATTTACTTTCTTAATTTATCATTAATTTCTTGCTAAAGAGGGTCGGGTGTGTTTATTTTGTATGTTTTGTTTTAATATTTTTTCTTCAATCAATTTACATTTTATTTTAATTTATTTTTATCCCGTGCATCGCACGGGGTGTTTGCTAGTATATCCTTATAAAAGTTAACATTTCTAAGCTGGAGCAAAGCCTTGTTTAATTTATCATAGCTAAGCATGATTTGTAGTACATCGACATAAATAATGTGCATTTCATCATCCATAGCATTGCCACTCCTATCAGAACTAGAGATTCAATTGATTGGGCTCCCGGTCCATTTATTTACCTTTTCCAATTTCGTTTTGGGGGAGTGGAGAGCAAAAAATCCATTAGTGGTGGTGAGGGAATAAATTTAACATTTTGTCTCTCAACTTTTCTTTACAAGAATTAGTGTAAAGGGGAAAATTGGTGTGACAATTGACAAGTCACCCTTTGGTGAACCCGAGCAGAGCTTTGGATAAACCCGAGCAGAACTTTGGACGAACCCGAGTAGAGTCTTGGACAAATACGAGCAGAACTTTGGACGAATACGAACAGAATCTTGGACGAAGACGTGCAATGAACCTCGGGACATAGTCCACTAATGAAACATTAATGACATACTCATAACTTAGATATTATCTCTGACCAAGTATTAAATGTCAGTCACCTAGGATCACTTCAAGGATCGGCACTGACCTTCAGGGAAGAGACGTGATGTAGCACCCCGGGTATTGTTTGTCTTGTATTAAAACCTTAATATCTTTTCCTTGATTGAGCAGTTGGAATTCCGAAGTCAGGTTTACTGGAAATCCGAGTTTCTAAACTCCTTTTGCAGATTAGTCAACTTTTGGGACAATTTGGTCCATAAATTAAGTGGAATTTGGAAATTTTAACACGTTAGAAATGTGCCTTTTCGAAAGACGAATCCAATGCAAGTTGAATCGTCGAAATCCGACGAACGAGTCAAAAGTTATGGCCAAAACAATAAAATTGGTCAAAAATCTGTAGAGCACCGATTGCTAGGGATCGCTCGGTTCAAATTACCGATCGATCGGTCCACAACCGATCGATCGGTAGCTATCAACTAGTTAATTAATTTGTATGAGAAAAAATTCCAGAGAGAGTGTTTTCAACCAATCGCTCGGTCAAAAACACCGATCGCTCGGTCAAAAGTACCGATCGATCGGTCTTTCTTGTTTTTGCAAAATTTCAGTAAGGGTTTTTAGGTCTTTTGACCCTCAACCATTGGGACTATAAATAGGGGTCCTATTTTGAGGTATTAGAGTACTCTACCTATTTCTAATGTAATTTGGCAAGGAAAGAGAGAAAACCTAGGGTTTTGAGGGAGAGATTGCTTGGAGAAGAAGGAGATTGCAAGGAGAGCTTGGAGATCTTCCTCAAAGCTCCCCCAAATCACCTTGTGAGTGATTTGGATCCAAGGGAAGGATCCCTAAGGTCGATAAACTCTCTAACTCAACTCTATTAAGGATGTTTGATGAATATTATTATAATATAAATGATAGAAATGATAATTTGATTTGTTTTCCCTAATTATGCATTAATTAAGCTTGCTAGATATGGAAATGGATTTACACTATGGATGGATTGTATGGAGGATGAGAAATATTATGGAGAAAATGATGAATGTATGGATGTGGAGTATGTTTGGGTTGTATGAATGGATTATGGTGTGGTGGAATGTTAAAAATAGGAAAGGACAAAGTATCCATAATTAACGCACTCAAAGTGTTTGTTGAAATGTTTAAGAAAGAGAAATGTTAGTATGATGCTATTGATTATTAATAAACTAAGTTAAATGAATATTATTGTCGTTATGATAAATGATGTCTTATTTAATTGTATGGTGATCGGTATTCAGGTAGGCCAAACCTTAAAGGAAAATCCTCCACATTGGGAATTCTCTAACTAGGGAGATGTAACCTAGAGGAGTTTCCTAACAGAAGATTGGAATCTAAGGGATGACCCATTTGGAATTTCAATCACGACACTCAAGCACACGTGCACTTGCATGGTAAGTATTAGAGTCTCATGAGTCTACTTGTCTCACAAGCATGCATGCATTGGATACGAACATGTTACGAATTATGCCATGAAAGAATGATCCCCCACTACGAACATCCATTCTACGCATTGTCGCACTCATGTTATGCTATGAAAGAATGATCCCTCCGTTTCGAACATCCACTCTATGCGTTGTCGAACACTATAAATTATGCGTTGCCGAGACAAAACACTATGAATTATGCGTTGACGGGACAAACCCACTATGAATCATGCATGTATGAGTCTATGCATGTGTTAAGGCAAGTCCATGGATAGGAATTGCACGAGTACAAGAGTCAAGATGATGTTATGACATGTTATATGCTCCGCACTCTGATTATGCCTATTTTACATGAAAGTATTATGATTAAGCTTAGATAAACTGAATTATAATATTGTTATTGCTCATGCTATCTTATGTTGTTGTTAGTTTGTTTGTCCACTGAGTATTCCATACTCAGCCTACCTGTCGTTGTCTTCAGATTTAGGAGAAGAGTCGTGGACTGAGGAGGTGTACGCTGAAGAGAAAGAAGAAGGTGAGCTTCCTGAGGAGGAGGCTAGGGATATTGATAATCATCCCTATTGAGTAGTTTAATATTTCTTTTTGGAAGAGATGTTTATATTAGACTTATGACTTTTAGTTGATGTTGCCTTAGTTGTCTTACCCTATTGATGGTTTTAGACTATTTCGTTTATGAGGAGCTATGATGTGTAGATTATCATTGTATAGGATAGTTTGACTTTTTATGATCGAAATTTTATTATCTTCATTTTGGAGACTCGTGTTAATACGCTTTGTATGTATGGATTTTAAGCAGATTTATGTAATGTGACGATTCCAAAGTCCTATTTTAACCTTGTAGGATTTTGGGGTCGTTACACATGCATTTATGTGAGGGTCCTTGCCTGACGTAAACATCGTAATTAGATTAGATGCATGGCCATCCATCTATATGGACAACCATGGCAAGTTCCTGCTTATAAATTAGCTCGATGACCCAGTGGTAAGGGGTTGGCAATTCTCCCGAAGATAATACCCTACTCCCTCTGTCTCACGACTCTCTAAGTGCACATGCCCTACCTAAGAACTCTCATAACTCCCTTCTTTTATTCTCATCCTTCATTCTTATCCAGTACTGACTTAAGCTTCAAAGTGTCCTTGACAGGGCAGAAGTGTCACACCCCAAAATCTCATTGTTGGACAAATAAAATTTTGGACCCATGACACTGCATATTCCTCTTAACTCAACAACATGCAAAGCAAACTAAAATATGAGTTTGAAAATTTCTTCAATAGTGTAAACCTCAATAATATAATAATCTGAATAATTCAACATTAATGACCAAAACATAAATATTATGATCACCCTTCTGATCTCAATTATAAAATTAAACCTAAGAAACACCAAACTTAAATTGTATCTTATTACATCTCTCTCAAACTGAAACAAAATAACTAACTAGTGGATCAATAGTATGGATAATGATCAAAATCTACTTCTACCTTTGATAGTCACATTTTTGTTCTTCTTGATATTCCTCCTCAATCCAAGGTATGGGAGCACAGATGTCGGATTTTCCTAAACCTACCGACAGTAACAATTCGGCTAAGCATTGAAATGCCCAGTGTATATAAAGTACATTTAACAATATCTCATATCATACCATGCAGTTCCATTCATATCATACATATCACAATTTACATAATCATAGTACAGAAAATATCCATATCATCATTCCATGCAAACTTGTAATACGTGTGCATATCCATGTAAAATCTTAACAGTAATATGTCAGTTCATACTAGATTCTCATGTCCGAACCAAGGTTCTAATGTGATGACCCATATATTTTTAGAAATAAAAATATTAGACTATGTATTAAGCTTAGTGTTAATACATTTAAATAATGAAAGAGGACATTAGCTAGGATTATGACAAGTGGCAAGTGTCACATGATAACATCTTAGGGAAGGAGATCCAAGTAATTAAGGGAGAATCTATGGATGAGTTAATCATGAGTTAGATGTTACTTTAACTAGAAGAGTTAATCATGGGTTAGTGAGATAGATGCATTAACTAGAGAAGAAATAAGGGGGGAAGAACCAAATTTTCTACCATGAACAATGCTCATGCCCACCTATGTTAATCTCAGGTTACTGACTTACTCTGGTTAGTTAGTCCATGAATCTAGGTTAAGAAAATAACCTTTAAGATAATTAGAGATAGAAGCATGAATCTCATTTATGAAGTAATTCATGAATATTACTTATGGGTGATGAATCTAGTTACTTGAATAAATGTAAGATTAGATGGATTCTTAGAATGGGAGAGTGCTCCACGCCCAACCATGTTTAACCTTGGGTTAGTGACTTACTTTAGTTAAGTAAACCATGAACTTAATTAGTACATAAGTTATGTAAGAATCCAATTTAATAGATACATGTATTATGGATTAAAATAATAAGATTAACCATGAGTTTAATATAAACTACGGTTAGGTTACTAAGTTGTGTCATGAATCTAAGTGATTCATGAACTATAAATTAGATGAATCTAATTAAGGGAATGAACCCAATTAAAGAGATGCGTGAAATTAATAGAATTCATCAACCATGAGTAATTAAGGGGGGTGAATCAAAATTAAATAGGGTCAAGTCTCTTACCCTATATATACCCTCACATCCACCCCTTGTTGGCTCACTTTCATTATGTGCAAAGTCAAGAGAGGAGAGAAGAAGAAAGAGAAGGAAAGAGAAAATTTAGAAAGAAATAAAGAAACAAGAAAGAAAGAGAAGGAAAGAGAAAATTTAGAAAGAAATAAAGAAACAAGAAAGAAAGAGAAGGAAAGAGAAAGAAAGAAGAAAATAAAACCAGTCAATCCGACTTTAGAAAAAGTATAAGTAGTTTCATTAACATTATTCTAAATATCAATTTAGAATTAAAGTGACGTATGGTAAGTATTTTTCTGAACCTTATTCTAAAATATTAAGGTAAAATATTGTAAGTACTTTCACTAACCTTATTCTAAATATCAGTTTAGAATAAAGGTTAATGATAAGTAACGGTAATGTTTGGTCCAACTCTTAATTAGAGTTAAGATAAAGATGTTGTTACATAGAAATATCTTATATATATATATATATATATTATCTTCTAAATACTATGTTGGAATCTTAATACTAATGAAAAGACAATTTTGGAGTTTTTCACTAGTAATTCTACAATAGTAGTAATTATGGAAAAATTAGAGAATAAATATAATAACGATATTTTGATTTCTCTAAAATGATGGAAAGATGAAAATCATGTTAAGATGATTTTATTGATGTTATCAATAAGTTGATGTTTCCAAAAGAATGGAAAAAGTGAAATAGTTTGTCATGTTGCCCTTGTTTGACTTACATGATCTGCATTCCTTATGTGATCGATCTTTATTTCTATACTTATCTAAGGTTGAACATAGTTTGTTGCTTATTAAGGATATATCACCTTCATAGTCTCTTGGTTAGGCTGGAAATTAGACTAGTTTTATCTTGCACAGTTAACGACTTTTTCATATGTGTATGTTTTGCACTATTACATGCACTCTGACTAAATCTGTTGAAAGGTCTAATTTCTAATATGTAGGTGTATGACTTATCCCTAAGTGTGACCTAGGATAACCTGTCTAGATTGACCATATAGTTAGTCATCCCCATTTTCTATATCCTCTATGAGCAAAAAGTGTTGCAATGAAAAGGGCTACCTATTAGGATAGTGTGAAGCTACTGTTGGGTACAAACAGTAAGTAATGGCTATCTATGCAGACAGTAGTTATCTATCTGGGTTACTAGTATGAAAGCCCCTACTACCAATAAAGAAGAGCTATATATTTTAATAGTGTGAAAGTCATCATTGTATAAAAAGATATGTTCAAAAAAAGAACATCAAAATAATAAGGAGGTATTTGACCAAAAGTAAAAGATAATATTGGGTCAAATCAAAATGTAAAAATCAACATAACTAGATCTAACTAGGTTTGACATCTTAGATTTGAGTCTCCAGGAGTCCCCTTAGTGGTAAATATCATATCCTTGGAAAGGGAGAGAAACCTTGATTTATTATCTAGTCAGACCACCAGTACACACAAAGCTTCACTTTTGAACTGTTCACTAAATGTGATTAAGTAAATTGACTATGCTTTAGCATTCTGTGAGATTTAGTTAGATGTTTATCCTCAGTTGGACTAACTAATCATGTTCTTCATTGAACTAGTAATTTTAAATTACTATTGCTTGGAATGCTTTTGATGCATGTTTGTGTGACACATGATACTTCTTAGTTTTGTTATTATGTGTTTATTAGGTTTTAGTTGGGATGGGCCTTTCTAGCATGATTTGCCATGTTCTAGGTGGTGTCCTTGATCTTAGGGGTAGAAGATCAAGTTGAGATGTTGAGGGGGAGTTTTTGCTTTACATTGCTATATTTTGTTCCCCGCTCTATAGTCCTCGGATTGTGTAGCGCCCCGGAACTTTCCGTACCTAATGAACAGTGTTTTCGTAGTCACTTAGCCTTTCACGTAGTCCAATTAATAAATAAAGATGAATTTGAAAATTCTAAATCATCAGAAATGTTCATTTTCGAATGACAAGTCCAACGCAAGTTAAATCGTCAAAATCCGACGAACGAGTCAAAAGTTATGGCCAAAATACCCCAAGGGAGGGTCTGCAAGTGAAAATGATGAAAAACTGGGATTGGCGATCCATCGCCACATGGCGACGATCGATCGTCATGAGCCCAGAAACCTAGGCAATCTACTGGAACTTGGATGATCGATAGTCCAAAACTCGACGATCGATCACCCTGAACCCAGAAATTTGATGGCTTTCGGGAAGCTGGATGATCGATCGCCCAACACCGACAATCGATCGTCTGGTGACAGAAATCTGGACAAGTTTACGGGATCGTGGACGATCGATCGTCCCAAGATCGACGATCGATCATCATCGTGGAACTCTGTTTTTTTTAAAGACCCGAAATTAAAGGTTTCAACCCTTGGGCTTATAAATCGAAAGTCATTTGGGGTTTTTGGCTCACCCTAAACCTAGAGGAGAGAAAAAGAGAGGAAGGAAGAGAGAAAAATTAGAAAAAGGAGAGGAGAGATTGAGAAATCCAAAGAGGGGTTTTTGGATTTAAAGATCAAGAGAGTTCAAGGAAGATCTTCCTCCTCAAGGATTGCTCCTCCATCAAGTTAGGATCTCAAACAAAGGTTTTTCTTCCAAGATTAAGCTTGATCTCAAGGTTAGTACACCCTACTAACTTCTTTAGCAATAATCTAGGTTTTCCTTCTTGAAAATCATGATTCTCGATGTTGTGTTCTTCTTTCCTTGAAATACACTATTTTTCCCTAAATATAAACATGATAAAGGTAAGTGGTGAGATGTATGAATGTATGATGGGATGAGGCGATTGGATGCCGTATGGACGTGGTGTGATGTGTGTATGGAAAATGGTGGAAAGGTACTCTACAAATATTGAACACACCTCGATGTTTTGATGAAATGTACGCACCTAATAACTTAAATACATGGCCTATGAAGATGTGCATGCTAAGTGTTTGGTAAAATGCTCGAATGACAATTTAAATGAATCAATGAAAATTATGAAAGCATGAATTGAGTGATTCTCCCTAAATGATTTTATTGATCAATGTTGTACATGCTATCTACATTCCCATATGCTTCCATTAGGAATTGAAATGTTCTACTCATGTAATCCTTTCATTCAAGCATGTCATCATGTTTACTACAAATGTTACACACACGCACCCATGCATGCATGAATCGGTTTTTCTAAAATATATGTACACAAGAAACAACAAGAACAAGAATGTGATTCACGATACGATTGATATATAAAGCTGGACATCGGGCCGGTCAAGGGTAGGGCATATCCCTAGGATATGTCATACTTGGCTCACAAGAAAAATAAGCAAGTTCATAAAGCTGGACAACGGGCCGGTTAAGGGTAGGCCATATAGTAAGATATGTCATACCTGGCTCACAAGAAAACAAGGAGGTTGGTGTACCATTTTCTATATATATATGGTAAAGGAAATTTACATTCCCGACTCACAAGTCGCTTCAAGGGCATTAACCTCTGGCTCACAAGTATACAAGCAAGTCAAGTCAAGAATATGTTAAGAATAAGACAAGAACAAGCAAGATAAGTGATTCCAAGTAAGACAAGACAAACATGTCTGATTTTCACGAATAAGACTAAGACAAGAAATAAGTTTTCAAACATGACGAACAAGTTTTGAAAGAAACATGAAAAACTATTTTCAAGTATAAGACATGATTTTAAAGTACAATTTTTATCGAAGTTTTTCACATTCATTCAAGCATGTCAAGATTATTATATTGTTTTACTTTCAATGCTATTCTCATATGCTAGTATTATTTGTTTTTAATTGATGTGATGAACTATATATTGTTGCCTTGTGTAATTGTTATTGCTATTGTTAGCTAGTAGCTTATACTCGCTGAGTATTCCATACTCAGCCGTACTTTTATGTCAGCAGGTACCGAGGAAGCCCTCAACCCTGAGCCTAGGGTTGAGGAAGAGTATGTAAAAGAGAGAGAGCCTCCTATCCCAATGCAGTCGCAGGAGGATAGAGATCGCAACGTGTGGCCATATTTAGATTACTATTGAGCATAGTGGGCTCAATAGTTCTTTTTTATTTTGACATTTTGATAGGTGGGCATGTCCACCTTTGAATTGATATGTTATGTGTATAAACTTGGAATACTAGGTTGAGTTATAAAAGAAAAGAAAAAGTTAGTTCACGCTTCCTCACTCATGTTTTAGCTTCCGCGCTCAGATTATTGTTGTTATAGTATTATGTTTACCTTGTTCATTACAGGATGGTTTGGCAGGTACAAATAGTCACCTCTAAAGTATCTCTTAACTTCTAGGGGGTATTTTGGGGCACGACAGATTGTCTGCATTTGCTTGGGTGTATTGTGGTTGCTTTGATATTAAACATATGTTTTAATTTGGTATATCTTGTGTGATATTGGCTTCCTACCTACTTTGGCTCTTTGTGCCAAAAATGGGGAGAATGTTAGGGTATTAGTTCCCTAGTTCAGCACATGCCTTGCCATACCAGTGTTTATTTATATTTTCATATTTCATACATGTTTCATGGGGTTTTGATTAGCATGTGCAAGTGCAGGTTTGCAGTAGACAGATCTTACATGACAAGAGATTCAATGTCTACAATTTAAGTTGTATTTCATTTTGTGTCATGTAATTGTGTTGGAGTCATGTAATGACCTAATTTACCGTTTGATGTGTTTGAGTGAGTTTGTGTCACGTCATGTACTTCAGTTGGGTTTTGTCACAGAATTGTCAAATGAGGAGATTGTAAATCCATACTTTTGGCATTGGCATATCCCGGTGTCAAAACAAAGTGTTTAGTAGTGTCTTGTGTCATTGCCTACAAGCATCCAAGACAAGTGAAGATGAAGACTAAAAAAGATCAATTGAAGACATTCCGATCACCGCCTTCATCTCGCTCATAGGATGGTAAGTGACCTAGATACCTTATACCCTAAGTAGAATTGACTTAGATAATGTTCTATAAACCCTAGGTGGCTAGATACAAGCCTTGAGTGGCATACGAGGAGTTCGAAATACAAAATAACCTTTGTTCGGTGTTCGAGGCATAACTCATTGACCGTTGCTCCGATTTGGGTTCATAATATATTAGAACGATTGGCACAAAAAAAATTTACAACTTTCATGAAGGACCGATCGATCGGTGGCCTACCGGTCAACTGCTACAGGCAACTAGTAGACCAAGGTGCAAGATTTTTTGTATGACTTGAATTTCTAGAGAGATGATTTATGTTTGATCGACCCAACAAAGCTTCGGTCAACCGATAGGCCTTGGGTCGACCCATCCAATTGTTTTTGGTGTCCTACTTTCATTCTAACACTCCTAATTGCATTCTAACTCTTCTAGTGGCCCTATATATGTTGGGTTTGATCCTCATTCGACTCAAAAGAGTTCTAAGAGATTAGAGAGAGGTTTTAAAGGAAAATTAGGGTTTCCCAAACTCACTCTCCTCTCCTCTTCCACCCTAGAGTATGCAAGATTTTGTTTGATCATTCTTGCTTGTTATTCCATTGTTAGGATTCAACTAGGGTTTGTTTAATCAACCATCAACTTGTTCTTGTTAAGAACAACTTGGTCGGAGTAATCTGAAGCCTTTGCGAAGGAGATCAATCCGAGGAGGATCGTGGTTATTTGGTCAGAGGAATCCGGAGCCGTCATTGACAGAGATCGATCTTTGGAGATCATGGATTGTTTTGAAGATCTAAAAGAAGTACGGGTGGTTATTGTTGATCACGGGACTTGCGGGTTCGTGAGACTTTTCGATGCGTGGAGGACTAAGAACTTAAAGATCGTAGTGTCGAGTTCGAAAGAGTCAGGTTCGAGTCTTGTAAGTTCTTGTTGACTTTGTCTTAATAATATTTCTTGCTGGACTAGATCCCGTGGTTTTTTCTGAAAGGGTTTCCACGTAAAAATATCTTGTGTTGTGGTTTGCTTGTCTTCCTTATTTCCGTACTTTATTATTCATCCTCCCTTAGTTAATAATTTAATTGTTAAATTTTAAAAATGGTAGATAGACTTGTAGGAAGACCTAGCCACCCCCTTGAGTTTATGAGTTCTCAACTCAAATATTATTTATGGGATTCACCGGATTTTATCACTAAGGTCCATACTAGATTTCAATACTAAAGTTCATACCAGATTTCAATACCAAGGTCCATACCATATTTCAATGTTCATACTAGATTTCAATTCCAAGGTTCATATCATTTACATACCAGAGTTATG
Source organism: Tetracentron sinense (assembly GCA_015143295.1). Taxonomy (NCBI): domain Eukaryota; kingdom Viridiplantae; phylum Streptophyta; class Magnoliopsida; order Trochodendrales; family Trochodendraceae; genus Tetracentron; species Tetracentron sinense. Next base: position 48,664,342 of record CM026551.1, on the reverse strand, counting down.
TCAGTTCCATATCCATGCATGATCACGTAAGACTTGTGTACTTAACAACTTACCATGTTGTGAACAATGTGCTTGAGTGTCATGATTAACTTTCATCTAGACTATCCATTAGATTCCGATATCGTATCATGGAAATTCCACCAAAGTCACTCATATAACAATAGTTAGAAAATTCGAGGTTATTGATATCATCCTCTAAATATTTACCTATCCGAAATTCAACCATCATAATGCATATTTAAACATAATTTAGCATATAAACATCATACCATAATACTTATCATTCATGTAGGTTATCAAATATAAATCATATAAACAGGGTTATCAACATCATAGTATAACAATCCGATAATCGAGATCCCATAACCCTAATTCCATGATCACAATTCCATTATCAGAATCTCATCATCATCATCATTTCATCAATTATACATTTGAAACTCTAAATCATCATTCTCATTACCATATAATAATTTTCATCATTATAATTGAATCAAAACCATAAAACAGTAATCATATCATGTACTTTTCCCATGATCCATTCCCAACATTGAATCTCATACCCTTTTTCCATCATGCGAGATCATATTATTCACTTTATATTTATTAAACCTTAACACAAGCATATTCAGGTCTTAATCAGTATTTATTTTTATCATAACATCATTAAAAGTTCAATATATAGTACCTCTCTCAATCGCTTCCCTACAATCAATCGCTAAAGAAAGGTCTTGGATGAGATCTTCATGCCTTTCCTTCTTCTCCTTGTAAAAATCCTTTGTAAACCCTTCGCAACTTCTCCCTGGGATTTCTAAAACTCTTAGGATATTTGTAACCCTAAACCCCATGAATTAGTGGTCTATATATAGGCCTATGGTCTATTAGAAGTTGCTAAATCTCAGAATTGTACCCAAATTAGGATTTTTAGGCAAAATTAAAGTCAAGCGGTCAACCAATTTTCCTGGGTGGTCGACCGGTTTCAGATCAGTTGATCGATTTTGTCAGGCGGTTGACCGTTATGGTTGTGAAGGCTACTGTTTTTGTTTTTATGAATTTTTGCCACTAGTCGGTCGACTAGATGTTTAGGGCAGTTGACCGGTTTGCCCTGTGCTTGCTTGTTTGATCTTTTTCTCAATCTTAACCTTTAACCAATGACCATACAACACATGTTAACATAATTAAACGTTAAATGTAGAGTTTTGATACAGAATTCAAGGTTTCATTCAATCAGCACAAGGTTCAACACATGAAAGTTTTGGATCTTCATAGGAAGGCCTCTCTCCTCAGCAATCTCGGATCAAGCTTTCATCCTTCATCCTTCAATCAATAAACCAATGACAACTGGAGCTTTCGAGAATTTCCCCTCAAAGAGGACTTAAAGTACAGTTCTTCAATTCATGGAGCTATTCCCTTTCTTTTTTCCACTATGAAATAACAAGATTTTTGTGAAAAACAGTTCCACAACATTCCTATTAATTAAAGATTGAAAAATTAATAAATTGAAGTACATAGATATTTCACATTGCTATGAAAATACAAATTTGAATAATTTCAACATTCAGTTTACTCTAATATCTCAATTTGTTGTTAACATATTGCACCATGTAAATAAATAATAAGTAATCATTTCTTTAAAAAAAATTAATAATAATAACTCTTTCATAAAATATCTAAACTAAAGAGTGGGATACTGAGATACTTATAGATTGAAAAATCATGTAGGAAGTGTTAGGATATTGTCATGCTACTCAAATGGATTTCTTCAAGGATGTGACAAAGTCTACATGATTCCCTCAATTAGATAAAAATAAATAATAAAAATTAGCTTTGTTTCAAAACCACCCATAACTAGATTGTACGACATAAAAGATCATGACCAGATAATAGAGCATATTGTGGGTTTCCTAAATAAGGAATTGAAAAGGGGGATTATCCCTCAAGCTCAAGTTTTGGATTGTTCCCCAAATTCCCAAGTTTTAAAAACTCTTTCCTAAATAGGCTTATGATCATTTCATAATTTAGAATTTATAAAAAGTCTTAAATACTCCTCTACTAGCACCAACACTTTAAAGAAGAGTTTTTTTTCTCTAATTTTAAATAAGAAGAAGAGAAAAAGAGAAGTTTACGTATGTGCATGATATGGGAGAAGCTCCTCATTCCCCTCATTTTTCCCTCTTACGAAGCTCCTCACTCATTTTTTGTGTAAAAATATATTTTTGACTAATCATGATTTACATATACCCTAACTTTAACAAGATATGTTTGTTTGAATTTTTTTCACCTCCACTATTCCTATAAAGTTTCACAATACAAAACAATGGTTAATGGGTATTTTAGGACAAATTTAATAGGAATGTTCTTGAAAAAGACAAAAATAAAAGTGCAAAATTCTGAGTTTTAATGGACTTTTTGCTTATAGGATCCACGTGGTCGATACACCTTGTTGATACACCATGTCAATAAACGTTTATTCATATCAATACTATTGTTCATACATGTATCAATATATCATTTTCAACCTTGAAACATAGGTAGTATACCCAATTTTATTGAGTATCATCGACATACACTATAAACCATAAATAAAATGAAAAGAAAATACCTATAAAACCATATAACATGGAGTTTAGGGTTTACAATCATAAATGCATTTGTTATAAACTTTTTCATTTGATTAATCATACATGTAAACTTATTCATCATTTTTTAAAAGCACAAGAAACTCGAGAATGAGTATTTTTTTTGTTGGTTAATAACATTCTCTCATGATCGTGGTTACTAATTTATCAGAACGCATCTCTCTCGTGGGAAATCCAAGTCAAGATGGTAGGTAATGAAATGTGAGAGAACTCTTCATAATCAATTAATGGGGCTCCATTGTTGATAAAGAACTGAGAGATCGAATCACAGCCAATCGTCATTGATATCTGGGAGAGTTCAATCGCTCCCACAGGTCAACAAATGTCTATTTTAACCTCTATTAACCGTGATTAAGATTCTCTAACCCTTAGGGTTCAATAATCTAACCTTGATTCTTAAAAAAAATATTAACAAAAATTAACCTCTATTAACTGTGATTAAGTTCCACATGATTTTGTCGACGAGATTGGGTATTCTCTGAGAATTCGTCAACGAGATGGAGACAAAATTAAAAACAATAGTTTTGCGGCTGATTTCGTCGACGAGATCTGTGGACCTCCACAATTTCGTCAACGGGATTTCTGTTTTTATTCTGAAAATTTCATCTTAAGCTAACCAAAATGATGGGCATTATTTGCAAGGACTCTTGGCTCATTTTTACATTTTTTATGAGGTCCTAGGGTGTTATAAAGTTATTCAATTTTGGTCTTAGGCTCCTAAGGTCAATCTAAGCTTTGAGCTTTCAATCAATCAAATTTTGAGAAATTTTTACAAAAAGTCGTAGGATACTATTTCACTAATATATAAAACAATTAGACGTTCTAAGAGAGTCTTTATCTTCAACTTGATCTTGGGTCTTGATTTCATCTTTAAGTTTCTTTGACCAAGATGACTTCTTAGACTTCATAACTTGATGTAGATCTTCAATTTTATCCAATTTTGACTTGCTTGACTTGATGTTGAATCTTCTCATAGATGGTGTCATTTTCATATATTTTTTTTTGAATGACTTTACTAATGTTTTTCATAAACTAAATTACACTTAAACTCAATAGAAGCATTAGTAACACAAATGAACATTATTATGCTATCATCAAAATTAATGATGTTACCTTAGGTTGAAAACCTAAAAACTAACATGTATAAGGGTCTAATAATCCACCATCAGTCAAGCCCTTTTGGAATGATTGAGTGAGTTTACCCTTATGACACCTTAGAGGTTTAAGTCTGACTATGTTAGTCTTTAGGTGTTACTTTATGTAACGACCCCAAATCCTACCTTGACCAAAATAAGACTTTGGAATCGCCACATTTCTATAACCTGCTTAAAATCCATACACCAAGGTATACTACACGAGTCTCCAAAAATGAGAGTAATAAAATTTCGATATATAAACTCAAATCATCATGCTCAAGTCTATGGTCAACATATACAACTCACTATAAACAAAATAATCTGATATACCACTATAAAGAAGTCTAATAAACAACATCTTCTAAGAGTCTATTACAAATCTCTTAACCAAAACTAAACATAAACTAATAGGAGTAACCATCAAAACCCCTAGCTCCCTCTTCGGAAGGCTCACCTTCTCCTCCTTCTTTGACGTATGCCTCCTTAATCCACGGCTTCGTCATGTGCTCCTGCTCTAATCTTGCCAAGACAAAAGTCTGGCTGATCGAGTACAAAAGCACTCAGTGTATATAAAATCCAACCAACAACATAGTATACATGCACTTAGTTAGAACCATATCTAATAGCATAATAATATAATCAGATTGCGGAAGAACATGTGCTCATATACATCATATCATCACCTTGACTCGTGTACTTGTGAGGACCTTAGACTTAGAAGAGAACATACTTATGAGATGCTTATGCTTATGAGACCACGTGCTTGCGAGATGCTTATGCTTATGCACTTATTCAGATCATACACTTATTTAGATCCCTCATTGGGCTTATTCAGAATATCATACGTATGTCATGCTTATGCTTATGAGTCTTGAGCAGCTTATTAAGAACAAGCACTTATTCAAATCCCTCATTGGGCTTATTTAGAACATCAGACGTATGCAATGCTTATGCTTGTGGTCCACATGTGTGACTTATGAGACTCTTATCTTAACATACATGTGCGCTTGTGCATAAGTATTGTAATTAACATTCGACTTAGTCAAACGCTTAAATTCCAATTCCCACCATAGAAACTCCACTATACTGTCCCATACAAAATAGTTAGAGAATTCCTGGTTTGAAAGATTTTCCTCTAAGTAATGGCTTACCCGAATATCAATTATCATGTAAAATAATTAAGCAAAACTTAACAAACATTCACATATAAATACCTTCTCATGATTCTTAGCATAATTCATAATTAATTTCCAACCATTCCATAGAGTCCTATTTATATTTATCAACTCAAGCATTTCCACAAACTCCTTAGGTACATACTTTATGAATACATTGCCCTTTCTCATTTCCTACATTTCACCATTCCATAATCTATCCATACAACCCAACATAATCCACATCCATACAATCATCTTATCCTCCATAGTAATTCTCATCCTTCATATATTTCATCCATAATAGTTCATAAAATTCCAATCCATATTCACAAATCCATTTCCATACAAATAAACCATAATCCATATTTCATATTCTACAATCTCACCATAATCCATCCATACATTTCATCCACATTATTAAACCATATTTCCATCCATAATAGCTTACTTCTTACAAAATTGGGAAAAAATACATCTAATCTTTATTTCTATCATTTCTATCATATTAACATTCACAAAACATTATAATAGAGTTGATTTGGATAGCATATCGACCTTAGGAACCCTTCCCTTAGATCCAAATCGCTCACAAGAAACTTTGAGAAAGATCTCCAAGCTAATCTTCTTCCTCTTTAAGCAAAACTCTTCTTTTCTAAGCCAAAACTCTCTTAGAACCCTAAGTTCTTACTCTTCTTTTGCCAAATTAGGTTAGAAATAGGTAGAGTACTCTAATACCTCGAAATAGGACCCCTATTTATAGCCCCAATGGTTAAAAACCCTAAAATCCGTGTCTTTTAATAAACAGGGTCGTGTCCTGACAATCGATCGTCCAAATTTCCGTGGATAAATCAATTTTCTGGGCTCCGGATGATCGATCATCAGCTTGGGATGATCGATCATCAGCTTGTGATGATCGATTGTCAAAAATTTGATGAGCAGTCTGAAAAATTGCATTTTGATATTTTGACCATAACTTTTGACTCGCTCATCGAATTTTGACGATTCAACTTGCGTTGGACTTGTCTTTTGAAGGGGAACAATTTTAGTATTTTACAAAAATCCTAATTTTGAGGTTTTAAATGTCTAAATTAGCTCTAAAATTGACTAGTCTGCAATTTCAGTAGAGAAAACAACAAAAAACCTACTTTTGACTTAGCTTAGTCTAAAAATATGGAAAAACATTAAACATCAACCTCGAAGAGGGTTCCAATACCTTTCTAATGGTTTAAGAATCACTCAATTCCAATAAACGGTGACAAAACGAGAGCTTTCTAAAGTTTGAGGGTATGTTAAGGCATCCCTCTCTTTACAACTTTGGTTAAGCCTTGATCACCCCACACCAATTAGATATATTTACATAGCATTAAAAACATCACAAATACCATTATACTCATAATATTTGCATTAAAAGCATAAAAAGATTCAGATCTCTATACTTTACCTCCTTACAAAAAAAAAAGGTTAATACTGATCTAATTAAAGTTTTTTTGTTACCTCTAAGGTTAATGCTGATTTAACTATGATTTTATGATTGAAAACGACAAATATCATGTTTTAATTGGTCATGTGGGCCCAGGCAATGAATCCTCTGGAATGGTCACTCCAAAAAAAATTGATCTCCTTTGGAGACACCTGACCCTCTTAGCTTAGATGACTATATGTGCCCCTAGCACGAGTGTTGTCCTTGAATCAAGTGGAGGTTCACTCATGTACATGGTCCCTAGGTAAGGCATTTTGTGCATTTGTAGCGCATATAATATTTCTAAGGATAATGCAACTGAGCTCCCCTTGTGTGGGCTAACATGGAAAAGGCAGCCCATTCTGGGGTGAGAATTCGTTACTTCAAGCTTCTCAAGGTACATTTCAACAGGCACTAATGCAGCTCTAGTTGGAGAGAGTGGAAATGGAAAGTCGACTATGATCACCTTGGTTCAGAAATTTAATGAGCCTCGTGCTTGTGAAGTGCTTACACATGGAATCAGCTAAAAGAAGCTGCAGCTCAGATGGATAAGGAAGAAGAACTGGGCTCATTATCAAGGAAACCATCTAATCCACGATTTCCATATGGGAAGGAAAGTTCAATCTAAACCGCCATCATTTATTTGCTTGTGTCCACTCTTTTACTGACACTTTGCAAGTTTTGTCATTTGACAACTAATATGCATTTTCTTTTAAGAACTAGATGTATCGTGTTTTTCATATATTGGGTTGCAATTCCCATGCGACTTCAAATGATGCAGCAAAATGAATGATTTCAAATCTCATGAAAAATTATAAGACTTGAAATCTCCCGATGGTAAGAATTAATTTTGTTAGAAACCTTGACAAAGTGACCCAAATTTTCTAACTACCGTGACAAAGTGTGAAGTGTCTAACTTTATAAGTCTCAACAAAAGAATGGATAGCAGAAAATTAACGATAATCAGCCTGCAAGAGAAGCTCTATGATCTCAGTTTTGGCCATTCATTGCTGGAGAGAGTGGAAATATAAAAATTTCAAGCCAAGCGACGATGGGGTTGGGATGCCAAATACCCATAAATGTTCAATGAAACAAGCTAGCCAAAAGCATGGAGATGCATCTAAGGATGAGACAATGGCAGTTACAAAAGCAGCAAATGCATATAGCTACATATCTGGGTTGTTGCATGGCTAGGTAACTTTAGGGAAGGGAGGAGTGCACTTATCAGGTGGACAGAAGCAGTGAATAGCCATTGCAAGGGCAAAGTTGAATGACCCAAAGATCCTTCTCCTTGATGAGGTGGTGAGAGCACTGGAATCTGGAAGCAGAATTGGAGTGTGACGCACAACATACATCACAATAATTGTGAATCTAACAACTGCTATTGTTTTTTTTTTTTGATCGGTAAGCCTAATATAATATAGATAAATATAAGCAGTTTACAGAGATGTAAACTAAAAGAGAGAGCAAACTAAAAAGGAAAACAATAACACCAAAATGAGACTACTAGCTGTCCTCAAGGGAAAAGGGCATCCCTCACTGCTTGACCCATTGAACTAGAAGAGCTCCAATCCACAATCGAACGCCGCACCCGTGATCGAATACGCTGGCCAGAAGAAGATGAATTATCAAAGACACGACCATTCCTCTCATTCCAAATAGCACAAGAAATAGAACCGGGCAAAAAATCCAGATGGATTCCTCAGCACCCACCAAAGGCATCAAATGTCAACCAGATAAGAAACTCAGAAAGAAGGAGAGGAAGACCCACTCCACAGCCATCCAAGACAAGAAGTAAGCTCATACCCCAAAGACAACCGGACAGTGTAAGAGCAAATGACTCACAGTCTCTTCCGCATTCAGGCACAAATAGCATATGTTGGCCAAGCACCACTCTCTCCTCTTCAATTGATCTGTAGTTAGTATTTTATTTAAAGCAGCAAACCAGAGGAAGAACGATACCTTAGTGGGAACATGGTTAGCCCACACAACCTTATGAGGAAAGGAACGCGAAAGTACAAGGTCAAATAACTGCAAGAGGGACCTCACTGAAAATCGACCGTTGTTGCTACGGGACCACATCCTACTATCGCTAATCTGAGATTAGGGGGCGAAGGGACTCAACCGGGACAACAGTCTCTGCATATCCTCGATTTCCCAATCGTTCAGTGCCCTTCTCAAGTGAGGACACTAAACTGAATTGCTACCCAACCACTCTGCATACTCGGCTACTGATGCCCCTTTGTTGAGAGCCAAAAAGAAAATGGAAATAAAGTCGTCTTTAAGCCTCGACTGGCCACACCAGACATTAAGCCAGAACTGGATAGCAGTCCCATTACCCAACTGGAACCTAATGAATGGATCTAGCGACTTCACAACACCCATAATACCCTTCCAGAGACCCACCCCATGGGAACCCCTAACGGCCCTAAATACCCACCGAGAAGCCAGGCCATGCCTGGCCACGACTACCTAGCACCACAAACTCTCCCTCTCCTCGTTGAACCGCCAAACTCATTTCCCCATGAGCGCCTTATTCACCACAGAGAGAGAGGCAAGGTTAAGGCCCCCAGCCGCTAGCAGCTTACAATTTGAGCCCAATCAACGAGGTGATATTTACGTTTGTCACCTTTCCCGTGTCACAGAAAATTCCTCTGGAGGCGTGTAAGGGTCACAGCAACAGAACGAGGGAGGGTAAGTGACGAAAGGTAATAAGTTGGTAAGCTCCGTAGAGTGCTCCGGATAAGAGTCAACCGCCCACCTTTGGAGAGGAGACAGGACTTCCACCCTGCTAGACGAGCTGAAAACCTATCAATAACCGGGTTCCAAATAGCTGTGGATTTGAAAGGGGCCCCCAATGGAAAACCAAGGTGCGTGGAAGGAAGAGACCCTCTCTGACACCCGAGACAACTGACAAGGACATCAAGATGAGGAATATCTCCTACGGGTATGATCTCACTTTTACTCAGATTAACCGTGAGGCCCAACACGGCCTCGAAACATCTCAGAATACACCGAAAACACGGAAAACTGTAAAAGTGAGATGCTGGGCCTCACGGTTAATGTGAATGTGAGATGCTGAGTTGGTCCCTATCCACGGAAAATCCCATAAGGGCTTGCCCATTCGCACAAACCAACATGCGACTCAGGACTTCTGAGACAATAATGAATAGCGCCGGAGACAACGAATCTCCCTGCCTAAGCCCTTTGGAACTTCGAAAAAACCGTCTTGAGCTACTGTTGAGGAGGATCGAAAAGGAGGCGGAGGAAATACAAGCTTTAATCCAAGACCTCCATTTGGGTCCAAAACTCATTATGCCCAACACATAGAGGAGGAATTCTCAATTGACATTGTCATAGGCTTTTTCCATATCGATCTTGCAGATTATACCTGTGATTTTAGACTTCAGACATTCATCCACACATTCATTAGCAATAAGAACACCGTCTAATATCGGTCGCCTCCACACAAAGGCTCCTTGATTAGGGGAAATTAAGGATCCCAAGACGCCTCGAATACGAATGGCCAGCACTTTGGCTAAGATTTTGTATACGTTGCTAACCAGACTAATGTGGCGGAATTCTTTCAAGTCCTAGACCCCAGCCTGCTTTGGGATCAGGGTCACGAATGTATTGTTAATTGCCCTGTCAAAAGACCCGGATACGTGGAGCTCCCGCAAGACTGCTAGAAGGTCCCCACCCACAATGTCCCAACAAACCTTGCTCATCGCTTCGTCAAAATCAAGGATCTGATATAATCTGGGTGGGGAAGAATGGTGTGATCGCTGAGAAAGGAAGCCATGAGGTGCTGATGAAGATGGCTAAAGACACCTGCGCTTCTTTGACAGTAGCACATCACCCTAGTTCCTCCAAGAAAGGGAAAAAAGGGAAAGCAAGAGTTCAGAATTGCTAATGTGTTAAATACCTGTACCGATCAGCTTTTTGGCAGTCAATGAACACAGCACCAGTAACTGGGTTTATAAATACCTCTGGATTGTTAATACTTGTGTAAGAGGCAATTTTAAGTGTTTTACCCCCTACTCTTATGTTAGTCAAATGCTAGCTCAACTTTTATGAACAACCTTGATCTCTATATAGCTCAACTTTTATGAACAACCTTGATCTCTATATGTGCTAAATTCTGCGTTGTAATACCAAAATCTGCCAGAATGTTAAGAACCAAGCTCATGTAAACACAGAAAGTCTGATTAATGGACACTTATGACCATGTAACAAAGAGAACTTGATGATTTTCATGCATATGCATGAAGTTTCTGATTATAGCAAAGGTTGTCAGGCACATGGAAGAACCATTCCTACTGGAGAGAATTTGAGGAAGTAATAGCGCAAATCCTCTAGGCAAATCGTGTTCCACTTTTGATATCCGGACACACACCAATGGAAATGTGACTCGTGTCTCATTTTCAGCTCAGAGCTCGGATTATCTAAAACGCTACTTGAATGCATTAAACCAAGTAGGTTTTAGAAATGTTGACACACTGTCACATTTATATTAGTCCGTGTGGGTTTGGACTTTGGATACCGAAAGTGGAATACAGTTCCACCTAGTGGATTTGAGCTCAGGAAGTAAAGGTGATGTAACAAGACCAGGTGCACACGAGACACTTGTCCAAACATCTACGAGAAATTGGGCATCAAGCTAAAGGGAGTTCAAATTGCATCTTTCACTAATACATTGCTAAATCTGTGTCTAAATCTATCACTAATGATGTTCACTTGGGGGGAAGTTAATAAGTTTTAAAATACTGTCAAGCTTTGCAGTAGATCATCTTTAGGGACCTTTACAGTTGATGCTACTCAACCCATGTCCTCCTTTGTTACTTAATGAGGGGATCCTAACAAATGAGTTCGATGGCGCTATCACTAGACTAGAAGTCTTTACTGTAATATAAAGCTTATTCTCACCTTGAGACCTAAGGAACAAGAGGGTTGCTGGCATGAGGCTCGAGGAGAATGTACTCAATTTGTCAATCTGGACATGTGATTCAAATTTTCTCAATCTAAAGAGGATGTCCTGCAATCCAGAGAAGGATTAGTGTAAAGCCGTAAATACAATCAAAATTGAAGAAACAGAAGCAAACAATTTCATGATGTCCAAAACATTGTTCTTAATCCCAACAAAAGATGCTCTAGCTAGCTCCTCAAACAAGTTCTAAATCACCCCTTAGAGCTAATTTCAACCGTGTCCCTCTCCTACTATGATTCGCTAACTAGACAATCCTAAACAAACCCAGCCGTTACCCAAAAATTGAAACTACTAAACCAAATCTTCCTAGAACTTAAAACGTATTTAAAAACAAGAAAACAATTACAAATCCTCAAAATAATACAATAAAGGAGGTAAGAGAGAGCTTAAAGACTCAAAATGGTGAAATTTAAGAGTGAGGTACCCAGGGTTTAGATCTTTTTGGGGCATTTTCTTGCATCTATCAGCCCTGTACTTTCTTCAAGGCTAGAAAAATTCCCTGCAATTGCATCCGCTCTTCATGGTACTGTATATGCTAGGACACTCACTGTAGCCAATTCTTCGTGTTATAATTCACTCTGGTCGTGCTGCTTTGAGCATTGCATGTTACAATGTGAAACTTGCCAAGTGATGTCTTGTGTTTCTTCAAAACACAAATGTTTTTCCAACAATGCATTTTGATCTATGAAGCAAAAACACCCCTGGTCACGATAAACAATTTCTAACCCTTCAACAATTACTTTGTTTTATTCCCTCCTGACTGGTCTTACATTCCTTTTGACACATTTTGATGATTATTTTTATCAGTACATATTGATGAAATTTAGGAGTGAGGTCCCACAAAATTTATTTTTCTACATCATAATTAGCTCTTGGTATGGTGTAGAAATCAAAATTAGGCCTGATAATACCATTGAGTATGCCTTCTGAAAAATACATGTTCATTCGGTATTATGACACTGAAACTCAAAAGCAACGGTCTACTCTAATTAACAGAATGGGGTGGCAAGGTGAAAGAACAGACATCTTACCTTTGGTTAGCTTACCTCCTAACATGCATGCAATATGATTTATGGATGGATGCTCATTTCCTGCTTATTAGTTCATTAATAGGATGATGCCACATTTACAAATTCCATGACACAAGTTGCAGAATATAATGGACCCATATAACATCACAAGATTCATTGTATTGTATATAGACAAATCAGGCAGTAGAAATATGTCCATCTTAGGACTCTGCAACTCAATTTAAGAAATTTATAAAATCGGAAACCCCTTCGCCATTCCATTTCTCAATAAATTATGATATTCATGTAATAAAGTTTCATCAGGCAGGATTGAAATTGAATCTTAAACATTTCTACAAGAAACAAATTCAATTTTAGGTTTCTACTCCAAAACTATAGGAAATTAGCAACTTCACGTAACATATAAATTCCCCTCCTATAAAAAATTATAGGGTTAGAAGGTTCGCTCTTTAACTAAGAAATGGAAGAAAGTGATTAGCCGATCTCAAAACTCTTAGGCTGTTCATAAATTAAGAAAAAGATAACGATCACAACAAAAATATCAATATGAAAAGTAAAACCAAAACCAGCAAGAGGACTTCAAATACTTGAGGCCCATACTTGTTTATAGGAAGTCCGGCGAGCAGTGAAATCCCTCCGCAAAAGCCTATCTCAATGCCTCACACAACTAAGATCAAGTAGTAATTCGACAGTGCCTACAAAATGGATCAAGCTGTTGCTCGATTTCTCTTACTCTTCTTATCATTCATCTTCATTTCTCCATCCTGCAACTTCCCAAGTTTATTCTTCTCCTTCTTCTTCACTCCACCAGAAATAGGCAAGTCGTCAATTATTTCTCCACTTGCCAAAGACAACCCTTTCTTTTGTTTCACAGCAGCTCCATTCTTTACCTTTGCCGATTTCTTCTGTCGTTTCTCGCCATTCAATTCTTTAAGAACATGCTCCTTCTTCATTCTGTTTGCCTTCTTCCTCTCTTTAGCTGCCAATTCAGCACTACCCAAGTCATTTTTTTGACTCCTCTTACTATCATCACTACCCAATTCATCATTTTCACTCGTCTCGCCATCATCAACACCCTTACCACTACCCATTTCATCCTCATCTAATAACCCATCAAGATTGCTATCCATGTATCGAACCTCATGAATCCTACCCTTATTTGACCCTTTCTTCTTCCTCAACTTCTCTTCCACTCTCTCATTGCCCTCATTCTCCACTACCTTACCAAGTTCCTCTTCAATATTCTCCTCTTTGCTCTTAATCCCCTCAATCTTCAACCCCATATCAGGCACAGACTGATAAACCGGCAACGCCAGAGATTCCGACATCTTCAAGTGAAGTGAACGAACATTTGCCCATTTCTTCGGGACAATCTCCGCAACCCCATCAATCGCAGCAACCACATTAGCAACAATCTCGTCGCGGCCCAGAGAAACCCGACCCACCTTAAGGACGCAACAAGTCCCAGTCCTCAGATACAAAAGCGCCGACCCACAAGAATTTTCAGTTTGCTGCTTCCAGTTCTTGTGGGTCAAATCTACAGGTATTGGAATCTTCTTCTTCTTGAAGAATTGCTTCCCCAATAGCCTAGGAAGAAGAGGGATGATGCGTTTATCGGCGAAGAAGAGATCGAAGGAGTCGCAGAGCTTGCGTTTGGCCTCGAATGGGCGATAATCGGATTTGAGTTTGGAGAGTTTGAGGACTTTGGAGATGGGAATGTTTTCGGATTTGATTTTCTTCTTGGCGGCTTCGGAGGTGAGAGAAGATTTCGAGCGATCATCGATGATGAGGCAGAGTTCTTCGTCGGAGGAGTGGAGAGGATTGGGGAGAGGAATCTTGAATGGATTGGTTCGGCCTTTTGGGGGGATTTTTTTTAGGGTTAAGATGAGGTAGAGAAGATCATCTTGTTCGAGAAGTTGGGGTTTTTGCTGTTTGGATTTGGAGTTTCTCCATTTGAGAAGAGCATCTACAGCTTTTCCTACTGTTTCTGGGCTAACCCTAGAAGCTACAGAAGATGGAGGAGAAGCAGAAGCGTTGCTTAAACCCATAGAGAGAGAGAAGTGGAGAAAGAGCAGAAGAAGAGCGATTCGGCTGATAGGATAGGAGACTGGCGTGCTTATTTAGGGCTGTCAATGGGCCGGGCCGGGCCGGGGTCTGAGCCCAGCCCCCAATTGTAAGGGTTTGGCCAAGCCCTCGGAAGGCCTCTGGCTAGGTAAGCCCTACTCTCGGTGGTGCTCAGGTCGAGCACTTGAAAGACAATAAGAAAAACTTTTTTTTCAAAATATTTGGCATTTTTTTCAAAGTACTACTAGTTGCCATTTTCGGGAACCATATCGTCGGTGTTTTTTCGTGTGATTGTTCTTATGTTCCTGGAATTTAAAGGTCACGATCTCATGCACAGTTGATTACAACGGTTAAATCTGTACAAATGCAAGAGATCTTGACCTTTAAACCTTCAAGAACATAGGGGGAAGACCACACGAAATATCACAGACAATATAGTTCCCCATTTTAAGCCTTTTTATTAAGATGAATGTTCTTATTAGTTTAATATATGATAGGTGGGCCATCGGTCCACATTATATTATATTAAATTTAATTTTTCTTTAGGAAAGGTCCTACCACAATAGGGGTCCTTGCGGCGTCGCCCATGCGTTGCAATACTGCATGAGCCTGGTGCACCTCTCTAAAAAAAGGCGTGGATAAAATTGAACATGGCCGAAAAAACTGAAATACTATGCAAGTTGGGAGGAAGTAAAGAGAGTAGTAATTTGATTAATGAGAACCATCATGTAGTGAGAAGGCATTAAATACTTAATTCTTTTGAAAAGGGAATGAAGTCTTATTCGTTGTTGGGGGGTGTTGCGGGGTTTGGGTTTATGTGATGAGATGTTGATCTAAGTTTAGTTTAGCGATAAGTAGTTTAGCGATAAGCATGAGGCTTGAGGTATGCCATAGTAGAACTTAAAATACATCAATGAATATTAACAGACATATCATGGTTAGGGCTGTACATTGGGTCGAGCTTGCCCGCGGCTCACACGACCCAACCCGAATTAGGGCTGGCTGAGCCAAGGTGCCATGGGTTTGGGTTCTATTTCCATTAAGTGTTTGGTTCCCGATTAACCCATCCCAACCCAGCCCAAAATTTAACCACTGTAACGGGTAAAATTCGTGTACCAGCTCAGCGTTGTGGGACGAGCTCGTTTTTGTCGTTTTGTTCACGAAAGTGACACGTGTTCACAAGTTGGGGCCACGTGCTTGAAATATAAGGGTCACACGTTGTCTGACGTACAACGTTCCCGTTGTGCGCATTGCGACATCTTTGTTCTCACGAAGAACAACGTTTCCGTTGTGGTCTCGACAACGAGCTCGTTGTCTGAAGCACAACGTGAGCGTTGTGCTCTTGACAACGTCGATTGTCGTTACGCGAACAACGAGCCCGTTGTCTCATTGACAACGATGTCGTGCTGTGTTTTAAGGCATCTACGTCGTAACCGAGCTTAAGTCGACAACGAGACCGACTTGTAGGAGGAAGTGATCAGGAGGCGATCCATAATTTCGACAAGTGTGCCGAATTCGCCGCTTCGTGCCGAAAGCACTGTCTTGGCATTTAATGCTGGTCACTTCTGCGTACCGTCCGATCCCGTCCGATTGGACTTGGGGGAGGCTCCCACGTGTAATGCAACCGACGGCAGACATGTCTAAAATGTTTGGCAATGAGTGCTAGGACACGTGGTATGGGCACCTATGGCCATCCATGGTTATCGATGACCATACCAACCTCGCCCTATATAAACCCCGTGATTTTTAGTGCACAGGACAGTTGTTGAGAAACCCAGATCCGAGAAGACGCGTTCAAGGCTTTTAGTGTCTTGCGTACATTTCAGTGATTGTTCTTGCGTTTACTATTCATCGTCTTCTACCCCTACTGACTTTGCCATCGGAGTACAGGTCAGGGTGCCACACCCTCCGCTCCAACCTTCTGCCAGTAAACCAGAACGTGGAAGAAGCTGCTGCTGACGCGTGTCCGTCCGATATTTTTCCCCTCACAAAATTGGCGCCGTCTGTGGGAAATAATAAACGGACCCCCCTTCGCTCTCTGAGACCATGGCTGACCAGTCAGAAGTGTTCGGGCAGGAGGATCAGACCCCTCACTCTACTTCTTTCATACCCTCTGTCGTGCACATTCCTGGAGCCAGTCCTTCGTCTGGGCAGCCAGAGAGGACCGTGCCTCCCCCTGTTGAGCTCTCTGTTTCAGATCGCGTCTTGGCGATGCTGCAAGTGCAACAGTCTGTTCTGGATCAGATCACCAGGCAGCAACAGTTGATGCAGGCAAGACTGGAGGCGTTCGAGCATAGCAGGCTCGAGGTGGAGGAAGTGCCACTGCAGAGGCCTTCCCTGAGACGTCAGTTTGACTTCTCTTCTTCTCCCTCTGCCCCGGAGAACCGTGAAACCAGGTTTGTGCTTCTTCCTACTGAAGGGGATGCCAGGCAACCTTCGGTTCGGGCAGAGCAGAGCATCCCTTCGGATCGTGTGGATTTCAGAGAAGGAGCAGGTAGAGAGGACCTGAGAGTGGGTACTGGAGGTGCAGACACCCAGAAGACTTGGGTAACAGCCAAGGAGGTGGAGGCTTTAATCGGTGCTCGCGTTAAGAGCATGAAGGGAGGGGTCCCTGACCACTTTGCTCAGTCAGCAAAGGAGAACGTTGAGAACTCTCCTTTCACGGATGCTATCAACCAGTCTTACACTTCTTCCAAGTTCATAACTCCGACCTTCTCCATGTATACTGGAAAGACAGATCCGGAGGAGCATTTGTTTGACTTCAAGCATGCAATGGCTGTTCGCAACCCAGATGATGATCTTTATTGTAAGGCTTTCCCTAGCAGCCTGTCGGGAGCGGCATCGAAGTGGTTTCGGAACCTACCTCCTGGATCCATCAGCAACTTCTCAGAGCTCAGGTCGGCCTTTATTGATCGTTTCATCATCAATAAGAAGAAGAAGGCAGGTGCAGATACTCTCTTCTCTTTGAGGATGAAGCCGGTCGAATCCTTGAAGGACTTAATTTCGTGTTTCACCGATGAAGTCCACGATATTGACAAGGTTGACGAAGCAAGCTGCATCGCCGCTTTCAAGAATGCTATCCCCAAGCATTCTGAGCTCTACAAGTCCTTAGCTCTTGACTATCCTGTCAAGATGGACGAGTTGTTGGTACGTGCCACCAAGTACGGGAGGTACGAGGAGGACGTATCCGTTGTGTCAGCACCAAAGCCCAGGGCGAGAGCGGTGGATGTCGTGGAGAGGGCACACCGATCATCGAAGAGGAAGGAGAAGAAGCAGCAGCACGAGTCTTCATCATCTGAGGACTCGCCACCAAGGAAGCGGAAAGAGAAAGTTGTGTATGTGACCCAGCAGGATCAGCCGGATCGGCGCCCGCTGGAGAGAAATTTTAACCAGTATCAGAGCAGGACGGAGAGACGTCCTAATGACCAGCAGGCGAGGCAACAGTATCAGCCACGCCAGGTGCAGCCTCAAGTACAGCACGAGAGAGGCGTGTAACCTAGCGAGAGGCGATCTTTTGCAGATCGAGCCCCACGCATCAATTTCACAGTCAGTCCGGCGACCATCATGAAGTCAATGGAGGATCAGCCATACTTTAAGTGGCCGGCGAGGGCGGTGCCGGATATCACATCGGGACCACGGGTGCATGAGTACTGTCATTATCATAAGTGCCGTGGTCATCTCACCAACCGATGCCGTATTCTGAGAGAATACTTAGAGAGGCTTGTTCAGGAGGGGTACTTGGGAGAGTATCTCGCTCCTGACAACGGCGGCAGGGAGCGTACCAGGGAGCCGGTGTCCCAAGCTCGTGGAAGAGAACCCGCCGAGAATCCCAGTACCAGTGGAGGAGCTTCCCTGGGTACGATCAATGTCATTTGCCGCGCGCACACGCCGGAAACTGATGTGGAGAGGAACTTCAGGGCGAAAGCCAGGAAGCTGTCTCATGAGGCTGCAGTGTGCCAGGTGCAAGTGCCTAACAGAAGCGATGAGCAGGCACTCACCTTCACTGATCTTGATCTGGCAGGGGTGGTCCGACCTCACTATGATGCTCTCGTTCTCACCACGAGAATAGGAGACTTCGACGTCAAGAGGGTGCTCGTAGATTCTGGAAGCGGAGCGGACATCTTGTACCTTCATGCTTTCACTCAGATGAAGCTGGACCCTTCCGTCCTCATCCCTGCTCAGACTCCCTTGTATGGATTTGATGGTAGCTCGATGAAGCCTGTAGGCGACGTTGTTTTGCCCGTTGTGGCGGGACCCGTTGTCCTTCAGACCAGGTTTTCCGTTCTGGATGCGCCATCACCGTACAATGCCATCTTGGGTCGCTGGTGGACCCATGAGATGAAGGCTGTTCCGTCCTCGTACTACCAGGTGTTGAAGTACCCAACGAAGGACGGGCCTCGGGAGATCCGAGGTGATCAGTTGGCTTCGCAGAAGTGCGATTATCCAGCTTCCGTTGTACCTTCGTAGCAGTTACAGGTCGTCCCCGTTGTGGAAGAGAGCTCGGAGGCATCGTTGTGCAGACCTTCCGTTGAGCCCACGAAAGCGGTCAATTTGGGAACGGAAGAAGAGCCAAAGGTGTTGCAGGTCGGGACGAGCTTAACAACGGAGGAGGAGCTCGAGTTGCTGTGTTTTCTTAGGCAGAATCTTGATGTCTTTGCATGGTCTCACAAAGACATGACTGGCATCGATCCGAGTGTTATCTGCCATCACCTCAATGCTGATCCTGCCATCCCTCCAGTGAAGCAGAAACCTCGGAGGCTTGCTCCAGCTTATCATGATGCAGTGAATGAGGAGATTGACAAGCTGATTCAGTTCGGATTCATTCAGGAGGTGCAGTATCCTGACTGGATAGCCAATGTTGTGGCGGTACCTAAGAAAAACGGGAAGGTGAGAGTCTGCATTGACTTTACTGGGGTCAACAAGGCGTGCCCCAAGGACTTTTTTCCCATGCCAAGGATAGACAGGCTCATCAACGCCACTGCCGGCCACGAGATGTTATCCTTCATGGATGGCTATTCGGGTTATAACCAGATCCTCCTGGCGGAAGCAGATCGAGAGAAGACCACCTTCATAACGGAGCGAGGTTTGTTCTGTTATCGGGTGATGCCTTTTGGCTTGAAGAATGCAGGTGCCACTTATCAGCGTCTAATGAATCTCATGTTCGGGTCACTCCTTGGCAAGACAGTTGAAGTGTACATCGACGATATCGTTGTGAAGAGTCGAGTACGAAGTACTCTTGTGGCAGACCTTGCTGAGCCTTTCTCTGTGCTGCGATCTTTCAATCTGAAGATCAACCCGGAGAAGTGCACCTTCGGGGTTACCTCGGGGAAATTTTTGGGTTACCTTGTGAGTCAGCGGGGGATTGAAGCTAATCCAGCTCAGATCCGAGCTTTGCTGGACATGTCAGAGCCTAAGTCGAAGAAGGAGATTCAGAAGCTGACAGGTCGGATTGCTGCGCTCAACCGGTTTATCTCCAAGTCATCCGATCGTTGCAAACCTCTGTTCGAGCTGCTGAGGAAGGACTCCATTTTCGCTTGGACTCCGGAGTGTTCCAGAGCTTTTCTTGCCTTGAAATAATATTTAGGGTCAACTCCTATCCTCTCGGTGCCAGAGCCAGGTGAAGTCTTATATCTCTATTTGTCCGTTTCAGAGCAAGCCCTCGGTTCCGTCCTGGTGAGAAGCTGTGATGGCATGGAGAAACCTGTCTACTTTATCAGCAAGACCTTTCTCAAAGCGGAGTGCAACTACAGCAAGCTCGAGAAGGTGTGTCTGGCTCTTGTCTTTTCTGCAGAGAAGCTTCGGCCGTATTTTCACGCTCATTCTATCGTTGTCATCACAACGTATCCTTTGAAAGTCGTGTTGGGATGACCCGAGCTGGCGGGGAGGATGTCAAAGTGGGCCGTAGCTCTGAGCGAGTTCGATATTCAGTACCGAGCCAGGAGTTCAGAGAAGGGGCAAGCAATGGCGGGGTTTCTTTCTGACTTTCCTGTGGAGGAGGAGGCGGAGGATGCGTTTGTTAATCTTCGAGAGCTCCCAATTGAAGATGACAACGGAGATGCCGTTGTAGGAGGGGGGGATCGTCAGAGTGGAGCGGTTGGCTGTTGTACGTGGACGGATCTTCCAATTTCAGTGGTTCAGGACTGGGCGTTGTGCTTATGAGTCCGGACAACATCAAGGTGCAGAAGATGTCGCGTCTTGGGTTCACTGCCTCCAACAACGAAGCTGAGTACGAAGCCTTGCTCCTTGGGCTGGAGTGCGCACGAGAGCTGCAGATCTCCACGTTGAGGGTATTTTATGATTCACAGCTCGTGGTGAATCAGGTGAATGGTATTTATGAATGCAAGGACGATCGGATGAAGCAGTATGCTACTCTCGTTCGTTCGTTGTGTGAAACATTCACCGTTGTGGAGATTAGGCATACCCGGAGGGATGAGAACAGGCATGCTGATGCTTTGGCATATCTAGCTTCCATGGTGCAGGCTGACGAGCCCAGGGCTATTCTGATGGAGTTTCAAGAGTATCCTTCAATAACTCTTCAGGCACAGCGAGAAGTGCTCTTTGTCAATCCAGTCCCGAGCTGGATGACAGGGTTGGTGGCCTATCTGAAGGACGGAGTTCTCCCTATCAGTGTGAAGGAGTCGAGACGCATTCAGTACAAGGCATCTCGTTATACCTTGGTGCAAGGAGAATTGTTCAGGAAATCTTTTGGTGGTCCCTTGCTGAAGTGCGTTCATCTCGTAGACGTGGAGAGAGTACTTGCTGAGCTGCATGAAGGTATATGTGGTATTCATTCGGGCGGGAGGACAATTGCCCATCGAGCTCTGGGGCAAGGTTATTTCTGGCCTTATATGCAAGCTGATGCTCAGAAGTATGTGAAGAGGTGCAGCCAGTGCCAGCGGTTTGCTCGACTGATTCATGCCCCAGCTCAAGAGCTTAGCACTGTATCGCAGCCTTGGCCATTTGCACGGTGGGGACTCGATATTGTGGGACCTTTCCCGAGAGCTCCAGGGAATTTGATCTTCCTTTTGGTGGCAACTGACTACTTCTCACGGTGGATTGAAGCTGTGCCGCTTGCACGTATCAGGGAGCAAGAAGTGAAGAAATTCTTATGGGAGCATATCGTCTGTAGATTTGGCATACCGCAGTCTATCGTTACTGACAACGGGAAGCAGTTCTCAGGACGGCTGATTGCCGACTTTTGCAGCGAGCTGAAGATCAAACATGTTTTCTCTTCCCCATATTATCCTCAGGGGAATGGATTGGCCGAAGCAGCCAACAAGAACATTCTCAATGCCTTGAAGAGAAGATTGGAAGATTCGAAGGGGAAGTGGACCACCGAGCTGCACAACGTTTTGTGGGGGTACAGAACGACTCCAAGGAGTCCTACCAATGAAACTCCTTTCTCTTTGGCGTATGGCATGGAGGCTGTCATCCCTACAGAGATCAGTTTGCCTACAGTGCGTTCTTGGCACAGCAAGAAGAAGGGCGAAGAGAAAGATCAGAACACAGTGCTCATGGCTATTCATCTTGACCTGCTAGAAGAGAAGCGAGAAGATGCCAACATTCAGATGAGGAGGTACCAGCAGCGATTGAGGAAAGCCTACAACAAGAAAGTACAACGGAGAGTGCTACAGGTCGGTGATCTTGTCCTCCGAAGAGTGTTCCAGAATACGAGAGAGCTTAACAGTGGCAAGTTGGGACCAAACTGGGAAGGGCCCTATATCGTAGAACGATTGGGGAGTCCTGGAGTCTGCTACTTGAAAGACTTGCAAGGTAACCTCATCTCAAAATCTTGGAACATCATGAATCTGAGGCAATTCTTTCAATAGAATCTGAGATGTGCTGTTTACATGCATCGTTGTGCTTACGAGTATTTTCAGTGATCTTACATAATCATAATGCTCATATTTTAACATGTGATTCGTTATATTATGTGCCTGCTCGTTGTGTGATCGACCATCGTCTAGTAAACAGTGTAATGTTGTGAATGTTTTGCAAGTAATTCGAATAAAGTTTCTGACTGAACGACGTACTCACAACGAACACGGGTGGCTTATATAAGGATGTCATCTGAGCAAATCTAGTGGCTTAACCTAATGACATCCTCTGAGCATGTGTTTCGGAACTGAGTCACGTCGCGTTCGTCTCATGAATTTTATTTGTCAGATTACATTCACAGTGAATTACACGAATGATGCGTCTGAATCAGTGTTTGCTTGCAATGCTTGTTCATAAGTAATTTTACATAGTGCTTTGCTCGTAGTGAACGATCATAGTGCTTTGCTCGTAGTGAACGATCGTAGTGCTTTGCTCGTAGTGAACGATCGTAGTGCTTTGCTCGTAGTGAACGATCATAGTGCTTTGCTCATGGTGAACGATCGTAGTGCTTTGCTCGTAGTGAACGATCATAGTGCTTTGCTCATGGTGAACGATCGTAGTGCTTTGCTCGTAGTGAACGATCGTAGTGCTTTGCTCGTAGTGAACGATCGTAGTGCTTTGCTCGTAGTGAACGATCATAGTGCTTTGCTCATGGTGAACGATCGTAGTGCTTTGCTCGTAGTGAACGATCATAGTGCTTTGCTCATGGTGAACGATCGTAGTGCTTTGCTCGTAGTGAACGATCATAGTGCTTTGCTCGTAGTGAACGATCATAGTGCTTTGTTCGTGGTGAACGATCGTAGTGCTTTGCTCGTAGTGAACGATCGTAGTGTTTTATCCGTAGTGGTAACTCGTGGTGCTCTGATCGAAGTACTTAATCGAAGTGTTCTACTAGCAGTGCTTGTTCGTTGTGCTTTAATCGTTGCGCTCTACTCATAGTGTTCTGCTCGTAGTGTTTCAATTACTCATGATGTGTTCTTTCTTATTCTGTGTGTATGCGTTATACTATATTACGAGGTGAAAAGAAGTGCAAACTTGGCAAAGAAGGGCGATCCATTCATATCGAAAACCTATTTCAGCGATAACTTTTCATAAAAGGAAAAAGAGAATTTACATCAACATAAAAGAGAAGCAGAAGTATAGGAAGGGGCAAAGGATCAGAAGAACAGAAGATCGGAGAGACAGCAGGTCAGACGAGCTCAAGGTCAGGCTCTGTTGCCGTTGTAGCAGGCGCAGCAATGGAGGCTTCAGCGATAGGAGCTTCCACCGGAGTAATTTCATCGGCAACAAGAGGAAGCTCTGGGGCAGCAAGCTCGGAGTATGGCTCGGTAGGAAGGAGTGCAGGGCCTTCAAGAAAGTGAGGCAGCTCAACGCCTTGTACCTCGGGCTCGTTGTCTAGCTCGATCAGTTCCTTGCTCGGAAGCTCGGAGAACGTGGTGGCGTCCTCTTCATTGTCCTCCTTCAGGCGGCCTTGCTGGCGAAGAGACTCGAGGACCTCTTTCTCGGTCTCGGCACGATCTTCATCCAAGAGCGTGTCCAGCTGAGACTGATAATACTGCTGCAGTCTCAGGGTCACGGACCTCTCGGTGTCCTCCTGAATTTTCTTGGCCTCCTCGAGCTCCTCCGCCAGTGCCGACCTGGCTGCCTCAATTTCCTCCAATTGTCTACCCAAAGCTTGGGAGACATGCTCAAGCTCACTGATGCGCACAACAGCATTCTCAGTCTCTTGCTTGGCCTTCCTTTCGGCCTCCTTCGCTGCTCGTGCCTCAGCTTCGGCCTTTTCCCTAACCTTGGTGGCAGTGCCGAGCCTTACTTCAGCACGAGTCGTTTCAGCCTTGGCTTGGGACAGATCGAAGTCTGCCTTGAGTCTCTCCTCGACAAGGGTCTTCTCCAGCGTCTCCGTCCTGTCCTTCCAGTAGTTGATCCCGTCTCGCAGCTGAGTGTATTTGT
Source organism: Tetracentron sinense (assembly GCA_015143295.1). Lineage (NCBI taxonomy): Eukaryota > Viridiplantae > Streptophyta > Magnoliopsida > Trochodendrales > Trochodendraceae > Tetracentron > Tetracentron sinense. Next base: position 48,640,041 of record CM026551.1, on the reverse strand, counting down.
CCTGACTGCGATCGCAGAGCTCTTGCACGAGCGCGTTCGTCTGCAAAGAGATGTCTGGGCGTTAGCATAACAAGAAGTAGTATTTCAAAACGAACGAAGGAGGGAAAGCTTACTGTTGCCACGGACTGACAGGCGGCGTAGGACAGGTCGGCTAAGTGGAGTTGGCCAACCTCAGCGATGTCCCTGGGGAGCCTCATCGCATAAGTTAGAGCTCGGGCAGCCGTCCTCGAGCTCTTCGCCGATTCAATCACGGTCGGCACTCCGAACCGAGTGAAGTCGGGTGACCAGTCCGGAGCGGAGGTCGGCAGCATATTGGCCGGGAGACTTGTCGTGCCGGTTTCCGTTGCCGCCAAGGCAACGACAGCGGAGCTCGTACCGGCTGGGGCAGCATCAGCTCGAGAAGGGGCAGGGGCTGAGCTATCCTTAGGCGCTGCCATTGTCGCCTCGGCTCCTAGGCTTGTTGGAGGAGCGGCAGGGGCGGGAGGAGGAGCAGCAATGGCCGCAATCTCTTTTTCCTGGCGTTTGTCCGCCTTGGCCTTCTTTCTGGCCTCGTGTTCGGCCTGGGTGGCCAACTTTCTCTTCAAGTCAGTAGGCGCTGTAGCCTTGGAGGAATGGTTCCTCTTCTTCTTCGGTGGTGGTGGTGGTGGTGGAAGTGGCTGAGCTGCAGGGCGAGCAGACCTCGGCTTCCTATTCAGCGGTGGTGGGTTCGAGTCGGCCATTTCTTCTTCTTCTTCTTCTTCGGATAGGTGAGGGAACGGTGAAGGTACGGAGGGGGAGGCGCCCTGTTGCTGTTGTTGTGGCTGTTGTTGAGTAGTTGCTGGGTTACTGGAGGAACCCCGCTTGACGAGCTCGAGTGGTTTCCACCTAATGTATTCCCCGCCTCGAGCACGGCGGATACCAGTAAGAAGTTCTTGTTCTTCTGGGGTCAGCTTCTTGTATGGAAATTTCTTTGGGTCCACTGCACACAAAAGAAGGCAAAATGAGTACAACGAGGAGAATTAGCAGGACGAGAAGGTACAGCGTACAACGAGAACGTAGTCAAGACGATGGTGCACAACGGACAACGGGTAACTAGTGGTATACCTGCTTCCACTCGGAAGACGTTGGGGACCGAGGAATTCTCTGCCTTCCAGCCGCCAGAGACGACGAATGGAGTGGCTTTCCATTTCCTTTCTCTGTCAAGGATGCCCTAGACGAGCTCTGGACAGTAGGGCTTCTTGTTCCACGAGAAATAGGAATACAGACCATCGTCATTGCCTCGGCATCTGACGGCATGGCAGAAGTGGAATAGATGCCTAGCCTCTATGGGGTACCCGTCCTTGATGAATTTGATCATCATGGACATGTATTTGTGGAAGCCCGGGTGCATTTGCCCCGGTGCAAGTTGCAAGGTGGACAGAACTTCATCCAAGACAGGATGAAGAGGGAAGCGAAGGCCAGCCTCAAGCTGGGAAAGGTAGACAACGGTACAGGCAGAGCGCCTGTCTATGATGGCATCATCTCGCATGAAATGGAGATTGACATCGGCAGGGAAGTCGAAACGTTCCCTGTAACGGTTCAGATGCGCCAACTGGAATTGGCGCAGAACTGATGATTTTTCAATGTAGGCACCATGAGGTGCGCTACCTGTGCAACTGGCCTCGTCATCAGAAGGGCCTCTAACTCCCTCTATCCTAGCAGGTTCTACGGGGACGTTGGCAGCCATGGTGGTAAGAAGAAATCGGAAAGAGGGACAAGAACAAAAGAGTATGCGCGGAGCAAAACCACACTGGGAACCAGAGAAGGGAGAAATGGAAAAACAGTAAGAGAGAATAAGAGATAGGGGTGAAGGGCGTACCGAACTGAAAAACTCAGAAAGATCGTTGAAGAGCTTGAGGAAGACGAACTTTCGGGCGAGAAGAAGATTCGACAGAGTAACAGTGCTTGATGAAACAGGGTGGGTGAGAGAGAGGATTCGATGGGATTTTATTGACGTCTCTGGCTCACGAAAGTACACCACTACCCTTCATCTGAGGCGTACACCTGTATCGACGGAATTAAGAGTAGTGGCAAGATCGTCTTTTCACCGAGTATGATAACCGTCAGGGTCATTAAAGCATTCTCGAAATTTAAATCGGTGATGATGACAGCCTGTCCGCATTGAAGAGACGCGACGGTTCGCACGCGTGGCCAGCTGGCGTGAACGGTCGACCTTCTCAATAAGCGTTTAAAGCACGCAACGTTTCGCCTTCCGGAGTGGTGTCAGGTATGATCTTGTTGTTCGTTTATGACGCTTCGAACTACGTTCCAAGCATCATAAAGGGGCAAATTGTAACGGGTAAAATTCGTGTACCAGCTCAGCGTTGTGGGACGAGCTCGTTTTTGTCGTTTTGTTCACGAAAGTGACACGTGTTCACAAGTTGGGGCCACGTGCTTGAAATATAAGGGTCACACGTTGTCTGACGTACAACGTTCCCGTTGTGCGCATTGCGACATCTTTGTTCTCACGAAGAACAACGTTTCTGTTGTGGTCTCGACAACGAGCTCGTTGTCTGAAGCACAACGTGAGCGTTGTGCTCTTGACAACGTCGATTGTCGTTACGCGAACAACGAGCCCGTTGTCTCATTGACAACGATGTCGTGCTGTGTTTTAAGGCATCTACGTCGTAACCGAGCTTAAGTCGACAACGAGACCGACTTGTAGGAGGAAGTGATCAGGAGGCGATCCATAATTCCGACAAGTGTGCCGAATTCGCCGCTTCGTGCCGAAAGCACTGTCTTGGCATTTAATGCTGGTCACTTCTGCGTACCGTCCGATCCCGTCCGATTGGACTTGGGGGAGGCTCCCACGTGTAATGCAACCGACGGCAGACATGTCTAAAATGTTTGGCAATGAGTGCTAGGACACGTGGTATGGGCACCTATGGCCATCCATGGTCATCGATGACCATACCAACCTCGCCCTATATAAACCCCGTGATTTTTAGTGCACAGGACAGTTGTTGAGAAACCCAGATCCGAGAAGACGCGTTCAAGGCTTTTAGTGTCTTGCGTACATTTCAGTGATTGTTCTTGCGTTTACTATTCATCGTCTTCTACCCCTACTGACTTTGCCATCGGAGTACAGGTCAGGGTGCCACACCCTCCGCTCCAACCTTCTGCCAGTAAACCAGAACGTGGAAGAAGCTGCTGCTGACGCGTGTCCGTCCGGTATTTTTCCCCTCACAACCACCTCTTTCTTATACCCAAATTGTCACACATGTCCCATATGATGAAACCCTTAATTGGTGAGTCTTGCATCCAAAACCCAAGGGTTGAATTTGGGTTTCATTTCTACTTTCACTATTTCTCTACCTTTTCGATTTCTACAATTGGATATACTCTTCCTGCTTGGTTCTACAATTGAATATACTCTACCTCTTTCTTTATCTCTTCGATTTTTACAAGTAAAAAAGGATATAATTTACAAAAAATATATAATTTTTAATATATTTTCATTAGATGTCACATTACTCTCTTTATGTTAAACTAGCGGGTGGCACGTGCGATGCACGGGAGAGCGAGGGGGAGGATTTAACTATAGTTAATAGGAGTTAAAAGGGACACGTGTTAACCTGTGGGTGCGATTGAACTCGCTAGTGGCACATGCGATGCACGTTAGAGCGAGGGGAAGGAGTTAGCCACAGTTAATAGGAGTTAAAAAGGGCACGTGTTAACCCACGGGTGCGATTGAACTCTCCCGATTCAATCGCGATTGGCTGTGATTCTAAATAGATAAATGAGCAAGGGGTAGTTTGGAAATTAAATCAAAGGCAAGGGGTAGTTTGGGCTTTAAAGCAAAACATTAAATCAAAATTTTGTTTTATATAAGGGTAGTATGGGAATTTTGAAAAATTCATCTACGCCTACCTCTCTCATTATAATAGTAAAGATAATTTTTTAATATAATATCATATTTTATAAAAATATAATTGAGTAATTAAATTTAATATTTTTTATATTAATTTAAATTTAATGTTAGAAAAATTATTTATCTTTTCTTGGATGCTCCCCGGGTGCCAATCTGGAATTTCTACGATCCTTCTCATAGGGTCGATCAATCGGGGTGTGGAGATTATAAGAAGATATTATTCATGGTTGTCTTCCCTAAAATATGGTAGAGTCCTAAACAAACTCTCCTTTCCCATACTCTATTTCTATATAAATAGAATTCTTCCCTAAAACATGGTAGAGTCCTAAACCAACTTTCCTTTAGGATTCTTTCCTAATATGATAGAGTCCTAAACCAGCTCTCTTTTAATAATGGGTCTCACATAATATTAAATATTGACTTAATTAAAGTTTGGTTATATTATAAATTATGTATTAAATAAATGAAGTTAAAGGGTATTTACGTCCAAGTAAAATTTTGCATACTTCTTGTACTTTTATTAGTAGAATTATATATATATATAACGACCACTCAGTGGGTGAACTTGGTAACGACCACCAAGACATTTTTATCCCTGCATTAATTATCAAAATCCACTAAAGATAAGGGTACTTTAGTCTTTTCATAGGAGACCATTCATTAAATGCAGGAGAGAATAAATACAGTTTGACTTTTCTTGCACTCATTCTCTCTCTTATTTAATGAACTGTCCCCTATGAAAATACCGAAATATCCTTGCATTTAATAAAATGGTATTTAATACATAGGGGTAAAAATGTCTTGGTGGTCGTTACCAAGTTCACCCACTAAGTGGTCGTTAGCATTTCCCTATATATATATATATATATAAAGTTTTGAAACCTATTTGAAAACCACCCTCAGCAGCTCTTTCAACGGATCTTTGGAGAAGAAAGGGATTTTTCACTAAATACACCTTGGTTTCTTAAGACCCTTAAAATACACCCCACTTTTAAAATCTTTCCTCAATACACTTGAAAGTTATTTTGAGACCATTTTACCCTTCAATGAAAATAAAATGTAAAATAAACTCAAGAGTCAAGAGTTTCTCTTCTCCTCACCATAATCTCTCTTTTTCTTCATCATTTTTCCCGCCGGCTCCCTCTGTCTCATGCCGCCGTCTCCCGCCATTGCTCCGCCATTAGATCAAGTGGTTGTTAGTACTCTTACAATCCCTCATCTCTATTTTTTGTAAGATGAAAGTTAGGGTTTATTCTTTCCTCTCTCCAATTTCTTTCTATCATTCACTCTCCCGTTTTCATGTCATTTTTTATTTAATAGAAGATTTTTTAAAGTAAAATGGAGGATCCATGGAGGGATCCTCCATCTTGAATGATTCGAAGTCGAGAGTGAATGATTCAAAATCGAGAGGTTGAAGAAGATCAGATTTTTGATTTTCACAATCATTTATAGAAACTCACGATCAATATATAATTATCGCGATCAGATCAAAATATTCGCGATCAATCTTTATTCTCACTAGTTAGTGGTCAGTTGATCGTGACAAGTTAGCGTCCAACCATTATCATTGATTGATCGCGAATACTTTACGGTTTATCGTGATTTGTCTACCATTTTGCGATTAAAGTTTTCCACCTATTCGCGATTGATCGTGATATTTCTAAAAAATTCACGATTGATTGCACTATAATTAACGATCTTAAAAACATATTAAGTGAATAAACAGATTAAGTGTCCTAACGTCTATTATTTATGATTTTAATAACCATGAAATCTATTGTTTACTTTTATGATGATGGTGAATGGGTATATGAAAATGATAGATTCTACAACAATGATGGAGTCTTAAGATGCGTAGTTTTGAGCAATGAAATTACATATGATCATGTCTATCCTAATTAACGATCAAGTGAAAAAAATCATGGTAAAAAAAAATAAACTGCGATTGAAACTCGGCAATTGAAACCTGTATTTAACAAGCATGTCCATCCTAATTAATGATCCAGTGAAAAAAAATCACGGTAAAAAAAATAGACCACGATTGAAACTGAGATTTAAACCTGTATTTAAAGATCATGTTCACCGTAATTAACGATCCATTTAAAAAAATCACGGAAAAAAAAAGAGAGAATGACAAAATTCCTCCATTTTCTTAAGCATCTACAAATATGCATAGTGAGCACGGGATTTCACTCCCTAAAAAATCTCACGGGATTGTTAAGTGTTTAGAGTCGCCACCTATTCATTTAGTAGGGATAAGTCCCCGTAAATGTTGGATAAGGTTTTGGTCTCCAATCTGAGATCAGGGTAAGAGGTTCAGTTAAGTTCGGGGAAGGAGTTAGGCACCCAGACACTTCCACTTTTAGTTGTTCCCTACTTGTTAGGTTTAAGCTAAATTAAAGTTCAAAGTTAATCAAATGTCAAAGTGTTTAAGTTAATACTAATCGTAAGAAAGAAAAGCTAACTAGAGTCGAACCTAGGTTGGGTTGCCTACGTACTCACATTGGGGTGAGATCAGACCGAACGTAGTTTTAGCACATGAGTTCGTGCTAAGGCTAAGGGGTATGTGTGTGTACACCAAGGGTAGCTAATAGGCCTAATCCGGTGATTAGGGTTTTTCTTGACCGAGGTTGGTCAATGTGCAAGGTATAGGCCTGGTAGGCCAAAAGGTAGTCTAGTAAACTAGGATTAAGTCCCAGTAGGCCAAGGATTAAGCCTGAAGACTAGGGGGTGTATTAACCCAGGGTTAAGGTTGCTAACCAGGGTTAAAAGATGGTTAACCATGGTTAGGGGTGCTAACTATGGTTAAAATATGGTCCAAAAGTTGATTTTTTGGTTTTTTATATTTTTCTAAATTTTTTAGGATTTTTCTAAATTTTTGTGGGGTTAAGGGATGCTTAACTATGGTTAAAAGTTAACTAATGATCAATTTAACCATGGTTAAAGGTCCAGGTAGGTCAAAATGGGCCCAGAAGGTATGACAGGGCCTAGAATGGCCTCCTACTAGGTCTGAGTCCTGCACAAAGCCCAAAATCAAAAATTTAAAGAATGGAGGTAATCGGATTACCTCCATTACAATAAATTTTTAACCAGAGTTTGTAAGGATTTAACTATGGTTAGGGATCGCCCCAGGGAAAAGTAAGGGAATGGTTAGATAGCCTAAAGTCCAGGCAATCCAATGGGCCTAGTATAGGCCCAAGAACAGGTCAGGTGTGGGCCCCACAGGGGCCCAAAGTCACTAGAAAAATGATTTTGTATTGGCGGTAAACAGTTTACCGCCAATATGAAATATTTAGTTTTTTGGACTGGTAAACAGTTTACCGCCAGTATGACTACCTTGGTTTAGGGCCATGCTAACCATGGTTAAGCTAATAGTCAGGGTCTGAAATTTTGTGGAGAGGTATCCTAGGCCCAGGGGAGTCCAATGGACCTGGGGTGGGCTCATGAGCACGCCAGGTGTGGGCCCCGTAGAGGCCCAAACTCACTACTAAAAATGTTCCACATTGTCGGTGATGAGATTGTCGATAGAAAGCTAACTGGGGTTTGAAGACCTATTAACTAGGGTTAGGCTTCAAGTTAGGGTTTGATATTTTGAGGGGAGTTAGGCAAGATCCAAAGGAACCTAACCATGGCCCTGGAACTGACCAGGGCCCTAACGAACCAGGGTTAATGGGCTGTTACAGGGAAGAGTTGATAATGACAGTAAATAGTTTACCACCATTATGCTATCTTGCCCAGAAACTTGATTTGCCCTATGGGGGCTGTACTAGAGTGAGTCCAGGGGTTTCCTCATGAACTGAGAACCCCTCAAACCTCAAGTGGATCTACCATGCAAGATGGTGGGGGTTTGACGCGAGTGCAATGCCTCTAGGGGGTTCTCCACGCCTATGGTGAAGGCGGGAGACCCCTGTCCTTGGCTTGGGAGCTAAAATAACTCAATAAAAAAGATAATGGACCCCCTAGAACAGGACCAGGAGGCCTTACAATGCAAGAACACAAAATAAGAGGGTAGGGGTGGCCCTACGTAGTAGAGGAACTCCTGCGGTAGCAGTTGGTGGCACAACTGGGCTGTGGCAAGCTTGGTATGGCATGGGATGACTCTGTGGGTGGCTAAGGGTCACTCAGGTAGGAGCACACGGTGGTGGCTAAGGCTGGCTGAGGGTGAATTGATTTGGGCAGGGATTCTTTGCAGCAAAAATCGGAGGAGTTTTGAATTGGGGTGGTGGTGGATTTTATAGAAGGTGAGGGAGGACCCTCAGGGGTTTTTCGGGCATTTAGAGAGGTGTGGGGAGCAAGCTGGGGAGGTGCCCAGGTGGCCAGGAGGGGTCTGCTATACGCGGTTGTAGAAACACCAGGGTGGCGGTAAATAGTTTACCGCCACTCTCAAAGAAGAACAAAATGAGGATGTCGGTGGATGGATTACCGACACCTTGGGCTTTTTTCCATTACAGGCCACACCTTCACACACTTGGGCCGAAAGGGGGATGAGGGTTCCCACTTTGGGACTTTTGAGCCAAAATTTGAATTTGAGGGGTGTGGGCCCCACTCAAGTGGACCCCTAAGGTTGGTGGGCCCTTGTTTGGGCCCACAAAGGCCTTGCTCTATGGATTTTGGCTTTTGGATTTGTTAAATTGGCTTTGAGTCCGTGAGAGCTCATACCTAGGTTTGGCTAGGGCTTAGGGTAGGGTTAGGTCTAGGGTTTGGTCTAGGGCTTGCATAGGGTTAGTCCTAGGGTTTAGCTAGGGTTAACCTAGAGCTTAGCTTAGGGTTTAGGGTATACCTAAAGGTGATGGGCCTTGAGCCCGAATGGTTTTACCTAAGGTTTAGGGTTCATGGCATACCTATGGTTTAGCTAGGGTTTAGGGCTTAGGGCATACCTAGGGCTAGGGCTTAGGGTTTGCCTATGGTCTAGCTAGGGTTTAGTCTAGGGTTACACAGGGTTATAGGGGTAATGGGCCTTGAGCCCAAATGGTTTAGGTTCTATGATTTAAGGGTTTAGGACCTATCTAGGGCTTGGGTTTAAGAGAAGACTCCACTAGGGATGACCAAGGTCAAGTGCAAACTAACCATGGTTACACAGGGTGTAAAAATTGGGTGCTTACATGCATAAATACATTCATCTATGCCCATCCATGACAACCACCCCCCTCTATCAATACTATTGAAGACCCCGCTGCTTGATGTGCTTCTAGCATTGCTTTGGGAGCCCATCTGTGACAACCACTCCCCTCTACCAATATTATTGAAGATCTCACTGCTTGATGTGCTTCAAACAGTCAAATGTAATTGTCTTCCTGAAGTTTGTAGAATTTTTCTGAAACCCCCAAATTTTTTCTAATGTAACATGAAGAAGAGATCATTTCTTCTTTAAAGAAAAATAACGATCTAAACCAGTTTCTTCTTAAAGTCACGATCAACTATAGCACGATCAATTATAACTAGATGATGGAAAAATCACGATTAACTATAACACGAAGAAGAGATCGTTTCTTCTTAAAGAAAAATAAAACTAACATAAAGAGATCGGTTCTTCTTAGAAATAAAACCCCCCAAAAATCAAAACCTAAAACCTAAATCAAACCAGTTTTATTACAATCTGCCAAAAACTATTTGAAAAATAATAATAATAAAACTCAGACAACCTAGATTGCGAAAACCAAACTTTTTTTTTCTTTTTTAAGAAAAACAAAAGCTCGGAAAATGACGATGCCATCCTTCTCAAAGCATTACAGGAATCAAAGACTTGACCGTTTGTTTTTATCAAAAAAAAATTTTCAAATATTGGAAGAGAGTTTTGCCTTTGTTCCTTGGGTATTTTGAAGACCAAAAATCTGAAACCAGATCTTCTACTATAGCCTCAAGACCCTCTATCCGTACAGTTCAACTACTAGTCTTTAACTGTACAAAACTAGAAAAAACCATGTTTACAACAACAATTTTGCAACCCAAAGTAACGGGTTACTATAACCTGCAAAAAAACCATCTCAAGATATGAAGATCCAAAAACACAAAGAGATTTTTTTTTTTTTAGGGTTTATTGTGAGCTAAAAGCAAATGTAATAGCACTAACCACCACCGGAGCTAACGGCGGAGCGGCGGCAGGATACGGGGGCGTGAGACAGAGGGAGCCGGCAGGAAGAATAGTGAGGAAGAGAGGTGGGGAGAAGAGATTTACACGGTGGTAGGGAGAGACTCTTGAGTTTCTTACCTTTATCCTTTATTTTAGTTAAAGGGTATAATAGACTTTAAAAAACTTTCAGGTGTATTTGGGGAAGATTTTAAAAGTGGGGTGTATTTTGAGGGTCTCAAAAAACCCTGAGTGTATTTAAGGAAAAATCCCGAGAAGAAATTGAGAGTGCGGTGGAAGTTGGAAGGAGAAAAAGTGGTTCCCTTTCTCAGAGAACTCTCCATTTTAGAGTAAAAATAAAGAAATAGTAGAGATAGGTTTGGAGATGCTCTAAGACCTTAAATCCTTGATTTTTTTTCATAGACAAGTGCACCACTTACTGGCAACCTGACATCAATCCTCATTCTTTGTCCGGACTTGGGACTACCAATGCAACTCAAAGAGCAGCATGGGGGAGGTTATTATTATTTATTTACATCAGTGGGGAAGTAGGAAATTGTTCTTGAGTAAATGACAATTTAGGATTTAATTAAGGTATAACCAAAATATTGAAGCAGGCACACTACCATGATTAGGGGTGTACAATGGGCGGATTGGGCTAGGCTGAAGCCGATTTGGGTTCAACCCGTCTTATTTATTCTCATGCCTAACTTAACCCAACTCATTCCAATATGATTTCCAAACCCAATTCATATACAATTTTGTAAGTTTGGGTTGGGTTCGGGCCAGGCTGCCAGCCCATGCTCAACTCATTATTCAAATACATATATATATATATATATAATGAAAAAATTATACGTGTGAGGCACGTTCACTTTTACTAGTATATATATATATATAGCGGAGTGATATCTCCTCCATTATATTTGCCGAGCGTATATGGAGAGTGCGTTGGAGTCCTTTCCCTATTCCTCCATTTTGCCTGAAACTCATATTTTAGGGAGTACGTTGGAGATGCTCTTAGTCATGGCACTGGGTTCTTTAACATCTCTTTATATCAACTGGATACTGGCAGCACTTTTGACAAAAAAAACCAGCAAAAGTGCTAGAAACACCCACACCCATTTAAGACAGGGTGATCGGATACTCTTCCACTGCACATGAAATCACTTTTTTGTTTACCTTTCCAACTGGAAAAACCCAGGGGTGGGCCAGATGGCAATAGACTGGGTATGGGCTTGCGGTTTAGTAATTTATGAGTAGGCCTGACCCAAAGCCCAGACACATTTACATCGACTTTGAAGCCTCCTGGTTAAAGTTAAAAATCAGTCTAGGGATACTCCCAAGGTGTGGTAAAACTTGGGTGGTAAAACTTAATGACTTAAACCGGTTGGCACAGAAGAAACTAAAATACGATAATAAGTGATTTCACGTCATGTATTGTCAGAAAGTTTGAACAATGCCGAGATTGAATCACAGCCAATCGCGATTGAATTCAGGGAGAGTTCAATCACTCCCACATGTCAACACATGTCCCCTTTAACGCATATTAACCGTGGTTAAGATTCTCCAATCCTTAGTGTTCAATAATCTAGCCTTAGTTTTCAAAAAAATATTTAAACTAGTTAGGAATTTTTAACCCTCAGTATTAATTTTTTAAAAAATATTTGTTTCTAAAAACCAAGGTTAGATTATTGAACCCTAAAGGTTAAGGAATCTTAACCATGGTTAATGGAGGTTAAAAAGGACACATGTCGACCTATGGGTATGATTGAACTCTTGCTGAGTTCAATCATGATTGGCTGTGATTCGATCTCAACAATGGCTTTAAGGTGGGTGCCTCTAGCATTTGTCATACATCGATTGACTACCATCCTAATGGGAGAGACAAGGCAAAAAGAACAGAGAGCAAGAATCATATCCAAGTAATCAGGGGAGAGAAAAACTCCTGGTTGAAGTTAGTTCGGCCATAGACCAACAGCCTGGAAGCAGATTTCAATATTGTTTAAATGATCCATAAACGGCAACAGGCCAAACTAGAGCTGCTGTTAGTTTGTCAGTTATGATTATTCGTCTCAAAAATAAATAATATGAGAGAATAAAGTTAATGTTTGAAGTAATATAAACAATCATGTGTTCTTTAAGAATCATACCGAGTATAAGAATGTTCAAATATTGGTACCTCCGATAAAGTTTAATCAAATGCTTCACACATAAGTACAGCTAAAAAACTTCAGCGACCACTTTATTTGTGGGAATTCTTTGGCGTTTCTCCACATAAGCTGATGGAAACCAACCTGCTTTACCTCTGCATTCGCCTTCTGACCATCCCGATGGAGCAACCTGAGTAAACATATTAAGGGTTACAGGATATTGAATGAGCAAACCAGATTCTTGAACTCATATTTACCAACAAAAGATTCTTGAATCAATTTCACTAATAAATACATTTGAGATATAACAAAACAAGGGAGGTAAATGAACCTTGCGAACAACAATATAGTCGCCCACTGCCAAGCTCAGTTCTTTTTCAGACCCAGCATCAAAAGAATGCACTACCTACAACAGGTAAACCCAACAAAAAAAAAAATCAGTTGCCTATGCTCTAAACGGTATGAAATTTACGGTTCTCACATTTGGGGTATTCAGAACATACTTCAGCCAGGAAGTACATCGTTTTCTCTGAACGGTAATCTGAGGGAATTACAGGAGGAGCAGACTCTTTTCGTTGTTTATCCGAGACCATCTGCGAGCAGGTTCCAGGCCATCATATAAACTCAAATTGCTCGGCATATACAGACATTTCTTATAATGAAACAAAAAAGGCAGGAAGTCACCTCAGCTTCAACTTCGCTGAGGATTGCAGCTACTCTTTGATGATAGGTCCTTTCTCCCTCAACCTTGAAAAGGATAAAATTCCCATATAAAATCCACAAATCATTATATGCTCCAAGTAGAAAGTTAGATCCCTAAGAAGATCTTCATAAATGAATACCATTGCTACAAGCCTTTGGAAAGTCAGCCTTTGCTGTTGTGCTTCAACAGCAGCCAATGCAGCTACGGCTTCTTTACCCAGAACTGCCATGTTCGCTTTCAGTTCCTGCATTCTAGATTCTGCCACATGCAGCTTTGCAGTGTTTTCAGGAGTGGGAGCTTCCCTTGCTCGTGCTTGTCTTCTAGAAACCTCTGCTGCCTGTTTGCTTTTTGTGGTCAATTGAAATTATAAGATAATTACAAGGCTAACATCTAGAATGAAGTGAGAATTCAAGCATAATTAGAATGCCACTGTAACATTGTTTTGGGCGGTACAGAGCTGTCTGATCACCTGCATCTCCGCTTCAGTTCTCATTCGACTATAACGTTGAGCGAGGTGGCGAGCATCTTCCAAAGGAGCACCAGCAATCATTGCTCTCAGTGGTTCTAAAATCTGGAACATAAAATATGTGAAGTTCATTTCATTGTATAAAAAATGTAAACCAATGATGATTTACGTAAATAAAGTTCTAATAGGATAGTGGAAACTTTAATATTCATTAAATTTAATTCTCATGATCTGCTAGAATTCACGAAAGAAAAATTAGCACCCTATAATGTCTTGAATATTTGAAATGGTAAGATGGTTGGATGAATAAGAAGAGTAACTGTTAACAGATGGGAAGATTTTGTGTGCCGATTACTTACTAAAAATGAAAGGTTTTCTCTCTCCGTCCCTCCATCAAAGATGCCAAAGATTGTACGAGTACAAACCCCCTCACTGGTAAAACTGTGGTTTCAAAATCAACACATGCTGACTTGGCCAAAATCTGTTGGTTTCAAAAGGCCTCGAATTAAATCTAGGTTATTACGAAGACTACAGAATTTTGGTTTAAACTTCTTATATGACCAAAACCCTACTATATATGTTGTGGGGTTACCCATTATGCCATTAAATATAATTGTGAATAATTATAGAGTATGGATTCCAATAAGTTAACTATAATCAACAACTATTTTAGTAATTGAAATATTCATATACTTACATTAATATTTAAAAAAATAAAATTTATTATTTTAATCTAAAAAACAAAAGGATCCCAAAAATCACATATAACCAGAAAGAATAAAGATTAATTTTTAAATGAACAATTACATTATTTTTTTCTGTATATTTATCATAAATTCATAATCCTAATAAGGAAATAACTTCGAAGTATAAACAATAATCTTTCATTTAGGACAAAATATATTAGGAAATCTGAAATGAAATACATGCACGTGTATATGATATATAATAGATGTATGATTAGCAATTAGACATGACTTTAAGTTTCAGGTAGAGATAACATTTAGTCCTAAAAATTGAAAAATTCAAAAGAATGCACAAAAACGTGGAAAACACTATAAAACTCCAATTGTATTGTTTCTTCCTGATAATAGAAAGTACAAAATGTGTGTGAATGTTATTTTTACATTACATAAGAGCTAGGGGCGGAGCCAGGATTCTTTGACAAGAGGGGCTAACGAAAAAAAATTTGACGGCCAAGTTCATGGGCCATCGTGTCTATTTGTGTCCATTTGTATAGAATATATTTTTTCTAAAAAGTTTAGAGGGGGGGGGGTAGAGCCCCCGTTCGCCACCTCCGCCCCTCTCCTGGACTATTATTAATAGAGTATAAGAAAAAAATTCAAAATTTCAGAAGAGGGGGGGGGGGCGCTTCAGCCCCCCCTGGCCCCATGTGGCTCCGCCCCTGGTAAGAGCAGTTAAGCCATACCACAAATATAAGTTATATGAGGTTGAGATGTGTCCTTGTATTGTATGGAGTGTATTCATTTGGAGGATGTATTACACTATTACTATTACTGTTACTGTATGACCACGGTTATAAACCCCTGATTATGTCTTAAGTTTTAAAGTTCCAAGCATTCGTTCCATTTAGAGTGTATACATTACTGATGCTTCTTTTATCATTCCTAATTTATTTATCCTACGTATGGTGTTTCCATAGTTCCCGTAATTTTACGCGGTTGACTTGAACTTCCTCAAAATGTTTCCACTTCCTAGGGAAAAAAAGTTTATACCGAAATTAAAGTTTAAAACCTTGAACACATAGAAGATGTTCCTGAAAGTTTCCAAGTTATTAGGGAATGAAGACCAGGAATCTACATCCGTCACCTTATATGTTACCATGGTTTAAAATATCGATACGTATCGACCGATACGGGCCGATACGTATCCTATTTGGAACTACCCGATACACTGGTATGGTGGAAAAAAAAACTTCACTGTATCGACCCGATACACTCAATACGGGGATTTTTCAGTTAATTTTTTTCTCCTTCCATTTATATTAGGATCCACAATACAGACCCAATACACACAACTTATTTACATAATATATTATTTAAGTAAATGATTTTAAGTTGATTTTACTTTCATTTACTTTAGATATATTAATATGTAAATAAGTTTATCCCCCTGGTTATGATGCCTCAGCCCAACCCTACTTATCAGGAGCCACTGGTTATGATGCCCCAACCCAACCCTACTTATCAGGAACCACTGGTTATGATGCTCAGCCTCAACCTTCGACTGACAGTTATGGACAAATCACGACTCAGCAGCAGACATATGTACAAATGTACATGGGCATGTACCGCACGATGATTACTTAGACACAGTAGTGTTATCATGTCTATACCACTTATAATGTATCACTCTATTCAATTACTGATCCCACAATGATAGAGTATGAGCTGGCACGAAGCTCAATGTGGTATTGAGCTTCTATCATGTATGTAATTTGATTTGTGAATACAAATGCCTATGTATTTTCATATTTTGATTTATGAATGCAAGTGAGCTTCTATCACTTGGTTAAGCAACTATGGTTTGTATTTTCATACATATTTATTTAGCGCGTACGCCTTTTTTAACTTATAAATTTGTTAACTCTCATATGTATAGTTGAAGGCCTTCATATAGTTTGTTTTTAGCTTATATTTGCATTAAAAGAGGTTTTATGCAAAGTATCCAAGTTTTTTCTTGCGTATCCAAGCTGTTTTAGCGTATCCTGAATTTTCCACCGTATCCAACCGATACAGTACCGATACGCCGATACATATCCTATTTTGGACCTACTGATACGGCGACCGATACCGATATTTTGAACCGAACTTTGAGACTTACAACCTATGAACATCCTCTCTTGCTTCAAGTCCTAAAGAAATGACAATGAGGAAGAAAAGTGGCAAAAGCCGGTTTAAAAAATTGTTAACGGACCTTCTAAGAAACGTTCTGTCAAACATCGACAATACTCACAAAATAAAAAAGCCATCAACCACAAATAGTCAAACAGCTCTTCAACTATGCATGGATGACAGAATGGGAAAATTGATCAGCCAATGATATGAATGGTTGCTTCTATTCTACATATGAAATAACTAAGCTGTAAAAGAACAGGACATTGCTACACATGCCACAGCTGTATTTGACTTGTTCCCGAAATTATCTTCATTTGATGTTCCAACTTCTGGCAATGTTTCTATGTAGTCTAAAAAATGTCTAGATGCAGTCAAACCATATGCCCTGCAAGAATAAACCATGCTGGACCAACTCACTTTGTTAGATACCTGAAGGATTCTGCTGTTCAAGAAGTTGGTCATTTTTCTCTTACTTAAGTTGAAGCAGCTTAGATATTTTATGCCTTTAATTTGTATTATTACATTCTGTCCCTGATATTTCGTGTATATATATGGTAATTTTAATATTTGAATGTTCTTCTCAACAAAACAAGCAAAAGTAGGAAGCACACTTTTCTAATATAGGGATCACGAAGATCACAAAATTTAAAAACTAGAAAGTGTCCATGTGTACTATTGACATTACATGCCACACTCAGTGTTTTAAATGGCGAAGACAGGAGGTGAGGCATTAAGACCTCCAGAGGCAGGCTTGAGGCTTAAGCTTCACGCTCCCTCATTTTGTAAACAAAAAAAAAAGTAATCAGAGAAGAAAAAATTAAAAAAGAATAGTGTCTGAAAGGAGGTCCCAGAGATTTCGTCAGATTTGCTCTCTCATTCTCCGGATTAAGTGATTAATTTTACATACGTGTTAATAGAAGACAATAAAAGCTCTCAGCTAATTATCCCAGAAGATCCAATTATAATTCCCCAATCTGTAAAATAATATTAAATGATACCAACCTGTGAAGATAAAGCCCTATTCAATTCTTCTTGCTCTCTTTCCACATGAATTCGAGCATCACCATATAGAGATGCAGCCTTGGCTAGAATGTCATCGTCTTTGATGTTCTCGGCTCCATATTTGCAACAATCTTCAGAAAGCTTGGTTCCTGACCACGTAAAAGATTAGTCAGATTAAATGCTTTCACACTTCCACCATTACATTATGAAATAATTTTATCTACACTACTGATGGTTACAAAGCCAATTGTCTCCAGCATCTCAGATTCCATAATATGGTTTCCCTTACAAAGAATACAAAGTATTTGTAGAAGTATGAATTGGTTATTCACCTGTTTCAATTTGCTTATATCCTAAGGCTGTAAATGTTTCAGCCACTCGAACAATATCTTTCTGAAAGTCCTGGAAAGAAGAGGAGAAAAACAAAATATGGCAAGTATGAGTGTATGACAAAACATTAAGAAAATACATCAAACATTTGAAAATCCATAACAAGTTTGCACCAAAGACAACAGACTCGTCCAACTGGATAGTCTGGAATCAAAATTCACGAGGCCGTAAAACTTAGCAAAATTCAGGACTTGAGCGAGTCATGTTGAATTTCTTTTGTTGTATTCTCCAGATCTCACATGCAAGTTCTATTTCTCGAAGGGGAAGTGCACCTCTTGTATTCTAAATTGAGAATCCCTTCATTGAAGGAATAGTGCACATTCATTTCTTGAAACAAGCCAAACCTTAGATTCCAAAAACGTGTCTCCGTTATTTTTAGACAATAATGCTAATTGCTCCAAATATTTTAATGCACACAATATGCCATGCACACACATTTTTGGTGTATATATATAGGTGTTAACTTTCATGAATACTAGTGAATTTGGTAACCTTCAATAATAATAAATAAATAAAAACTCTTTGAGGTAAGAGCTGGTAAGCATGGCCACTGTATCGGCGGCCGGGGCCGGGGCTCCGCGGTCTCAGAAAAGTTGAGGCATCTCAGTCATTTGAGATGAACAAAGGAGACAAAAAGTACACTGCCAGGTTTACTTGTCTGATGGCATTATTTTTTCGTATTTACTAGTTGTCCCCTCTCTACCTACCAAATGACTGGAATGCCCTACTTTAAGGGGCTTGGTCAAATTTTCAGAAGATAGAAGGGACTAGTGAAGGTTACAAAATTCCAGTCCCGTCAATGTTTTTTTATTTTTTGATCAATAAGACTTGTATTAATCAGAGAAGAGATATACAAAGTTTACAAGAATGTAAACCCAAAAGAACACAAAAAGATACAAACCGAGCATGGGAAAAAACCAAAACAGCAAATGGAAATGTTTTAGGGATCCTCCAAGATGGATTGCACGTCTTCTTCTGCGTGACGAATGCTTGCCCACTCTAAGACAAATAATCGTGTGCGTGAGCATATACAGGTAAGGGACGAATGAGAGTTTTCGAAAACTCTCTTATTGCGCTCTTTCCATATAACCCATGAGATGGCCTCCGGGAGAACGGCCCAAAGTGCCTTCCGAGCACTATCCTCACACATCAATACCGAGCAAGATAAAAAGCTTTGAAAGGACAAAGGAAAGACCCAATCCACCCCAACGCGGGATAGAAAGTATCCTCATACCACCCCCACCATAGGGCAATGCAAGAGCAAGTGGTCTACTGTCTCTTCCGCGAGAAGGCACAAAAAGCAACGGTTGGCCAATCTTCAACCTCTAGATTTTAGGTGATCACAAGTAAGAATTTTATTCAATGCCGCGTTCTATAGGAGAAAGATACCTTATAGGGAATTCCTAGATTCCACACAATCCTATGGGGGAAAAATGTAGAAGGGCGTGGCTCTCCAGTCCCGTCAATGTTACCAGCCCCTATATATATATATATATATATATATATATATATATTTGTGTGTGTGTGTGTATACCGCTCTACCCAGCATGTATCATGGTCTGGGCAGGAACTCCTTAAGATGAGATCAAGGGTCACCTAGTAGTGTCTAGGCCTTGTCTCATGGGCCATAAAGAGCTAGTGACAAAAGTGCCCGAGAACCACATAAACTCATAAAGTTAGATATTGACAAAAACATGAATAAAAAAGTATAGAATCAAACATATTTCCCTAAGGATTGGTCTTGATATAGCATATTTTTGCTAGGGTTTCCACATCTAACTCTCTCTCCCCTTTTTTCAAACTATGCTCTCTTTTTTATAGGGTAATTTGGTCTTAGATGTGCTTTATTTTTTATTCTTTATTTATGCTTTCATTAATATCTTATTTTCAGAATTTTAATAGATAAAATAAATCTTGGTTGCATTGAGGGCTTATTCTATTCACCGAGCGGAAGCAGCAGTTCCACCAGCAGCTCCAGTAAGCAACACCTCGCCTAGGGAATCACCTGGACGCTTCAAATGCAAACGTGTATATATAGAATGCAACCTTGTTTCCTAATATATATACATATATATATTCTTTCAATATCCTTTTTGGACATGTATATTCTCTAATTCATTAGAAGTAATCAAGCAACTATTTTCCCTCCTCTTTCTTTATCCCTCTCGTTGTTGCTTCAGTTATAGGTAACCCAAAGGCCCGAGGATCAGTGACAACAACTTATCTTCAAGCCTTCTCCCCTACTTTGCTATTAGAGCACGGTTTAACCATGGTTCAAAATTCTAGTACGTGTCGGCCAATACATATCCTGTTTGGAGCTACCCAGTACACTGGTACGTTGAAAAAAAAACTCTCCTGTATCGGCCCATATCAGCGTATTGGGCTGATATGCCCGATTTTTCAATTAAAATTTCTTCTCATTTACACTAGGATCTACAACACAGACCCGATACGCATAACTTATTTACATAAAACATTATTTAAGTAAATAGTTTAAATTAACTTTATTTTCATTTACTAGAGATATTTATATGTAAATAAATTTATACTCCCCATCAATTAAAATTATCCTGAATCCAAATTTCTGAAGAATTAAAAGTCAACTTTCTAGTTCAAGAACAAAATCTTATTTTTAGCGCCTTTTAGGGATTAGAAAAAAAAAAATTCAAATAGCAAGGTATTTCTCAAATATCAAAATTTTATAAATTTAACTATATCAAAACATTACCAAAACCCAAATCCGACAAAAAAAGTCTCATTTTTTAATTTCCAAATATATTTTCATCTACAAGGTCAAAAAGTCAACTAACAGTGTAATAATTCAACATAAACATTCAAACTTATAATTTATGGCTGCAATTCAATACATTCTTATTTAACTCATTAAATGTAAAGTTTTAATATTTAGATTGTATTTCCTATACTTGGCTAAGTGATTATGGTTTGTATTTTCACACCTGTTTATTAGCACACACGCTTTTTTTAACTTATAAAACTCTCATATGTTTGGTTATAAACATAATTGGAGGCCTCAATTAGTTGTTTTTAGCTTATATTTGCATTCCAAGAAGTTTTATGCAATATATTCAAGTTTTTCCTTGCGTATCCAAGCGTTCTGTCGTATCCATCCGATATGGTCCGATACATATCCTATTACCGATATGGCACCCGATACCAATATTTTGAACCATGGGTTTAACTCAATTCCTCTTGCTACTGCTCCATTACATGTATATGCTCTACTACATCCGAAGCAACTATTTTCCTCGCTCTTTCTTTAACCTCTTGTCATTGATTTACTTATAGTCTCTCTAACCCCATAGGCCCTAGGATCAGCAAGAGCTGATCTTCAGTCCTTCTTCCCTACTTTGATGTTAGAGCACGGTTTGATTCAGTTCTTTTTATTATTGCTTTCACAAATGTAAATGAAACAATTTTCCTGCTCTTTCTTTATTGCTCTTGTTATTGCTTCACTTTGAGGTCTCCCTTATGCAACCCAGAGGCCCTAGGATCAGTGAGTGACTGTTGATCTTCAACCCTTCTCCCCTACTTTGGTGTTAAAACATAGTTTGACTCAATTCCTCTTGTTATTGCTCTACTACATGTATATGCTCTTCTACTCCAAAAACAAGCATTCCCTGCTCTTTCTTTATTCCTAGTATTGATTTGCTTATAGGTCTCCCTTAGGTCCTATGATAAGTGATAGGCCGACAGCCTACAGCTGATCTTCAACCCTTCTCCTCCCCCTGGCCGCTCATGCGCGCGCGCGTGGTTGTTAGAGCATGGATTGACTATATTATTGTTAGCTTCATAGAAAATCCCCCTCAAGGCACTAAACCCAGCATTAACCAACTCAAGAATGACTCCTTTTGGCTCAGGGCCAGATGGTGAGTAGATTTAGGGGTCTAGGCACATCCTTGCAAGTCACAAGAGCTTAATATGGGACCCGTGTTGTCAGAACCGGACCGTGCATCGAACCGGTAGAGTGGCCGGTTCTTGGTTCCACCCGTTCGACCATGTACTTTTTACAAAAAAAATCATTTTTTTTCATTTCCCGTTCTGACCGGTTCCTAAAGAATAATGGTTTTGGGGATTTTGGGAACCGGTGAGGGGGCCAGTTCCCGGTTCCACCAGCCGGTCCAGTCCTGTTCTGACAACACTGCATGGGACCAAATGCTCCTTTTCCCAATGCACCCCTAAACAAGCCCAAGCCCAGCTTGTTTGGCCCCCCATAAATAGCAACAAAGTTCTCCGATCTTTACATAGGGCCAAAAGCTCTTATTCCCAATCCACCCCTTAACAATCCCAAGCCTAGCTCGTTTGGCCCGCCAAAAATAGCAACAAAATTCTCCAATCTCTTTTCAAAATGTTTCGAATATTTGGCGACTTTTTCACCAAACGATCAATCACAAAGTATGCAACTTTACAAAAAATAGCAAATTTCGCGAACTAGAGAATTGTTCACGACGTTTTAAACGAGCCTGTTGCAACCTTGAATGTAAGTTCATATTAATAAGATTTAGATTTAAATTTTTTTTTTTGAAATGTGTCTAGACTCTAGAGTCTAGACAGTTAACTTTTTTGGAAGGTGTCCAGACAATTAACTAAAACAGCACAAATAATTTAAAAATATGATCAAAGAACAAATCGACATGCACTCCTGACAAGAATAAAACATCAAAATATCTTAAAATAAAAATGAAATAAGTTGTTTCACAAGCACATACGCATACACACGGAGAGAGTAGCAAATGGTACTTAAAAAATAATAGGTACAAGTTATGGAATTAGAGACTAGAGTAGCAATAATTACACCATCTAAATCATTGGTTAGGTCATTATCATCTCCATGTGTATGGTTGAAAACCACCAAGAGGCTATTATTGTTTCCCAACTCTTTCCACGATGTGGAAGTGTAACAAATTTCCAACCTGTTTTTTTTTTTTTTTGATCGATAATCTCCAACCTGTTATTGATAACCGCTTTACAGTTTCTTCCACATCTCCATTCCACACCTTTAAAACCTTTTAGAATCAGAGGCAATTCCATCGTCCTTCACCGAACAGCACCAAAAATTCTAAGTTTCCTTTCAAAAATTGTATTGGCTCCAAATACCTCATAGAGAGTAAAAGGAAGCATTCACAAAAATTTTGCCAATTAACTCCATAAAACCCACTAGATAACCCACCATTCATAATCACTACATTCTTGGGAAGATCCAACGGATTTCAAAAGAGAGCAAGCACAATAGGCATTTTTGTTTGTAAAATTCCACTATATGGAACAATTTAATGCCTTTAAAGCCACAACAAATGTTAGCTGGTTCTCTTGGTATCAGGTGTTTGTTGTATACGGTATACCAAAATAATAAAGCTTAATTCTGAGAATAGAATATTAAAGTGATCTCACTTTAAAGAAATATATATATGTTTTTACACAGGTATCAACCAATGTCACATTTCAAATAAACCAAATTTTATAAGTAGATGAAGGATTTGGCGAGAACCAAGCAGCACAGCAAGTAGGCTGCTTGCTTTATCCACTCTGTATAGATACTCATATATACATATACATACATATATATATATATATATAGGGGTTAGCTATAGACCACGTAATGAGTGAACTGCTTATCCATCACGCATACTGTTTTGCCCCCACAATTTAATAAAAACGGAGGGTATTCTAAGTCATTTTACATATATTTAAAACACTCCAAAAATTTGAAATTCATTCTAAAATTTGAAAGAGTGCGCGTTTTTTGAAACTACTCATCTTCTTCCTTCCTCAATTCTTCCTTTCCTCTGTTTGGATCTCATCTTCTTCCTTCCTCTGCCTTGGCCGGACTTACAAAAATTAAATGCAGCACTTGTGAAGCATCCAAGGAGGAACGAAACGAGAGAGAGGGGTATGGTTACGGGAAACCTGGGTTTTCTAGGTCTCCTCTTAGAAGCAGAAAAAAACAGAGAAGTAGCCAAGGAGAGAGAGGAGTATGCCAACTTGTCAGCGGCAGTGTGTATCCGGCGAGATTCCTGTGAGTTTCTGACTTCTAGGTCTCACCTTAGATTTCCATTGTAGGAAAAAAAGAAAAAAAAGCAGCAGAAATTTAAAATCCCACCTTAGATTCCGGTGAGTTTCTGACTTCTAGGTCTCACCTTAGTTTTGAAGTGTGAAAAATTTACATAAAATACCCACCTTTTTTAAAAATCCCCCAAATTTTGGAGCCCTTCGTCCTCTCATCTTCTTTGCTTCTTCATTTCTTCAGAAATTTAAAATCCCCCAATACCATCTTTTGCTAAAATTTTTTGAAAGTACCATAAAGTTTATCAAAGGCATCTTCAGAAATTGAGTATATCTCCACCATTGTAGTGTCTTCCAGCCAGCCACTAGAGGTTACTGATGAAGGGTCTAGATATATGATATACACACGATACCCATCTTGTGGAGAATAAAAACCTAGAAGTCTGAAATGTTGAATCTAACAGCTACTTTTTTTTTCCCTGCAATGGAGATCTAAGGTGAAACCTAGAAGTCAGAAAATGACCGGAATAAACACCCCAACAGAAATGCCCCATAACCATACCTCTCTCTCTCTCTCTCTCCAACTGCTGCTTCTTTTCTTTTTTTCCTGCAATGGAAATCTAAGGTGAGACCTAGAAGTCAGAAACTCACCGGAATCTCGCCGGATACACACTACCGCTGACAAGTTGGCATACTCCTCTCTCTCCTTGGCTACTTCTCCGTTTTTTTCTGCTTCTAAGAGGAGACCTAGAAAACCCAGGTTTCCCGTAACCATACCCCTCTCTCTCATTTCGTTCCTCCTTGGATGCTTCACAAGTGCTGCATTTAATTTTTGTAAGTTCGGCCAAGGCAGAGGAAGGAAGAAGATGAGATCCAAACAAAGGAAAAGAAGAATTGAGGAAGGAAGAAGATGAGTAGTTTCAAAAAACGCACACTCTTTCAAATTTTAGAATGAATTTCAAATTTTTGGAGTGTTTTAAATGTATGTAAAATGACTTAGAATACCCTCTGTTTTTATTAAATCGTGGGGGCAAAACAGTATGCGTGATGGATAAGCAGTTCACGCATTGCGTGGTCTATAGCTAACCCCATATATATATATATGGAAATGTTATTGTTCACCATAACTAGTGAACTTAGTAGCATCCACTAGTCTTTTTTACCCCGTGTATTGAATACACTTCTATTAAATATAAGGGTAGTTTGGTTAAATGGAGAGACAAAAAGTACAAGAAAAGTCAAATTGTCCTTCTCTTCTGCATTTAATGATTGGTTCCTTACAAAAAGACTAAACTACCTTTGAATTGAGTAGTTTGAAAATTAATACAAGGGTGAAAATGTCTTGGTGAAGGTTACTTAATTCACTAGTCTAGTGAGCGTTAGCCTCACCCATACATGTATATATATATATATATATAGTCTTAAATTTGAGCATTAGCCTCAAATTTGCAAACTAAAAAAGAAGACATTGTCAAACAACAAAACAGTCTTTACCTTGCTTGCACGAGTAGATCTGTACAATTTCTCTAGTTGTTGATGTCTTTGCAACTCGACTTCATCTATAACCATTACATTGGAACTTTCATAACCAGTCCCACCAAACTGCTTTATTACAGCCTGAAATCCAAACAGAAAAATGACAACCGATATTGATCTTTTATAGCAAATGACAATTAGCCAACTACTACATGGTTAAGAGAAAAGAATATCTCCAAATAGAAATTGCATTTGCCAATTTTCAGCACAAAGATATTCAAGATCAGTTAAGAATATGAAGACAAGCCTAGACACAATTGTCGATATTAATAATTTTCTAAAATGGCAGAACTATGACTATATTTATTTTGTTACTTAACTAATTTAACTACTTACCAAATCTACTGGCTAAAAAGAGTGGTTCTATATAGTTGACTTGTTTTCCTTTTTCTTGCTTTAGTATTTTACCCCTAGCTACCTGCATGAACTAAATTGAAGGACAATAGCTAATATATTTTGTACTTCTTTAATGGTTAAGGCAGATACTATGGATTAAGTTTAAGATGAAGAATATTTGTCATTTTAAGAAACTAGGAACTGGCAATATGCATTCTATTATATATACTTTGAAGATAGTTTTAGTAAATATGAACTTGAAGAAACATAATGACCTATTTAAGGATAATAATGTTCTGCTTTCTCATATAGATTGAAAAAAGATGGCTTGAATCTCGATGGCTTGTTCGTTTACTCTTTTGAATTCTTTTGAATGGATAAGCTCGTGATTTACTTAAAAAATATTTTTATTTATTTTTTTGGGAGGGGCTAATGTGGAAAAAAGGAGACCCATATGGTGCATAAATGGATAAGCACATGTTCAGCATATTAAATGGATAACCATGGTTTGATGTCATTCTAATATCCAATGAATGTGTTGCAGAGGAGACCCTGTAATGCAAGTTTGGTATCCAAGATTGATTTGGAGCATGCCTACAATAGATTTTCTCAAAAATTTATTGATTTTGTTCTAGCGACGAAAGGTTTTGGCTTAGAATTGAGAGGATGTGATGATTCTCCTAAAGACTTGAGATGATGTGATGATTCTCTGAAAGACTTTTTAGAATCCTCTAGGGACCTTGTCAAGGTGACCCTCCTTCACCCTTTGTCTTTACCCTAGTGGGTGATGTTCTGAGTAGAGTAGTAGGCTGTCAAAGGTGGATAGTATTACTCTTGTTAAAGTCTTTGAGGTGGGTGTAGAAGTCATTATCTCACTTCAAATTCGTAAATGACACCTTTTATCTCTGGAGGTGAATGAGGACTATGTTAAGACTTAAGAACCATAAGAGCGTTGTAAAGCGCTTTGAGATTGTCTCGGGTTTCAAAGTGAACTTGGAGAAAATCAACTTGTGGGCATCAATGTGGAAGACTGGAAGGTTAGTCCGTTGGCATCAATTCTGGTGATTCTCTATTCCTGAAATCGAATCAAATCTCAAATTTCTAAATTCTCATAATTGATTTTGCATCAAGAAACTGTATGAAAATAGTCAGGTTATGAAGAAGAAGAACCTATGTTGCACAGACATGGGTGTAGGTGTCGGATTCAGATACAACCTACAAGGTGTTAGACACAACATTCAAAAAAAGGTTTCGGCCATCGTAACAGTATCGGCCGAAACCATTACGTACGGGGCGTTACGTAACGATTTCGGTCGTTATGTTTTTTTTTTTGGTTAAAAAAATTCCAATAAATAGAAAAAAATAATAATAATGCAATAAATGAGTAAAAATATATTTCTAAAACCAATATGAAGCTCAAAATGTAAAAATAAGGAAATTAGATGGGTCGAGACTCCAGATAGGCAGGTACAAATATACAATGATACATATAGTCATACACATCTGCTAAGTGCTAAAGCCACATAGAATTACGGGGGAGCCAAGACCAAGAGCCTTGCTCTGCGACAGAGAAAGACGGCGACAGCACAAGTAGGCAGGACTGGAGCTCTTCTTCTACCGTTCTACAGGATTCTTGACTCTTTAATCTTTACTTGAGGGTATTAAGGATTGAGCCGTGAGAGGGTTTATAATTTATAAGACTTGGAGAGAAAATGAAATGAGAAAAGACTGACTCACCAACTCACAATCACGTGAAGTCTGAAGAAAGAAATGAGAAAAGACTCAAAAGACTCAAAGAGAAAATGAAATGACTAGTGTGTAAGAGTTCTCAACTTTTTTTTTGAAAATTTTGACCCTCCTTACTCCCTAGTGGGCCTAGTCCCTACTCCCTAGTACTGCAAAAAGCTTTACAAAAAAAAACCTGCAAAAGGCAAAAAAAAAACCCTACAAAAAGCATATTCCCCCGCACGTGCCGAGTCCTACGCCATTACCATTACGTAACAGGCGTTACACCCATTACATAATGGTATCGGGCGTTACAGTATTGGAAAAAATGTGTAGCGTCACAGTAACGGGTAACGGCGTTCACCAAAACCGTTACGTAACGGGTGTTACGTAATGGTTTCGGCGCTTTTTTAAACCATGGTTAGACACATCGAACCTCAAAAAACAAGATTCGGAAACATTGGAGGATATTTTAGTTTCTTTATTTTAAAAAATATTATACTTTAAATGTTCAAGCCAAGCTCAAACTTGGCCAAGCTCGGCTTAGCTTGGCTCGAATACACCCCTACATAGAATGAGTAGAAATACAAGAAAATATAAGATTAGAAATGAACGCATTGAAAGAATTCATAATGTTAGGCAACCAAGAATTGATAGATGCATAGAATGAGTGAAAAGACAAGAAAATATAAGATTAGAAATGAATGCATTTGAAAGAATCTGTAAGTAGCTCCAGCAACCAAGAAGGGATAGATGCATAGAATCAGTGGAAAGACAAGAAAATATATTATTAGAAATGAATGCATTTGAAAGAAACCATAAGTAGCTCCAGCAACCAAGAAGGGATAGATGCATAGAATGAGTAGAAAGATAAGAAAATATATTATTAGAAATGAATGCATTTAAAAGAATCCGTAAGAAGCTCCAACAGGTGATAAATAAGTGGAGTCGACTGATATGGTTTGTATATGTTTAATGAAAACCAATGATGGCACCAATGTTGAGTGAGTTGGTGCATGTTGAAGGCTCAAAAAGGATGGGGTGTCAAAAAGGACGTAGTGTCAAAAAGGACGAAGATTGAGATAATGATGAGCGATTTGATAGCATAATCTTTAACTGAAGTTATGGCGTTTGATATAATAGAATAATGAAATAAGATTCATGCTACTGACCCAAATAATTGGGATAAGGCACTGATGATGATTATGGTGGTGAGTAATTCTTCTCTTTGTTCAGTGTGAATATCATAACAATTTAGATGAAAAAGGGAAGAACTTTGTACCCACATGAATCTTGATCATCGATGGTTTAGCTAACATAATAATAAAATATATGCAAGAGATCAAATATGGATGAGCAAAAGAACAATTCAACGCATTATTTTCAGTTTTTTTTTTTTAGCTTTATTTTGTCCTAATTCAGAAAGAAATAACAGTAACTCTTCTAAGTCAAATTTTTCAGCTTTCAAGCAAATGAGAATCTCCATATATCATGTTTCCGCATGCATAAGAGCGCTTTCATTTGTGTTCAAGTCTCCTAGTATCCTTGTTGGATTTTTTATTATTGGTAAATCAAAGATTATACATAAAAATAAAAGAGAACAAGAGTACAAACAACCAAACTAGCACAAGGGATCACAAGACATGAACCCAACGGCTAAAGCAAGGAAAAGAAATAGGATACTGAAACAAGGTAAGAAAAGAGACATAATTTGGAACCAAGTAAGCCCCAAAAACCAAGAAGAAGACCAAAGTCCAACTTCTGGATCACATCAAAGCAATTAGATCCAGATTCTCAAAATCCCTTCTACGGAACACCAGTCCAGAATTAGACAACAAATCTCTGCACAAATACGCTGAGAAGAAGAGGCTCCATCATCAAAATCTCCCTGGATCCTCTTCTTCCAAACCTACCAAACAATCGCCCCAGAAGATAGGCCCATAGAATAAAGATAAGGGCCTCTAACCTCACTGAGAGCCAACAAGTGACCAAGATGAGAAGCCCTGAAAGGAATATGGGAAGACCCACACCACTCCCAATTGTTCAAGGAAGTGGCTCCTAGTTTTTTTTTTGGCAAAGTAGAATGATATACATATATATATGTGTGTGTGTGTGTGTGTGTGTGTGTGTGTGTGCGCGCTTAATGCAGATGATACAAGGCAAAGGGATCACAAAAGAGTAAGCCCATATAGGAAAAACTGACAAAAGAGAAGCAACAAAAATACAGTCAATAACTAGAAGGTGATCTAAGTTGAGAAGAACTCCAGTGGGTGGGTCATCACCATGACCGTAAGAATAAAAAGATAACCAACTCGAATCGTTGAATTCCTCTCTGCACTATGTCCAATAAATAAGAATCTGCTTGTTTCCAAAGGCATCATACCTAAAGTTCTTAAATCGTAATCGAATCGTAAAATCGTTTTAAGACTGATTCGATTCAAATCGTAAGATTCAATCCATTTTTTTAAAAATGCAAAAAATTATTTAATAAATCAAAAAAATAGAATAATATATTATCCAAAAGATTTCATACATATCTATTGATAAAAGAAAGTACTGATCATTCATTGCATACATAATATAAAAACGCGAATGAACTCCATAAAATGAAAAAAAAAAAAACAATATCATTGAAGATAAATCAACAAAAGGAAACTCATATAATCATGTTGTATGAGATCAAGTATCAAAAGACTTGTACAATTAAAAAGACTAATAAAATAAACTATCATGTTTTCCAAAAATCCAGCTCTATCATCTTTTCTTCCTCCCTTTTTTTTTTCCGTTTCACAACATGTTAGCAACAAACAAAAAACTCAATAGTGGTTTTGATATGTCCGTAATAAGGGGTTTTCTTGTTTTTTCTATCTTCTTCAATGACATAAAATGCCTTTAGAAAATCAAAAGAATACTTTTTTCTTTAAGTTTTGGTCCGTAAAAGGGGTTTCGTGCTCAAATCGCTTTAATCGAATGAATCGTACGATTTGAACTGCAAATCGTAAACAGAATTGCAAATCAAATGAGCTTTACCCAATTAAGATTTTCACCTCCGATTTGAATCGTTTTGCTTGGAATTCGAATCGAATCGTAAGATTTGAATCGCAAATCGCAATGATTTAACAACCATGATCATTCCAATGCCCTGGGGAGGAGAGAGCAAAATATTTGGGCTTCAAGATGAACCCCTACCGTTGACCAACAAAATTAGAAATTCTGAAAGGTACAAGGAAAGACCCGCCTAATCTCCTGCTGTGAATTGTGATAGATAGAATCTCTAAATCTTGAAAGCAAAGGGGCAATGCAACAATAGTTGGTCCATTGTTTCCTGCACTTTTAGGCACATGAAACAGCCGTTAGCCATCCTCCATCCTCTATGCATTAGATGAACACACGTGGCTCCTAGTTGGACTTGACTTGAACAACACATAGGATTTCCTTATGCTACTATGGAAAATTAATTGAGGGCACAATGTTAAGACAATTTCGCTCTCATCAATTCTTATTGTTTGGCCCCTTAGTAATGTAAAGCTTCCACACAAGGTGTCTCTCCTGCTTACAAATAACCCTTCTGCTCCTACTCCAACTTCAAAAAAATTCTCCTTATTTGAACCAGCTAATGGTACCATAATTCCATCGAATCCACCTTTAATCACCACATTGAAATCAGATATAGTTTTTTTTTCCTTTTTTAGTCCCATATGTTGTACAAATTCCAGGTCTAGTATCAGCTGAAGAGTATGTTAATTCTGACTAGGAACACAAACAAACGCAACCTATCAGCATCGCGTACAACATTCTTTTTACCATCCGGATCGTATGGTTACATTAATCCATCACTCGGAATTTTCACATAGGAGGTCTTCTAAATTGTACTCCATCACATGGTAGGTCCCAAAGATGTCCTCAAGCGTGCCAGAACAAAGATTGTACGGAATTCTGAGGGTTTACAAGGTGGGCACCAAGGATTTTGCGGCTCATTTAGTATTGATAAACTAATCAAATGACGAAATTTGTGCAATTCCAAGGGGATTTCGTCATATTATTTATCTCAATTTTGATAAAATCCTACTAACACCGACCCGAATCTCACAGATTTTACCAATTAATATCTAAATTTCGTCCATTTTTCCCAAACAAAACAACTCGTTTAAACTAAATTCCTAATGAGAAATGCTTTTTCATAAACAAGAGGATTGGTTCCAAACTTTCAACTGTATAGTCTGTATGTGATCTGTTCTTCTGTAGAAGAAATATTTAGCGAGATTGAAGAAAAAAAAAAAAAAACAGAGAGTGGAGAGGCACCTGTTGCTGTTTGGCGACTTGCTCTCTGAGCTTCCCCGCTTGTTTCCTCAGAGCATCCATAGAATCTACAACTTCAAAGCTCAAACGCACAAGAAACCAGATTGAAAGATGAAACAACTCTGAAAGAAGCTTTGAATCTCGATTCCAGATCTATCTACCAACTAATTCAAGAAGAAGTAAGAGCACCCTCTACAGAACAGCAGTCTTATCATATCTTGGCATGGCAAATGAACCCATAGCGTGCTCACACACGCCACTTTTTCCTTTGTACTTTGGGCTACAAAAGAAAGGCAGCAAATCCTCTCCGGTGATAACCGGATTTGGCAAATCCGGTTATCACCCCTAGAGGTCACCACGTGTCTCCTTTGACACCCATTAACCATGGGTAAGGTTCACCCACCTATTTTTGGTTTTTTTTTTTAAATAATAATTCTTTTTTTAAAATTAAAAAACTGTTTTTAATATTAAAAAAACTCTAAAAACAGTTTTTTACTTTTAGTAGGGTGTCAATCTCTTCATGGGATTCAGGGAATGATTCCAATACCTCCTCTAATTGGTACATTCACCGTCTCAGCATGAGGCAGGGGCGTGATTGATTTTTGACTTTAGAACAAAGAAAAAACAAGTTGTGATTACCTTTTGCTTTCGGTGGCCCAAGGTGATTGTTGGACTCTCTCAAATTATGGTTTCGAATATCATAAAGAAAAAAAAAAACCAGGAGAGAGATGGAGAGTAATCTTTTCTTAGTTGGGTATTTATCAATTTGGGGTTGATAAGAGGAATATCTTAGTCTTTTTTTTTTGTATGAGACACAAGGTTAGGCTGCAACCCTTAGTCAAGAGTTGAAATCAGTTAGAGTTTGGAGCGTGATGGCGAATGAGTTAGCCACTGAGGGGCCGTTTGTCATCGTTTCTTGGAAACCTTTTTTCTTTTTTTTTTATCGTGTGAACAAAAAAGGTATAAGCGCATTTGGCTACTCCTTTTTAGGGAATGGTTTTAAGAATTGTTCTATTTTATGTATAATTTTTTCTATTTTTGGCACAATTTTAACGGAACAAAAAAAAATCACTTTTCATAATCAATTCTAAGAAATGCGTTTAAAACGAACAAGATAAGTGTGAAAATAGAGGAGATAGAAGGGACATAATAAATTTTTAGATATTTTATCACACTTATAAATGTGTTGATGAATATAATTATATTTAATACCTACAATAATCTTTTTTTTTTGTCCAAACATAATTCTGTTAATTTTTTTCTTCATGATCGATTCTGATTGACAGTTATCAAATATATTCATAACACAAAATTAATTATAAGAATCGAAACATATAAGAATTAATTATCTTTTAAAATGAGAGAATGGCCAAAATTGATGCCAAATGACCCGTAAGTAACACACTAAAAAAAAATAAAAAATTTGACAAGTCTACATGGGTTTGAACCCAAGTCTTGGTTTCAACCTCCAATGACTTAAACAACTTAGCAAGCTGCACCTCCTTTGTCTTTGTCAGATGTAATTTCACTAATTTCATCATTGCCTTTTTGATTACACACCAGGGCTTTGTTCCAGTGGTAGTGTATCCCCTGTTTTGGAGGGAGGTACTGGGTTCCATTCCCGAGAGGGTGGGAGTTTGTATATACTCTCCACCTGCCCACTAACTGAACATATACTAACACCTAACTGGCATTGCGGCGTAAACGCATATCTCGAACCAAAAAAAAACTTATTTTGATTGTACCTTAGGATCTTCCAATACTTATTACATGGTGACATTAATCTTCCTAAGACAGGCTGGATAAAAGAATAGATAGTTAAATGAAAGAAGGAACCAATGTTATCAATTTATCTTTTTTAATGGACAATCTGCATCAAGGTTTTAAATCGCCTTTATGTCGGCAACTTCGGTCTTCAAATGAAATCAGAAAATTTCAAAAATTTTGGATTTCTTGATAAACTTTTGAAATATATTTTTTTTAATATTTTTAAAATTAAAATTTTCACAATTTTTATCAATATTTCACAAATTTTCAAAAAATAACGACTGAAATAATACTTTTAAAAAATGTAATATGTTTATATATATATATATATATATATATATATATATATATATATATATATATATATATATATATATATATATATATTTGTGTTTTTGAAATTTCATGGAAATTTTGATTTTAAAAAATTAGAATATTTCGATATATCTCACTATTTTGTTAAAATATAATTTAAAAAATAATTTTTTAAAATTTCAGCCGAAATGAGTTAAAACGAAATATTAGTCATTTCAGTTACATAAGGTAGAACCGAAATCATAATTTCACAAAATTTAAATGGAATTTTAAACCTTGATCTGCATTGGTGGCTAGCGATTTTGGACCCAAGTCATTTTTGGAGGTTTAACGTGAACACTACATATGTACATCTAGGGGTGTATTCTAACCTAGCCAGCTGGAAGAATCGACTCAGTTCTACATGAGCTCAGCTTGGCTTGACATATTTTATATTATCATAATATTATTTAATATAATAAATAATATTTTAATATTATAAAATAATGTACTTATAATATTAATATACTACTTATAATAGAAATTTTTAAAAATAATATATCAATATATATATATATATATATATATCATTTATGCTTCAAGTCTAGCTCGTTTCAAGCTTTGAATCAATTCGAGCAAATGGATAAATTGTGTGTCAGGGGGAAATAGGACTTTCATGAAAATCCCTATTGGCTTATGACATTTAGGATCCCCTAAGTCTTTAAGGATTAGGAATACTCCTTTTTTAAAAAAAAATAAAAAATTCGAAGAATACTCCTTTCTTTGATGACAATACTGTTGTAGATTTTTTAAAATAAAATTTTGTGTTTATTTTAATTAAAAATCCCTAACCAGTTATAGAATACCCATTAAGCCTATAATTTATTTTCCTGTAAAGCTTTTAAGATTTTAATCAAACTCTTTATATTCTAAACACTTTTTGAGTTCATGAAGAGTTATTTCTTCATTCATTGGGGTCTTAAAAGACCATTTCTCTCTTCCTATAAGAGTGACATTCATTTTCTCTTGGTAAGAAGAAAAGAAAACATTATTTCTTTGAGATATAGAGAAAGAAAAAATACAGATTTTTGGATGCTCTCTTCTATTACATTGTTTTAATCATTTTGAGATTTTGGTTACGAATAATGTTGAGTTCGTTGACCACCGGTTAGTGGTGCTCTCTACCAACGAATTGAGACTGCTGAATCTTGGGGGTGTCCGTCAGAGACCTGTAAGCACCGGAGTAGGGGCGTTAATCACCTTAAGGACAGTGTGTTCAACACGTGCTTCGGTCTCCATTTTGATAAGTGATCTAACTTTTATTTTTAATTTATTATTGCCGGATTTGAGCTTCTCTACTGCTGCATTTGAATATTTAGTTAATGACAAATTCAAGTAAATTGAATATACTTTCTATTAGAATTATAGTGCTATTTATGTTCGTTTTTTATTTATCATTTTTTTTTTCCAACAATCTTAAGGTGATTAAATTGAGCACTATAAATTATGAATATGTGAAAAAAAAATCATCATTCGATTTGCCGAAAAACAATTGTGCTTGTAAAATTTTGTGATTAAAAGGTCCAACGAAAAATGGTGTACCTGGCGTTGTAAAGGGGAGAAATTCTGCTATGAATGCGGTGGAAAAGTGGGATCAATCTTCTGATAGACCTTTAAAGGATGAGGTTTTAGTTGCAAATCTAAGCCATCCATAGGTATAACGTGTAACCTCCACTTTTATTTAAAGTGGTTAGATATTTTCCAAAACCATCTCAAGCCACTGAAGCATGTTACTTGTAATACAAGTCAAACCAAGCAAAGTCATTCTTGGCAGTCGCGATTTGAGACCGGGGCTCAAGCGTGGGTGTAGGTGCCCAATTGGAGGATGGATAAACACAAATTTGTTAGGTGAGAGAGATTAGGAAACGGTCATGGAGGTAGAGAGATAAATGTTAAAGGTGAAAAGAAGCGATACGTATAAGGTTATTATTTGGTGTTGAGCTCATACACAATTTTAGTGTATAAGCTTTATCGAATTGGGATGGTGTTTTGGATTCCCTTGTACACAGTTAATGATTGTAGTCTTAAGGGTGTTTTGGATTCCCTTGTACACAGTTAATGATTGTAGTCCGAAGGGTGTGCACTTTAAAAGCCGTTCCAAGTGGAGCCTAACCGAGCCAAAGGAGGCCTTTGCTGTTTTAGAATATGATATGGTGTGGATTATACATATAGTATTACATGTATTGTCCATGCATTTACTGTGATACCGGGTTCGTTATAAATCCGATTTCAGATCCGAATGAGCCAACGTGCTCCTAGAGATGTGGAGAACACAATAGCGGATGAGTTGCAGTTCAGATGATCTGGAGTTACACACACATATTGGTAACACTCCAAATAAACGGTCAAAGTTCTGAAAACCCTTTTTTTTTATTATTATCAATTGATTACTTATGGAATTGTATGCTATGTTTTACAATCATATTTGATTCTATGACTTGATAAATACACTAGCTATAAATAGTTGAGCACAGGTAAGAGAGTAAAACTGAGTCTTTATGAAATATGGAAAGTTAAATAACCTAGTTTAAATTATTTTAAGATATGAGATTATTTAGCTATGTCATGATAAGACTAAATAATCGTAAAACAAAAAAATTAGGATATGATTAAGGAGATATGTCTTTATTGTCTTTACCATAAACAATAAAGCATATATATATAAAAATTAAAATTAGATCTTGATAATAATGTGATAACAAAATTAAGGAAAGCTGAAAAATCTTTTCATTTCAATTCTAATTATGGTAGGGATTTAAAAAAAAAAATTCTAAGGTCTAAATGGAACTAGTATTTATAATCCTAGTGTACATTTATCTTCAAATGAATGAGATAATGTAAGGTAGAATGGAATACCAGAAAAATGGGTAATTTGTCTATATATACAATATTGAGGCGATGCACTGTACGAGAATAGCATTCTCCAAGTTTCTTCCTATAGTGTGGATAATGCATAAAATATGTGACGTTTAAAGGTTGAGGATTTTCTCTTAATGAGATCTATAACTCTTCTAATTGAGATATATGATCATATAGATATCCTTGATAGACTCACCTATAGAATTGTATGTTAAGGAAACATACAAGAGATAATGTATCTTAACTAGAATATTGAGCATATGCACTCAATTTTGTATATTAGTTTTCTACTTGATGTGACGCGTTAAATACCTAGTGCAAGACAAGTCATGTTGAGCCAAATTGAGCTATAAGCATGTTTATTCTTAAATTGAATATTGTGTAAAACAAATACAAAACCTCCATATAACACCATATGTTTTGAGGTATGTCTTTACTATTATAATGAGAGAAGGAGGGATAGATCGAATTTTTAGAACATGACTCTAACTACCCTTAATTTTATTTTATCTTATTCTACTACCACTAGACTTAAGGGTATGATAGTCATTTAAACCCTAATAACTACCCACTAACCTCTTAAATCATGTTCCTCTTTTCTCTCACGTATATCTCTTGGTTCACAACTACTTTTGAAATTCAAAAACAAACACTTAAGGGTATGATAATCATTTAAACCTTAACTACCCACTAACCTCTTAAATCATGTTCCTCTTTTCTCTCCCGTATCTCTCTTGGTTCAAAACTATTTTTGAAGGATAATGCTACCAACACTTTCTTTTAAGACTCACTCTCTTTTTAATTAGAGAGTGTTAGTGGAAAACACGTGATATTTGGAATTCAAAAATCCTCTATTCCCTGGATTTACAAATATTTATTCCTGACTTTTATATTTTATTAGAATCAATTGAGAACACTCGAGTCATTGGACTACAACGAATTTTTTTGGGTCACTAGAGTGTAGGAGTTTTTTTGGTGAGTATATTTTACTGGAATCAATTGAGCACACTCAAGTCATTGGACTGCAACCAATTTTTTTGGGTCACTAGAGTGAAGGAGTTTTTGCGGTGAGTTATTTTCATTATCTTAATCAATCAAATTTTTTATACAACTTTTTTTTCTTCAACAATTTTCTGCTACTTTTACTTTACTACAATAAGAATTTGGTTACTATAACTTCGTTACAGGATCAAATGCACGCACAGAAGTTTTTCATGATCTGTAAAACATAAAAAAAAAAATAACTACACAATATTTATTTTTTGGGGTTTACCCACGATTTACCCATCACCGGTGTTCGGGGTGAATCACCGGTGTATTACCGGTGATCGGGATGAAGCATGCTTAGCAAATACATATTCCTATCATGATATTTTTATCAATCCCTCAAATCCTTTGCTTCTTTTGTCATTAAATAGTCACAGGAAAACCCCCCGGCCCCGGAACAAAAAAAAAACGGTGGTTTAGCATGTTATGTACCTACCTAGATACATAACATCACATACTGGATCATATGCATGCACAGGGGCTTTCAAGGTCTTCAAAAAAAAAAAAAAAACTACAAAATTGAGTATGGAAACGAAAGGGGTTGAACGTTAAGTCGTGGTTAACTGTGGTTAGAGTAGTGTTTGAGTATATGATTTAAAAAAAAAAATTTAATGTGGTTAGAAAATTTAACCTTGGTTAGAACAAAATTATTCAAAAAAAATTTCATTGCTTTTAAAAATTGTTTAAGAAATATTAAAAATGGAAATGTTATGCTTATTTTTTCAAATGCATGAAATCCTTTAAAGTTAAAATCAACAAAGGGTACACATATGTTAACACCATAGTTTAAAAAAATTAATTTAAGATTTTCATATTATTTTAATGTTTTTTTCCTAACAACGGTTAACAAATATTAATATTTAGCTCTAAAAAACAAAGGATAGGTGGGTGAACCTTAACCAGAATTAAGTGGTGTCTAGAGGGACATGTGACACTCACAGCGGCATAACTGGACTCCCTCGAGTCCAGTTATACCAGTAGAGGATTTTAGTCCTTTTTAAAAAGGGTTTCAAAATTGTTTAAAATAATTAAAAATTGAGATGTTATGTGTATATTTTCACATGAATGCAATCCTCTATGATGAAATGAAGCAAAGGATTCGTATAGAGTTAAAAACGTGGTTAGAAAATTTTATTTTAAGATTTTGCTATTATTTTAATATTTTTCCTAACCACAGTTTAAACAATTAATATTTTTTCAAAAAACAAGAATAAGTGGGTGAACCCTAGAGGTGTGTGAACCTTACCCAAGTTAAATGGTGTCAAAAAGGACATGTGGCGACCATAGGGGCATAACCGGACTCGAGTTATAATTGTAGGGATTTCATTCCTTTTTCAAAAGGGGTTTTAAAAGTATTTAGTTTTTTTTTATCAAAATATATAAAAATTGGAGACATTTTGGGTATTCTTTGAAACATGATTAAAAGTGTTTAAGAATTGTTTAACAAAATTTAAAATTTAAAAGAAGAAGTTGACATTGTTATTACGATCTCAAAAACTTATTTCCAAAAACTCAACTTTTTAAAAATATTTCAAAAATTCGAGAAAATTCCTGAAATTTTCGGCAAATATGGTTAGCTATAATGTTTAAATTACTTAAATTACCAATGATGTCAAGTTTACTTTGTTTGAGAAATTTTCATATCCCATTAATTTAACCAAATATGTTATTAGTTTCACTGAAGTTGATTTTATTTTCCTACTCTTTTGTTAAATTTGAGTCTCAGAATATTCCGTTCCTAAGCTTCATATCAAAGTGTAATGATTCGGTCTGGTATGTAGGCTTTTTTTTGTGGTTAAAGTAGACTTCTTAAATTGGTTAGTATAGTTTATCAATTTTATATTAATTTCAGAATTCCTTATGGTTAACTATAATCTTAGAATTACGGAAATTACCTATGATTTCATGCTTACTGTGTTTGAGAAATCTTCATATCCCATAAATTTTATTGAATCTATTATTTATAGTTACGAATTACTTACATTCATAACAAAGATTTAGCTTCTCTAGTACTAATATGTTTGTTTGTCAAATTAAGTATGTTTATTTGTTAGGCAATTACTATATGATTGTATCCACATCAATAACAATGGTAGATTCGGTATACTTACCTTCTGATAATAAGATTAAAATAATTAGTTACATTGAATTATATATTTATTACTGTGTTAGAAGACACTAGCATATCATCAAATCAAATTTCGAGATGTTTTATTGTATTGCATTTCACATGTATTCAAATTAATATTTTTTCATTATGCCCGTGTCTATATTTTTTCTTTACAATCATTAAAACAGTTCACTCACATGCATCGCACGTGCATTCCGCTAATTGTTGATAAATGATGATTGATTTAAAGGTGATTTGATAACGTGCTTTGATTGTTATACACTTTGAATTATGTGGTTGAATTAACCTATGTGGTTAGTGAAATATTTATCATGTGCTCTCTTAAAGAAACTCATTATAAACATTGGATTTATTATATAATATTTGAAACCGTGAGGGTGTTTTACATAAAGCAATGTAATAAAATATTTGTTTATATGTCAAAAATATTATATGAGAACAAACCTATAGTTTATTTATAACCTAGAGTTATGAGAATTATATGTCAAATGTAGAAGCAAATGTAATGTTGGGTTGAAATAACATGAGTTTATATATTTGAGGATAAATTATTATCTCAATAAGATTAAAATTTCATGTTGATTTATTCACCTTTGTTGGTAGGGATATCTCTCGTAAATCATCCAAGCAGACAAGCTAACTCATTCCACTATAGAGCTCAAGTTTGACGATTGTAGAGAGGAAATGTAAGAAGTTGTATGGCTTAGAATCTTATTTGTTGTATGACACAAAACTAAGAATAAGATCTAAGTTGGCAAAAAATTATATCGATATTGAGGATCCTGACATATACATCAGATGAAGTATTGTGTTAATCATTTTACAATTGAATACCATGTAGATGGTTATACTGTAGATAATTATCTTGCAGACGATTATCCTACAGATAATTAGATAATTACTCTAGGAGAGAGTAATTGTAATTCATATTCATTAATTCAGTGGACTAGATAGTAAATAAACTTGAGGTTTATAGGCAGTATGATTTATACCATGAATTGTATTATACCTATAAAACATGTGATATAGGTAAATTCAGTAGATCTACTTGTAACTCAGAACTAGATCTCCGGGATACTTTAATTAGGGTGTTAAGAAATCTGAAATATAATCCAAATTATTGTCTTAAACTATATTGAGTATTTTGTTGTATTAGAAAGATACAACGATGCAACTATATTGAGTATCCCGTTATATTAGAAAGATATAACGATGCAAATTAGATTTCAGATTCAAAAGAATCTAAGTCCATGAGTGGATATGTGTTTACTCTTGGAAGAGGTGCAGTGTCATAAAAATATATTGAACAGACCTGTATAGTCCGATTCATGATGGAATCGAAGTTCATAACTTTAGATAAAACTAGAGAAGAAACTGAATGATTAAGAACATTGTTGGTAAATATACCACTTTGGATTTAGCCAATACCAGCTATCTTAATATATTGTGTTAGCCAAGCTGCTATAGCTAGAGCTAAAAATATATCATACAATGAGAAATCCTGACGTATATGTTGAAGGCATAATTCGATTAAGGAATTACTTAACAATTGAATTATTGTACTTGATTTTGTGAGGTCAAAACAAAATATTGCAGATCCGTTGACCAAATGATTAACTAGTGAGCTAATTTACAATACATCGAGGGGGATGGGGCTAAAGTCTATTGAAATATCATCACCTACAACGGTAACCCAACCTAAGTGATTGGAGATTCCAAAATCTAGGTTCAATGAAAAAATAAGTTGTTGAGTGGTTTTGTGAGAGCACTAACTAGGAGGCAACTCATATCTCATCCCTATGGTTTAATAGTGCTATCTGTAATGAAAATATGATGAGTCTTAGACTCTTAATGCCATCTATAGCTGATTCTCAGTGGGGTGTATAATTACAGAACATCCTTGATAGAGACACCTATATGAGTGTGGAAGTGAGACCACTTCCTATGAAAATTTAGGCTGATTCTCTAGAGCGCTCATGAATGCTGGGATATAGCACATGACCGATAACATGCACAACCGATAGAACTCAACAAAATTTTTAGTGTTTCTGTGTATGTGATGTGTTGTCTTGGTCATGGGAAAAAGGGATTGGTTCAAGACTATGTTCACCAATTCCTTCATGCACCCAACATGTTTACACTAAGTTAAGGTTCAAGTCCAAAAGACACCTTAGCCCATTACACGAGAGCTTCTTTAAACCAAAATTTTGTTTTATGTGGGGGATTGTTTTAGATTTTTTAAAATAAAATTTTGTGTTTAATTTAATTAATAATCCCTAATCAGTTATGGAATACTCATTAAGCCTATAATTTATTTTCTATTAAAGCTTTTATGATTTGAATCAAACTTTTTATATTCTAAACGGTTTTTGAGTTTATGGAGAGTTATTTCTTTATTCATTAGGGTCTTAAAAGACTATTTATCTCTTCCAATAAGAGAGACATTCATTTTCTATTGGTAATAAGAAAATAAAACATTATTTCTTTGAGATATAGAGAAAAAAAAATAAAGATTTTCAGATGCTCTCTTCTAGTACATTGTTAGTCTCCTTTTGAGATTTTGGTTACGAATACTGTCGAGTTTGATGTAACCGCCGGTTAGTGAGTGCTCTCTACTGACGGATTAAGACGGTTGAATCCTAGGGGTGTCTGTCAGAGACTTGTAAGCATCGGAGCATGGGCGTTAATCACCTTGAGGACAACATGTTCAACACGTGCCTCGATCTCCATTCTGATAAGTAATCTAATATTTATTTTCAATTTATTGTTGTCGAATTTGAGCTTCTTTACTGCTGCATTTGAGTAGTTAGTTAATGAAAAATTCAAGGAAATTGAGTATACTTACTATTAGAATTATAGTGTTATTTATCGAATTTTTCCAACAAATACTCATAGATGTAGAGAGTGAAAGCTTATCAATCTTTCTATGAATGCCCCCATTAGTTTATAACATCTAGCAATTTCCCTTTTTTTTCTTAGGTTTATAGACACATTTTTTTTTGGTGAAAAAACAATTAATCTGTAAGGGTTAAATATTGTTAACTAGAATTACCGTTTAATTCTAAAAACCCAGAATTAGTAATTACTACTATTTTCAATTAACTAACGCATGCCCCCTACTAAAAAATCATGGTTCTGCCCCAGATCTTAACCACTACTAAAGGGTGTTAAATTTATTTATTTTGTTTTTTTTTTAAACAAAGGTTAAATGGTTTCACCCTACTAGTGGCTGAATCATAACCACAATTAAGGGGTGTTAAAAAGGGGGACACAATATGAGTTTAGGTTAAGATTCAACTACCCCTAGGGTCAAACGATCGAGAAAAAAAATAACCTTAAGGGTTATTGAATCTTACCCAAAGTTAAGGGGTGGTAATTTTTTGTAAACCAATGTGAGATGATTTAACCCTAGGATTGGGTGAATCTTACCCATGGTTAAGATTCATCCAATGCTAGGGTTAAAACATCTAACATTGGTTAAGAAAACAATATTAAAGGGGCAACTGTCCCCATGACTATGGACAGTAAATGACCAACAGTGGCACTGCTCCAATTCCTATGCTTTTCCATAGGGTAAAAACCAAATTCTATTTTTTTTCAACCCCACAACTACGGTTAGTATTTAACCACAATTAAATAGGGAGTCAAAGGGACACATTTTCGCCTGTGTGCAGGATTGTAGGCTATGATCCTTTCTCTGTGGGTATTTAGGCTGTGATTGATTAATTTACCATTGTGGCTGTGATTGGTCCTTTCTCTATGGCACTGCGCGCACAAAGAGAGAGAGAGAGAGCAGCATCTCTACGGCGGCAACTATGGCAGCGAGAGGTGGTCGGAGGTGAGAAACAACAACGACGATAGGAGAGATTCGAAACCGGAGGAAAAAAGTGGTTTTTGCGGGGGCTGGAATTGTTTTTGTAGTACTGATTTTCAAAGATGAATATATTTCTATCTCTAATGCTCTTTTAAGATTAGTCTATCTTTATACACATCAGTGACGAAAATTTTCCGTCCCTTAATTTTATTCTTTTTAGTGACAGGTTATTTCCGTCTCTATACTTTATTAAAAAAAATTGAATAAGTGTCGAAATACCGATTAAATAAGATCGACAGCTCATCAGGTACTTACCCACTATCCTGTTTATTTAATGAAGAAGACGAATCCAAAGAGAGATCGAGGAAGGCACGACAGAAGCGGGTAAAAACCTGGAAGATGTGGCAGCCTCCAACGCAGTTAGTAACAAATACTCTCGAATCTTCTATGGGCTTTGCGAGTGAGATTGTGCAAGCAAAGGGATATATGATGCTGGATGAGTATCTGTTGGGTGTGCGTCTCTTGGGATTGAACCTCTTATTAGCATTTTCTAAGTCTCTAATCCAGGTTAACATTAACAAAACTTGTGTGTTTCCATTTATTGTGTGTATCGAGTATGAAATTTCCTATCCAGTTCTAGGGCAGAGGATTTGCTACCCATCTTCCTATCCAAACATAGGACAGAACCAGTGGCCATGGCATCAGGTACAACAGAAGTAGTTGTGCCAATATAAAAGGCCTTAGCAGCCACCAAATAGCTACTTGAGGATCCACATGCATGCAGCTTACATCAATCTACCCTTATGGAGGAGGGGACCAAGAAATCATAATTGTGTGTGGTCGAGCTGTGGTGGAGAGGGGTTGTAAGAAGTCATTTAGCATTGAACAAAATGGGCCAGGCAATTGAGTTGCAACTAGATGCAATGAACTATATTGCTTCAACTATTAATTGCCTAGAATCAACAAATTGACGTTGACATTGGGGGTCCGTTCTTTTGGGTTTATAAAAATCTATGATTTTTGAATTATTCATGAGTAGGTGTTCGGTGGTAAAAAAATGGAAAACATTTGTTTGATGATATCCCTGGCCGCACATTTTCAGTTGTTTCATAATACTTGAAGCAATGTCTGTGTATTTTTACATTTGTTGATTATTTAACTAGCATTTCCTTAATAACATCTCTTAGAATATTCAGTTATTTATTTCTTTTGCTTCTAAAAATTGCTCTTAGAAAATTGGGTTATTTATTTGTTTTTGTTCTGAATATTTAGTATCATATAGTTTAATTTGGACATCTTAATGGAGAAGGATAAACATATTGCTTTGTATATGTTTGAAGCGCGGTTAAAGTCTTGAATGGAAATCATTGTTTTTG
This sequence comes from Tetracentron sinense, assembly GCA_015143295.1. Lineage (NCBI taxonomy): Eukaryota > Viridiplantae > Streptophyta > Magnoliopsida > Trochodendrales > Trochodendraceae > Tetracentron > Tetracentron sinense. The sequence goes on along the minus strand of CM026551.1, from coordinate 48,595,248 downwards.
GATGATAGTTTTCACTTTAAATAGTGTTCGCATCAACCCACTCATAATTTTTCCCATACGGACACTAGGGTAAGTCGAGGAACCAGAGTTGAACACACGACCACAGGGAGCAAACCCAGGACGCTAGCCAGCCCAAACTCCTGGTGCAAATCTACTTCAACGTGTCGTAGATTATGGCCCTATCACTTCAATTGTGTGCCCTTATTATCTCCCACCCTTTCGCTCACTAACATAACACAATTCTATATGTTATTTCTTATTCCAATCTTTATTTCTATGATGAATTACTTTTTTAAAAATTATTCTAATCTCCACCCTTCTGTATCCCAAATCAATATCTAGATATGTATGTTATTAACGTATTATTTATAGAATTGAAATTTGTTTCATTTTTCAACCATGAATAAAGTTTAACTCTCATGGTCATTTATGTGGTATTTGTTATTTTCATTTTGATCACACACTTGTGCATCGCACAAGGTCTTTGCTAGTATATATATATATATATGTAGGGGAATGTTACTGTCCACCAAGACTAGTGATGTAGAACTCTGGAACCGAGTTCACTATATGATGAACAGTGTCAGTAAATAATGCCCTTATATGGGGTGTGTAAAGGCCTAAGGCCTTTCATTGTGTTCTTGGTATGAAGGTGAGTCAAGTGAAGGATTTTAGGCAAGTGTGTTGAGTCTCAAAAAGAGAGTATAAGTATACTCTAAGTGGGTAAAAGCAAGGGTATAAAATACCCTAACCGTTTAATGGGTTGTAAGTAAATGGTGCTAGTGCGCAAGGCATAAAGAGTCCGGGGCCTCTTATGCATATTGGTGTGAATTCAACGATCACTTAAACTCTGGAAAACGATTTATGAGGTGTGAGTGGGGTGTTGGATCCAAAGGAAAAGAGTGTGAAAGCACTCGAAATGTTTTAGGTGTTGAAGAGGTATGTTTTGGCATTATCCTCAACTTTATGAAGCTCTAGTTTAGTCACCGTTTATCAGAATAGAGTGATTCTTGAATTTTTGAGAAGGTATTGGAACCCTCTTTAAGGCTCATGTTTACCATTTTTATTGATTTTGAGTCGGGATTGAGTTAAAAATTGGATTTCCAAAACCGAGTCTGTAGCAAATTTGGGTTTATGAAATCCATTTCCAGATCAGTTATCTTTGCTTTAAATCGTCAAAATCCGATAAGGGAGTCAAAAGTTATGGCTGAAATACGAAAGTGCAAAAATCTAGAAAACTCATTGTCAAAATTACAAATGATTGTAACGGCACTACGAACGATCGTAGAGTTGCTACGATCGATTGTAAAGCCCTAGAAATGCTGAAAACCTTTTGGGCAACCTATGATTGATCGTAGGAAGCCTAAGAATGATCGTAGGCGCACGAAACAATTTTTTTGGGTGTGTGATTTTTGGTGTTTTCACCCCTTGACCTATAAATAGGAGATCTTTTTGGGGGTTTTGGGTAAACCTAAACCTAAGGAATATCTAGAAGGGATTTGGGAGAAAAAGAGGAGGAAATCTAGGGTTCCAAAAGAGGGGTTTTGGATTGAAGATCAAGTGGAGCCTAATCAAGGTTTGGGGATCTTCTAAATGCCTGGATCTCGCTACCACGCGCCATTGGAGCTTGGATTTCCATCCTCAAGCTTGAGTTTCTCTTCTACAAGCTTCCTCAAGATTTTTCAAGCCTTAGATCAAAGAGATTTTATCCTCTAAGGTAACTATACTTCACTAGCTAGTTTGTCATAAATTATATTGTAAATCAAGATAAAAGTGAGATTTTGTTATAAACCATATTGTAAATCAAGATAAAAGTGGGATTTGTGATGTGAATTATATTGTGATGTTTCTATGCCTTAGACTAAAGAATGAAAAATGCATATTATTATTCCAAGATGAAAAACATGTTAAAATACAAAATTGAAGAGGAAAACTATATGTTTCGATGAAATAGAATTATGTGAATTATGTGTATATGGGCTATTGCTATGGATAAAAATGTGAAATATGAGATATATGTAAAGTGTTTCTTTTATCTACCATGCTACTCACAATTGCTCATGTGCGCGTGTATTATGTGATCGAGATTTTCCATACATGTATGTGTAAAGCAAGTGAATTTTAAGTGGGTGTATAGGAGGATACTAATGGATTCCACTCCTTGTAGGGTGGACATTAGTCATTCGGCCTCAAAGAGAAACGATATATGCAAATATACCAATATGGAGAATACTAGTGGACTCCACTCCTTGTAAGATGGGCATTAGTCATTCGGTCCTAAAGAGAAACGATATGTGCAAAGATACTAATAAAGAGGTTAATGATTCATGTGTATGTGTACGTGGGATGTAGCTAATAGACTCTACTTCTTGTAGGGTAGACATTAGTGCTAATGGACTCTACTCCTTTTAGGATAGGCATTGGTCAAGTGCAAGTGTATGCTAGTGACCTCTACTCCTTGTAGGGTAGGTATTAGTCATGCGCAAGTGTACTTTCCCACAAAAAGATATGTGTAAAATCCATGGACTTAGGTGTATGTGAGATGGAGCTAATGGAAGTGCAAGTGTACGCTAGTGGCCTCTACTCCTTGTAGGGTAGGCATTAGTCACGTGCAAGTGTACTTTCCCACAAAAAGATATGTGCAAAATCCATGGACTCAGGTGTATGTGAGATGGAGCTAATGGAAGTGCAAGTGTACACTAGTGGCCTCTACTCCGGGTAGGCATTAGTCTCGTGCAAGTGTACTCTCCTACAAAAAGATATGTGTGAAAAGTCATGTGAAAACGATATGTGAAAAGAATATATGTTTTGCAAAGTATCACACACGTGTATTTAAAAAGAAGTTTTTCCGTATGTGTTTCAGTGCATGTGTACTTTATGAACTGCCTATATGAAATCATGTGATACTACGATATATTATTTAGTGGTTTGTAAACACTAAGTATTTCATGCTCAGCCGAAATTGTTACTTCGGTAGGTCGTGTTGATGAGCGTGTTCCTGAGCCTTGGATTGAAGAGGAGTATTTCGAGCCAGAGCCCATCGTGGATCATCATCATCAGGATGATAGAGCACTAGATATGCGACCTTATTTAGATTATTGGTGAGAAAGAGATTACGTAGTATTTTGGTAGGTGGGCTTGTCTACTTTTGTTTTGGTTTTATTATTGGACAAACTTGGAATTTAGTTATATGTATAGAAAGAAAAATTGAGTTCATGGTTTCGTTTCTGCAATTATTTCATTTCCACTATAGTGTGTCTTGTACATTTTGCCAGACGGTTGACAGATTATGACAATAATGTCTAAATTCTCACCTAACTCTTAGGGGGAATTTTGGAGTGTTACAAGTGAACTTGGTAACGTTTACTGGTCCTTTTTACCAAATGTATTAAATCTCATTCTATTAAATATAAGAATAATTTGGTATTTTAACATTGGGCTAATTAATTAAATCGGGATCGAGACAAAAAATACAAGAAATGTTAAATTGTATTTCTTCTCTTATGCATTTAATGATTTGTCCCATGTGAAAAATTCTAAGTTTACTAATCTTGGTGAGCACGGGTATCCCACTCCTCCCCCGCCCAACAACACATGAGTCCTGGTAATATTCATGAGAACACCTTTAAAGAAAGCACATAAATAGAACATATGAATAACTTTAATATATGATAAAATAAGAGAGTAGATTGAATATTTCATGAATATCAATTATGTAACTAGTCAAAAGGAGTGAGTTAAAATAAGTTGATGAATGATGAGGAAATGCAAACAAATGATTCAGACCTAGACACCGAGAAAATATTTAATAATGCACGTTTTGATTGAAGTTATGATGACTCCAAATATAGATAGTGATTTAAAGGTTAACACAATACACACGGACCAACACATTTCACAAACAGGTGTTACCTAGCCTTGACCTTTGGACGGTTGGTGTTATCCAATTAGTCTCACATCGGTTAGCAATGTCTAACCTTTCTCTTATCTTAAATAAGACCCTTTTGATAAGATGTGTTTGGATTATATTTGCAATGGTCTGTGTGTTGTGTTAATCTTCAACCGAAAAATATAGATAGTAAAAAAATATTTAATAATGCATGTTTTGATTAAAGTTATGATTTTTTATAGAATGAAATGTTTTTCCTTTGTTAAAAGGCAATTATATTGTGATAGAGAGAGAATTACAGACCCAAAAAATGGGGGGATGGAGCTCCCAAGCGTCCCTGAGAATGACAAACAAAAGATCGATTGAAGAGATGTGAACTCTCGTTTAGAGCTTGTTGTGTCAAAAGGTGAGCAAATATGTTGGCTTGTTTGAAGATGAAATTAAACGAGTTCCTTTGTTGACTCCAAATCTTTGAAGTAAAGTAGTGACAATTATGGTGGATGCAACACTAATAATAGGTAGAATATGCAATTCAAAAACCTCTCCAAAGTTGGACTAAATTTCTAAATTGTCAAAAACCAAAGTGGATACCCTAAATATCATAAATAGAAGTGATATTTGTAAAGAAAACTTAACTAATAAATGGTGGTGTTAGGCGTACCCACTGTTTGATGCCAATTCGGCAATACCTCATTAAAAAGTTTCCTTCTATTTTGAAATTTATCATCTTTCTATATATGTGCACCCCATAGTCTTAATCCCCTTCTTTTCCATTTACCATCTCACTTCCATGCGTCATCACCTCTCCCACATTATTAGGCTGTTGCTATCACCTACTTTTCTTTCGAAATAAATGATGAGTTTCAAAGTAGAAGAGCTTAATAATGAGGTTTTTCAAATGTTTTAGATTCTCTTTATTTAATCAATCGATTAGGTGTTGGGAATTACAGTTTTCTGTAAAATAATTTTTTATTATTTAAGGTTTTCTTCATTTAATAGCCAAATGAATGGATAAAATTAGAAAAAAGTATTTAAGTATTGAAATTATTGCACACAATCTTATTAGGTTTGCATTATACGTTAATGCACACCTCTTAAATAATACCTAACCCATAAACGCCCTATGAGATGGTCATAATTAACCATCTAATTTAACATGTGGTTAAATAATGCCTAGCTAATAAATGTACTATGAATTAGTCATAACCACTTGTAGACTATTAACCTACTTAAGAGAAACCCTCGGGGTGTAGCCTAGTGGTTGAAGGAGAACCGTATACCGGGAGGTCTCGAGATCGATTATGGGTTTCCCTCAATATCGGATGTATGGGTTGAGGCTTCACCTATGCATCACATGAGTCTGAGTAGGCCCAGGATACCCATTTTTACCAAAAAAAAAACACTACTTAGAGAAATGATAAGGATGAAGAGTTAGGTAATAATGTCTTGATTTTTTTAAATGATCTACCTTTTTAATTACTAAGTTTGAAATTCCATATGTAGTATCTTCCAAAAGAAAATTTTGGTTTGTAGTTATAGAATTTATAAATCATGTTGTGATGAGATACATTGCATCTCATCACACTCATGCTTTCGTATTCTTACTAACCAGTGGGTGGCACGTGCGATGGACGTGAGAGCGAGGGGAAGGAGTTAACGACACCCATTGAACTCGCTAGTGGCACGTGCAATGCACGTGAGAGTGAGGGGAAGGAGTTAAACCATAGTTAATAGGAATTAAAAGGGACACATGTTAACTCACGGGTGTGATTGAACTCTCCCCGAGGTCAATCACAATTGGCTGAGGTTCTAAATAGATAGATGACAAGGGGTAGTTTAGGAATTAAAGTAAAACATTAAATCAAAGGCAAGGGTAGTTTGAGAATTAAAGTAAAACATTAAATCAATATTTTGTTTTTACATAAGGGTAATTTGGGAATTTTGAAAAAATCATCTACGCATGCCTCTCGCATTATAATAGTAAAGTTAATTTGAGAATTTCGAAAAAATCATCTACGCATGCCTCTCGCTTTATAATAGTAAAGAAGATGAAACAACATGTGTCATTACTTTAACCGGTTATTATTTTTTATTAGGGTGAGTTCAATCACAATTGAACAGATCCAAACTCAACTTTTGCAAATGTGGTGTATCTCATCACACTCATGCTTTCGTACTCTTACCAATGAAACAATATGTGTCGTTACTTTAACCGGTTATTATTTTTTGATGGGTGAGTTCAATTGTTCACAATTGGACAGGATTCAAACTCAACTTTAGCAAATGTCTAAAGAAATTTTAACCGGTTACTTTTACCATAAGTTAAGATAACAATTTTTTTTTTTTTTAATAATAGACTAACCACACACACCATACTCACACACACACACAACCTTCAATCTCAACTCAAGTCTTTAACCACATACACCATACTCACAAAGCTGTTGGGTGTGCGAGTGTTGTGAAAAAAAAAGTGAGCATTGAGATTGCCCATATATCCCACATCGAGTACCGATTGGTTTTTAAAAGTTAACAATTTTAAGGGATAATAAGTTGTCTTGTTACAAAAACTAGCGGGTGGCACTTGCGTGGGAATGAGTTAACCACAGTTAATAGAAGTTAAAAGGGACACGTGTTAACCCTTGGGTGTGATTGAATGCTCCCCAAGTTCAATCGTGATTGGCTGTGTTCTAAATAGATAGATGAGCAAGGTGTAGTTTGGAAATTAAATCAAAAGCAAGAGGTATTTTGGGTTTTAAAGCAAAACATTAAATCAAAATTTTGTTTTTATATAAGGGTAGCGTGAGAATTTTGGGAAAATCATCTACGCTAGCCTCTCACATTACATTGTATAATAGTAAAGAAAGATAAAGATAAAGATAATCATTAAAATAAGGGCACGTGCAGTTTCAAGTGGTGTGAGAGGGAAATTTTTTTGAAATTTGAAAATATAGATACAGATGAATAATTGAAAGCAAATCTAACAGTTTACAGATGAATAAATTTCAAACCCACCAGAAAACAGAAATAAGTGGGGTTGAAGAATTCAACACCCCTCTTTACAAAAGAGCTTAAATAATAGAGGAGGGATGTGAGGGTCCCTTTCACTCTTCATGAATTCCCCAACTCAAAACATTCAATTTTCAAACCAGACTTCTCTCTCTCTCTAAACGAAGGCTAGAGCGAGAGAACATTTCAGGGGGCAAGTTTACAGAGAGACAATAGGCTCCTCCCACAGTACCCAATCATGCCTGGAAAGAAGAGAAAATCTCTTAAGAAAAGAAAACAATGGCAACCAATCCCACCTCTCAAGGTACTTGCTCATCACTACATCCCTGTTTATATATTTCGTTTTAATTTTCAATTTTAATGTCATTTTAATTTTATGGGTATCTGTTAATTTTTCCATATTCATTGTTTTGCTTTTATCACAGTCTGTTGTGATTAAAACAACCAATAATGATATGAATTCCCATGATGAGAAAGAAAGTGATGGTGGTGAGGCCAGTTCTCCTGCATCCCTGGACCATCATAATCATCTATTAGCTCAGAAAGAGGAGGAGGAGGAGGAGAAGAGGGGTTTTTTCTCTTTTGGATCGGTTGTCACTGCCTGTGATAAATCGATGGAAGGATCTGCAAATGGTGAAGGAAAGGGTACTCAGAAAGTAGAGCCAGATAAGGAGGTTGATTGGGTTGTTAGGGAATTGCAACCTGATGGGGATTCCAAGAGCAAAACAGTTAGTATTGAGTATGTGAAGGAATCGCGCCATGGTGATTCTAATGGGGAGTCTCGGAGCTCTGATACTAGCAGTTCTGATGAACAGTCTGGGTTGTTTGAGAAGAGTCTACCCATGATGGAGCCAGGGGAATTGGAGGAGGAGGTTCATAATTCGGTAATTGATGTTGAGTATTTTGGGCTAAATCCCTGCACAAATGGCCACTTAGAAACACAGACAGATAAAATCAAAACCCCGGATCATAATGATCCCGTTTTAATCATTTCAAAATTTAAATCACCACCAACAACAGAAACTGCCCTTCCTACTCTTCCTGTTGATTGGTTGTCTGAAGAGGTGACTAAAATTGTAGAAGCCACCCCATTTGAGAATACTGGGGCTTCTGATGTAATTGAATTAGTTTCGAAGGAAAAAGAGGTGAAAATGTTGCCACCATTAGATGAGAATACTGGGGGTTTTCTGGATGTGAAAGATTTGGTGTCGAAGGAAAATGAGGATAAAATGTTGCTGTTGTCAGCTGAGAATAATGGGTCATCTTCAGGTGTGATGGATTTGGCGACGAAGGAAAATGAGGATAAGTTGTTGCAGTCTTCAGATGCTCCGATTGTTGAAGCTAGTAATGGCGGTGAACATTGCAAAAAGTCGGAGAGTCCTGAAAGTTCAGAAAGTCGGGTCTGTAAACTAGAATTAGATTGAATTATTGTTCTTGAAAATAATATAAATTATATTTTTGCTTCAGTAAGTTTGATTTTCTATTCTTTTACTTTTATCACCTACTGAACAAATGACTGTACTTGTCTCTTTTGAAATGGTCAACAGCCTCTAATAGCTTCAGCTCCACGAACTATGCAACCATCTTCCTGGAAGAGTTGCTGCGGACTGCTTGATGTTCTGATGGGCTCCAATAGATGATACTAGGTGAAGAGAACTTCATCAGAAATGTATGATTTATTCTTATCACCAACAAAATCCCCTAACTTGGTTAACTTAAAGAATTCTGCATTTGCCTTGTGCCTTTTGTTTGGGATTAGAAATGGTCTTTTATTTTAGTATTCTTTGTGGATTGAATTTGCAAGGTTTATGTTCTTCAGTTATCATGGCTCATCTATCTGATAGCTACTAATTAAAATAGCAATTTCCATTGTTATAAACAATCCAATATGTGCTTCGAGAGAGTTCACACCTAGAATGAGCCTAACCTTAAATGCCATCCATATCTTGTGATATCTGCATCCTACTTTGACTTTAAAGTGCATATTTAAAGTGCTTGCTTTGTATCCTGGTTCATCGGTTGTAAGTTGCCCTTTCTAATATTCATGTTTGTAAGTTCTTCTAGTGGCTTGGCCACTAATGACAAAATGTAGTTGACAGAGTTCGATGCACTTTTACTTTAGGACTTTCAAATATGCAAATGAGGAATTTTATATGTTGCAAACAATTCTTTTGCTCATACTTCATACCAAAATATGTCGGATGTTTCTACAAGTTTGAAAGTCATTAAAAAAGCAATGACAAAATAATTTCTTTTCTTAAGGGTGTTGGACCATCTGAACAAGTATCAAATTATTGTTTCCTGTCATACCTCACCTCCTACTTTCTGAAGTTCTGTTTGTCTTTCTAATTATGAGATTTGGTCATACAACTCAACCTCCATTCCTTTCTTATTGCCGCAGTGCTTTCTAGTTTCTACTAATGAGATTTGGCCATCATGAGACCTGGTCAAAGTTCTGTATTCATCCCTGACCAATATTCCAACTTTCTCATTTGCTATGTACTACTAGCTTTAAGGCAAGTGAAATCATATGATGGTTCATTGCTATCATTTAAAATCTCAGTTCTGCGTGAAGTGCTAATAATGTTGCATTCAAGTTGATCTATTTTACTTTAGAGTTTAGATCAACTGCTCTCCTGGGTTGGACTGGCTTTCTACAATTTTTTTTTACGGTTGATTGCAAGGGTTCACTGGTGATGAGACATGATGTCTTATATATCCACTGCATATGCTTCTTTATTTTTTGGGAGTTTTTGGGAGTTTCTTAGCCTCCCTAAAGGTTTCACTTTTATGGTTTCTGAATTATAAATCTTCTCTTCCCTAGGAGACTATATTTTTTATTCGAAATTGAGCTTGTGCCTAATGTTTGTTGGCTATGAACCTGAGATAGGGGAGGCTATATCTAAAGAGAGTGTTCTTAGAGGGATGTATGTTCTAGGATGATAGAGATTTTGTGCTTGCTTTTGGTGTTCAGCGAAGTCATTGGGCGAATGGATGTATGAAGATATGCATTTCTGTTGACCATTCTGGTAGTCGACATACTGAATAAAAAATTTAGATTTGATGGACACCTTTTTTGAAGGCTTCCAGTTCTATTGTCTCCTTATATATATATAGGTGTGTGTGTGTGTGTGTGTGAGAGAGAGAGAGAGAGAGAGGGAGATTAACCTTGAAAGAAATGGTTTAAAATTTACCCCGAACACAATCAAATGGTTTTTGGTCATTCAAGATTCTTTAGGTGTAGCTGTGTAGGAACCTTCTATCCTATGCACTGCTCCCCTAAGGAACCTAGCTCCCACTCCTATACTTGCTTCTGAAAAGTTATTAAGCGTTAACTTGTTTGCAGAATCTGCTTTTCCCGAGTCCCCTCCTGGGCATATCCAAACACCTGCAACAAGTATACCTAGTACACCTTAGACAAGCCAATTAATAGGAGAAAAAGGAAGAGCTAAAAGATTGGAAAAATAAACCAGAGATAACTCATCCGAACGACAATGACCAAAACACTACTTTTGTGAAGCATAGTTCCCTACACACCTAGAGCATTTCAAGTATGTTCTATATACAAAAATCAGGTTTTACAATGTCTCCATGAGAAATCTGGAGCTTTGTCTTCTACAAAAAAATTTAATCAATTTTCCCTTTCAGAAGATGCACCATTCCAACAAAATCGATCAACAAGTACAAAACTTCAAATTTGGTCTTCTTCTACAATTATAGCAGATCTACTCTTGAAGTTTTGAGCCACTATTAAATCTTCTCTAATAGTTTAAAATTTTGAAGAGGCCAACTGGCTGTGTAGTTAGTCCTGCTATTGACTAGACTAATTTAATTGTCTGTTCCTTTCCTTTAGTTTTGGATCATTAGTGAGAAATTTTATTGAAGGAGAAAGAGATACAAAGAGGAAAGAGAGCCAATACAAGATTGGTTAAACATAAGAAGGAAATATAAATATCAAATTACAAAAGCTGATATGCTCCACGGTACATATCTGCTCCAAAAACCACGCTTGGGAAGAGAATACATTGAATCATTTGCTGACTGTGACACCCAAGACTCCAAGAGAATGAGATGTTCGAAAGTAGATTCCTACTCCCATATTTTTCTAATCGTATGGGAGATCCTAAAGGTCTCTCTTTCTTTCATGAAACTTGACCTCTTATGATCTATCTTTTATTATTTATTTTTATCTTTCATGTCTATGTTTCCTGGAAACAAAAGTTCCAAATATTCACATTATTTTCTAAGAGTGATATGGCCTTACCTGGAAGGAAGAATGTGTTTCTGTGTTTTCTTCCTTTGTTAAAGAAGAGAGAATTAGTCCATTTGCCATTACCATTGAAATTCATGAGGATTTTTCTCTCTTTGTGGTTCTGCACAATCAGTATCTTTTTTAATTTGTAAACAATTTATGAAATTGTCCAAAACAATTCCATAAACTCAGTTCATTCTACAGTTTAAGGATATGGTAAACAGTATCTCTAGTGATTCAAGCCTTCTGCACTAAATCATGTTGAGTGTCCTCTGCCGTTTACTTGATGCAGAAACAGAGCATGATGGGTCTGGCGAAGGATGGTAAGGTGCAGCTAACCGTAAGCAAGTGGAAGTCTAAGATGAACTTGGTTCGTACTTCATAGAAGTTTGCTTTATTCTGGTTAAGGTATAGGTTGTGATAATATCATTTCCAAGTTTTTCTCCAGAAGAATAATGGACAAGCGGCCTGACTGAATAGTGTTACAGTTGATAGGAAGCTCAGACTTGCTAGCTTTGTAAAGTTTCTTTGTTCTTATAGGAGGAAGATAATTCCAGGTTGGTTAGGGATGTGTAACCTAGAGTTTGTGTCGCGGTATGGCTTTTGTGTGTGTGTGTATGTGGGGGTGGGGATTACCAGTACATGGATGCATATTTTTTCATCGACAGAGTCACTTTTTCTTGTTTCCTTGATGCTATTGTCTTGGTTCAAATCTGTTCAAATCTCATGGAGGTATGGTTTTAATTGAAGAGAATGATCTGCTTTACAGTGCAGGTACTGACACCAGGTCTTTGTTTTGACAAAAACAATTGCCTGATATTAATTTAGCAGTCGTTGGTTGCAGGGTTAATCAACTGATCATCATTTTGTGCTGATCAGGTATTTGCTATGAGAATAATCCATGCTATTATGAGCACTTGTGTTTGGGTCAAGTAATTTGCTATTATGAACCGATATCGAGTCTGAAAGAGAATTTGAATTTTCATTATTAAGACTTTGGCTTGGTATTCGGCTACGCAGGATCTTGAGGGTGTTGATCTGTCTGCTATCCTTTTCTCAGGAAGGGATAGTCTTGTTCTTGTTGGATGGTCATTCTCAGTGCAGTATTCTTATTTTCTTTTGGTTTTGATTTTATTTCATGGAAAACCTTGTTGAGTTGTTGTACAGCTTTCATTATTGTTCTACTATTTTCTGCATTTACTGATCAGGAAAAAATTAATGTTTTCTCTTGTTAGTCAATAATGAAAAATTTTCTCTCAAAAGGCAATTAGATTAATCTACTTCTTGAATGGGAACCATTCTATATTGTAACTTCCCTAAATATGAATGGATCAGATTGCATCTTGTCATATCCGAATTTAATCCGATTAATATTTGACAGATTTGAATCCAATTTGAGATCCATTGGATTATAAAATGGTTAATTTGAGTTTGAATCAGATAGTCTAGTTAAGGTTTGTATTCGATTTGGATCCAGTCCAATTAATATCAAATTTCAAAAATGAATCTTTAGGTAAATAAAAAATCCATGAAAAAATTTCATAAGTTGTTTAAATAAAAGCAATCCATATATATATATATATATATATATATATATATACACACACAATTGAATTGGATCTTAATTGGATTGGATCACTATTGATCTGAATTTGAACCGATTGATCCGACGAATCTACAATTAGATAAATATCTGCTCTAATCGGATTCGGATGGGATCTAGATTATGATCTGATTCATTAACAGCTGTATATGCAGCTGATGGGTTGCCATACTTTCCAGTCTGAGGCTCCAATATATACTACTGCTAGACTGTAGTGATCTGGTTTGCAGTGAGTCTGAACAATCGTTGCAATATTTGCCTTTTTGAGACAAGTAACCTAATTTGGCAATTTAATCATCCCACTAAACTGGCTAAGACACTCATGTGATGAATCCTCTTGAAAGAGGGGTGCCTTCGAGAACGCAGACACAGGTGGTGCATGACTGTTATGATCTTGTGCCGTAAAGGTCAATCAACTCTCAAGAGCTCTATTAATAGTGGAAATGTATACAAATTGTGTAGAAGAAAGAATAATTAAGAAAACTTCCATTGTTCTCTGCAAAACCCAACAACCAGCATCTCATTTTCTCGTACAAAAGAACACTTTGATATTTGAAGTAAAGAAAATGAGGAAGAAATTTACAACTATAGCTGAGCATAAAGAAAGCTTGTGACCCCTTACCAGTTGCGCACTCCTGAACTGCAGCTCCATCTCTTTACAGGCCAAGCTGCAAAACATAATATGTCAAGTCAATGAAGAACAAATACCCATTTAAATCTGTTTACAAATTTGCTAACTTTTTAAAAAAAAACTTATAATGTAAGTCTAGATGATGTTGGGGGGCACAAGAAAACTGTCTACAAAAATAACTTGGATTGAAGATGGAAAGATATCAAGAGTGAGGATGATTAGCAGCAGCTTATTACCCCATGGCAAGGAGAGTAAGAGTCCAAGCAATGGTTGCAATAGATGATGCAGATCGCGAGCTTTGGGCATTCCATGAAAAGAGATGGAGGATTCCAGCAATGGTTGATGCAACACCTACAACTCCAGTGATCACCAAAAACAACACAAAGAATCCGGTGGCAGCGTTTCCCATTGGAAAGTAGATGGGTGAGAAATGGGCTGGAACTTCAAAACCCGAACCTGCTCAAGTCTCACTAAGCATTAGTATGCTAGAAACATAGGTGAAAACAGTTTGTTATATATATATATACATATAAGGAGTATTAATAACTGTTGTCGTTTCTTTTGAGGGTCAGGAATTTCATCTATAAGATCTAGAATGAACTGTTCATCTGTCATTAAGACATTTATTTCCGTCTCACTTTTTTTCAGAGACATTTTGATAGTTTACTGTCTTGACATTTACAAAAATTTTCATGAGATGTAGAGCCAAAGGATTCTACTCTTTGATTCATTATGGTCATCTGAGGATTCTTGCAATTCATGAATTTCTTTCTTTATTAAACACTTAGGGGCATAATGTCCCTTATATATATACATATGAATATGAGATTTGTTAACCTTCGTGCAAGGCAAAATCAGTGGCATTTTTGTAATTATTGATAAAAGTATTGAGGATGATTATAGGGAATGTTAACCAACTAGTGAACTTGGTAACATTTACTAGTCTTTTTTTTATCCCTATGTATTGAAGATCATTTTATTAAGTATAAAGATAGTTTGATATTTTCATAGGAGACAAAATCTACTGTGGTTCAACAACTTGAACCATTCCTCCTGAAATGCAGCGAGGTATAGAGGGGTGACTGATTGGCTAAAAATTTGCCACTCCTAATTAACATTACTACATTAGTGATAATCCTGGGGCATGAAACAATTCACATATAATGATTAAAATTGTAAATTGCAATGCCGCGTGACAATTTTTTTTGGGTTCTGAATCTATACATGCAATATATAATTGTAGCTATGATGATTTACCGATGATGAAACCATGATCAATTGCTCTATTTATGGCTGATGCTCCGATTGCCAATACGATGAAATACATGCAGAGGTTTAGTAACAAAAGCCCAGTTACAACGGGCATTACCTGCTCTTCAGCCATTAGTACTGTCTCTAGAAAATGTCCAATGAGGAAGTAAGGGGTCAAGGACACTAACACAGGGAATATAGCTCAGAAGAAGGTACAGATAGAAGTGTTTTTGAGCTATATATGTTCTTATAGCATCTGTTTAAAGGTTTTGGTTCTTTTCTTCCAAGGTTTTGTTGTGGGTGGTAAATGTGATCCTTCAAATTCAAGGCAAGAAGCAATCCTATTCTCTTCATGAAGAAAGAAATATTCTTTTTTATTATCTATTTCTTTAATATTAAAATTATATAGTTAGGGGCTGTTTCACATCGTGCATAGGGAATGTTTTACGTTCCCTAGGAACAAAATTGACAAAATGCGTTCGGCAAATAAAAATATTCTCACAGCTCCGTTCTAAGAAATATTTTATTTTTTAGAAAATTTGTCGGAACAAATAAAGTTGCTTCCAGAATTAAATCTGAGAAATACTTTTAAAAGGACTCATTGCATCGATATGTGTCTCTCTTCTCCTTTGAACATTTGCAAAGGAAAAACATTTCGGTGTCTTCTCAACAAATGAAAGACAATCTCCCGTCTCTCTCATCTCTCTTTTTGTTTTGTGTTTTTTACTTTCTCTATCTGGGGATTTTTCCCCATTTAAGCTCCATTTTCGAAAAACCCCCAAAATCAGTTACTTTTTGAGACTTATTTTTTCCCGCTTTCCCGCGTGTGTAGCGCTCAACTGTGGGAGAGGATGGTAGAAAGTCCAAACTACCCCTCCTCAGAACACGTAAACACTTACATAAGTGTTTACGTTTCAAATTCGAACATCCACAGAGGAAAAAAAGGAAGAAGAAAAAGAAGAGAAAGAAGAAGAATAATAATTTACTCATTACATTTCAGAGGTATGTATTTTTTTTTCCATATGTAGGTAATCTTAAACCTAAGCCAGATGAAACCGAAATCAAAATATAAGGCATTTCGACATGTATGGACCAATTTTTTTGTATTTTGAAAAGTTGTTCAGTAAATCAGATTATTTGGTGGAAATGTTGGTGAATGTCAGAATTTTTTGGTTTCAATATAGATTGTTTTACATTGTATCGAAATTTAATGTTCAATATCAAAAAAAATTTCGATTTTTTTCGAATATCGAAATGTTTTATTACTGATGTCTCCATATTGATATTGTTTTGTCGATATTGCATAACAAATTTAGTTAAATCCATATAGACTATTTTTTAACTATTTTTAATATTGTATATATTATTTGAAAGCATTCATATATTGATATTTTGAGTTGTTTTTTCCTCGACGTTGCAAATAATGGTTGTATCAGTGATTTGTTGTTATGACGGAGAATAGAAGATTCTTCCTGACAGGTGCCACGTATATGAGGGTGGGAGTTCCATATTGATACAGTTATTTCATGGAATGACACATGAGCAACTTTTGAGCAGAGTTTATCGATTGACTAAATCCCGACATGAAGAAACTGAGATTAGAGTGAGGTGTATGTTCCCTACACACCCGACAATTCCTCCTACTGATATGTTCCCTACTGATACTGTTGGTATTTATTTCAGAATGTAAACAAGCACGAACGCATAATGTTCTGATGCCAATATATGTAACCGAAGCTAGGAAAGTGGTACAACAGTGTGGTCCGACTTCTGTGAGTTACGATGTTGAGCTTAATCACGAGACTGTCGTTTCCCATGTGAACGAGGTTGATACTTGTCCTGTTCTTCATCCTTCTATGGTCTATGTTTCCGACCATGTCCCCTTAACTGTGTCTTGGCCCTTTGAAGACTTGAACACCACATATGCAGATTGTGGTGTTCAAGATAATGACTGTGGTGATGTTGGTGAAGGTATTGAAGACGGTGATGATGATGATTATTCAGGGGATATTTATGAAGATGTTGCCAGAGACGATGTTGATGAGTGTCCTATCCACTCAAATATCTCAATAGTTGATATTCCTAGTTCCTCTAGGTCTGCTTTTCGGCAAGTCAGTCAACCTAGGGACACATTCGCCATGAAAATGATGATCCTCAAGGCCCTTCAGTAAATATGATTGAGAATAATGACTATGTGAATTTCGACCCTTCAGGCTTTGCAAATGTACTCGAGAATATTAATGATATTTTGCTTGGTCAAATGTTTAAGGATAAGAGGTGTCTACAGAATGTGTTGGCAAAGTATGCAATGAGAAAAAACTTTCAATACAGGGTTGTGGATTCAAATAAATCAAAATTTATAGTTAAGTGACTTGGGGATAATTGTACTTGGAGGTTACGTGCATCAAAGGTGAATGAGTCAGGTGTTTTCAAGATAAAAATGTATAATTCACATCACTCTTGTGGGTTTCCCCTAACTGGGACCGATCATCGACAAACTTCTAGTTTGGTTATTAGTGACATGGTTGTGGGACGAATCGAGGCTCACGTGGCATATAGGCCCAAAGAAATTATTCATGATGCTTGAAAACAATATAGGGTTCAAATGAGTTATAAGAAAGCATGAAAATCTAGAGAGATTGCAATAGAATAGGTTAGAGGATCATACAACGAGTCGTGCACTGATCTCCTTGCTTATTTGTACGAGCTGCGCAGGACCAACCCAGGAACAGTAACTGTAGTATTGAGCGACCCAGATACTGGTGCGTTCGAGAGATGTTTTGTTGCTCTTGGACCTTGTATAAGAAGTTTTCAGCTAAGTTTACGAAGAGTATTAACCGTTGACGAGACGCATCTAAAAGGTAAGTACAGGGGGGTCTTAATTATAGCAACAACACTTGATGTTGACAACCACATATTTTCAGTTGCATATGAAATAGCTGAATCAGAGAACAATGATAGTTACAAGTGGTTTTTTAAATTATTAGCAGACTCACTGGGGTACATGGAAGGGTTAGTCATTATAACTAATCGACATGCTAGTTTGATAAGTCAAGTCCCCATTGCATTCCCACATGCAGTTCATAATTATTGTTCATATCACATTAGCCAGAATATGCATGCAACATTCAAGGACGAGGGACTGAAACCGTTATTTTGGTTGGCCATAAAGGCATGCATGTTCAGCAAGTTCCAAAAGTGCATGTCACGCGTCGCAAGCGTAAACTCCGAGGCACATCAATGGTTAGATGCAATTTCAAAAGAAAAATGGGCATCTGCATACTTTCCTGAGTTGTGGTATAACATTGTTACTGCCAATATAGCTAAATCACTCAACAGTTTACTTAAGGAAGTGAGAGAATATTCAGTCATAGTGCTTTTAGAGGATGTGCAGCTTAAGATCCAGCGAATGTTCTTTAACTGACGAAACAAAGCGATAGAAATGAATGGAAGACTAACAACATGGGCTAAGGGTAAAGTACAGAAAAGAATTACTAAGGCACGTTATCTTGACTATGAAGGAATCATTCGATATGAGTATTATGTGAGGGGGGAATTTAATGCTACAGTGAAGCTTCTTGAACGTACCTGCACTTGTAGGAAATTTGATGTTTAAGGGTTACCTTGTGTACATGTTTTGGTTGCTTGTAATAAGTCTCGACTTCATCAGTATGCGTATTATTCACCTTACTATACATCTAATATGTATCGAGCCACCTGTGAATAGTCAATATATCCGGTAAATGACAAAAAGCAATGGAATCTCCCAGATGAAGTAATGGCCAAGACCAAGCGGATTAAACCCCCTGTACAAAAAAAAGCATGGGGAGACCGAAGAAGAACATAATTCTTTCACAAGGCGAGAAAAGGTCTACCATAAGATGTGGTAAATGTAAACAAAGTGACCATAATAGACAAACATGTACTAATGTAATCCCACAAATATGATCATGTCATAGTGAGAGTACAAAGAGTATTTGTATTTAATTCTGAAATTTGTATTTGATAAAAAAAATTCGGTGCACACATGAAAGGCTCAACCCAAAATGAAGTCGGTGCACATTAAAAGTAGGGCAAACTGTGTATTTTGAATTATTGAAAGACCCCTAAATTCTGCAATGTATCCCAACACACAAAGAAAATAGGTATTTTGCTCAACATTAAGTATACTTTTGATTCCCTAATCCCATATCTCCTACATACAATGCATGGTATTCAACAGATGTGAGTAAATACCACTAATACACTAAATTATGACACTAGCATACAAACAAATGTATGGAGAAGGGATTAGGGGAAAAAAACCATGTTATATCGAAATTTTTTTCCCTAGTATCGAAAAAAAATTTCAATATCGAAATAATTCGATGTTGGGAAAAAACAACAACAAATAGATATTGAAAAAAGATAGACAATATTTGGGGACACAGAACTTGTACATACATCGATAACGACCATTTCCATAACATCCATAATGACCATTTCCATAATCAAATTTTGTTATTGATTTGAATGATTTTACATCCATAACAAATCTAGTACATACATCGATAACAAAATGACCCTTTCCATAATGAATAAGTTTACATTTCTATAATAAAATTTGATTCACAGTTTACATCTTGACTCTCAAGACACTCAAATAAGGACACCCCACTTTATGCTCAATCTCAGACACTCCACCGTTTGACAACCATCATGGATGGGTAATCCCACTCATCATCTCGTACGCTATTCGTTTCTGGAACTTCGTTATATCAGTCTACAAATTAAAATTTTATGGTTAAACAATGTAAGAGAAAACAAAATTCAGAGAGCATAAATAGTGAGTAAAAAAAAATTACCTGCTGAAAGTGAATCTGAAGACATATTTTATCAAAAATATTCCACAATCTTTACTGAAACACATTAACAACACATAACATCAGTACATTATAGTTAAAAATATATTTGATTCTGTATAGTTAAAAGACTTACTCATTCTTTTGTATTGGTAAGCAGATGATCTCCCTCACTACCCATTCCTGGCCTGTTAGAGCTCCTATGTCGCCACACATATGGAAGAGGGCGAGGATGCACTCTTTGAGGGTCTCCAGTTGTACTGTGTACTTGTCCATCACATTAGTGAATAATTAATCTAGAATTAGGACTTCCTTCGTCGGGGGTTGTAGCACCGCCAACACCCAATGCTTGTTATGGAGGAACGGGAGGTACACCCTTTCAACCGACCACATGCTTGGTCGCCCATCTAAACCCTGAACTAGATTGCTAAGGTTATAGGAGGCGTTCATCTTTAGTGACTCACGTTTTACAAAGTCTTTAGCAGCAATATATAATCTTAATGTTTCTCTTTCAGCAAGTAGGAATTCCTGTCAATTCATTAAATAATTAGAATACCTTTAAGATTAATGCAGATAATAAACTAATAAATACTTACCTTACCATAAAAAAAAGTAGGTCCAAAGACACAAGGCTGGATGTAAATAGTGGGGAATCTCTCATGTCGTTATGCCAACAACTTCATCCATAAGTCAATATGCTATGTACATTGTACATTGTATTAGTGTTAGACTAATAGCATTATAAATTAAATGAGCAACCCATAATTATAGCCGAGAGAAGAGTATTACCGTGGAATCGATCTCGCATTTCGGAGTTGACACGTCATTGAGTAGCTCCGGAGTGATCTTGTAATGATATAAAGTCCTTCACAATTACAATAATTGAAGGAAAAATGATCATTAACTAATCATTAATCATAAATTAAAGAGTTAGGTTTATTACCTAACATTATTTTCATTTGTCTCCGTATTTAAAAAATCTCGAAGGGCCTTTTTTTTTGCTGCCTTAGCTTCCCTCATTGGATCCATCTCCAACCCGGTCCAACCCAGTGTTTCCTCCGTCTAGTATCCATGTAAGGGGAGCGGAGATGCTTAGAAATAATTGTTAATCTTTGTGTTCTTCCCCCCCCCCCTGTGGAAAAGATGTGGTAGCGTACTCAACTCCCTCCCCCTATGGAAAAGATGTGGTAGCATACTCAACTCCCTCCCCTTGTGGAAAAGATGTGGTAGCATACTCAACTCCCTCCTGCTGTGGAAAAGATGTGGTAGCACACTCAACTCCTTTCTGTTGTGGAAAAGATGTGGTAGCATACTCAACTCCCCCCCCTATGAAAAAGATGTGGTAGTATACTCAACTCCCTCCCCTCGTCGAAAAGACCTAGATACATAATCATCCCCCACACCCACCCCCTCTGGAAACGGTGGTCTCTCATCATCACTTCTTAACTGGGTGGAAGGGTTAACCTCTGCAACCTTTTCGCCCTACAAACAACTTAGATTTTAGAAATAGCGTGGAAGATAGAAAATGTACAATAAGGAAGAAGAGAAACAACATTTCTACGTTCTCTTTCTCTCATATCCTCTCTTATAGCCTCAAGTTTTGATTCGTAAATATTCAATCTATCTATCAGGCAATCAAACCTACAATCCATCTTTGTGGCTAAGACATCAATTCGTCGCCCAATATATTGTTTGAGCCGCTTGTACATAGAATGTATATCATGTACCTGGAATAATGATAGAAATTAGGCCAATAAGGTTGTTTGACATTTTTATACATAGAAGGTATATATATTGAATAAATGAGTGCACGTTACTTACATTTTTTGTCCTTCGCTCATGCTTGGACCTTTTGACGTGTACCAGGGAGGGACTATCCTCCTCCTCATCATCACCATCATCCTCCTCCTCTACTTCCACCTCAATTTCCTCCTCACCATCCTCCTCCTCTTCGGAACTATCCTCCTTCTGATCATCTTCATCTTCCTCATAATCCTCAGATCCCGCCTGATGCTCCCCCATTCGTACGAGCACATCCCTCACTACTTGCTACTTTGCCTCATGAGCTGTGGGATGCATAGATAAAATCTCAAGCTGTGAACATAAAATAAAGTTAGAATTAAGAAAATAGACAAGTAAACAAAAATTATATATAACTTCGTACTAAATCCATACCTCTTCTAAATTAAATATCTTATCTTGTAATGTCCTATAGCTTTTAAAATCGGTATTATTCCAATGCAAAACACGAGGGAATGTCATAGTCATGAGAGGACCACCGCGGGAACATAATTTCCCAAGTGCAGAGATGCTTTCAAACATCCAAATCTATCATCATTAGAACATTAAATGAGCAATAGAAATCTAATTACAAATGGAACAAAAAATAGCAACTCAATGATATAATTTACCTGGAAAGCGATACCACAACCGATAATATTATATTTTGAAGTTTCAATATGAGCGGTTTCAAGACCTTCTTTAAATCTCATATACCCTATAGCGCCCCAACAGTATTTGTTGAAGGCCTAGAGGTCCTCCACCAACTCCAAGTACTGAATCTCAATGTTGGAGTGCGTCTCTTTTGCAATGATTAACATCTCGACGTATAGGACCAAAGCAATCTTGACTGCATCCATATCATTATCACACATATTGAACTTCTGAACCAACTCATTCTTTTTAATCAGTTGTGCTTTACCAAACATTTGAACTTTAAAAGATGTCTGAGAACTCGCCTCTTCAGTATGAGCATGTGCTATGGCGGGAGGGGCATCCAAACTAGCATTCAAGCCCATGATCATAGTAAAGTGTAACTCATTGAACCTCATCATATATCCTACCAGCCACGTCAAAAACTAGCTTGTCTTTACTCCTCTGCCTTTGGAGTAAATGCTCAAATGCTTGACCACACTAGAGATTTTTGGGCAAATCATAAAGATGCCCAAAACAACACTCTAACCATAACTTCTTTCTCATAGGATTGGCCTCCAAGTTCAGCCTTATGACCTCAAACCATTCCTTCATAGTACATTTAATGGAAGGTTGGGACTTTTCCATTACTTTTTTTCCTTTGCTTTTCCGTTCCCCCTTTTCTTTGGTTTTAGGCATCTTTAATATGCAAATATTAATCAAATTTAT
Organism: Tetracentron sinense; assembly: GCA_015143295.1. Taxonomy (NCBI): domain Eukaryota; kingdom Viridiplantae; phylum Streptophyta; class Magnoliopsida; order Trochodendrales; family Trochodendraceae; genus Tetracentron; species Tetracentron sinense. The sequence continues at coordinate 48,572,631 of CM026551.1, read as the reverse complement.
TAAACAACTAAAAGTAAATGAAAATGGGGGCTCATGAAATTTAAGCATAAAGAAACACTAAGAAACATGGTGCTCCTTCAATAATTACTAAGATTTTGATTGAGCTCCTAAGACAAATATATCTAAGCCAACACTAAGATATCAATAATTACAAGAACTACAAATCACTCAAAGATACAATCACCAAGCCTGTAAAACAGCTTTTGCACATGTAAGTTACGATAAAACTAATGATCCTTATAATAGTCAAAACAAGGTCTCAAGTTGTAATATGATACTAACTCATAGCTAAAAAATTGTAATATCATTAAAAAAAATTGTAATATCATTAAAAAAAAAAGTTGTAATATCATAACTACCCTCTTCAAAAGCATAACTCATAGCTAAAAAAAATTGTAATATCATTAAAATTATAATTATTCAAAATGAAGTGGATTAAACATACTACATTCAAAGTGAGAGGTGAACTTTCTATATGAAGTGGATTATCTAAGAAATCATCGCATAGCAACTCCATATAGGAGCCTCAAGTGTGGGAATGAAGATGGGAACAAGATGGAAGATTATTGAAAAAATAGGGCGAATATCGAAAAAAAAAGGATGAATATTGAAGTTTTTTTTTCAATATTCGTCCTTTTTTTTCGATATCGAAAAATATTTTCAATATCATCCTTTGTTTTTCAATTTTCTTCATAGGGATTTTCGTATATTTGATATTTATCCACATTTCAGATTTTTTTTTTGATATTCTTCATGCCATGGGGTTTTTCTAAAGACAAAAACACTGGAGTTGGAAAACCTTTCGAGTGAAGAGCCTCCTCTTCTTCCTCTTCCTTCTTTCTTCTTTCTTCTTCTTCTTTTTTCTTCTTTTATAGTGCACACTATTCATTCGAAATCTTCTTCTTCTTTTAGGGCGTTCGAAATTTCTTCTTTTAGGGCACACTTCATTCGTTCGAATCACAAGTGTTAACTATTCATGGGGGTAGTTTGGACTTTCTAACGTCCTCTCCCACATGCTTGAGCGCTACACACGCGGAAAAGCTAGAAAAAATAAGTCTTAAAAAAGTAAGCTGATTTTGGGGTGTTTTTCGAAAAATGGAGCTTAAATGGGGAAAAATCCCCTGTATCCGGTACTTGTTTGGATTATGATTTTTTTTTTCATAATTTTTAGATGATTGAAGTTGATATTCCCCAATCATTACTTGAGGAACAAGGCTGGTGTTTCCAAAATAAAATTGAAATAATGTCTATCTTCAACTATTTGTAGGAGGAAATATTCCTTCATTTTTCAAAAGAAAATTGATCAAAATTGTGCTTGGTTAAAGACTCACGGTTTGGAAAATTCATTGATCATCGAATAGAGGTCCCACCAGAACAAACCTTTGGCTTGGATGGTTAGCTTTAGCAAAAACATTACAGGTAAGATACCTTAAAATGCTAACATTAAGGGTAGATTGAGCTTCACAGTGAGCTGCAAAATTGGCCTCTCGATAAACGAGGCTAAAAGAGAAGAGATGACATCTAGAGAGTAGAATCTGAATGACCTCAATGATGCTAATGATCTCCCAATGAACACTAGGTGAAATTCCAACTAGATAATAAAGGATTTCCTTGGAATCAGATTCCAAGATTATCTTATCCCAATTGGAAGATAAAGCAATATGAAACCCCAGACGAATCGCCTCCGCTTCTGCAATTCGAGCGGACCCTCACTGAGTGGTTTTGAGGATGAGAAAACATAAGCTCCTAATGCTATGTTTGGTTGTCGAGAAAATAGGCGAAAATATGGAAAAGAAAAGAAAATTTTGAATTTCTAATACAATTTTTAATTGTGTTTTGTCCAATTTTCTTTTCTTTTCCATATTTTTACTTATTTTCTCGGCAACCAAACATAGGGTAAGTGATTACGAACCACCACTCCTGCACAGTTGCGATTCCACTCAGGAGAGCCGCACCGTCTGTATTAATTTTCAGCCAATGTACTTCAGGTGGGAGCCAAGCACTACCATCCCTCTGACTAATTGTGTGAGGAAGAAGATCACCAAGATTCTCAGGGATAGGGCTCAATTCCTTCATGAAAGAATCGATTATGTGAATGGTCTCCTTGGGGTCAAGGGAAGCTCCTTTGAAGAGGATGTTATTGCGAAGATTCTAGATACACCATAGGGTAACACTGAGGTGAATACTCAGATCCACATTATTGTCAAGAATGGTTGGATGATGAGACCATCTATTCCACCATTCGGCCATAGAGCTACGGGCTAGATGGGGGGGTGAAGGGATATGGAAGAGCCAAACCAAATGCTTCTTGAGCAGGGACATTCTAGGAATAGGTGAATGGTGGTTTCCTCTATATGACCACAAAGGGGGCACGAGGCTTCTACCAGAAGGTGTCTCTTACACAGATTGGAGGCTACAACAACCGCATTGTGGCACAACAGCTAAAGAAAGTTCTAAATTTTGGGAGAAACCTGTAACTTCCAAATCAAACCAAGACTGAATTGTCCATAATAGGGGGTTGACCACTACTAGAAGGTCATTGGTTGTCCAATAGCTGTTTTGCAAGGTGTGAAGCTGAGTTCACCTTAAAAATACCTGTAGTGCCAGATTAAATTATCTGGGATGTTGAGGACACTGATTGGCATGCTTCGAATTTCCATAAGTGTAGCATTTGAGAACAGTAAGGATAATCTCTCTTTGTCCCAGCATCCCCTAGCAGAGTTTATCAATGAGGAGACCTTCCTATCATCTATCATCGTGTCTACAATTGGAAGGGGTTTGAAGGATGGTTGTTTGGGAATCCAAGGGTCATGCCATATCCGCACCTGCTCCCCCGTACCAATTTGCTATCACAATCCTTTCTCTAGGACTAAACGACCGTAGATGATACTCTGCCAACCCCAAGACGGACGATGTCCTATCTGGGCTTCTAAGTAGGAATGAGAGAAATTTTTAATTTTGACCACTGTTGCCCATAACGACTGGGGAGGCAAAGCTTTTTCCAACTTATCCAGTGTATTTTAGGTTTAGGCGATTGCCCCCACCAAAAGCGCCCTATAGCGGAATTCAAATCGTTGATCCATTTACCGGGAAGTTGGAAGAAGCTCATTGCATAAGCTGGAATTACTTGGATGATAGCCCGGATGAGAACTCCTCTGCCTGCTTGAGTCAAGAGAGAGCTTGTACACTCCTGAATACGTTTCAGATTACGGATCTTAATTGCATCAAATACTTGCCACTTTGATTTGTTAAATTAACTTGGAAGACCAAGGTATTTCGTAGGGGGAGACAACTTCCTAATGTGAAGCAGCTTGCCAATGATACGATGGAATCAGGAAGGGGTGTTTTGGCTGAAGGTTACCCCTGACTTCTTATAATTTATCATTTGGCTGCAAGCTTGACTGTAAAGCTTGAGGATGTTCATAAGAGTCATGAGTTCCTCAAGTTTAGCCTCAAATAGGAGATGAGATATGCAAGGGGCTTGGCGAGCAATCTTGATAACGCTAATACGCTTTTCTATAACTGCTTGATTAATGAGACTAGATAGAGCTTTCGCGCATAAGATGAACAGAAAGGGTGAGAGGGGATCACCCTGACGGATTCCTATTTTGGGGATAATGTGACCTTAGGCTCCCTATTAAGGAGGACTGATCGGTGCTAGATGTTACACATATATGCATCTTAAACTGCACTTGTTAATCCATTAGAGTATTCTTTTCTAAACTATTTTACGGTACTTGGTTGTCTTCATTGATTTCAGGTTCATGCGAGGAACAGAAGGTTAAAAATAAAGATTTAAAGACTTCCAAAAGGCTCAAAAGATGTTCAACCATGTGAAAGACCAAAAGAAGAAAAATCTGAAATTTTCTGTAACCTACGATAGATCGTAGGTGGTCTGTGATCGATCGTAAGTCAAGCTGCGATAGATGAAAGGGCTGCGATGGATCGCAAAGATGGTAGAGAGCTACTGGAAAGTTTCTTCTGTGTGCGATCGATCGCAAGGACCGCATACGAAACTGTAGGAATACACTGGCTGATAAGGTGGATCTATCTCGACCAGGACCCTAACTTCTGAAGGACCATAAGAATGAAAGACCACTCTAAGCGATCATAAGCTCGATTCAATTTTAGTTTAACTACCATGATTCGGTTGGGGCCTCTAGTTCTCAGATTTACGAAGTGGCTAACTTCATGGACTACAAAGACATTGCCTGTAATCTGTCTGCCCGCTATGAAGGCAGATTGAGTTGGGCTAAAGATGTCATTGACAATATCTCTGAGATAGGACACCATGATCTTAGATATAACTTTGTAGATAGCGTTACATAGATTGATAGAGTGGTAGTGATGCATGTTATCTGGCTTGCTAACTTTGGGGACGAGAGCAATGTGAGTTAATTTCGCTTGACGGAGCATGAATCTATTGGTGAAAAAGCTCTGGACCGCGAAGTAGACTACCAACCCACCGTATCCCAGTGTTTCTAAAGAAACTCTCCAGGCATACCATCAGGCCACGGAGCTTTGAAGGGGCCAATCTGAAAAACAGTACTCTTGATCTATCTCCTCAATGGAAACCTCACGATAGAGAGCAACATTCATTTGAAAGTGACTTTGGGTTGCAAGAAAGAGAGGGCCTCCTGTTCATGAAGGGGCCATATCCCCTATCATCCTTAATTGCGAGTAATCTGTTATGTTGTCGACGTTGAATCGTAGTAGTGTGGAAAAACTTAGTGTTTCTATCCCCAAAAGCCAACCATTCAATATGAGATTTTTGGCGCCATAAGATCTCCTCTTGATGGATAGTGCTTTCGAACTCCTTAGAGAGAAGATGTTGGTCGTGGCGCTCTTCCATTGAATAGAGATCTGCAATTTTAAAAGTCAAGTTATGAATCTGAACCTTTAAGTGACCAAAGGATTTTTTGTTCCAAAAGAGGAGTTCCTCCCTACAATTACGAAGTCGTTGTAGAAGAGCGAACATCCTAGATCCGGATGTTTGTTTTTTCCAAGCCTTTGAAATCACAAATGGATAGTCTTTGTGGGAATCCCACATTGCTTCATATCAGAAACATTCCTTAGATCTGGACTCAGAAGAATGGGGCAATGGTCCGATCCAATCGCAGGCAACACTTTCACAATTAGGTTGGGGTGAAACATTTGAAAAGCGGAATTGGTGAGAGCTCTATCCAATCTAATCGAAATTAACTGCTCAGCGGTTGGACCAAGTGAAAGGAGGACCTTGGGACCCCAAGTCCAATAAGTTGGCTTGAGAAACGAAGTCTCATCTGGGAATATGTGGGTGGGAGGATGACCACCTTCTTTCTCGTCTGGATTCAAAATAACATTGAAACTGCCTATACACAACCAGGGATTATTTCGATGCGACCCAAATTCTGCCACATATCATTACGAGCAGAGTCATTCGAGAGATCATATATGAAAGAGGTCAACCATTCAGGATTTTGAGGTGAATATTTGATGGATGCTTCGATGAGATGAGGCCCCGCATAAATGATATTGATTGAGCAGGAATATGTCCATAGCAGAACTAGACCTCTAGAGATTCCAGCTGGTTCCACTATAATTATATATATTGTCCATGTGAAGTTTTTTAGCCACTTGGTGAAGCTTATGGATTTTATTTTTAGTTTCCATAAGAAAGATGATACCGGGTTGAAAGGAAGGACATGGTCCTTGAAAAGCCCAACTGTCCGATCCCCTGACAGTTCCAGGACAAAGCGATCATTAGGAGTGGGGTGCTTGCTCCCTGGCAGCCACCCCGTAATGTTTGTCTGAATAGGGAAGATCCCTCACTTGTTTAGAATATTCTGAGATTAGGTGTGATGAATGTAGCTTCTGGGCGGTCGAGGAAAGGATTGTAGAGGATGGAGGGGATAGATCCATGTTTTGGTCATGGAATTGGTGTGGGCTGGAGGAATTGGGTCTACAGTTTGGTTTTTGGAAACAAAGATTGCAAATGGATCTTTTGGAATGTTCTTGGGCTGGGGTCCCTGAGATTTATGGGTTAAAAGTAAATTGGGCCAAATAGTGGGTTTTAAGCTTTGGAAAAATTCTCTCGGGTAAGGTCATAGGATTGGTGGATCTCGAAAAGATATACAGGTTTGAAGCCCTAATAAGTGGATTGGGGAAGGTTTTAGAAGATTCCGTACCTTGGACTGGGGCCATGATTATCCTTTTTGGGAAGGGTGGTGGGCTGCACTTTCCTTTAGGAATAGGAGCCTTTCGTGTTTGAGACACCACTTTGCCAATCTCCATCGAGATGGGGCCTGATTTAGCCTAGCTTCCACCCTCTCTATTGTTACCCACGCCACTTGTCATACTGTCTTTCATTGGATTGACTTGTCTGGACAAGTCGACGACGTGGTCGTACGAATATTCAAAATGCCTGAATCTGCCATTGTTGCGGAGCTAGGTTGGTCGAGGGTAGGGATCTTTTCTTTTGCTGTATTTGAGAACCAAAGTGGAACAGTTCCGCACGTAGCAGGGTCCATAAAGGGTCGTCGGATTCAACTAGGCCTATCCAGACTATCATTCTCGCAGTGTTTTTGGTCGTGACGAAGACGCCCACATCGATAACAGCACATCAGAAGCTAAGCTTTTCATAAGTTAAAGAGAACCTTGTCGGGATGTCTGAGAGGAGATGTAGGGACTGAGTGGCAAGGTATTACGCAGGAATTTAACATTGCTTGGGGTATCACTATCTATGAACTCCCCCAAAGATGTCGCAACCGTTAGTCCCACATGTCTGGTATGATACTTAGGTGGCATTATATTCCAGGAATTTGAACCCATACTTGTAGAATGAACAACTTCAGGTCCGCGTCTATAACATTCGGACACCATTTCCTTAAGAGTAGAGGGTGACCACGGCTGGTTGTTCATCACTCTATCCATATCGGTGGATATATTAAACTTGAATAAAATGAAACCCTTGGATAGATCAACAGGACTCACCGGAGCTCTTGAGTTCCATCCTCGTATCCTAGTTTTTTTCGCTGTGGCCAAATTGAAAGATATGTCGGTTATAAACTTGCCAAACTACTGTGGCATTGATGTTGCAGATGGTGACTTTCCAGTTGACCTCACCCACAAGGGTATGGTCCTAGCCCTCGGAGGGTCAATGCCTGCTTAATAGAAGGGTGTCATAAGCTTTTGCATATTTTTTAAGACTAACTAATTTTTTGCTTGAAAATCTCACTATCTTAGGATGTGAAGATAATCCTCAAAAGGGATGCAAACCTAAAAGCTAAACTTTGTTCAAATCCTTAAATTTTTTAAGCTTTGATTAATTTTCTTTTATTTTATTTTGAGTTACATTATTTGTTTAGTGAGATAAAACATATTAAGCACATTGAAATCAAGTATCATTGCAGCTTAATTTAATCACACCATGAAAACAAGTCATGTTCATTGGTGAGAACAATAGCTGGAAAAAAAAATATTATAGTGCCAATCTTAAATTATTGTGGGACACTATTTGGATAAGTACATAATAAACACATTTCATTCGACAATTTTTTTTTAAAAAGATGAAAATTAACGATATAGATGGAGTCTCGTCCTCTGTATATACATTTGAGTTTTGATTAAATTTTTGGTGGGTAGACTAACAAATTGTTTATGACTTAGCATTATTTTCAACAATCTCTTCTTGCTGTTCTGCTTCCTGCTGTAGAACTTTTGAGGAATGATGAAGTACAAGAAGCGTAAATTGTGTTGAGATTCTTATCAAATCAACTTGCACGAGCACCTCCTCTGTTAAGAAATTATTAAAATAAATCATTTATGTAAACGAATCATATGACCACAACCAATATTGAGGACCTTAGAGAATATGGGTATGTTGACATTGTTCCCCAAATTAAATATATGCATCCATCCCTTGCATTCTTATATTTTTTTTTGGGAACTCAGGATGTACCCAAACCTTTGGGTCAGGACTAATCCCTGAGGGCGCGACGTGAGCCCGCAACCAGCCACAAATTTAAAATGTTACTCATAGGGTATGCAACTCTTCTTTGCTCAAACCCATATCATGATTTTATATATTAAAACCCATGTTTAATATATATATATATATATATGTTGTGCAGTTATGTACTACTCATGTTATATACGGTGAATAGTGATGTGGAGGGTCGGGTAAAGCCCAGCCCTGCCCTCACTTAAGAGGGCCTTGGGATATTAAGCTCTATCGAGCCCTTTGGAATTTTTTTTAAAAAAGCCCTCTATTTTGGGTTTTGGACTAAAAAAGTCTTCTATTGTGGGCTTTAGATGGTGGATTGACATACCTAATTGTCCAAGACAAAAAGAATTGACAACGGTATTTGTTTAGATTAAGCTGGGATTACTAGTTTATGAAGATTAGTGATATTTGTCGCAGCCGAATATATGTACAAGCATTAGGAAACAGCCCTGTTAATACCATAGTTACCAAGTTCTCCGGTTTTCTCAAAAAATCACAAATATTACCCGATTGTTTTGGTGAATGATTAATTTGCAAAATATTCGTGAGTTTTGGAAAATAGTAATTTTTTCAAAAAGTTACAAATTAAACACGAATTACTCACGGTTTAATGAAAAAAGTCCCGAATAAATATCTAAGATATGAACTATATTTGTTTACACTTTATACTTTTCATTATTAGTAATCTTATTTTATATATTTTATTTCTTACCCGAACTTTTTTCAATTTATTTCCAAATTGTAACGATATTTTTTTGAACTTTTTCCTAAATGAATTATTTCCAAACCCCGACTTGATAACTATGGTTAATACAACATTTAAATTGTGTTCTACTGTGTTAGAATTCTTCTCATGAAGTCACAATAAATCGCATTTGCAGACTGAAACAGATAAGCAAATGTTCAAAACAACATTTTTTTGGAAGAGTTCAAAAAACATGTTATTCAACCACTTTTGGCCAACTCCGAACTCCAATATAACGTCCCCGATCTTCAAATCTAACTGTTGGAACATAATTCCAAGACGATAATGAAATTTAGAGAGAACAACTAGGGAGTTTGTTAAACTAACCACCATTAAACTTAATTCAAATAGATGAATGTATCTTTCTCAACTACGTTTTCCCTTTTAGTCGTTAAGGTCTGGTACATGTAGAGCTACTTCAAGCTTTTTCCATTTTAATGACAAAAAAAATATTCAAAACCTTCCCACAAAGTATCCACACAAAGAGAATAGCTATCAACAAAAGAAAAAAAGAGCCCTGCTATCCCTACTCTACTAGTCAAAAACAAACACCTATCCTGGCTACAGACAAAAATCAACACGTCTTTTTGGCTGAGAGTGGGAACACCTAAGAGTAGGGCTAGCACACCTAAAAAACAGTGTGTACTCTATAATAGGAAACAATTCCCAGTAAACAGAACACATGAAAAAAAATCTTAAGACCTCTAAGAAATCAGAAATGATAAACATGTTGATTTTTCAATAACAGTGAAATAGGACAGAATTAAGGGTGTGAACGGGATAAATTCGAGTCACAATAACCTCTTTTAAAAAGGCCAATCTCTGGTTGGGACATTGAAAAATCACAAAAATGTAAGCTTATGAACTATGAACAAGATCCCCTGCACATAATGCTCAATAGAGTGAGAAAAGGATTTGACATGACAGACGTGAACAAGCTTTGCTTATCATTTTTTTTTTTTTTTTTTTTTGCAGATGATATCATTTACCTATGGTTAATAGTATCAGTTAGTAGTTAGCAACGGGGAGTGGACCACTTGCAAGTTGTCACCCATGGTGAGTAGATCCCACGACATCTCTCATAAGAGAGGCTACACCTTGCCATTACCAGGTGTTTGCTAATCCTTATTTATAGAACATAGTTTTGTTCTATTAAAGCTATACCTTCAATCAAATTGTGTGTTTTCAAATTTTTTGTATCTCTACTCATGTAGCTTAGACCAATTTAATCCTTTTTGAGATATTTCCCACTACTACTTTTATACTGTAGTATCCCATTGCGTAACTTAAAACTTGTTACCAAAAACTGTATAGGGAATGGGAATGCTAGACCGACTCGCCCCCAATCATACTTCCTTTTTAGGAAAAGAGAAAGAAGGAACTTGTGATGAGTAGCACAACACATGTCCATTAACTTTTTCTGGCGAGTGGGACTAGCACTTCCACACTTCTACTAAGTGCACTAACACGGGTGGACATGAGCAAGAGGTGAAACCTGGCAGCCAGCTCACACACAACCATGTTCCAAACTTGTCCGATGTAATTAGCTGGTTGTCCGATATGTTTCAGGGAGCTGGACTTACAGTGGGGTCCAAGAGTAGGATAAAATGGTTGGACAGGAATGTGGCGTTTTGCATTTCCTGCAAAAAAAATAATAATAATGGTTGTGCTTTATGAAATCACCAGCTGTTTCTTTCTCTTTGTTTTCCCTTACTTTGTAAAATAAGGAAAAGATTCTGAGCCAGCAAATTCCAAGTTGTAGTTTTGGTTTTGGACCCCCATGTGTGAGATTTATTGAGCTACCCTCCCACTGGTCTAGACTACCTGGAAGAACATGTAATGCAGTTGACTGATCTTCCAATCCTCATAAATGATTATCTATGCTGAAACTATAGGAGCTAAGCTCACTTCACACAAAATTTGATTAAGATTAATAAATTTAAGCGACGACATGCCGCCTTTTTACACCTCACCTTGAATGCATCAACATGTGGGTATGGCTGTCAATGGATCAGATCATAATATGGATCCAATCTGATGGATCTTGATCTGATTGCAAATACGGGTCTTAATTTCCGATTCCGAATGTAATCGGATCGGATTCGGATCTATGGTGATCCTATCCAACTAACATCTGATTCGATTGTATGTATATCTATAATAAATTTCTATTATTTTAAAAGTATAAAATATTATACTTGCTTTTACTTATTATTTATGATTTTTTTAACATACTTCAAAAATTAATATTTGAAATTTAAAAATAATGGGACTGGAATCAAATTTTGATTATTGACTAGATAATCGGATTCGAACTCAGATTAACCAATTCATTATCCGACTGATGATCAGATTGGGTTCAAGACAGACTTGCTCTCTAGCGGCTACAGCAAAATCAGACGACCTAAGCAAGCACCTCTGGCCTACTCATGGTTCTGAGATCTGGGAATGAACAGCTTCCGCGCGATTTAGACCCTGCACCAATGACCGGTGAAAATGGTTGGAATGAGAAAAAGAAGAAAACAAAGAACATGGAGAGGTATAATTTCGCTGAGATATATATAGTTACTCGTTACAGAGACTGATTTTTAATGACACTTGAAAGACAGACCCAGACAGAGCTGGCTCTTCACAGAAACACCCCCTTACCGACACTCCCATTTTTACATCCCTTCCCATTTCTTACTTGAAAGGAACATTCCCTCCTATGGATTACTCCATTCATTTGAGGCATCCAATAAACCCAGACTTCCCATTTTCTTCTCTAGTACATCCTCGACATGCCGAACTGAACAGTTCCTACCTTTCTATGAGCAGCTGCAGCAGAACCCATTCCACCAAACTGAGATTTTGCCTGCAGCAGGTTTGCATCAATAGCAATTCGATCATCTACTTGGTCTGCCTTGGCCACTCCCACCCGTGATAGGTAAAAAGGGTTGGTGTTTATGTCGATGGCTATGTCCGGGGCTAACTTGGACACCATGTTGTATTGTGGGGGTTGTGTTTTGGTTTGCGGCAAGTCCTTCTCAGCCTCTGACCCAGAGGTTTCTTGCTTAACCATGCTATTCCTGCGGAAACAGTATGTGGGTGGGACAGCCTGAGGAGGAAGAACTGCGTTTCTGATTAACATTCTCGCATCGTATGGATCTTTGACGCTGCTGCCATTGTCATATGACCCAACTGGTCCCACCACTTTTCCAGGTTTAGCTGAACAAAAGAGGTTTCATCATATACCAAAATCCATAAATAATGCACAATGCAACTACCAGAATGAAGATTGAGCAGAACAAAATCAACATAACATGCATATAAGGCAACCAAAATCCAAGTTATCAAACTAATAGAATATAACTGCCATTTTAACTTGAATACTAATTGGCAGAGACGGGGAGAGAGTAGAAAACACTTACCCAGTGGGATCCTCTGGTGTGCCTGCAAAGTCCTTGATAGAGTTCCAGAAATTCCATCTATATCTCTGGAGTTGCATGCCTCTTGTGCAATTTCCCGATCTTTAAATGAAGCCAAATTTGGCTGTTCCTTGGGAGGGATTGAATTTGAATGAACAACTGTAGACCTGCAAATAAAAAGAGGTTGGAAATCACACTTGCTTGAGTAAACACTCGGAAATGGTGCTTCATAAGATAACAAGCTGTTATCAGGTAGTGCAATTATCAAGTATTGGAATACTAAATCAGTATTAAATATCCCATTGGTCACTTGAAGGGATACTGAATCAACACAAGCATTTTCCAAATGCAAAGAAAAAAAAAGGTTATTGAGGGGAAAAAGTGAATAACTACTGAATCCATCCATCCATATGTTTGTAGCCCATACTGTCACCAGTTCCCACGAGTATATATGCTCCAAAGTCCAAATACATTTATCAATCCAAGAGATATTACATGGATATTTAAGTTTTGAAGTATGAAATGTGAGCTGTGGCGTCGATGAACCGAGCAGGATGATACAAGTAGGCAAGAATCATAGTTTCCCCAAAATAGCTTGGAGCTATCGGAACAACTAAGGATATAAAAGTGGAGTCATAAAATGACTTTGCCAAGAGAATTACCTTGGGAGAGAGACATGCTTTCTATCCAGGGGAATCACTGGCCCACTTTTACCACCATTTTCCTCGAGATGTGCAAACTGCTTTTTGAATTGATCAACAGCACTGCATCCAAAAGATATAGGGAAAACCATCAGAAAGAAAAGCCTAGGAAGCGATAATATATAGGATGGAACTATACAAAAAAAGAAAAACCAAATAGGCAGCAATTAGAACCTAGGATACAGAAAATTTGTCCTTTCAGTCCCACTAATGTAGTCTTTGAGAAGTTGAGGATGGTATTCTAGTATCTCCCGGAATATTAATTCTCGAATATCCTCCTTTGTCACCCTTCGCCTCTCAAACTCAAACTCTATCTTTGTGATTGGCTGGCAAGAAGGTTCTCTCTCCACTCTGGCCAAGCCCTTAAAGTAAGGATCAGCCAATGCCTGGTGCACCCAACACAACCATAGCAAACAATTTCAGCAAGACAAACAGACATAAAGGCAGAACAGTCAAGATGTCATATACTAGATAAATAAACATATGAAGCTCCGCCTCAGGTATAGAAAATACAACAAAGAAGGCCGGCTACATGCATCTCAAGGTCCATATTGGCACAAAACTCAGCAACATGAAAGATCTGCTGCTACAACACAAACCTCTTCAGCAGTTGGCCGATCTTTTGGATCAAATGCTAACAGCTTTTCCAATAGTCTGAGTGCTAAAGGATCTGCATTTGGAAACTTCTGTGCAAATGGCACAGGCTGCTTTTTCCTCATGCTCGTTAGGTATCTTCTTGCCTTTTCATTTCGGACCTGTTTACAGTACACAATAATGCATTTATACCAAGATCATCTTTGAAAAGCAACAATATGACTTAAGCAATGAGATACAATATTAGATATATAGGGCAATGCACCATACCCGAGAAATGGTATCCAAAGGAGGTGTCCCAAGCAGATCAGTCATCAAATCCAACTGATGAACTACATTTTTCCCAGGAAACAGTGGCTTTCCTGTCAATACCTCAGCAAATATGCAGCCTATACTCCAAATGTCAATTGCAGGCGTATACTGCAATTCAGAAGCCATCACTAATTAAAATATGTTGCAAGAACAGAGAAATCAAACTGCAGCATATAACACTTCACAGAAGTTAACATCAGACTTGACACAAGTACCTGAACGACAAGATATTTCAACTTGCAGGAGAGTTGAATATTCCTTCCTGAACAAGCACTTTTTTTTTAAAAGCTAGGCATTACTACATTAAATCATTCAGAAGACATTCTGTACAAAAATAAAGCTGTTGTTCAAGTAATCAAGCAACCTCTCATAACAGCAGCATAAAAAGTGCTCACACATTAAAATATGTTCATGTAAAATCAATATTAGTTTCCCAGGTAACGTGATTGTCGCAGAGACTGGAAATAACAAATCAATCAAGTTTTTTTTATTGTTACAAAACAACTAAGATTAGAATTCTCTCTCTAAAAAGTTGCTTAAGAAAATGGTACAATTTACCAAATCAAAAACCAAATACATTTCAACTCATATGTTTTGTTCCCACCTGACTACAGAATGACTCCATGAATGCTCAAAGGCCCAGGAAAATTGTAATCATGGAGTTAAACATTTACCTAGTTGACTAGCAAGTAGCAATTGCTAGAACTAGCTGAATTCAAGACAATTATTTCTCCAACTCGAGTCTTGTGTTCTTTTTGCTTAACCTTGATTAAGACATATATTTCCCTAAATCAAACTGAGAAGCACAATTCTTCCTTCTGGTATGCCTATTTACATCATTACACAACAAACCAAAGTTCCATTTATGGATCCCACATGCTCTTTTAATTATGAATACACTTTGATCCCTTACACAGGTAATTAGCTGGTTGTATGATTGTATCTAACTATCTATAATAAATAAGAACCAAGGATTTGGTTAATCTTCATCACATTGCAAACGTGATGAGGATGTAGGACCCACAATCATATATCTCTCACACCATAAGTTTTAGACACTCATTATATCTCTCATTTAATTTTTTTTACTTTCTTACCCCTCTTAAGTCAAATATAACAACCCCATCTTATTTTTTGGATAACAAATCGGATCTACGCTATGAATCGATGATTTTAATATTCAGAACCTATTTATGGGAAAAAAAATTAGATTTGAGGCTTTTTTATTGGATTAGATTTCTTAATTTTTCCATGCATTTAGTATCAACGTTTGTTTATTAAATCTATATATTTTTCTTTAATTTTACATCTTTTTTTAATTTTTTACCTACAAAAATGGTGGGTGTGTTATGGGTTCAGCCGTAACGGCCGAAACGTTACATAAAAGTTTCCATAAAATCTGTTAAACAAAACCGAAACAGTTATTTAAAACCTTGGTTGGGGGTCCCACCTCTCTCTCTCTTTCTCTCTCTCACACGCGCGCGCACACACACACACATATATATTTGGTAATGGAGCGTGTCCCAAACCCTTCTAGGCAAGGAATAAAGGACTAGTCTCTTTGGGTGTCTGCTCCAACCCACTTGGAATTTTCCCTACGGTCACCCTCAGTCAGTTGAGGAGTGGGAGTCGAACACAAAAGTCACGAGACTCACAACCACAAGGAGCAAACTCGAGACGCTAGCCAATCCTTGGTGGGCCCCACCTCATATACACATGTTCCATGTGTGCTCATTTTAAACGGGCACACTAGCAACTGGTGTAGACCACAGAGACCCAAAATTCTTTGGTGTAATGCTTCTGAAAAATCTTCTTTCAATATTAAAAAAAGATTTGCTAGTTGTTGGGATTAAACTTTTACTAGGCAGAAGTTCATTTTAAGAAAGTTTCCAACCTGTTCAACTTAGTAGTGGTCCAAGACCAAGAAGAGTAAAACCGGGTAAGATACTAAAATTTTTAACCAGTTTTTTTTATATACAACTTTGCGCCTTGGGTAGGCATGCAAATATGCATACATGGCACTATGACAGATATGGTCATTGGGGGTACAGTTTAGGGAAAAGAGTGAAATTCGAATGCAAATATACATAGTATGTATGGAATATGGATGGGTAAAGTATGGAGTAAAATAAGCAGGTTTTGACCAACAATACTTGATATCCAATAGCAAGAATCTTAATAGAACTTGAAATCACTTAAGCCATACACAACTTCTCTTATGAAGCTAGAATAGTTGTGGCGCATGGCTGCAATATAACAAATGTAGTGAAATAAAAGATTAAGCCTTAAGGAAGAGAATACATGTATCACTATTTACTGGTCAAACAGCCTTATCTACTATGCAAATTGTAAATCTTAACTACCCTTTAATAGGTCAATACTATAACTCCAAGCGAAAAATGTTTCCATGACAACTGTTTTTATTAAAGGTCAATATTATACCGCCAAGCACAAAATGTGTCTATGACAACTCTTTTCTTTCTGGAAACACTTCTTGTTTATAAATATATAATGATTTTCTACAAGCTGGAACTGGAGGCAAAGGGAAGTAAAATAGTTTAAATCTGATTCCAGATAATGCAAAAGCTACAATGCCAAGGTAAATTGAAATGCTCTAAAGATAATGCAACACAAGAATACAATCAACTATATCAACATTCACTTCCAAGTTCCAAGCCACATACAAAGGACAAACACTTTGATGGGCATTCATTATTAAACAACCAAATTGTAAAGACGAGCTTCAAAGCCAGTCTAAATCCTTAACGAATGAAAAATAATGGTGAAAAGAGAAAATGCACACATGCATGTCTAGAGTGTCAAATACATTAATGGATGTGATATGCATCTTGACGAATCAACATGGATCCAATTTCAGTATATAGGCATAATGGACAAACAATGAGAAAGTTCTAATCTTTAAATCAATGAATAAAAGACCATGCATTAATCAAATTGCTGTTGGATTCGAATAAAAAAAGTGCCAGTGGCCATACCTTCGAAAAAAATGATCCACACAGCTCTGGAGCTCTATACCACCTCGTAGCAACATAATCCTGCAAATTGTATAAAAAGAAACACCAACAGATGTATATCAACTTCAGATTGTCAAGAAAAAAAATGGTATATGGTATAAAGATAATACCAAGGGAATAAAATGGAACCGCATAACTACAAATCCATTAATTTTGTCTGACATACCGTCCAAAATATTGTTGTAGGAGTATCATTGAATGCAACTCTTGCTAACCCGAAGTCGCAAATTTTGAGCTTGCAATTTGCGTTTGCCAATATATTCTTTGGTTTTAAATCTCGATGGTATACATTTGCTGCAGCCAAGCAGCCTAGATTCAGAAGAAGTCCATACACCAAAACAACAACAAACAGCATCCAATACTTCAACGCAACAAGTATCTATACTGAGAAGAAAAAGACCCCCAAAGAATGTGGTTGAAGAAGCAAAAAAAAAAAGGAATAAGTATTTAATTTGCATGAATTAGAGATGGATATATTTCAGGATTGATATGGTTGGGTCAATCTGTAAACAAACATACACTAACCAGCTCCATTTGGAACCCACCCTGACCTGTGTTAGATTAGGCTACAATGAAACCATCCATGGATCGTTAAAGGATGATTGAAACCCTTTATGGAATAAGATGGATGGAAAGAACTAGTATAACCCCAAAATAGTTGGGCAATGCTTAGATATGATGGTGATGAGGTTATTACCATATATGCTGTCATAGAAAGGGAGGGTGCACGTTAGAATGTAGAGGGAATTAAAATTACCTGTATGGATATATTTCAAGGCGCGTAGCAGCTGATAAAGAAAAAACTGATAGTGTTCCCTTGTCAAGTCATCATTAGCTTTGATGACTTGGTGAAGATCCGACTCCATGAGCTCAAAAACGACATAAATATCTTTAAAATCCCTTCTTGAGGGTGGCAACATTATGTGCTTGATTTCAACAATGTCGGGATGCCGCAGAAGCCTGAGCAGCTTGATCTCACGCAGGATTCGAGCGGCATCAGATATGTGTTCAAAAATATCATGTATTTTCTTAATTGCCACTTTATCTCCTGTATGCATGTCAGTGGCTGAGCACACAACGCCATAGCTTCCTTTCCCTATAACCTCCTGAATTTTGTATCTATTGGCATCTCCATACTCAGTGAAGAAATCCATATCTGTTGGATTCTGTGGAATAGAGAAACCAAGTCAATTTTTTTATAACACAAGATAACATTATCATAATTTACCCACTGCAAGTTACTCATAGCAAACAAATAAAAAACTACAGATAAGCAACAAATAATATTTTGAAGATAAGTACAAGGATAAGCAGAGATTAGTAAACTTTATTGATTATGAGGATCCAAGTAATGCAATAAAAATAATTCAAATTATTGCACCAATTTGTTTTCATTTATCAAAGCTGTAATCATTTTATCACCACTTGGTCTAATCACTTCTGTTCTATTCAATAATTCAAATTAACCCCGCCTCCCTCCAAAAAAAAAAAAAAAATTAGTGGATCATGTTCCTATGTATAGGGACAGGAGGTAATTTTTTCTTGTCCAGTAGAAGGTGAAAGATAATTGCAAACAATAAGTGTGAAGTTGCTGCTTGTTTATATAGAACAAATTTCCTGGTTTTTATTAGTTAGAGAGAGGATCATCTCTTAAATTTCACCAAGAGAAGAAAAGAAATTAAAACATTTAAAGCAGCAAGAAGTACCCCAAAAATCTTATCTATACAGAAAAAAAATTGTGGTATGGCAGTGTCTAATCTTCGAACTGTATAATTTCTCAATGAAGGAGGCAGCTTTCGGCTGACAAACCAGGAAAATCATTTAAAGAGAAGGAAACTTATGGGTCCAAGAAAGTATCACTTTCAGGAACAGAATCGGGTTCTGGAGAGATACAGAAACAATCATGGAGTCTGAGATGCTCAGAAAGTGGTATAAGCATTTATCTCTTGGGATAGCATTCCATACGAATATGAAAATAAATAAAAAACACCTCTTGTAAAAAAAAAATTACCTTCAATGCTCATACCATTGATTGGAACCAAAAAGAAAACTAAATAAACAAAATATAGAATCAAAAGCAACAAACCAACAGAAGAATTTGAAGGAATAAACACTGAAACTACATGTTGGGCTAACAAGAGCCCGTAGATCCCAACAATCAGGCCGAGCAAAACATCTTTCAGCCATTAAATCATTGTTAATTTGCTAACACATCTAATCCGACTCAGTTCGTCCAAAGATCCAATTTTTAACCTAAAAAAACAATTACTCTAAACTCTAATCCTAACAAAACAAATCTCATCCTTCTTCGAGGGATCATATGAGTTCCGAAAGAGAAAGAAACAAAAAAGATTAAGACCCAAAAACCCTAACCTTCTTTCGCTGATCTTGCTGCATTATCCCACAATCTCCAAATCCAACAGTCCAAAATCCCGTTTTAAACTCCCTTTTTCGCTACGATCAAACACGAACTCAGAAAAACCAGGTATCGATCGTTACAAAAATCAGCCACATTTCCCCCACCTACCCCTGCTCCGGATCACAAGCCCAAAATCCCGTCTTATTCTCTTCGAATTCTTGATAAAACATAGAAATCGAACCAAATCCCTCATGCACTCCACCGCCTCTACCTTGCAAACGTTAAGAACAACAAGGACGAACGCAACGACAACGATCATAGAGAGATCAACCGCCGCATAGACTTCTGCATCGCCGGATCAAATTTCCGGACACACAACTGAATCATATGAAAGAGCGATTCACATATAAATATGACCGTTTGTTCATGCAGATTTCATGGCGGATGAAGCTACCAACAGAGATCTAATCAAACTGGAGGTGGTTTCAGAAGAACATCAGAAGATTAAACAGAGATTAGGGCTTTCAGAAGATCTGAACACATGAACAGATAGAGAGAGAAAGAGAAAGAGATAGATGTAGATGTAGAGAGAGAATATAAAAGAAGAGAAGAGAGTAGAGATCAAAGCTTCTTGCCATGAATCTAGGGCTTTATATTTTCTACTTGTCTTCCTCATCTAATCCGTATACTTGGGGATGTATAAATACAGCAGTGGCTATATACCGTAATTTTGTGAATTGTTTAGCCTGTTTCTGTATTCATGATTCCCTGTTGTTTCTATAATTTAGCCGGTAACAAACTGGAAATTTTGTGTAGAAAAATATAACGGCTGTCTTTGAGCCGAGCTGAAACAAGCTCCGGCTTCAATTTTCAAGCTTGAAGCTCAGCTTGAACAAGATTAATCAAGCTAAAGGTCAACTCCAGCTCAATTTGAATCAAATTTAAACGTAGCACCCTGAAATTTTTCATGTCAATGAATAATGTTTTCATGGCCAAATGGCTAACCACGTATTTGAATTTTGTATTTTATGAGAAAATGAATGTTAGCGACCTATGGGCAGCATGAAAAATAGGGTTTAGTACCCTAAGAATGATGGAAATGGAGTTGGAAACACCCCAAGGGGGTCTGTAGGTGAAAATCCAGAAAAACTGGGGAGTGCGATCGATCGCAGGTAAGGTGCGATCGATCGCAGTCAGGGAAAAATGAGGAAAACATTCGGAATTATCTGTGATCGATCGCAAGTGGTATGCGATCGATCGCATACAATGGAGAAATGATAAAAAGGTTCGAGTCCATATGCGATAGGTAGCCTCCAGGTGCGATAGATCGCACAGGGATCTGTGATCGATCGCAAGTGATCTGAGATCGATCGCATGTAAGGAAAAATTTGACAAAACTTTCGGGTTCAAGTGCGACAAATCTTGCCTATGTGCGATCGATCGCACTGGATCTACGATCGATCGCAGTTGGTGTGCAATCGATCGCACGCGGGTGCTGAATTCAAAATTGAGGGTTTTAAACCCTTTGCCTATAAATAGGGATCACATTTGGAGGTTTTGGAATGCTTCCAAAAACCTAAGAGAGTGAGAGGAGAAGAGAGATTTGGGGATTTTGCAAGAAGGGTTTGGGATTGAAGATCAAGAGAAGCTCAATCAAGGTTGGATCTTCCTCATCAAGAAAGGATCCTTCCACTCCAAAGTGGTGATCCCTCCTCAAGCTTAGATCTCAAATCAAGAGTTTTCTTCAAAGTTAAGAGCTAATCATCAAGGTTAGTACACCCTTCTTGTTAACTTAGTAATAACCTAGGTTTCCTTTAAAGAATGCTAAGACTATGAAAGCATAATTTATAGAGTTTTTCCCAAATGGTAAAATGTGTAATATGGTCAATATGTTTCTCAATTTCTCATATGATTATGAAAAGATTGAAGTGTTATATGTCATCCTAGAAATTGATTCATACTATCATGATTGCACAAGTTGCAATGCATGAGCACGTATGCACAAACCGAGGTTTTCTCATAAGCACTAAGAATTGAAATAATTAAATGGAACTCATAAAGAATTGAAGTACGATCTCACACACATAATTATGGTGAAATGTCAAGGAGGTTGGTAGCCCAAGGTTAAGGGTGCTAACCTCTTGCTCACAAGAAACTCTCACAAGTTGGTGGAATGTTAAAGAGATTGGTAGCCCAGGTTAAGGGTACTAATCTCCTGCTCATAAGTAAATAGAATGTCAAGGAGGTTGGTAGCCCAGGGTTAAGGGTACTAACCTCTTGCTCACAAGAAATTGTCATAAGTTGATGGATGGTCATGGAGATTGGTAGCCCAAGTTAAGGGTACTAATCTTTTGCTCACAAGAATCTCTAAAGGAAGGCTCACAAGAACTCATAAGAAATCTCACAAAGCTCATAAGTTCACAAGAACTCATAAGTACCACAGATGGTGTTTTGTTTTCCACGAGAAATATGATTCGACGAATGACTTTGAATATTGGTTTTCAAAATGATTTATGAATTGTGTTCTTTTAAGTGCTTGCATGTGATATTATGTTTGTTATTACTATTGTTAGCTAGGAGCTTGTACTCATGGAGTATTCCATACTCAATTGTACATTTCATATCGGCAGGTTCGGTGGATACTTACGACCCTGAGCCTTAGGTTAAGGAAGAGTACGTGGAAGAGAGAGAGCCGCCCATCCTGTTATAGCCACAGGAGGATAGAGACTTGGATGTATGGCCATATTTAGACCATTGTAAGTAGAGAGAGTTGTGAGGTTTCCTCTTTTGTATTTTGATAGGTGGACATGTCCACCTTTACTCGATATGTTTTGTATTATTTTGAAATACTGATATAGTATATAGAAAAAAAAAAGTTGGTTGACGCTTCCGCACTATTTTAGCTTCTGTACTTTGTTTCATGTCTTCATTATACTATGTTACTGTCTTGTTCATTTCAGGATGGGTTATCAGGTTAAGTATAGTCACACCTAAAGTATCTCTTAACTTGTAGGGGGTATTTTGGGGCGCGACAAGTTCAATTCAAATTAGTTAAAGCTTGAACTGCATTCAAACTTCCAAGTAATAATAATAATTACATGTTTCAGAGTAGCAGCATTTTTAATGGAAAAAAAAAGTTACAAATTTCCTCTGTTGGCTACTTGGATCTTGATAGCTGCAACATGGTGATTCTTTGAAGTGGGTATTGGGTTATAGATAACTTCTTTGTGGTCGTGGCAATGAACTCACAAGATTTTCTTTGATGAAGTTGTTGGTCCCCATAGCAAAATCAATAAAGGGATTAGAGGTATTTTGTTTGCAATGTTGATGCTAGTTTTTTTTTTTTTTTTCAGTGTTAGTGTTATATGTAATTGATATTAATACAATATTAATATGCTAAGCTAAGCTAAGCTAAGCTAAGCTAAACTCTAGCCGAACAAAGCTTTACACGAGCCAAGTTTGTCGCTGAGCCGAATCAAACAGGCTAGAACTCGATCTCGGCTTGTTTAAGCTTTCAAGCTCAAATTAAAGCTTGACTTAGCTTAATTGAACCTCTTATTTAAGATTAAGCTCGGCATGAGTGCATCCCTAGTAATCTAAACATTCATAATTGGAAAGGAATTTTCTCATGTCGTTCAGAATTGAAAAGGGTTCGGGTTGAGCTTGCTGGACTAGGTAAGTCATAAGACATAGCTTATTTATTTATTTATAATCATATATTTATTAATTTTAAATTTGAAATATTATTTGTTAAAAATAAAAATAAAATTCTTATTTGTAAATTTTAGGGAATTTAGGAACACATATGCTAGGTTTAGCACATTTTGCAAATACAGTATTGCAAACCAGTTTTTAAAGCATATGGTAATGAATGTTTGAATCATAAAAATCTAATTTGTGCACCAATAATGAGTTTTCTTGCAAACCCGTTTCTCAAAGGAATGGGATTGGGTCTGGCCCTCGTTAGGTGAATATTGTATGGTCCACGCTCTACAGGGCGCCTTGTGCTCCTTTAAACATCCATTAACTGTGATTAAGATTCATTTACTCCTGAGTTCAAACATTTTGATTTTTTAGAAAAAATTAACCATAATTGTTAAAATTTATTAGCCAGTGTTAAAAAGACAGGGCTATGTAAGTGAGCTAGACAATTTTGGTATGGTGAGGGCCTGATCAAATTTGATCATTTCCTCAAAAGGTTAAGCAGATGATTAGGATTGAGGGCTTCCTTTTTTGGCATGGGATTGTATCTGCTAGATGCTAGAAACAATGGTCTCGGGCTTCCACTCTTCATCTAACATGTAACGATAAAAAGAGGAAATGTAGAACCCCGGATCTTGATGGCATGGCATAGTGAATAGTATTGTGAATAGTATTTTTCAAGGCCTAAAGCTTTGATGTAATTATGGTTTTATTTTTGAAATGAAATAGAAGTTTTTATTTTTAATATAAGTGTTTTTAAGTATTATGAATGTGTTAAGATCTGGAGAGAGGTTTTCTTTGATTATAGGAGTGAAAACATAATTGGGACAAGTTCTAGGTTTGAAAAAGAGCGATGCCTTAACGTACCCTCAACTTTGGGGAACTCTATTTTTGTCAGCGTTGATTAGAATCGAATGATTCTTAAACCATTAGAAAGATATGGAAACCCTCTTTGAGGTTCATGTTTATCATTTTTTCAGATTTTTAGTCGAAGATAGGTTAAACATTGGATTTCCGAAATCGGATCTGCTGAAAAATCTAGGCTGCTAAAATCCATTTAAGACCAGTCAGCTTTAGAGCTCATTTATGTAATTAATAACTCATAATTAGAATGTGTTCATTAGTGACAAAATTGTTCCCCTCTAAATGAGAAGTCCAACGCAAGTTGAATCGCTTAAATCCGATAAGCAAGTCAAAAGTTATGATCGAAACATCAATCAGGAAAAAACAGGGGGGTGCTGGTGAATTCTGGTCGACTGGCAGTCACAAAAAACACCAAAAATGGCTTAACAGTAGGTGTTTTGCCTGGCCGGTCGATCGCCCCTCCTAGTCAGTCGATCGGGACCCCGAGATTTTGCCCAATTGGGTCATTTTCACAATTTCATTGAGGGTGGGAAGGCCTTTCACCTCCCCTCACTCTATAAGTCCCCCAAATTCATGGGTGAGAGTTTCATAAACTCTCAAGGCAAAAATTGAGAGAGTTTGGAAATGGAGAAAGGAAGAAGCTAGGGCTTTTGATCAAGGGAGCTTGGGTGATCCTTCCTCAAGCTTGGATCTCATCTTCTCAACCATCCTCCATCTTTTCTCCAATCCAAGAGGTAAGTACTCCTACTCACTAACCTTGATATGATGCAAATAATGAAATGCATGATTATGAATAGATATTGTTAGTACACCCTTCCAGTTGGCCTAGTAATAACCTAAGTTTTCTTTAAGAATGAAGGTTGGATTAAGCTTATATGTTTCTTTTCTTGAATCTACCATGCCTCCTAAAATTTATAGATTAATCTAAATGGTTATGGATGTGTGGATGGTTGGAGGCAAAATTGGATGCCATAGAGAATGTGATGGTTGTTGTATGATGGAAAATGGGGAAGGACAATATACACATAAAACATGCACTCAAGGTGCTTGATGAAATGTTTGACTATGAGAAAATGAGTTAAATACTTATTGAAATGTTGAAGGTCATGTGTTTGATAAAATGCATGCATGAGAGTAAAACCTAAGACTATGAAAGCATGATTTAAGGTATTTCCACATATGTCAAATTTCTATATGTTTCCTTTAAGACATTCCATGATAATAGAAATATTCAAATGTCATATTTTATTCTTTAAACATATCTATGTCACTTTCATGTTTAACACTTGCTATGCACGAGCACGCATGTATGCATGAATCGAGTTTCTCAGTATAAGTATATGAAAGCAATCAAGAACAAAGAACCTTCTTATAAGAACCTTCTAAGGTCTTGAAAGTCACACAAGTTGAGAGATCATCAAGGATGTTGGTAGCCCAGGAAAATTCGAGTACTAACATCTTGCTCATAAGAACCTTCTCATAAGTTTGATGGATTGTCAAAGAAGTTGGTAACTCAAGGTTTTAAGGGTGCTAACCTCTTGCTTATAAGAACATTCTCATAAGTTTGATGAAATGTCAAGGAGGTTGGCAGCCCAAGGTTTACGAGTACTAACCTCTTGCTCATAAGAATTTTGAAAGGAAATCTCATAAGGAAAGCTCATAATTAAGAAATCTCATAAGCTCAAAAAACTCATAAGACATGTTTTGTTTTCTACAAAGGCTCTTCAGATAAGGTCTTGAAAGTTATGTGCATATTAAGTTAAATTTTGAGTTATGATTTCTATGTTCAGTTCAATGTATGAATTATGAATTTTATCTTCAATGCTCACATGATATTATTTATCATATAACAAAGTTAGCTAGTAACTTGTACACGTTGAGTATTCCATGCTTAGCCGTACATTTTATGTCGGCAGGTTCATTTGACATCTACAACTCGGAGCCATGAGTTGAAAAGGAGTACGTGGAAGAAAGGGAGCCGTCTATCCCATTGCAGCTACAAGAGGATAGGGATTTAGATAGGTGGCCCTATCTAGACTCTTGCCGAGTTGAGTGATAGTGAGATATATTTTGTATTTTGATAGATGGACATGTCCACCTTTACTTTTGTTATGTATGTGCAAACTTGGACTATTGTCATATATGTTAAAGAAATTTTTAGTTTACGCTTCCGCTATGTCATGTCTTGGTATTCTTGTACAGGATGGTTTGTAAGGCAGGTTAGTCATGCACAAATTCCCGCCTAACTCATAGGGTTGATTTTGGGGCGCAACGGGAGAAGTCATTTTCATTTTCTCCCATCTTTTTCACTTCTCCCCACTTCTGATTTCTCTCCTTTTATCGTCACATGTCGGATGAAGAGTGGATGCCTGAGACCATTTTCTAGCATATGCCAGACAATCCCATGTCTTCCTTTTTGGATTAGGTTTGACTCTGCGACCAACCAAACCATTCCCACCCCAATTTTGGATGGGAGCCATATGAGAAAGAGAATTGCAGGGGAGACTTAGCCACATTATCTTTACGTACAAAGCTTTAGTCTCTAAAAGCATTTTTCTATGATAAGTGGTGGCCTGTTGGGAAATGCCACTAGTGGGTGATTCAGTGGCCAAGTTATCATTACTCACGGCAAGGATTTCTTCAACAATGAAATTCGATGATTCGTGATTATGATGATTTTGAGATGATTAACATTTTAAGTTTAGATTAGGGTCATTTATTGTCCAATGCCTTTTTTTGCGTGGAGGAGTCTTTTTGGAGATCAAATCACAATCAATCGCAATCGCGATTTAACTCTCATCCACATGTCAACATGTGTCATTTTTAACTTTTATGAATTGTGATTAAGATTCCTTAACCCTAAGGTTTCAACAATCTAACATTGGTTTTTTTAAAAAATATATTATAAAATTAATATTTTCTTTTCTAAAAAGCAAGGATAGGTAGGTGAACCTTAGGAGTGAATGAATCTTAACCATAATTAAAGGGTGTCAAAAGGGACACGTTGTGAACCAGACTCCTCTAAGTCCGGTTATAACCGTAGAAGATTTGGTTCCTTTATTTAGCTCTTCATGATCCACATGGTACTTCCCTTTTTATTTTAAAATTTATATGTCTATTTATTGATAATAAAATAATAATCACACAGGCAGAATTGTATAATCATGTCAAGGGTTAGACAAATGTGATTTGTTTTTTTGTGAAGTATTAGTAAAACTCACACACCCAGACCTCAATCTTAGTGTTTTTTTTTTCTTAATATAGTTGATTGAGATTAACTATGAACTAGAGCTCTAGTTGAAGAGATAGTCGGATCACTCCAAAAGATTATTTTGATAATTATATAAAAAAAATCAGTTGACCCAAATATGCTTATTATATATTTATAATTACCAAAGTATCCCTGCCATAAAACAATTTTTGGGTTGCCCCATTTAATTAGCTCATCAACCACTTCTTTTCATAAGTTAAATCTCTTAAGTTTATTTGGTTGGTGATGGGAACGGCACACAGTAACGAAACTCTATTGTCGACTTGGCTAAGCTCGGCTGCACGGCTCGACTTCTTGCAGCTTACATTTTACAAATCCTTTTCTTGTTGTCTTATTTTAATGTAAAGGGTTGACCCATTTAAAATTAATCTCATTTAATTTCAAGTGACAAAATATTATTGAATGTAGTTGGATAGGGACTTGTCATTAGTTATTTTTTCCTCAAGTCATCCATGTTGTTAACATGTCAGTCGGAAAATGACGAAATTACTCCATGTCATGAAATTCACATGTAAAAAATGGATATTTTTGCCCTTTGTTGGAAATCATACGAAGAAAATGATATTTTTGTCATTATTGAAAATTAGGTGCAAAAATGAGTATTATATTATTTAGAAAATACATTCATCACTTAAGAAAACAATTCTAAAGATGAATATATTCATCAAGTTGGGACGATAATTTAATAATATTGAACAATTCTTAATAAAGACTAGTGATAGGTGCTCATTTCACCGTTACTTAAATAATGCAAGCACTTGAATGAGATTAGATTTAAAGGAGGCCTCTAGTCCAAATGCTAAGGTGTGTCCTAGCTCATGAAGGTGCCTTCAGATCCAGTTGTGGATGAGAATAAATATACATCCACGAAATGTTAAGTAGGATACCACTCATCATTATTAACCTAACAATTAGCTGATTTTTTTTTTGTTTGGGTGTAGACATCATTTATATGCATTAGTACCGTCAATACATCGTATGTTAGTTTGGGCATTGGAGCTCTTACAACTCATACCTCTTGGGGGGATTGGATCCCCCAACCTCCATCCATTGAAGGCCACACCCCTACCACTCACGCAAGAGGCGGGGTGTACAACTAGTTGACTATCCGTATATAAATGATGGCTCGTACAATTTTATTTTTTTTTTAAAAGTTAATTAGGAATATCCCCTCTATTATATGACATTTACAGAATACCTCTACTTGTTTTCTAACATTAGGAGTCAGCCCCTTTTATTTCCTCACACTCTAGTATTACACCACTGCTTTATTAAAAGCTTATAATAAGACTATATAACATTTATGTCAATGTGAGACCACTATGTGGTTGGAATCAATCATTTAATGGTTACTAATCGGTCACCGATTTAGCAAGTGGGTGTGTATCTCAACCCATACAAAGTATAGAGTTAATATTTTGAGCCACTCTTTACTTAATCTCTACCAGTTTTTGAAAAATATAATAAAAGAGAATGCCCATCAGATTGTGTGGCTATGGTCTAGAATTACGGTCAACATGTTAGAAAAAATGAGCATAGTCCTTAATGCTAGTTGGAGCAAATATATTCTCGTCAAGGTCTTAAAATAATACACACCCTGGGAATAGCGCAATGGTAGGTGTATCCCTTCTTTAGGAAGGAGGTTCCGGGTTCCATTCCTGAGAGGGTGAGAGTGGGTTGCACTCTCCATACTGACTTGCTAACCGGGGTTGCTGCTTCTCGCCTGAATCTAAGATAAAAGAAGGGTATTCCTGAAGAGCCATTTTTCATTTTCTTCTAAAAGAAATTCTAGCCCTAGTCGCAACTTTTCAAATTCTCACTGTTGTTGCAACATGTGTCAATACTTCCCCTTGTTATCTTTAGAACCAGTTAAGATCATCACCTCTCTTTTGAAAAAATATTTTTTTTTTCACTTGTTGAAGGAGTAGCAATGACATGTATCTCACCTATAATGAGAACTTGGAAAAATATTCAAAATTTACAATGACAGCTAGCACTCCTCTTACATTTAATGTAGTTTTTGGTGGAAAAATCCAAATACAATAATTAATTAACCTAAATTCAATAATTGGATGAGTGGGTACGTAATGTTAAACTTCACTTTCCAATCAATAATGTAAAGAGCTAGAACTTGCCACTTAAGCCAAAAAAGATAGTTCCCTTGTCACTTTCATTTAATCATTCGAGACTTTTATGTAGGAGAGATCTCTGCAATCCTTTAAATCAAACAAAAACCCTAATAACAAAATATTACAATTAGGTCTCTGCATCTGTTGATATCAGTTTTAAATGATTTGCGATATTGCTTTACCATTTTGTTGTCATATAGGCAGAATCTAACAAGCATTCCCCTGCAGATTCAATCATACATCATCATCATCATCATCATAGCCTTGTCCCAGCTGTTTAGGTTGAACATCGTGGTCAGCTATCGAGCAAAAGTTACGGCGTTGTTTGTGGATAACTAGAGGCAATTGCTCACGATAGACAATTTCTTGTTTGGATGCTTGTCTTAGTTTGTGTAATGGGTAAAATTCGTAAAAAGAAGGGGTAAAATGAGAAATTTCTCACTTTAACAAATTAACCGACTTAGCCCACTTGGACTATGTGTTATCTCTCTTGAGTGTTATCTGACAGGTGATATCATCATGATCACACAAGTCATAATGACTCTAACTGCCTATAAATAAAGAAAAATCATCAGAGAGAAAGAGATGGTGCGTAAGGCAATGGAGAAAGAAAGGGAAACCAGAAGAATGAGAAGAGGAAGAAGGACTGGGGAGCTTGGGTAGTTCACTGATAAACCTCATCCCCAAAGGGCACAGCCACCCACCTGATATTCTCCATATCACCTGATGTTCCCGCACCACTTGATGCTCTCCACGGCTTCATGATTGTTTGTGGCCACTGAATGCTCTCTCGAATCTTTCATGTCCCCCTAATGTTTTCTATAATCAGTACCCTTACACTCTGTCAATACCTAATGTTTATCTACTTGGTGATATGTTAATGTCACACTACCACTTGCACGACTACGAAATTAATCATCTGCTATGTACACTCGTATCTGAACTCGTATCTGACGCTGTTAACTGTACCCGAGCTATACCTGACTTGTTCCCGAGCTACGTTGTCTGAGCATTGTCTGAGCCACGTTATCTGAGCATTGTCTGAGCTACGTTGTCCGAATTACGTCCTCCACTGTCAACCATACCCATTGTCTAGTTCACAACGTCTCCGTTGTCTAGTTCACAACGTTCCCGTTGTCTTCTTGACATAATATTCGTTGTCTTCATGACATCATGCTCGTTGTCTCATTGACAATGTGAACGTCCTTTGTACCTCCCGAGCTACATCCTCTGTGCCTCCTGAGTTACGTCCTCTACGTCTCCATCGCTTGTCCTTAAGAGCACGACACCAAAGCCCATCCTCAAGCACATGTACTCAATGACCTCACGATAAGTATATCTCCACATTCTCATGCTTATATGCCTATGACTTATACTGACTTGATCGTTGGAGTGTATTACAGGTTGGACGACTGTCCACCTTGTGGAGGATGAACCTGAGCTGAACCTTGGACGATTATGTACAGAACGTCACTTTATTCGAAGAGCGTGCATATGACAAGAGTATGGATGACGTACACATGCAGATTAATGTACAGGACATAAACCATGCAACCCTTGTGAGGTACCGCTAGTCCCCGAAAATTTTCCTTTACAAAATGGCGCCGTCTGTGGGAATACGAACAAAACAGCCAACGAATATCCTCTTCACGAAATTGGGGGCTAGCGGTACACATCCTCTCCACGACATTAGGGGCTCGGCCGTTCGGTCCGCGGTCCTATTTCATCCTATCATCTATATCACATCATACAATATTCTTACACCTTCAAAGTGAATTATCAAATGAATTCTCAAGTGTCTTATCAGTGAACTGTTATGTGCATTATCAGTGAAATGTCATGTGCATTATCAGTGAATTGTTATTGTCAAGTGAAATATCAAGTGAATTGTCAAGTGCATGATTAAGAGAAACGACCATTAAAGAAATGTCAAGTAAAAAACATCTTGAATGCAATGGCAAATGATGTATCATCAGGTTCGACACATATTTGAACACGGTGCTCACTGTGGGACATATGTGACTCAGTCAGATGCAGTGTCAGTTAAGCAACCAATTGGCTTATCCTAATGCAATGTCATCTGAGCATGGTGTCATGGTGTCCCCCCACAAGTCACTCACATGAGATATCATTTGTTTACATTTATAATGATTGTTACTGCAACTCATCCGTATGTTTATCAAGTGAAATCCCGTGCTTATGCATCTTCACGTGTTCGTGCACCTTCACGTGCTCGAAACATTTTATGACTTCATCTTTCTTGGTGTTATGGTACATGTACATTCTTATGCTCACGAACGTGCTCTGAGGCACTATGCACGTGAAGCAGCTACTCTGACTTGAAAAGGGGTTGACGCAAGCTCGTCCTCGTTGTCTGCAAGCTTGGCCTCATGGTCAAAGATTCACTCTAACTCCTCGGTGAGCTCTGCCTCCACAATATTGATCTCCAAGTGATAGCACAACGTATCAGTGATAACGGAGCATAGACAACGAAAGAGACAAGAGAACAGAGAGTGGACCACAAAGAACAAACGTGACAGCTCTACAACAATCCACATTCGTGTACAGCTCACTCATCATTTTGGTATCTACGGACCGAGGCACTTGCACCCATTGTAAGCATGAGTGGTCGTCCTACCAAGGTTTCGTCTTCAAAGATTTTACCCATGATGTGTTCTCGGCACCGAGAAATGGCTAAATGTAATGGGTAAAATTTCGTAAACAGAAGGGGTAAAATGAGAAATTTCTCACTCTAACAAATTAACCGACTTAACCCAATTGGACTATGTGTTGTCTCTCTTGAGTGTTATCTGATAGGTGACATCATCATGACCACACAAGTCATGATTACTCCAATTGCCTATAAATAAGGAAGAATCACTAGAGAGAAAGAGATGGTGCGTAAGGCAATGAAGAAAGAAAGGGAAACCAAAAGAATGAGAAGAGGAAGAAGGACTGGGGAGCTTGGGTCGTTCACTGATAAACCCCATCCTCGAAGGGCATAGCCACCCACCTAATATTCTCCATATCACCTGATGTTCTCGCACCACATGATGCTCTTCACGGCTTCACGATCGTTTGTGGCCACTAGATGCTCTCTTGAATCTGCCATGTCCACCTGATGTTCTCCATAATCGGTACCCTTACACTGTCAATACTTGGTGATATGTTAATGTCATACTACCACTTGCGCGACTATGAAATTGATCATCTGTTGTGTACACTCGTATCTGAACTCGTGCCTGACGCTGTCAACTGTACTTGAGCTGTTCTCAAGCTACGCTGT
Organism: Tetracentron sinense; assembly: GCA_015143295.1. Taxonomy (NCBI): domain Eukaryota; kingdom Viridiplantae; phylum Streptophyta; class Magnoliopsida; order Trochodendrales; family Trochodendraceae; genus Tetracentron; species Tetracentron sinense. Next base: position 48,540,242 of record CM026551.1, on the reverse strand, counting down.
CTGAGCATTGTCTGAGCTACGTTGTCCAAGCTACGTCCTCCGTTGTCAACCATACCCGTTGTTCTAGCCACAACGTGCTCATTGTCTTCTTAACATCGTATTCATTGTCTTCATGACATCATGCTCGTTGTCTCATTGACAACGTGAATGTCCTTTGTGCCTCCCGAGCTACGTCCTCTGTGCCTCCCAAGCTACATCCTTTATGACTCCCGAGCTACGTCCTCTACGTCTCCATCGCTTGTCCTCCAGAGCACGACCCCAGAGCCCGTCCTCAAGCACATGTACTCAATGACCTCATGATAAGTATCTTCACACTCTCATACTTATATGTCTATGACTTATACTGACTTGATCATCGGTGTGTATTACAAGTCGAACGACCGCCCACCTTGTGGAGGACGAACCCGAGCTGAACCTTGGATGATTATGTACGGAATGTCACTTCTTTCGAATAGCGTGTCATATGACAAAGGGTATGGATGACGTACACATGCAGATTAATGTATAGGACATGAACCATACAACCCCTGTGAGGTACCGCTAGTCCCCGAAAATTTCCCTTTACAGTTTATAGTTTCAAAAATAGTACAAACTAAGGTGGCCTGAAAGAAGCATATTGCTTGTTGGATTCGAGCTCTATCTGTGAATTGAACAACGAATCTCTATGATACAAGTAAGGGTGGAGTCACGGGTGGGGAGGGGCCGTTGCCTCACAAAATTTTGAAACTTTTCCAATGTTTTAGGTATAATTAAAAAAATAGAGTGAATAATATCTAGTTTTGTATATAGTGGCCTCCGAATTAGGATGTAATGGTTGGCTATATAAAAAGTGTGTCCCCCCTCAAAATTTTTAATTTTTTTTCTTTGTATGATATAAAAAATTAAAAATTAATTATAGGAGAAAATACATTTACACCTCCTGAGGTTTGACGAAAATACACAGACCCACTCAGGTTTCAGAAAATACATTAGGTACCCCACTTTTCAAAATATTGACAATTACATCTCTTTCACGAGTTGACCGTTAGTCAACTGATGGAATGATAATGTCATGGGATAAAATTGTATGAACTACCAAAAATACCCTCTCTAAAGTTGTCCTTTTCTATTTTTCTCATATACATTGTCCCTTCATTTTTAAATGAATTCAAATCATTTAGGATGACCACGTGTCCTTTTTGACACCCCTTGTGGTGGCCACATGTCCTTTCTGACACCCCTTAAATGGATTTAGATTCACCCACCCCTATGGTTCACCTTCCCATCCTTGGTTTTGTTTTTTTCTAATTTTTTTTTAATTTAATAATTGTTTTTAAGACTTTTTTAATATTAAAATATTTTTAAAAAGAATCAATATTTAAAAAAAAAAAAAAAGATTGGCGGGTGAACCCTTGAGGTGGCTAAGTGTCCTTTTCGACACCTATTAAATGGGGTTAGATTCACCCACCCCTAGGGTTTACCCGCCCATCCTTAATTTTTTTTTCTAAATATTAATTCTTTTTAAAAATATTTTAATATTAAAGAAGTCTTAAAAACAATTATTAATTTTTTTAAAAAAAATTAATATTTAGACAAAAAAACCAAGGATGGGCGGATGAACCATAGGGGTTGGTGAATCTAACCTTAGTTAAGGGGTGTCAAGAAGGACACGTGGCCACCTCAAGGGGTATCAAAAAGGACACGTGGCCACCTCAAGGGGTGTCAAGAAGGACATGTGGTCACCACAAGGGATGTCAAAAAGGACATGTGGTCACCTTAGAGGATTTGATTTGGAAAATTTTGTATATAAGGAAAATGGAAAATGACAACTTGAGAGGGTATTTTTAGTAGTTCATACCATTTTATCCTATGACATCATTATTCCATCAGTTGACTAATGGTCAATTGATGAAAGGGTTGTAAGTGTCAATATTTTGAAAAGTAGGGGTACCTAATGTATTTTCTGAAACTTGAGGGAATCTATGTGTATTTTCGTCAAACCTCAGGGGGTGTAAATGTATTTTCTCTTTAATTTTATTTATATAATTACTAAAGGGGAGAATCCTTGTTTTTCTTGTGTATTAGATCTTTATTAGAATAAAACTAGTATTATCGAATTTTATGACCAAGATGAGCTCATTACTAAAAAAAAACTCGGAGAATACGCCCATAAAATCTAGGTCCCATAATATTTCATATATGTACTGCCAAATCAATCTCTATAAATCCATTAATTTTTTGAATTAATGTACCCCCCAAAAAAAATCTAGCTTTCTAATTCGAAGGGAGAAAAGGGTTAGGAAGGGACCCCAAACTTAACCATATGTCATACTTCAAGTTATTATCTATGTACCTTCCAAAAAAAATGTTATTATCAATGTAATCTATGGTTGTGAAGTAATTATCAGGCTGAGTAAACTCTAGGGCTCAACCTTGTGGCAGTTTGTATGATCACAACCTTCCAACCCACCTCAACTACCCATAGAAATTTATCTAGTTTTTTACATGGTTGGTGGGATAATTTATCCATGAGCAAGGTTTTTAATGGTGCAATGACATTTAGCTTGTAGCGGTTATAAGATCTTTCATAAAACAATATGTAAAGTACAATCAAAACCCTATTCTAGTCTTTCGATTCCACGACAAGCTAGCCGAATAGATATTGCATTTACCAGAACATCGTAAAATATATGGGCTAGTTTGGCAACATGGACATGGGAAGAGGGATATAAAAGGGTACATCCATGTTCTCAGACAGTCCCATGCGTACAACTGGGAATACTCCTCCATGAAGCGACATCTCGGTGGCACAACGGCTTCATTTCGTGTTGTCCCTTACGTAGCAAATAGTGCATCCCCTCGTCTTATCCTCCAACTAGATAGACACAGGGGGCCTACAATAGTCGTATTTAATGAGGAAACTTTTTCCTTGGAGTCCTGAGAAGAGGACCCCAGGGTCCTCTTCTAAGCTGATCGCAGTGTCCCGTGCCCCTTTTAACACCTTTTTAATCATGATTAAGGTTAACAAAATTAAAATAAGTACTTTTGTTTTTGGATTTTTCTAAGAACCATGGTTTGATTGCTTCATCTTAGGAGAATAACTACAGTTGATGGGTGGTAAAAAAAGGACTTGGACCAATGAAGTCACTGGGTAAGTTTAGAAGCTTACCCTTGGGTCAGTTTTCTATTTCCCTTTTCTTTTGTTATGTAAGCATCATATCTTAGGAAATGGGATCTTCTCCTATAGTTGTTAACGAGGAAAATGCAATAATTTTTTTTTTTTTCAATTGGATGGTTAATTAAAATTTAGGTTCACATACACAAGAATACATAGTGATCCTTTGGCATGGAAACATGATACCAACTGTCTAATACCATCTACTAATGAGAAGATCCCAAGTCCTATTTAAGTTAGTGTCTGTGCAAGTGTTAGTATTTGTCATTTGGGGTCTGAGTGTAATGTTACTCTGGAAAAAGGTTTCACGAGGGTGTTGATGAAAGCAAAGGACCCTAATAGGTTAGATAGAGAGTGAAACTTGGCAGCAACAATCTTAGCATCCAGGACTACAAAAGCTAATAAGTTGTTGACACATTAGAAAAAAAAAAAGTGTTAAACAATAATATTTTTAATAATAAAAAATAGAAGTAAGGTACTTTATAAAAGTGCATATCTAACAATTTTTTGATGCATTAATAGCTTGTTAGTTCTTGATTTTTTTAAAAAAATACTCATATTCTCATACTCCCACTCATTTTAATGATAAGCAAATGATTTTGTGGGGGGCCCAAAAGCTGGCTGACACAAAAAGAAATTCTTTTATGAGCGAAAATCTAATCCTCGCCCCGGATGGAGCTAAAATCGGTGTCTTGCCCCCTCTAATCTATCACGTGCCCCTTTAAACTCCTTTTGATTGTAGTTAAATTTTCTTACCCTTGATTTTTTTTCAAAAAATTAAGGTTAAAATATTAACTTTAAGGGTTAGAGAATCTTAACTACAGTTAAAAGGAGTGAAAGAGGGACACATGTTAGCTTAGTGGATGAGATGTCAATGAGTGGACTATTTTTATTTTTATTTTTTTATTATCAAAAGAGGGGGAGAATATAATTTGTTTTTGAATTTTGGGAGAACGTCTAGTATTTCTCATTGGTTTTTTGGTTTGGATCCTCATTGGTTATTTGCTACGAAGTTTCACTCATTGATAATATATCACCTGCGGCAAACAATCCTATTGATGACTATTTAATAAGGTCACAAGCTGCTTAGATCATGTGCAAGAAGGAAGAAGAGATAAGAACTAAATCAACTACAACAGTACCATATGCCTAACGCACCAAACACGTGATCCAGCCCATGTTAGCACGTGTATTGTTCCTTTCGTGGAGTTCCCTTCCTACCTCTCTTTACTTTTTACATAATTAATATTTGGAGGTATGCTAGTCCGACTCTCTGACGACTTGCTCATCATACGAAAATAAAGCATGTGAGTTCGCGAGGGAAGATTTCATTTTCATTTGCTTTATTTTCATATGAGGCGCGTCTGCTCGCCACATGTACAATCAAAGATGAGAGTTTTCAATCATTTGTAGTTTTCTCCCACCTAACTTAAAAAAATATAAAGAAACCCATGCTCATTGTAGAGATTTGTTTGTTAACCAGCACTAATCATTAATGGGAGTGCTAGCCCAGACGCACTCAGTGGAATTTTATCCACATACCTAGTGTGGGTGCAACATTTGGAGTTGTTATCCTATAACAGGAGATGTGTTGCCACTTGTTGCAAGTTGCAACCACCTTGTGTATGGGAGGCCTTGAGACTGGTGCTAGCATTTTTGTTCATCAATTTGTGTCCCATCAGTTGGATCGATACAATCTTAAAAACAATACCAATACCAATGATTCTTACGTTGCACCCCAAAAAAACTCAATATAACAAATAACCACATAATTAGTGTATGTTTTGCCTTGAATCATAAATAATTTTATGGATTTGTAAAAAAAAAATTGGTGCAGCGGAAGTAAAAAATCAGAGTTATGACTTCGATTCCCAAGAGAATTTTATATTTGCCTTCAAGAATGTAGGATAATCATCTCTCCAAAATGTTGTAAGCATTTTTGCATAATTTCTAATAATTAAACAATATCTGAACTATGATTAAGAAATCTGAAGAGGTAATCAGAGCAACCCAAAGTATGTCTAATGGCATAAGTTTTCTTTTGTAAGTTATGAAACTCGACAAATTGTGTTTGGTCAGAATCCACCATTATTTTAAAAATCGCTAAGTTGTCTTGAAACTTGGTCTAACCGAGTGGAATCAGTTGGATTTTGAGTCAATTTGGTTGAAAACTCGGAAGTGTAACAAATCAGTCCAAAATTGTTTTGACTCGGTTGAGTGAATCTATTGTAACTGAAATTTTGTAAAATCATTTTAAAACCCTAATAAAAACTAAAAATTAAATGAGACTGAGAATAAACAAGAAGAAGAACTCTAAGTCTGTTTTATTTTTTTAATTTTTTCTCAGGAATATCGGAATAATTGAGAATGGTTTAAAATTTTGGATGAAGCCAGACGAAATTATTTGCTTAGACATTGGCTTAGGCGAGTCCTTTGAACTTGTCTGAGTCTGGCTGGTCCACACTCCAATCTTCACATACGTCTTTCGAATTGAACACATTTCTAAACAGGAGCAACAAGATGCTATATGGATGCCGGTGTGAGGGCCTCCACGGTGCATGCCGATTGCCGATGATGGGGTCTTGATCTTACTCTTGTCAGCGTGGCAGCCACCGGAGGCTTTTTTTCCATCCCAAAAACAAAAAAAAAGGATGCTATATGGATCACGATTTCTTAGAAGAATGCATAAGAGTCGGATAAACTCGTGAGCTTGAGATTCGGCTGAGTTGATATGATTTGTCAATAATTCCATAGCGTCCCAAACAGTTGGTACCCGTTTTGGGAAGCTCTTGGGTGAAGCTTATATGGGCTGCGTGTGTGGTTTGGATGTGTGTCGTGTGTGTGGTGTGCGTGTGTGTTTCCTTTTTTGCCTTCAGTAATCACTTATTTTTTTTGGTTAAGAGACTAAACTTTATATAATCAAACTGATAGAGCAACATTGGTTGAGGCCCCGTCAGGGGGCGAGGTCCCGAGAACCAAAAAGATATGATTTGTACATAGATAGATTTAAGAAATTTACCCTCTCGAGCCCCTCCACTGCTCCGAATTGTTTCAACTCACCATCTCAAAAGTGAACTTAAAATTACCTAAATACCTACTACCGACAATTTAGTATATATCTAAGAGTTCCAACTTTTTTTTTTGTTTGCTCCTAATCATTTATCTACCAAGCTTGGGGGGTTAATTAGTAGGGTTAACACTCATGGTGGGCGCAAAAAGCACATCAAGACTCGAACACGAGTTACACCTCCCCAAAGGGAGATACATAACCACTAGGACAGGCCCTTAGTTGTAGTTTTACCATTAATTTTTAATTTATACAATTTATATTTATATAAATAATAAATTATGAAAATATGTTATATTTTTAAATTTTTAGTTTCGAATTATGTTGAGATTTAGCTGAACTTTCGAATTGACTCGGGTTAATAATGTCTGGAGTTGTTTTTCCTTGTTTTAAAACATAGAAACCACCGAGGTCGGATAACAACCAATCATGAATAAATTCGGGGAGTGTTCAATCGCACCCACAAGTCAACACACGTCCCTTTTGAATCTCTATTAATCATGGTTAAAATTCAATAATCCATAACTGTGTGAGAACTTTTTGGAGAATCCATGCGTTAGCAGCTGGTTCGAAGTCTGGTTTACTGTTAGAATGAAGATAGCAAAGCTTCAGCTGCTGATGAGGTAAAGGAGAGAAGGGTGTGCACCCTGTAATATACTCCGATGCCAAAGTCAGTATTTGAAGAAGATGATGAATAGTAAGAAAGCTGAAGCAATAAGAGTGAGCAATATGAAATTTCGTGATCTTTATGCACTGAGTCTCTGAGGATATTTTTAAGTTTAACTTTGTATGCCCATAGATGATCATGGATGACCATGTTTTACACTCATTACCAAATGTTTCAGACAGATCTTGGGTCTTACGTGTCATACGTGTGAGCCTATAATTAATAAAGTCGGTCTGGGGTCGAAACCCGACCGAGATGACTAGCATTAAATGATAAGACATTGTTTTTTACCTAATAACATAGTAGAATGATCACCTCCTGATTATTTCATCCTGCGAGTCGGTCTCGTTGTCGACTAAAGCTCGGGCTCGTTGTGTATGAGAACATGGATAGAATAACCGTTGTCCAAAGAGGACGACTACGTTCGTCCTCCGAATAACGAATACGTTGTCATGTAGGCAACGGGTCCGTTGTCAAGAAGAGCACAGATTCGTTCTTTATATGGATACGTGTCTCATATTTGTTGACATAACAACGAAAACTAGCTTGTTCTCCAACACTTAATCATTTTAAAGAATTTTATCCATTACATTAACTAACCTTATTTTTTAACACAACGATAAAAGAAATGAAATAGGAAGGCATTTGATTGTAGAGTAAAATACGGGGTAGCCTAATCACTACTCTATGGTAAACAAGGACAGGGGAAGCAAATTGTCTATGACATTCCCTGTGGCGGAGCCAGGAATTTTTCTTTGGGGGGGCTAAGTACATGTATTAAAAAAATTATTGTTTTGTGAAAAAAGATGCGTGCATGAAATATTATAGGGTTGGGGTTCCGGGGCATAACGCCTAAGAATTTTTTTTTTTTTTTTTTTTTTATAGAGCTAATATATATATATATATATAAATTTACTATATTTTTTAGTTTTTTATATTATACATATAAAATATTTACAAAATTTTTAGGGGCCAAACTTCTCATATAATTAGAAATTACATTCAATGTAATTTGGGAGATCACTATATATAAAATTTAGATATCATGTACCTTTTTATAAAAAGGATAATGCTTCTGAGACTGTCTTAAGGCCAAGACCACCGAGACCATGCTCGGTAGCACAGTCTCGGTGGTCTCGGCCCTAAGATGGTCTAATTGTGATTGAATCACAACCAATTGTGATTGAATTACAACCAATTGTGATTGAACTTTGGGAGAGTTCAATTGCACCCACAGGCCAACATGTGTCCCTTTTAACCTCAATTAATTGTAGTTAAGATTTACTAACCCTTGGATTCAACAATATAACCTTTCTAGAAAATGATATTAATTTTTTTTAAACTCTGATTAAGAACTTTAACTCTTAAGATTAATATTTTTTAATATTTCATTTTAAGAACCTAGGTTATATTGTTGAATCTCAAGGGTTAATTAATCTTAACCATGGTTAATACAAATTAAAAGGGACACATGTTAGCTTGTGGGTGCAATTGAACTCGTGGAGAGTTTAATCGCAATTGGTTGTGATCCGATCTCCTATGTAATGCAAAAAGTTCAATCACAATTGATTGTGATCCAATCTCATATGTATGTGATAAAGGATTTCAGTTTTTCTAGTGTTATTTGCTAAAACGTGAGACTCACAACACAATTAGAGGGTCACTATGAAATTAATACTAAAAATTTGGGGAGCCAAAAAAAATTAATTGTGGGGTCACTGCCCAACAAAAGTGGAGCTGAGCCAGACGGAGAGAGTAACACAACAGTAAAAACTACGTCACTAATGACGTGATCGTTAAAAGTTAATTTGAAAGTGAGTAAAAACTCTCGATGGTATCAAATATCGAGAGTTCGACCCCTGTTTTTTAAATTTAAATCAAATGGTTTGAAATATCAAGTGGTCCCACCATTTAAAACTTATGTTCTTTTTGAACCATTGATCTTCAAGCCAACGGTTTCAGCTCTCGATAGTAGGTGCTATCGAGAGTTTTTAATCCCTTCCCATGTTAATTTAATTTCCTAAACAGTTCTCAAGATGTGTGTTAACCATAACACATGAAAAACGGATGGACAGGGTTGCACCACGTAATCTTAACGTGTCCTAATAATTTTACAAAATTGTCCCTTATGCCGTTGAGAACCTTCTACGTACGCCAAAGAGGGATACCTAACGTACATCCCTTAATGTGTATATATTATAACCACGTGAGGTCCCTCGGCCACAGAATTAGCACCTTCCGCGAGTGGAGCCCACAATCGTCGGTCGTTCCGGTACCTACCCTCCTAATAAAACAAGTAAACAACGAGTGCTTGCCTTACTCGCTAACTACGGTGCAAACTTCTGACCCGACCATTAAGCCACCCCGAATCCATTTGCCTTTGTATTACTGTATTTACTATTTAGGAATTTTTTTCCCCACCCATGGGCCATAGGGTGCTTCCCAAGCAGTTACACCATCCTAAGGAAGCGGCACTAGGCAGCTGAGACGGTGTGCCATCGTGGGGTATCATTACCGAGGTTTGAAATTTCACAAAATTTTCGTTTCGGCCAACACCAACGACATCGAAATTGGTTTATTTCAAAAATCAGATTTCGATCAAAATTTCTGGTCAAATTTCGGAATTCGAAGATTTCAGAATTTCAATCGAAATCTGATTTTTTATTTTTAAATAGATTTTTTTTTATTGTTCTTTTATTAAAATTCTGAAATTTTTACTGAAATTTTGAAAATTTATATATTAATTTTAAAAATAAAATAATAATATTTATATAAATATATAAAATTTTAATAAAATATTATTTTTTAACATATATATATTAATAAAATATAATTAATTAATAATTCGGATTTCAAAATTTCGCCGAAATCTTGTAATTTTTTGAGATTTCGGTTCGGCTTGGCTAGCTGAATTAGTCACAAATTTCGAAATTAAAAACCTTGATCACTACTACTCATGTGCTCTTCTCAAGAGTTGGAACTTGAGTGGTGTCTATGGGTATAAGTATAACTCAATTTCTATATTGGTTTGGGTTGAGGGACTGGTGTCTATGGGTTTAAGTATAGTTCAATTTATATGTTGGTTTGGGCTGAGCGAATTAGGTGGCGTTTGGTAACATTAAATAATAAGAGCATATTTGAGTTTTAGAATATTTGATAACAGACTTATTAGACCAGTAGAAACTTTAAAAGTAGAGGAAAAACCTCTAAACAAATAAGTAGCATAGGGTAACTTATTTTTCGGATGTAAAACTTTAGAGCTTATTCTTTTGAGTTTATTCTTAAGCGCTTATTATATGTGAGGAGTGTTTCCAAACACACTATTAGGCTTGCATTTATTAAGACATGGGATCTTCTTTAATTGGTGCTAGCGAGAAGAAAAGACTATCATCATCCAATTCAAAGGCGTCATACATACTTTTCTACACGCTAATCAAGGTGTTGATTTATGTATACAATCTTGAAGCGTACAAAAGGGGTATGTGTGACCTCTTTGGCTTAGTGCTGATAGTCTCCTAATTAGTGGTAGGGGCGTGACTTTTAATTGAAGAGGTATGAGATCTAATCCTACCCTGACATGAGTTGTAAGAGCTCCAATGCCCAAGTTAACTTCTGACCGTCGTACACTATTACTAACGTAGGCAATTGATATCCATCATCAAAAAAAAAAAAAAAAAAAAAAGGAAAAAAGAGTGACCATCAAATAGATTTGTGACACATTAGTTTAACTCTTAAATTAAGATAACGAGCTGAAAACCCTTTTTTTAAATCACGTGGTTCAAGAAATTACTTCGACATGTAACTGTTGAAATCTCAAAACAATTGGTCACATAGCCCAAAATAATGCTACTTTACTCATTTAGGTTAAACGGGTTAGATTCAGGGTTCGGATTGATTAGTTCGATTCGGTTCGGGTCTACTTCTCATCCTATGATAAAAATTGCAAACAACTTACATCCTCTTTGAGATGGGTACGTTTCCATGTTGGGCTTTTGATAAAAAATAGGATCCCATATGTGGAAAACATTTTAGGTCCCTCCGGTAGCTTCAGAAACGGGTACGTGTCCAATAACAATCGCTAGAAAAAGGTGTATAACATTAACTAAAAAAAATGAATGGCAGATATTGAGACACGTAATGCATATAAGGCTACCGGACGGAAACATATCGGTTGCAAACGTAGAGGATCCAAGTGTTTTGATAATTTGAGGCGTACGGTGAGGCTCCTCTTTCAATGATAATGCCATCTCACCTGAGGGGGAATCTTCGATGGGGATGCCAATTTGATTTGAGTGATTTGATTATTCCAAGTCCTTAGGAAGTACCAGTAGTCTAATATAATAGATGATGGGAATCGGACGGTCCAAAGAGATTCCAATGATTTCTCATAGAAGATATTTTGACTTTGACCTACCGACGTTTTCATAGTTGTCGGTCGGTTGGTTGGTCATAATTTTATATGTCCTAAGCAAATTTGGATTGATCCACCGTTATGGTCTACAAACTATGCGTTTGTACAGTATTCTTTCCTTCACGATCATAGGCACGTGGGTCTCCTTAGTCATTAGGTAGGGGTATCAATGGGCCGGGCAGGGCTGGCCCACCGGGTAGCCTGACCCGGTCCGACATATATAAAGCCCATATAGAACCAGGCCTACTCAAGTCCGGGCGGGCCCAATCCTTTGACATCCCAAATGGGGGTGTATTCGGGTGTATTCAAAGTTCAAATCCAGCTAGCTCAGGGCTCGGCTTGGCTCGATCTAGCTGAGTTGAAATTGAGTTTTTTGGCTTGATTGAGCACTTTTATTTGAGCTTGAAAATTTACAATCAAGTTGAGCTCAAGCCCCAGCATAATTCGGCTCGACTACATTGAAATATTTATAATATTATAAATAAAATATTTTAGAATATTAATATAATATTTAAAAATTATTTTTTTAATATATATGTGCTTCAAGCCGAGCTTGAGGCAAGCCAATATTTTCAATCTAAGCTTTGAGCCTAAAAATTCAGACCCTAAAACATTGCTTTTAAAAACACTGATACAACCATTCGCTTACAACACAAACAAACCACTTTTAATTAATTACTTGACAACCAATCATATTGTTTTTATCAGTTGCGCAAGTAATAAAATAATTTTTAAACAAATCTATACTAATACCATATATTGGTTGGTGTCACGTGATATATCTCAATATGCTCTATTTTCTCTTCCAGGTGATGCCACATGTCTATTGACATGATAAACTTTCCTTTATTGATCAATAAGATATTGTCATGAGTCTGCTAATTAAATTACTGACCATTATTTTCATTCCTAATTAATGAGCTCATTAATCATTTTATTACTCTCCTAATTAATTTTGATGGCAAAAATACAGAAAAATAATGAGCTCATTAATCATTATAATTACTCTCTTAATTAATTTTGATAGCAACGTTCTCTCTTCTCATCTTCTTTAGTTGAGGGAGTCACGTTAGTTGCAACCATTCATCTTCTTCAAATAATTGCAACCCTACTTATTTTCCTTAAATTTGCAATTTATTTTGTGGCCTGTTTTTTTGTTTTATTATCGAAAAATTAAATATACACGATACCATAATTACTTACTTCAATTGCATGGCCTCCCTTATGAGAGAGGTTTAGGTATCCTTTTCCCATAGGGTGATAACTTGTCAGAGCTCTACTCATTAACCACTAACCGTAGGTAAATGATATCCCCAACCAAAATAAATAAATAAATAAATAAATAAATAATTTTACAATATATAATTATTTTATTATTTTTGAATAAATTCAAGCATTTTTTTTACTTCTCTTGATTTCATGTTGGGGAAATTTGTTCAAAATATTCATAATCTGGTAAATTGGATTTCTATTTGGGTATTTTAGACTAAATTATTGCATTTAAAAAAATAAATGTTCTCTAATTGTTACAATTTTTATTTATTATGAAAGTTCACTGAATCATTATTTGCTTCTGTGCATCGCAATGGCATTGTGCTAGGTTGGTTCCATGTGCCATTTCTCAACATCCTTCATTCTCTCTTCATGTTAACGTTGTTGATATGTCATTCTCTTAATTGATAATCAACTTAATAAGAATCCTTATTAAAACCATTATTTTTTTAAATTAAATATCAAGAACTCTACTTAATTAAATATCAAGTGCACTAAATGATATTACTTCTTCCATCACAACTATCTAAACGTTGGATCTTCCATCTCCTTTATTAATTAACCATCTTGGATCTTTCATCTCATTTATTAATTTATCATACGCTTAATAAGAACCTTTAATTAAAATTATTATTTTTCTAAATAAATAATAATACATCCATTTAATTAAATATTAAATGAGTAAACTTCTTTCATCACCACTCTCCATCACCACTCGTTGAACGTTAGACCCTTAATCTCTCTTCTTAATTGATCATTCACTTAATAAGAATCTTTCTTAATTAAGTAAATTAAATGATATTTTTGATATTACATGTCAATGTATACAAGTTGTGTTATGCATGTTCATGTTAATGATTAATCAATTATAACATGATAAAGTATTATTTATAATGTTTTTAATATTTTTTTAAAATTTCAAGTTTTTCTTCATCCCATGCATTGCACGGGGTAATTGCTAGTAAATATGATATGATATTTAAAGTAATTAATTGTACCATTTCTTGCTTTTCTTTGGTGGATTCAATTATGTGTAAATTGTGTTGCGTTAGATTTGTAAGGCAAGCTCCACCATATTATATTGTTCATGTTTTATAATAATCTATTTACAAACTATTAGATTTGCAATCTTATTATGATCCGATTTCATACCCACATCGCCATCTAGCAAGTTTTACTTTAAATCTCATTAAGTGTCATATATAAGGAAAAGATGAAAGACATAGGATCATCTCCCATAGCTGCGGGAGGAAAACAAATAATTTTTCTCTGATTTGGTACAAGGACAGATGGCGCAAAAGTGTTGATGTGAGCAAAAAAATTATCCATTTTCTCAAGTTGCCATCGGAGTCGATTCGAAGATAAATTAAAGTATGACGATGCTGATGTGGACAGAGGCACCACCCGCATGGTTTATCTAAGGAGTCACCTATCCTCCACCTGGCAAAATACTAAGTATCTTTAACGTGGGTTAAGACTATTATATCCAAATAGAAGAGCATTACTCCCTTTATATATATTTAACATAAATCATTTGGTGGTGGATTCCTATGTATCATTTGCTAACTGAAGTTATATAATTATTTCAATACCCACTAATCACCATAGTTGTAAAACATAGCCAATGAATTTAGTTCTAACCTAAGCACATTTTTTTTTTTAATAAAACAAGATAAGCATGCAGCACAACAATAGGTAGGATATTTATTTTGACGGGTCCCACCTAAGATGATAACCAGGGCAAAAAATTAAACTTAGACATATTACATTTACCAATGTTGTGCTCTATACTTCTGAGCCAGGATAAAGGAGGAGGTTTGCATTACGATAGGTAGTGTAAAAGTTTGTTAAATCTTGTTGTAAGAACTTTGACTTCAAGTAATTGAGATAAGGCATCAATAAGGAAGAATTAGAAGGGAAAAGATATAAAAAAATATTTGTTAAGAAATTGAAATTATTTGTTAAGGTTTTTAATAAAATGTATTCTTACTATCATGAGATTTTTAAGTCTTTTATTTTTATAAGATTTGATGTCTTACGGGAATTGAAATCCAAAATATGAAAAACACAATACATCTAGTTCTTAAAAGAAAATACATATCGGGAATAACAAAACTTGCAAACTGTCGGACTTACCCTAAAGGGTTAAGATGATCTAGTTATTATGGAATATCTTGTATTCATTCACCTTATTACAATAAGATATTCCCTAATACTAGTTGCCTTTTACGTTGCTAAATTCCGTTGTAGGAATCACGAACCCCATGAGATAGGACACTAGCGTGCACCAACATTGAACTTATAATTTCTTTACAGATACGGCATTCGTTTAAAGAGACAATGAAAGACTAAAATGGCAGAACATGATTCATTTTTCCGACCTCAAATAAGGACAAGACACTTACACAAAAGTTATTTGTATTGTATTCGTGGAAGGGTTTGGACCATCCAATTGGGCCGATTTTAGTTAAGTTGTCTCCTTAAATGGAATCCACTCGGAGTTGTGGGCTACATTTCCCCATATGTATACCACAAAGTTTGTGCAACCATGTGGTGGAGAATGAGTGTGATCCACCTTTAGATGGGTAGGTTTTGTCTCTGTCACTCCTACATTAAAGAGAAGTGCAAGTATAGAACCCCTTCCCTTAAAAAAAAAAAAAAAATGTATTATGAACTCCAAGTTGGCTTTCTAAGGTCACTTATTGTTCAAATAATAGATGGGCACAAATTGTGCTTTGCATCTCATTTTCCTTTCACATGTTTTTTTACTTTTTTTTTCTGTTTGAATTAAAATATGATCCGGAGCTCTGCATAAAAAGTTATGTCAGTCTCTATTTACTATTAACATAGGTTTTTTTTTTTTTTTGTGATGAAATGAGAAATGTTTTATGAAATACCACTCTACAAGTTAGTTACTATCAAATGTCCCAACACATTTTACATTGAAATAGTGTAAACATGGGGCATTTTCATAGTATTTTTTTTTTGGTGTAGACATTCTCATAATTGAGTAAGAAATATTTTGACAATACTACTTGTGAGCATGGATCTTCCTACCCACTTTCACAATTATATGTTTTGACTTGAGTCGCCACCTATTCATTCTTAGGAATAGGTCCTGGGTATTTTTTGTTTGGATAAGGCAAATGGTCTTTACAGAGTTAGGGGTAAGCGGTTCGATTAAGTCCTGGGGAAGGTATTAGGCACCCCAAAACCTCCGTTTTTATAACGGTTACCTACTCCCTAAACTTAAGCCAATTATAATCTCAAAGTTTAATTAAAATGTCCAAAGTTTTTAAGTGAGTGCTAATCCAAGAAAAATAGAAAGCTAGATGGCTAGGGTCGAACCCGAGTGAGTTGCCTACGTACTCACATGGTGAGATCAGACCGAGCGTAGTTCTGGTACATGAGCCCGTGCCGAGGCTAGGGGGAGTGTGTGTGTGCATAGGATGGTCAAAGGGTCTAGCCTAGAAGGCTATAGTTTAGTTGACCGGGGAGGTCAAGTGCCAAGTGTTAAGTCTAACCGCGATTAGAGGGTATTTATCCATGGTTAGATGAGCTAACCAAAGCTAAGGAGGTTCTACAAGTCTTTTTTTGGTCTTTTTGTATTTTTCTATTTTTTGAGATTTTTGGAGATATGTGAATGTTTTTTATATTTTGGTTATATTGATGTTTTTTGGTGTTTTGAGATTTTATCATGTTTTTGGTATTTTGAGATTTTATCATGTTTTTGAATTTTCATATAGGTAAGGTTTTGACAAACTTAACTAAAGTCAAATTTAGTCCAAGAGTTTGGCTAAAAGATTATAGTTTAAGACATAAAGAGGGATGTGCCTTATGAATAGTAAATGGTCTATTACCACACCTATTTGTGGGATTGATGTTGATAATAGATCAAATACCATTGTCTTTAGTATGAAACATTTTAAGAATGTCCTCTTTAAGTCCTTACACCATCATTTATCTTAAGTCCTTAAACCATCACCTACCCATTCAACATAGAACATGAAGGAAAAATAAGAAATGAAAGAAAATGAAAACTCATCCTCTCCCTTTTAAGGTGGTTCATTACACTATTATTAATGATGTAATGTTGTTCTAAAGAATGTTAGGGAGGGGATGAGCTTTCACAAAAATTCTAGAAAGAGGACTAGAATCTCAAAAGAAAACAAAATAAAAAAAAGAGGTATAGCTTTAGCTTCCACTCTCTATGGGCCTACCCATATCCACACTTGTGGGTACATAAAAAAAGAAGAAAATATGTACATGGAAAGGAAAAGAAAAAAGGAGCATCTCCTTGCCTTTGATATGGGGACCCTCTACACCATTAGATTGGTGTAGAGAGGCCCAACTATGCTGAGAAATGAGAGATCAAGAAGAGAGAACCAAATAAAAAAAAAAGATAAAAAAGAAGAGAAAATGAAATAAGGAGTGCCTACTCCCCCAAGAATTCTCCTTCAATGCTCCAAGGGGTAGAGTTTTAGAATCCACAAAGGAAGAGAGTTAGTGAAGAACTCTAAGTTTTTAGTCTTAGAATTCTTTCCAAACTCTAAACCTTAGTTTCTTCTCCCTTCTTCAAACTCAAGAGAAACACAAGTGGGTGGGAACCTTCTAGGGGTCTTGAGGGATGGATCTAAGGAGCTAAGGGATTGGTATTTATAGGAAAACTAAGAGGTTGAGTTGTGTCTTTTACATGGGGGATAAAATGAGCTAGTGGGTAAAGACTTGAGTGTTGTAAGGTGAGTTGATAGATTGAGTGTTGTAAGGAGTGTAAGAGAGTTGATGGTTGAGTATTGTAAGGGGTGTAAGAGAGTTGGTGGGTTGAGTGAACTATGAATTATATGGGTATGGGTTGGTGTAAGAGAAGTGTAAGAGAGTTGGTGGGTTGAGTGAACTATGGGTTATATGGGTATGGGTTGTAGGATATAGGGTAGGTGGATATGGATATATGGATTAGGTCTTATGGATCATGGGTTATTAGTAGATGGGTCATGGGTTATGATTATTGGATTTTGACTATGACATTTGGGCTTAGGCTTGGGCTATGGAAATAGGCTTTGGCTTAGGCAATTGGGTGATTGGATATTTGGGCTTGACTACTTGGGTTGGGTAATGAAATTAGGTAATTGGGTTTGATTGAGTTGTTTAGGTATAAGTTTGGTCAAATGGCTTGGGCCTTGGGTATACCTAGGGCTTATTAGGGTTAGGCTAGGGCTACCTAGGGTTTGGGTTTAGGACTACCTAGGGTTAAGCTTAGGTTAACTAGGGTCTTAACTAGGGTTTAGTCCTATGGTTAAGGGTTTACCTAGGGTTTGGTTTGGACCATGGCTAAATTAATTAACCACGGTTAAGGGGTGTAAAAATAGGGTGCTGACAACTGCCCCTCTTTGTCGGAGAATGCCAAGTTGGAAAATTCAACGACAAAGACTAGAATCACCGTATTTTTACACCAGAGCACGCAAGGTAGAGTGAGGTGATGGTCGATCTCACAACCGCTTCACCGAAGATAGAATAAGGTGACGGTCAAACTCATAACCGCCTCACCAAAAATAGAGTTAGGTGATGGTCAAACTCATAACCGCCTCACCGGAGATAGAGCCGGGTGATGATCAAACTCATAACCGCCTCACCGAAGATAGAGTTAGGTGATGGTCAAACTCATAACCGCCTCACCGGAGATAGAGCCGGGTGATGATGAAACTCATAACCGCATCACCGAAGATAGAGTTGGTGATGGTCAAACTCATAACCGCCTCATCGGAGATAGAGTAGGGTGATGGTCAAACTCACAACCGCCTCACCGAAGATTGAGTAGGGTGATGGTCAAAACTCATAACTGCCTCACCGAAGATAGAGTTGGGTGATGATTAAACTCATAACCGCCTCACCAGAGATAGAGTAAGGTGATGGTCAAACTCACAACCGCCTCACCGAAGGTAAGAGTAGGGTGATGGTCAAACTCACAACCGCCTCATCGAAGATAAGAGTAGGGTGATGGTCAAACTCACAACCGCCTCACCGAAGATTGAGTAGGGTGATGGTCAAACTCATAACCGCCTCACCGAAGATAGAGTTGGGTGATGGTTAAACTCATAACCGCCTCACCGGAGATAGAGTAAGGTGATGGTCAAACTCACAACCGCCTCACCGAAGATAAGAGTTGAGTGATGGTCAACTCATAACCGCCTCACCGAAGATTGAGTAGGGTGATGGTCAAACTCATAACCGCCTCACCGAAGATAGAGTTGGGTGATGGTTAAACTCATAACTGCCTCACCGGAGATAGAGTAAGGTGATGGTCAAACTCACAACCGCCTCATCGAAGATAAGAGTTGGGTGATGGTCAAACTCACAACCGCCTCACCGAAGATAGAGTAGGGTGATGGTCAAACTCATAACCGCCTCACCGAAGATAGAGTTGGGTGATGGTTAAACTCATAACCGCCTCACCGGAGATAGAGTAAGGTGATGGTCAAACTCACAACCGCCTCACCGAAGATTGAGTAGGGTGATGGTCAAACTCATAACCGCCTCACCGAAGATAGAGTTGGGTGATGGTCAAACTCATAACCGCCTGACGGGTGCAAGACTAACATCACCGAGGCCGTAACTGACGTCCGGTCACATGATCGGGACAGTACTCCTTTAACAGTGAGCTAGTCGAGCAGAGATAGAATTCACAAGAGGCCGCAACTGAAATCGACTGTTCCAGTGCTCCTTTAATAGTGAAGGGAGCGCAATGCTATAAGCATCTGCCCAAAAGATTAATAGGGATAATGAGGGTAAAGAGCCGCCCGGCTGCTTTACCGAGATAGGATGCAATGCTGTAGGCAACCACCCGATTGCCTCACTGGGGTGAATTTGATGTGGTAGTTGATAGGTATGAGTAAGAATTTGAGAAGCAAGATGGATCATATATGAGAGTGAGAGCCGTAGCCCTGAGCCATTGCACGAATCTCATGTCTCTGTGCATATATAAAGCCTGATGGATCTGACATGCCCCTTGGCCTGGATGATTCGACTGTATGTGCTTACCCCTTGGGATATACTGATCTTCAAACATTTGTATCAATCAGAATAGTTTGCCGACTTTACTCTGCTTTGGTTTCCCTGCTCCTCTTGCGGTAGCGGGAATGAGTAACTGACTCTAATGGGGAGTGAATTTTGACCGACTGATGATGACTTGATAAAAAGACAGATGGACTAACAGACAAGAGATGTGACAGACCTATTGAGGAGATGATGGAGTGATTGACAGATGATGGTAGTAGCCTGACAATTGGCAGGTGGACTGACTCTGTCTGAGATTGCTTACATTGGAAAACTTATCTAGGTTCCTTCTGCCTTCAGGTGAACGATTATGCTATATATGATCATCCTTGTGGTAGACCCACATTTGCTAGGGAGGGATGTCTGCAAAGCCTGTATTAGCGTATTTTCCCTCTTTTGCCCCTGGGCCTTTTCAGGTTTTCACCAGGACTGGGTTGTATGTTTTGATCTTTGTCCATTTTTTTGCCTCTGGGCCTTTTCAGGTTTTCACCAGGACTGGGTTCACGTAATTTTTGTGCAATAGCAAGATTGAATATTCTTTACTATGCCCGTGAAATTTGATTTATCCCTTTTTTGCCCCTGGGTCCTTTCGGGCTTTTACCAGGACTGGGTATACAAGCTTCGCATTTTCTCATTGTCTACTCTTTTCTCTGATAATTCTCCAGTCTACTCTCATCATTGCCTGTTGGTATTGGAGGTGAATGATTTTGACCATTGATGCTCAAGTCCTCTCAAAGATCAAGGAGGGCTTAGTGTTTAGGACGAAACGTGGGTTGACTAGAAACGAGATAATGCTCAAAATTTCGGTTCTAGCAAGGGCAGGGCACCCTGTGATTTTGTTCGGTGTCGGGATAGAACCAGCTTATGCATTCTTGATCTTTTGGTATAGCTTTGCTGTGTAACCAAGTACCTTTTTCTTTATTTCTTTTTCTTTTTTTTTGAGTTTTCTTTTCCTTCTTTTCTCTTTTTTTGTTTTTTTTTTTGTACATGGTTGTCTTGTATTGTGGCACATTTGCTGTGCTATGACCACACATGATTTCAGGCTGCCTACGTACCGAAATAGGGATCAGGTCAAGACGTAGTTCGACCAAAAGGCCGCATTTGTTAGTTGCTCTTTGCTGATTGTTCCTCTTTGTCATTTTGACATTCAAGAGGTGCCCCTGTGTGGGTTTTGAAAGAAAGGCTATTAGGCTCAAAGGTCTAACTAGAGGATATACGTAGCACGGGTGAGCGAGGTGTTGTGAAGGTTTTTCCAAAGATGGCCTCCTATCATATCCTTGATTGGTCGAGAGCATGTATGGTCATTACGTTGCCTCGTTTCAGTTGATTGTCCTTTGATGCTTAGAGAGGTCTTCACTGTTTCTGCATTTGTTTAAATAGTTGTTGAACTTCCCATTGAATGATCAAGTTGTCCCTTATAGGCATTAGGAACTAGTCCAACTCCCAAATTAAGCATCTCAGAACACAATAAAACTTGACTTAGACTTAAAACAGCAATTTTCATTAAAATGTCAAAATGGACAGACTTGACAAAAAGACATAGCAAGGACCTCTGGTCACTTGCTTGGACTGGACTGATGATAGGGATAGACATGGACCAACATAGCCGACTGAGGTACCAAGAAAAGAGGTACAAGATAGACATAACAAAAGTGAGATTGTTCAAAAGTCAACTACAGAACTATTCCGGCTGAAACGCCTTAGTTTGCAGGAGGAGAATGATCTGGGAGAGGAGCTTGATTGATGTCCGTATTTCCCGGTGCAAAGCAAATTCTGTCGGTTTCCAGCAAGTCCTGGATTGCGTGTTTCAAATCATAGCACCTGTCAGTAGGGTGCCCTGGTGATTGGTGATACATGCAGTGCTGATCCGCCCTGTAGTTCTTGGGAAGATTTACCGGTGGAGGCTGTGGATCTTTCTGAGTGATCAGTTTCTTGTCCAATAGGAATGACAGGAGTGCCATCGGAGAGTATGGTAGTGGAGTGAATGCCCGGTTTCTCTTCTGTTCAAGAGTCATCTGGTGAGAGAGTAGCTTCCCTTGGGGTTGCTGAACTTGCCGTGGTCGTTGAGCTTGTTGGCGAGGCAAGTTGGGCACCCGGACTGGTATGGCTGATACCGTGTGTCCATCGTCCTCTCTCTTTTTGTTTTCTCTTTTCGGATGGATGAGAGGTCGAGAGGAAGATGCGCCCTTCGTTCCTTGAAAAATGTCGACTGACCCGCTGTCACCCAATGTCGTTTCAATTCTGGCACCACACTTGGCCATGGTGCTAAAGTCAGAGATGGGCTGTGCCGCTAGGAGAGTCTTGAGTGGGTGTTTAAGGGTGCGGAGAAAAGTTGTTACCAATTCTTCTTCCGACAGAGGGGTGCTCATCTTGCCAGCCATTTCTCTCCACCGAACTGAATACTCGATGAAGGTTTCATTGTCCCTCTGGGACATTCTCTCCAGGTCTGCCCTTTGTGGGACCAGATCAACATTGTAAGAGTACTGGGCAATGAAGGTTTCGCAGAGATCTTCCCAAGTTCGTACCTTGCTAGGGTCCAGCTTGGTGAACCATTGCAGTGCAGGCCCTTTTAGGCTTTTCTGAAACAACTGTACCAACAATTTGTCTCCATGTTCAAGCTGAAATAATTCTCCGCGGTATGCCCTCAAGTGTGTCTCAGGACAACCCTTCCCATTATATTTTTCAAAGTCAGGAACCTTGAAGTCCTTGGGCATTTGGATTCCAGGGTGTATACACATGTCCCTGAAGTTAGTGGACTTACGGGATCCCTGATTTTGCTTTATCAGTTCTTCTAATTTCTCGATCCTCTCCCGGTATGCATTCGGGATTTGAGCAGTGCTTGAGGATACATGAGCGGACCCTATATGAGGTTCACCGCTGGCTCTGGCCTCTTCTTCCTCGTAATGGTCTACGAGTGGTGGGGAGATATGGTGAGTAGGTTGTGGCTGAATTGACGGAGGAGGAATGTTGGAGGTAAGTGATGGTTGGGTAGGTTGAACAGGTTGTGATGCGATGTTGATGGTGGGTAGAGAAGGGGTAATGTTGGTTGTAGATGGTGGGTTTGGTTGTGACGGCCTTATTGTCTCGACCGGTTGAGGGTTGGAGGAAGAGAGGGCCTGAGTCACTGCCCGCATAAAATCCTGAACGATGTTTGTCAAATTTTCAATACTCCGGGCATTTTCTGCTAGTCTTGCTTCAAAATCCGGAACCTGAGGTTGTGATCTCGGGGTATCCGGGTCAGTCTCTTGTCCATCTCGAGGGTCCATGTCGTGTCAGGTATCTTGCTTTTCAGATCCGTGCTTGGCTCAGAGTATGCTCCCTGAACAGGTGACCTAATAGTCTCGCTGACCTAGGGATAATGCCCATAGTCTGGAAATTGGAATGACATGCAAGAGAATGGGAGGAAGTCGGAATGCATGCAAATGACCTAACTGTCTAATTGACATAGGGGTAATGCCCCTAATCTGGAGTTGGAAAGTCATGCAGGAATGACACTTTTTTGATTTTTGATTTTTTTTTATTTTTTGATTTTTTTTTAAGGTAGGACATAACAGGTGTGACTCGATAGGGTAGGCGGAGAGAACTCCGTTCTACTAACCTGGGTTGTTGGTAACCAGGGCCTACTGGGGCAAAGTTGGAGTGGGTTAATGGGCTTACCCATTGCAACTTAGGGTGTGAATCTCACATGTATGTCTGGAGATAGGGTAGGAGGTCTTTTATTACAAGCACAAAAAAAAGGCTCAGTACATGCCCCCTGGATGAGTGTTTATCTGGACAGAGTGTCCTGATGTTCAGCCATGATTGGGGGACAGGTATAGGGTACAAGCAGGTTAGGGTTTAGAATATCCCTCCAGGGTGGGCTGCTTGTAGACTATACCTCAGCCTATTCTATATGTATGCATGTTGGGGTAATGCAGGGTGTTCCTAAAGGATGGGGGGATCACTTAATACCGTATATGCGACTCCCTGGTATAGAACATACCTGGGACGATTGGTGTAAGAGGGAGCGTTCAGAATCCTTCCCTGAGAGTAGTCACCCAGCAGGAGTAATTCCGCGGACCTCCAAGACTGTTAAGCCCCTGTCACTGAGGATAGTCATCCAACAGCCGTGAGCATAATAAGCCTGTCTAATGAGTATTGGGTTGTTACACTAATATGCTATGCATGAAATGCACTGTACAAGAAACATCCCAAAAGTATAAAGAATAAACACTTAATTAAATACTTAGGTATTTTAATTAATTTTGAGATTATTTGGCTTAAATTTAAGTTCCGGCTTGAACCTTATCCCCAGCAGAGTCGCCAGAGCTGTGAGCATGGGATCTTCCTACCCACTTTCACAATTATATGTTTTGACTTGAGTCGCCACCTATTCATTCTTAGGGATAGGTCCCGGGTATTTTTTTGTTTGGATAAGGCAAATGGTCTTTACAGAGTTAGGGTAAGCGGTTCGATTAAGTCCTGGGGAAGGTATTAGGCACCCCAAGACCTCCGTTTTATAACGGTTACCTACTCCCTAAACTTAAGCCAATTATAATCTCAAAGTTTAATTAAAATGTCCAAAGTTTTTAAGTGAGTGCTAATCCAAGAAAAATAGAAAGCTAGATGGCTAGGGTCGAACCCGAGTTGAGTTGCCTACGTACTCACATGGTGAGATCAGACCGAGCGTAGTTCTGGCACATGAGCCCGTGCCGAGGCTAGGGGGGAGTGTGTGTGTGCATAGGATGGTCAAAGGGTCTAGCCTAGAAGGCTATGGTTTAGTTGACCGGGGAGGTCAAGTGCACAAGTGTTAAGTCTAACCGCGATTAGAGGGTATTTATCCATGGTTAGATGAGCTAACCAAAGCTAAGGAGGTCCTACAAGTCTCTTTTTGGTCTTTTTGTATTTTTTCTATTTTTTGAGATTTTTGGAGATATTTGAATGTTTTTTATATTTTGGTTATATTTGAATGTTTTTGGTGTTTTGAGATTTTATCATGTTTTTGGTATTTTGAGATTTTATCATGTTTTTGAATTTTCATATAGGTAAGGTTTTGACAAACTTAACTAAAGTCAAATTTAGTCCAAGAGTTTGGCTAAAAGATTATAGTTTAAGACATAAAGAGGGATGAGCCTTATGAATAGTAAATGGTCTATTACCAACACCTATTTTGTGGGATTGATGTTGATAATAGATCAAATACCATTGTCTTTAGTATGAAACATTTTTAAGAATGTCCTCTTTAAGTCCTTACACCATCATTTATCTTAAGTCCTTAAACCATCACCTACTCATTCAACATAGAACATGAAGGAAAAATAAAGAAATGAAAGAAAATGAAAACTCATCCTCTCCCTTTTAAGGTGGTTCATTTACACCATTATTAATGATGTAATGTTGTTCTAAAGAATGTTAGGGAGGGGATGAGCTTTCACAAAAAATTCTAGAAAGAGGACTAGAATCTCAAAAGAAAACAAAATGAAAAAAAGAGGTATAGCTTTAGCTTCCACTCTCTATGGGCCTACCCATATCCACACTTGTGGGTACATAAAAAAGAGAGTTTTAGAATCCACAAAGGAAGATAGTTAGTGAAGAACTCTAAGCTTTTAGTCTTAGAATTCTTTCCAAACTCTAAACCTTAGTTTCTTCTCCATTCTTCAAACTCAAGAGAAACACAAGTGGGTGGGAACCTTTTAGGGGTCTTGAGGGATGGATCTAAGGAGCTAAGAGATTGGTATTTATAGGAAAACTAAGAGGTTGGGTTGTGTCTTTTACATGGGAGATAAAATGAGCTAGTGGGTAAAGACTTGAGTGTTGTAAGGTGAGTTGATAGATTGAGTGTTGTAAGGAGTGTAAGAGAGTTGATGGTTGAGTATTGTAAGGGGTGTAAGAGAGTTGGTGGGTTGAGTGAACTATGAGTTATATGGGTATGAGTTCTAGGATATAGGGTGTAAGAGAGGTGTAAGAGAGTTGGTGGATTGAGTGAACTATGAGTTATATGGGTATGGATTGGTGTAAGAGAGATGTAAGAGAGTTGGTGGGTTGAGTGAACTATGGGTTATATGGGTATGAGTTGTAGGATATAGGGTAGGTGGATATGGATATATGGATTAGGTCTTATGAATCATGGGTTATTAGTAGATGGGTCATGGGTTATGATTATTGGATTTTGACTATGACATTTGGGCTTGGGCTTGGGCTTGGGCTATGGAAATAGGCTTTGGCTTAGGCAATTGGGTGATTGGATATTTGGGCTTGACTACTTGGGTTGGGTAATGAAATTAGGTAATTGGGTTTGATTGAGTTGTTTAGGTATAAGTTTGGTCAAATGGGCTTGGGCCTTGGGTATACCTAGGGCTTATTAGGGTTAGGCTAGGGCTACCTAGGGTTTGGGTTTAGGACTACCTAGGGTTAAGCTTAGGTTAACTAGGGTCTTAACTAGGGTTTATTCCTATGGTTAAGGGTTTACCTAGGGTTTGGTTTGGACCATGGCTAAATTAATTAACCACGGTTAAGGGGTGTAAAAATAGGGTGCTGACACTACTCTATTGCACAGTTATTACTAAATGTCATTATATTTTAAGCCGGGGAGCTCCACATAATTTTTTATGAGAAGCTCTAAAACATATATTTTTCTTTTAGTCTTGGCTTCTTGGGCATCATTTTTCTATTGTTAATGGTTATTAGGCTATAAATAGAGCGAATTCAATGCATTCACTATTCGAATTTGACTTGATATGGAGTATTGGTATTCAACTTTCAATAAAATATTTGAATTCGGTGATTACTTTACCCAAAGTTTTTTTTTTAAAAAAAAAGGCTTACAAAGGTTTAAAAACATTGTAAATTCTATTTCTAAAAAGGGTCAAATTACAATTTTATTATTATTTATATTAAAAATAATAATTTAATATATTTTAGGGTTATCTAAAAATACAATAGTCAGATATTTATCAAATAAGATACGCTAATATTTGAATCCACTCCAATTTTATAAACGAAGAGTAAAAGTCTGATGTACTGATAAAAAAATAGTAAAAGTCCAAAGTGAAATCGTTTCATCGGATATCTATTTGGGTAATTATTTGAATAAAAAAATTTAAATGCAAATCAAATAAATGTAATATTCATCTTCATTTAAAAAAAAATAAATGTGGATATCTTGAGTCTTTTAGGCACATACTAGTCTCACATGCTGCATAGGGAATATCTCTACCCTATACAATCGATATTGAGAGGATCTCAGAAATCGACCTCGAGACCTCCGAGTTTACAGTTTGTCCTTCGGCCACTGGGCTACACCCCACAGTTTCCATCTTGACATCCCAAATATAGTGGAGGGCCATAATAGATGAAAAGTTTTCCTTAGACTTGATCTTGGGACCACTCTCATTAAAGGGGGCACACTTAGGGCTGCACAAAGCCCAATCTGCCCAATTGTACGGCTCGGCTTGGCCCGAGCTCAGCTCAAATTTTAGGCTCGATCGGGCCGAGCCTAAAAAAAACTTGAAAATTCAATCCAGTCGAGCTCAGACCAACCTCTGTTTGATTCGGCTTGGCTCAAAGTCCGGCTTGATTGAGGCTCGGTTCGGTTTGGTTCGAATATTATTAAAAAAAATGAAAATATTATTTATATATATCATTATTATATATATATATATAATATAAAATATTATTTTTTATTTAAAAAGTATTCAAGTCGAGCTCGAGCCAAGCCAAGCCTTGCTCAAGCTTGAATCAATTCGGGCTAAGCCGAGCCGAGCCAAGCTTCGAACCAGGCTTTTGAATTTGGTCTGAGCTTCGGGCCGACTTTTCAAGCTTGATTTGGGGCCAAGCCAAGCAAGGCAAAGCCCGACCCGAATACAGCCCTACGCACACTTGACCGTTTGAACTAGAGGTGAAGGTGTGTACTTTTTTCTGATTCAAATAATCAATAATTTGACTTATGGGTGTCAATGGGCCAAGATTGGGCTTGCAATTTTCTGATTTTAAATTACTCGGCCAAGGCCAACAATGGACGCATCCGCACGTCTGACACCCGATTGACCTGATCC
The DNA here is from genome assembly GCA_015143295.1 of Tetracentron sinense. Lineage (NCBI taxonomy): Eukaryota > Viridiplantae > Streptophyta > Magnoliopsida > Trochodendrales > Trochodendraceae > Tetracentron > Tetracentron sinense. The sequence goes on along the minus strand of CM026551.1, from coordinate 48,512,588 downwards.
CTCGGTCAGGTATGAAGTATGGATGTTAAGTAATCCTTTTCTTTTGGCAGCACACTTTAGATGATTAGTCAAGAGTTAATGGGATCAGGGCCCTAGAAATGTCTTTTTTTTGGTTGCGAAGAAAGTAGGTGAAAACACAGAAAATAAAATTATCATTTTTTAATACATTTTTCAGTTGAGTTTTGTAAAATTTTCTTTTTACCCCCTCTATTTTCACTTAATTTCTCGGCAACCAAATATAGGGGAAAAGGAAATCATCAGGGTTTCTCTTCTTGTAAATTGAATCCAGGACCCCTTCACAGAATCAATTCCCCGTCTCCTCGCGGAATCAATCCCTGATTTCCCCTCTTCCGTCTAAGCGACAAGGCAGGAATCCTACCTTGGGCTTTTGGCTTTTTGTCAATCAATTGCGTGGTTTGTATTGGATCTAACTGTCGGCGGAAATTGGCAACGTGTACCCATACAATGGGGGGGGTGTTATGGTAGCTTTCACACATCATTTTTATGGGGACACTTAGTAGGGAGTGAGTAGTGACCACTGTAATTGCATTCCGTACCAACAACATGATCATTCCCTCACATCATCCTACCTTGGACTGTCAATATCAGAACCGGGCTCAGTTAGGCCAGGTTTTAAATGGGCCTGATTTATAGACCTAAGCCGGCCTATCTTTCATCTTTCTTAGTTGAGCTGAGCCCGACTAGGCTGTACTATTAAATGGGCCGGGCTGGGCTTGGACAGCCCATCTCTCTCCTTCTCTAATATGTTGGGTTAAGGAGCAGTATTTAGCTGAAATCACTTATCAATTGATATAGCCTGAAGAGGATTATTGATGATTTACGATTATCTTTGCCATTTTTTTTGGTAACTCGGGATTATCTTTGCTTTTTTGCACCACTCAATATGTGTCCTTTTAACTCTAGTTAAGAAGTTTTAATCCTAATGTTAATATTTCTTTCCCTTAATTTTTAGAATAAAAATTTCAAATTTTAATAGGTGCAATTCCCTGGCGAAATTATCCAGACGTTCTCTTTGGCTTCTGCTGTAAAGGTTCCAGATTTCTTTATTGATGTGTGTACCATTACCTAGGTCTTTTTATTTATTTTCACAAAGCTGGGTTATTAGTGCCTGAATAATAATTTAAAAGAATATTGGGACTTTTTTTTTCATATATTTTCTTACCTTTTGTGGTGCTTTTTATTGAGGGTGTACACTAGAGGCTTAAAGCATATCTTTTATTTAATCTGCAACAAATTAATGGAAAAAAGGAATATGAACGAAGCTCTTTAAGGCACATGAACATAAAAGATAAATTCAACATCTAGAAGAAATATCAGAATTGTCTTTTTCTTTTTTGTTAACAAGTGTATCTAAATTTTAAACTTCATTTATTTTGAGACTTACCAACAAGTAGGGCACAATGCAAACCTGTAAGACACAATTTAAGTCAGTCACTCGAAAGAACAGTAGCCAGTAGACATAACAGTAACACACTTTTATAAGATAATACAAAAACAATCTTATAAATATATTATTAATTTTAAAAACATATGATATATTATACATATAATTAAAATAAAATAATATAAGTAAATACACTGGATCGGGCGGGCTTAATGAATCAATATAAGCCTAAGAAATTGAACTCAGTTCTAGGCTAGCTAGGCCGGGGTGGCACCAATTTTCTAGGCTGGGTTGCCAGGCCAGCCCGACCCATCGGCAACCCTATCTAATATAAAATCAATGTTTTTAAAACCATAGCTGACATGGAACTGGTGAGTTCATCAATTGCAAATTCGAGTTCCAGGGCTCTCAGAAGGCCTGCTGGTTTCACTTTCTCAGCAATCTTTGCATCCACTGCTTGGAGTGCAGGAGGATTTGGTCAGTGCTAGGGCCGTGCATCCTTAATTGTTGTGATCTTTTCTTCTCTTGGGATTTCTTTCATTTAAAAAAACAAAAGAGCAATAGTTTGCTCCACAGGCGAGGAGCGTTCACTATTGCTCCTCGTTCTCACATAGCCGAACCCTGAACTACTCTGGTTAGTATTTTTTAACCTTCTATTGTTATTATTATTTTATTTTTATTTTTTTTGTTGTTGTAAGAACCAAGGGTAAATGGGTGAACCCTAAGCTATGTTTGGTTGTGGAGAAAATAAGTAAAAACATGAAAAAGAAAAGAAAATTTTGGATTTTAATACAAATTTTAATTGTGTTTTGTCTAATTTTCTTTTCTTTTCCATGTTTTTACTTATTTTCTCGGCAACCAAACATAGGGTAAGGGTAGATGAATCTTAACCACAGTTAAATAGGGTTAGAAAGTGGACACGTGGCAAGAAAATGGGAGCCGAGATGCCCCCACCTTGCGTCACCTACTGACGAGGTGATTATAATCCTTGATAAAAAAACAAAACAAAACAAAATAAAATGTGTTATGGATAAGGACTCATTTGGTTCGAATTATCATAAGGAAAATATTCACCCCCCCAGAAAGGTGACGCAATAAGGGGCGTCTTGGGTCCATTTTTTATGTAACGTGTCTCCATTTAAACTCCTTTCAACTGTGGTTAAGGTTCACTAACACCTAGGGTTCACCCATTGACTCTTTGTTTTTAGAAAAAAAAAAAAAACAAATTTAACTAAGGGTTAAAGATTAACCTAAGTTCATGGTAGGGCATCTTTGTGAGAGCGAGGAGCAATAGTTTGCTCCTCGCCCGTGGAGCAAATTATTGCTCTTATGATAATAGCCTTTGGTTTGACTTATCATAAGATAAGTAGGGCTGTCAATCCGGCCCTCTAATGAGGAGCCCTGTCCTCCAAAGCCTGCAAAATAGATAACTTTTATCCTATTAGAGTCCCGAGAGAAAGGCCGGGCTTGATTTTGAAGGGCCCTCCAAGTTGAGGGTCGAGTCTAGTAAGACCTAAGCCTTGCTGCCCTTCTCGGCTCTCATCCATCTATTATATATATATATATATATATATTATTTACTATTATAATGAGAGAGGCTGGCGTAGCCTGAATTTTCCGAAATTCCTAAACTACCCTTATATAAAACAAAACTTTAATTTAATGTTTTACTTTAATTCCCAAACTACCCTCATCTATCTATTTAAAGAATAGAATCATAATCAATCACGATTGAACTCGGGGAGAGTTCAATCGCACCCACGGGTTAACATGTGTCCCTTTTAACTCCTATTAAATGTGGTTAACTCCTTCCCCTCGCTCTCACATGCATCGCACGTGCCACCCACTAGTATATATAAGTGTAATAGGGGATACTGTCCCTTCATAGAATCTCCAAGACCTAAGTTTAACGATGCAAAAGTGAGGGTATGGTGGTAATTTCTACCAACCCCTTTATAAAATATCTTCAAGCTTCCTATTACCTTAATCCATTTACCCTACATACTTACGCCTCTTTCCCTCACGATCTCTCAAGTCAGGGTTTAAATCACTTAGCTCTCCCCCTCATCTCTTAGACCCTCAAATTTATTAGATTTACTTAAGATTTTTTTTTTTTTTTTGTATTCATTCTTATTACCACTGGCAATTTTTTTTTTAAAAAAAACTTCATCAAACTACTCTTTGCATTGTATTATCGATTCCAAGCCCGGATCAAGGATGAGGGTTATATACTAGGTTAATTGGCAATTAATGTAAAAAAAAAATCACTAAGCCTACGACTTGAAAATTTCTTCCGCTCCTCTTTAGGCCCTGGCCCTTGAGGGTAAGACCCGTCTAGCTAGTTTAGGCCCTTCAAGGTCTAGGGCCGGGCTAGTGCATCACTGTCACAAGGCCGAGCCTCGTTAGACCCTGGCCCTGCCCTTTGACGGCCCTAATCATAAGTGCTTATGTAATATCTTATTATGGAAATAATTGATGATTCCATACTCTCGTCATGCAAGAGGTGATTATATCTCGATAAGCACCCAAATTTGCACTTAGTAAAACTTACAAGATCCATTAAGCTTGAGAGAGAAATTTCTCAAAATATTATTTTTTTATTTTCTAAAAAATCAAATACCCTTCTTAACAATATCAAATAATTGTTTAACGCCAGCCAATTAAACAATATTTCAGTTGTTAGCGCCTATTAACAACAACGTTTATTCATGACAACCCTTATCAGCATATATAATCGCTTATAAGTGCAATAATCGATCCGAATCAAACAGACTATAAATGTTTTTAATTATGGATTAGTTGGAAGGGGGAACCCCTATAGCTAACAAATTTTTTTTTTTTTGATGAGGGATATCATTTACCTACATTAGTAGAATCGGGCATTGGAGCTCTTGCAACTCATACCCGGGTGTCGCCAACCCTTAGGGTTGGGACTATTCCTTGAGAGTGCGACAGAGGCCTACAATCTGGCACACCATGTAAGTCTGGGAAACCCGTGCGAGCTAGCCCCAAAGGGGGAGTGAGAAGTCGAGCCCAAGACCTCCCACTTCCTGTGGCGTAAGTCCCGGAAACCTTCTTACTCTTTCCTTGACTGCCTTTTTTTTTGGGTTGCCTCTTTGGCCGGCTTCTAGGTTGTTGTATCAAGACTTTTGCTAGCCCCACTCTCCCTTACTACAGCACTACCTCTAATTTCGAAGCAAAAAGACAAGAGTTTGGGGGGTGGGCAACACAAAATTATTTATCTTAATGCCCGGAGAAAGGAGAGTGGAAGAAGGGGAGAATGGGCCTAGCACTCCCCCATTATCAATTTCAGACTATATACAGTTGTACCTTATGGTGTTTATTGTTATCTGGAATATTTTGGGCGTTATAATATCCTTTCTCCAATGAGAGAAGACAAATGTTACGCTATTTACGAATAAGATGCAGCCATCCTCCTTCCAACAAGATAATTAACAAGCTAAAAACATTAACATCAAGACGCTTGAGTGCGATTCAAACAAGGCAACGGAGTATATATGCATCCCTCTGTCTACCAAAACTTTATGTGGGGAAAATGTTAGTCGTTATCGTGCACAGTTCAAACCACCACTATAAAACGACATGTTATACTTGTGAAACGGATTAAAACAATATATTAGGTGTATTCAATTTGATTATTACTTTAATCGGTTACATTTGAGAAAATAAATGAAAATGAGATAGATTATATCACGACTATCCGATCTTCTCAATCTTTACCTTAACTATATATTAGATTATGATAATATTTGAGATTGTCTATATTTAGAGTCTTTTACCATCTATTTAAACCCTCCTAAGCAGGGCTGTCAATGGGATCGGATCTTGACCCGAATCCAATCCGATTAGACAAGATCTTAATCTAATTATAATTTGTCGGACTGGATACGGATATGAGATGTTGAATCCGATTATAATTGGATTAAATTTTGATTTATAGTGATCCAATCCGATTTGATTCAATTATAGCATATACAGTAATGAAAATAATAATAATAATAATATAATTTTATAAATATATTATTGTATTGCTCATAATTTTTTTATTTTTTAAAATTACAATATTGAGTTTTAAAGATAGTAATATTAATTGGATTGGATTGAGATCTCTTATATATAATCAAATTCGAATTGTCCAATTCGGAATCCGACGGATCTCGAATCGGATTTCGATCATTTGTTGGATTTTTAATCGAAACAGCCTTAGGTCATTATAATTCATCTGGTTTTTCAATCAAAACTTTCTTTTTTTTTTTTGGGTAATGTAAGGTGTCCCAAACCCTTCAAGGCAAGGAATAGTCCCTTCATCGAACCCAACCCACTCAGAATTTTCCCTACGGACATTAGGGTAAGTCGGGAATTGTATATGAGATTCCCAAAAAGCAACAAGCCAACAACACATGCAATACAATGGACGGCTAGCATTCCCCAAACTAAGAGATTCCAAACTAAAAAGGTAGTATAAGTTGGAGAGCAGAGCTCACTGGCTATTGTACTGATCCTCCTTCAAGTTACAGAACATCACAGGGATCCCATACATGTCTAAGCCAAGGTGATTTTCCCCATCAAAACTAACATTTTGCTCTTTAGTTTTGTCAAAAATTTATGTAACATCCAAGAAGCATTTCTGCACTTTTAGGTTGGAGGGTAAGGTGGCCATAATCACAGGGGCAGCCAGTGGGATCGGTGAGGCCGCCGCAAGGTTGTTCGCCGAGAATGGCGCTATCGTCATCATCGCCGACATCCAAGACGAAATGGGTAATCAAATTGTTGCATCAATTGGCCCAGAGAAAGCTAGTTATCGCCATTGCGACGTGAGAGACGAGGAGCAAGTGAAGGACACAGTGGCCTACACTTTGGAGAAGTATGGCAAACTTGATATCATGTATAGCAATGCTGGGATCTTGGGTCTTCCTTGTAGCATTCTAGAAATGGACTTAGCTGATCAGTTCAACAATATCATGGCCATTAACCTGCGTGGCGCCGCAGCGGCTATAAAACATGGGGCTCGTGTAATGGTGGAAAGAAAAATACTAGGATCTATCATCTGTACAGCGAGTGTATCGGCGTCTATAGGTGGGGCTGGCCCTCATTCATACACTGCATCGAAGCATGCTCTTGTGGGTCTCATCCGGTCGGTTTCCGGTGAGCTTGGGAAGTATGGGATCAGGATCAACTGTGTCTCTCCTTATGCAGTTGCAACACCCATGACATGTAGCGTCTATAATTTGGATCCAAGCACCATTGAAGCTTCAAGTTCTGCTTTGTCCCACTTGAAGGGGATTGTGTTAAAGGCAAGGCATGTCGCGGAGGCCGCTCTTTTTCTTGCTTCAGATGAATCGGCTTATATCTCTGGACATAATCTTACTGTTGATGGAGCTTTTAGTGTTTTTAACAATGTTACCTCGACAATTAGGCGATAATTATATGATTGTCATTTACGAGGTGAAATATTAAAAATTAATGATCAACATGGTCCAGTAAATGTCCATGAATCAAATGAAAATGCGCAGTTTTTGATATATGAACTGAACTATAGATGAATGGAAGGAAACATCATACCTATTTCATGTTAACAAAACTGATTTATTGAGAATTCTTGGATCATTACACAAAGACCCAAGTGGGGTTTATATAAATATTACATCATCTCTAGCTCAAGATAGAAAATCAAACCAAATTAATTGATCCTAATCTTTTCAAATTTCAAATTCAAATCTGCTTTGAGATTATTACACCACGTGGTTATTGTATTCTCTAAACTATCTTTAATATTTTAGCCTACACCAAATCCATTTTTCAGCCTATACTTTGCCTGGAATGAGCTAACTTTTATGGTAGCAGTTAAATTGTTCCTCATAGACATTTGCTAACTTTTTATTTTGTTATACTTCTTTAGGTCCTTGTTTTGGTTTCATATTCTTCGTTCCGAAAATATATACATGGACGCATGATAATCTAAGAACCAGGAGACCTTACCATTACATTACAAAAGAACATTGGCATATATAAGCTCCCTCGCTCGAGCCCAAATATACCCAACTAAAATATTTCAATTGAAGCCACTAGGTTCAAATTGATTCTTAAGAATTAGAACTGTTTCAAGAACTTTACTGTCTTATAACTCTGTGAGGTTTAGTCAATTTTAACATCCCAAGTTTGTGAGATTTTGGGATCAGGATCCTAGTCGGTTCTTGTGTTAAAATCAATAAGGTTGAGATTTTCAACAAGGAGAAGAGTACTGGAGCAATAGTTACTGAAAGGGATCGACCTTTCGGTGAGGGAATTGGATCACCCTTATTTTATCACCTATTGGAGTCTCCCCAAATCCTCTTGACCCACCCATTTCTGACACAAATAAAAATAAATTTAAGTAGAAACCTGACTGCTAGCAATCTGTTGTGCAAGCATCTATGGCCTTTAGGAGAACAAAGATGGGTTCCCTAAATTAAAGGGCCCCTGAATAAAACATGGAAGATATATCAGATGAGAAAGAGGTATGTATAAGTACAAATAGTTAGATAAATTATATATAATAAATGTAAAGATCAAATTCTGTTAGGCTGGGAAATCAACCATAAGGTTCTTGAATTTATTTTATTTCTTCACCTATCATAATGAGCCTCGCATATTTTGATAGGAAGAGGAATCAATCTCGACACCTTAAAGTTGCGTTGCGAGCACGACACTTGGTCTTCGGACACAAGCGCATTCTATAATGAACTAATTTTGACATAATGAACCTTGTGTTCTAACAAACGATACAGCCGCGCCTACCTCCATGGAAAATCTCATCTTGCTCACTTGAGTAACTAAGTTTATGTCAACACCTCCTCCTCCTGTGTCTCTCATCCTGTGTACATGGATCGAAATGAAAAAATCTGCTTGCTAACATGTTGATGGTGTCGCCTCTTGAACATCCCCATTTAATCACTCTAGCATAATGGAAGTATATCCTCCATACAAAACACAAGAAATGAAATTTACTGAACTTTATTACATCAAAATGTTTCTTTCTTTTACTTCACTGGATATACCATGCAATATAGCTACTTTGTCACATCCTTTATCTCATTACATGTTTATAAGATCCAACCTCAAAGTTCACTTTCTTCAACCCACTGTTTATTTGCAAACTCGAGTCAACAAAATTTTGTATACATGAAGAAGACATAAATATATATATATATATATATAGAGAGAGAGAGAGAGAGAGAGAGAGAGAGTCATGGACGTTTTTGTAAATTGGTTTTCTTATTTTGTAGGGGGAGAGAATTGCTGATGGGATTGGGCCCTGACTGTACTTCATGCAACTCCATCCTAGGAACACCACCTTCCATTGATGACTGAAATGGAAAAGAAAATTAACATTAGTTGGTGAAACAAAGAAAAGAAAAATATGACTAAAAGAGAAAATGATGCTTACTTTGTTATCAAGGCCGGTCCTCACTGCGTCAATCTCAACATCTAAACAATTCCCATTTAAAAATAATTTAGTATGAAGCAATAAAAAATTGGAAGAAAGAGAAACAGATTCATCTATATTTTCCTTTGTTTTCTTTTTCATCTCTTACCTACAGGTATTCTCATTGCCAGAGTTAGATATGAAAAGAGATTAATGAGTAGAAGGATGAGGAGAAGAGATAGAGAATGAGAGAAGATCATCTTTGTCTCCTAAAGTGAGGAAGAGAAAGAAGGAAGTTGGTTGTGAGGGATAAGGGAAATTGTTACATAAATATATATATGTATAGTCAATTTTACATTTTCAAATGTGGTCCCTTTGGAAACCATGACAAAAGATCAGTCCGATTAGAGGTGTCTAGACCATTTAATTAAACGTAGAATAATCAACTATTTTTATAGCCCAAGTAGGATCAAATGCATCTCAAAAAATAATGTTTGACCAACTAGTATCTAATTAGACAATTTAGAAACATTCAATTTGGTTTTTTTTGCCACGTGCCTATCAAAAACCCACCTTAAGACCGAACACTCAAATTCGAAAAATACATCACGTGTTTCTCAACCGACAATAAAAATGACTAGAACTTATAGTCAGTTGGGCTATCCTGACACCTCATATATATGTATATATATTATGAGAGATAGAGAGGATGATATTAATGGTGGGGAGCAAGAGAGAATCAGAATGACGTGAACTTGGAGACAGATATGAAAAAGAAGAATGTCATTTAGTGGGAAGAGGGATGGACAAGTCTGGTTAATAAGACGGTGGAGTTATGTTTGGGATGTCTTTACCCTCATCCATTGGCCCAAGAGAGGAACCCCAAAAGGATAATGATAGAGAGTTGTTTCTGTAGGCATGTGCAATTATCTTAATATTTCTTGCATCATCCTCATATGGGCTTTTCCTACTCAGACAGACCATTTATTGAAAACTCACCAACCAAGCTCAACCTTGCATACAGGTTTAATTTAACCTGGAACTGGTTTACCTCTTTTCTGAAAAATGGATTACCGGTGGAAATCAAACTGAGTTTAGTAAAATCTGTGAGAGTTAAATCTCGACTTCCGCCCCGCCTCTTGTGCCAGTGGTGGGGGTGTGGCCTCTCGATCCAATCCCCTAGGTGATGAGTCCGCAAGAGCTCCAATTCCCAAACAATTGGACCACTAACCATATTAACTGAAGAGACACTTATTTTATTAAATTCTTAAGATGATTACATAGAGATCCAAGTGGGGGTTATATAGATATCACATCATTTTAAATAGAAACTCAATTAAATCTAATCCTAATCAAATCAAAGTGATTGATCCTAATCTTTTTCAAATCTATCTTACCCTATTATACCACTTTATGGCATTCTCTAAACAATCTCTAATACCTTTTGCAATTGCATGATACTTTGAAGAAGGATCGCACAATTGTTACCAAAAAAAAAAAAAGTATGTGATCATTTAAGCTTTGTTGAAAAGTCGTCGGAACATCTAATCATGTATATTGGTGGTCTCATCAATCTGTGAAGTCTATCATTGTCGGATCCTGCTCATCTTAGAGTTTGTCGAATCCAGTGGTCCAATATCAAACCGTCATGATCTCTCCCAATAGCACATAAAAAAAAGATGGTCGTACGGTAGAAGAAAAAAACTTTGATGTGTTAATAATAGAGAGATTTCAACAAGAGTTTGGTGATTGTTATAACTGTGAAACAAAAAAAAAAAAGTTTAGCCGAAAAAACAAGATTGAAAGAACAAAAAAACTCAAGAAATGACCGGATTGACCTGCTCTAATACAATGAAGAGAAATTTATTTTATTAAATTCTTAAAATAATTACATAGAGATCTAAGTGAGGTTTATATAGATATCACATCGTCTCAAAATACAACTCTATCAAATCTAATCCTAATTAAATCAAAATGATTGATCCTAATATTTTCAAATTTCAAATTCAGATCTACTTTGAGATGAGATTCATCTTATTACACCACTTTATGGTATTCTCTAAACTATCTCTAATACTAACTTAGGTAAATGATATCCGAAGCAAAAAAAATTTTGACTAGCTTATTACTAGCCCGCTTGCCTATGAAATATAAGTAAATCATGAAAAGGATCAGGACAAAATTAGGCTTAAGGTCCACCCATTTTTTTAAAGGGTAGTATGTGTAAATGGACCATGGCCTATACCTAAGACTTGGGTCTCAAATCCAACTACGTCAAATAAAAAATGGACGCAACTCTGCTAGTTAATTTCTTGCTTAAGAATTATCCAATAGACCTTGACTGTGATGGGATGTGCAAACTTCTCCAAACTTTTTGAAGTTTTCCATATCCTCATGAATGGAAATGCTGAAGCCCACCAGTTAGCCCGTAGAACTCTTGCTCTAGGGAGCCAACCATCCTCTCTTCGATCCAGGCATCACTTTGGTGTAATATGTCTGTATTTTTTGTTTCTAGTTAAATGTTATCATCATTTCAACCAATATATATATATATATATATATATAGACACACACAATTGGCTCGGTTTGGTCATTAATTAAAAGACCTACCATGGGAGTTTCTAATGGATCGATTGCAAATTCAATTCAATAAAGAGTTAAGACAAATGTAGAACATGAATATGGATATATCAATATCCATTAAGATTCGAGTCAACTCCAAATCCATGATGATTCATTACATTAAAATCAATATATGTTTAATAGTTAAAACATATATTGTTATCTATAAACACATGTATTAGCAGAATATGTTAAAAATTATCTTTTACACTTTTTTTTATCCTTTTGCAAAGACAAAAAAAAATCTTTTATGAATCTTAACATTAAATCATACATATAACTAGCAGGTATTTTGGCTTAACTTAGTTCGAAACACGTAATTTTACAAGAATCATTCCCCAACCCTGTGTTTGGTTGCCAAGAAAATAAGTGTAAAGACATAAAAGAAAAGAAAGCTGGACAAAACCCAACTAAGAATTGTATTAGAAATCCATAATTTTCTTTTATTTTCTATGATTTCACCTATTTTCTCGGCAACTAAACATACCCTAAAAGAAAGATGGTCCTTTGTCTCCTTCTCACTTTTTTCCTCTACTTCTTATCATCCTCCTGTCAAAGAGGGTTTTTGAGAGAGTTGCTAATATTAAAATCCTCACTTTTGAGAGAGTTGCTAATATTCAAATCCTCACTTGCTTCCTCTTCTTTTCACATTACGATTACAACCTACTTCTTTATTGAAGAGGGTTTATAAGAAAGGTTGCCACTAATCAAATCTGAATCCTAAACCTGAAAGATAATGAATCTCCTCTCTCAGTCACAACAGATGGGAATTCGGCTGCAACTCATATGCTAGTTAGCCCTCCTCTGCCAGGTAATTTTATTTCAGATTTTGAAAATGAGATTGATGGAGATGATGTTGATCCTTCTTCTGAGAAACCTTCTCTATTAGACGAAATGAGATACACTTTAGCTTTTAAAGGAGAGATGAACATGGATCTTTTTCTTGTTGATCACCAAAGCTTGCTAAATTCTCTACTAACAACAAATTAAACCTAGATGAGTATTCAAACCGAAGAAGTATGCCCAAACTAAGGAGATTATTCAAGGTGTGTCAGATTACCTCTCTGAATCTAAATCGGCCAAAGAAATTGAGATGAAAAATAGGACAAAATTCCTTAAGAAATGTATAGATCTACCTTCAAGATCGAAGGAGCGAGATGACCTTCAATATGAGAAAAACATGGGTGAAAAGGTCCAAGTGAACTCTTGTGAGCCTGCTGACTCTAGGAGCTAGAAATTCTAAAGTTCGAGGGGAGGTTGAGATTCCTAATGGACTTGGTAATCAAGAGCAAATTCGTGACGATATTCTTATAAATGAATTCGAAGAAGAAGACGGTTTTCAACCAGTGACTTCAAGGAGAAATAAAAAGAAGAATAAAGCATTAATAATTGAAGTGTCTCAAGGAAAACCAAAGAGGAAGGTTAAGAAACCTACTCGATTTAAGGAGTAGGTTTATATCTCTTATTTTCTTAGATAAAGCAGGTATTGGGAATGTAAGAATTGTTCACAGTTATGTCTTTGTGTTCTTGTAAAAGAATTAAAAAACTGAATCCTAAACTTATAATTGGGGTTGAACCTCAAACCTTCTGTCTCGAATCAAATCAATATCTAGAGAATTCTCAACTTTGATTCACTGAAACCAATTTGATCCTGTACATCCCTTATGGGATCTTGACTCTAGTCTTTCAATTGTCTAATGTTTTGCATGCTTGCCACTAGACCTGTATTCGATTTGCGTTGAACCAAGTTTGAGCTTGACTTGAACATGCTCAAGACTGATTCAAGCTTGTATATTCAAGCGAGCTTGGCTTGAACAAACTTCACTGAGTTTGAGCTCGAACTTGATTCAAGTTGAGCTGAGCTCGGGTTTACTCAAGCTTGGTTCGCCAGGTTATTTTGATTAATTTTAATAGATTTTGTCTTATAATGCAATAAACATAGTTGTTAAAGGCGTCACCTCAGGCGGTCACTTAGGACACTGGGCGCTCTGTTGGGCTCAGGTGACTGGCCGCCTCAGGCAGTCATTATTAAAAATCTAATATATATAATATAATTACTGTTTAAGGATATAAAAATTTATTTTATTTGAATATGATTGTTCGGTAAAAGTTTGTAGGTAGAAGAAAAAAAAAAGACGAATAGTGTCAAGTATGTTTCTATCATGTTAACTTGTTCTCTCTCTCAATGGGTGGACCAAATGGTCTCTCTCCCTCTGTTTATGGGTGGACCATTTAGTCCACATTTGTTTTTTTCCATGGTTGTTAAATTACAACTAGCTCAAGCGGCCTAGTAAAAAATTAAGAGCTTTTAAATGCCTCAAATTCCTCTAGCCCCTCCTCCCCCCCCCCCCCCCCCCAAACTCTCTTAAACTCATATTTAAAGAAGTCTTTTATAATTTAAACAAGTGCATGCCCTATAATTATATATTTTACTTATCAATATTATTTTTATTACTTATCTTGAGTATAATCGATAAAAAGAAATAAATGAGAGTAAGCGGTACGACATCTCCCTCTCTTCTTTCTATCCTGTTGAACGTCACATTTGACTGCCGGGCTATTTTCTAGTTTTTATTCAGTCTTATATTCTCCCCTCTCTCTTTTCTGTTGAGCTGTCTATTTTTTATCACTCACAATCTCTCTCCCCTCTTTCAGTAGTCATTGTAAACTTAGCTTTTATTTCATTTTTTTCCAACACTTGAAATCTCCCTTTATTATTCTTAGAAGTGTCTCTAATAATGGTTCTATCAAAATACGTCTTGACAATGGTGTAATTTATATGAATGTAGAGCCTCTTATAAAAGAAAGTACATCATACATAGATCTCATATTAGAGGAAATTTCTAGAACAAAAAGTTCATTAGGCGACGCCTTGGGTGCCTTAGGCTACTGACTCAGACATCCATGGAGTTTGTCGTCTCAAGTCGCCTGGTTGCCTTAACAACTATGACAATAAACTCAACAAAATTAATACATTTATAAACAAAAAAAAGATTTATGGCTAGTCTTTCAATAAAGATTAGAAAATTGACCACCTTAACTTTCTTTTGTTATTATTATTATCCCCTAAACTTATTTATTATAAGTTAAAAATACTATAAAGGCACGTTTGATAAAACATATCTAATAAGTGCTTTCTAATTAAGCTCTAAATATTAAGATCTCTTTATGATGATAGAATGGACCGAAAATCAATGTTGTCCCTATAAGTGAAATAACTTTTTTTTTTAAAGTAGTTATAAATTGCTTATTGAATAAGTGGTAAAGTCACTTATTGCTTAAATATTTTGACATCACTAAAATATTATCAAACAATCTTATTACTAAATTATAGATTAAGTTAATAGAACAAGTCAATAAGCTCTTATTTTAAATTTTATCAAATGCCCCCTAAATTATGATAAAGATAGCTAAAAAGTATTCCTATATATCAATATAAACAACATTACCCATTTTTATGTAATATTTTGAGCCAAGGCGAGCTCAATCCAAACCAAACCCTAAATGAGCTAAGCCGAATCAAACAATTAAGTCTGGCTCGAGCTTGGCTTGTCTAAACATTCAAGCTCAAATAAAAACTTGGCTAGATTCTTTCAAACCAAAAATTTCAGCTTGCGCTTCGCTTGATCAGCTACTGCTGAGCCAAGTTGGCTTGAGTGCATCCCTACTTGCCAATCGCATATGAAAGGTGTAGCCGTAATTAGTGTGGTAACCTTATATGAAAAAAAAAAGGGTGAGCCCGGGTAAACGTATTTTCATGCCTGATTGTTTTCTAGAAATTGGGTGTGTCTGTTCGTTGGAAAGTCTATCTAGCATTCCCCTACAAATGAAAGGTCATCCTAACAACGCTCACTCCTCACCAACCTCTGCATCAGTCGTCATTACAAAATGAAGGGTAAAAAATACAGAATGCTCATTTATTTAAACCAATAAAAGTGGTAGTGTATGTGCTATGCACATGATAAACATGATTTTTTTTAAATACTTGGTCAGAATTAACTACTTATAATTAGATAAAATAACTAAATATTAGTTATTAAATACTTATAAATATTAGTTCATACATTTTACTCACATAACAGAGAACTTAAATATTTAATTGGTAATAGTTTAATGAGTAGTGGGTCCCACACAATTATTAAAAACAACCTTATTAAAAATTTAGTAACTAAAATAGTCTCATATATAAAGTAAATCTTATAAAATATTAAAGAAATTATATTTATATATAGTAAAAGTGTGCGTGCCTTGCACGTAAAAGTATTTCAATCATTAATTATATAGTAAATTTGATAAACTTTGAAGAAGAAAGTATATTTTATTTAAAAGGATTATGCTAAAATAAGAATTTTGTTATTTATATTATTTAATTAATATTAATAAAGTTGTTAAAATTTCTAAACTCTATAAATTAAAATGGATAACCTTAAAGAGTTTTAGAATGTTTGAAATTCTTGTTTAGTAAAAAATACATATAAATGTATAGCTTGAATAGAGATTTGCTAGATAGGACCCACCAATATGTTCTCCTATTAAAGATTGTTAGCCTAATCCTCAAACTATATATGTACGTCATAATGGTTCTCATGGGTCCCACACAATTATAAATATAACAATAAAAATGATTTTGGATCTAAAAATATTAAGGTTTAGGGTAATTTCGTCTACATAAAATTTGGTATACTCCTTGTACTTTTATTAGTAGAATGATATATAATAACTAGTTTAGTTTGTTTATAATTAAGGTGGCGTTTGTTAACACTAGTCTAAAAAGAAGTGCTTATTTGAAAATTATGCTTAGCTGGACTTTAGATTGTTAAGTTGAAGGTTAATTGCATGTCTACATTTTAGAGATTTTATGGGTAAAAACCTCTACTTTAAAAAGTAGGTCCATCCAAGTAAGCATAATTTTTAAATAAATACTTCTTTTTAGACTAGTGTTAACAAACATCACCTTAGTTGGACTTTAGATTGTTAAGTATAAGGTTAATTGCATGTTTACATTTTAGAGATTTTAGGGGTAAAAACCTCTATTTTAAAAAGTAGGTATGAAGCTACTTTTTAAAGTAGAGGTTTTTATCACAATCTAAAGTCCAAGTAAGCATAATTTTCAAATAAACACTTCTTTGTTGACTAGTGTTAACAAACACCACCTAAGAGAACATCTAAATACTAATTAACTTCAATTATTTTTTTTGATCGAAAAAATTTTAACTTCAATTATTAATACTAGCATTAATTGAAAGGAATACATTTGTACCTTTAATACATTTATTTATTATTCTATTATAAAATAATAATTATGTTGTATTAATAATAATTATAATACAATGACTATTATAGGTGATATAATTGCATCATTTAATATTTAAGAATGTATTTTGTATTTTGTGTCTTAACCATCAACAAACTACAAATTTGCCAATTATAAGTTGGCCGCTTTCAATTATTCAACTATTTCATTTTACTAAGTTCAATGTTAGCGAGATTAGTCAACATTTATATGTTTCGATGCAACAACAAGAACCTACTTTTCCACTCAAAAAGAAAAAAAAAGATTTTGGATCAAACCAAAAATTATGAAATTATCTTACCTTTTTTCTTAGAATATTCAAATTTAAGAATGGAAGGAGCTGTTGTATGTTAATCAATGAGAAATAGAAGAGGGTCCGAAAGTCTTATGTTATTACTCACATTTTATTAACAGGTATAAGAAATTACTTCTCCTTTTTAGGAACCAGGAACCACCAAGGATGCCATCATGAAGTATTCATAGAACTCTTATCTTATTTAGACAATACTTAACTGAAGTTGTGTAGCACTGCTTTCCATCAAATAGACTCATATTTTTGTTTTTTGGGGAAATTCAGGGTGTCCCCAACCCTTCGAATTAGGACTAATCCCTAAGAATGCGACGAGAGCCCGCAACCCGCCATACCAGGTAAGTCCGAGAAAATCCCGTGTGGGACGAACCCCAAAGGGAGAGTGAGAAGTCAAACCCAGTACCTTCTGCTTCATGAGGCATAAGTCCCAGGAACCACTGGTCCACCCCTTCAAGGTTGACTCATATTAGGTATATATAATTTTGTTTACTGTGTTAATAAAATGATCCTAGTGTTATAAGTTGTGATATACAAGCAATAACATTATCAAGTAATTGTAATTAAAGGATGGAATCTACATATAAGATGTGTGCAAATTATCGGTTGGATTGGTATTTTGTTTACTGTGTTAATAAAATGATCTAGTGTAAGTTGTGATATACAAGCAATAACATTATCAAGTAATTGTAATTACAGGATGGAATCTACATATACGATGTGTGCAATTATCAGTTGGATTGGTTTTTTGTTCTTGAAAATCAGGGAAACCATCAAATGGTTGGTCCAAACCCTATCCATGGAACTGGTCGAGCAGGGAAACCATCAATTGGTTGGTCCAAACCCTATCCATGGAACTGGTCGAGCAGGGAAACCATCAATTGGTTGGTCCAAACCCTATCCATGGAACTGGTCGAGTGGATAAGGAAAATGCCTCCAAAAAATGGATTAGTTGTGCTATTTAGGTGAAGACTAAGATTGTGTTTGGATAAACTTCTCAAAAGTCGCAAAAATGTGGTTAGTTTGTCATTCACTTTTGACTTATTGCAGAAGTTATTAGAAGTCAAAAAAAATTGACTTCCAAGGAAGCTGGCAAGTGTTGACTTTCGCGAGAAGTCACTACTCACACATTGGCTCACATGTTTTGCAAAGAAGGGGTTGAAAAGTAATTCTCTCGTGTGCAAACCAAACATTGTTTGCTCTCGAAATGACTTCATGCATACTTCTTCAGAAACTAATTCTTTCAAAAGTTCTTCCAAAGTCCTTCTCTCAAAGAAGTTTATCAAAACAAGGCCTAACTATAGAGAGAATAAAATGTTTGCTTTCTATAGGTCAATACAACTACACGAGAGTTTTTAAGTATCAATAGAGTTTCAAAAGTTCTTATTTCTTTAGTAATGATTTTATAAATAATATTTAAAATTCTATTGTAATTTTTAGTAGTATAAATAATACAATTAGAAATATTTAATCATTGGATTTTTCTAGCCCCAATCACAAATCTTCCGCAGACGCAACTTGGTGGTTACAAATGTCACCCAATTCCTGTTTTCCTTTTTTTTTCTTTTTTTTATCGGTAATCAAGCATATATATATATAAGGAAAAGAAAAGGAGCAAGATATAAGGAAGAAGCTACAAAGGAGTTCATAAGATCATGAACCCGCAAAAGAAAAAAAGAGTAAAGGGAAACAATCAAGTGCTGTGGAGACCCGAGATAGAATGACCCCAAACATGGCCCAGACAGACCCTCAGACTAGCATAAGACCCAAGTCTCCTCCCCAGATAAGCACCAATCCAATACCAATCACCGGATCCAGGAACAAATGCGACTAGGAGCACATAGAAATTCCTCAAAGACTCTCTTGTTCCTCTCTTTCCAAATGGACCACACTATAGCTCTCGGTAAGATGGACCAAATAACCATCCTTGAGCTATCCCCCCAAACCAAATACCAGCCAGATAAGAAGTTGTGGAAGGAAGAAGGAAAGACCCAATCCACCCCCACTCGAGAGAGAAAGAAACCCCAAGTCTCACGAGCAAAAGGACAGTGCAAGAGAAGGTGGTCTATAGACTCTTCCGCTTGGAGGCACATAAAACATTTGTTAGCCATCTTCCACCCTCTATTATTCAAGTGATCACAAGTGAGATTTTTATTCAAAAATGCAGTCTAGAGAAAAAATGATACTTTAGTTGGAATGTCTGGATTCCACATAGCTCTATGAGGAAATGGAATGGGATGGACTGACCCTAACGACTGTGCGAGAGATCTTATTGAGAATCGACCCTTGTTGCCTCCACCCTCATTTTCTTTATGTGTTAAAATATCAAACATCACCACGTGTTCTGCCTAATATTGCTTATGTGGATACTTTTGGAGTAAATGCGACGGGGGCTAGCACTCCTTTAATCATTATGTTAATTGGTAGAGTAATATAATCTAATCAGTAACAGTTTTATTTGTAACGGAATAGTAAATTATATATGCTTATAACAAGAAATTCAAGACATTGATTTAATTTATATGAAATTTAATCCATAAACCCAGCACAAAGGTTAGGTTAAGCAATTCGCTATGAATTATCCATACAAATTTAAGTATTGTTGCAGATCTCACTAGGGTATTGGTTCAAAACCTTATATTTTCATTTTCTTTGCATATCAAACACAATTTTTTTTTAAAATCTATCCATTTCTGATAGGGTTTTAGAGAAAAATGGGAACTTGCAGTCATTAAGAATGTTTGCCATGGTTAGAGAAGAAATCTCCGAACAAGTGCATGCCATATAATGACCACAATCTCCAATCATGGCTACTTTTTTCGTATTTGAAAGATGACTCATTATCATCTCCTTGATTAACTTAGTTTTCTTTAAATACGATAACCACTAATATCAAGTCTTATAATCAAACTTCACTAATAACTCAAGTAAGAAACAGATAATACAAGCACATACATGTATATGTATGTATTGATCACCTAAGAGCACAAATGTTATCAAAAACAAAATTCTTTTGTGTGCTAATTTGTAGGGTGAAGAGTCCAATACAGGGGGATAGCGAGTGCAGAAGATTAAAATAGGGAGAGAGACAGGGAGAGAACCACGGGGGAGAGAGAGAGAGAGCTCTTACCGAGGTGGCTGCCGTGGAGTTGGTGGAGCTGCCAGAGGTGGCTGGAGATGGCTGAAGATCCACCGGAGATGGGGAGTGCAGAGAGCAAGGAAGGACAAGGAATAATCGCACAAGGAAGGGGAAATGGGGGAAATCATCGGGGCCTAAATAAAGGGATTTAGCGGCAGTTACTAAAAAACTGCCACTAATATATAATTATTAAACTATGGTTACTAAACAACCACCACTACTATAGACGTATTCAACTGCAATTCTTATAAAACCGTCACTAATATATTGGCGGGAATGGTTGAAGCGGGAAGCCAAAATTGGTGGAGGGAACGCTTTTCCATGACGGTTCCTGAATTAACCGCCGTTAAAAATGTTATATATGTGGCGGTTCAATAACAACCGCCGTTAAAAAATCTATATGTGCGGCGGTTTTTAAAAAACTGCCTCTAATATGGTGTCAGGAGCAGTAATCGACTGCGGTTATATAAAGTTGTTGTCCTATATATGTTTTCGCGGCGGTTTTATCAAATTGCCACTAAAAAGCCGTCGCTAAAGGCCTTTAGTTTGTTGTGATCAGAACTATGAAATTTTAGCATTAGTGATATCTAATCACTAATGTTACACCCCGCCGCTTGCTCCAACTGTAGGATGTGGCTAGGGATGGCAATGGGGTGGATTAATCAAGTAACCCGGCCTGACCCGCCCCTATTGGGATGGGTTTGGGGACTCTTAAAAGGTGGTAGGGGTGGGTTTGGGATTTAATGGTTAAACCCGGCTCCGGTTCGGGCCGGGGATGGATTTAGGTCGCCCCGCCCCGCCCCGCCCGTTTATATCATACAATTACTAGTTTACCCTTATACTAATTTTTAAATAACATTAATATCTGCACCTATAATTTGTATGGGGTTTAGGGTTAGGGCTCACTACTCACATACTTTGCTCACTTCCCCTTCCTCATCGCCGTCACGGGTCACCTCCCTCGCCACCATCACCTATTGCCTCCCTCATCACCGTCTTCGGTCTGAGGCCCGACCGAGTTTCTCTGCAACTCGAAGTTCTTCAATCTTGCAATTTCATGGCAAAGATTGGAAACAACAATCTCAATGCAAAGCTCGTGAGTCAACAATCGTCTAGGATTTCAAATTGGACTTGTTGGATTATAGGTTTTTGTTTTTTTGTCTTCAATTCTGATTTCTATTGCATGTTCTGCTCGGAGATCTGGGAGCCAGGAAGTCGAGCCTAGTATTGCGCTTCGTCAAGGGCCAATTCCTTGAATTCCAGGTGGTTTCGTTTTTACTACAATTCTTTTTATCACATTTCCCTCACGGTACTTGTACGCTATCGGTCATTGAGAAATACTTAGGCTTAGAGGGTGGTCCCCCTTTCTCATGTAAAAGCGATCAGAATTCGAACACGCCGCGTTTTACTGGGAAGGATCACGCTACATCCCTTTCAATCGGTCTACAGTGTCATTGTAGAGAATCCCTGCCATGTTTTCCACATGGTTATTTCCTCCATCAATATAAAACATCTTTCTCTTGCCATTTCTGCTTTTTGATCAACGCTCACTTTTTTGTCTGGGTGGAAGCTGGCAGCAGGGCTTGCTTAAACGGATACACGAAATTGGGATCTCTCTTGCATGCAAATATTTGTGAAACGTCAATTTCTCTGGTCAGACATATAGCCCAAATTTAGAATTATGAGAATTCCTAGGACCGGATACCTTTGTTGATTTTGAATCCTACCTTTGTTAGCTTCTTTTCCACCAAGCACTAAAGTTTAAAGACTGTAGGTCGATGGATACCTAAGGAAACTCCGATTCGATCCGCCCCCCAACTGGGAGGCATCTACCTCATCCCAATCACAAGGAGAGGTTCGCTATGTTGGGGGTACTTCTTTTTTTTTTTGGTTCCATTCCGAAAAAATGAAATGCATAGGGGACCATCCTTTTGTTGCGGCATGCTCCTTAGATTTATAGATTCGTAGGGGGCCTCAAGCCCTACTTAGTTGACTGACAATGACAAAGGCTTACGAAACTAGTTCGAGTGAGTAGGTAATGCCTACAAAGCAAAGCTTTCTTGAAGAGGCTGGGCTGGTCGGGAAGAGATTCACATAGAGACTACTGCTATCTGGGAATAGATTTCTATGTTAGCTAGCGGGGGTGGGCCTTCCTATGGTAGTCCCGCTGCGGCCTCTGACCGCTGGCCGCCGGTCTCTCTCCGATTCCCGGTGCCATTATTATTTCCGGCAAACACTTGCTCTTGTTGATTTCGATGGGAAGATCGTCGAGGGGGGACCAGGATCCATGGTTCGTAGCTCAATCTTCCTGGTTCTATCGCCATGACTTTAACAGGCATTCCACTAGTGGATCTCAGCTCCCTCAAGTCATTGATGAGCTGAGGAAGCACTTGTTCAAGAAATGAGGAAACGTCTTTTTGTATCTGGGAGTGGGGCTATGTTTGTAGAAAGGGATCAATCTCTATCCATCCGGATACTCACATAGGTTGATCTTTTGAGTAATCACATACTCTGACTAGTCAAGTAGTAGTGGTCAACTTCACACTTAAAAAATCGTTAAATTGAGATGCCGATAGTCACTGGTGTTTGCTACCTCCCGGCTTATTGAATCAACTTCACTTCTCTACTTATAGCTTTTCAGCTGGTGCCTGAGTGAGACAGACAATTGGCACTTGAAGCATCTTATTGAGCAGCTTGGCTTGAACTTGCTTGATAGGGCAGGACCCTTAACCATTAAAGTAGTTCTCCTCGTCTTTCCAGAAAGAAAAGATGCATTGACTCGCCTCACTCTTCAGGGAACGAGCCTACGCAGAAACCTCAATGTCAATCAGTGATATCTTATATTTTACAATTTACGATTGGATTGGTGTTCGTGAAACTTACCAGCACTGGGCCGTAACCAGATAGAGCCTTCAGGACATATCAAGAAAAGACCTTCCTCTGAGTGGATATGTGGAAGTACGCTATGATGATCCAGAGAAATGTGTGGTTTCTGAACCCGTTGAGATGACCCAAGAATTTCGCTATTTCGATTATGCTAGTTCGGTAAGGAAGGAGCTTACCTTGGATGAATTATTCCTTGCCTCAGGGTCATCAACTGAAACTATTGCAATTCACAAGGGATAATAGAGAGAGAGAAGGCCATTCCAGACTCCTTGCTAAAGGCTACTCTCAAGAGTATGAGATAGATTATTCAGAGACCTTCTCTCCTAAATGTCCATCAAAAGACCGATGGGTTGCTTTTCAAGCACGAATAGAACGATCTAAAGGGGGTGTGCAGCCTAGAGAGATGGTCGTATCTCTTTGATGAATGTGGTATCGAGGTTCGGTTCATTTGAAAAAGAGGTCTGGAATCGTAGGTAAGGGAGAGCATGCGAATGGTTGAATTGATGACTTTGCTTCGATCTCTTCGCCATTTGAAGTACTACGCTTGAAGGAGACTTCAATCATTCAACTTTAGCTTTGGGATGCTCGCCTTTTGTAACAAGTAGACCCACGATACGGACTAATAGATGTTCCTACTGTTACCTGTAAGTAAGATCTATTCATAGTTGGTCAGTCCCCCACGGCACAACTTCTCGATTTTCATGAGCATGTCTCCCCCTCTACTTAATCTTTTCCTATCCAAATGAGATTAGGAAGGCGCCAACCAGCATGTCTTTCAATCTATTGGTAATTACCTTAGTCATTCTCTTATACAGTGTAGTCCCCATAGCAATGGGTCTTGATCCAGTGAGGTTTTTCTTTTTTTGGAATCATTGTTAGGAAGAAGGATTGAATTGTACCTAGTTTGCTCCTATTCGACTTCAATGAAGAATTATTGATAATTTTAATGTGTTTCTTCTGAGGAAGAATTCATGATTTCTAATTGGTTCCATTTTTATTTTTCCTCATTTCATAGAAGAAATCATGATAACTTCTAACGGGTTCCCAATGTTGTGAAGAATTCATGATAGTTTTTAATGGGTTTCCCTTTTTATGAAAAAAAATTCATGATGGTTTGCAGTGCATTTCAACCATAGTGGGAGTTATCTTACGATTGCAAGGCACTAATATAAGGTGGGGGTTGCCCAAAAAATCCTGCAAATACTGGTAGTTTGGTATAAAAGTGGAGATGGGGTCACCCGCCACGACCCGACCCAATCCAACTAATGCTTAACGGGACGGGATTAAGAAAGATTTTGATCATAACGGGGATGGGGTCACCTGCCCCACCCCGACCCGAGTTTAGGACGGGGATGGAATAGGAGTTTTCTATTAGGGGCAGGGTCAGGGTGGAGGCACCCCGGCCCAAACCCACCCCATTGCCACGCCTAGGTGTGGCCTCTCTTATGAGAGAAATCTAGAGATCCATTCCCACCGGTTGATGACTAGCAAGAGTTTCACTTCCCAATACTAACCACTAACTAATGCTACTAACCGTAGGTAAATAATATCCACAATAATAAAAAAAAATACTTCACTTATGTTCATATTATAGAATTTAAATTTAGTATCTATACATATACTAAAGAAATAGAACACCGAGGTGGCATACCTCAAGCTCTCTATTTCCATCACCTCTATGCCACATCATCCAATAATCGGTTCATCTCCCGAGGTAGACAAGACCTTCCTCAGAAGAGTTTCTCATATCTCTCACCATTCAATCATCCATTCAATCAAGTCATTCTATATTTTTGTACACGTTCTCCAAAGTACCCAACGCTCTCTTCCCAATAAAACTCTCCCTCTCTTCTTTCATGTTAGCTGACACTCTTGAGTCTTGGCATCCATTCAATCACATCATCTCACTTAAATAAAAAAAAAAAGGGAAGTGATTTAAAACTGGCGATAGTACCTACAATCAAGAGCAAAGGCCACAAGATCAAAAATCCAAATGTGCAAACACTTAAGTGGGGTCCACCATTAAAAGAAAATGCAAATAATGGCCGGTTGATTTTCAAACGTGCGGCCTTGCACTCGATAGTAGGTACTATGGAGTGTTTTTAAGCAATTTCCAATATATAAAAAAAAAAAGGGCACACCTTTTGTAAAAAAAACTTTTCTATTTACAAAGAAAGTCTTTACATCTCCCAATGTGTTTTTTATCTAAGAACAACACTTTCGTATTTCTAGCTATGAGCAATAATCAGGTCATTCTCTCTCTCTCTCTCTCTCTCTCTCTCTCTCTCTGTGGGACACTAAGAGCAACACTTTCGTATTTCCAAAAGTGTTTTTTCATCTCCCAAAGCACTCTTTTTTCCCCCTCTCTCTCAAAAGTGTTTTTTCATCTCCCAAAGCACTCTCTCTCTCTCTCTCTGCATTCCCTTTTTAGCGGGAGAGTTGCTACCGTCAAAGCAGTTCAGAGTAGGAATGAGTCACCTGGGTAAGCAAAAGTTCATTGGAGAGTGTTTATCCGGACAATGAAAGGGCATTGGGGGAGCCTGATTTTAATGGCAGTATGTAGGGCCTTGGAAAGGCTCTTTTTCTGGCAAAGGTGATTGGTGTTCAAAATTGAAGAAGAGTCACAGGTAGCAATAGGTATTTTACATGCAAAATCCCAAATCTCTCATGGAAGATCTGTCCATACCCAGCGATATCAAGTACCTCTGTGTAACCGGGTCCAATGGGGTTCAAGTTAAGCATGTCTACAGAGAAGCCAATTAAGTAGCTGACCCGTCCCGGCTAATTTGGGGCATCAGCTGGATACTATAACAAAATGGGAGGATGTGTCTCTACGTTGATTGTTGCTCTTAGTTGGAGTCCAGGTTCTTTTTCTTATTTTAGTTTTTTAAATCTTTAAATATAACTTAGATTTTATTCTTTTTAGGGTGTTCAAGAAATATCACACCCCTTGCCAAATGGGTTATTTGTTTTTCACATTGATATATTTTCATCTTCTTATTACAGGGGTGTGAAAAACAAACAAATAATTAGTGGGTATAGATATTACTGAATAGAGGTTTGATGCTCTTTAAAAATATTTATATTCCATTTATGGTAGTAAATATCAGTGAAAATCAATTGTGTTTTTGTTAATTTTTTTTTTGCTTTGTCTTAATAATATTATTATACTAATTTGTTTATGTAATATTTTCGTGCATCGCACTGGGTGTCCGCTAGTAACTACTATTGTGAGTACATCGTATAATATATTAGAGTTTAAGTAGAATTATATATTTACATCATGTTATTAGTGGTCCCACTAACAAATACTAACTTAAGTTTATTAAAAAAATTAACATATATATAATATAAACATATGCATAAACACCTTGCCTCTTGCGTGAGTGGTAGGGGTGTGGCCTTCAAAGGGGAAGGTCTGGGGATCCAATCCCCCCAGATACGAGTAGCAAGAGCTCCACTACCCATGCTAACTTCTAACTGGCTGACTCTACTGACGTAGGTAACTCATATTGACTACCAAAAAAAAAAAAACATATGCATATATAGTTATAATATAAGGATTATATTTTCTAATGAAAATTTTGAAATATTATAACTTAGGAAAAATAAGTATAGAAGAAGAGTATGATATATTAGTATGGTCCACGATTAAATATTGAATTATGTTATGGATACAACGTAGGTGGTAGGATCCTTTGGTGTATTTTGAGGTAGTTTTAAGATTTACTTTCTATTTTCATTCTCAACTTAAAATTTTAGGGGCCGTTTGGATACAATGTCGTTTTTAAGTTTTTGTTTTTTGTATTTAAAAACTGGAAACAATTTTCTGTTTTCAAATTTTTTAATTAGGAAACATGTCTGACATTACTAACTGCTAAATTTTAAAAAAAAAAATAGAAAAACACATTTGATAAATATAATGAACATAATAATCTGGATAAACTATTCCAATCCATGGTAGTGGTGGTGGTGCGGTGGTTGTGATGGGTTGTGGTGGAGGCCATAGTAACAAAGTCGGGGTTCGTCAATAATTCGAAAAGGGTAAAGTACAGAAAAATTCAGAAAATTGAGGAAAGCTTCGGAAAAAAACGAAGAAAATTATTATTTTTTAATTATTATAAAATTATAAGCATCATACTAATTATTATATCTAATAATTTGATGAGATAATATATAAAAATATAATTATAATCAATAAAACCATTATACTGGTTGTTTGCATTAAGCCATTAAGGCTTCAAGTACAGTGGTAGTGGTGAGGGGTGGTTTTGGTGGTGGAGAGTGGGTGGTCATGCAGAGCACTTCATATTTAATATTTTTGTTTTTTATTTCTAAAACCAGATGTAACAAGAAATTTTCTGTTACCTTATTTTTTTAAAAAAAATTGTTTCTAATTTTTAAAAACAAAAAACAGAAATATGTTTATTGAACATGTTTTGGGTTAAAATTTCCAAATTTTTGTTTTCAAAAACAGAAAATAGAAAATGGAAGTGCAACCAAACATGACCTTAATTAATTTCACAGAGTTTTAGAACTTATAAGTTATAATTTGTTTGTAATATCTGTAAGTGACCTTTGATGGATTTTGCAAACGTGGTGCATAAAACAAGGTCATTCTCACACTAATTCAAGGAATCAATCATGAATATTTAGAGTCGCCATCAATCATTAACAGTGTGTGATTGGTCCTGTTAAAAGAATATTTTTTTCCCAAAAATATTAGATGACTCTTAGGGTGCGTTTGGATTTATGGAATTGAAGAACGGAATTGTCAATTCCATGAGACAATTCTAAGTTCATCGTTTGGGACACATTATAAATAGGGTGGAATTAAGATTTTCTAATTCCATAGAGAATTCAAGCAGTGATTTTAAAGACAAATTTATAAGATTTAATTCCACAGTAAAATGGTCTTATTTGACAAATCCACGCTGCTGTAGAATTTAAAAACAAAAAAGAAGTCTGATGGTTTCATTTCTCCAGAAATTTAATAGTGCATCCAAACGATAGAATTTTGAATTTCGTGGAATTTAATTCAATATGTTTTAATTCCATGGAATTCAATTCTTTGGCTCAATTCCAATTCCATAAATCCAAATGCACCCTTAAGTCTAGAAAACTTATATGATTTGGGTGGAAAGGTTCATGTAGAGACCTGAATTTCATTCCATGTAATTTTCGTAATTATTAAGGGTAGATTAGTCAGTCATTTATGAGCAATGTAATTATCGCACATGTGTTTAAAAGGGTTAAAATAATAAGCTAAGGAAGGAAAAAAAAAGAAAGAAAGAAGGAAGGAAGGAAAAAAAATGAGAAAAATGGGGCTCAGCCGATCAACCGCCCAGCTAACCCGGTCAACCGCCTGTATGGAAAAGGGTAGGCAATGGGTGTGTTAGGCGCCCGATCGACCGCCCCTCACACCCGGTTGACTGCCTGATGTGATTTTACAAAAAACAGGGGTTGTCCAAGCTTAGTTGGTTGACAAAATCTTCAAGCCAATCAACCGACTTTAGTTAAATTGGGGTTTTTCCCATTTCCACGAATTCCAAGGATATTTTGAGGTTTTTAAAACCCCCAAGGCTATAAATAGATCTTATATTTCGGAGGTTTGAGATCCCTAAGTCTCTCAAACCTTAATTTGACAAAGTATAGGAGAAACCTAGGGTTTCTAAGGGATTGCTTGGTTGTGAAGGTGAAGATTGCTCAAATGAGAGGGAGTAAGCTTGGAAATCAACTTCAAGCCTTCCTTGGAGCGATTTGGATCGAACGGACAATTCCCAAGGTCGATATCTTTTCTAATCTAACATATTGTATTGTTTTGCATTAATAAGTATAAGTATAGGTTACCAAGAGATTTACATGATTATGCATGGATTCATGAGCATGAAATGAAATTGATACCTCTTTTTAACCTAATTCTATCATGTATTTTATATACTTAAGCATGTTTGGATAGGAATTATTGGATTATTCTCATGATAGTGGATAGATAAGTGTGAATAGAATATGGAATTGGAATTAGCATATGTTAAGATTTTGGAAGTTGTGAATTATAATTTATTGGTTTATTAATTGATGATTTACTATACTATGTTGGAAGGAAAAATGATGATGGATGGGTTTTGATGGTGTGGTTATGGTTTATGGATAGACATGAATGAATGATGAAATATTAAAAATAGAGAAAGAGCAATTTGTACATGAATAATGTGTTGAATGTGTTAATATGGATGTTCAGAAATGTTAAATGTTAAATGATGTTATTGTACATGTGAAATCAAGTTAAGAATATATGGATGTTTGCCATGATAAATTATGCCTATTTATATTGTATGGTGACCAACATTCAGGTAGGCAAAAGCTTAGAGGAAGTCTCTCATGTCGGAAATTCTCTAATCATGTAGATATACCCTGAATGGAGGATCGAAATCTAAGTGATGACTGAGTTCGAATATTAATCATGAGACTTAAACACAAGTTCACATGTGTGGTAGCTTACAAGTCTCACGGGTACACAAGTATGACATGGACATTGCATGAGCACTAAAACAAGGACAAAGAAACTGTGCATGAATTACAAGAACATTGAATTTTGGACCCTGAATTTACAAGGAGTCTGGGAAACCGTGTGACTCTCCATGGATATAATTTCAAGTCATGGATAATGCATCATGAACATTGGGTCAACAAGAGCTCTGGGGGGCTTATGATTATCATCGATGCAACTCCATGGATATAACCAAAGACCTAAAATACTATCTCATAGGAAACAAGAATGCATGACATTCATAGTACAAGTCCAAGTGTCACACAAGTACATGATTCAAGGTGATGACATGATATGCTCATGTGTTCTCCGCACTTTGATTATGTTATTGTCACATGATACTGTTATTTATTATGTAATTGTTGCATGAAATGGACATTGAATATATACATGTGTTATTGCTATTGTTAGTTAGACTGGATATTCGCTAAGTGTTTTCAATACTTAGTCGACATGTTATTGTCGTCAGATTTAGAGCAAGAGCTTATTGTAGCGGTTTGGATTGAAGAAGATTATCAAGAGGAAGAGGAAGAAGGTGATCCCTTCGCCGAGGGAGTTTGGGACCTTGATCGGTTCCCTTAGTAGTAGTTCTATTTAAGTTTTACATTGTGAGAGAATTGTAATAAACTTGCATTACTTCAATTGATATTGCTCTAGACTAGTTTTATGGATGATCAGATTACGAGTTGGGTTATATTAGATTCTTGATACATAGGATGACATGTTTATATTAAAAAAATTTATAGTTGCTATTTTGGATGAATTATCATTTAGTCTTACCTAATTACTATTGAAGTTAAGCAATGATAAGTAATGTAACGGCCTAAATTCCCATTATGTCCAAGATGGGTTTTGGGGTCGTTACCGTTCAATTATGAACCAAAGAAAGTGTTAGGTACTCAATTCATCCATCTAAAATATGTTTACCTTGATTTTTGTCCCTTATATACATCTCTTAAACCAACCTATTAAACAAGATTGGAACCAAGGGCTTGTTTGGATAAAGTCACTAGAAGTTGCCTTAAAAGTCTAACCAAACACAACCCAAGTGTTGCTTAAGGATGATAGAAAGACATATTCTCCTTTATATATACTTTGTAGCTCTACTAGTGATATAATTAGTCACATTTTTGAAAGAGATGGCCAGAAAGCAAACTACCAAAAATAGTATCCACGTAACCCCTTTTGGGGCATGAGACTTAAAAGAGAAAACCATGAATTCTTCTAAGTTAGCCTTTTGAAGCATGGGATGCATTACGTCAAGAGACACTTTTTTATAAAAAATAAAGAAGTAATATAGACTTTGTGTTTGAGCAGAATCCTAGAAAGATTTTTCTCTCCCCTTAGTCAGAACAAATGAGGAAGGATCTAAAGAACCGGTTAATCGTATGAGAGAGGTGTAAGATTAGAAGAGAATATATGGGCTATAAAATAAAGGGGAAAAACACTAAAAATACATCCTCATTTTACTAGAAGGAAATATATGAAAATTACTTAAAATAAAGAACAAAAGCAAAGTTTCAACTCCTTATGCTTTCACTCTTTTATACTTTCTCTCTTTAATTATATTTCCTCTAAATTTGTTGTTTTTCAAACTTCAAGATAAGAGTATAAGAGTATAGAAGAATTCATGGTTTTCTCTTTTAAGTTTCATGCCCAAAAATGGGTTAAGTGGATACTATTTTTGGTAGTTTGTTGTCTAGCCATCTCTTTCAAAAATGTTGTTTTCAAAAAAAAGAAAGAAAAAAGATAAGAGTATGGTTCCTAACTAAGGGTTGAGGAGTCTTAACGAGGATAAGGCTAAGACAAGAAAGTAGTTAGGCATGGATTAGAGATTCCTAGGACTGGGGCAAGATCCATTTCCTAATTGCTAAGAGTTTCACCTCCTAATTTCTTTGATTTTTTTAAATTAGCTTTAGATGACTCAGGGGTTATAAAGGCCAATTGACTAATGTCTTCAGATGAGATTTCAACCTACTTGATACACTTGTTAAGAGATAGGTACGAAACAAAATCACATTCCAATCAATTTTCTTGTGAGATACGTGCAAATCGGTTTTGTACATTACGTGGAAAAGTAAGAATGAGATAATCAGGAGTCACCAAAAATAGATAAAGAAAAGAGAGAGGCATAACCTCCCTGCGAAGCACAATCAATGGGGTGAAGGAGGAGTAAGAAGGAAGGGACGATGCCTTAGGAAGCGGAGGTCTTGAGTTCGACTCTTGTCATTTTCTTGGGGCCACCTGCACAAGGTTTAATGGTTCTCATGAGCCTTGGGCTTACCGGGTCATTGGGGTTGCAGGGTCTTGCACGCACGGGTTTACCTGATCTACTCAAGAAAAAGAAAGTTTAATAAACGGGTTTACCCTATCTACACAAGAAAAAGAAAGTTTAATAAATAACTCGTCACACAACACCGTCCACAATTTTTAAGAAGAGAAAATTAACTCCTTTGCTTTATTAAATAAACAATTACAAACTCTCACTCTTTCTCTTTACTTTATTTTATAACAATAAAAAATCCTAACCTGATAAGAACTCATTAAAATATAAACTCTATCTAATGGAATTCTATCCAAGCCATCCTACTTTCTTAGATTAGTCAAACTATAGTTTTAATTAAACACAAACTCTATAATAAAGAAAACCTAATCCAACTTAGATAGAGAAAAGTTATCTAAGAACTCTTGATAATGTACTTTAAGATCACATTACTATTATGGGTCCACCTGTGTAATTCGCCACAAGAAAATAATTAGGTTTTTGTGAATAATAATTAGGCGTGCACGAAATATTATATAACCTATGGGTAGGGAGCTTTTTTTTTTAGTAATTGGTCCATCATGGTAAAAAAATTCGTTAATAATGTCTTCCAATAAAGATCCACTATACAGAATAAACAAGGGCCCTCTCTTTTGAGAGAGTCATTATATAAATAAAACTAACTATAAATCTTTTGTTATACATATAAAAAAAATTACAAAATTTGGAGGGGGTCAAACTTTCCAAATAGTCAATAATTACTTCTTAAGCTGGGGGCACTATATACAAAAATTAATATATATTTTTAGTTACACATATATAATTAGAAAATTTTCAAAATTCTAGGCAGCCATGGTCCCTCCCCATCCGCCGCCCTGCTCGCCACTAATCATTAATCAACAAAATCAAATGGTTCGCCAGTCCAGCCCCTTCGGTGTGTGCATAGTTGATGATGACTCTAGCAAACGGTCTCCTCTCCTTTTATGACTGAGTTTTTTTAAAACATATTTTAGTGTTTTTGTCCCACATCAGAATGGTTATAACGTGTGAGTGAGTTAATAAACTACTAATCTCCCCTTATGAGAATGCTAGAAAGGAATGTACTTAGCCTAGCCATCACGCACCCAAGGATCTCATGGGGTGGTCCAAAAGCTCTTAATAGAAATTTGTTGAAAAACTTTCATGTGGGCGCATAGCGTGTGATGAGGAAATAAGACACGCACGCCTGTGTGTAGTCGCCCAAAGACCCTATGGTCATTTTGCTAAGGCTTTGTTTGTATAGACTTCCTAGAGAAGAGAAATATTTCCTCAAGAGTTACTTCCAGCAAAGTAACTCTTGAAAAAGTCTGACAAAGTCATTCTAATGAGTGAATAGTATTTAGTTTGCAAATCCAAAAAATAACTTTTAAAATTCAAAAGTTCAATTTACGTTTGGTTTATACTTACAAAAAGTAACTTCTGAAAGTTTTATATATGATATAAAACCAAGGTTCGGCCCATTGCAATATGTGGTGAAGCCAACACCATCAACCATAGTTGCCTTGTTGAGTCACTTTCATTTGTTTTATCATGTTATTCTAGTATTTGCACGCTTTAAAACAAGAGATTAACTATAAACTAGAGCTCTTAAACCGAAAACAACAACAACAAAAAGTCGGAGCTTCAACTGAAGAGAGATAAACCGCCTACCGGAATGCGCACGCGGGCCCTGTTTGACACGAATCTATTTTAACAACCATTTAATTACAGTTAAGATTCACTCACCTCTAGGGTTCATCCATCTACCCTTGATTTAAATTTTTTTTTTTTTAAATATTAACCTTGTATTAACTAACTTCAACCACAGTTAACACGCACGCCTACAAGTTGCCACGTGTCCCCTTAACACCCACAAACCATGGTTAAGATTCATTCATCCCTAGGATTCATCCACCTACCCTTGTTTTTTAGAAGAAAAATAATTAACCTTGGATTGAATAACCTAGCTAAAGCACAATTAATGTGCACGCTTACAAGTTGCTATGTGTCCCCTTTAACACCCACTAACTGTGGTTAAGGTTCACTCACCCCTATGGTTCATACATCTATCCTTGTTTTTTTAGGAAAAAACAAATATTGGGTTGACTAACCTAAACCAAAGGTAATGTGCATGCCTATAGGTTGCCATGTGTCCCCTTTAACACCCACTAAATGTGGTTAAGATTCACTCACCCCCTAGGGTTCATCCATCTATCCTTGTTTTTAGATAAAAAATAATAATAAACCTCGCATTGACTAACCTAAACTACAGTTAATGAGCGTGCCTATAGGTTGCCACATGTCCCCTTTAACACCCACTAACTGTTGTTAAGATTCACTCACCCCTAGGATTCATCCAAATACCCTTGTTAGAAATTAAAAAAATAATAATAATCTTGGGTTGACTAACCTAAACCTCAGTTAATGCACGTGCTTATAGGTTGCCCCGCGTCCCTTTTAACACCCACTAACTGTGGTTAAGATTCACTCACCCCTAGGGTTCATCCATCGAACTTCGGTTTATAAAAAAAATGAACCTTAAGTAAACTAACCTAAACCATAGTTAATGTTTGCCTATAGGTTTTCATGTGTCCCTTTTTACACTTACTAACTATGGTTAAGATTCACAAACTCTTGAGGTTCAACAATATAATTTTAGTTTTTCAAAAGAAGTATTTAAAAAATATTAACCTTAAGGGTTAAAAATTCTTAACTAGAGTTAAATATTGTTTTAATATTAAAAAAATATATATTATATAGTTGAACCTTAAGGGTAAGTAAATCTTAACCACAGTTATTAGAAGGCAAAAGGGAACCAACATGCAGCTTTCACTTCATACTTCATACTTCATAGTTGATGAATGATGGCAAACCAAAACCTCCCAAACAGCATATCTTTGAAAGAAATCCTTATAATGGTGGTTTCCAGTTTGTTTATATACATATGTAATTTCTGAACATTCCGTCAACTTCTATATGGACTTCCTGTGGAAGCTACCTCGGGCTACTTTCTCGGGAAATAAAAATTTGTAACTTTCCCTAACCTTTTACTTTCTCAGAAGTGAAAATGAAATTGCCAAACCAAACATGTAATTGGCCCACTTTTGACTTTCTAAAGTTAGAAGTCAATAGAAATAGCTGGGAAAGTCTATCCAAACACCACCTAAATGTTATTCTAATTCTTCTTTAATGTTTCTTAATTATTTCATCTTTAAAAATATTTTTTAAATTTAAAACTTTCTTTCTTAAATTTAGACATTTATCGAAGTAATGGAGAATTATTTTCTTTAGTTAGATTTAACCGCTTGGGTCTCTATGGCCCACTATCTATTAATATTATTTTATTTACTATAAAAAGAAGCAACACCCTCTACCTTAAATACATAATAGATACTTCTTCATCTTCCTCTTGTAGTCTTTGTTGTTTATGAAAATTTTCTCTATCATTGTTTTATTTTTAAAATTTAGCAAATTATTGTCAAGTTCATTGTGGCCGTCGGATTATTAGTACTTGTGTCCAATAAGATTATATTGAATATTGAGAGTGTGCACTAGAGACCTATAAGCACTTTTGCACTTTTGCAGGATCACCTTAAGAACAATGTTTCTAGAATGTGTGTCTAGTAAAATCGGATAAATTTCCTAACCATTTTTCTTTTAGAAAAAGCTCTCTTCATACTACATTCAAATTGGGAAAAAATTTGGTTCATTTGATCTATTGTTTGGTTTGTATCTATATGATATATACTTTATTTTCTGTTATGGTTTCCTCGGTTTTCTAGACTAAGATTTAAAATGCTCTTTGTCATTATTTGGGCAGCATTTGGTAACACTAATATTTGTGTTGTGTTGTGTGTAGTTCTATGTTATCAAAAAAAAAAAAAATCTAAAGTCCAACTAAACATAATTTTCAAATAATCTCTACTTTTTAGATTAGTGCTACCAAACACCACCTTATATGCTTTTTCAAACTATGAATACTTTATTTTTTCTGTTTGTTTGAAATTATATATAATAATTCATGGATTTATGTTCCCTACTATGTAAATTTATCAATTGTATAATAGAACATATAAATAGGGTGACGGTCTAATGTCTAAGGCTAAAGTATATATTTATGTGTATGAGAGAGATTGTGAGGGATATAGTTATTTTTTTTTGGGTATCATAATACAGTTAGACCGCAAGCCCGGTTTGTAGTTAGTATTTGTTTCTTAGTTCGTAATTTGAAGCCTAACATTTGAAACTAGGCCAAACGGTGAGTTTTTCGACCGTCACACCACACTCGTGGGAATGGATCCCAAACCACCCATATGAGGAATACATATACTAGGATCACATTATGGTCTAAATTTTACCAAGTATTAAATATTAATAGAATAATCTCACTAGGACTCTGATTCTATTTTTATTTTCCCACCATTTATCTAACAAGATATATGACATTTTCATTTTGCGTGCATTTTAAAGGGTTTTAGGCAACAGGTCAAGTAATATATCTTAGAGAAAATATATAACTTGAGTTGGTATTGTCAATGGGCTTGGCTGGAGTTTGTCGAGGCCCAACCCTCACTTGTAAGAGTCTGAACCAAGTCCTACCCTTAGGGCTAGGGCTAAATTTGGGCTTGAAAATAAGATAAAGAAATTTTTTGTCATTTTATCGATTTTCTTTCTAAGTCCTTACTGGCTGTAGTCATTATCTTAGTACATGTTCGTATGAAGTTCTGGTCTCTAAAGAAATTTGGATATACTGAAAGAAAAGAGAGGGTCTTCCAATATAAGGGATGATAGCCTTAAAGATGTTTGAGATTAAGAATATGTACACATTCATGTTATGCATGCTTGGAGCAATGTGGTAGCAGAGTATGTTCTCCCATCTCCCCTCTTATATTTTTGTGTTATTTTCAGTTTTATTTATATGCTTTTGTTGTATTTATGTATGCAAGATTTTCCTACAAACAATGGTAATCATAGAGCAACTTTTGCTAATACATACTAAGAAAAATAATAGAGCAACTTTTGATATCTAATTTATTATTTATATATAGATAATGAGGACTGGGCCAGGTTAAGGGGTGTTGCCAAAGCCCCGCTCTCATGTCAATGGGCCTAGTTGTTTGCCACTTGGTTTGTTGGCTTTGTGGATGGAAAAAAAGGTCGATTTTGTGGGCTTCTAAGGGTCGTGCTAGGATGGGTACCCTCACATGATGGCCAAATTGACGGGCCTAGCCTAAGTATAATACATGATAGTGGTCCTACATAAGTACAAATGACACATAGTTTAGGGTTCTCATAACCATATGATGGTGCCAGGAGACCTTTAGGCTCAAAAAGCAACGGCAATTAAATGGTCTCCATTATGCAATCACATTGGTTTATGACATAAGAGATCTCCTAGGTGGGATCAATGATATAATGATTCTCTTATGTCATGTGATAGATTGACGAATGTGTAATAAACTTCTCTCTTCATGGGTTTGACATTTACGGAACAAAATATTTGATTGAGAAACATGAGGGTTTTGGCAATTACTGTGGAAATTCCATTCAAGCTACTATTAGTATCTTCCCTAAATGGTTAAGAAATAACAAAATCTCATAATTTACTATCAATTCATTCAATATTTTAATTTTTAGAAGACAAATTATCACATTAAATTAGGTGACACATATAGTGAGAGTCCACCCCATCAATGTGGAAATCTTAATTGAAACCTTGTTTACTTCACTTTTAGAAAATAATGACCTTTTTTTAGTTTTGTCTTGTAAAAGGAGGGTCAATCAAAAGGATTAAGACTTTAAGAAATATTTGTTTAATTAGGTCTTAAGACTATATATATAATTTCCTTCAGAAAAGAAGGGAGAGAGAGAAATTTGTCACATAGGAAAACATGAATATTCCTATCATTGTAAGAGCATATTTGTTTACATTATATAAGATGACTTTAGTTCTTATCATTTTACGGGCATGTTTGTTTATAATATATAAGGTTATTTAACTGTTTTAGGGGTGCTTGTATCATTTCATTCCAATGGAAAAGACATTTAATTAGTGCATAAACAACGCCTTATAATCACTTGAAATAAAAATGAGTCATCGAGTGTTTTTTGTGTTTCTTGCCTCTTATATCTAATAGTGTGTTAAATTTGGACTTTGCAGCATGTTGACAATCATTTTTTTTTGTTGTGTTAACACTAAGGGGGTGTTTGGATTAGTTTTTTTTTCTAATTTAATCACTTAAAATCGATTCTAAGCGACTTTAGACTCAAGAATCCCTTTTGGTTCACTTCAAATAAAATAAAAATTATAATGGATTTCTCAAAAAATCACTTTATTTCAAACTGGAAGGGAGGATGTCATAATTCTTGAATGTCAATTGAACAAATTTTTATGATCATTGGACTTTGAATAACAACTGAACACGATAACAAACATCCTAGTACCCTCATCATGATAAAAAAAAATATCTCAAATATATGTGTGCATATGGTAGGGATTTTATGCAAATATATATCCCAAGCATGTAATATTTATAATTATAGAGTTGTGTTTATTTCATTTCTTCACACAACCTTTTTTTTTTAAATATATAATATTACGCCATTGTAACAGGAAAATGTTACATTGTTGACGCTAGGTATCCAAACATGACGAAATTTCTTGTACCATATTGTGGATCGCGCTATCATTTACAAGACTATAAAGGTGGCAGTGCGATTCACAATATTAACGGTAGCGGCTCAGAGCATGTATAATGGGTGGGTTGGGTTGGGCTAGGTTGAAGTTAGTTTAGGTTCAACCCATCTTAATATCCACATGCCTAACCCAGCCCAGACTCAAGCTCATTCCAATACACGAAGCTAAAACCCGGCCTATGTACAATATTATACGTTTGGGTTAGATTTGGGCCAACCCAATATGCTGGAAGAAGTAGCTTTGGTCAGAAAAGAATAACTCCAACTAGAGAAAAAAATACTGTAAACGAGAGATCAAAGCTGAGATTCGACTTTTGTAAGTGGGAAGAGCTAGGGTTTTACTTGATAATTTCTAACTTAGTAACTCTGTCAATTCCTATTGACCCTCTTTGTTTGTAGAAACCGAAGATGGAGAGTATATATAATTGTAGAAACCAAATAGAGAGAGTAGATCCAACTAAAGATTTAGGGTTTTAT
Organism: Tetracentron sinense; assembly: GCA_015143295.1. Classification (NCBI taxonomy): domain Eukaryota; kingdom Viridiplantae; phylum Streptophyta; class Magnoliopsida; order Trochodendrales; family Trochodendraceae; genus Tetracentron; species Tetracentron sinense. Next base: position 48,473,506 of record CM026551.1, on the reverse strand, counting down.
TATTTGGTTTGAGTATAAAAATATGTTGTTAAATTTCGGGTTGGGCCGGATTAACGGGGCTTTATTAAGGTGTACCTAAACTAGCCTAAATCCAAACACTAGGTGAAAATAGAGCCCAAACCCATGGAGCATTAGGCCAGCCTATCCCTAATTCGGGCTAGGTCGTGCAGGCCATGGGTCATGCTAGCACAATGTACTATCGTAAACATGATGATACTTCGTCGAATGTGAGTTTACCTCCCAACAACAGCAGAAGATCAGGACATTTAGGAAAAGCTTAGCGATTGCAATGTGGATATCTTATAATAACAATAAAAAATAAAAAATTATGTATTATATGCTTTAAAATTATATTGTGATATCTTTGTGGGTAGATGCAAAATGAGAAAAAATTTTATTAAAAAAAAAAAATTTCCTTATGTTTGGGAATTGAAAAATATTATTTACATAGAATCGCTTATTTATTTATTTATCATAAATCGATTTTATCCAAAGTGTGAACTAAACAATATTATTTGTGATAGTGATTATTTGACAATTAATTTCTGCACAATCAATTCTTATCATAATTGATTCAGGATAATAGAATCTGATCTAAATAGACCCTAACGCATAAGTTGCCAAAAGTGTTTATATGTTAAGCACTTTCAACTTAAGCATCTATGGAATTAACAATCTAAACCAAATGACTTAAAAATTTCGTAAACTAGTGGATATATTTTAAAATTCTGTAAACTACTGAAATTTCCTCGAACATACCAAACCACCACCTAAAATAGACATTGGAAAAGTTTATAAGAAGTATGTTTTTATAGTTATTAACAGTAGGGTGTTTGTATGAATTTTAAGTTGTTTGAGCATAATTAAGAGGGCGTTTGGCAACACTACTATACGCTAATAAATGCTTTTTTTTACAAACAAATACTTTTTTAAATAACTAATATTTTATTACAAAAAGTTAATTTGGTAACTCGAATAAATAAGTAATTTTTTCAAGGATAATTATGGTCATATGAGCTAGAGGAGAGTTATTTATGAAATTTTATAAAAAGAATCGGGACAAAAAAAAAGAAAAAAAGAAAGAGACATTTCGACTTATTTATGAGTACTTTCTCAAATAAGTAGCTATTGGATTACTTTTTTTTTTTGGCGTAGGGGCATTTTGGTAATGATTGCACTATAGACCGCTTTGGCGTGTTCACTATATGTTGGAAGCTTTTTTTTTGGATGAAACCCATTCCATTTATAGGTGAAGAATATTAGAGGAGAGCTATGGGTACAAGACTTGCCATTGCTACTATTTCAACAAGTTAAGAAAACAGTTTTAAGAAATAATAATTTTTTTAGATAGGATAAGTTATGGTTTCAACCAGTTGGAAAATGTAACATATGTCGCTACCATAGTGAAAGTTCAAAAGTTTATGTATGGCATTAGCATTTCTCAAAATATTATATGCTAAGGAGATTTTCTTTTGACAGACAACTTAAAACTTGAAACCAAACAAATCCCATATAATCACCACTGCAAACCAAACGACAATATTCTCATAGGAAAATAATCACCTTGCCGTGGGGACGGAAGGCATCTCGTCCCCCTTTTCTCGTCACATACCCTTATTTTTAACTCTCTTTAAATGTAGTTAATATTCACTAATTTTAGGATTAAAACATTTAACCTTGATTCTTAGAAAAAAGTTAATTTCTTTTTACCACCAGGGTTAAGCAGTTAAACAGACTTTTTGAGTGCTAAGGAGAGGATTAATATTCATTCTCATGTGGAAAATAATCACCTCCTCATGATAGAGTGAAGGATGCATCTCATTCCCTTTTAACTGTGGTTAAGATTCACTCACCTTTATGTTAAAGTTGAATTTTAGAAAAAAAAAATTAACAATTTTTCTTAACCACAGGATTAAAATTTCTTGATCAGAGTTTAATAAGGCACTTAAAAGGTTACTCGCAGGAGTCTCATAATGGCAACGTAGTAATTCTCATAAAGTATAAGGTCATGAAAACAGGATTTTAAACTATCTAAGCATTTTGTGTCAACGGACGCCAAAAGGAATTCAAATACAGCCGAAAAATACTGCGCGAGAGAGAGAGAGGAGAGAGAGAGAGAGTGTGTTGTGGTGTTTTACTCCTTTGCTCCAATCATCATATCTCCCTATTTGCTCGGCGAGAGAGAAGGAACAAGGAAGTGGAGGAGTATAAGAAACAGAAATCATTCTCCTTACGTCTCTCTCTTCTTCGATCACCACAATTTTTCTTATGATTAAGATCCACCCTTTTATCGACTCGAATTTAGGGTTTTTGTTTTTTGTACTGATTTCCATACCTCTATCTTCGTCTGCGTTTCTGGATTTCTGACCAGTAATTCGTTTGGGTAAGAGATTTTCATCTCCATTTATGTTCAAGTTTCTCACATGTTTGATTTTGGAACGTGTAATTCTGCTGCTCTGAGTTGTTTTTTCGGGGTTCGATCTTTGTTTGGTTGGTGATCGTTTCAGATGCCTTGTAAAGTTGTCATCTTTTTCCGTTTTTGGCGTGAAACAGCGAAAAATGGTTGCAAAGTTTGGGTTTTTACTCGCTATTTGAGATGATTTATATATTTTTTTGCTAAAGATTAACTTTTTTACTTGAGGGTTTCGTTTTTGGTTTTTGGGGTCTAATGATTTTGGAATTGGGGTTTGTTGTTTAGTTTATTTGGTAGTTTAGATTCTTAACTGTACTAATCAGAGACCTAATGGGCTTCAGATTGTTGTTTTTTACTCTTTTCGTTGTAATGCTGTTTGATATTGCTTGATGTTTAGTGGTTACTCGTGAGCTTCTGATTTCCTTGCTTCCTCGCTTCCTTGGGTTTAGTTTGCTTGATATTTGGTATGGGTTCCACATGCTTTAGTGTTTCAAGCTGACGCATTTACAGCTACACATTCCTGCTGTTTTCCTTAAATGTTTACCCCATTAATTTTTCTTCCATAAATTCAGTCCCAACTCCAAAAGATAATAGTTGACTCGACATGCATGCTAGGATTTTGATTCCTCATGCACTATTAGGTTTAGGTTTAGTTTGTAAATGTAACTGACTAACTGTGCTATGTGAACTTTTTCCTTTTCGCCTGATATTGTGATTGAATTGGGGGTGCTTGATCAATCTCCTTTCTAGATGATTTAATTACTTAGCTTTGCGTTGTTCTGGATAGTGTAACAATTCTTTAAAAGAATGGATGTTAGAGTTTTTTAAAGATACAGAACTAGTACCTAGGAAGCACGGGTACAGCGATACTTAGATACGGCAAAACGGGTACGGCGATACGGCAGAAATTATGAAAAACAGCTTGGTTTTATCTTAGAGAGCCGTATCCGATACATATCCGATACGCCGATACGGGCACGTTTCCATTTTCAATGTATCCGTGCTTCCTAGACTAGTACACTCCCCTGAAGCTTATTGGTAGATCGTGAGAATAGATGATATGACCAAAGTGAGGCTTTAGAATATGCAATATCATCTGTTGAAATTGATTTTTGATAAGTATTCGGTCAAAATATGTGAAAGTTAATTTGAACACGTGAACTACTTGGGGAAATTTTCTTGTGGGATTAATTACCAAATGGGATCAAAGTGCCATCTCTGATTTGAACCTGTCCTTTACACTGCTATAGTCTATGGAGCCATTAACTAGGAGTGCTTTCACTTCATTTATTAGTCGTTTTTATTTAAGGTTGATTTTTTATAAATTACCTCTGCTGTATTCCGTGAAATCATTTATGCAGCTTACTGAAGACAATGTGATGTACCCATTTACTATGTATAACCGTTGGTAGCCTCAAACAAATTGCTAGACAGAGTCAAGAATTTTATGATTGGGTAACTTTTTATTTCTTATGTTTCTCTTATGTTTCAGAAGGTGATGTAATGGAGCAGTCGTCAGACAACTCATTCTCAGGTAGTTTCAAAAGTCCATCTTTCCCTGTACAGACAGAAAATAAGATACATGCATGCTTTCATACAGAATACACACCTATATCTTTATATATATGTGCCATTTATCTTGATCACTGATCAGTCATTTGTAACTTGTGTGGCAGGTCCTTACCGGATTCCATTCGTGAATGCCCCTGGAAAAGTGGGAAGTCGTGCATGGGGGATCCCATCTGGATCTGATGCATATCACGCATCAAGTGATGCTAGCCTGTTTTCAAGCTCATTACCCGTTCTTCCGCATGAAAAGTGTGCGTGTCAACTCTTACTTCCAGATTATGTGGACTCTTATTCACCATGGAAATGATTTTTCCAACTTGTTTTTTCCAACATGCAGTGAAATTTATTGATTCGGAACAAGGTGGTCAATCTGTTGATGATGCCTCTTCAAGCTTAAATAAAATCCACCAGGATGTGGAGGGTAAGGATCCACTTGAAGATGTTGAGCTGCATGCAATTGGAAGCTTGCTTCCTGATGATGAGGATGAGCTTTTGGCTGGTATAATGGATGATTTTGACCTAAGTGGGTTGCCTAGTCAACTGGAGGACTTGGAAGAGTATGATATTTTTGGCAGTGGAGGGGGTATGGAATTGGATTTTGATCCTCAGGAGAGCCTGAGTATGGGCATGTCAAACGTAAGTATATCTGATGGTGTTACTGGAAATGGAACTGGGCATTATGGTCTTCCAAATGGTGGGGGAGCAGTTGCGGGGGAACATCCATATGGCGAGCATCCTTCAAGAACGTTATTTGTTCGGAATATAAATAGTAACGTTGAAGACTCCGAACTGAGGACTCTCTTTGAGGTAATACACATTAGTCTGTTATCACTGCAATAAGATTTTGTAATTATCAATTTCTATGTCATCACCTGCGTTCGTTGACAATTCTTTTGTTTTATCTAGTTGCTAGTTAACTATTCTATCGTTTAGCAATTTTTTTTGGCTACAGTTAAAGTAGATTATACTTAGTGTTTTCTTATTGATTAGCAAAATACTTAAGAGGACTTTTCAAAATTTTACTTTTGTCAATGTAGAAAGAAGATGTTATGCCATTGTGACTGGGAGTGGTAGATGGTTCACTTGAATGCCTCAAATGGAGATTCCCGTTTTAATTTACGAGTTCTGCTTTTCATTGTTAGAAACTTAGAATCATGTGGTTTTCAACGGAACATATTAATGATTTAAATTGATGCCTATTGTCAATAACTTATACATAAATATGAAGTTTACTTAAGGTACGAATGGTCATGTAAGTTTTATTTTATGAATTGAAGGGAGGCTGAATTGCACTAAAAGCATTCTAAGCCTTGTTTCTCTCCTTTGAACTGGTTTGCATGCTCTATATACAGTGTACTGTATATAGTACTTAATAGTTAAGGATAATAGGTGAGTTCGTGTCTGAATCCAAGTCCAGAGGTATGCTAGTTGTGTAAGAGACAATAGCCGAGTTCGTATCTAACGCTTATTGGCTTATGGAAATGTTGACTTGCTTGTGGACTCATAACAGTACGCGCAACATAGCTCAAACCACATATTCTAGAACCTAAACAAAGTGGGATATCTCTTTTTACCCTCAGGCAATGGTTAGAAAGTAGCTTTGGTAACGTCTCATGGTCATGGACAATACTTAGGAATTGCTTTCTCAGTTATTTGATATATTGAACCTGTCTAACTTACTATGAGTGGGGTTCTTTTGATTGTTTGTCCAGGTATATCCTGTTCCATTAATGGGAAGGTCTATTAGTGAATTCTTCTCCGTAATGGTCGTAGGTGTTCTCATTGCTAACATGATTGTGCTTCCAGCTTCCTTCTTACAAGAGAAACTTAACATTGAAATCTTCACCTATACACCGTGGAACATCCCACCCATGGTTGTCAAGGCTACTAGACTTGAGACTATGCGGTAGCCCGAGGCGTCGCCTGATGAACTTTTTGCTATAGAAATCCTCTCAAATATGAGATTTATTTATGATGTATTTCCTTGAATATTGGGCTCTATAATTCGTTTACATTGCAAAATCTATATTGTCAATATGCACTTTAATAGAACCATCATTGGAGATAGTTCTAGGAATAAGAAAGGTGGATTTTCAAGTGTTAAGAATAAAAAACGGAACAAAAAAATAAAGTCTACAATGATTGTCAAAAGAGGAGAGAGAGAGATTGTGAGGGAAAAAAAAATAAAAATAAACAATATTCTACAGTGACAGCCGAGAGAGAGAGAGAGAGAGAGAGAGAGTAGGACTGAATAAAAAATAGAAAAATAGTCCGACAATCAATGTGACGTAGGACAAGAGAGAGAAGAGGAAGGAGAGACGGGGAGGTTGTATCTCTTACTCTCCTTTCTTCTTCTTGATTATACTCGAGAAAAGTAATAAAAAAATATAAGGGTCTACACTTATTTAAATTATAAAAGATGCTTTTAAATATGAGTTTATGAAAGTGTTGGGAGTCCTATAAGGAATTTGAGACATTTAAAGACTTTTTTTTGTCACTGGGTTGCCTGAGCCCAGTTGCATGTAGGGCTGTTAACTATCCGCTAATAATTTGAATCCGTATCCGTTTAAGTGAATAATTATCCGAATAGGTATCCGGCGGATCAGATTCAGATATCCTATTGTCTATCCGTTTATAAACGAACGAATACGGATAGTACCCTATTCGATTTGATAATTATCTGACCGATAAACAAAATGTATATAATTTGTTTATACCAACAATACCCTTGTTAAGTATCGAGTAGACTCGCCGAGTTTTGAAACACTCATTTTAAGCATGCCCTTGACTAAGAAATGCTTGTAATTGATGAACATAGGGAATAATCTTTGTTGATGTAAATGAGCAGAACATTGCCGGACAAGGAGAACTCAAAGAGATTTGAACTCAACTACACATGTCCAAATTTTCACATAGAAATTCTAACTCAAACTCTATCAAAACATAATAGTTTTATTTTTTAGCTTTTAGTCATGGATGCCTAAAATTACTTTATAATGAATCACATGTTTCTCATATTTAATACATTACCTAGAGTGGTTTGCAATAGTTTTCTTTAAAATTTAATTTGTTTTATTAATCTTAATTAGTATATTAATATAACATTTAAAGTACTAGCGGGTGGCACGTGCAATGCACGTGTGAGTGAGGGGAAGGAGTTAACCACAGTTAATAGGAGTTAAAATGGACACGTGTTAACCCGTGGGTACGGTTGAACTTGCTAGTGGCACGTGCGATGCACGTGAGAGCGAGGGGAAGGAGTTAACCACAGTTAATAGGAGTTAAAAGGGACATGTGTTAACCCACGGGTGCGATTGAACTCTCCCCGAGTTCAATCGTGATTGGCTTTGATTCTAAATAGATAGATGAGCAAGGGGTAGTTTGGAAATTAAATCAAAGGCAAGGGGTACTTTGGGTTTTAAAGCAAAACATTAAATCAAAATTTTGTTTTTATATAAGGGTAGTATGGGAATTTTGGAAAAATCATCTACACCTACCTCTCCCATTATAATAGTAAAGATAATAATTTTTAGAAATTTAAAATAATGATATCTTCTAGTGTCTCTGAATTTTTTTTTTGGGGGGTTCGCCATGTCCGACACCCTGTATCTGAGTCCGACACTGACACCGACACCCTGTCCGGTTATCCGTGTATGTGCAACATAGATTTTCACTACAAATTACATAAATGAAACAAATACCCTTTCAGTAAGTGATCATAAGGAAAGCATAAACATGAGGAACAAAGACAATTATGTCCAGATACTATAAATTATATGATACCTCTCAATAATAAATGCCTGATCATGCTCTATTCCCTTGCTTTAGTAATCACTGTCGGAAATAAAGAATCAATTCATGGATTTTTCACTGGATTTATGCATAATATATACAAAAAAAATACTATAAATTTAAACCTTCTCCCTTCACTTGCCTCTTTTAGGAAGTAGTCTTAATTTATTCAGTTTAATGCGAACTGAGATTAAAGTGATGATTAAGAAACATGGTTGACAGCTGACACCAAGCTATACATCACAATGATTCTTCACATCATTTTTCTATTAAAGCAGAAAGGATACCTTAGTATTTAGATAAGTCTTACACACTCCTAAAAAGGAAGTCCAATTTTTTGACAAGCCTGACTCAACTACACATGTCCAAATTTTCACAGAGAATTCCAACTTACACTCTATTAAAGCATGAGAGTTTTATTTCATAAGTTGTTAATCATGAATGCCTATTTTCAATAATGAATCACTGGCAGAAGGAATACATTCATAATAGGTGTGAAAAAAATACCCTGCACCTTCTTATAATAGGGATGGAAGTAGAGATGATGGTGCCTTGGACTTCACTATCTAGCTTTTAACATGGCATGCGATGAAAACATAGAGGAAAATGCAGATACAGAACTTGATCCCTATGATCTCAATAAAACGATTGACATAAACTTAGCCCATTTGGCTTTTGATACCTATGATCTCAATATAAAGATTGACATAAAGTTAGCCCATTTGGTTTTTGATATTATCAGTTTTGCCTAAATGACTGCTGACTGAAAATCATAGTTAGTATACATTGGAGTATTGGACTTATCAGCATAATCAGCTGAAGCAGGGAGACATGTCATTTCATAGAGGAATCAATGACACATTTCCTTTATTAGGGAACTACGATGCCATGTAAACACCAATGCCCTAATTTCCACTCATCCAATCCAAGAAAAGAAAGAAAATTGCCATCATGATATTCATGTTTTGACCATTCACTTGGATCATAAAAATAAAAATCGCCGAAACCGATAAGAAACGAACGATACGTATAGGTTTTGGTATCCCCCTGTATAATATATTTATGCTAATACGAAACGGGCGATACGTACCATTTATTAGTTATTTATGTTTTCACTCACTGTATAATCATAATGGTGTTTGTTACTTTGTCTTTGAGTAGCTTCCCATGACTTTATATTTGGTAAATTTAGTTCCAAAAATTCATTTGATTTTTTTTAAATTTAATTTGAATTTTTCTTTAACAAGAAGATATCATATGTATTGCCCGAAACCGATGCGTATAGGTTTTGGTAAGGACCAATACATCCTTGAAACCTTATTTTTGATCCTTGACTTGGATACTATGACCGACTCAATATCAAACTGTTCTTACAACACTTCCATCCATCCTTTACACGGGTTCAAAATTCAAATGCCATGAAAATCTTTGGAAACAAAATTGCAACTATAGTAGCCTCTGTAATAAAAATACTCCATTTTTTTCAAAAATTCACGAATTATTCACGCATTTTTGCTTTGATGAATTATTGGATTCCCGAATTATTAGCGAATTTTCCGAATTATTTCCGAATTTTCCAGATTATTCCCGAATTTTCCGAATTATTTCTTCAAACTTGGCAAAAAACTACTTATTTTGTATATTTTTTAATCAAATTGTTCGGTATATTTTTTATATTTATTAATTTGTTTTTTATTTGTTCCGATTTTTCCAAAATTTTCCGAATTATTCCGAACTTGACCTCTTCCGAATTATTCCCGAACCCCGACATTGTCACTCTGATAGATTGATAGTAACCACTTTTTTTTAGTGTTCTAAACCTTTGCACATCGCTTATGCTAATCCTCTCGATGCCGAGGCGTCGGAAGCTGGCATCGACGACAGATTTACAAACACTCCCGTATACCTGTATGCACTCACGTAAATACCCAGCACAGATCATCCTCTTGGCCATTCTATGGAGATCGTAGATCGCTTCAGATGAGATCAGATCAATCTCACGAAATTTATTCGTTGATCGGTAACTAGTACTACTACTACTACTGCTACTACTACTCCCTTCCGCTTCTTTCCTGTTTCCCTTCTCTTCTGGGTAATCCTCATCATGGAATTCCCCAGTAGTTTCAGTTCTAGAGCTTGAGTGAATTGAAGAATTCGGATCGACGAGGGAGTCAGTTTCTAATGGATTGGTGTGGATAATCAGGATTATGCGAAATTTGTCCTCGAGCCGGGCCATGGCGGTTTGGATTGCATTATTGACTTTGCTTTAATCGCCAGGTATAGTTGTAGACTCCATTGATTGATGGACCGAGTCAACCGCGTGTAAGTATCGGTCAACTTTATGTCGATCACCATCAAATATCATTCGCTTCCTCCGATGCCGTCGAGTCCCACTGGAGAATTAGCTTCTCGACGGCATCGAGTGCTACGGTGACGTTCTCCGGTGCCTCCCATGATTGGAAAGCAGCTTAATCAGTGTTGTAAAAAGCTAAAAATCGAAAACCTGGAAAAGCTGTTGGTGGGTTGGGGAGGTGAGAGACTGAGATGCTATCTATTATTACAACACAAACACAAGACATAGACGAAGTGGTTACTATAGTTGTGGATTTTAGAAATTGTTTTGGGTCCCAAAAGGTGTCTTAAATTAAGATTTTGAATTTTTTTTGTGAAAATAAGGAAATTAGCTATAATTGGAAAACAATAATACAAAAAATAGTAGAAATGGACTTGGCACTTGGGCTTGTGCCCCATGTCTTGGTGCATCATGTTGGGATACATGGTGCAACATGACCGACCGAGAAGGTCACTTGGACTTGGAATGACACTTGGTGCTTCCTCCGCTTATTGATATGCTTAAATTTAGCGGGTAGTCCCGCCTGACCTGGGGTCACAATGGTAGTGTCATCTCAGACAACACATTGGGGGGATGATAAACAGATATATGTGATTAGGGACAAAGTGCTTGTTTCTCCAACCACCCATCAAGTTGTCGGATGATAAACAGATGGGAATAAGGGAAGGGGGAAGGAGAATATTAGAGAGGTCTTTTGGATTGGTGATGTTAATATGCTTATCTCTATAGAAGGAGATGAAGAGATGGCGGATGGAGATGAAGATTCTGTAAAAGTAGCATGGGAAGGAATATTTATGGGGAGAAGTAGGAAGCGAGTTAACTCTTCATGTCCATCCCATTGCATAGATTAGATGTGCTGGTAGGAGAAAGAAATTAGGAGACTTAAAAAGGGATATTCCGTTACAAAGAGATAAAAGAAATGTTGAAAGGGAGGGAGAGGGACATTCTCTAAAGCCACCACATGCCCACCATACTACCATAGTAACAAATTTGGAGTTTGGAAGTTATTCGGATACAAAATTTTTTGAAAAAAATCAATAAAAATTTGGAAAATTCAAAAAAAAAAAAAAAATCGGGCAAATGCCAGGCAAGATATGAAAAAAGAAAGAAATCAAAATATTAATTATGAAAAGTCATAAAGGAACATGTTTCATATACTAGATATTTATTCGTTTCATTAATAAAAATTTTTGTAAACAATTCTCATTGGATTTGAGAAATTTGTGTGTTTTTTTTTTTTAAAGTCGCTACATCATGAATTAATCATTTGACAAAAGCTTTGTGAATTATTTAGAACTTCAAAAAAAAAATCAGAGAACTTTTTTACTAACTTAATATGGGGTCCACTCCCTTGCCAGCCTTTAATGTAGTATAATGTGTCATTTGTTTTTGCCAAAAACAACAATAATTGGTGTCTTTTATAGTAAAAATGACAAAAAAGCGCTGTCCATAACTACCATTACGTAACGGTTTTGGCAAAGTCCGTTAAGAACACTGAAACCGTTATTTTATGCCTTGTCTCCAACATTACTGAGCAGGATGGAGACCGAGTGTAAGTGTACTGATATGTCCTTCCTCAACACCCAATTCATCCCACATGATTAAGATTTCCTATGCCGAACCAACAGCCGATAAATGGTGCCGATAACCATTTCTCCTATCCACACTTAGAAATGAGCCTATCATCAATTGAGCTCAGCTGGGTTCTTGAAGAATTACAATGTATGCCTTCCAATTGCACACCGTTGATTTCACCACAGATTTCCACCCCACAGCACCCAACCCTTATGTTCCTCGAAAAGATACGTTGAATATCATAAGCTGTCCTTCCCTCTCCCCTTCCGGCCATCTCCCTCCTTATTTCCAATCTTCCTTCACAGTTTATGCTACAAAAAAGGTTCTGTGCCTTAAAGAGTTAGTTTTGATGAACCCAAACAAACCTAATACCTATATGTTAGTTTATCTGCATGTGGCAGGTCCTGCACGTGCAATGCACATTAACACCTAGCTCCTGATGGCCAATCACATTATCGCTATTGTAGTGAATTTTCCCATGCTTTTTAAAACAGCTCAATATATTTTTCCAGTTGCAATTCTTATTTTCTGTTTGAGTACAACTGGTTCTTTATCTTTATTGTACAAGTAAATGTGCTATTTAATAATGAAATTGCTTTTGTTTTGTAGCAATATGGTGCTATCAGGACTCTATACACTGCATGCAAACATAGGGGCTTTGTGATGATATCTTACTATGATATCCGGGCTGCTCGAACTGCTATGCGTGCATTACAAAATAAGCCCTTAAGACGGAGAAAACTTGACATTCACTTTTCGATTCCAAAGGTTTGAAGCAAAGTTCAGCTTCTTATAATTCAGTTTTTCACTCTTGATCTACTATCAACTACTTTTTCTTGCATCTTTTTTCTATTAAAAACTCTACATTCACTTTTCAATGTTGCATCTTTTTCTTGCTCAATTCCAGGATAACCCATCGGACAAGGATATTAACCAAGGAACTCTTGTTGTTTTCAATTTGGATCCATCAGTTTCAAATGATGACCTCCGACAAATATTTGGGACCTATGGGGAAGTCAAAGAGGTGCCAAGTTTATTTCTTCTTTTTTATTCATTTTTTTCCCTGGTTTCCTTGAAGGTACTTCTTCCACATTATTTTGGTTAACCTGCATGCATAATGATATCCCCTTGTTGTATAAAGCAGATCAGGGAAACACCGCACAAGCGGCACCATAAATTCATAGAATTTTATGATGTTAGGGCTGCAGAAGCAGCTCTTAGGTTGTTAAATAGGAGTGACATAGCTGGGAAACGCATAAAGCTGGAACCTAGCCGCCCCGGTGGAGCACGTCGAAAGTGCGTATTTGATTTACTTACTCTATTATATCTTTTCCCTCGGATTTATGGATGGCTCGAGCTTTGCGTTTTCTTCATTTGCATGGTGTATTGTTTTCCTTTCGAAGCATTATTTTGTAAATTCCCTTCTTTTTGCATAAAAATTGTATAGCACATTAACTGCATATTGGCTGTATTTTGTGTGTGCACGTGCGCGTGAGCAGTTCTGCCAGAACTGAACCTAGTATTGAAGGAATGACCAACCAGAAACATGTAGCAATTGTGGTACAAACCAGTGTTTTAAAAAGCGTGTAAAGCTTACACCTCAAGGCTCACCTCGAGGCGAGGCTCAAGGAAAACGCCCTGAGGCCCAACCTTGAGAGTTGAGGCTTAAATCTCATTAGGGTAACGCCTCAAACTTTGAGATTCACATGAGGCACAAGCCTCATGCCTCTAGAGCCTGTGACTTTTATGTCTGAGGCATATGCCTCATACTTGAATAAAAAATAGGGTTCTAGCCATATAACTGAGAATTAAAAATTAAATTTTTTAAGGCTTGTGCCTCATTAATTAGTGACAACTTTGCAAGTGCCTTCTTTACAATGTTTGTTGGAATCCAAAATCCACCACATGATGATTGAACATCATCCGTCTTTCAATATGTATATGAATACAAAAGTAAACCTACATTTCACCTTTTCTTGCCTCTTAAATTTATTATTTTTATGGTTGAATAATTTATATAATATTACATATACATGTGTGTACATATACGTTAATACACACATATATGTATGTATTATAACCCTTAATTAGGGTGTGTGAGGCTTTCTTGTGAGGCTTACGCCTCACACATGACACATCTTGAGGCAATATAATAATTTTCCGACAGTCCATGGCAAAGGCACCAGCAGTTACCTAAAGTATTGAATCTATTTATAGATTACTCTTTGAAACTGCACTCTTCAAAGCTAGGAGTTAACAAAAGGCAATAATATTTTAAAGGCACCAGCAATTACATAAAATGTAGAAGCTGTTTATAGAGAAAATATATTGGTGTGACATAATTATCTGGTGCTTGATTCCGGTGTCATTTGTTGGAGATTTAGGAGCAGAATCATAGTGTTCGAGAACTTATTCATGGACGGAAGCTTAAGTCATCTCCTTGGTTAAATATTTGGTGGTCTTTTGGCAGCTCGATTGAGAGAGGTTTCTTTTGGTGTTGAGTGAGCCTATATTTTGTTTCTCTTTAATTTCTGGGTTGAGTATGGATACTATTCAACTTTTGTATTATTCTTCTCTTGTGAATATATTCTTCATCACTTATAAAAAAAGAAAACAGTACAGTTTCGTGGCTTTCTTCCCTTCTGTTATTGTCTGCTGTTACTCATTTCTTATTGTCTTTCATTTGTGTTTTCTTCTTATTAGGTTCTGTTCTTCTTATGTGCTGTGTGTGCTCTAGTCTACTATTTTATTTTCTAGAATTTCTTTTTATTTGATTTCCTTATTTATTATAACTAATTGAATACTCTGATCATAAAAATATTAATTGCTTATACCTTGTGTTCAGCTTGTTGCAACAACTTGGTCAAGAGCTGGAACAAGATGAAACTCGAAGTTTTCGACATCAGATAGGTTCGCCAATAACCAACTCTCCTCCAGGTAAAGTTTGTCTAGAATCATTACAGTATATGAGAACTTATTGCTTCTTAATGTGTATTGGATCGAGTTCCTGGTCCTGTTCCTGTTCCTACTATAAATGCGATTTCTCTTACAAGCTGAGGTCAATGCTACATTATTGACAGGCAACTGGGCACAATTCAGCAGTCCAGTCGAACATAGTCCTATGCAATCTCTTAGTCAATCGCCAGGTTTGGGAACCATGAGCCCAATGACCAGCAACCATTTGCCTGGATTAGCTTCGATTTTACCTCCTCATGTATCAAACTCTCTTAAGATTCCACCTATCGGCAAGGACCAAGGAAGGGTTGGCCATGTGGACCAGGTATTTACCAACTCTAATTCAACACATGGGGCTGCCTTTCCGCTTTCTCATTCTTTTCCGGACCCGAAGTTGAGCCCAAGTCCTGGAACCATGTCTTCTTTTGGCACATCAACTTTAAATGCATCCGGTATTGGAACATTGTCTGGGCCACAGTTTCTCTGGGGAAGTCCCACTCCTTACACTGAGCAGACCCAATCTCCTGCTTGGCCAACACCATCTATGGGGCATCCATTTACATCCAATGGACTGGGACAGGGCTTTCCATACCCTAATCGGCGTGGCTCTTTCCTTGGTTCATCACATCACCATCATGTTGGATCTGCTCCATCTGGTGTTCCTTTCGAGAGGAACTTTGGCTACTTCCCCGGGTCACCAGAAACATCTTTCATGAGCCCAGCTGCTTTTGGAGGCACCAGTTTAAGCCACAATGATGGGAGCTTCATGATGAATATGGGTGCTCGTGCTGCTATGAATGCTGGCGTTGCTATGTCAGGAAACATTTCTGAAAATGGTTCTCCCAGGTTTGGGATGATGTCTTCTCCGAGGCTTGGTCCTACGTTCCTTAGTAACGGTTCATTTCCAGGACCGGGAGCCATCAGCATTGAGGGATTTTCTGAACGTGGACGAATTCGGCGAATTGAGAACAATGGGAACCAGATAGACAGCAAGAAACAGTATCAGCTCGACTTGGATAAGATTGTCAGTGGGGAAGATGCCCGGACTACTTTAATGATTAAAAACATCCCGAATAAGTAAGGATGATCTCTAACGTCCTTGTGAACTGATTGAGACACTTGTAGTTTTTGTAGGATCAGCAGCTGAATACCTTGACGATATCTGCTTCTTTTGTCTGCCTTCCAGGTATACCTCGAAGATGTTGCTTGCGGCCATTGATGAAAATCACAAGGGTACTTATGATTTTCTCTACTTGCCAATTGATTTTAAGGTAATTTTATTCTGGGACATCTGGGAATAAGTTTTAATAATTTTTCCAAGTTGAACTGCAACTGATAATTATTTTCATTTATGGGTGTAGAATAAATGCAATGTCGGTTATGCATTTATCAATATGGTGTCTCCTTCGCACATCATCTCCTTCTATCAGGTTCCATCTGCTATTCTTTATTTAGCCTCGAAGATTTTTCTATGATCTATATCTTGGATATATTTTTAAATCATTTAGAACAAAAATCTTGCTATCTTCAATAAACTTTTATTTTCCTTACGTCTTGGAGGAGAATCACGACTCTTAGTTTTGGATTATCATGCTACAGAGTCCTGGTATCCCATCTGCCAGAAAGTGTAAAATTGTGGGAGTTGTTAATATTTGGATAGTCAAAAATTGGTTGGCCCAACTCAAACGTCTAAATCACATGCAGGCATTCAATGGCAAGAAGTGGGAGAAGTTTAACAGTGAAAAAGTTGCTTCATTGGCATATGCTCGAATCCAGGGCAAGGCGGCCCTTGTTACCCACTTCCAGAATTCAAGCTTGATGAATGAAGATAAGAGGTGCCGACCAATTCTTTTTCACTCAGAGGGCCAAGAGGCTGGTGATCAGGTAACTAATTAGGCTAATATTCGAATTCTTCACTGAAATCTTACAAACTTTTAAATGCTGGAACTTATCCCTACATATTCTATAGACCTTGGTAGGTTCTCCAACCCCAAGCTTCTAACCGCATAACTTTGACTTCAATAGCCTTCCAAAAAAACTGACTTCAATATGTAATTTATTCATATATTCACAAGAATATCATGGTGTATATATATATTTAATGGTTTAAGGTGAAGCTGCAAGGCAATTGAAAGAGGACACGCACCACACACACACACACGCACTACACTCACCTCATGAAGCTTCACCCACAAGACACCTCAAAACGGGTACCACCCATATGAGGGTCTTGGGAACTTTATGTGGGTGAGTGGATGGGAGTAAACTCCGAGGACGCACACACAAACACTAAGTTGTGAGAGTTGAATTGGTACAATAATATTAGTTATGAATTATTAAAATGAAAAAATATATTCAAATTACTAATATTTAGAATATCTATTAAAAACACTAATTAAATCATTAGATAGGTAAATACACAGAATAAACTTTACTATATATAATTAACTCTTCAATTTAATTTTAAAGTACAAAAAACAATTTATTAATTTTATAATATAAACAATTAAATTACTAAATACGTAAAATAATTTTGTAAAAAATATTTAAATGAATTTTTAATTATCTAAAGTTACTTTTTAATTAGTAAAATATTAAATAAGAATTCACTAGAACCTCAATAAACTATAGTAATTAGGAGCTAACCATTTAGATAATTTTTCTAATTTATTTAATAATTTTTAAAAATCTAACAATGAAATAATTAAATCCTCTAGTTTTGTCTAAAGACTTTCACTAATTAAAAGTTAACTCAAACTCAATAAGTACTCATTAATAAATTTCAAAGTTAATGTTTCTTTTGTAAATTTATATTGAGTTTTTTTAAAAAAATAAACATTGAAGTTTTTTACGTGCGTTGCAAGTACATTTTTACTAGTGTATATATATATATGTAGTTTTGAGCCTGACATAAACGATCATTTTCCACATATAGATCTTCCCAGAATCTTTCCCCTCGAACAATTTGAACATCTGTGTTCGTCAGCCAGATGGATCGTACTCGGATTCATTGGGGAGCCCTACAAAGGGTAATTCGGACGAGAAACCAGAGAAGAGTTAACACTGTGTACTGGGAGCAGCTTAGTTCCAATCCAAAGAGATGGGGGACTATGAGTGCTGACTGTTGTGTTGATATCTATTGCGTTGATATTTAAGTGTACAAAATTGGGAAGAGGTGAACAAAAAAAAGGCGTGCAATGATTGTAATTATAGGCAGTTTTCACTTTTTGGGTGATGGATGCACTAGAGCATTTTGGAAGAAAGCTTTGAAGCAAGAAGCAGCGGAAGCATTTTGGTTTTTTTGTGTAGAGCGAATTTCGATATATTATGAATGGAGGAGAATAAGGTGAAGCATACAGTTGAAAGTGAACTCTCTGCACTGCTGATTACATTGCTCACCAGTTTGTTCATGATTTCTCCTATTTTGTTTAGTTTTTTAGTTTTAGAATTTTTGAGCCTTTTTGGTGGTGGCGGGTTGGGGGTTGGATTCGTAATCTCGGAGAATATGAATACATGTTTATATTGGTACATATGTATGGGAGTTGAAACTGTAGGGGTGATACTGGTGATTAAAGGGTGGGAGCTGTTTGCAAAATTGTAGAGGGGGGACAACAGACCCTGTTTTCAGTTAATCTAGTGTTCAGTGTTGTTGAAATGAAACAACAAATATGTATTTAATGAGGCATGAGACTGTACAGTTAGTGCATTTCAGCTCTTACCCATCTCTTTTCTTGAAGTATGCTCTTTGAATATTTGTCTGCAGTCTCTGTTCCAATTAGCACATTATCATGACAGGTCCAAGGGGGATTACCATGTCCACCTTTTAGGTCAAAATTATATTAAGTGGCTGTGCAGAAGTGCCCCACTATTGCAGCCTTAAATGGTTATTAATGATAACACCCCGTTAAGTGTGGTTAAGATTCACCAAGTCTCAATTATCAACAATCTAACCTGTGTTTAGACAGAAGAAAAAAAAAAAAACTCAAATAGCTAAAACTTTTAACCAGAATTAATTAAAAGGACAATTAAAGGGGGCATTGTGAGTGCCATAAAACTCTCAATTGGTCAGGCTCCGGGCCAGACTTTCGCAAAAAATATTCCAGGTAGATGGTCGTAGGACCTTGAGGCTGAAGGTCCAACTCATTTTCCTCTCCCTAGTCCCTACCCTTCTCTCTCACCGATGTGCTTGCCTTTGAGACCACTCTCACATCTCTTCCTTTGAACCTTGCCTTGCCTCCCCTTTATTTACTTTTCGGCACCAACCCATCGGAGGTTGGTGCAGTTGGCTAGTATCTCGGGTTTGCTTCCTGTGGTTGTGTTCAACTACCACTCATCGACTCGCCTCAGTGTCTGTAGGGAAAATTGAGTTGGTTGGTGTATATATTTGAAAGGACTAGTCCTTGCCTTGAAGGGTTTGGGACACCCTCGGACAACTGGTCTCTTCTAGGATAACCATCTCGCAACGATCCGACCACGTTTATAGGCAAAACACTCACTCTCATAAGAGACTGGTTAGGGTGTGCTCCTCGTTATGGGGAGATCCTGGGATATGTGATTAGATGAATGATGTGACATTATAATCCAAGGCTTCACCTTAGCCTCTTCACTTGGGATGCATTCACTTGGAATGGAACCCAAGACCTCTCCTCAACAAGCATGGGTCCCTAACCACCCTCTCCAAGAATGGGTCGACAACCACTAAAAGCTAACTTTATATTAAAAATCTGCCCGATTGGTACTAATTGGTGCTAGTGGCAGTGTTTTCTCCACTTGGGGTGGTTTAAATCGATTTCGAGAGTTGGTGTAGGAGTCCATTTAACCCAACTATCATCTTAGGCATCTAACCAATGATCAGATGAGATGGAATCCCAGCCAATGGCAATTGAATTCAGGGAGAGTTCAATCGCACCCACAGGTCAACACGTGTTCCCTTTAACCTCTATTAACCCTAGTTAAGATTTTCTAAATCTTATTGTTCAATAATCTAATATTAATTTTTTGAAAAAATATTAACCCTAGAGTTAATTTTTTTAACCAGTTAAATTTTTTCGATTGAACATTTAAGGGTTAGAGAATCTTAACCATAATTAACCTCCCTAAATTCAATCGTGCTTGGCTATGATTCGATCTCTGAACATATACATTTTTTTTGGTAATGAGGATCCCCAAGCTTTTAATCTTGAATTGTTAGCCAAGCAAGGATGGCGATTGCTATCTCAGCTAACGTCATTATGGGCTCAGGTGTTCAAGTCCATTTATTATCCGAGATGTTCTTTTTTGGAGGCCAAGAAGAGAGACAGACCTTCATGGGCGTGGCAGAGCTTATTAGCTGGGAGGGTGGTGGTGGAACAAGGATATAGATGGCAAATTGGTACGCGGAGTCGGGTTGGAATGGGGGCTGATCCTTGGGTGCCAACTCTCCCTCAATTCAGACCCATTTCGCTTCCAGGTACATCTCTTGATAAGTAAAGGCGGCTGATTTTATAGACCAAGACTCGAAGACTTGGAATATAGGCCTCCTGGAAAGTATGGTGACCCGGCATTCTTGTCTAGAAATATTAAAAATTCCTCTCAGTGTGGTGTCGACTCAAGATAAAATTATATGGCACTACTCTCGGCATGGAAGGTTTTTAGTAAGCTCAGCTTCCCTTTTGGCAAAGAGTGTTCTCAATATGGGTCGGGCATCCAGTAGTTTTAGTAGCCAGGAAGCAAGTCAAGGCTCTTGGGGAAAAGTGTGGCAGATTCAGGTTCCCCCTAAAATTCGTGTATTTCTGTGGCGCTTTGGTCAAAACACGGTGGCGGTAGCTATGGATTTGAGGAGGAAGAAAATCAGAGTGATGGAAGAATGCCATTTGTGTAAGATGTTTCCCATCTCTTTTTGGAGTGCGAATGCTCTAGGAGTATATGGTTTGGGTCTCAAAGCTCCATGAGGCTCGGTCCCACCTCAGCTCAAACTTACTCAATGATGAGACATCCTATGGGTGGGGAGCTTGGTTTTCTAGCTCAGAGGCTAAGCATTACCCTTTGGTTTATTTGGAAGTTGCGCAATGCTGTAGTGTTTAATGGTGTCGAGCCAGATCCAATAGCGAATATTGGCAAGATAGAGAGGTACATTGAGGAAGTTAACAAAAAAAAATGGAGGGTTAAAGGATCAGGAGGCCAGTTTTCAGCCGAGATGTGAAATGGGTTGGTTAAAAATTAATGGCTCCACAACTCGGGTGGGTTTGGTTGTGAGGAATCCCGAAGGTGAGTTAGTATATCGGGGTTGCAAACTTCTTCGTGGAGGTATTAGCAGGATTGCGGAAGGAGAAGCTTCACGCTGGGTCTCCTAGTGCCAATTGATTGTGGTTGGCCATTGGTGATTCTTGACTCTGATTCTAAGGAATCGGTTGATTATCTCAACGGTTATACCTCTAGTCCTCACTGGGATTGCGGGGGAGAAGCGGTAGGGTGGAGTTCAATTTCATCGCTCATAGCAACAATTTTGAAGCTCATGAAGCTCTAATTCAAAGTATAGCGATGTTATATAGTTTTTCTTCAACTTGGGATCCAGTCCCACTTTATTTACCTGTAATCAATTCCTCAGTTGAATGATATTTTAACTTTAAAACCAACAAAAAAAAAAACGGGATCCTCAAGCCCACCCTTCGGGTAAACCCCGGGCGCATGCAAGACCCCGTAACCCACATGAATATATTACTGACCAGGGAATAGCCCATCCCTTCATTAGGAAGGAGGTTCCGGTTCCCAAGAGGGTGAGAGTGGGTTGCACTCTCCACCTGCCTTTAACTTAAAACAGATACTAACTTGCTGACGGCTAACCGTATGTCATACAAAAAAAAAAAAAAAGCATTTCGCACTAAAATATGAAGTGTTAGAAGCATAGAATCAGTGTCAACGTGGCCAATTCATAGCCTATCCACAATGGGAGGCATCTATATCTCTAGAGCCTATCGTACACATATATTATCGTACAGCTAGAAATTCGAAAGTGCTTGATCTTAGTCCTGGTTCTAGGCCCAACTGGGGTTTTTCCCGGATTGCCCCTTTAGTATAGGGTTTTTCCCCAAATAATCAGGTTTTAAAAACTCTTCTCTAAATGCCCCCACACACATGTGTATCTATTCGCACATGCGAATTTTTCCCATTTTATCCAAATCATTTGAAGAAAAGACTTTGGGTATCCCTACCTCATTTCCGACAAGTTCTTCGTTCCCACCCTATTTCTAACGAGAGAATTTCCTTCCCACCCCATTTCCGGCGAGAAATCTTTGTTCCAAGAGCGTTCTTTCTATATTTTTTTCGTGAAAAAAGGTCATTAACCGAAGAACAACCATTATTTTCGGGTTTCTTAAAAAATGAATTCAAAAAAATCATTGCATGTATGATTAATTCATGGAAAAATGTTTATAATCATTGTATTTATGGTTCAAAACCTTAAATTTCATGTGTTATATATGTGTTTACATGTGTTTTTTTTTTTTTTTTTTTTTTTCCATTTTCTATGACTTACAATCATGTTTACAAGCTTGAAGACGACAGTCGATGTATTTTGCACGGGGTCGATGCATAAAATACACGAAATCGATGCATGGCATCAACTTAGTGCATTTTGTACGTAGTTGATGCATTTTGCACGGGGTTGATGCATAAAATGCACGAGGTCGATGCATTGCATCAACCTAGTGCATTTTGTACGTGGTCGATGCATTTTGAACGGGGTCGATGCATAAAATGCACGAGGTTGATGCATTGTATCAACCTAGTGCATTTTGTGCGCGGTCGATGCATTTTGCACGAGGTCGATGCATAAAATGCACGAAGTCAATGCATTGTATTAACCCTACGTGTAAAAAACTTCGGGAAACTCAGATTTTTACGATTTATTTATTTATTTATTTATTTTTTATTCTTCTTCTTTTAAAATCAATATAGATAGTATTGGAGGGGTATTTGAAAGATGAGGGGAGTGGGTGAGCTTCATTCATCTCATCCACGAACGAATTTTCTTCTTCTTTTTCTTTTTCTTGGAACGAAGAACTCTCACCGGAAATGGGGTGGGAATGAAAAACTCTCGCCGAAAATGGGGTGGGGACAAAGATCTCTCATTCACGAACCTAAATCTCTATTTTTTTTTTCAAAATCAGTGAAGGGGTATTTAAGACTTTTCATAAATACTGAATTATGAAAAATGGATGATAAAAGCATTTAGAGAAGGGTTTTCAAAATCTGGTTATTTGGGAAAGAACCCCATACTAAAGGGCAAGCTGGGAAAAACCCAATGATTGTACGGTGTAAGATTTGGGGAGCACCATCCTCAATGGTCTTCTAGAGGGGTACTGTAGCTATGAAATTCAATACGGGCTTTGACGGGGAAGGATAGGTTTCGGACTAATGGCTTTGAATAGCGTCAGCAGTCGGAGCCTTCCAACTTACCTTTCTTCAACACCCCATTTCGATTTTCGCCTCAAATCGCAGTTTTTCTTAGCTTTTCGATCGGTGAGGAGTCCCAGAAGACTGCCATTCTCAATTCGTGCAATGGGTTCTTCTCCTTCTTCTCAGAAACCAGACAACGTTCAAGGTCTCCTCTTTCTCTATGTTTCCATGGTGACTCCATTAATTTAGTCTCTTTAATTTTTCTTTTCTTCTTCTCTGAACTTGTTCATCTTCTTCTCAGAAAACCCAATTAATAATTTGTTATCTTGTTTTGTTTTTATGTGTATGGAACATAAAAAAGTGCTTGGTGATTCTGTTTCCTGGGTTTTGTATGTATATGTATATATATGTTTTTGTTGCAACTGTCTTCTTGTTTGCAAGGTTATCCTTCATGGGCTTGATTCTGGGTTATAGAATTAACGGTTTAAGTTTTTTTTTTTCTTTGGATTCCTTTATTTGGGTTCTGAAAATCATTATTGTATATGTTTTATTAGCGTTCTGTGGGAAATTTGAATTGGGTTGGTGCGCGAAGTTAAATTCGTGAAAAAATCTGACTCGTTTGCTTATTCTTCTTTTTCTTTAGTACCATCAACTGGGATTTGGAGTTTTCTAGCTTATATTGGCAGTTTTTAGGGGATGATTTACTTATGACTTTTGTAATTCTTCTTTGAATGATAGGTATTTCTGCTATCTCTTTGATGCATTTTGTTGTTTGAAAGTACAATGGAGATGTGTGTCTTGACAAAGAGGAAGGCTGTAGATAATGTTTTTTACTAAATTGGGAAGACCTTAGGGATAGAGATCTTTGTACTTGTATTCATGCACATGAAGTGATGATGTGAATGATCCAGAAGGACACAACCTTAGGAGTAACAGATGAAGCAACCTTGTTATCTACTATAATTGACATGATACACCTTTGATTCATACAAAAATGTGAGGTTAACCTGATTCTTATAATCGAAGTGTACTCAATTGGGAGAATACGATGTTGAACAAATTGTCTCAAATGATTGATGAGCTATTCTAGCAATCTTTCTTTCCGCATGACCCTGCTCTAAGTCTATATAAATAAAAGAATGTCTCCATACTCATCGGAAAGCCAAAAGTTGTGCTGGAAGACCGAGAAGATTGTGATTTGTCATAGTATTTATTAGATGTTTTGGGATTTGTTGGATTTTGCTTAGAGGCAACCTTGACCTTTTGGATGGTCCAATGGCCTTTATGGAGAAATAGGAAATACACTTTGGAGGAGCGTTCTTGTTCATTTTCTCTTGTAAAAGGAAAGCAACAGTTGAGAATTTAATGATACATTTCCATGCCCTTGAAAGATTTGTGGGATTATAAATAAGTAGGTGATCACATGGGCATCAATGTGTTTCATAATTTTGAAAAATTGGGAGGTGTTGGTTTGCTATTGTGGTCTTACTCTATTGGTGTCCTCTGGATTTTGGTTTGATCAAGCTAAATTTCAATGGTAGCTAGCTTAAAACCCCTAGTGAGGTGGGATAAGTGTTGCATTTAGTCTATAATGGAGAAAGAAAGTTTCTTTTGGTCCAATGTGGGCTTATAGACTATAATGAAGCCTAAGTGAGAGAGTATCTTCAAGGGTCGTCTTAATAATAAGATTTTACTTCTGTTGGATCATAACTAGAACTTGGAGGGGGAAGTGTGATAGTTAGGCCTCAAGCATGAATGGGGCCCTTGGTGTTTTTTTTGGATCATAATCATTATCTTTGTGGGAACTTAACACTTATCATTGTCCATAATCCACTCATAGAGGCACTAATGATTTAACGGTCTTGTTGGCCAAATCAGTGTACTAATCTTAACTGTAAAAATCGCATCAACATGATTGATCTCTCTTCATCACTATTAGTTGTTGGAAACACGGATCCTGTTTTCCTAGTCTATTATATTAAAAGTGATAACTTTGGCTAAAACATATGTTATTAAATCTTTTCTCACCATCTTTATCCGCACCCTTTTTGGCCTTCCCCTTGTCTTTTAGAGCCTAAAACTTGCACCAACTCATTTCTATGTCAACAGTAATTGTTCTTTGTTGAATGTGTCTAAACAATCTTAATCAACTCTCCTTTTTCCCCACCTATTGGTGCTACTTCTAGATTATCTTGAATAGTCTCAATTCTAATATTTTCTTTCTTAGTCTTGCCGCTCATCCATCTCAAATCTTCATCTTGGTTACACTCACTCTATGAATATATTGTTTCTTGGTCACCATCATGCTTTTCCATAAATCATAGCCAAACATATCACTATTGTATGGAATTTCCTTTTAGTTTGATCGAAATGCATTGGTCACATAGCATTTCGGAGGCACATCTTCATTTAGCTGCCAAACTCTAATTCTATAAGCAATGGCCCCCACAATCTCTCTATCCCTAGGTTTCATAGACATGGACACAGGTGTCAGAATCGGACACAGATGCTAGGTGTTGGATTCGGCGAATTCCAAAACTTAAGTTATAGACACGAGGAGTATTTTATTTTATTAAAAAATATTATATTTTAAATTTATATGAGGAGTGCTTATGAGAGATGGCCAAGAGAACGAATAAATATAAAAGCATAATCTATTAAAAACAAAAACAAATAAACAATCTATAGTCGAAGATATTCTATTCAGAGTCAAATAGCACATATATTAAGATTTTTCTGAAGTAACTATGATGCTTAATTGACTCCTACACACTGATCAAATTTTTTTTAAAAATTGATTCCTACATGATTAGATTGTCAACTACTAAACAAACAATGGTTTTACAACTATCAATTTATAAATGGATATTATTTTTCAAAAGTACCATTAGAAATAAGTCAAGAATAAAAGCAAATGAAGTAATGAACATATAATAATTTTAAAATTTCTTATGTTAATTTTAAAGAGATTGATAGTCATAGTTCTAAGAAATAACGAGTGTGTGCATGTCATGTGTCCACACGTATTGACACACGACATGCTAACTAATTCAAAGAGTCCGTACATCATAGCTCAATCCTTATGAATAATTAAGCTAAGATATCAATCAAGGATCCATTTACTGATGTTAGATTGGGTCTCCATTCGGAATGAGGGCATGGACCTAGAAGCGATGTTGGGATCAGTCTGACACAACTTGGGATTCCAAGTATTTCAACTTTTTATGCTATTTTTACTGTTTTGTCTTCAGTTTACACTAGTGTAAACTCTTTTCCTTTATCCTTGTTCTTTGGTAGCTCGCTTTTGATTAATATATCCTCATGATTATCGATCAAAAAAAAGATATCGAAATTGGTCGCTTTGGGTTTTCTCTTGGCCATTAGTCTTAACTTTTTCCTTTATTATAAATGTGATTTAATTAAAGTTGCATTCCATATATATCTTGGTCAGACTTATCTTAAAACCCTTAGATTCTAAGGTGTCCATCCACAATGCTAGTTTTTCATTAATTTCTTTCTCTAGTCTCATCAACCAATTCCATGCCATTTGCAAATAACATTTGTACACATTGAACTATCTTCCCTAATTCTCTTGTATTTTCTTGTTATCCCAATTCAGTTTTTTTCATTCATCAAAAGAAAAGAAAAGGTGATCCTGGTTTTGATGCAGCACTAAAGATTAGCATGATCCTGGTTTTCAGTCTAATGAACTATGCGCTTGATGTTTCTTTGTATCTGCTTTATGTTTATTTATGAATTGTTTGGATTACCGATAAAAAAAAAAAAGATTAGCAACTTTACAAACAATTTACTTCAAGCATATGTTATTTTTTGGGACCATAAGTATGTGTTCCACAGTTTGATTGATCTAGATGTTCCCAATTGCTCACTTTTTTAATGGAGAGGGCTCCTCCAATCTGAAATAGAAAGAGTATGACAACTACCCATTGTACAACAACGAGTTCATAAGCGGAGCTTCAAACGATACGAGTTTCCCCTCCTAAACTAGCAGTATCTCTATTCTCTACAATCCCACTCTTTTGCATACCATTTATTTTATCTTGTAGATTCAGGTGGATTCTCTGTAATTTGAATAAGTAAAAATAAAGTAACGGACTTAAGTTGATCTAGAGTTCCTAGTAGTGTGCATCCCTAACAGTGAAATGGGAAATGGATGTAAAACTCTCTCTCTCTCTCTCTCTCTATATATATATATATATATATATGTATGTATGTATGTATGTATACACATAGTTTGTTTGGTGGCCATTGTTTTGTCTGTATCTAAGCAATGATGCGACTGAAATTCCTGTAAACATTTCAAACTCACTTTTATTTTATTTTAAATCATTTTTTCTAGCTTTTAAGTCTGTGGAGTGCATAATTTTCAATAGAAAAAAGGTTCCTATTTACATATATGCAAGCGGTTTCCTTGCTGACAGTCTCACAGTGTGTTCTGTGTGTACCTAGAATTCTATGTAATCCTATGGCCCCAACGATTATTAAGAGGGTCAAAGAGTTGGTTTAGTTTGTGAGGTTATTAGGGTTGGAAGTTAGGGTATGAGAGAGAAAGGAAGAAGAAGGAGGAGAAGGAGATTAGGTTTAAGGAAAAATAGTGAGAGATTAATGATCTCTCTCACACACTTTATTATTTATATTCCACTAATGGTCTACTATTAGTATATAAGAGCTACTAATAGTAGACTCACAATACAGTATATAAAAGATAGCATAAAGACGACCTTATTCAACTCTCCCCCTCAAGTTGGTGTGTAGATATCACTCATGCCCAACTTGCCAATAATATTTCGGAACTAAGTACTACTAAGACCCTTAGTCAACACATTAGCCAGTTGATCTTCTGACTTCACAAACGGGGTGCAAATATACCCCTCTTTCAACTTCTCCTTGATGAAATGACAATCTACGTCAATATACTTTGTTCTGTCATGTTGCGCCAAATTATGATAAATACTAATAACGGCTTTATTATCATAATATAAGCTCATGAGCATAGTAACAAAGTTCGAATTCGGGAATTATTCGGCAGGGGTTAAGTTCGAAAAAAAAGGGAAAAAATCGGCAAATTCGGGTTAAGTTCGAAAAAATAAAAATGAATAATAATAAAAAATAAGAACGTGATGCCAACTAATCCATCTACCAATCTATATGTATTGACATCTCTTATTATGTTAACATTTATTCCAATTTCTAAAAACAAAGCATTATGTAAATTCGCAAACTCAAGAAAAAAATTACATAAGGCTTAAGTAAGCTTTATGTAATTTAAGAAAAAAGAATAATTTAGATTACATGTTTGTATATGCAAATCAAATTATATAAGCAATTAAAAAATATATAAAAACGAGAAAAATAATCTGAATAGATAAAATCAGAAAAACAATATATGAGTGTATTTATTTGGCATAACATAGTTATTTAGCAAAATATTGAAATAGCTCAGAATAAATAACACAAATTTTATTTTTTCTTAGTTCAGTGGAAATTCAACAGACTAACCAGCTTGCAAAATTATCTTTTTTCTCTCAATTCAATCGAATGTAATCAAAATCCTAAAATAGCTTACTCGAATAGAGTTTTCTCATTCTTCTATCAGTTGGCGATTTCAATCAAATGAAGATTTCTCAGTGTGAAATAAGTCTCGAGTTATTAGTAATAATTCTATTGCTAATAGAAAATTTATTTTACCCTCATTTTTATTTTAGAATTCTGAATAAGCATGAACGAATAATTTGTGAGAAATCTTCATTCGGAATAAGTTCGGCATAAGTTCGGAATAATTCGTTCGTTCGGGAATTATTCGCGAATAATTCGTCAGTTCAGGAATTATTCGTTAGTTCGGGAAAAAGAAGCCTTTTTAAACGGCACCCCTTAAAAAATGAATAGTTCGGGTACAATTCGGGAATTATTCGAGAACTTTGTTACTATGCTCATGAGACCTTCAATAGGAAGCCTAATCTCACTCAGGAGTAATCGAAGTCAAAGCAGTTCACACACACCAGGTGTCATGGCTTTAAACTCTGCCTCTGCACTTGATTTAACAACTACATTCTGCTTCTTACTTCTCTATGTAACAAGGTTATCTCCAACCATGGTGCAATATCCGGAAGTAGAGCGTCTATCAGAAACCGAGCCAACCCAATCCGCGTCAATGTAGGCTTCAACCTTTGAGTTACCATTACAAGTATACAACAAACCCTTCCCAGGAGATGACTTTAAGTAGTGGAGGATTCAATTCACTGCCTCCAGGTGACCAATAGTTGGTGAATGCATGAATTGGCTGACTACACTGACAACATAAGCAATGTATGGCCTGGTAAGGGACAAATAAATAAGTCTTCCAACAAGTCTTTGGTACCTTCCAACATCTAGCAGATGTTCCCCACTAGCTTCACTGAGTTTATGATTAGGGTCTATAGGTGTATCATATGGCTTACAATCCATCATGTCTGTCTCTGCCAGTAGGTCAAGTTCATGCTTGCGTTGAGAGAAAAATATGTCATTTTTAGATCTGGTAACTTCAATTCCAAGGAAATACTTTAGAAGACTCAGATCTTTGATCTCAAATTCATTTGGTAACTTACCCTTTAGAGATTCTATCTCATCCAAATCATCACCTGTTACAACAATGTCATTCATATAAACAATCAAGACAGTCACTTTCTGGTATGATCGCTTGAGAAACAATGTGTGGTCTGCTTGATTTTGTCTGTAACCATTCTTCACCATAGCATTGCGAAAATGCTCAAACCATGTTCTGGGGGGCTACTTCAGTCCATACAAAGTCTTCTTTAGCTTACACATCTTCCTTTCATCTGAGGGGCATTTGAATCCAAGAGGAGGTACTATGTACACCTCTTCCTCTAAATCACCGTGAAGAAATTCATTCTTCACATCAAGCTGAAACAAATGCTAATTCTGATTGACTGTAAGAGAAAAGAGGACTCTCATTGAGTTCATTTTTGCAATTGGAGCAAATGTCTCCTGATAGTCTATGCCGTACGTCTGAGTATACCCTTTGTAACTAAGCAAGCTTTATATCTCTCAACTAAGCCAACCGAGTGGTGTTTTACTGTAAACACCCACCTACATCCAACCGGCCTCTTCCATCTTGGTAAGTTGACCATATCCCAGGTTTTTTTTGAGTGCACACATCTCTTCTCTCTAGCCTATGGAATTCATGGTTGAGACGGTGCATTTGCAAAAACTGCGATGTACAAAGACAGAAGACAAAGCTAAGGCAAACGAGTGATACAAAGAAAACAAGGTATGGTAAGATACAACATTAAAATAGGATGTTGAGTACATGTTCTAGTGCCTTTTCTAAAAGTAATAGGAATTTCAAACTCAACAATGTCAAGAATAGAATTGACAACAATGTTATCTGGATGAAAAAAGGTCTCTTGGTGGGGCTCATGAGGTTCTTTCTGCCTTTTTTTGTATACCTGCAATTCTTTGACCATAGATTCACACTCCTCCTGTCTACAATCACTGTCAGAGGAGAAAATAGGAATAAGAAGAGAAGAAGATATCTTTTCACTGATGTTCTCCCCCTGAAAAGATGTCTCATTGGCAGAAAAATATGGAGTAGGTTCAAAAAAGGTGACATCCATAGATACGAAGGACCGATGAGAAAGAGGATGATAACATTTATACCAATTCTGATGAGGAACATACCCAAGAAATATATATCGAAGAGCCTTAGGATCAAGCTTTGTGCAAGAAGAACGAGTAATATGCACAAAGCAAATACATCCAAAAATCTGTGGGGTCACCGAAAACAAAGGAGTTGAAGGGGATAACAGGGAAACAGGAGATTTGAACTCCAAAATCCGGGAAGGCATCCGATTGATTAAGAAAGCAGCAGTCAAAACGACATCAGACCAAAAACGTTTAGGCACATTCATAGCAACCATAAGATAGCGAGTGATTTCTAACAAATGTCTTTTTTTTTGCTCAGCCACACTATTTTGTTGAGGTGTGCCAGCACAAGAAGTTTGATGAATGATACTATAGGAATCAAAAAATGTAGTCAAACTAGTAAACATATATTCCTCCCCCCATTATTTGAATGAAGGACTTTAATTGAGGCGTTAAACTGAGTGAAAATCATGATGAAGTAACAAGGGATGGTCCCCACACATCCGAATGCATGAGGGAAAATGGTGAATTGCATTTATTACCACTATAGGGATATGGAGTTCAACAATGTTTTGCAAATTCGTAAGTTTCACATTGAAAAGAAGAAAGCACATTAGAAACGGATAAATGTGGAAACAAATGCCTAAGAAGGGAAATGGAGGGGTGGTTGAGACGTCTGTGCCACTGGTATAACTCCTCTGTACTACGAATACTCCGAACACCATGGGGTATCTGCTGGATTGATGAAGCAATGCGAGACAAAGGGTCGAGCAGATACAGTCTTCGCTCCTCATGGCCCGTACCAAAATTCCTTTTTGTTTTCAAGTCCTAAAAAACACAATGAGAATGAAAGAAAGTGACGCTTCAGTTCAATGATTTGGTAATATGGCTAACGGATAAAAGATTTAAGGTAAACTTAGGAACATGAAGAACAAAGGAAAGAGACATAGAGGGTGTAACATCAACACTCCCCTTACCCGCAATGGATAATAAAGTACCATATGTAACTTTAACTTTGTATCTATCAGAATCAATGAAGTAAGATGAAAAAAAGGAAGACATACCAGTCATATGATAAGATGCTCATTAATCAATGATTTAGGAGCGACTATGATCGGAAGGGACTGAGGCGGCATTGGCGATACTTGGTGTCTCCAACTAGGACATAAAACGGTGGAAGACATCAATCTCATCTCGAGACAGGTGAGGGCTATAGGATGGAGGTACAATAGTAGATATTGGGGCTGTGGATGTAATAGAATTTTCACTTGAAGCCCCGCCAGGTCTTCTGTCCCTGTCTCCTCGTCCACCACCAGGACCTCGAGGGGGTGCACGACCATGTAGATCCCAACAAGTGTCTTTTGTATGACATGTGCGCCCACAGTGGTCACATTTAAGTTTGTCTTGATCATCAGTAGAAGGTCCAGAAGATCCAAAACGACCACCTCTGCCACAACCACCACCCCTGCCTCCCTGTTGGAATGAGGAGGCTAGTGCAGATCTATCAATAATGAGAGGAGGGAGCATAGCACTCCGACGACGCTCCTCACGGAGGTAAGTATGTATAGACATCATTAGGAGGTGGGACCGGTTCTTTGCCAAGTATTTGAAGCCTAACTTGTTCATAGTCCATATTTAGTCCTGCAAGTAGCTCAAACACCTGATTATGTTCAACCAATTTTGTATAAGTAGCCACATCCTCAGGACACTTGGACCGGAAGGTCTGATAGTGATCTAGCTCTTCCCAGAGAACGGCGAAGAGTAGAGTAGTAGGTGGGAATAAACATATCCCCCTGCTTGAGTTGTGAGATACTCAGATGCAACTCATAAGCATGGGTTGTACCCCCTATCTCAAAATAGGTCTGTGTCATGGCATCCCATATAGCTTTTGCGGAAGGAAGGAACATGTAGGCACTACTGATGTCTGGCTGCATAGAGTGGAGAAGCCATGACATGACAACTGCATTCTCAGCCTCCCACTTGGCATAGGCTGGATCTGTAGACTTGGGAGTAGAGATAGTACCTTTTAAGTATCTCATCTTTCCCTTACTTTTAACAAACAAAATCGTAAATTGCGACCAAGCCAGAAAATTTGTCTCATCTAACTTCACTGTAGTAATCTGGAGGTTTGGTGCATCACTAGCACTAACCCAAATACCCCTCAACCCTGTACAGGGACACTAGAGGACTGGCTAACCTCATATTCATCCATCATGAATGTCACAAGGCTGTTTTACACAAATCAACCTGAAGAGAGTATTAATCTTCAAAAAACAGTAACAAACTAAGGTTCCACAACCCAAAAAACACCCAAAGTACCTCCACAATAGGTAGAATAGTGAAAAACACCAAAAATAGCAACCCGACAACAACCTAATAGTGTTCGAGATAATAGAAATCCATGGAATAGCCCCCACCAGCCACATACCAATTTTCAAGTAACAAAAAAGCGCCCCTACAGTAAAAAACTATAATTATGAGGGTGAAAAACCTCGTTGGGTATTCAATACTTCTTTGATCTTCACAAACTTATTTTAATCCATCAATATTTATTATATGGATCAAATGCAATAAGTTTGAGTCCCAAAAAAACTGCTAAATTAATTGCACAATCCAAAAAACAGATTTGACTTTTTTTTTTTCTAATTTTGACTAAAACTTAAAAAAGTATATCTCTGGATCACAGAAAATTCTAAAAAAATAACCACAATTCTCAGAAAATTAAGCTCCATCACATGGAACGATAAAAAAATTCTGACGCGTTCTAACAGTCCATATCGCACGGACCGACATCAGCATGATGTCATGCTGACGTCAACACTCCTCTGAGTTCGTCCCTTCATGTTGACATCAGTACTCCTCTGAGTTCGTCCCTTCGATCTTCCATTTGGCTCTGAAACCAAGTTGGTTTAGTTTGTGAGGTTATTAGGGTTGGAAGTTAGGGTTTGAGAGAGAGAGGAAAAAAAAGGAGACTAGGTTTAGGAAAAAATAGTGAGAGATTAATGATCTCTCTCACACACTTTATTATTTATATTCCACTAATGTTCTACTATTAGTATATAAGAGCTACTAATAGTAGACCTACAATATAGTATATAAGAAATAACATAAAGACAAGGCCCATAGGAATAAAGCCCACAAAGCCTTATTCAACACAAAGGCCCTAAAAAGTAAGTGCTGCCAGGATTGAAGGAAGCCTCCCCGATGCAAGATATAGGTGTATGTTTTCCATGTACAAACTGCATATTTTCTACTTTCTGGGTGGAACTTCTGTAATGGGTTTTCCTGGGTTGTACTAGGAATAAGACTTGCTAATCTAGCCGGTTTGGGATTCTATGTAAGTCTTGGTTGCAGGTTTATATGGTACCTTTTGTATTTTGTATTCTTTGCTCATCGTCACCCGTTGAGGTAAGTGTAGTCTAGGCGATTAGGCCTAGCTAGGCAAGGCGTTGCCTAGGTGACGCCCAGGCAATAAAAATAATTAAAATACACACACACACACACACATATATATATATATACACACACACACACAGAGTTGAATTTTAGTTTTTGAAAATATTTTTAAAGACTAAAATATGAGACCTTTTTTTACCAGATTTTTGTGTTTTATTAATGTTTTGTGATAGTAGAATTTATGAAGTTTTAAATATTAAGATATAACTTAGCATTTGCAAGTTGAAATTTTGACAAAGGCGTTAAAAACAGATTTTGTTCTTAAACTGGAAAGTTGACTTGTTATTCTTCAGGAATTTGGATCTAAGATAATTTTTATTGAATTCAAATAGGAGGTATAACCTTATTTGCATATAAATATCTTAAGTAAATGAAAGTAAAGTGTAAAACCATTTACTTAAATGATTTTTAAAGGGTTAAAGTGATTTCTTCCTAGAGAGACGCCTAGGCGGTGACAGTCCAAAACCTCCTAGGCGACTGCCTAGGCGATGCCTTGACTACACTGGTTGAGGTAGTCAACTAACTTGAGAAACCACGTTAATCTTGTGTGTGTTTGTTTTTTCTTTGCTTACTCTGTTCTTTTTTTCGAACATTTCTCTCAATTCCAAAATATTGTTTCTCATGCAACAATATGGGTGTCAGGAGTCTCTTATCTGCAGTGTCAGTCACCTGGAACAGGGTGTTCAGGTATCTTCTCCAAGTAGAGGGAAGCTACCGAAGCAGATCAATATACCATGAATGATTCGAAAACCAACTACCTGCTCCAATTCTTTTGTTCTTGGGCTACGGGAAGTCTCTCTCATGCCGTGCTATTGCTCCTGATGTGGTAGTGGACCAGCTTTGTCCTTCAAGATTAATGAAGGGCTTCAGTTTATGGCTGGGAATTGGGATCAATTACCGTTGGAGGTGACTCTAGTGATGGATTGATTTGTACGCTCAATCGCTGCGGCCCTTCTTCTTCTTCTCCCGGCAAAGTTCATTTCCTGATTCAATTTGTCTTATTGTCGTCCTTCTCTCTCTTGAAAGAGGAGTGCATTTTGTGAATCAATCGGCCACAGAAATGAGTTTCAAATTTCTTTGTGTGTACTTTGTTCATAAGTGATCTAGTTGGTGCTTAGTCTGTCGACTCTATCTCAAAAAAGGAAAAATCCTTCATCAGTGTTGGAATGAAACTCGTGTGAATAGGCCTAATGCTCTTACAGAGTCTTAAGAAGGGATCAATTTCAAAGTACCGTTCTTCATGACTGATATATATTCTCTAGCTTGAATAGGAAGCTTGTAAGATGCCATTCCATTTACTCTGGAATATTTTAGGCATATATGGTAGGAGATAGTATTATATCAAGGAATGTCTTTGTCCTCCCATGCAGTAATCTCTACATCCTAGCAATAGAACCTCTGGATGAGAGTATGAGACCTTGGATGGATATTTCACCTAATGAAATTTTCCTCTCATATTTTTCCCTCTTCGCTTTTCTTCTGCTAGATTTTGATTGGATGATCAGTCTGACAAGGAACAAAATATGTTTGACTGGACATTTTCTTTTCTTGCCATCGTTGTAGAGTTTTTAGGATATGTCAGTATGTTATAATCTTAAATCTTTTTTGAACTCCCAATCAGTGTTCCTGCTGTCACTAATAGTTTGTCGTGTTACACAGAGGCAGGAAAGGTAGATTATGCTTCCATAAGCGATGAAGAGTGGAAGAAACGCCTTACAAAGGAACAATTCTATATATGTCGACAAAAGGGTACTGAGAGGGCTTTCACTGGGTATGATCCTGTTACTTAATGTAGGCCCTTTGTTCTTTTAGCACCTATTAGTAAGTTTGATATTTATTCTGCAAGAAAGATCTCCTATAACATGAGTTTCCGGTGTTTTATGTAGTGCATATCTTCCCAATATATTTCTTTCTTGTCTGGGTAGCCTGTTGTGACACAATAAGTTTGTAATCCTGTTGTTACAGTTTTTTGCATGGGGGGTGGGGGGCGAGGGAGGGGGCTGAGGTAGAGGGACCATAGAATCCACCTTTTCTGCCACAACATCCCCTCCACATGGCAAGTTTCAGCCCAAAGGGATCTCCGCAAAATGACAAAATGAGACTTCTTTTATTGTCTTCCTTTACCTTACAAATTTAGAAATTCAAGTGCTGTCATTCACATGGGAGAAGTCCAATACAGTAGGGTATGAGGCTGATGTGGACAGGGGGTTGTTGCCGTGGCCTATCCAGAGGATCCCCTACTGACAGGATCATTCATGTCAGCCCTCCACGTGGCAGAAAACCAGTATCACGATAGGAAACTAAGCATATTGTATCCAAATAGAAAACCTTTCCTCATTTCCTTATGGCTTAGCCTTAGATTATGATACCTGGATACTGCAAGCCCATTGGGAGCACCCTTTGTTGTAAAATATGCATATTATTCGCATACTATATACGTTTAGTATATTTTCTTGTGATTACTATAAAACATAAGGATGAATATGCGCATACTTGCTGTAATCAGTACGGTACACGTATTTAGATTTTTTTACAAAAGAAAATGTATCTGAAAATGCGTATACAAAGTGTTAGTGAGAAAAGGCTTCATTCTCTCTTCCATCCTTCACTTTTTCCTCTCTCTCCAACCCCGACTAATACAGGAACAATCATTGTCTGGCGAGAAACACCATGGCTCTCTCTCTCTCTCTTGAATGAGGGATTTTCTCCCCCCCCCCCCCCGATTGCCTCTTTGAAATTAGGGCTTCTCTCCCCAAGAATCCCCAAATATACCATCCGATGTAGATCTAAATCATTAGCTTAATCTAGTTTCTCTTGACAGTGGATAAATTGCCCAACAAATGGTTTGCATTGCCCAAGAAGGTTTCAAAAGTTCAAACTATAATAATCATCCCGCATGAACAAGAGAAAGGATAGAAATGCAAGGGGTTATAGCAATACTTTCAATCACCATATAATAAAAGCAAATTTAACCAATTACCTTTTATAACGACTAAGAAAAGACATCCAACTGTATAGAGTCACCACACTCATGTTTCTCTATATTTTATCTCTTTTTAGTTTATTTATTTTAGAAATTCAAACGCACAGGTCCCACGCTAATTTTATTCTTAGGCACTGATCCATGATCAAGAAGTTGTCCAACAGATAAGAAGTTCATAGAAAGCCGTGGAACATGAAAGACTCCAGTCAACAAAAGACTAGGATAAGAACATGATTTTTTTTACCAAATTAGAGTATCACCATATATTATTGAATTGATCCATATCTGTTTGGTATTTATAATGGCGCCAAGATGGTCTTCAAGAGTCCTCTTTGGATCTTTAAGCCTTTCATCCTTATCATTGAGAATCTAAAAGAAGATGAAAAGGCTGAGAGAATCTGAAAGAAGATGAACAGGCTAAGAGAATCTAAAAGAAGATGAACAGGCTAAGAGAATCTACGAGAGGGTGAAAGTACTGTCTCGTATTAGAAATAAATATTGAATGAGTAATTATGATTTTGATAATGGGTCGTAATAAAAGTAAAATTACAGATAACTGTAATTTACTAAAATCCACATCACAAGTTCATTCTCCTTCTTAATCTCCAACAGTTATGGCAGTGTAATTGTAGGAAAAAAAATTAACGAAAGATAGAGTTAATGATATTGCATTCTTGGTAAAGATATTTTATGACAAAAGTCAACCTGATGACATAATCCTAACCGTCCAATCCATTGTATTTCTTTTGGATGGTAAAAAAAGTTAGGACGAACGTCGACAAATGAATGGGTTCCTGAAAATGAATGAGTTGGATCTGATGGCTATGAGCATCAAATTAGGTTAGTTTTGTGACAGGAGATCTCCTAGGTTGAAGCCCATTTAAATGTGTCACATTCCAAAGTCTTGCTTCCGAACTTTCGAGATAAAACCATATTAAACCCAAATTTATCCATTTGTGATTTTTGGTTGTTCCATTTTTCTTCCCTGAACTTTTTTACTATATTTTTGTATGATGAACCCATATGGTACCCAAATGTTTTCCATATCGAATTTTTTTCATACCCAAACTTTCTAACTATTGGGTACCATATCTAACACGATACAGCACATCAGCATGGCATGGTTATCAGACTATCAGTAGGAGGCATTTTGTCATTCTGAAGCTGGACACCAAGATAATATATCGAAAAACATTCAAGACATTTGAATAAGTTATATCAGAAAGTAGGTAATATCAAATAATATAGATCTGGATCTTAGTACCCTGAGATTGGACTTTCAGCAAGCCAGCACATCACCAGTACCATTCACAAAACCTGTATCAACAGTCAGGTACATAGGTCATGGGCCAATTTTTTTTCTTATTTTGACTTCAGTTATTATTATTTTTCTCATTTTCAGGGAGCATTGGAACACTAAAACGCAGGGAACATACCATTGCATATGTTGTGACACACCTCTGTTTGAGTAAGTAGTTATAATTTTGTAAGCCTTGTGTACTCATTAAGTGAAAAAATTAAATTTGGGCCAACTTTTAGGGAGTATTGCCTTTTACAACTTCCTAAGGTTTAACTGATTATCTGGTTTTCTCTTCTATAGTTCCTCCACAAAGTTTGACAGCAGAACTGGTTGGCCATCTTACTATGAGCCCGTAGGAAACAATGTGAAATCAAAGTTAGATTTGTCGATTATTTTCATGCCTCGCCAGGAAGTTCTTTGTGCAGTTTGTGGAGCTCATCTTGGCCACATCTTCGATGATGGCCCGCCACCCACAGGAAAGCGATATTGTATCAATAGGTAAACACTTACTACTTTTAAGCTCATCTCATTTCTTTTTTCTTTTTACCTTTTGAGTTTGGTTCCAGAACAGACTTGGTTTTTACTGTGGCCATATCTGCAGTGCTTCCTTGAAACTGAAACCGAAATAGGAGACTGTTTCCAGACATATACCAGAAGGATCAGTTTTCTACCAAATTTGGCTGAGACACTTGCATGTAAATTTAGCACATTCCATACTATATCCATCAGATCTTGCTCTATGTTTGATGTAACTAAAAATTTCTTAGTGTAGATAGATTAGTTTCATTGCTTGTATTATGCTCTTCTTCGGATGGCGATGTGCACTTTAATCATAGTTTTAATATGATATGTATGCGGATTCTGTGGATGCTTACATATGTTTTCACATGTAACTAGTTCGTAATAAAATTTTCTGCTTTATATGCACAGATCACGGTTCGATGATGTATGACTGTTTGCATTGCTAAGGATTCATAGAATGTTCAATAAATTGCCTTAAGGTTCAAAATCAACCCTTTTGACTGATGTTAACCATTTGACCTATGGTTTTTTCTTAAAAGGGTTGAAAAATTTGGTGAATGCTTCATAAATAAAGTCTGTTGATCTTGTGTTCATCCAATGGGTTCAATTTAAAACGAAGATCTTCTTCCTGGGACAACATTCTGGGTCCCAACCACCCTGGATGTGTGCGACGTGTGTGGTTGAGGCAAGATGTGGACAGAAGCAAACTCCTAAGAATACATGAAATGACGTCGCAAAAGAATGATTCAATGGATGTTGCACTGGGCCAACAGGCTTGTGGGTACAATACAAACCCACATGCCTCTTTGAGCTACTGATTTGTGCAAAACAGGCTTTACCTGATAGCAATAACAAACATTTCAGAAAATATACTAACTATGAACAGGAGCTCCTGATGAAGAGATAACCGGAGCAACCCAAATATTCCTTAATGTAGGGTAGTTTGGGAATTACATATATAAAGGAAGGGTATATCTGTCAACTAAATCTGTTTTCTGTAATTTCCAAAATACTTGTCAAGGCATATTTTGGGTTGCTATGGCCATCTCTACAACCAGAGCTCCTGTTCATAGTAAATCTCTGGAGAAAAAAAAAAGTACTTTTGAGTTATTCATTGTTTAAAATCTGATAGTAATGCCGAACTTTTAAGCAATTGCCTATTTCTCTGTTCTGGTAGCATATGAATTTTTGAGTAGCAGGTTTTGGATTCCTGATCTCATTAATGAAAAGAGGCTTATCCAGTGACATTCAATCAAATGCATATTAACTGAGAGGTGTTGTATTGCGCCTTCAAGCTACTGGTCTTGCTAAATAAAAGCTTACATGATGATACTAGAATTTTAGGCAAATCCCTATTTCAAGTTATTAAGGGTGTCTTGCTGAATAACAAGCATTTGGTTTGATAGAAAATAAAAAGAAATGCACTCATTGTTAGGGTAACGTTTCTGTCTGTGTCCCTAAATTCATGATGAGAGGTCTTTGGTTGCCATGAAGACCTGGCAAGGGTAACTTGTATCCTAATAGCGTTACTGTGGTATGAGGTATGAGTTTAAGGGTTTGTTTGATACATCTTGTCTATTTCGGACAAATCTAGTCAAAATAGACCCGTAGTAAAAAGATTTGTAGATAGTAAAACCGTTCGACATGGCATATTATTATTATTTTTTTGGAAAAAGCTATCCATAACATTTTGGAATGTGCTTACATGTTTGAGTGAATCAAAGTTCCAATAGTTTGAAGGTGCCACTTTGATCAAGTGGTAGATCATAGAGGTGTTCATACTTGATCAAGTCCTGTCCTTGTCGAATTTCTCCAAAGGACTATATTATGTGTGTTGAGGTTGATCCCCAAATGCACGTATAGGTGTAGGACTTGGCAAGTAGGTTGCCAGCCCTCTGAAAAAAATGGGCTTACTTGGTAGAAATACTAAAAAAATTTACCTACCAGGGGTTGATGTAGTTAGCTAGCATCACGGGTTGGCTCCTTGTGGTTGTGTTCAACTCCCACTCCTTGACTTACCCTAGTGTTC
Organism: Tetracentron sinense; assembly: GCA_015143295.1. NCBI lineage: Eukaryota > Viridiplantae > Streptophyta > Magnoliopsida > Trochodendrales > Trochodendraceae > Tetracentron > Tetracentron sinense. The sequence goes on along the minus strand of CM026551.1, from coordinate 48,432,521 downwards.
GTAGGAAAAATTCCGATTGGGTTCGGACACCTGAAGGGACTAGTCATTGCCTCGAAAGGTTTGGGACACCCTTCGATTACCCAATTTCTACTCACACATAAGAGAAAACCTTCAAAAGGGTCCTTCCAAATTCATTGAAAAGCTCAGTACAATCCAAAATTGCATAGGCTAAAAGTGTGAAATAGATCCAACAACAACAACAACAATATTAATATGTTCTGTCGTACAATAGATGCACGCTTCTTTCCCAAAAATATAAAAAATTTAAACTTTATTTTTAGATATAAAATGTCTTTTGGTATTTTTACTAATAACAAGTAGACACGCTACTAAATGGTCTAAAACACGAAAATGTCTACCTACAATAGGCATATGCGTATAGACAAATAGACCCGAATTCTAAGAGAGATTCCGAACGAGATTTAAGCCTTCTTTCTTGAATAATATTCTTGTGAAGTCCTATTTTGGATTGGCTAATTCCGTAAGTCAAAATATTGTCAAAGTTGTCTCAGTCCAAAAATGTTCAAGCGTTAAAAGTCATGTGATGAAGAAGCCAAAGTTGTTGATTAAGTGCCTCAAACATGCCTAGGAATAGTAAGTGACTTAGAAGACATCTACTCTAGGAGAAATTGACTTAGACAATGTCCTATATACCATAAGAGGTTAGAAACATGCTTAATATGTTAAAATAACCATTTTTGGGCAAAAACCAACTTGGTGGTTTGAACCACATGTAAGGCGTTTGAACAAACATGAAAAAAATGTATGGGGGAAAAAATCCAGAGAATGGCCTTAAGAGCATTCGAACGACCCCCTTAATTGTTTGAACCACCTATGTGGATTTGACTGTTTTAGCAATTTCTATTTCCCCACTTTGGTTTGCCTATATAATGTATTGTTTCTATTACGAATTAGGACTTTTGAGATTGAGAAGAGAGGCTCCTAAACTTCTATCAGGGTTTCCCATTGTGGATGATAAATCCCCTTGAGCTCTCTCTCATGTTTTAAACTAGAGTTGCAAGATTTCATTGAAATACTTTATACTTGCATTATTGATTCCCATTATTCATGAGATCACTCTAGGTTGTGTTTAAACTGAATTAAACCCCTCAAACTCCTGCGTGAATATAAACTTGGTTGACACGTGCTAAAACCTTTGAAAAAGGAGATCGGTTTTTGTAGTAGATCGTAGATATATTGTGGTCGAAGTAATCCAGATCCGTCATAGGCAGAGATTGATCAAGAGATTGTGGCTGTGTAATTCTGAGAGGAGCAAAATCTGTTGCGGTTGATTACGTTGCTTGCGAGTGCGTAATTACTTATTGAGGCATTGATGATTGGTTATTAAGGATCGTTGTGTTGAGTCTGGTTGGGTACGGTCCAAGTTTTGTAAGTATTTTTTGTTTTTGCTCTTAAGTTAATTCTCCTTTGCTGGATTAGGTCCCATGATTTTTCGTGAAAGAGTTTCCATGTCAAAATCTTAGTGTTGTGGTTTGTTTATTTGTTTACCGTTTCCGTACTTTAATTGTTAAAATTAAAATTAGTAAATACACCTTAGGAAAACCTTCTTTTTTTTTCCTTTTTTTGGTGAGAGATACGCGGTTAGGCCGCAACCCCAATTAGTAGGTAGTATTTGTTATAAGATGGCCGGGTGTAGATGACAACACTCACACCCTCTCGGGAATGGAACCCGGATCAATGGAGTGGTGACTAGCACACCCTACCGATGGGGCAAGCGATACTTCCCAGGAAAACCTATTCACTCCCTCTAAGTCTTGATTCATAAATAAGGGGTAATTTCAATTCTTAGAAGGCAGAGTAACACTTCAATACCTCTAGTGTATGGAAAGCTTAAGTACCTTAGAATTGTGGCCGTTCATCTGGCCACGATTCTATTTGGTTACCGGCATTAGCATGTCACAAGAACATCCTGAAAAACCGAACAACCATGCAAAAATTAAGGGATAAGTGTATCTTCATAAGAACACACCAAACCATCCATCTTTAGATTGGACGGTTCAGATCTAATGGTATTGTATATTTAGATACCTTATGGGTATTGAAAAAAAATCCTAGAAGGCAAAACACTCATTTGTGATATCTCACTTTCCACATAGATTTAAGTACCAGAACATTAAGCCTGGGAAAATTAATGTTAGAACATCAAAGATAACAAAACTAATAGGAAAGAGATCGAGATAACTGATAAGAACTCTCAGAAAAACCGATTCCAGAATGTTGCGACTTCCATTATTAATGAGGATCATTGTGGGGGTGTGAGGGTAGTGGCTGGAGGTGGGAACGGTGGGGGTGGGCAATGGGAGTGATAGTGGTGGTGGTGGTGCTAGGCAAAGTGGTAGTGGGTAAAGTGGTGCTGATGAGTCATAGCATTTGTTCGGCTTCCGGGAACTAATTCTCAAAAATGACTTTTTCCCAGCCCATAAGAATAATTTTTGTATGTGATTCTACTTCAAAACACATTCAAACGAAATTGTCATTTTCCTATTTTCTGGAAATAAAGAAAACTTCCTTTTGTATATATATATATATATACTAAAGAAATTAGGGTGCCACGTTGGCACCCTATTTGCTCTCCTTTTCTCATTTGTGCTGCCATGTCACCCCACTACATCTCTCATTTATTCTCCCCACTACGGCATCTCTCATTTATGATACTTATGTGCAACGTTGACAAGAGACAAATTAAGCTTCTTTGATCTCCATTTTATAGTTTGTGATGCCACGTAGGCACTACCAATTTGCCATAATAAAAGCGGGCCCACTATCAAATTAAATTTAAAAATTGAAATCTCTGCATTCATATTTCCCATGCGTAGCCACCCACATTTGGAAGGTTGAAAACTTACAATCTCCACATTCAAAAGTTGAAATCTCAACATTCATATTTCTCATGCATTCACCAATGCGTCTTCACCACTTCCCATGTGTAGCAACCCCCACTTGGAAGGTTGTAAACTTACAATTTTCAGTATCTCACTTGAGAGAATACAGAAATCCCCTCGCAGGAACTGCGTGTTTCATCAACAGTCAAACAATGTAAGAGAATTCTATTACGTTCATCCAACTCTATTTTCCTTCAAGTATTCAAACCACATAGGCACCTATACTTTCTGCTCCCTTGCTTCATTCTAATGCAGGCTTCACATTCATTCTCATTCTCATTCTCATGGTTGTAAACTTGCAATTTGCTCTCTCTCTCTCTCTCTACAAAATAAAGAGATCCCAAGTTTGAGCCTCGCAGGAGCTGCATGCGCGTTTCATATTCATTCACACCTTGTATATTCAAACCACATAAGCACCCCTATTTTCTGCTCATTCTTCTTTCTAATGCAAATTTCAACCTATTTATTAGTCCTATTATTTCTTTTATTAGTTAGTTAATAATAACTAAAGTTTGACAAAACTACCAATCTAGAACGTAATTATATTGCCTAACAATTATATGACAAAACTACCAATCGAGATGTAACCACATTCTAGTACTACAAATTCCCACATTTCTCTTTTTTTCTCTTCTACACCAAAAAAATAAGAACCCTAATTTGAGCATGTAAGGATTCCTTACATATATATATACATGCTTGTGTATGCGGAGAGAGAGGTCATCGGGCCTACAGATTTTATTGATTAAACATCACTAGGATTCAGCATAATCAATGGAAAGTCTTCAGAACATGCAAGCATGAAATTGAATGTGAGTAACAATGATGGTGTTAATGGTAAGGGAAACGTGTAGAGAGTTATCTACTAAGAGGATGTATAAGAGAGATGATAAACAAAAGAAGTGTGAGGAAGAAATAGGAGCATGCATTAAAAAAAAAAAGAGTTCCAGGGGGACGGACGGCAACAATTGCTGCCCGCCGGAGATGCTAGTTCAACAAAGGAACCAAAGAGAAATTTACAATAGGGTCGGACCAACCCGCTCTAATACCATAATAGAAAATGGATTATTGAATAGATTGGATGAGTTACAATAACCCTAAATATATATATAGAGATATCAAAAGATACTTTATGGAAAGTAAATCAACCTAATCTAATCATATCTTATCAAATATATTCCATCATTAATTAATGCTAATCTAATATTGTGATGAAATAAACTTAAATGATATAGGGTATCTCACTCACTTTATTACAATAGTACTCTTACTAGCTATACTCTAACAAGAGAGCGAGAGAGAGCGCCCGGTGCCCACAGGCCAGATCCATGATTGTTAGATAGGATTTTGGAAGATAATAAATGGACATGTAGATTCACCAAATAAGCTCTCAAAATCTCTCCACCAATGTTTTGAGAGATGTAGATTTTCATAGATGGATAACCAACTATTCGTCTCTTCCCATCCATGACATCCCTTCTTAATTTCTATATATACACCTCACAAGCACTCTCCTTCTCAACCCAACAACACTAGTTTCAATCAACACATCCAACCTTTCTCTCCTATCTAGCTCCTCCATGGCTGCTGCTACAATGGCTCTCTCCTCCCCTTCACTGGCCGGGCAAGCCGTGAAGCTCGCTCCATCGGCCACCAACATTCTCGGCGAAGGAAGGGTCACCATGCGAAAGGCAGCAGCCAAGCCCGTCTCATCCGGTAGCCCATGGTATGACCAGGACAGAGTCAATCCGGTGAGTCCCCATCCTACCTCACTGGTGAATTCCCTGGTGACTACAGTTGGGACACTGCTAGGCTTTCCGCAAACCTTTGAGACCTTTGCCAAGAACCGTGAGCTTGAGGTGATCCACTACAATGATGTTGGGATTTGAACTACACGTTTAATCCCTAAACCCTTTGGATCTTGGAAACTATGAATCACACAGCAAGTAGAAAAAGATTGCAGAGAATAAAATAGAGACAAAACAAAAAGATATACGAGGTTCGGCAATGTGCCTACGTCCTCGGGAGCCACACCAATTCACTATATTGAAGATACAGAGTATTTACAGTTTTTCTTCTCTTAGAATTACGGCCACTACTTATATTTGGTAACCTAAAAAATACGCACACTACTATATGTTTAGGGTTAAAACTGTAAGGCCAAAAATATCCCTTTCGAAACTCTAAATATCATTCACTTCATGCGTCGCAGGGGGGCTCTGCCCCCCTACCATTCCCCGGGCAATTTGCTGAAGGTTGTCTACATTCTCAACCGATGGGCCATGCTTGGAGCTCTTGGTTGTGTGTTCCCCAAGTTGCTCTCTAGCAATGGTGTCAAGTTCGGCGAGGGGCGGGTGCACAAATCTTCAGTGAGGGTGTACTAGATTACTAGGGCAACCCAAGCTTGGTGCATGCCCAAAGCATTCTTGCCATATGGGCAACACAAGTCATTTTGATGGGTGCTGTCGAGGGCTACCATGTTGCCGGTGGGCCGCTTGGAGAGGTGACTGACCCACTATACCCTGGTGGCAGCTTCGACCCACTTGGCCTTGCTGACGATCCCGAGGCTTTTGCAGAACTTAAAGTGAAAGAGATCAAGAATGGGAGATTGGCAATGTTCTCTATGTTTGGGTTCTTTGTCCAAGCCATTGTTACTGGAAAAGGACCCTTGGAGAACTTGGCGAGGTGACCCGGTCAACAACAACGCTTGGGCCTACGCCACCAACTTTGGATTTGTGGATGGCAATGTATATTAATCATTCAAAAATGTTTTAGAGTTTTCTGTGTATCTACATTTGGTGAAATCAATATTTCTGACTTGTGAAATTAGTGGGCTGCTTCATTGAACTCGGACAAATCAGAAGTCCTTGTTAGTAGGGTATATTAGTGATGGTTAGCAAGATTTTAGCAAATATGAGAAGCTTCTTGGATGCTTCAGTTCTTGGGTTGTTCTCACCCCTAAGAAAGACTCCACTAGTAATCTATCACAGTAACAGCTTCATATATATCATCCTACTTCGCTGTCCCATTTAAGTGATGGTTTAGGTTATTGATAAAAAAAAATTAAATGGTATCATCTGTTAGTTTGATCACACCAGGCCTTATATCGACGCCTTTAAATCCATGTTCTTCGGATTATTCCATTTAAAAAAATATATATATTCAATGACACTGCGTCAAAGCAGTCCAAGCAAGAAATAACATTAGCCATTGTTGTTACTTCGAAAAAAATAAGATTTTTTTTCCCCTTTTTCTTTGATCAGTTGATGAGTCCTTAACATAGTTAACAAAGGTTTACAGTAAAGGAGACCGTCCTACAGAGGCAAGCATGTATAAACGCTTTGTTGCTTCTTTCCAAACATACAGAACAGAAAAATATTACAAAGCCGAGAAGTGTCAAAATGTACTAAATTTTTGCCCAAGGCCCACATGTCCCGTGGGATCAAATTTTTGAAAGGCCTGTAGCATGAGGGCCGGGCTAGGGCGTTGCCCAGCCCAGTCCTGCCACATGCTCTATTAAAAACTATGCCTTATGATTATTATTGTGTCAAAATGTAAATTTAGATATCTACTTTGTATTATGCCTTATGTGAGTACTATATCAAAATAAAGTCATGCTACTACTATGCCTTATGCTAGTGTTGATTCAAAATATCACGATGTCAAAATTAGCACAATGGCTTATGTCAACACTTTAATAAAATCTATACTATACATATAAAATCTTTATATGTCTTGTTTTAGTACTGCATCAAAAATCATATAAATCATATAGCTAAAACACATAACAAAATACAAAGTATATCATAATTAGTAGTTTCATTATGAGAAAAGGAAAATGACCCCCCCCCCCCCCCCCCCCCCCCCCCCCCCCCCCCCCCCCCCTCCCTCATAGCACCCCATGAGGAGGGCATCTTGTCCCCTGATTTATCACCACGTTTCCCCTTTAAACTCGCTTTAATTATGGTTAAGATTCACTATCCCTTAGGGTTCATATTTTTAATCTTGGTTTTTAGAAAAAAAATCATGGTTAAAAATTTTAAACATAGTTAAAGAGAGCTAACCACAGTTAACAAGGACACATGGCGAGAGAAGGGGGTATGAGACACCGCTCCTTGCGACACCCCACGAGTGAACTATTACTCATAAATAAATAGTAAACACATGATACTATTTTTAACTTTAGAAAAAAAAAAAAACATTCTAATTTGCCTCCGAATAAAAAAATATAAAAAATAACTCTGTTGTCTCTTTGCATTGCATCGCTTGTCCAAAGATTGGATAAAGGAAGAGAGTTGATTTAGGTTGATATCCAGTGGCGGTGTATTAAAAAAAAATACTCTTCTTTTAATCCATGACCCTTAAGAGTAGGGCTTAGGCCTAGCTAGTCCAGGCTATTAGAGAGCTAGGGCCTGACTCTTGTAGGTGAGAGATAGGCCTTGGTAAACATAGGTCCTGCCCTTTGACATCCCTAGTAGTGGGGGTGGTGGAAACGGTTGGTGGAATGAGGGTGGTGGTGGTAGGGGCGAAAGTGATGGATAGGGTGGTGGTAGTGATGAGGTATAAAATTTCTGCTTCTCAAAATTAATTCTCAAAAGTAACTTTTTTCCTGTAAGCACAACTTTTGTTTGAATGGTTCTACATTAAAACACATTTAAATAAAATTTTGGACCTAACTCTAAATAAGCAAAGCGGGAGCAAGAGCACGAGAGCGTCAAATTTTAATTTAGGATAGAATCGAGAACGCCTCCGGAGCGCCGATATATATATATATATATTATACTTTCTAAACCATACGAAAGAATTAATAAAATCATTCATCATTCAAAATTGTAGTCATAACAAATAAGATGACTATTGATATATTAAATGTATCATTCTAAATTCAATTACAAGATCACCGATGATTAACAAATCTCATATGAATCTTCTACCCTACAAAGAAAAATGACAAATCATACCTTACTTAATATGAAAAGTTGGGATAAAAATGAAACTTCATAGGTGAGAGCGAAGTTTACAAAAGTTGAAATCGAGCTCTCGAGATGAGAGTGGAGTTTGACAGAGGGAGCGAGTAGCAGGTTAAGAGGTTTGGGTTACTAAGATCCAATTATTAGAGTAAAAAATTAATGTAATATTCGTATATATACACATATCTATATGTATCAATATATATCTCTCTCTCTTTTTATATATTATTATATTATATTATATTATATTATAGGGGAATGCTATCATGTATGTGTATATGTATGCGCCAAGAGAGAGAGAGAGAGTGTGTCCACATTCATAATTGGTAGATAGGATTTTCCCAGATAATAAATGGACATGTAGCTTTGGTGGCACAACCAATGCCACCAAATAAGCTCTTAAAATCTATCAACCAGTGTTGTAAGAGATGTAGATTTTCGTGGATAACTAACTATTCGTCTCTTCCTATCCGACCATGACATCCCATCTTTCCATATAAATACACCTCACAAACACTCTCATTCTCAACCCAACAACTTCAATTTCAATCAACACATCCAACCTTTCTCTTCTTCTTCCTCCATGGCTGCTGCTACAATGGCCCTCTCCTCCCCTTCACTGGCTGGGCTTGCTCCTTCGGCCTCCAACATTCTCGGCGAAGGAAGGGTCACCATGCGTAAGACAGCAGCCAAGCCGGTCTCATCCGGTAGCCCATGGTACGGCCCGGGCAGAGTCAAGTACTTGGGCCCCTTCTCCGGTGAGTCCCCATCCTACCTCACCGGTGAATTCCCCGGTGACTACGGATGGGACACCGCCGGGCTGTCGGCAGACCCCGAGACCTTTGCCAAGAACCGCGAGCTCGAGGTGATCCACTGCAGATGGGCCATGCTTGGAGCTCTCGGTTGTGTGTTCCCGGAGCTGCTCTCTCGCAATGGCGTCAAGTTCGGCGAGGCAGTGTGGTTCAAGGCGGGTGCACAAATCTTCAGTGAGGGTGGACTAGACTACTTGGGCAACCCAAGCTTGGTGCATGCCCAAAGCATTCTCGCCATTTGGGCAACACAAGTCATTTTGATGGGTGCGGTGCGGTCGAGGGCTACCGTATTGCCGGTGGGCCGCTCGGGGAGGTGACCGACCCACTATACCCTGGTGGCAGCTTCGACCCACTTGGACTCGCCGACGATCCTGAGGCATTTGCAGAGCTTAAGGTGAAGGAGATAAAGAATGGGAGATTAGCAATGTTCTCCATGTTTGGGTTCTTTGTCCAAGCCATTGTGACTGGAAAGGGACCCTTGGAGAACTTGGCCGATCACCTCGCCGATCCCGTCAACAACAACGCTTGGGCCTACGCCACCAATTTCGTCCCCGGCAAGTGAATATATGCCTCTGAGAACTTCCAACTGTGTTGCATATAAGCAAATTGGGTGTTAGATATCAAGCATTTTGGCCTTTGGTTTATGGATGGCAATGTATATTCATGCAAAAATGTTTTTTGAGTTTTCTGTGTATCTATCTACATTACATTTCTGTCTTGTGAAATTAGTATTGCTTCATTGATCTCAGACGGCCATCGGCGAGCTACTTATCGGATCGTCTCGATAGCCCAAAAATCGTAAACATCAACTGATCCTAATTCCTAACCTTGGGTGCAATTCATCTTTTCTGGATGGATTGCAAAGGTCGATATCATGTAGGAACCTAACAAACGGGTTGAAAATAGGACTTTACTACTGAGACCCCCTTAGGCCGAGACCACCGAGACCGTGCTCTAAAGAGCACGGGATTTCAGGTGGGGCATTTCCTATGGTAGGCCCCACATAAAATCCCATGCTCGTGGTCTCGGCCCTAAGGGGGTCTCAGAAGCTTTATCTTTGAAAATAACAAACCTGAACCAAACCCAATAAAGGCCCCTCAACCCTGAACCCACCATAAGAGGGGCATATCAGTCATTTGGTCGGTCTTCCACTGGTACAGAACTAGGGCTGTATTCGGGCCTGGCTTGACCAGGCTTGGCCAAGCCCAGCTCGGCTTGAACGGATTTGATCGAGGCCCGAAGCCCGGCTCAGCCCGAAATGGAGCTTGAAAGTGTGGCTCAAAGCTCAGCCTGAATTCAAAAATGTGGCTTGAAGCTCGGCTCGGCCATAATTGATTCAAGCTCAAGCCAGGCTTGGCTTGGCTTGGCTTGGCTCGAGCTCAACTTCGACTAAGTCATAGAAAGGCCACAGGTATGGTGCAGCGGCCCACCTATTGAATGGTCCATCTACTCTATGCAATGAACTTGCGGAAAAATAACTGTACATCCATGAAGAAAATAAGTTTCCATACAAAAAAGGAGAAAGATACTTTGTGCGCCTGTGTTCCACCTAGTGGAACGCGGATGCCTCCACGGATGCCACATGTTCCTTTTAACATTTATAAATTATGGTTAAGATTCACTTACTCTTAGGATTCATCCATCTAACTTTGGTTTTTAGAAAATTAACCTTAGGTTAATTAAAATTCACTCACCCTTAGGTTCATCAATTTAACCTTAGTTTATAGAAAAATAAACTCAAGTTAGTTAACACTCATTAAATGTGGTTAACACCACGTAAAAATTAATGTATTTTAAATGAGCGGTGAGATCAACGAGGACAGTCTTAGGTTTACAAATACATATCCCAAATACTCTAACTATTTTCCATTTTAAATTTATTAGTAAAAAAAATAATACGTGCTTTGCACGTTCACATTTACCAGTACATAAAATGGTGTATTAGAGCACGTGGACAAATGTGTTGGGTAATCCCTAGCCTGGTGCTCAAGTTAGACAACTTTCAAAAATTTGGCCCCACACAACCCGAGGATGTTGGGAAAGAAGAAAAGGTCATCGAATTTGCAGGCTTAGGATCGAGGGCAAGGCGGGATTGGGTGCCCTCATTGAGGAGTTCGGATGGGCAACAACGCTAGTTGTTGCGCTGTTGCCCGATTGTGCTTGAAAAAACAAGTGGGGCCCTCTCTGTTGATGTGGGGCCTACCTTGTTGAATGTGGACCCCTTATTTTTCAGGCACAATCGGACAACAACGCAACAGCTAGTGTTGTTGCCCATCTGAACTCCTCATTGAGGGCGGCCAAGTTGCTATCCTAACAAAAAAAAATTGGCATTCATTTGCATTAAGATGATGGGAATCTTATTGAATAGGCCATCCAATTGTTGGGCCCTCACTTTATACCTCACCCCAAATGTTGCATCTAGGGCTGTATTCGGGCCGGGCTTGGCCAAGCCCAGCTCGGCTTGAAGTAGTATGCTCAAGGCCCGAAGCCTGGCTCGGCCCCAAAAAAAGGTTTGATTGTGCGGCCCGAAGCTCGGCCCGAAAAATTTTTTTGGCTTGAAGCCCGGCTCGACCTGAATTGATTCAAGCTCAAGCCGGGCTTGGCTTGGCTCGAGCCCGGCTTGAATCCTTTTTTTAAAAAAATAAATAAAATTTTATATTATTTATATATATAATAATGATATTTATAAATAATATGTATATATTTTTTTAAATAATTTTCGAGCCGAGCCGAACCTCAATCGAGCCGGGCCGAGCCGCACAGGGGTGGGCTTGAGCTTAGCTTGAATTAGCTTTCGGGCTTTTTTTTAGGCTTGGCTTGGCTTGTTCGAGCCCAAAATTTCGGGCCGATCTCGGGCTGAACCGGGCCGAGCCGAGCAGCACCAACGGGCCAATCGGGCTTCGTGCAGCCCTAGTTGCATCATAACAATCTGACTAGCCGTGGAAATTTATGATCCAACCCTAAGTAACCCAACGGTCCAACCTAATGCACTGGTATTTCCACAGGTGAGGGTTTAGGTTTACTCATGGGCCACATTCGGGCTTTCTAAACTCATTTATTATTTGGCTTGGGTTGGATCACTGGGCCGGGTCATAATGCCTAATTAATTTATTAGTAATGATAAAAAATAGAACATATGCTTAAATTAACAATTAATTGTATTTCAAAAAAAAAAAAATCCCCTCAAATAGATGTGATGAAACGCAATAATCCTTATCATATAGCATTGGGAGACAAATGTGATGGACCGCAAGTCCATCATCCAAATGGACTCTTAACATCCAATTAATAGCCCAGTCAGCATGACCAACCTCAGTTTACCCACTGATTCAACAATCCTCATAGACTTCCTGCATGCCATCCAGAAAAGATGAATTGCCTCAATGGTTAGGATGGCTTGATGGATACCATATTTAGGCTATCGACGTAGCTCGCCGATGACAGAGATCAATGAAGCAACCCACAAGACAGAATTCACCAACTGTAGATATACAGGAGGAAAAAAAAAACATTTGTGCAGGAATTTGAATGAATATACATTGTCATGCATCCACAAATCCAAACCCTTAATATCCAACACACACTTTGCTATGCAACACAATAGAAAGTTCTCAGAGACATTCACTTGCCGGGGACGAAGTTGGTTGCATAAGCCCAAGCGTTGTTGTTGACGGGATCGGCGAGGTGATCAGCCAAGTTCTCCAAGGGCCCCTTGCAAGTCACAATGGTTTGAACAAAGAATCCAAACATAGAGAACATTGCCAATCTCCCATTCTTTATCTCCTTCACCTTAAGCTCTGCAAAGGTTGAAGCTGCCACCAGGGTATAATGGATCAGTAACCTCCCCGAGCTGACGGTAGCCCTCGACGGCACCCATCAAAATGACTTGTGTTGCCCAAATGGCAAGAATGCTTTGAGCATGCACCAAGCTTGGGTTGCCCAAGTAGTCTAGTCCACCCTCACTGAAGATTTGTGCACCCGCCTTGAACCACACTGACTCTGTCCGGGCCATACCATGGGCTACCGGTTGAGATGGGCTTGGCTGCTGCCTTTCGCATGGTGACCCTTCCTTCGCCGAGAATGTTGGAGGCCGATGGAGCGAGCTTAACGGCCTGCCCGGCCAGTGAAGGGGATGAGAGTGCCATTGTAGCAGCAGCCATGGAGAGAATGGTTGATTGAAATTTTTGTTGTTGGGTTGAGAATGCAATGTGTTTGTGGGGGGTATATATAGAAAGAAGGGATGTCATAGATCGATGGGAAGAGACGAATAGTTAACTATCCATGAAAATCTACATCTCTCCCGACATTGGTGGAGAGAATTTAAGAGCTTATTTGGTGGCACTGGTTGTGCCATACCTACATGCCCATTTATTATCTCTCAAAATATAATCCTATCTACCAATTATGAATGTGGTCTCTCTCTCTCCATATCAAAAATATAATCATATCTACCAATTATGAAGGAATGTGGTCACACTCACTCACTCACTCACTCACTCACACACTCTCTCTCTCTCTCTCATGCATACATGTATGCACTCACATCCATATACATACATGCATGTATATATGTACTAAAAGGTGTATTCTTCTAATTAGGGGTATACACAAGCCAGGCTAGTTTGATTGCTCGGCTCGACTTGATTAAGTCGAGCTCAAGCTTGTTTTAGGCTCGATTATGTCGAGCTGAGCCGAGCTGAGTTTTCAAGCTTGAAATATGTTCAAGCCGAGCTTGAGTCAAGGCATGTTTGATACGGCCCGACTCGATTCAGGCTCGATTCGGGTTGAGCTTGGCTCGAATATTATTTTAAAAAATAAAAAATATTATTTATATATATCTTTACTATTATAAGGAGAGAATTGGGGTTAAAAAGTTTGTTGTTTTTTCTCTAATATTCCTAATGAGTCCCAATTTTTATGGTAGGTGAATTTTTTATATTTTTCTTAATTTATCCAAAACTCCATATAAAAAAAATTAAGATATATGTTATCTTATTTTACATGAAAAAAGTTTGTAAGGGGTATTGAAGTAATATCAACTACAATTACCAATAATCCCTCTATCATCTCCATGATTCCCTCAAATCTTTATCCTTATCTAGATCTCATGCTCCCTCCTTAGTCTCTCTCAACGAAGAGGCACACCTTCTCTATGTAGTAACTACTTTTCAATAGAAAAAGTAGGGTTTTTTAGTTCTCAAAATGACCATTTTCTATACAAACATGTTCCTCACAATGTTTTTTTTTAATCTAGAAAGTCTCTCAAGTTTCTATACCCAAAATATTTTAAAAAAAATTTGAAAATGTCCTCACTAGGACCCCTCTTCCAAATCTCTATCACTTTCCCCTCTCTCTCATGTGCATCGCACGTGCCGCTCACTAGTATTATTATTATTAATTTAATTTTTATTTAAAAGTATTCAAGCCCAACTCAAGCTCAATTTGGACTGAGCCGAGCTTCGAGCCAAGCTTTATGAATTTGGGCCGAGCTTCAAGCTGATTTTCCGAGCACCATTTCAGGCCGAACGAGCTTTGAGCCTAGAGTAAACCCTTTCAAACCAAGCTGAACAGGTCTAAGCTTGGCTCAACCCGGCTCGAATACACTCCTACTTCTAATGCTGGGCATTGACAAGTTTAGGCTGCGTTTGGCATCACTGGGGAGTACTACAGATTATTTCATCATCTCTTAGACCATAGGCCTGCCTGATTAGATGATCTTAACCATCCATTAAAACCACTTTCTTTTATAGTTGTTGGCCGTCGGATTAGAATACATTAATTAAGATAATCCGTTTCCTATAGGACTGCATGGATGGACATTAAGAATGTAATAAACAAATGTTACACAATTTCATATATAATTGTATATATGTCCCTAGCTTTCGATGAAACCAACTATAATACAACTTTATATGTTCAACTTTGGAATCGTTTAACACTATATTCCGATAATGGCTACCGGAGTAGGAACATTTCTCGCTGTGGTATGGTTGATATTCATCGGTTTCAGGCAATCTCAGGGGCTTTCATTAACCGTCAAAGGTGAGGAATGTGTGTACGAGGAGGTCGAATTCGATGGCGATGCCATCTCTGGAAACTTTGTATCAGTCGCAGGGATTCGATTCTGGAGGTCGCGAAATTCTGGAATCGATTTTTCTGTGAGTTCTTGTTCTTATCTTTCACTTTTTTTCCTATAAGTTTTGGTGTCTTTGGTCATCTAACATGAATTTTCCTGGTCTTAATTTTCTAGTACTTAAATCTATATGGAAAGTAAGATATCACAAATGAATGCTTAGCCTTCTATCCCAAGAAGAATTAGATATTTGTGTATTTTTCTTCTTTCTTTAAATTTTTTTTTTTAAAAGAAAAAAAATATTAGCTTGGGAGCATTTAACTATAAAATTCTGAGAGTGTTTGACAGATTGGGTTGGATTGGGCCCGACCAAGCCAAACCCTAAGCCCGCAGCCCAACTCGAGATGATTCAGTTCGGATTTTTAAAAAAATAAAAAAAAATTAGCACTTAGCAGTGCATTATAGTATCATGTTTTGGGAATTAAGCACTATTTCAAACCACGATTGTTATACCACTAAACAAATTAATAATCTTCTTGTTAATGTTTCTTTCTAGAACTTTGCTACGAAGATCAGGCTTGCGCCAATTAGAGCTGGGTGTATCCACTCAATGTCTATGCGCACACCATCCTAGGTGTGTGTATATTAGGGCATCCCTAGGGTTTTAGGGGATGTCGTATGCATGCTTTAATCATATATTATCTATAAATGTATGGATTTTGCTAGACCCAGTCACAAATCTTCCAAAGATGAAACTATGATTTTTTTTTTTAACGGTTAAAATATGAAACATCTCCACGTGTTAGCCCCAATCTTGCGTCTATGGAAAATTTGGAGTAAATGTGACTGGGCTAGCACTTCTCATATATGTATAGAAAAAGGTTAGGCACAAGCCTGCTCAATTTCTATTTGCCCTACAAGTCTAATCCTTAGCATTTTTTTTTTACCATCGCACTCTCGGAGATTAGCCCGACTTACCATCGCACTCTCGGAGATTAGCCCGACTCTTGGCCCAAAGGGTTAGGGACACTCCGAGTCACCAAAAAAAGATAATATGGATTAAGGCACCCATCCTTCTAGTTCTAGTTAGGATGGTAGGGTTTGTCCCTCGTTAAGAGGCGGTCCTAGGTTTGATTCCCAGAAAGAAGATTCTCAATGGATTAATATAACTTCCCTTTAGGTGATGAGAAAAGAGTTCCACTCATCCTACTAACAGAGGCAATAGATAAACGACATTAGTGAGCCCAAAAAGACACATGCTCGGGCATGGGTTGGATACATCAACCCAAGCCCAAACCTACGTTTTAAAATGCCAACCCAAACTGACCTCAAGTGGGGCTTGGGCTAAGCTTGGCCCAAACTTCTACGACAACTCTAGGGTCCGTTCTTTTGTTGCGACTTATAAAGTCCGGCACTTTGCAACATTTTCTTTTCCGACCTAGATGCATTGTGCTTTTATCTCTTGGGTTACAATTCTCGTGAGATTTAAATGCTCAAAATGAATGGTTTCAAATCTCATATAAAATGATAAGATTTGAAATCTGATAACGGTAAGAATCAATTGTGTTAGAAACCTGGATAAAATGACTCAAATTTCCTAACAACTACCATCATATAGTGTTACGTTTCAAACGATAAATATTTAGATTGTCCCCCTCCCATCAGTCTGGGCTTTTGAGATCAATGATTATGTCTGGGTACACATCATTTGGTATGTTACGAACCCATAATGTGAGGTTGCTCTTATACCAAATGATATATACCTAGACGCAACCATTGATCCCAAATTAAAGCCCAGACTCATGGAAAGCAATTTAAGTAATTATCGCCCAGATCGTAATACAAAGTACAGAGTGTCAAGCTTTATATATAAGTCTCAACAAAAGAATGGACTAGGGAGGGATTAGAGCTCAAATCATAGCCAATCGTGATTGAACTCAGGAAGAGTTCAATCGCATACACAGGTCAACACGTGTCATTTTTAACCCTATTAACCGTGGTTAAGATTCACAAACCCTTAGGGTTCAACAAACCAACCTTGGTTTTTAGAATTTCTTTTTTTTTAAAATTTAACCTTAGGATTAAATTAATGTGGGTGCAATTGAACTCTCCTTGAGTTCAATCACGATTAGCTGTGATTTGTCGAGGGATTATGGCCTAGATTACACGTCCTCATCCGATAAGCATAATTTTGCTCTTAGAAAGGATAAGTGTATCCACTAGGAACATTTGGATAGAACTATCACTGCAACCAAATGCTTCATATACAGTTGAAGATTTATTCATATAAACACAAATATGTTGCATTGTTTTTCTTTACTTGCATTTTTAGTGTTTTTTTTTTAAAAAAAACATATTTGTAATTAAAAGAAAAATTATGTTAAATTAATTTCCTTATTATTAAGAGGGTAATGAGAAAAATTAAAAACTCAAAAGATTAAATTGCAGGTTTTTGATCCTATGGGGAATATAATGAAAAAGATTAAAGGAACGTCAGGAGAAAATTTTAAATTTTCAGCTCCACAAAGCGGGATTTACAAATTTTGCTTCCACAACCAGAATTCAGCTTCAACAACCGTTACATTTTACATCCACATCGGCCATATTCCTACGGAGAAAGAGTTTGTCAAAGATGGTATTTTACATTTTCTAAATTATTTTTTGTTCTGCCTTATGATATAATATTGGTAATTGATAGTTTCAAATTTTACATACAAAGAAGGTAATATGGTACCACCACCTACAGAGGTAGTAATTTCTAATCCAACCTGTTAACCTGGATGAACCCATTCACATGAGTTAGGTTTGAGTTTTCTCAATTCGTTTTAATTTGGTCGGTCTAAAATGTTTAAAATAAGTAAATAATAAATAAAAATAAATTAACCAGTTATTATAATTTGTCGGGTTACAAGAGCCCAAACCATAACCCATCCCAGTTATAAAAATGGGGTGAGAAAATTGAACCCAAAACCCAAACCAAGGGGTTAAAAACCTCTATCCTAACCCCCTAACCCATTAAAAAGGGGGCTAGATATTGTTGCTGTGCCGCCCATAAGTTCATGGGTGTTATTTGCACTCATAACATAATGGGGGCGCCACATGACTCATTACAAAGGAGGTAGATATCTACCCATGTGTACGGGGTTTGAGGGATGTTAAGGGAAATTTCTTAATAAATTGGTAGAAGTTCTTTAAAGTGATGTAACAGTAGGATTCACTCACCTCGTTTCAACGTAGCAGCCAAGAGGGTGCTAAATAACTAACCATTACCTGCACCAAAAACAGAGAAAAAATGGTAAAATTATATACTTCAAGATAATTTCTGAAAATATAGTATCATCTTTCGTTTTCTGTGGTATCATTTCCTCACTCAGTTTTATTTTTGATTCACTCCATCAGAACATTTGCACTCTCTAAATGTGAGAATGGCTAAGCTTAAGGAAGCTCTGGAGTCTACAGTAAATGAACAACGTTATCTTAGGGCTCGAGAGGCTCGTCATCGTAAAAGTAAGTGAAACTTCTACTCCATTTATAATTAAGTTAGTCAAGGATAATGGAAGTTGCTGATCTAAGTAAGGATTATCATTTCATCTCATGTCTGATCAAGTCTTATGGTGACCCATGCAATTTTCTGTATTTTAATTTTTAATTTTTTTTAATACGAACAATGATTGGTTACCTATATTTAAAGGGGTTTAAAAAGGCAAATCTGAGGAATCCCTCCACCCTTAACTGAGAGTAGGCCTGCCAAAAACCCCTTTAACAAGGGTACCATGTCCGGCTTTACCCTTAAGATAGGTTCTATTTTATCTAGTTTTATTATTATACTCGTTTTCTAATTTTATTTTAAATCATTTTAATTTAATAATCTATTATTGGGTTGAGGGTCGGTGTAGAAAATAATTATGTCATCTCAAATGAGAAAAAATTCTTGCTTTCCTCTCCTTCCTTGTGGCTCGGCTCGGCTCAGCCCGGCCGAAACCCTTGAGGGCATGGTTAGGGCCTAGTCAATCTAAACCCTTGAAGGGCTATGGTAGGATTAGGGTCTTGCCCTTATAAGTAAGGGCAAGGTTAAGGTTGACCCCTGCCCTGCCCTGCCTTGCCCCGACCCTACCCTTTGACAACCCTAACTGTGGGCCTACCCTATCAAAAAGATATGAGTAGAAACCATTTATATTTTAAATTATAATAATATGTAAACTTAAAATTTTAGTTAAAACTTAATTGCATAATTATTCTAAATTACCAAGGTAGTACGATCATCTGGACATAATGTTATCAACGGGCCAGGCAACGGATATTGTCCAACCCAGCCCTAAGGGTATTTTTGATCGTCGAGAAAATAGGTGATAATATGGAAAAGAAAAGAAAATTTTTGGGTTTTTAGTACAATTCTTAGTTGTGTTTTGTCTATTTTTCTTTCATTTTCTCCTTTTTCACTTATTTTCTCTACAACCAAGGAAAGTGAAAAGTATGGAGCCCAAAACCTATAGGAATCAAGCCTGCCCCTTATAAAAAGGCCAACGTTATTTTTTTCCACTTTTAAAAATGTGTTGAATTTTTGTAAAAAAAAACCCTCATTAAAGATAAAAATATTATCATGCAAAGTGAAAAACCACATAACATTTCAATGCCTACATTTAGGTTTAAAATGTAATCTGATGCTATTTTTGATATTATACATATATGATTAACATATTATATATATATATATATAGGACGGGGACAAATTCAAGCTTCAATCAACCAAGCCCTAGTCTTGCCCTAAATTATGTAGACTTCTACTTAGGTCCTACTTCTTAGGGCTTAAAAATTGGGTCATTTTCGGGCTAATTCTGGTTCGGCCAGCCTCAGTCCATTGACATCTACCAATTAAAGAGCCCAATCCAAAAAGTATTGTCCAGTCAGGTAGGTTGAAGGCCCAACTTAGAAGTTGCCACCCCTATGAGTGTCTAATCTGTTTAATTAATCATAAATAGCCACCACCATGCGTGTCTAATTTATTCAATTAGTACTTGGCAACACTACTTATTAGTCAAAAATAAGTACTTATTTACAAATAAACTTATTTGGTAAAATTAAATAAATAATAAATGAAAGTGGTTTAGACCAAAAACAAAGTAGGTACTTATTTGAAAAAGTCCTTATAAATAAGCCTTCTCTTTGGGGAGACATTTTTGTCCCCATTTTTTTTATATAAATCTCACAAATAACCCTTCTCTTTAGAAGGGAGATCATACATATCATAATTATCATTAAGATTAATACTTATTTATTTGAGTTACCAAAGAAATTTTTTATAAAATAAAATAAAAAAGGTGACTTATTTTTAAAATTCCCTTATTTATAAAAAAAAAAAGCTCTTATTAGTGTTGCCAATTGCTACCTTAGTTGACACTGTAACCCTAGAAATACTGAATTTATATAGATAAATTTCAATTTTTTTTCTTGAATTCCTTAAATTCTTCGCTTTTTTCCATTGACCATGTCTCTAGCCTAACTTGAAATATAAATATTTGAATACATTCTCTTTCCCTTCTTGAAATCCCAGCAAACGAGAGCACCAGACAGAGGGTTATTGCATTCACATTAACAGAATATTTTGCTTTGGTTTTGGTAAGTGGTGCACAAGTTTATCTCATTCGGCGAATGTTCAAATACAGCCATGGATTTACCAGAGTCTAGCTAGGTCTGTTCTTTCCGAAATTGGGACCAAACCTATTGCTCAATGGCTCGACGGAAGTTTCGCAATGCCCAGAGGTTCTACGACCAAATTATTTTTTTTTTTGAGATTTTGTCCTCATTTAGAAACTTATAAGAATCTGTTTAATAATTATTCAGTTGGGTTGCTCAAGGTGTCTTCCTTGCATATACTATGGTATCCTTATCCACGCCTCAAAAATGAAATAGCTGAGAATCTTAAGAGATTTATCATATGGTTTTCTTAAGGTTATGTTTGGTTGCCGAGAAAAGAGCTGAAAACATGGAAAAGAAAATAAAATTTTGGATTTCTAATACATTTCCTAGCTGTGTTTTGTCCAATTTTCTTTTCTTTTCCATGTTTTCATTTATTTTCTCGACAACCAAACATAGGATAAGGGTGTGATGGATTTGCATAATTGAAATTGACCCAATGAATTGAATTCCAGTCAATTCGGTGCACTTCAATTACGTGATAAATGTCGCGGTTCTAATTCTCTGGTTTTTGTAATATTCATTCCGGTCAATTCGGTGCACTTCAATTACGTGATAAATGTCGCAGTTCTAATTCTCTGGTTTTTGTAATACGTCCCAAATGACATAATTGAAATTTTCTAATTCTCTGGTTTTTGTAATACGCCCCAAATTACATAATTGAAATTGCGAAACTGAATTAACATTTTCGCTAAGAATAAGCTCAACAGCTAGTGTTTATGTGGCGTGTTTCAAATCCTCATTTCCAAAAGTATCTTCAAATGTTATCTTCAACACGCTTGAATAATCAATCAAAATAAGCAAAATCATTATATGTTCGAAGGTCCAATAATATTGAAATCATTTAAGAGATTTTTCCATCATAAGCTGTACAAGAGATATATTAATTGCTTTAGGGTGGGTCGACCTTAGTCCCCATTCAGCCATAGTTAAACTCCCAAGCAAGATCAAATTTATTACCAAACATACATCTACTCTAATGATCTTAGCTTTTAGTTACAAAATGTGGAGCAAATATGTTCATTGATCCAAACAGTCGAGTTGATGCGTCTCCTATTGGATTTAATGTAATCCAAAATCACATCTATTCCATAATCTTATGGGTTTTGCTTGACTACTTTTGGGGGGGACCAAACCAAGGCATCCCATTTTTTGTTTAATGAGACATGACCTTAATCCTACCTGAAGCACACTTAAGATTAACTAAGATTTTTGGATCACCCTAAATAGACCTTGTGGGATGCTTCGTCAATCAAAAAAGAGCAATTAAAATTTGAACAGAATCTGTGTAGGAGTGCAAATCATCTCTTAGGTACCCAATACTTAATTTCCTTTTTTTTAATGTCCTTATCATTTACCTGCGGTTAGCAGTAATCAATATTAGTTAGTGGTTAGTGATGGAGAGTGGAACTTTTGCAGGACTTCACACATTGGATTAGATCTCAACATGTCATGTACCCACGTGAATAATACTTTGAGAAATACACAAATAATTAAATAAAACAATATTTTTACCTAGGTCGATTTAAGGTGTTTTCAAAGTACCTTTAATTAGGGGGTGTCAACCGGCTAGGTTCAGGCCAATCGGGCTGCTTATATAGAACTTAAACAGGTGTCTTTTTTTTGGCATGGGATTGTCTCTGGTAATGCCAGAAAAATGGTCTCTAGCGTCACACATCATTTGACATGTGGCAATAAAAAAAGGTGAGATATCAAGTGGGAAGAAGTCAAAAACATGAGGAGAAAATGAAATGACTTCTCCTTTTTTTTATTGCTACATGTCGGATGATGTGCAGGAAGCCACATACCATTTGTTCTGGCATCTGCTAGTGACAAATCTCATTCCTTATGACTCCAAGTCTACTGGAACGTTGGAAATGGGACGAAGAAGTGTACTGGTTTGAGAGGCACTACATTACAAGACTCCAAACTTATGACTCGTAGTCTACTGGAACGTTGGAAATGGGTGTGTTTGAAAGGTATGAGAATCAGGAACGTTGGAAATGGGTGTGTTTGAAAGGTATGAGAAGTATGAGAATCAGGAACGTTGGATGACTGCGATTGAATATGTGGGTGATGTTGATTGGATAAGAGAAAATGTGTGGAAATTCAAATTTTGATAAATGTGATTTTTAAATTATAAATAAATAAATATGATTTTTTTTTTTTTACAAAGTTATAGCTAGCATTTTTTTTTTTTTTAATGTCAAAGGAAGTTATTAATTAGTTGGCTAGAAGACGTTGTTAGTTATACAAATTCGGACAACGTTTTTGCAATTGTGTGTTTGGATGTTGGAAAAGAGGTAAATTTTAACTCAATTTATTTGAAATTTGTTCTTACCATGTACAGCATACGTTGCCATGAGTTCATTTGTTATATCTATTTATATTCTATCATTCTTAATTTTTTTAACTACTACACCCGTGTATCGCACGTAGGACTGTAAACGGAGCGAATTCTGAGTGGATATTGGTATATCCGAATTCGTATCCGATTATATATCCGGATATCTGAATCTGAATAATTATCCAGCGGATAGTGAAATATGCTATCTGTATCTGACTCCGATAAAAATATCCGGATTCAGATGGTATCCAAATTATTTGATTAATTTTTTAAAAAATTTAAAATTAAAAAAATATAAATTTTTATTAAAAAACTATATTTTAAAGGTTATATTAATTTTATAAATTTAAAATATATTATTTTTATATATTATATAATCGGACGGATATTTATCGGATCGAATATAACAATATCCGAATCCGTATCCGATTATAAACAAATAGCATTTTACAATCCGAATCCACTCCGCCGGATACCTATCCAAATAATTATCCGACTAAACGGATTTGGATAGGAATAATATCCACATCCGTTTACAGCCCTAATCGCATAGGGTTTTTGTTAGTATAGAACTTATACAAGTGTCTTTATTTTTTGGCATGAGATTGTCTCTGGTAATGCCAGAAAAATGATCTTTAGCTTCACACATCATTGGACATGTGACGATAAAAAATAGTGAGATATCAACGGGGAAGAAGTCAAAAACATGAGAAGAAAATTAAATGACTTCTTTTTTTTATCACCGCATGTCGGATGATGTGTGGGAAGCCACAAACCATTTGTTCTGGCATCTGCTAGAGACAATCCCATTCCTTTTTCTTTATTTTTTAATAGAGAGAAATGATAGCCTCCGTTGTATATTTCCAAGCTCTAAGATAACATCCTCTATATTAAAAAATAGTTTTTAAAATAGAAATTGAATAAGCTTTTTTTTTTTTTTTTTGAGGGCTCCATTGGGGCAAATAGCATTTACCTACGTTAGTAGAGTCAGCCGGTCTGTAGTTAGCTAGGGCATTGAGGCTCTTGCAACCCTTACTCTTGATGGGATTAGATCCCAAGACCTCCACCCTTGGAAGGCCACACCCCTACCACTCAGCCAAAGGAGATTGGGATATCAACTGTTTCTAAAATGACACTCCTCTTGAGTGTTGGAACTAGGAACCTAAACGTGATTGAAGTCTTTCTATGTGTTTCTAAAATGCTCTGGCTGCTTATACAGAGATGATGCCGTGTGTTGCTTACAGCAATTGGTGCTGGTAAACAGCATCATTAATCAGGAGCGTGCACTTTGTGGACCACGCAGACCCACACCAAAAGTCATGCTATTGAGATTATCCTAACCGTCAGATGTATAAACCCACTCTCTATTTGGACAGTCCTGATTGTTAGATACAATTAGACATCCTCTTGACTTATGTGGGACCCCCATGAAGTCACTGCGGCAACAAAGTCAACGACAAATTCCCTCTCTTTCCGCGATCCCGCACGTGCCAGACATATCTTTGAGAACTGGAGAGCATAATATACGTGTCTTCTTTCTATTGGTTGGAACTAGAAAGCAAAGATTGGATCAGAGCCGTCCGTTGGGATCTTGGGGACGTCCAACTTTACGGTTTAAAGTGGAAGTTGAAGGGATCCCTGATTAGACTCCCCTTTTTTTTTCTCCCAGCTGAGGAGAGAGAGAGAGAGAGAGAGGGGTTGGTTGCTAAAGCCTAAAGGTGTGTAACGATTCATCCATGTTTGTAATCTTTCTCAGCTGTTGATGTCTTCTTTGACTGTTGCTTTTCATTTTTAATGGCTATTTGTTTCTCATTTATGTATTTTTTTCAGTGTTGTTTATAGGGTTTTGTGTTTGTGGGTTGGATGGTTTTTAGTTTAATTTTGGTTTAGTGAATTGGGTTTTGTTTATTTTGCTGAATTCTTTGATCTTGTGAATTGGGTTTTCAATTTTCTTTTTATTACCTTTATTAAGAAGAAAATACACGGTTGACTTTGATTTTTGGCCGTTTGTTAAGAAGTTTGGTGTTCTGTGATATGAGTTTGTGATTTGTTCCTTGTTATTAGGATGTGTTTGTTGTTTTACTCTTTGGAGGCTTTTTTTTTTTTTCATTTTTTGATGTGGGTTGGGGGGCGGGGGCGTTGAATAGTTGTCATTTTGTGTATTGGGTTTGTGATTTTTGATTATGGTTTTTGGAAGAAATAGCTGGTTGACTTTAATTTTGGGTGTTTACTTAAAACTTAAAAGGTTTTGTGTTCTATGATCTGTCATGAGGAGGTGTATGCTGTTTTACTCGTTCAGACCTCTTAGTTAGGCTTGGTTGATTTGTGTGTGTGTGTGTATGTTTTTCCTAGATCATGTGTGGTTTTCCCCCTCAGTTGCTAAGGTTTGATTGTGGAAGACCAAAAGACCTGGGTTCAAAACCCTTGACCAACAAGGCTTGGGGTAATAAAATCCCTTTGAAAGCAGCTTATCTTCGAAAAAAAATTGTTTCGTAAATTTCTTTCTTTTTTATTTCTTGTGTTTGTGGGCTGTTTTTAATTCAGGTATTGTGAAAAAATTTTAGGTTTAATTGTTGTGAGTCTGATGGATTTCTGACCTCTGATTATCTTTTTTGGAAGAAACTAGGGTTGACTTTTATTTTTGGGAGTTTACTGTAAAGGTTTGGTGTTAAGTAATGTGTGTTTGTGATTTTGTGCCTTTTTATGGCCCGGTATAATTAGGCTTGATTGATATGGGTTTTGTGGGGTTTTTTTCCTGAATATATTTGGTAAAAAAAAAAATCTTTGTTTTATTTGGACATTTTGTCCTTTGATGACTTGGTTTATCGAGACTTTTTTTTTTATCTCAACACCCTGCATTTTTTATGCTTTTTTAGGTAATGGTGTCCTACGTCGACTCAAACCGAAACCCATAGTCGATCTCATATTGGTCATCATCCCTTAATTAGTGGATGTTGACCCATTTAAATAGGCCCATAGTTACCAAGTTGGAGTTCAAAAATTATTCGTGTTGGACAAATTTTGAAAATAATTGACAAAATTCGAAACTAAATCAGAAAAATATTGAGCAAGATATGAAAAAGTATTAAGATTACTAATTATGAACAAATATATTTCATATATTAGATATTTATTTGGGACTTTTTGAAAAAATCGTGAATAATATATTTGTGTTAAATTAGCAACTTTTTTAAAAAGTCACAATTTTTTCCAAAATGGTGAATACTTCGTGATTTAATCGTTCAATGAAAAAGTCGTGAATTATTTGTGAATTTGGGAAGAAAAAAAATTGGAGAACTTTGTTACTTTGATTGGGTTGGGCCCATTCAAAAGTGGGATCCACTTGTGCCAATAACATTTGACTCCCAAATTACTTGTTTAGAGTTGTTTTAGTAGATCACTCCCCCCCTTTTTTCGTATCTAGAGTATGTGACTTCGGTTTTAGGATATTGATTTTTTTTTGTTAATAATTAAATGAAAACAATGAATAGTCATATTTTAAACAGGTTCTAGATTCTTCATCATATGATGAAAAGGTTTGTGAAAACTTTTGAGATTAGCACATCTAGAAACTTATTGGTTGGTGTTAGAAATCAAATTTTATTAAGAGTAATGAGATGATTTTTTTGTTCGGTTGAGTAATGAGATGATTGTAGTGATTAAGACCATCTATCTTGTGTTGATATGCATTTCATATATGAAACAAGTTCTAGATTATGCATCATATAATGTAAAGGTCCATTTAAATTTTTGTGATTTAGAGTAGAAAATAGTGTTCTTGCTAATGATAAAGTGATCACCTCCCCTTCTATTAATAATTGGAGGTGGCATAAATACCCCTTAAGTATGGACATAATGATTAATGACATATTACTCTAAAGAGAATAAACGAGACTAAACTACCCTTATAATAGTCAAGATGGACTATAAATTTCAACCATACCCATCTTGTATAAATTCCATGCAAATGTCCACTATTGACAGCTTTGGTAAGGAGATCTGCAAATTGATCAGTTGTCTTCGTATAGGGTGAACAAACTTCACCTCTAATCACTTCTCTAATAAAGTGACGGTCTACCTCTATATGTTTTGTTCTATCATGCTTGACCGAAATAAGAGCAATGTGAATTGCAACCTTGTTAACGCAATATAAGCTCATCAATCTAACAACAGGAAAGCCAAACTCACTAACAAGAATTTTCAGCCACAACAGTTCACAAACACCTGATGCCATGGATCAAATTCTGCTTATGTTCTTGAACGAGCAACAACTGATTGTTTCTTAGTTCTTACTTCTCCATGTCACAAGCATGGTTCAAAATATCAAAGCGTATTGACCATATCAGTTCGATACATATCAATTTGTAGGGGTATTGATACACCTAAACGTAAGCCCTGCATCGATTACTCATCAGTACTTATTGACTGTATCGGTACAATACACTCAATACATACCAACATTTATTCGATCTGATGCATTTAATTATCAATACTATTGAGTATTGTAACAGTCTCGATGATACAATCGATACTGTAATGATACGCAATAGTATCAATCAATACGTTTCAGAAACCTTTACTGGTTGGAAAACACTTGTAGAACCCATTGTGAGTCTATTTTTCCTTCTTTGGTCAATTTTTAGGCATAGAACAACAATTATGTTGTTGATTTTAGGTTCGAAAACTAAGATCTAAGCGTTTAATTTCAATTTTAGAAGGTTTCTTAAAATACCGAAGGTATTTTAATTTTTTTAATTGTTTAAATTAATGAAAATAGGTTGTAATCTACCCAAAATGAGTAGATCTAACCTTCCAAACAAATGAGTAGATCTATTGATTTTTCGCGAAATTCCTGGATAAAAATCATTGTTGAGTTGAAATCGACAATTTTCTTCACTTTGAAAAATTGAAAACCCTACAAGCTTTATTTTTTTGCAAGCATGCTCGGATCTGCATTATAATATTAGGTTGTGACTTGCAACTGAAGCACCTCACTAAGGATGCTCTGAGAAGCGATGCGCCAATCAATTCTATAGACTTCAGCCACGTATTTGATGAGGATGATCCATTGGCTGAGTGGTTGGATGATTCGGGAGAGGTAGTGTTGAATGAGTCAGGAGATCTTTTGAGCCTAATATATTTAGGCAAGGTGCATTGATGAGTGTATGGTGAGATCAGATGGAGCTGGGACAAGCAGGGCAGGACCTAGTGGAGCTGGGCATAGCAGCGACGCTATTACTAGTAGGACCAGATTGAGTTCAGCTGGTCATGATAATGATGAAGGGTTCAATGAACTGGTGAGAACTTCGAGCACTCATATCGAGGAGGGTGAGTGAAGAGATGCAAATACTAGCCACGACAAGGATGATGACGACGATGGTGATGATGGAGGGGATGTTGGGGGGACGGTGCTTGGGCAGTCACAACCACAAGGGAGTCATGTGTAGGGAGGCATGGTATGTCATTTATAGATGAACAATACTTTGGCCATGCCACCCAGGATACCGATAATGGTGCATATGTACCCTGCCCCCTCATTGTCTTGGAAGCTAGACGTACGAACGATGACAGCGTGATAGTGCGGCAGCATAGAGGTCATGCTCGTGCGGGTGATGATTGCCCTCCATGTTTAAGATTTCGGCATGAATTTCCTTCATTTTGGGTGAAAACTGCAACAAAAAAAAAAGTACATTTACAGACCTCAAAAGTCCTTCTCCATCTACCAAAACTAAAGGGATCGCAATGTGTTCCAATGTACATTTATAAATTGGCTATTTTCTGCACTAAAGTGAAAACAATGAATGATTATATAGATATTTTCGGTGCCTACTGTACAATAATATGCAAATTTCACCAAAACTTCCCCTTGGCTCTTTTGATAGAAGTACCCTCTCATACTTCTCAAACTTCCTCTTTCTATTTACTAAAACTTCCCTTTTCCGTAAAGATCCTGCTGTATATTACTGCTCCACAACCTTTTCTTGATTAGTCATGATAACATTCATTCCTTTTTTTTATAGCAGTAGTACATCTCATCTTTTGATTTCATAGTTTCTTGCTATCTTGAGTACTGATTTTCTACGGATGTTGGAATGTGTACAGAGTTCCATTGATGTGCCTGAAATCGTGGTACATATAACAAAGATTGGTCAAATGCCAGCATTAAAAATGAAGACCAAATCAAGCACGGGCTGTTTAAGAGAAGGAAATGGTCTCCACATCTGTCGGAAAAGTAAAATATCCAAGAAGCCATGCTCTAATGTCAGAATATCTCAACAAACGGAAGAGTCTGATACCTTTCAAAATTGTCAGGAAGGTAAGCAACTACTCTTTCTATATTTCAGTTCAGAAACCTTTCATGTTGGCATCAAATAGAGTGAATTGTTAGAAGAATATTCAGTTTTCATTTCTTTGGTGTATCTGGTTTCTCAATTGTGTTGTTGGAGCCTCAGTTGAACTTTTCTAGCCTGTTCAATTATGAAGGGAATAGTGTGTAATGAGGAAATTACTTATTTTTAACCGCACGTACTTCTCATTCCTGTAGTTTCTTCGAGCATTGAAGTATCTGTTCAGGAAATTGGAAGTGGTGAAGCCGTTGACCATCAGGAATTGCTGGATGAAGACAACCTTCAGTTTCAATCTTCTTTAGTGGATTCTGCATCTATTGGAAGAATGGTACAAGTAAATTGTAGTTACTGTTCAACATATTATATTGTGAATATTGCCTTCCAAAAAAAATATTATATTGTGAATCTTTTTACATCTCTCTTTTATTGTAAAGTTTGTTCAGTGTACATGTTGTTATCCTTATATCGTGATACTATTCACTTTCTTTCTTCAGTAAGCTGTTATGTAGACCACCATTATGTTTTTTTTTTCTAATTGACAAACAGAGATAAGCATGGAAGAAAAGCACAAGACGGAGTACATAATACAATGTGGATTCACAAGAGGGTGAACCAAAGAGAATAGGAAGCACAAATAAAAGCATCCACACAACCACAACAGACTCCAACTACTATATATAATTATATATAACATGAAAGCCAAATCGAACTCAAAACAAGAGTTTCTTCCCCAACTCCTTGAAGTCACTTCTAATAGAGCACCAAGCAATAAGAAGCTGATGACATCTCGAACAGACGCACTCGTATGTTTAAAATACGCTGATTCCTCTCCCTCCAAATCGACCTTCCTACCGTCCCAGACTCCCAGGCAACAAGGCCCAGACAACCGATGCCAGAGTCTCTAATTTAATCGAGACCTAACAAGATAAGAAGTTTTGGAAGGCACAAGGGAATTTAACCAAGAGCCAACATGTTAAGAAGTCTTGGAAGACACAAAGGAAAGTCCAACTAACCCTTAGGCAAAAGAGGAAGAAACTCTAAACACCCAAAGCAAAAGTACAATGCAGAAGTTGGTGGTCCACGGATTCCTCATTGTCGAGGCACATAAAATCACTATTACAAATCACCCAAGAAATACTTCTAAATTTTAAAACTCCGTTTTTATCACGACATTTTAAAAATCTCGCAACAAATATAAAATTCTTTTTTTATCCCATAAATATCGTGAGATTTAGCAAGATTTTAAAAATATTGTCAGAAATACACAATGTTGTTGGTTTTTTGAATTTATAACTTGGTGATATTTGATATTTCTGACTTTTTCTGTAATTTTAATGTGTCTTTTAATCATTGTCGAGATTTAGGCGAGAAATACCTGAAAAAAAAATTCAGATTCCCGATAAAAACTTCGACCGATAAAGACCCGAGAACGAGATTTGTAACACTGCATAAAACATTATTGCCAACCTCCACCCTTTATTTTTGAGATTGTCACAAGTGAGGATTTTATTCACGGAAGCCAACTAGAGAAAGAAGGTCACCTTCAATAGAACTGTGTTTCACACAGACCAATTATGAAAAGGCAACGCCTATATATATATATATATAAAAAGATCTCATTGAAAACTTACCCTTGTTCTCCCTAGACCACACACGAGTATCCCTATAGGAGGGGATGGGAGAAATTGTTTACAAGTGTTTTAGGAAAAGCAAGAAGCCATCGAATTCCCAATCCTTAAGTCTCGTCTCAATCAAGGGAGCCACACCGGTATATCTGCCTCTCACTCCAAGCAGGAGACAACTGAAGCATTCCGATCACCGACAATGGCAAATAAGCTCTTGAACTTCTCTCTGAGAGGAGACTTCCCGCACCACAGGTTGTCCCAGAACCTCACATCTAACCACCAATTACCCACCTGAAATCTAAGTATGTTTCAAAAAGTCTCCCTGCAGATTCATGATATCCCTCCATAGTCCTACGCCATATAATCTCCTGCCTGTTGGTTCCCACTCTGATTTTTCTCCAAATCTGGCTGCTATGACTTTCCTCCACAAAGTCTCCCTCTCCACCCCAAAACGCCAGTCACTTGCCGACTAATGCTTTGTTGACCTCCCTTGGGGGCCTCACACTAAGCCCCTCGCTCTCAATCAGACAACAAACTGATGGCCAATCATTTAGGTGATATCTTCTGGATTTGGATTCAGCTTTGCCATTCCATAAAAACCCACGCTGAATTCTCTCAAGCTTTTCTGCGATGGATGCTGAAATGGTGAGCCATAGGAAATAAATTGGGAGATGCTCAGGGTACTTTTGATGAGAGTTAGTCTGCCCCCCTTTCGAGAGGTACATGGACCTCCACCCTGCCAACCTTTTGGAAATGCGATCCAGATCTGGGACCCAAAGCAATTTTGCTTTATGTTTGGAGCCTAGAGGTGGGCCCATGTATGAAGTAGGCAAGGATCCTGTTTTGCATCCCAAACAGGTTGCTAAATTAGCTAGGTTCAGGACCTCCCTTACTCCCACCACCATGTTGTTGGGAGAGCTTTGGCCTTGAGCATTGAACCTTTCTACACATCCGCATGACGTCCACCCATTGAAGCATGGAGACAAATGCTCATGAGTTACATTTATGTGACTAGTTTTTATCGATTAAAAGTCAAGGTTTACGATCATATTAATAATATTTGATATAGTAATACCTACCCAGTAAAGAGGTTTCAAAGTTAAGCTATGTGTTTCAAGGACCATAATTATTAACTATTCAAGGATCATGATATTATTAAAAGTCAAGGTTTGCTGCTAATTTCATGTAGAATGATTTGAGTAACTGAAGATCTGAGCTCAGAGCAACACTATCTGCTTTGCTCTGATACTTCATAACATGTAAAAAGCAGGGAAGTTATTTGACAATAGATTTGGTAAGAAACTCTTAATGAACCATCATTGTTTTGATGTTTCAGAAAGAGGGTGAATAGCCTTTTTATCAACAGTATTTGAATCCTGTTGCAACAGGGTTCTTACATGTGGGGATGTGGAGGCTGAGATGGCAGGACCAAACGGGTACTTGTGTTCCGTCATCTCAACTTCACGTGGCAGTTTTAGTCTGCCATGTGGCAAAAAGAGAACCTTTCCTCACTCTCTTACTTTTCAAAAAATTCATGATGCAAAATCTAATGGCTGCCATTCACACGCAAATTACATGGTAGGGACCGTAGGGTATGGTTCTGGCATGGAGGAGGGCACTGTCCATTGGCCACACTGGAGGGTATGTTTGATGGATGATTTGGATTGGCTACATCATCTCTACATGTGGCAGAAATCCCCCTGTTCGAATAGGAACAGAAGCCTGTGGCTTCTAAACACGCTACCATTTGTCATTGAGTTGTCATTAAGAAACTATCAAAAAGACTGAAAACTATACTTTAAATTTTCCTATACATAATATGATAGAGATAACTAGAAAACGAATATACCCCTAGAGAGCTACACTTTGCTTCATTTTTACTGACAATTTCATCTGATTTAATTGTTTAATGTGCTTAGTATATGTGGAGAATTGTCATTATGGTCCTCAAATTAATTGATCTGGTAATGATGTTTTTTTTTGGAAGGTTAAAAAAATTTTTTGGAAGGTATCTGGTAACGATGTTTCATGGACTTACAGGCATTTCTACCTGCCACATGCCCATCAAACTTGGAAACGATCTTCTCACCTATTCTGGAGTCCAATGAACTTCTTACTGAACCAAATATTCAGAGTCATGGAGGTATGACCCATAATCTTGTTGGTTGAACACAATCAGTCTGTTTGAGTTACTAAATTTCTCTTTCTCTCACTATACATGCATTAGAAATCAATTATATACCATGTAAGAACCTTATTTATTATTTTTCGGAAGAAGAAGAAAAGGAAAAACGAAGAGAAGAGAAGGGGATAACGTGAATGACTCTCATGTCCTCGCAAATCTGTATTTATGATTTAATATTGGTAAAGGACATAATTGTCATTATTTAGATTACCTAAATACAAACGACCTATAATAATAGGAATAATAACTATGCCCAGCATCATTAATGTTCAACTCAGTTAACTTCTCCAAGATGCTGGGTGGGTTCCAAGTATGATAGAGAACCAAGCTGAAATGTGAACCACCAACTTCGATAATGTTCAAGTATTTGAGAGTCCAACTCAATTGCTTATTCTTGCTGATAATCAAGACTTTTCATGTAGGATTGACGTTTCCTATTACTAAAGTGTTTCAGCTGTTGCCTACTTACTGGAGGTTGGAACTTGGAAACACCAGAAAGCTCTTTAGAAGATAATGTATCAGATCAAAGTTTACAAACCAGGACCCATGCTCAGACTCTGTCAGTCACTGAGTTGAGTCTTGGGACTTGGATAGGTCGACCGGGATGTTGAATACCTATCTTTCAATATATATTTTAGTTTTATGGTATAAAAATGATCTAAAAGAATACTTCTGAAATATGATTAATAAGGCATGGTTTGAACAGTCAACCTATTCAGCCCAAGTTGTCTTTGACAAAAACCAATCCATGACCTGGTCGAATTGACTCAGCTGTTGAGTCCTGCGTCAACCCACCAGGTTTTTTTAACTATGCTTTAGATGATATATGTGGTCTCTACTCTGCCATCTACCCAAGATAGGAATCAGTTCTTTGTTTTTTTATTCTTTTTATATTGTCTGACTTATACGTCTGTAAGCTTACTTTGATCATTCATCGCCAATAGGTATTAGACAGTGCTACACTATCACTTTTTTTTGGGAGAAGGGGAGGGGGGGGGGGGGGGGGTCAATAATGGTTGTATTAATATATATCATAAATTATGTAGTGGAGGGCATTCTCCCCAACCAAAAAAGAAAAGAAGATTATGCAGTAAAGCACCGGGATTTGATGATGGATTACTCACCAGGCATGGCACAGTTGCAACTAAGTGGTTGCAATTACACTTAGCCTTTCAAAAAAAGACAGCCATTTGATTAGCAACAACTCAATAGTCATGCAAATATTCGGTCCTGATTGACATTTACTTTACATAATATTTAAATTGTTTTAGACGTGCTTCACACCATTTGATTTTAGCTAGACTAGAAGCTTTCATGAACTTTGGAATTGATTTCCCTCTCCATGCATACTTAAATCTAAAGCTATGATTACTAAAGGCCTACTTTTCTTTTCGATTTTTTATTTCTTCGTATGTGGACATGCACTCCAACTACTATCATAAATTTCACTATTATAATTTACCTAATGGTGATAACACTTCTTCCATGTACACACAACAGTATAAGGAAATGGAAAATAATTGCAAATTAAATAGTTTCTGCATTGAAGTTCCATGGTGATCCATTTCCTGTGAAGAAAATGTATTCAATATGCCTACATTTCCATCATTTTGCAGTAGGAAGTGATGATGACGCTGATGTACCACATTTGACAGTTGATGACAGTGATGATGGCAGCAGTAGCTCATGCGATTATCTATCTTGCAATGTATCAGATTTCTACATTTCTGACATTAGTGTTACTGGTTTCCCGCTTAATGGGAATACAGGATTTGATGACACAATAGATACCAATCCTTATCCTTTTCTTGATTATGATTGTGCTGAGCTGAATATGATGTTTGATATGGCTGATAAATACATGATACTACCTTTCCTGGAGGAAACTGTGGAAACAAGCACCACCCATATTGCTAAATCATGTGAAGAAGCCATGATGAACTCTGATGATTCATGCTTATATTTTGCAATCCATCAGATGAAATCCTGCAACCAGGAACCTGATGTTAACCCTCTCTCTGTTGACTCCAATGAAGCAGACTGGTTTGATCCGCACTTGTTTATCAGAAATTTACCACTATCGGATGTGGTACCAAATTTCCCACCTGTATTATTGCCAAAGGAAACGCGGAAAAGGAAGTCTATCACCGTAGTACTTGATTTGGATGGTAAGAAAATAGAGTTCTTTGTGTTTGTTTCCTTATGATCTCATATTATTTTATCTTCATTTTTATCTAATGTTTGCCATATTATAAGTAATATGTCATATAATTTCCCTCGGATATATTTAAGATCAACTGATTACCTATAAAAAAATATATAAGATCAATTATTCTAATATAATTTCAAACTATTGATACCTATTTTCTTGATATCCTTTTGGATGATTTTTTTTTCTCGATATCCTCTCAAGTGAGTGCAAATGAATCAAACAAAGCTTCTGTAATAATTATATCAATATTCATTATATGTTAAGGGAAACATACAAAAGCTTGTTAGCTAGCATATTAAATGGTTTCATGAGTTTTAACTATTAACACTGAATCCTGCAATCCAGTTTTTGGACGGTTTTGAAGCAACCAATGATTTATTACTTTTGTCACACAGTTCAAACACAGTTGATTGCAGGATGCATTGCGTTGAAACCTGTGAGATCATATAATATAGGTAGCATGGGAGCTACTGAGCTAGTGTCCAGTTATATATTGGGAATCTTTGTCAGTAGTTCGCTATTAGTTTATTTCAAATATTTTTATTTTGAGTAATATTATTATAGGAGAATGTTTTTAAGTTTGTCATACTGATTTGCATCTGTGCAGAAACACTTGTCCACTCTACTCTGGAACGCTGTGATGATGCAGATTTCACCTTTCCAGTTTTTTTCAACATGAAAGAACACACCGTATATGTAAGACAGAGGCCCTACCTTCAGACATTCTTGGAGAGAGTTTCAGAGATGTTTGAAATTTTTGTTTTCACAGCCAGTCAAAGCACCTATGCTGAACAACTAGTGAATATACTGGATCCAGATAGAAAGCTTATTTCACAACGTGCCTATCGTGAATCATGCATTTTTTCAGATGGTAGCTACACTAAAGACCTGACGGTTTTAGGAGTCGACCTGGCAAAAGTCTTTATAATTGATAATACTCCACAGGTATTATTTTCCCTGCTCATTTGGTTTACTGGTTCTTCCTTGGCTTGCATATCTTTTTGTAGACGTTTTCTTTTAATCATATGATCACAACAATCATCATCCGTTAGTATTTGAATTCCTTGAAGAAATACATGATATGTGAGGTAGGAACTCGGAAATTGTTGGGCTGTTACATTAGATGTCAGATTAAGGCAGACAACTCTTGTTGTACATATGACAAATCATCATCGTCATCATCCAAACTCCTTTATAAATATGACAATAATAGTGGGTTTTTGTCATTATTCCATCAAGTTATATTTGGTAGGTCTGACTCTGTAGCCTAGTGGATTATAGTGTAGTGTTTCTCCACTATGACGTGTCGAGTTTGACAGTCCTTTCCACTGACCCAATGTTGTAAGAGTAAAATATAGAATATAGTCTTGTTAGTAGCATGATAACAAAACCTTCTCTTTATTAGAATAGCTCCTAATTATTGAAGCCTTGTTCTCTCTATGATTTCAGGTTTTCCGGTTGCAAGTGAATAATGGGATTCCTATTAAGAGTTGGTTTGATGACCCATCAGACCGTGCACTAATTTCATTACTTCCCTTCCTAGAGACCCTGGTTGATGTTGATGATGTCCGCCCTATCATTGCCAAGAGATTCAATAATAAAGAATAGCGGTCTCATTCTCTCCTCATTAGTTAAAATTTAGAGGCCTCATGTCCCTCGTCTCTCTTTTTCAGGACAAAGTCGGATTCCTATCTATATGCTAGTCCCTTACCTCTCTGAGCTTTGAGATCATTAATTGGACAAGAAGTATAGTTAAGTCTTGTTGTTGAGTCAGCTATTGGTACTTGCCCATCCTATTTTCTCTTCTTTACAAAAGTCTGAAGATTTGTATCTTGTGTTTCATCTAAAGGTAGTTGCCCAGAGTGTTTTCATTGTGCAGATGCAGTTATTTTCATAAAGGTGTGTATATATGATTTTACAGTGACATGAAATAAAATTTAAATGGACCCTGGTTTGATTTTCTATTTGTTTTTGAACATGCATCTGATAAAAGTTCCTGTTAGCAATCATAGTTTCCACTTTCCACTAAGAAATGATTGAAACTTGGGCCACTAACTGTTCTCTGATCGGAAGTGATGATAATGTCTGACTTGCCTCCTATGTTTTGGTCGTTTACTCTCACAACTGCTCCATAAAGTTCAGAAATGAAATAAGATTTTTTAACAAGTTTAACAAGTACTGCAAGAAAAGCAAGCCATAATAAGATTGGTAACTTTATAATAACATTATTATTGTCATCATGATCACACTAATACTGACTTTGCTTTTTTGGGAAGGGGGTATTTACATATTTATTTCATTTTGCTGGTAATCGTAGAGCATAAAAATGCATTGCTTGATAGGACTAAAAAAGAATCGTTGACTTCTGACATGATTGAAGAGTGATACTTGAGCATATGCTTACTTTTTCAAGAAAAAAAAATGTAATGAGAAAATAGTCTTGATTATGGTTGTCAATATTTGCTAAGATAGAATCAATTGAAAGTGGAGAAATCTTGGTTTTTAACTTTCTAGACATCGATCTTTATAAAAAGAGGAGCAGGAGGCACTTCTCAGTTCTCACTATGTGGAGCATTTTCTGCCTGTCTTCAGTGGAGCAATGCACATTTGTGTTCAAGAGGAGAGAAAGGAGGCCCAGGGGGAATGAGTGAAGGATGGGCGAATAATTGGGAGGCAAATCAACCATTAGTCAATGGAATCTTATTTCTCAAATGAGTGAATTGAGGAATGGTGGTGTATGAATGAACAAGTAATGAAGAATAGGCAGGTGAGCAGTCTTTGATGGGAAGGAGAGATTGAGAGGGGAAGGAACTTTTTAGTACAATGAATATCCAGTGGCTAGACCCACATCATCGACGGCAGTGAATAAATTAGACTCCCAGATCATCTGCCCCGATTACCACCCTGCTGCTGCTTAGGAGTTAGGACTGACTGTCCCCATATTCCTCTCTGGAGAGCGCATGTGATTGAAACGAATAACATCTCTGTTGCTGACAAAGGTTACACTTTCACTCCAAAACAGCAAAGGTATGACCAAGGGACATAGATGAAGCAGTTTTCGACTTTGGTAAAGCCTGTATGAGGGGTAGTAATTTTCGTCCCACTGTCAACCACCCGACATTTCCCTAAGTTAGGATTGAGGTCCCTTGGGTCAGGTTTAGGTTGGGCTTTTTTAACCTGGAATAAATGGGTGGGTTCTCCAACCTGTTGGGCGGTAAAATGGAATCTTTTTTTGTGAATAGAGGGGCTGGATGTAGCCGAGTGGATCAAGGCAGTGGATTGTGAATACTCCATACACAGGTTCAATCCCCTCTATTCGCCCATCCTCCATACACAAGTTCAATCCTCTCTATTCGCCCATCCTTATTGCCATCTTTTTCTTCTCACAAGGAGGAAGTTACAATTACAATACCAGAAGGATCACCTTATATAACACAAAATTTCTCCTCCAATTCCTTCTAGTTGAGCTTCTTGATCTCTCATTATACCCTGAGAAGTAGAAAGAATAACAATCCCCATTCCACGTGAAATAACCATAGGAATTCATTGATATTTGGAATAGATTTGTAGTCTAGATCGGCTGATACATTTTAAAATAGTTCTATATGGTCATTTCCTATTCCTTTTATGTCATAGAGTTGAAATCCTTAAATACTTGAGTTGGCATCTATCTCTGAAAAGTCAAAAGAATAGTTCCGAGCATCTTTTTCTGTGGTCTTGATTGTTGAGCCAGCGTGCCCACAGGAGTTTATATGGACAAAGACCTGGTCATTCAACATGGATCCAACCCGATCTCTTGCTCTGTATAACAGAAAACACACTATAGTTAGGTTCAGCACTGGAGCTGCTACATGGTTGTGATAACATTCATCTTGCAAACCTCTGCAGCCAGTCATAATACTGTGTGTATATTTATTATCTTATAAACTAGGCTTGTTTAATACATTAATAAATAATTATTTTACAAGAAGATAGAAAAGTAGAGGGGGTGTAAAGGAGTTAGGCAGGTGGGCTAGGGTTGGGGGTTTTCTTACTGGGTTGGGTTCAGGTTGGCATTTCTGAACCGTCACATAATCCATTGGGGGTACAGGTTGGGAGTTCGCTGTTGATGCTTAACCGACCCCAGCATGCCCATTTACACCCCTTCCTGTACCTTACAGCACAAAATCAAAGATATAAGGATCCACCATAAGCTTGGTGCTAGATTAAGAAAAATCGTGTTAGTATGAACAAGATTGCCAGTGCAACACAAAAGATGGTCAGGCTTCTTTGGAAACTAAAAAAGGAGTTTAGATTCGGATGTATGAGAGTTGAGATGGCAGGTGGATCAAGAAATAGCTGTACATGGAGGTAAGCCTTTGCAGGTCATTTCCAAAGGACATCCTAGGGTTGATGGTTTAGTAATGAAGGCTGACTTGTCTCCCTCATTGGGGCATTTTATAGGTAGTAAACAGTCAGGCTTGAATCACCTTTCTTAGAACATTGCAATGGAGGAGGATATAGGCAATGGTTTGTGATGTTTTTTGGAGAAATCGATGGCCAAGCTGTATCTCTTGGAGGTGAAATGAAACTGAGATGGATATCATGAAGATCAGCTCTTAGTTAAGGTTATTGGTTTTTTCTGAGTCCTGTAATGTTAGAAGGAAAACTTGGTGCTGGACTGCATAAGTTGGAGTCAGGTAGGTGTTGCTGTGCTGGACAGACTGCAAGACCTCTCCAGACAGGGAAGGACTGAATATTAGCAGTAAGAGATGAGGCAGCTAGTTTTGAGAATGACTTGATGGTCTCACCACCAGTGAAATCCCAATGGTGTGCGCTGCATCACCTCAATGGCAATGATGTTAACTTTAGCACTGAAATTGACAATCTAATATCTTTTTTCCATTTTGCATGCCTCAATTTGCAGGTCATATGAATGTCAATGATGGGATGGGATGGCCACACCACACAGCGAACTCAATGGGTATGTAGTAGGATTAAATATGCTTTAATTTGTCAAAGTAAGAAGGTGAGTTGTATTACTTGTTCAGAGATAAATGTTTGGTTTTTTTCATTCCTTTATCTCTTGTTTCTTCCTAAAAACAGTTGCAATGGTTATGTAAGAAAATCATGTAATCAGCTGGTACATGCTCTGCAAATAGAATGGAAATGTTTTTGAAACATGTCTTGAAGAACTTATGAAGATAAAGGGAAAATAACAGTGCTAGTTAAGAGAAAAATATGAGAGTGGTCTAGTAATCTGCAGGTATAAACTTACTCTGCCATCACTTGTAGCTCATTAGAGTGTTGTTCCTTTCTGGCTCATTTAAATGCACCACAAATTGGGATTGACACTATTTTTTCAATATACGCTAAAACGCATACACTCAGAACCATTATTTGAGCCAATTTCTAAGCAACATCAGACGCTCTAGTGGTGCTGGCTTTGCAAAAAGCTGCATGTTTTGAACTTATATGATCAACCTAATCTTGCAAGAGCTTCCCTTGGTCACAGTCACAGTCACAGTCACAGTCACAGAGTTCTGAAGAGATTAGACTATGCATTTGGCAAAATTTATGAACTTAATTGTGTCTTACTTGATCCATTGGTTGCACCAATCATTTCATATATATATATATATATATATATATATATATATAATAGGAAGCAGCTGTTTATTTTGTAAGTTACTTACAATTTTATAAGCCGCATATAAAATTTTAGGGTTTTTAGTGTATCTCTCTTTGGGGAGGAGTGACTCGTGTTTGAGTCCTGGTGTGGCCGTTGAGTGCCCACCCTTGAGATCTAACCAATGTTACTAGGTTCGCTTGGTTTGAATTTGGGTTCGTAATTCGTAGTTCGCCACTTTAGAGTGAACCCGGTTCACTAGGGGTAGGATGAGATAATTCGTTTTTTGGTTCGCTTAGGTTCTTTGGTTTGGTTCGCAACTTAAGCATGTAAAACAAATATATATTTTATATTATATTATAAAAATATATATCTCTTAAGCATGTAAAAAATATATTTCAATTACTTGTTTGAAAAATAATAGTAAAAAATACTTTTTATGAACAGTATGTGAACTTAAAGTATAAATTTGCCGAACCTAAAGAATTTAAATGAAAATTTTGACAAACTAAGATTGTTTTAAAACCACTATGTGGTTCCTTCAATTTCACGAACCAGTTTGGGCTCGCTCAGTTCGCAGTTCACTATAGCATGTAGCGAACTTGGTAACCCTGGTTCTAACCTTCTAACTCCTGACATAGATAGATAAATGATATAGCTGATTACCAAAAAAAAAGTAGATAATAAAATTACATGGTGCTTACAATTTTTGAAGACCCAGGACCTTTCCAAGGCTGTAAGTAGCTAATAAAATTATAAGTTTACAAATTGAAAACCCTAGACCTTTCATGTCCAAAGTTAGATTGTACCAAGGCACGGTCTCAGCCTTGGGACCCTGTGACTCCGGGTCCTAAAAGCTTTATTCTTTCTTATATTTAGTGCTATATATCTCAAGTGAATCAAAGATCATACCAAGTTGATAGCCTATAAAACTTAAATAATAAGATACATAAGGAACGGAAGCTCCCAAGGCACGTTACTCTATCGCTCTCTTTAAGAAGACTTTCGTCCCCAGGCCCCCCATTACAAAAGCAAGTTTTGTGGTGTATAATTGTAAGAGAAGTATTGTATCAATGTGTAACTAGTAGGACTTCTCTCTCTTTCTTAGTTACTCTTACTCTCCCCTTGAAGAGGAGGCGTAGCCTTAGTAACCCAAACCTCCCCCAACCTGCTATTTGCTCCCGCTCTCACCTCGAGAGCATAGTTTTAATTTTTGTAGAGTACGGTTTATGATTTATAGAGAGCACAATTAATGGTTTTTGGAGATTGCATGCTTAGAGATTGTAGTTTTTGTGTAAAGTTTCAATTTAATTCCTATTTTAGGTGGAGTGGAGTGTATTTTGTTATTCTTCTATGTAGGTCCAAGATTATTGTAAGGTTTGTTAATTATTGCTGATCTTGTAATAATTTGGATTTTGGATTGATATATCAAATATATCAATAGTTAGTTTACGGTAACCACAAATTTGAATAATGAGTATTTTATCATTCTTGTAGTTTAGAAAGTGAAAATGTTATATTTGTACCTACAAGTAATTTAGGCGCTCTTAGCCGATCCTAAATTAAAATTTGACGCTCACTTTCGCTCTGTGGTTACTTACGGGTGACTGAACTCAACATTGTTCTCTCAAATCTAGATTTTCCAAATGCCACATGGATGCTCCACACTATGTCATGTCACCAAAGCCACGAGATCGAATCACAACCAATCGTGATTGAACTTAGGGAGAGTTCAATTGCAGCCATAGGTCAAAATGTGTCCTTTTTAGCCCCTATTAAGCGTGGTTAAGATTCTTTAAAATTAGGGTTCAACAATCTAACCTTGGTTTTTAGAAGAAAAAAATATTTTTTTAAAAAATTAAGCTTAGGGTTAAGAAATTTAACCCTCTAAAAACTAAGGTTATATTGTTGAACCCTAAGGGTTAATAATCTTAATCATGGTTATTAGGGGTTAAAAAGGATACGTGTTGACCTGTGGGTGTGATTGAACTCTCCCTTAGTTCAATCACGATTGGCTGTGATTCGAGCTCCAAAGCCACAAGTCTATTGCAGGCACGAAGCACTTAATCACTAGGTACATCACACCCTCTAAAGACCTGAAAAAATACCCAGCAGAGTGTAATATGGGAAAATTCTCAATTAAGAATTTGTGTTTACGAATCTATAAATAACCCTACATTATAGAATACACAGATGTGGGCGTTTGGTAACTCTAATAATTAGAAGTTATTTACTTATTTTATGAACTTAAGAATTTATTTCAAAAAAATGCAATTTGATAAATATCTATTCCAACTTCTAATTTAGCACAAGTTTCGACTCTAAAATAAGGGAAATGGGACCTCCCCTCTTGCGTGAGTGGTAGGGGTGTGGCCTTCCAAGGGGAAGGTCGAGGATCCAATCCCCCCGGGTACAAGCAGCAAGAGCTCCACTGCCCATGCTAACTTCTAACCAGCTGACTCTATTAATGTAGGTAAATGATATCTACTACTCAAAAACAAAAAAGGAAATGGGAGACGAACCACGCGGTCAGCTTGGAAAGCTGACCGTGTGATCTCATTGATCAATGCGCTCACACCCACTAACTGTGGTTAAGATTCACTCGCCCCTAGGATACATCCACCTAACCTTGGTATTTAAAAAAATATTAATCATAATCTAATAAAGCTTAAACATAGTTTAAAAAGGGTTAAAAGGGACACGGGTACACTGCAGTCAGCTAAGAAGAGGACCCTTCTCATCTCAGGACTCTTGAAATAATAAGTACTCTCACGTTACCTAGATATTTATCTGCTCACATGTGCATTTGATTCACTTAAATGAGACTTTTATATCTTTAATAATTGTATTAAATGACTTTTATGCTCCTAATACTTTTGCAAATGTCTATTTTACCCCTCCCATGACAAATGTCCTTCAAATTAGTATTTATTTGTATATTTTTACCAAACAAATAGAAGTTTTTTAAACAAAGCAAAACTGATTGTACCAAACA
This sequence comes from Tetracentron sinense, assembly GCA_015143295.1. Taxonomy (NCBI): domain Eukaryota; kingdom Viridiplantae; phylum Streptophyta; class Magnoliopsida; order Trochodendrales; family Trochodendraceae; genus Tetracentron; species Tetracentron sinense. The sequence goes on along the minus strand of CM026551.1, from coordinate 48,388,750 downwards.
ACCAAGTATAAAACGAGTGGGAGTCCGACTATAGGTACTCCCGAATACTAACAGTCTATGGCTAACCACTAAAGATTAAGATTAGGTTTTGGCTCGGCTAATTTTGTCTTTTATAATGCCACATCACTAACCTTGACCCTTTGATTTAAAGGGTTAGGATTTGAGAGTATATTTGGGAGTACCCGTAGACTTAAACTTACAAAACTATACCTAAGATAAAGTGATAAACAGCTCCTATTTTGTAGACCTTATCTTGGGATGAACCTTGGTGTGGTTCGACCTTCCCATAGGAGAGGTTGAAAGTCGTAACCTTGACTTTTGATAACTGATAGCCTGATCCTTCATTACTTTACTTATTCCAAATGGAGCAAACTCTATTATCCCTAGAGGTTTAAGAAGTAATGGTGGGATCTGTTGAGCGTATGGCTCAAACTTCAGAGTCGGTTGGTCAACTGAGTCCACTCTCTTTTCTATTGTTCAGAGTCGAATATGATTAGCAACCGTCAGAAATCAGACTGAATTTGTGAACTTTTTTTGGGCGAGAAATCTAGTGAGTGTTTTAAGTCTGTCGAACCAACCAAATTTGCATCTCGATCGACCAAGTTGTGTGGGATTTGCGTTCTAAGTGCAGATTTGGCATGTTACGTGAATTGGAGATCTGAGTGTGGATTTGACATGTTACGTGAATTGGAGACTTTTTTTTTGTCTAAGATTCTTGTATAAACTTATAAATAGGTGCTTATAGGTCTAGGGTTTCATATATTCAAGAGTGGAGATAATAGAAACAGATTAAGCATATTTTATGGAATGATATATAGGGATTGTTCTTTGGATTCATTGCGAAAGTGACTTGACTTTGGTGTATGGGCTTGGGTTGGGATCTAATCCGAGAGGAGAGTGATATTTTACTAATTTCTCAAGGTTTCTCTGAATAAAGAAAAAGTAATCGGATCTTGACCCATGGACGTGAGTAGATTATTGTCAAACCACGTATATTTCTTGTTTTCTCTTTTACGTGTGCTTGTTTATCTTTTACGTTGGGTCTATTCTATTGGTTATTATTCCCAACAGGATCTTCTATTCCCAGCCCCAATAGATCAAGTTTGCAGAATCTAAACTGGTTGGAACTGAGTCTCCATGTTCTTTAAGATTAATATAGCATTGCAATATCTAATCTGAAAGCAGGTGCTGCTGCATTACTTCGAAATGAAGATGAAGATGGTAGATTTGTAGTTGTAAGCAGTATCGGCTGAGGAAGCTGAAGCATGTGCCATAAAGCTTCGCCTGACTCTGGCAAGCGATTTTGAAGGTTGAAAAGCTACTACAAACATCATTAATCTGCTGAAAGAAGATGAATCTGAGAACCCATTAAGAATTAGGATTCCAATCAGAGATGTGCACATTGTAAAGAAGAGCCTAAAAATCCTTCTGCTGCCAAGTGCCAACACCCCTATACAGTAGAATGCTGCTGCTCATTCCCTGGGAAAACAGTCTATCTTGTAGTTGTATTTGTGACTGGTTGGATTCACCTCCATTTATCGTACTTGCTACCGGATTGGATGCTCATGATGCTGTATCTGTTGCTCTTTTGATTTAATCAGACCTTCGCTTAGTAAGAAAAATAAAACATATAAACTGTATTCATAAGTTTGAGTGAGAATCAAACACCACTACATTTTCTAAACAAACAAGGAAATGGTGATAAGCTTACTTGCCTCCTTAGGTTAGGCAATGCAAAATACAGTGGATCAATTCAGGCATTGGCGTGCAGCTGCAACTTTTACTGATTTGGAGGATGTTGCTGATGGGGATAGGAATATACAGCCGGTGATCCAGATGCATCCGTAGGCTCAACAGCTCCTTGGCCCTACACAGTGAAAGAAACACTTTTTGAGTTTAGGAGAAAAGAAATTATCACCAGTAGATATTTTACATTTTGCTTGGAAGGTGATAGACCCAAAAGGACTACCCACACATGGAGAGAGAACCCTGAGAAACTCCACTAGATTGAATTGTATCAAATCCAAATTCAATTACTGCAAAAGAAAGCGGTGTTTCTGTCATTTCACTACTTTGAGGAGGATATCCCTCAGCCAACTTACTAAAGGTGGTAAGTTAACAGCATTTCATTTTTAATTTTTTTCAACAGCCATGGACACAATTTTTATCGGATATTTTTAGGGAATTTTCAAATCCCAGCAGTTAAACCAAGATGTTTCTTGCACTCTCCCGAGATCCAACTAGTGTTTAAAATGGTAAAAGCATGTGGAGAGTTTTAGAACCTCAACATATGTGAGGTGTAAACAAGTTGCCTCACATAGTAACAAAGTTCTGGTTTTTTTTCAAGTAGTGTTGAATAATTGCAACCTTTCCGTTAAGCAATTAAACCATGAATTATTTGCGGATTTTTGAAAAAACAATCACGACTTTTGAAAAAGTCGCGAATTTGACGAATTAAACGTGAATTATTCACGCTTTATTGAAAAAGCCACGAATCAATATCAAATATATGCTTTTTTTTTACTTTTCATAATCAGTAATCTGATTTTTATCCTTTTTCTTTCCCAGCATTTTCCCAAAATATTCAAATTTTACCTCTTTTTTTTCAAATTTTACCCTAGTCAAATAATTTCCGACTCCGACTTGGTAACTATGGTTGTGAGGGTTGAGCTTCACATTCCCTCGTTTTTGTTAAAATCAGAAGTTAATTGGAAATAATAAAAATTGCAGAAAGATTTTAGAAAACTAATGAAATATTACTACTTTATATGTATATGTGTGCATGTGTATGAGTTCAGTTAAATTGTGTTATATCAAATATTTCATCATTACCTCCGTCCACATCATTTTTGGCCTTTCCCTAGTCCTTTTAGAGCCTTCAACTTGCAACAATTCACTCCTAACTTGAGCCATTATTGGTCTTTCTTCAAAACTCGAACATGTCCAAGCCATCATGTTGTTGGTTCTTTTTAATTCCAACAAACAGAAAAATTACATTTTAGACCATGGATCCAAATCCCTTCAACGTCCACTAGGGAACTCTTAAAAGGGAATAAAGACTCAAAAAGAATTTTAAAGAAAAGCTTAAATACATTAAACATAGTAAATGAAGTGTTAATTTAATTAAATAAGCAAATATATATATATGAAAACAAATTTGATTTAAACTCACAATTATGTCGTTAGAAGCTTATTTTTGGCTAATTTAGGAGGCATATGCCATAGAAAAAGACAACCCTCAAGACTTAAGGAGTGTGCCTAGTAAGTAGAAGGATATGAGCCTCTAAGATAAGCTTCCCCTTTCAAAATACTCTATTCGACTACCTGTTGACTAGACTCCCGTTCATTTTGCTACCATATTACCAAGGAGCTTGCAGTTCCCAGAATTACTGACATCAAGATGCCAACTCAAATAAACTAACTATTCAAGACCTCATAAAACTACAAAATTTCGACTCACATGGACCTATCCTTACCGTAGCCCCATTCCCTTATTCCACAGAGCAGTATATCTTCTTCACAGGATACATGGAAGGATGTTAAGTGCATGCAAGTCATTAATCTATACTAATGACGAGGGTTGAAATTTGACACATATCTCAAACTGTAATAGTAACTCTTACAAGAGAGATATAGTAATACTTATCGTGTCAGAGCATAGTTCAAAAACTCAAAGTAGAGAGTAGAGACCGAATAAGTCAGGTGACTGGCCAAAGTTAAGCTTCGTATACTTAGCACTTAGCAGGTCAATCCAACAAACTGCTGTGATCTTTCAAAAAATTGTTGTTTTAAGGAGAAGATGAGTGAAATCATAAAGCGATAAACCCAACGCAGGAGGAGGGGAGAGGAAAAAAAATAAAGGAGTTTGAAATCAGATTGCACTAGTAGGGAAGGTGAAAGGTCTCAGTATTGGCTTGGTTGACTTTGTCGGACTGGGCCAAGATGAAGCCGAGAAGCAAATTTGGGAAATTTTTTATCAGGGCTAGTTCATAAAACCAGGAATCAACCCTGTTACTGTCAATAGCCAGCTCAAAACTGAAACACTTCAGTGCTTGATCTACCATTTCAATATAGAACCAAATGACCCAATTATATGATTTGTTAAGACTTGCAAAACGGTTTAAATACATTTCGTTGTTAGAAAATAGCATATAATTTTTCATTCCACTCCCTTGCATGATTTAGTAGGAATTCATTTTTCCTACTTCATAAAGTTCTTATAACTTCTATGGTTGTATGAGAAATGCATAACTAACAAAACAACCTTACTCAAACAAGTCAAGAGTGTTCAAACACAATTATTGATTGATATGTTCTTTTTTTATCAGTAAAAGATGCAATATATATAAAAGGAGGAGGAAGCTACATCCCCAGGTTCACGAATAGTAAACCAGGGGAGGAAAGAAAAGTAAACACAAACCAGAGAAAGATAAAAACATATAATATGATCGAGCAATCAAAGGTCAAAAGTATTCCTCCACGGGTCCCCCTCAGCTCCACCAACTAAACCTCAAGCAGCGACTAGGTGGCTCACCCTAGTCTGAAGGCGGATGATCAACAAAGAGGAGTCCTCAAATACTCGACTATTCCTCTCCTTCCATAGGGACCACACCACTACCCCTGGGAGAAGAGGTCACACTCTCCCTGCTGGCGACGGGAACACCACTGACAACCAACAAAATAAAAAGCTCCGAAATGAGCCAGAAAATATCCAAGGAATGTCTAGATGCACAATGAAATAAGACCAAACCTCCCTCGCCACCGGACAATGAAGCAATAAGTGATCCACGGATTCCTCTGTCAGAAGGCACATGTAACATCTGTTCACTAAATACCAACCTCCGTGCATGAGATGATTGCTTGTCAAAATTTTATCCAAAACCGCAAACTACAAGAAAAAAGATACCTTGGATGGAATCCCTAGGAACCACACAGCCTGATGAGGAAATGATAGCAAGGATTTGGGTGCAGGGTACACAGAAAGGATCCCACTGAGAACCTCCCCTTGGGTAAGGACATTAAGGTGGGAAACCACGGAAAGGAATAAGAATTAAAAGGGGGGTTTTCCCTGATTGCCCCTGTAGTTTGCCTTTGTTCTCAAAATACCCACCTTTTAAAAACCCTTCTCATAATGCCCTTATGACTATTTTCTCATAATTCCTTATTTATGAAAAGTCGGAAGCATCCCTCTACTATAACCAACACTTTAAAGAATTGTTTTGAAAGAAGAAGAAGGGGAAAAGAGTGATTTACGTATGTGCGAATGAGATTGGAGAAGCTTCCCACTCCCCTCATCTTTACATCTCACAATGCTCCTCACTCCTTTCTCTTTTAATGGATGTTTTAGAATAATTTTTCTTAAAAAAAGTGAAAATCCGCAAAAAATTTGTATTTTAATGAACTTTTTGGGCACAGGGTCAATATCGGTCGATACTTTTAGCATAATTTTTCTTTTAAAAGATGAAAATCCGCAAAAAATTCTGTGTTTTAATGAAGTTTTTGGGCACAGGGTCGATATCGGTCGATACCGATCAATACTAGTTATTACACATTGATACTCATATTGACCCATATCAATACTCATATTAACATGTATCAACCATATCGATACTCATATTAACCTGTATTGATAATATTGATACATATCGATACAAATGGTCTTCAACCTTTGAACACAACCAGTATCAATACGAAGTATCGACCCAACTTGTTGAGTATCGACCGCCCAGTGTAAATCATTACAAAAATACAAAGAAAACACATGTAAAACCATTTAACATGAGATTTAAGGTTTAAAATCATAAATGCAATGATTATAATCTTTTTTCTTTAGATTAAACTAATTTATTTTAAAAATAAATAAATTTTTAATTTTAAAAAAAAAAAAACCCAAAAATGGGTGTTTTTCATTCGTTAAATGGCATTCTCACACAGTCATGGTTAGTAGTTTAACGGAACGAAGCTCTCTTGTGGAAATCTCAATCGGAAATGATAGGTAATGAAATTTTTGGGGACTCTTCTTGATCAAGGAAGGAGCTCCATTGTTGATAAGGAACGAATGATGCTCTCCATGGTTGATGAAGAATGGAGGGGACACAAATGGCTTTCCTTCAAATGGTTTGGATAAAATAGAAAAAGTTTGCATGTGCAAACTCCTTCACATGTGTGTGGGGGCAATCAAACAAAGGTTGAAAAGAGGGTTTTAAAATAGGTTTTTAGAAGAAATTCTGTATGGACCACCTAGCGCCTAGATGCCTAGGCGGCGTCCAGTGACTTTCGCCCGCCTAGAGGGGCGCCTAGGCAGTTGAGGCCCAAAAAGGCCTAGGCGATGCCTTGACTACACTGGAACCAATGACACCACATTAATCTGCCAAAGGCAAAATTTTGGCCCTAGACAATTGGTTCCAATTCCGAGTTACTACACTGAGTCCATTGTGTTTTGCCTGTGAGGCACCCAAAATCTTTCAAAACAAGAACCAAATCATCACATTTTACAACTGTATTTGGAGAGACAAAACACACCTGTTGGTAGAAGTTATTCCATGTCTGAATTTGTGATGGACTAATCTGCTGATGGACTTGTTGTTGTTGTTGTTGTTGTTGCTGCTGCTGCTGCTGCTGCTGCTGCTGCTGCTGTTGCTGCTGTTGGTGGTGTTGCTGCTGCTGCTGTTGGTGGTGTTGCTGCTGCTGCTGGAGCTGGAGTTGTTGCTGTTGCTGCTGCTGATGGTGTTGTTGATGCTGTTGCTGCTGCTGATGGTGCTGTAGTTGTTGCTGCTGCTGATGGTGTTGTTGCTGAAGTTGGTGTTGCTGCATCTGTTGCTGATAATAATAGTGCCACATGTAAGGGGTGTATGCTTGGCTACTCAGCGTATGTCCAGACTGCTCATTACTTTGCATAGGATATGGATAAATCTGTGCTTGAGGGTAGGAAACAGGTTGGACAGCCAGTTGAGCCTGAGATACAGATGCAAAGCTCTGCTGCTGCATATTTGAACCTGGCCAGATGTGAGTACCTGTTAGGTTTACCTGAGCAGCAGCCACCTGAGAGTGGCTTTGTGCTTGACTGCCTTGTTGAACCTGTGGGTTTTGCCAAGACAGGGGCTGACTAGGATAAACTTGATTTGTAAGCATTGGAGAGTGCATTTCAGCTGGTTGGTATTGTGGCTGTGGAGAAACCTGCCACTGTTGAGGATGTTGGGCTTGTGGGTACTGATGAACCCCATAACTAGCATCTCCAGAAGCATGTCCACTATAACTCATCTGATGCCAGTTTCCTGCATTGACCACATTACTGTCATTTGCACTATTTGTAGGCGCCAGTGGGTGTGAATATGCCTGTGCCTGTAGAGAACTTGGATCACTTTCCGAACATAACGAGCCATTACCCGTTTCAACTTGAACTTGGGCAGAATTGACAGACTGCTTGCTAATCAGACTTGATATGGAAGAGATTCCATTCGTACCACAACCAATCTCTGGTATGCTTCTATTTGACCTAGAGGATGCTAGAGAAGCTTCATAATTATGAGATGTGGTGGGGAATGAATTCTGGGGCTCATCGTCCCGAGGATTTAAGGAAAGGCTCTCCAGTGAAGGTGGCGTCGAATAATCTTCAGACTCATGGTCTGGCTCTTTCTGGATGTTATTTTCTCCAGAGAATTGTCGCAAGGCATTTACAGCTGCAAGATCATTAGCAACTTGAAGCACTAAATCATGGGCATCCACATTTGGTTCGGATGCATCTTGTCCAGACTGTTCTTCTGGAAGTTTGGGAATTAACTGCTGCAATTTCTCCTGTGTGCCATCACTAGCTTCTTTCGATTGGGGCTGGTCAGTGACAGCATGGTCAGACTGGATATCAGGATTTTCTGGCAGTGATGGTTTCTGTTCTTGCATCAAATGCTGGATTAGACCATGAGAGCTGCCATCTCCAGAAGAGTTTTGAGGCCGAGTGGCAAACATATCCTGTCTTCCTTCCATGGCCCTTTTCAAGGTGTGATTCCCTGTAGCTGGCTGCTTATATGAAGAGGAACACCTAATTAAATGTGGAAACAGTTTTATGTGACGATTCCATGCCTTCCTTACGTCGTGGATGGTCCCACAAAGGTCCACAAACTGCTGTCAATAAAGATTTATAAGCAGCAGATAAAGGTAAACACAGATGAAAATAATTTATAACATGAATACATGGAAAGATGTGTCAAAAAGGAAATGCAGGTTGTCTATGACCCTATACAATCGATCCCCCTCCCCATGTAAATAATAAAGGAGCAGAGTAATGCACAATATTTACACATGTAATCTACCACCAAACATATGGTGACATTGTAACTAAAGTTGACTTTCCATGGATCAGTGTTTTAAAAAGACGTGTGAGGCTTACGCCACGAAGCTCGCTTTGGGGCAGGGCTTAAGGAAAACGCCTCAAGGCTTAACCTTTTGGCTTAAATCCCCTGAGGCCTACACCTCAAAGTGTGTGAGACTCACACGAGGAGAATGCCCCATGGCTTGTAGCTCGCTTTATGCCTGAGGCATACGCTTCATGCATTAACCAAAAAATGGGTTTAAGCCACAAAACTTAAGATTTTAGAATTTTTCCTTCTCTTTTTTCCCTCTTTGAGTCTTTTTTGCAACTGTTTGTTGGAATCCAAATCCGGTACATAAATTGATTATTGAACATCATGTATTTTTCAATGTATATGAACATAAATATAAATTTAGATTCAATTTTTGCTTGCCTCTCTTAGACTTGCATTTCTTTTTATATGATAGTTGAATAGTTTATTTAGCACCTCTTTGATATATATATATATATATATTTATATTTAGTTACAAGATGAGGGAGCTTGAGGCTTAAGCCTCATTCCTCTGGAGGTCCAAACACCTCACCTCACACCTTCGCCTTCTAAAACACTACCATGGATAAGCATGTGCCAAAGTGTTTGTAGCATAGTTACCAGAGCAAGAAGCAAAGCGAAAGCGAGAAGCAAAGCGAAAGCGAGACTTAAAAAAAACTTAGGAAAGGGGAAGCAAGAAATGAAATATAGGCTCCTCATTCCCATTATGTTATTATGGGTAGCTACATATTTGATTTTATCTTACATGAGATTTTTGTAGAAAAGTAAATGTCTTAGGTTCCAAACCGATGATACTTGCTTAGAGTCTACATTTACCCCCACTTCACACATACATAAGCAGTCTAGGAAACATGCTTCCTGAGAAGCAAACTTCCCATTCCCACCTTGTACATAGCTTCCCTGCAACTTGGTTTGTAGGGTGTCCCTAACATCTCATTCATCATTAATAAGTATGTTTGTTTAATCGGATGGCAATCCAGCATGAACGATGACATGCATATTGAATAATTATGCCATGCAAATATTTTATATACAATCTCATGAACATTACAGCCAACACAAATCACTTATACAAATAAATAAATAAATAAATAAGGATTATTCCCTTTACGAAAAAGAAAATTAAGAATTGCATTTGGATGACTAAAATGAAGATGTTCTTCTAGAATCTAGAGTGCTATGTGACAGACGCATTCTAGACAAACTCGCAAGAGAATTTTATAGATAGTTATTGAGTAATATATTGGACCGCCAAGAAACATGTTCAAAGAACTAGTGTAGCTTAGATGAGGATGTTGAGATAGATGAGTGGAAAGACTAGAATAGATAAGAACATAAATTAGCACATTCAAGAGAACATAAACAGTATCTGGACATGTTTTCGCCAACTGGGTCGAAAACTGTTTCTACCAACTACTGCAACTGCGAAAAGGCCTAATGGCGGCCAAGTGCAGCAGAAATCTGAAGAAGGGACGAAGGATCACCATATGTTTGTTTGGAGTTCGAGTGCTTCTCCTGTTTCAGATGTGTTTGGGGGGAATGAATATGGAGTTGCAGATCAATCTGTTAAAGAAATGAGGATGACTGTTTCCCCCGCAAAAGGTATGTTCTTGTGTTTTCGAATCTATTTATGTTTTTTTTCCTTCAAATTAGCTTAAATTCATTATCTTTTTTTCTTCTCTCTCTCTCTCTCACACACACACACAAATATAAGGGACATAGTTTCCCATTTAAGTTGTTTTCCCTCAACCCAATAGTCGTAAACATATTAGAAGTGCTAAGTCATAAACTTGTTGGGAGTTAAAACCACAAAGTGGGTTCAAAACCTGTCCTTATATGCTAACTCACTAACCATCACACTTGCCTATCTAAAACAAAAAATAAACAAAACGAAAAGAGAAATTTGACCTCTAAATATAAGCTTGATATTTCCTCACGATCTGTACGGCTTAAGCCTTGAGATACATCTGGTCTTGGAGATATTGCATTAGCTACAATAGAGTCTACTACAATCATCTGTTGCGGTCCTCCATGCATCATCTCAAAGTTCATTAATCCCTGCAGAAGTAACTAACAATCAACAATTTTTCAAAGGACTTATAAAATGTGTAATAAAACCGACATTTCAAGTATGATGTTTATTATATATTAGATATGGAATTATGATTCAAATATTAAACTCAAATATACCGAGATCCAAATTGCTGAAAGAAAATCTGACCAACTCTGGATAACTATGGCTAGATTGTCCCCAACCTCATGCATGATCTGACAGCATGCTCCACATATATGCTTTACCACTTGATTATTTTAAAGAACTCATTGTAGCTTAATTGTCAATTAAACACAAGAAAAGCATTTTGGCAAGAATATATTGTGATTTTTTTATTATTGCTAATGTACTATCAATTTCAGTGGCAATGATCTTTTTAAATGGAACAAGAGTGAAGGCGAATCCTACTCTAGCAATAGGAGGGTCTTCAAGGAATTCATTTTTTGCCACGGTTTCACTTAGAGCCCTCTGAGGGGTTCCCGATTCACATGATCCAACTTTTAGGGTAACACTCGCCGAGATTGGAAGAAATTAATTGGAAGCAGAAGTCCAAAGTCAAGTGGCTGTCACTGGCTGAAGGAGGGTGATTGCAATAACTGCTTCTTTCACAAGGTCACTAATTCTCGTAGAAGGGTCAACTTAATCTCTAAAGTAAAATTGGTGATGAATAGAAGGAGACTGAGGAGGATAGTAGAGAGGTGATCTCCTTTTATGAAAAGCTCTATGTAGAAGTGCAGCCATTCCTTTTATGAAAAGATCTATAAAGAAGATTAGACCTACATATCGAAGCTGGATGGACACCACTTTAACATGATGATGGATGAGCAGAGAGAGAGAGTTTAAAGAGGCAATTCAATGAAGAGGAAATTCTAGGTGTGATCAAATATATAGAAGGAAATAAGGCACTAGGTCCAGATGATTTCTCCATTGAGTTTTTCAAAAGCTGTTGGAATATTATTGGCCATGATTTCATCAGAGTGGCCAATGAGTTCCATAAGGATGGAAGTTTGGAATGTGTTTTGAATGGTACTTCATTGTCTTTGTTCCTAAAGTAGAAAGGGACATTGAATTAAAAAAAAAAATCGGCCCATAAGATTAGGAAGGAGCGTGTACATAATTCCAGTGAAGGTTCTGGCATCTAGACTTAAGCTAGTTTTGGGCTCCATTATCTCATCATCCCAGGGAGCCTTTGTTGGTAGTAGACATGTCTTAGATGACATTTATGTTATCAACGAGTGCGTAGATGACAAGATTCGGGGGAGATCTCCAGGTAACCTATGAAAAATCAATATGGAGAAAGCCTATGATCAAGTTAAATTGGATTTCCTTGAATAGGTTATGGGTAGGATGGGTTTGGGCATCAAGTGGCGAATGTGAGTGAGAATGTGAATCGTCCACATCATCTCTATTCTCATCAATGGATGCCCAGTTGGTTACTTTCGTAGTTCTTGTGGTCTTTGCCAAGGCGATCTGCTCTCCCTCTCTTTGTTTATCATGGTCATAGAATTTCTGAATAGGATGATTAGTAGGTCAATTGAGTATGTCCTTAAGGGATTCACGGTTGGGAGGAAGGACCTCTTTCTATCACCCACCTTCAGTCTACGAATGACACAATGATTCTCTACGAGGCCTCTAGTTGACAATTGGTTCACCTTCGTTGTCTAATAGGTGCTTCGAAGGATTGTCGGGTGTAAAGAATAATTTTTATAAGAGACCTTTTTGGAGTATGAGAGCTCCCAAATACGCCGCAGTTTACAGATGACATGATGATTCTCTATGAGGCCTCTAGTTGACAACTTGTTCACCTTCATTGTCTATTTAGGTGCTTCGAAGTGGTGTCGGGTCTAAAGACTAATTTTTATAAGAGGACTTTTTGGTGTATGAGAGGACCCAAATATGCCGCATTTAGATGCCTGCTTGGGTTACACAACAGTCCTTGCCTACATCCTACTTGGGCCTGCCTCTAGGCTCTAGCTATAATACGGAGTCGGCAAGGCCAAGGACCCTAGTGATGGATCAAGTTTCTAAGCGACTGTCATGATAGAAATCCTTCTATCTTTCAAAAGGGGGTAAACTAACTCTTCTTAAAAATACTCTCAACAGTCTTCCCATTTACTTCATATCGCTCATCACCATTCTAGTGTCCATAGTGTACAAGCTTGAGTGTATTCAACGTGAATTTCTATGGAACGATATAACTAAATCCCAAAAATGGCATCTGGTCAATTGGCATCAAGTCTGCCGCCCAATTGAGAGGGGAGCTAAACGTGAACCCTTAATAATGGTCGATAAGACTCTACTCGACAAATAGTTGTGGCGCTTTACGAAGGAGAGTCATAGCATCCAGGCTTGGGGAGAAATCCATATGGAAATCCAAAAATAGTCAGGGCACTTTATGGTTTAGGTTTGTGAGGGCTATCATGAACAAGCAGGCAGAATTTTCAAAACATACTAGATTCAAAGTGGGGAATGGGTTAGATGTGCACTTTTGGGAGGGCCTATGGTGTGGGAAGTCTATCCTCAAGGACTTTAGGAATTTTTTTTCCATAACCTTAAACAAAAAATCCTATGTTACATCCTGCCTAGAGTGGTTGGTCAAAGCACTGTGTGGCTTCCTAGATTGAGATGCAACCTTAAGGCTAGGAGATCAATGGCCTTTCTTCAATATCTTAACCGTCTGCAGACTGTTAGCCTCATCTCTTCTTGTAAGGATGTTCATTTGTAGTCCAGGGATAAGAATGGTCGGTTTTCAATGAGATCTTTTGTACAGGAATTGTGTGCGAGTCCTAGTCTACCCTTTCCATATCGGTCTGTATGGAACTTGGGTTTTTCGTCAAATGCCTTTTCTTTCTATAGTCGGCATCTTTGTATAAAATCCTTATTTGCAATCATCTGCAAAATAGAAGGTGGAGGTTGACGAATCGTTGTTATTTGTACCTCGAGAACAATGTATCTGTGGATCGCCTGCTTCTACGTTGTCCCTTTATTTCTGGTATTTAGAGTTCTTTCCTCTCAAGCCCGGGGATCACTTAGACCTTCTCTTATTCCTTCCAAGACTTTTATCCTATTGGTTTTTTATAAAGTTAGACGCTCCATTATCGGTTGTATGGTTCCTACTTCCTGAGGTGGTAGGATTGTCAATTTGAAGGAAGAGAAACCAGTGCGTGTTTGATGACAAGATCTCTAATGGTCAATCTCAAGTGATAGAAACCTCTTATTTGCTGATCAAAAAAAAAGGATACAATACCTCCAAAAGTAGTTTGCAGTGAGGAACATGTTGAATACCCTTGATTAAGACTTCTCTAGCATCATCTATGCTCCCAGTGATCTGTATACAAAGAACATGTAAAAGAGAATTAATAACTACATCACATCCATGCATGCAAATATCAAAGAGAAAATCTAACTGCAATTACAGAGAAGAAAATACTACTCCAAGAAGTTCCTAAAGAAGAAAATTGTTTAACGATGAAGTTCTTGCCTTCAATATTCCCTCATTACAATGGGTTCAGGCAACTCCTCCCAACGCACAACTGATTCATTTTTTGCGTGCACTACAACTAGCAGCCCGTAGAAAAAGGCTAGCACGCAACAACTAGTACTTTGAAGCCAGCAAATTCCAGCATCAAAGCCCTAAAGAACCTCACACTTAAAAATATATATTTGCATTGCATTTGGGCACACCAATTCAAATATAGAACTAAGTCCATATAACATGTTTTATTAACCCAACAGTACTCTGCAGATTAATATGAGCATGAATAACAAAACCAAAGGAATAGAGATTAACCAACACAATCTCACCTATGAATGTCCACTAATTATTATAATCAACAAAAGCATTAAAAATTATGTGAGGCAATACTGTTTCTCCTAAGTCGCATGTCATGGAATCTATAGTGTGAAATCTCACGTTCATTGCCTACTACCCCAATTTAAAACCAAAATGTCCATTGCATGCCAAAGCTAGGGATTAATCAGAAACAAAAAAAAATATTGTATCTGACTTGGTAGTTCAATCATTCTTGATTTGGCAAACATTTTATTTCTTCTACCCGTTAAATGGTCCTGCCAAACATGAACTTCACAACCATGAATTTGCTCTTATATGTGCAGAACTTCCACGTGAACATCCCCAATTCGACTTCATCATGCAGCTGTAATGTAAATAGAATGAAGTATTTAAACCTGCCTAACCTTATAAGTCTAAAAGGCAGGCATTATCCTAAAGGCAACATATACCTGAAAAGAGTAAAAACGTAAAACTAAAGTACAATCCAGCTAAAACCCAATTAAAATCCAGAAAGCGGGAGTTTCACCCTTTACAAGCCTCTATATGTATTGTGAAGCTTACTTTTGCTGATTCCACATATCCACTGCAACTCCTTAATCACCTTACGTTAAACCCAATAACCATTAGAGCCATATCACCAGTTGTCAATGCTGAAAAGTTTTATTTCCATACAGAACTGACTTCCAAGAAATTCCACATATTACCAACAATAGTAGCCTACTCCTTTCAAATTCTTTCAATTTCTTCGATCAAGTCCTAAGGCAGAGTATGGTAGACAGGTTCACCTTACTAATTACTGTAGGGGCTTTATAGCAAATGGACCTTTTATCTATCCAACATCTCTCACGTTGACAAATATATAATACATTGGTTTCCAAAAAAAAAAAAACGAAAAGAGGTCTACTTTCATAACTACTCAAAAAGGATTTACACATCTTACGTAATTGGCATCCAGTGGCAACCCCAAGTAGTTGAGGTAAGGCATTGATGATGATGATGATGACGATGGCGTAATTGACATCCAAAGTTCTCATAAAAGATATAATAAGAAAAACGTAACCAGATAAATGTACCATACCAGGTAATCAAGTGACTGAATTCACCACCATGAGCCTTAAATGATCAATAGTATCGAGAAGCTAATAAACCTAATGCAATCTATTGATTTAAGAAGACAACTCGAACTAACAGAAGTATATTGAATAGGGTTTAATGACTTATCATGTAGAGACTATGTTGTTTATATATTGCTTCATGCAGTTATCTGAATTACATATCTAATCAAGGATAAACAAGAAATTACTTATAAAAAAAATGATCTACAAAGCTCCAGCAAATTGCGGATTCTTTTACATATCTAAAATATATAACAAAAGAAAATGTCAAGAGTCGATTCAATTTTGATTACTTCCTTTCACTTTTGTTGATAAGAGAGCTTTTATTACTTTTTTCTGGATCATTTTAATTATAGTGTCATTAACCCATTGTTTACACTCGTCTAAATTCTGAATTTTATATTTTTGATTAAATTTGGGTTTTCAGGAATCAAATTGTTAGACATATTAATTAGTATCATGTTTCTAATTTTTACATTTATTTATTTATTTTCCCGGTTTTTTCCAAAGTTTTCTTGAATTTCCCGAATTTTCCCGAACTCGGCCCCTGCAGAATTATTCCCAAACCCCGATTTTGTTATTATGGTAAGGAGGATAGATGCCTTTAGAAATGAGATTCTAGAGGTAGATTATGGGTTAAATCCTACTATCGGCCTTGAGTGATTCCCCCTCTTCCTCATTTCTGACCACTTGGTGTGGGGGTCATCCTTTCCAAGCAAGGTTGTGTGGACTGTGGACAACCAAGCTAGACAAAATCCTTGCAGTTGATAACTTGCTCGCAGAGGTTGATTCATTGCCAAATAAATGCTCCATGTTCTTAAGGGATGAGGAATCAGAAGACGGCCTTCTCATTCATTGCACTCACAAGGAGCATCTGGTTGAACATGATTACTTCCTCCCAAGCTGTTTGAGCATTCTAGAACTTTCAGAGCAAGAGAGTTCCTGTGGAGATTGGTCTCATTTGTTACTCTTTGGAATCCTTCGAGAAAAAAAAAAAGAAACTTACATTTTCAAAGATAGTCGAAGCTCTGCCACCAAGTAATTGAAGAATCAAAAACTTACTGTTCTTTTGGGCTTCTTCTTTTAAGGAATTCAAAGGAGGTAGAATGGCCAGCTGTCAGTCCAGCTGGGGATATTATTAGCTCTCATTCTGATTAGTCAATTAGGTTCTTATAAATCCATTTTGTAAAGCTACTGACCATGATATATTCATAGCCATACCCGATTTTCCTTGTAATTAGGGGTTTTGTTGCCCTTTTCTTCTTCCTTATATTAATAGCCATAGCCAAACCCGATTTTCCTTGCTCAAGCTGGGGATATATTCATAGCCATAGTGCCATACCCGAATTTCCTTGTGCAAGATGGGATTCGGTCCTAAGTGGTGCCAGTGGATGAGGAGTTGCTATTCCTCGTTTTCTTTTTCCATAATGGTGAACGGTAGCCCAGTGGGCTACTTCCTAAGTTCTAGGGGCCTTAGACAGGGAGACCCGCTTTCGCCGTTTCTCTTCATCATGGTGTTGGCATGGTATCAAAACTCGACTCAATTCCGCCGAAGTTGACCGAATTGAGTTGACTTCCGTGGTGTCCGAAGTGAAATGGACTAGTATTTTAAGAATACTGGACTTCCTGGTAAACTTCGACCGAAACAGAAAACAATTGTTGAGAAAATGTATAACTTCAGTGGAAGTTAACCAAAGTGTATAAAAAATATCTGTAAATTGAAGGACTTCAGGTTTTAACTTAAAAGGGTAATGCTAGTTTCACTCGTTTTAAACTTACTTTCTTCATAAGGAAAGACATGTGTACCTAGCATTAACCTTATTATAAATATAATTAACTTTAAAAGAGAGTGTGCTAGCATTAACCTTATTATAAATTATAATTTTATTATTAGAGTGTGGTTACCATTAACCTTACTATAAATTATAATTTTATTATTCTAATAATCTTGTTATTAGTATATTATGCCCATAATGACTTTTTAGTAATATTAAAAAAATCAAATAATTTCCTAATAGTATTTCATAAATTCAAAATTATTTAACTACCCATCTCCTCCTCTTCACATATTGATTCAGTATTATAAAAACATTGAGCTCATCAATTGTAGAATAAAATAGGTTTAGAAACTAAATTGAATTTCAATCATTTATTGGCTTCAATGTGCATTCATAAGGTTTTTAGGTTTCTAAAACAATTAACATGGATAATCATTGAAAAATAAAAAGAATACATACCCCTTCACTTGACAAAGAAGATGAAATATAGTTTTAAAAAATTGACAATCCAGAGAAATACCAAGAAAAAATTACAACTTAGACAAGCAGACAACACAAGTCACTTAATATGATTCTCACATTTGAGTACTACATGTTTGCATCAGTAACATAATGAATTCTAGATGTGTATTTATGCTTAAGTATTAAATTTCTAAAGTTTCATCTTAGATTTCCAATGTTTCCTTAAAATTTCCTAGACTTCTTTAATTTTTACATAACTTTCTTGGACTTCCTTAAACTTCCTCGAAACATGTCAACTTCCTTAGCGACCGAAGTTTATACCGAAACCAAAGTTTAATACCTTGGGTGTTGGAAGCATTGAGCAAAATGCTTTCTAGAGTAGATGGCTTTGAATTCGAGGGTTTCAGGGTAGGGCCAGAAAGGTTGGGTATCTCCCATCTCCAATTCGCTGAAAATACGCTGATTTTTTGTGGAGCTTCGAGTAGACAACTTTTGCAACTTCGATGATTATTCAGATGCTTTGAAGCAGTGTCAAGCTTGAAAGTCAATTTATCAAAAAGTGAGATTGTGGTAGTGGGAGGGGTCCCAGAGGTGGAGAACCTGGCTGGTTGCTTAGAGTGTAAAGTGGGTAGCCTTCCGATAGTTTATCTAGGGATGCCTCTAGGAGCTCAGTACAAGGCTAAATCGATATGGAGTCCGATTCTGGAACGAGTGGCTAGTAGATTAGCAGGGTGGAAAGCATCGTTTCTATCAAAATGGGGGAAATTAACTCTCATTCAAAGTACTCTGAGTAGTCTTCCAACGTATTATATGTCTACACTCACCATTCCAGCTTCTATCACGGCCAAATTGTAAAGTCTTCGAAAGATCTTTCTGTGGAATGAGAAGATGGATAAATTCAAGTATTATTTGGTTGACTGGGATCAAATTAGCCGCTCTAAACAAGTATGAGGATTGAATTTGAAGCCGTTGTGATTGGTTAACAAGGCGCTTCTAAGTAAATGGGTGTGGAGGTTTGGAGAGGAGCGAGAAAGTTTGTGGCGAGCAGTGATAGTAGCCAGACATGGAGAATCCTCTAGGTGGTCTTCGAGGGAGGTTAGAGGGGCTTATAGTCAGGGTTATGGAAAGGTAGAATGGCCAAGGCTAGTATCATCTCTCCTCATGTCAGATTCCAGGTGGGCAATGGGATGGAGTTCAGATTTTGGAAAGATTTGTGGTGTGGATCCGCGACTCTGGATGATGAATTTAGTAATATCTTCCGTCTCGCCACTGATAAAGAGGCTTTGGTAGCAGACTATCGGGAGTTGGGTGCAGGTGAGGCTTTTTGGTGTCCTAAGTTAAGAAGAGACCTTAATGATTGGGAAATTGAGGATTTGTGTCGTCTTTTAGAGCGCCTTAAAGATACTTCTCCGAGTTTGCATAACATGGATCGTAAGATTTGGTCTAAAAGCCATGCTGGTCGGTTCTCCGTGAGATTTGTAGTTCAATTGTTACGTGGTGATTCTCTTGTCTCCTTTCCCTACAGGATTGTGTGGAATCCTGGCATTCCCTCCAAGGTTTCTTTTTTCCTTTGGAATGCAGCATTAAATAAGATACTTACTGTGATCACTTGAAATCTAGAGGATGGCAGATGGCTAGCCGTTGCTTTATGTGCAAGTGGGAGGAAGAGAAAGAAGATCATTTGATATTGCATTGCTCTATGGTTCATGGTATTTGGGGGATTTTTCCTTCTCGAAAGTAGGTATGGCGTGGGCCTTTCCTTCTTCCTTTCGTGAAGCTTTATCTAGTTGGTCTTGGACCGGAGTGAATGGTACTAGGGAGTCAGTGTGGTTAATGCTTCCGGGGGCTATAGCATGGTCCTTTGGAAAGAGAGACATAGGAGGGCGTTTGAGGATTCGTTCTCCCCCCTTCTCGTGTCTGTGCTCGGATTAGACAAACTGCAGAGATCGCGAAGGGGTTGTTGGGGGATGTCTTGGGTTCCTAGTACGCCAAGAGAGAGTATTTTTACATATCATTTTTGCTCTCTTGTTGTCTAGATTTTCTAGCTTTTTGAGTTTACATGCCTGTAATCTTTTAGTAGTCTTTTCGTAGTGTATTTTTTTCCATTTATATATATATTGATTACCGATCAAAAGAAGAAAAAAAATCCTTAGTCCTCGAAGAAAAAAAAGGATAAAGTACCAACTATCAAACAAGAAAAGTACATATTGCATGGACTTTTCTAGTTATAGAAGATCCCACAGTTGATAACGTGTTGTTCCTCAACAGCCAAACAATCAAAAAATAAAAAATAATTTACAAACCTAGCAGCACAGTTTAAAAGGAGATATTAGGTTTCAAACTAAGACCTATATCTTTGTTGATGGTAATAAAGAAACCAAAGTAATAAGAAACCCCATATCTATATAAAAATCAATTATCTATCAATATCTCTACTCATCCATAAATTGTTGAACACAAATGCTAAACGGAAAGCAAGTGGTAATTTAGACGAAGCAAATATGTCAAAGGAACAAAGCCTTTCCCTTAAACAAAGGGAACATATCCTGAGTTTCAGAAACATGGTGGTTACTGTAGGGAAACAAGTTTCTACCATCATCTGATTACAAAACACATACAAAACCCAAACAGGATATTCTATGCAACCTCAGTATAACATGCATAAGTGTATGATAGGAAAACAACAAATTGCGAAAATGTATAGATCGATACAACATATTAAATGAGTTTAATAACTCTAAAATCTAAAACATATGTACAAGCAAAGGTCAATAATATTATTGATGTTGAAAGTTGAGGATACGCATAAATTGAAATTGGTGTCTCTCCTACCATGTATTTAAATCGAGAAAAATTAACATAAAGGATGGAAAGAGTGTGTGGCTTCTGCTTCTCTGCTTCCATTTCAAGCGCTTTTTCATATATATTAGATGCTGCTACAAAATTTCCCTGACAAAAGTGGATAAGCAATTGCAAATATAAGTAATTCTCCCCAAACCTGAGACACTGTATATGGAAGATTACATACCAGACGTTTTTCCATATTAGCTTCTTTTATAACATTTTGAGCGAAGTTGGAATCTATCTCTGTATCACATTGAAGAAATGCAGTGCGTGCACCAGATGCATCTCCTAACTTTTCCTTAAACCTGGCGCAGAAGAGATGGATCACAGGGACGCTCTGTTTGCAAAACATATTTCAGGAGGACCATAAGCATATCCACTTAAGGATTAAGAAATCATGTCAAAAGATCTTATAATGGAAGCAATAGATCCTGAATTTCAGTACAACAAGAAATTTTATTGGACTTCCTAATTGTAATGTGAAAAGTAGTAGTGAACGTGGCAGTTTTATTTAGTTGAAATTGGGTCATTTACTCATGTTATCCTAGAAAGTGTTTGTGCCTTTTTTTGTTGGAACTGCTTACTCTCCATCCACTAAACTTACATTCTCCACTGTTTGTGTTTAAGAAAAAAAATGGAAATTTTTGTGATATCCCTTACTGTAATGTGGAAAATATTTGTCAACATGCCACTTTTAATTAGTCAAACAGTGTAATTCTGCTAAAGTTCTCTTATAAGGTATTTATTACAATTTTATTTGGAAATTCTTTATATCCATCCAAAAAAATTGCTTTCTACATCTCTTAACAATCCCACTTCATATCCTAAACTTTCTTGTCGGTGCAGGGAGGAAACTGCAATGGCAGATGCCATCATTCCGCAGATCAAGTGGAAGCCAAGAAGAGTAGGAATGGCTGTGAATGATGGCCAAGTGCAACGGAAACAGTTACAGACGCAGCTGTATTACCTCAATTTTCCCAGGACATTACGAACATATACAAGATACTGAACCAAGCAAGATCCAACTGTTAACCCTTATTCACATTATTCTACCGATCCAAATCAGTGACCACTTTTTTCTTAGGTGATGACTAGTGAAGTTGCACATCCATTGCAAGTGATTGTTTTCTAAGACTAATATATATTCATGCATATATATATATATATATATATATATATATATAATTAAAAGGATTAAACTTTAATGGTTATTAATTTTAAATTTATGTTGTCTTAATAGATATTTTTGCTATGGATTCTACTTTATATTCTTTTAAACTGAATTTCTTTAGTCTGATTAGATTTAGTAAGACATTAAATTACTATAAGATTACTCATTACTCTAATTTATATAAGAGTTCTAGGAAGAATTTACTAATTTTTAGGAGTTCAAATAAGAATAAAATTTTCATTATTTTCTATTAACGGTTTTAATTGGTGTGGAGTTAATTTTGTGAGGTCCTTTTTTTTGTCAAGAAAAATAATGAAATAAATATCTAAAAGAGACCTTTTTATAAATGAATATATTTTAGATGAATAAATAATACGAGGATAATTACATCCACTAGAAAGTCCTTAAAGCTAAATTATTTTAAAAAAAAAAAACATTTTAAAGTAGTATGATTAGTACAAGACGGTCCAGACTGTATAATTATTAAGAAATGGTTACCGTTTGGATGACTTTGGGTTTATTCCAAGAATCTCTTTGAGGTCAGTGAGCACTTTGGATATCAAAACTTGGTCAACAAACTAGTAACAGTTGGAAAGTATTTTAATAGAAACAGGAAGCAAGGTATTAGGTCCGAGCAAAATTTTATTTTAAGTAGAAAGAAAGATTAGTTATCTTAGAGTAGGAAAGTTATTCTGGTTTCTATACATATTACATACATGTAAGTAATGTTCTCTCTTAATTATTCAATAGATTTGGGGATTTTGGTTTGAAGATTGGAGCTTGCTCCCTCATTACAATTAGACAAGTAATGTTCTCTCTCATTCTCTTCCATCACCGTAGGGTAGACTAATTATGCGGTATTTATCTGCATTAAATCCATATTCAATTTTATCTTCCTTAGATATACAACCAATAGAAAAAATAGTGACTCTAGGGTTAGAAAAACTGCAAGAGATCTTGATCCCTGGGCTCATGACTATTTGGGATTCCAGAGAAAATAAAGGTTCTGGGAGACTGTCATCTCATCAAGCAAAATGAAGTAGTTGGCCTCGAGCATGAATATCTCATTCTTCCTTGTCCAAAGATCAGCTAGTATATTCAATTTGTGGGTTTCCTTATTCTTTTGCTTTATATAAAAATAAGAAAAGAAAATTTACTGGTAAAAATAGATAATAACTTAATCTTAAGCATATCCCTTAAACGGCTCCAAATGCCAAAAATTTACGGTGCCAAAGGATTCATACGTGAAACAGAACCCAGTGAACAAAACAATAAGCAAAACTAATGAAAAATGGTAACTTTGAAACTGAGGAAAGTATATTGATCCTGGTTCTGCTGACCAATACCTTCAGAAAAATCTCTGTTGCTCGAACAAGAGCGAAGCTCGCTATCTCTCTTCCTCCCTTAGTTTCCATGAATTCCACATAACGCATCCAGAACTCCGGGTAATTAGCACAGGGAATCAAGCATCTCTCGTAAAGTTTCACAGTCTGTCATTAACAAAGACAGGTGTTTTAGAGTAAACAAGAAACAGCCAGAAGTCCACCTAAGCACCACAACAATGCAGATCACCCAATACCCAGTCAAAATCTCCTTGCATCTCAACAAAGTCCAGATAGTGATGCCAATTTTCTAGTTGACTGACATCAAGCGGCTTTACATGGAAATAAGGCCTCCGGATATGAGTCTCAAAGCAATGGATTTTCGCCCCCATTTGACATGTCTCCTGATATAACCGATCTCCAACAGATATATATTTCTGCAACGCTTTTGACCTATGGGAACCAACTGCTGGATCCAGAAGGTCTTTAATGATAAAAGAGATTTCCTTGTATTCATAAGCTGATGGTTCTGTTAATTCACAATTAAGCACAGCTTCTGATTGGATTTTTGTAGCATTGGTGTTCTGACATTCTATCTCCTCTTCCCAAATAGCAGCCAACTCCTTAAAGCTGAAGAATTTGTGAAACCGATTTCGGGTAAGTATATTGTTCAAAGTCACATTTGATATGGTACTATAAGTAGATTCCGACTGACAACAACAACGATAAAGAATGGTAACAAGTACGGCGATGATATGAGATGAATGATAAATGTATATATACGCAATACTGTAATAAATTAATAACCATACAAATGAAGGTCCTAATGTCTACAACACCAAAAGAAGCAAAGGAAAAAGGAAGCCATACAGTGCCCAGAAAGCTCCAAAAACTATCTGCAGTCCCAGAGCCAGCAAGTAATTCAGCAGATCACAACAGAATCTATATTGATTTTAATTAAAGCAAAGTTTTTGGCGAAGTTGCAGGGTAATATGTCTACTTTTATGATTATTAAATTTGATGTCAATAGTAGTAGTCTAGATAGGTTTTTCAGCTCCTCTATTTTTTCCTTTTTTGTTAGGGGGAAGAAAGGGTATCTGTGACTGTTGCTGGTTTTGAATCCAGCAGTTCATTTTTCTGTTTTTTATCAGAAAATTTCCGCATTTCATTTTTCTGTATTTTGATCAGTAAAGTTCTGCAGTTAATCAACTTCGTTAAAAAACCACAGTTGGCAGTTTGACCCCAAGAGTACTAGAGGTGTGGCTCACATAATGTAGTGTGTTTGGATTTAGGGTTGAGAGAAATTTATGTTTTGTTTCTTCGTTAGAAGTGTCAATTTTTCGGAAAGTTAAAATATTGCAGCAAGTACGGTGTGTTAGGTAGAGTCAGTCCAAGGAGGCAATTTCATCACAGAGCCTTTTACCAAGAATGGAAATCCTATATTTTATGTTAGAAGTGAGTCCATAAATACATGTACGTTTCATCAATTACAGAGGCGGTGGATAGTATATTCTCTTAGTTTCTTTGCACATAAAAGAAGGGAAGCAAAACCATTTCTTCTTCTTTCTTTTTTCCTTTGATCAGCAGTAAAGATCATGCAATAAGAAAAGGGAGAAAAGTACATAAGAGAATGTTCATCAGTTGGTGAACTAGAGAAAAGAAAAGAGGTGAGAGATATTAGACACCTCCAACCTCCTAACCCCCAAAAAGAAATACAAATCCTATCAATAATAATAAAAAAAAGAGACCAAATCAAGATCATCCAGGTCAGTGTTGTCAAAGTGACTAGGCAATCTCGGACGGTAGACCCCTTGGGCGAATGAGGAGATAGCCAGAGGCGCCCAAGGTGTCAACTGATGAACCCCAAAAATATCTAGTTAACTCAATATAAAATGGAAAATTGAGCTTCATTATCAAATGGTGGGGACATAAGGGCTGCGATTATGGGACCATGGGTTCAACCCACCAACCTGGAACCAACCACCGTGGATAAATTTCAAATTGACCACTTAGTGATCAGTCCCATTTATATTTACATTGTCATATAATAAGCAGGTACAGAAACTAAGACACTTCGGAATAAGGATTGAAGAAAATAATCGGTAATTTGGTTTTATATTATTTGATCAAAAAGACACATAACATACATCCAATAGAGGTATCTTGAGGAGATGCTGGAAACCATACCAGGAAAAAAATTATGAACAAAAAACATAGGGGGCATATGGTCCACCCACAAAATTGATCCACCTAATGAGAGTGAGAGAGAGAGAGAGGGGGGGGGGGGGGGGGGGGGGGGGAGGGAGGTTAGCATAGTAGAAAGAGGTAGAGAATGGAGAAAGAGAAGAAAGTGATTAGGGTTAGAGAGCATGAATGATTCATGTCTCTCCTTTCTTTTATATATTATTACTAAGGAAGAGAATTACACTTTTACCCTTATGTGTATTATGCGTATTAGATACGATAAGAGTAATACACATAATATAGCTAATAACATAAAATACCATAAATACCCTTGTCAACACTCCCCCTCAAGATAGTGCATAGATACCTATCATGCCCATCTTGCCTAATATTTCAAGTAGCCAAGCATTACTAACGGCCTTAGTAAGAACATCAGCTAGTTGATCATTAGTCTTCATATACAGAGTACACACTTCACCTCGGATGATCTGTTCTCTGATAAAGTGACGATCATTCTCAATGTATTTGGTTCTATCGTGTAATACTGGTTTATGAGCTATGTTGATTGTTGCCTTGTTGTCACAATATAAACTTATAGGTTCTTCAACTGGAAATCCCAACTCCTAAATGAGAATCTTTAGCCACAGTAACTCACATATACCATGTGTCATCGCTCGAAACTCTGCCTCTGCACTTGAGCGAGCAACCACTGTTTTTTTTTGCTGCGTCATGTGACCAAATTACCTCCAACAAACATACAATACTCGGATGTAGATTTTATGTCATCTTTAGCACATGCCCAATCTGCATCTGTATAGGCCTCAACTCGCATATGCCCATGTCTTTTGAATAAGAGTCCTCTACCTAGAGATGACTTGAGATACCTCAAAATCCTGTGTGCTGCTTCTAAGTGTGTGGATTTTGGGAGCATGCATAAACCTACTCACTATACTCACAGCATAGGCAATATTAGACCTCGTGAGAGATAGATTAGCCGCCCCACTAATCGCTGAAAACTACCAACATCTTGCAGAGGAACTCCATCTATCTCATCCACTTTGTGATTCTGTTCAATTGGAGTGTCAACTGGTTTGGTCCCAAGCTTTCCAGTTTCCTGCAAGAAATCTAGGATGTACTTTCTTTGGGATATAAAGATGTCATTGCGAGATCTAGCAATCTCTATTCCCAAGAAGTACCAAAGAAGACCCAGATCCTTGATCTTAAACTCACTTGCTAGATACTTCTTCAGTTGTTAAATTCCTGTCATATTGCTTCTTGTGACAACTATATCATCTACATACACGATAAGGATTGTAGTGTCATCCTTGGTGTGCCTGACAAATAATGTATGATCAGCCTGACTTTGTAAGTATCCCTTTCTCTTTACAGCAGCACTGAACCTTTCAAACCAAGCTCTAGGAGATTATTTTAAGCCATATAACGCTTTCTTCAACTTGCACACCTTTCACTTCCTTCAAGGTGAAATTCTGGAAGAGATTTATAAACTTCTTTTAAAGTATCATGGAGAAAAGCATTTTTGACATCAAGTTGGTAAAGTGGTCACGACTGATTTGCTGCCAATGATAAGATTACACGAATTAAATTCATCTTTGCTATTGGGGCAAATGTCTCCTGGTAGTCAATTCAATAAGTCTGAGTGTAGCCTTTAACTACTAACCTTAGCTTATACCTCTCAATTGATTCATCTACTTTGTATTTGACTATGAACATCCATTTACACCCACGAGAGTTTTTCCTCGAGGAAGATCTACCGTATCCCAAGTATTATTTTTGTCTAGCGCATTCATCTCTTCTACCATTGCTCCTCTCCACATTGGTTGGTTTAAAGCATCGGTGACACAAGATGGAATGGAAATGGATGATAGTGAAGACACAAACAACCTGTAAGACGAAAACAACGCTTTGTAGGATACAAAGTTAGCAATAGGATGTTGAGTACAAGACCTCTTACCCTTCTTAAGAGCAATAGGAATAGTAAAATCATCAATAGACACTGGAGGCAAAAAAGTACTTACAGGAAGGATATTACCTGGATCATCTGAGGAGATGATTTGGTCTGAGTCCGTGTTTGCTTTCACCCTTCTTTGGTAGGCTTGAATATCCCCCTGTTTTCTAACATTCTCCTCTTGAGCAACAGTAACAGAGTCATCAAGAGTCAATGATGAGAGAGGTAGAACCGGAATTGGCAATGGAATCCTTCTCCCTTCACACTCACTCTCCCCCTGAAGAGAGGAAGGATTGAAATAGAACGGATCAGACTCGAAGAATGCATCATCCATAAAGACAAATTTCTTCCGAGAATGAGGATGATAACATTTGTATCCCTTATGATGAGAGGAATACCCAAGGAAGATACACTTAAGAGCCTTGGGGTCCAACTTAGTTCTGTTGGGGCTCAAGATATGCACATAACAAACACAACCAAATACTTTGGGGGGAATCAGAAACAGAGGACTCTTAGGTTTTAAGAGCTAAGAGGGAGACTAAAAGTGCAAAACACGAGAGGGGAATCGATTAATAAGAAATACAGCAGTTAAGACAGCTTCAACCCAAAAAAAATTGAAACATTACTCTGTAATAAGAGAGCACGAGTTACCTCCAATAGATAACGGTTTTTTCTTTCAGCAATACCGTTCTGTTGAGGGGTGTACGAACAAGAGTACTAATGTTCTATCCCATTTATAGTCAAATATTCGGTCAACCCCCCATATATATACTCTCCCCCTTGATCAAATTGAAGAATTTTGATCCTTTTGTTAAATTGTGTCTAAATTAATATATGGAATTGTTTGAAAATAGTAGAGACCTCATCTTTTGATATCATGAGATAAATCCATGTATATTTAAAACAATCATCAACAAAACTCACAAAATATCGATAACCAGAGATAGAAGTAATAGGTGAAGGTCCCCAAACATTAGTATGAATGATATCAAGCACAGAGGAACTTCTATTAATACTAGGAGAAAAAGAAGCACGATGATGCTTTGCAAGTTCACACACTTCACAATGAAGATCAGACACAAAGAGAAAAAAATAAGTTTGGAAACATAATCTTTAAGTACTGAAAGGAAACATGACAGACAAAAATGCCAACACAGGACACGCTCTTTATTGACACTACTACTACTATTATAAGAGTGAAATGCTCGAGGAACAGTGGGAGTCGCATCCAACAAATAGAGGCCAGCTGCTTCACAGCCCGTACCAATCATCTTCCTCATTACCAAGTTCTGAAAAACACAGTAAGAAGGAAAGAAAGTAACACTACAATTCAAATTTTTCGTAAGAGAACTAACATATAGAAGATTTACTGCAAATCAGGAACATGAGAACAGAGGCTAAAGACAAGTGGGAAGGAATATTAACATCTCCCTTTCCAGAGACAGAAGAGAGAGTGTCATCTGCAATTCGAAATTTATCTCTATCAGAACAAATAGAATAAGTAGAAAACAAAGAGGGCATACCAATCATATGCTCAGAAGCACCAGAGTCAATTATCCAAGAGGGACTCGAAGAAATAGACATATGGTGAGCAGAACCAATGATACCTGACTGAGCAAAGGCAGAGGTAGAGGTAGCAGATGGGTCATCCAGCTGTGCCATGAAGCGCCGAATATCCTCGTGGAAAAAATAACCTGTGAGGTTTCGTGAGGTGCCCGAGTAGCTGAAGGAGAAGACAGAACCAAACCAGTAGCATCTCCTATAGAGGCATTATGAGCAGTGGAAGAACCTTGTCTGTTGAACTTCTGTGGTTGACCAACCAAATCCCAACAGTTTTCCTTTGTGTGCCTTCTTCAGCCACAGTGATCACACTTTAACTTATCACGGGCTTCAGGGCGAACATAGTTCTTTTGCAGTTGTCTGATCCTATTTCTATTACCCCTTTATCCCACTGTGGACGAAGGTAGGGCAGACCTCTCATTACCCACAATAGGTGTCATGGCAATCCTCCTACTTGCTTCACTCTGACATAAGCATAAACATGATTCAGGGATGGTAACTTATCCTTATTGAGGATATGTACCCTTGCCAGCTCAAAATTCGGATTCAGTCCTGCAAGAAACTCAAAAATTTTGGTTCGCTCGACCTGTTTCTTGTAGAGAACTCCGTCCCTAGAGCATAAAGGCTGAAAAATCTAGTAGTGATCTAACTCTTCCCACATACTGCAAAGATGGGCAAAATACTTAGCCAAAGACTTATCATCCTGTCAAAAATGAGCAACTTCCTAACTTAGCTGATAGACACGAGCAATATTCTCTATCTGATAATAAATCTGAGCTACAGAATCTCAAATCTCCTTTGCAGTGTGAAGAAATGAAAAACCCCTACTAATCTGTGGATGTATGGAGTGAAGTAACCATGACATGACAATAAGGTTTTCAAACTCTCATTACTCATATTCTGGAGAATTTTCCTTAGGTTCACAAATTTTGCCATTAATATATCCTAATTTCCTCCGGCTTCCGATAAACATTTTTGCTGATTGAGACCATTCAAGATAATTTTGCACATCCAACTTGACTGTAGTAATCTAAAACTTAGGATTCTCCATAGGAGTATTATTCATATTGGAAGCCCGAGGAGGTGGCAAAGAAACATCGGATTTTTTAAAAGTCTTCTTCGGATTTTTCTAAAGTCAATATCGTCTTAGAAAAACATGGAAAAATATTCAACACTTCAAATGAATACTTTCCTTATAAATATGACCAACTAGGTCAATAACAGAAAATTTCACCCACCGAAAAAAACAATAGGAAACCCTTCAACGCCTCATACAAAGGTAAAGTAGGGTTGCTTTTATACAAAAGCAACCTACAAAAATACTTTAGGGTTCCCAAAATCAGTCTCTTTAACCTTCACAAGCTTCAATCACTTTTACCAAGCATTTTACAACACTTCTATTCAAAAGAAAATGAACCAAACCCTCAAAACACAGAAAATACAGCAAATATGGTCCGAAAAATTGATCACCGGAACTTCAAGATAGGTACAAACAATCCACCACCACCTCCATTAGATCAAGCATAAAAAAAATGAAGAATCCACTTGAGATCAATCTCAAAAAAATATCTCTATACGAATCTGGTGGCTAGCAAACACTAATCTGTACTTTTTTCTAATTTTTTTCTATTCTCACTAAAAGTGTCATAACTTTCTCAAAAGTAGTCAAAACAACTCCAAATCACATGAAATTTGATTCTAAAATTCTGTAAAATCAAATCCTATCAAAATATACCTTTACAATCGAGATCCAACGACCGTCAGTGAGTCAGATGACGTCAATCCGTACGGACGCTAACGTCAGAATTGTTTTCCCTTTTTTTGTGTTCTCTTTTGTGTTCTTTATTGATCTCTTAGATCAATAAGCTCTGATACCAAGTAGAAAGAGGTAGAGAATGGAGAAAGAGACGAAAGTGATTAGCATTAGAGAGCATGAATGATTCATGTCTCTCATTTCTTTTATATATTATTACTAAAGAAAAGAATTACACTTTTACCCTTATGTGCATTACGCGTATTAGATACAGTACGCATAATACACACAATATAGCTAATAACATGAAATACCATAAATACCCTTGTCAACAAGCATGAGGGAAACATATCTAGTACCATATGGTCTTTTCTTTAATCAACATATTTTCCTTCTTCTTCTATTTGCAAACCATTTTTTGTCGGATCTACAAAGCCTAACATGTTATATGGTAAAAGACATGAGAGCCATATAAAATAAAATAGAAATATTGACCAAATTGCCCCTTCAAATAAAATAAATTTTTCTGCCCTTAAAAAATTAATGAAATTAAAAATATCAATTTTTTAAAATAAATGTCACCTATGTGGTCGGTCACCTAAGCGACCACATGAGGCACCGAAGGCAATGCCTTTAACAACCATGATCAAGGTCATCCCTAATCGAGCACCAGGAAAGAATGAGCTTTGTGATACAAGTCCAAATGACCGCAAAACCTGCATGGATTGCTCTATACCACAAATAGACCAACCTAATAAGAAATCACTAAAACTGCGAGAAACACCCATTGCCCCCCGTACGGGATAAGACAACATCCCATAACTAATTTGCCAGAGGACAGTGAAGTAATAGGTGATCCACATTCCCTCCTCGTCCAAGCACATATAAAAATAGTTGGCCATCCTCCACTCTCTAATTTTTAAATGGTACATGGTGAGGATTTTATCCAGGGAAGCTGTCCAAAAGGAAAAATACAATCTTGGATGAGATTCCTATTTCCTATATTCCATACACCTCTGTAAAAGAAAAGAGGGGCTGAACTAATTTCTCTAACAAAGGTATTAGGAATAATCGAGGTAAGACGGGCCAAAAACCTTCTCAACTCCTCCAATGCCCAAACATTTAAGTTTCATCTCAACCATGGAGCCCACACCAATGAATTGTTCCTAGAATGATAGCATGAGCTAACCATACATAGTACTTTAGTGCAATGGAGTAAAAATTTCTGAAACCCATTCTCAAATTATTATGCCCACACCACAAATCCTCCCATAACATAACATACTCCCCATTTCCAACTTTAAAACTCATAGGTTGCTCCTCTACAGTCCTTCTGCAACCCCGAACGGTTGAATGCAACGATGAGCTTCCAACCACGTGCTAGTTATATGTGAACTCTGACAACATTTTTGGCACCCCAAAAGCATACTTTAATGAAAATATCAGATAAGCCCACTTTAACAAAATGCAAATAGGTATTAAGTACGTGAGGTTGGAGTGGAAACGGTTGGGTCAAGTCAAGCACTAATCAGGCGTGCATACAATCAAAAGGAATCTGATGTAGACCAGCGGAAGAATAGTCTAACTCAAGAAGGAACAACCAAAATCACAAAAATGTCCAAATGTCCTAATGTACTAATTTCAGACTGAGGATTAATTTTTTGGCTTCAAATTCTAAAGTAAAATCCTTTGGGTGACCTTTGGACTAAATACTACCTATGATCCAAATTTCAGCTTAATCTGACGAGTATAGATCCCTCAACCACAAGCCCAAAGGATTTGGAACGTAACTGGAATTCACCAAAAAGCTGAAACTTCAAAAATCTCAAATTAAGGCACTTCAAAATAGTGAAGAAAAATCAGTTGAAGATCCAATAAGGTTAATTAAACCTCAATTATCTAATCCTAGTGAAAAGAAAATGGCCTTGGTTCAAACCTAGGGTTTGATCAAGGGTTAAGTTAGTCTAGGGTTTTCTTCAAAACTCAAATTTTAAGCAAACTACGAGTTTCGGATCAAGGATTTCTCACTTTGGATACCCTAGTTTCACTGCCATGTGTCAATTTACATTTAGGTGGTCAGTTTGGAAGAGGACCTTGTGGTCCATTTTTCATTTTCCTTATTATAATCCAATTAGGGGATGACAACACATCTAAGCCTAAGATATTGAAATTTGTTTTTTCTTTATAAATTTTTGAGTAGTAAGGGTTGTCATATGATCCTATCCATCATATACTGAACTAGCTATTCGATCTGTTCCTCCGCTAGGCCAGGTGCACTTTTCTCGCTTCGCTCGCCAAGTCACTGCTTGTCCCAACCGAAAAGAGCGAAATACCGACTTCTAAAAGACATAAATGGAGAAGAGAAGTCATTGATAGTGCAATAAGGTACAAAATTTACAACAATATGTTGGTTCTTTGCTCCCAACTTTTTTCTCAACTCTAAAAGGAGATTAAGAATATATATTATATCTGATGCTACCTTGATCCTTCAATCACCCTTGGAAATCCATGTCGAGACAACACAACCACGAGTAACAAAATGAGAAGTCCATCCCATTTCCTTGTACAGCTACTGATGGAGCTTCAAGATTCAGAGACAAAGGTAGCTAGAAAGCGAGATCGATAACTAGTTGACCAGATTGGGAGAACAGAACCTGGCTTAACTCGTTGATTGAATAGCCGTTGAATGGCGTTGGAGTGAAGTTAGCGGGGGCATGACAGATGAACTTCACTTTGCACATGCGTTCATCGCATATAATGTCAAATAAAAAGACCGCTTTTGGAGATAAGACTGAACCTAATTGGAGCTTTCATCCTCCAAATTAACTGGAGAAGTCAGCCTTTTCTTTTTGTTTCTCCTCTATTCCTGACCTAAGTTTACTTATTACCCTTATGCTCCACCTTCTTTCGTGGTTATTGGGGAGTAAAGTGGTGAGGAATGTTGCTGTTTTCATGAGGACAAGACAACTATATTAAAGCATTCATCTCATGCATGATACAACTTATCAAATGATTGATCTAACTATACCACATGAAGTCTTGGTGCATATTATTTGAGTTATAAAATTCTTCTTTCCATTAGCGTCTAATACATTGTACAATGAGTTTTTCGTTCTTAAATGCTAACTGTTTAATTTCTTATATTGAATGAAACTCAATAAATAGGAAGCCCAAGATTACTTTTTCTACAAATACTTGGAAAGGCTGTTGAAGGGACTACATTACACGTCGAGAAAAAATATTGGGGAGGGGAAGAGGAAGATTCAGCGTTTCGCTGGTTTCTGGTATATTGATTTAACTTTCTTTATCAGTAAAGTTTCTCATGCCCATACCATAAGCCAATATTTGAATTGACTTTAATTTGTTGACGTCGTTGCTCTAGTACTCATTTAAGAACACTAGTTATTATGACTATTAGCCTTATAGACTTTCAGTTCTTGTATTCACTGTCAAAATATCTGGATGTTCTTCTATTTGTTTATTCACTGTCCTTTTGTTTGTTTAACTGCTACAATGGGTGAATACTGTGTTTTGTGAATACCTGTTAGAAGTGATTGGGCCTGTGGTTCTACCGTTCTTTCTGAATAAATTGGACCAATAGTACCTGGTACGCAGTTGTTTTATGAATATGGATATTTTATGAACTTCCGTGTTCAAAGAATGTCATGTGATATTTTTCCTTCATCCTTTGAATTGGTTGCCAAATACTGTTAGCAGCACTCTCATAATCTTGGTATATGATTGTCAGAGATATGATGATGCTGATAATTTTTTAGTTTTATTTTTCCAGGATTATGAGAATTTCAGAACCAAAGGAAGTAACAATTTCTTTGAATATGAACGTGTTGCAGGTCCACCTACTTGTCAGTCTCTTGAATTTCTTGGGTCAATGACTGAAGGAAAGTGTTTAAGATTTAGTGCCACTTATAGTGGAGGGCGCGATATTCTGCCAACCTTCCAACTGCTTCAGGTCAGCTTTAACCTCTGATATTTTGTTTCAATGTTGTGCCTGAATTTCAAGTGGTTGTCTTCAATTCAGGGAGAGAGGAAATGAAGCGCTTATATCACATTTCTCACTTCTCATTTCCTAAGGATTTTTTGAGTCATGCTTCCAGCTTCTTGCTTTCGCTTTGCTTCTTGTTTTCACTTCTCGCTCTGGTAACTATGATTCAAACCTCAACCCCAACAAATGAAAAGTCATGTTAGTTGACAGGTTGGGTCAAAAATTATCACCCTTAATGTGAGGTAGGTTTCTATGAAAGTATCAGGAAAAAAATATCCTCCTGCCCAATTTCCCTTCAACCTAAACACCAACAAGTAAAACAAAGCAAGATTTTCGCTTATTTTCACAGTTGCAACCAAACTTGAACAATGAAAAATCCCTTTTTTACTGTAAAAGCTTACACACAGTAAATGTTTTACTCTGTCAAATAATGGACCTTTTTTATCTGACTGTATTAAACACTTTTTATGGTTTGAAATGCTTTCATTGTGATTATGTTGTTGGTCTGCTATGACTCAATTGTTCAAGACTACCAAAGGGATTAGCTGTTAGATCACCTAGAGATTCATTGATTGCTTTCAAAAGCTACTTCCCTTTTCCTCACAAAACAAGAACTCTGAACAAAGTCATTTCATATCAAGTAACAATGAGAGCCCAACTATTAAGGATCAAATTTGAGCAACATGGAAATTCAATCATCCCAACATTAAATAAGTAACATTTTCCATTGTTGTAACATTAAGATGCATTCTAATAAATTAGAAAAATAATCAGAAGACTGAGATTTACCTATCATAATAGTGATGTAACTTTTTTGTTGGAAATTTCAGAGTACGGATGTAAATGTGAGCTAGGGAACTCCACTGCCTCTGAGAAAACTCAAATTCAATGTATTTATCCCACAAGGGATGGCACAAGTAATCCTTTCCAACAAAGGACATCCCCTTTTCAAATAATCTGTCAGACAAATTAAAGAGACAATTATTAATTGCCACAAAATGGTAGAATATTTTGTCACAAAATTGAAGATTCAAGAAATTCAAAAGTACAAACAAAAAAGAATTATATGCCTGAAGTATCTTATACTTCTTAGAAAATGTAGGCAAATAAACAATATGATTGCACCTATATATAATTCAAGTTTTAACAGTACTTGTGTTTATGCAACAAATACCATTCCCATGCAATCATTTTGAATTTAAATAATTAGGAGACAAAATATGCACAAAATCTCCGTTCCCATGTGTTCCTTCACTTCTTGTAATCATCATTGGATGGGGTCAATGAAACTAAATATAGAATCCTCTACAGTTAACCCAGATGGATTCAATTTTCATATTTTTCTAAATCAAGTTATGCGAGAATTTGTGACTTTACGACATGGCAACCTCATCCATTGACCCCACTAAAAGGAACCATAACTTTAGTTCCATTTAGAAACCCTACTCATACGAAATTTTCAATTTCTTCTAAACGGTTTCCAATTATACATAGACCCACCGAAAATTCTAAAAACACCCCAAATTGACCTTTGAGATTAACAATATTCGAGTATAATAATAACACATCCTAATCCTTGAATTTTGACCAATAAAACCGATGTCCATTGAAGTGGCCAGTTACCATAACAGTTTATCTTTACTCTTTCCACCCTCACTCCGTCCCTCCCTCCCTTGGTTGCCAATTATACTTAAACCCCCACCAACTATACCAAGAACACCCCAAACTGACCTAATAGATTAACAATATATGAGTCTATTAATAACACATCCAAATCCTTGATTTTTGACCAACACAACCAACGTCTTCAGCCAAAAGGGGAGTGAGAAATGGAACCTAGGACCTCCCACTTGGCGAAAGGCCCAAGAACCACTGGTGCCAGTTACAAACTTCCACAACAGCTCAATGTAAAGAACAAAAGACAAATCCAAAATGATATATTACAAATCCACACTTCGTACTAGGCTGCCCAATCAAAGTAAATCGGGTAAATCGCTTAATAAAATTCTAACTTGCAGGGGAAGTTTGTACTAGGCGCCCTCAGATCAAAGACAAGAGAGTTTAGTCTAGAGGCAACAATGGGCGATTCTCAGTTCGATCACTATTACATTCATTAAAGTTAATTCCTCTCGGTTATTTTCCTCATAGTTGGTTGGGAATCCTGGTATTCCTTATAAGGTTTCTTTTTTCTTATGGAATGCATAGTTAAATAAAATTCTAACCTATGATCATCTGAAAAGTAGAGGATGGAGGATGGCCAATCGTTGTTATTTGTGTCTGTAGGAGGAAGAATCAATGGATCATTGCTCTTGCATTGCCCAATAGCAAGTGAGATTTGGGGTTTTTTCCTCCTCAAAGTGGGATTGGAATGGATCTTTCCTTCTTCCTTTCTCAACTTCTTATCTTGTTGGTTTATGGGGTGGGAAGATGATGTGCGGAATACTATTTGGAGGATGCTTCCTAGAGCCATCTCGTGGTGCATCTGGAAAGAGAGAA
Organism: Tetracentron sinense; assembly: GCA_015143295.1. Classification (NCBI taxonomy): domain Eukaryota; kingdom Viridiplantae; phylum Streptophyta; class Magnoliopsida; order Trochodendrales; family Trochodendraceae; genus Tetracentron; species Tetracentron sinense. The sequence goes on along the minus strand of CM026551.1, from coordinate 48,351,893 downwards.
AATCGAAGAGTCTTTGACAACTCTCCCCCTCGGTCTCACAGATTTGTTCGCATATCCGTTGGCGCATTCTCGAATGGTGCTCCATTCGAAGAACTCGGACCAGGTGGAAGAATTATTGGCCTAAGGAATTGAGGTTTCCTCTAGCTTCAAATTCCTTTCTCTCTCTCTTGGTGGGGGCTCATAGTTGTGATTATCTTCGTATTTTTCCTTTCCTGTTTTGGGTTTACTCACTTGTAAACCCTATTTGTAATTTTGTTTGCTCTTTTGCTCTTATATATATTCTCACCTGTTTACGATCCAAAAAAATATTATTTTTTTACCGCATTAAAACTTTGGACTCTATAGATCAACCTTCAATGGTCCGCTCATTAATCAATTTGCTTTCAAAAGTGTAGCAAATGCCAAGCACATATAGGATCTATTTTCCAAATGCCACCCTCAGGCCAAAAGTGAGGATCTTATCCAAAGAAGTTGTCCATAGGAAGAAAACGACCTTAGAAGGAATGCCGATTTCACACCTCTCGATAAGGAAAAGTAGTTTCGGAGCTGAACAGTAGTGATTGATAATGTGATTCATATACTATCGTTGGACCACCATCTCCCATCCCTTTCAAGGACATGAGGCTTAATTGACGAGATACGAGACAAAAGGCTAAAGAAGTCATCTTTCTCCCAATAAAGATTGAAAACAAGAAGAAAAAAGACACTTTCTATCAAAAATCACAAAGTAGAGATTACCAAAGTCCTCCCCCAACATGTAATGGCTAATAGTTAGATACTTTTATGTATTATTAAAAAGACACTTCCCAGAGTTTGGTTAGATAATAGTTAGACATAGTCAAACTCACATCCCAATTAGTTAAAGGATGGCATGCGTCACTGACTATACCTACGCTTGGGTAGCATAGCTTTGACGTGCACTAAGAGGAGCTGGTCTCTAATCCTAGGGTGATCGCTAAATGATTTGAGGCAGCTTGTCATCTCTTAGTTCTCAGCTTTGAGGACCTATCATCTCACATCTTCAGTATGCAGATGACATGTTAGTGTTTTTAGATATATCAATTGGAGAAAGGGTTTGGCGGATTAAGGGTTTAGAGAAGAGAAAAGAGAGAAGAGAGGAAAAAGAGAGGTGAGGTTAAATTGCTTAGTTAGGGATTAAAGAACCCTACTAACATATTATATAAAGAGAGAACATTACATATATTCCATTTTACAAGTTACCCCCAATATTACCTATATCAAAACTCCCCCTCAAGCTGGAGCATAAACATTAAGCATGCCCAGCTTGACAGTAATATCCTAAAAAATAGCAGGGCCAACCGGCTTGGTGAAGATATCAGCAAGTTGTTGAGAAGACGAAACATGTTGAAGAGATAAAGAACAATCCCAGACTTTCTCGTGGAGAAAGTGAATATCAACCTCAATGTGCTTTGTCCGTTCATAAAACACAAAATCTGAGGCAATCTTTGCAGCAGCCACATTATCACAATATAAAGACATAGGGCCTTTAAAAGGAAACTCTAACTCAGAGAGGCGAGAACGAAGCCATAAGAATTCACAAGTGTCATGAGCAAGTGCACGATATTCTGCTTGGGCACTAGACCAAGAAACCACAGGTTGTTTTTTGCTTTTCCACGCAACCAAGTTGCCTCCAAGGAAAGCACAATAGCCTGAGGTGGGACGACGGTCAGTAGCAGATTCGGCCCAATCAGCATTTGTATAGACGGAGATATCGAGGTGACCATGTGAGCGATATATAAGTCCACAACTGGGTCTAGCCTTGATATATTGGAGAATACGATTAACAGCAGTAAGGTGTAAAGCACGGGAACAGGCATGAACTGGCTAACCATGCTGACAGAAATGTAATATCAAGTCGTGTGAGGTGAGATATATCAAGCGACCCACAAAACACTGATTGGCATGAGGATCAAAAAGAAGATCACCCTCACTATCATGCAAAGAGAGTTTCAGATCCATGGGAGAAGTAGCAGGTTTACATCTACTCATACTAGTATCGCTGAGTAGCTCAAAAGCATACTTCCGTTGTGACAGAAAAATTATCTTCTTAGATCGAGCAATCTCCATACCAAGAAAGTACTTCAGATGGCCTAGATCTTTGACATCAAAGGTACGCCCAAGCTCATGCTTAGCATGAGAGATGAATGAGGAGTCATTGTCAGTCAAGATGATATCATCAACATATATGATATACCAAGAGAATAATGCAACCTGAGGTACCAGAATGGATGAAAACAATATGATTAGAGTAACATCACTGGAAGCCCATGCTAAGAACTACTTCACTGAAGCAATGGAACCAAGCACGGGGACTACTTCAAACCATATATAGACTTCTGAAGTCTACAAACATTTCCAGACTCCCCCTGAAGCAGGAAACCAGGAGGGGGATCCATATACACCTCCTGGGTGAGATACCTATTAAGAAAAGCATTCTTGATGTCTAACTAATAGAGAGGTCAACTCTGATTTGTCGCAAGAGAGAGGAGAACACGAACATAAGTCAGTTTGGTCACAGGAGCAAAAGTAGCATCATAATCAAGCTCATAAGTCTGAGTAAAGTCGCAGGCAACAAGACGAGCCTTATACCGAGAAACACTGCCATCGAAGTTATGTTTGATGGTGAAGACCCAATGACAACTCACAATAACAACTCACAGGTTTCTTCCCAGATAGAAGGGGAACCATATCCCAAGTCTGATTAGATTGAAGAGCATTTATCTCATCAACCATAGTACTCTTCCACTCAAGATGAAGAAGAGCATCACGAACGGACCGAGGAATAGTCACTGAGTCAATTGCCGAAAGGAAGGCCTGGAATGAGGGAAATACAACCTGATAACAAACATACTTGCAAAGGGGGTAAGGAGTAACACAGGAGCGAACACCCTTGCGATGAGCAATAGGTATCTCAAGATTAGAAGCAACAGGAGTAACAATAACAGGAGAATGAACAATAACATAGGCTAAAGAAATACCTTGAGGAGTGGCATGCGGGGAAGACTATGGTAGAGGCGCATCGGAGGAGGAACCAAGTGACTAGCGGCGAGAGTACATGAGAAACTCCTTCTACTATGGGAGGTCCCATGTAATAGGTAAAGGCATAGAAACAGGAGAAACAATAGGTGAAAGCACAGAGACAGGTGGCACCGTAGGAGCAAGAGAGAAATAAGAGACTGTCTCAAAAAAAATCACATCCAGAGAGACAAAGAAACGACGAGACTGAGGGTCATAACACCGATAGCCTTTAGAGGTGCTAGAGTAACCAACAAAGACACATCGAATGGCCTTATCATCCAATTTCTAACGACTGAGATGAAGATCCTGGACAAAGCAAATACAACCAAACATTCGTGGCTCAATGGGAAAAATAGGAACCTGATGGCAAAGAAGCTGATATGGTCAAAGGTCATCAAGAATGCAAGAATGAGCTCGATTGATGAGAAAAAATGCAGTAAGAAGAGTCATGGACCAATAAGGCTGAGACACCTGATGCATCGCAACAAAGAACGAGTGGTACCAATTAAATGACGATTCTTGCGCTCAGCAAAGCCATTTTGTTGAGTTATATAAGGACAAGTAAGCTGATGGGTAATCCCATGAGTTTGAAGAAACTGGATAAAAGCTGCAAAGAGATACTCACCGCCATTATCAGAACGAAGGGCTTAATAAGACCACCTAACTTGTAACAACCCGGAATTTTAATAGAATAAAATTATACGTTTATGGGTCCTTAACTGAGGTTGATTAGTTAAGTGTTTGATAAATTTGTGGAAAATCAAGTTTGAAGGCGAGGAGCTTCACCTTGGGCGTTGATCTTTTTTCCGAACGTGTTGGCAGTGTCCGTTTTGCCCCTAGACGTCTCGAAAAGTGCGAAAGAAGTAAAATCTCTCTCCATCTCTTCTCTTTTCCCTTATTTAAGCTACTTTAATTATGTGGAATGGTTTGGTGATATTATGTGTGGATGGAAAAAGGTCGGAGACCTTATGAATGATATATAGATGAGATGGTTGGAAGTGAAAATGGAGCAGAATGACGGAGCCCTCGGTTTCGGGCTGTTTCTAGCTCGGAATTTAGGCTCAGTGTGATTTACGATAGATCGCAGGGGAAGTGCAATCGATCGCAGGAAGTTATGAGAGCCTGACTGGGCTTCTATATGTGTGATGTAATGTGATTTTGACATTGTAAGGCAATGGTAGGGTCCATTGGTCCGGTTAAGTTCCCTATCGGAACTACTCTTGTATGATGTGATGTTTGTTTTAAGGCAATGGTAGGTCCATTGGCCTGGTTAAGTTTCCTATCGGAACGAATTTGATAAAATGTGATGTTTTAAAGGCATTGGTAGGGTCCATTGGCCTAGTAAAAGTCCCACCTTGGGACAACCTTTGTGAATGATGTGATGTTGTTGGGACATGGTAAGGTGATGGAATGGTCCATCTGCCGGGTAACGTTCCACACCGGAACGGTATACCATCAGACTTGGTCCACGGGCGTGAGGCCCAACTGGTTCAATTATTCAAGCAGGGCTAAAATAATTGGGGATTTCCTATGGTTAGAAAACCTAGCCTACGTGAAATGTTGTCTGTGGTCCCTCTTTGGCTAGGTTCGGAGAGGCAGTATCTATTATAAGCCCGGGTTCCTCCGTGACTGATAGTCGGGAGAGTTAGGACGGCATTCTCAAGGTTAGATTGGGGTCTATGAACCCAGTGATGTATTGAGTTTACGAATTCAATAATGTTACCTTGAGGAGGCATTAGCTTGTGTCGGCAGGTATGCACCCAACAGAGGCTGTGATGATATATGATGGTAGCTATCAGAGGTGTTGTACTTGACAGGATTTGATGTCAGAGGTCTTGTGCCTGACAGAGGTTAATGTCAGATGTGTTTTTCCTGACAGGATTTGATGTCAGGGGTGTTGTGCCTGACGGGATTTGATGTCAGAGGTGTTTCCTGGTTATTAGATTGGTGTTCCTGGCATGTCAGATGTGTTATTCCTGGCAGGTCAGATGTGTTACTGGTAATCAGATGTGTTTCCTGACAAGGGTGTCATGTCAAAGGTGTTATGCCTAACAGAGTGATATGTCAGATGTGTACCTGATAGACAGGTGTTTCCTAATGGTCAGGTGTTTCCTGTTAGTGAGAGGTGCGTCTTTGACTTGTCAGATGAGTTTCATTTTCCTGACAGGTTGGATGGGTTTCCTGGCTGATCAGATGTGTATCCTGGCAATCAGATGTATTTCCTGACAAATGTGGTTGTGTGTGTGTTGGTGTTCCCATAGAGGGATAAAGTGTCAGAGGTGTGGTTCCTGACAGAGTGTGATATGTCAGAGGTGTTGTTCCTGACAGAGTGTGATGTGTCAGAAGTATTGTTCCTGGCAGTTATCGGGTGAAGACCCGGGTTATGTGTAAAATATGATGATTTAAGGATTAATTGGGTCGACATACCCAATGATTGGTTATAATCGAGAGAAGTCCCGATTGGTTGATAATTGAGTCTGTAGACTCATGGATAGAGGTTGTACACGGGCGAAGGCCCAATCAATCGAGTCTGTGGACTCAAGGATAAAGCGTGAGCGGTTATCTGAAACGGTAACCTGGTGTCGTGGACAATGACTGGATGAATTTAACAACTTGGAGGTTGGGAACCTCGAATAGGGTGAGATAGTCCTGAGTGACCTCGGGTCACGAATTACGATATTATTATTCTGCATATTATTATAATATGAGAATTGTATTGTACTACTACATCATTATTGATGAATGTTATTATGTGAAAAATAGTTTAGATGGCCTGTGGATTTTGCTTGGCTCTATGGCTCACATCTCATTTTATGTCTTCAGATTCTGAAACGGTTACCGATTGACAAGGAGTTACACTTTAGAGTCTGGAGGTATATCGGTGCAGTTGTGGCGCCAAAAGTAAAGAGTACTATAGCTAGTGAGGTAACACATTTGCTTATGATGGGTTATTGTGATGACCAGTTGTTATTACTTATGTAAGCTCATATGAAAAGTTGAAAATTCCTGCATTTTTGCGGGTGAAGTCTTCCGCTGTGTGTCATTGATGACCGGGCGCGCATCTCAGAACACGACTTCCTTAGGCGCGGGTTCAGGGCGTCACATAACTGGGTAACAATCATAGCATGAAATTCCTGAAATTTAGAGAACACCTCATCCTCAGACTTAAGAAGGTACACCCGAGTAGCTCGAGTGTAATCATCAATAAAAGTAACATAATAACAAAAGTCATCACTTGAGGGAACAGGAGATGGTCCCTAAACATCTGAGTGAACTAACTGAAAAAATAGAACGACATCTATGCATCAGAGAATGATAAACAGTACGAACATGTTTAGTAAGCTCACAAGTATCACATTGAAAAGTAGATGAAGAACAAAGTTTACTAAAAGTAGGAATCAAAGAACATAAAGTCTTAGATTCAATATGCCCAAGCTTGGCCTGCCATAAATGATAAGTTATCAAGAGTAGCATCAACAGAAAAGGAAAAACAAAAACAGTAACAGCAGTAGCCAGTAGAGGAGACTCGATCAAGAGCATAATCAGTGTCAAGGTAGTAAAGTCCGCCTCTTTTCACTCTTCTACTAATAATCTTCCTCGTAGTCAGGTCCTAAAAGAGACAATGAGAAGAATAAACATAGCATAACAGTTAAGTTTGGTAGTAAGACTACTCACTGAAAGAATGTTAGAAGATAAATGAGGAACATCTAACACATGAGATAAAGAGAGATGGAGACACAAGAATGTGTCCTACTCCTGAGACTGGAGTGAAAGAACCATCAGCCAAACAAACATTGGCAGTAAGCAATGAAGTTGAATAAATGGAATAACTCTGTGATTCACCAGTCATATGATCAGTAACTCCAGTATCAATAACTCAACTAGGAGAAGAAGAAGATGTAGTGGCGGCATAGGCTAAGGGAGCATGGATACCTATGACAGATGAAGTAGCAGTATAAGGAGAATCATTCTGCAAACGGAACTCAGCTCGGATCATCTCAGCAACCTAGGCTCTCATGGACTCCAGAGGATCACTAGCAACAACTGAGGACTGAGGATCAACAGCAGGAATCGTAGTAAAGTGAGCAAGAGGACAAGGCTGGTAACCCTCGGGATAGCCATGCAACCAGTAATAATGATCACGATCGTGTCCCACTATAACACAGTGACTACAAGGAGTAGTAGGTCTATCACAACCACGACGGACCCTATCAGTCCCCCTACCACGGCTAGCAACAGGACGAAAATCAGTAACAAATGCGGTACGATCCGGAAGGGGCATAAGAGTAGTGCTCGAAGACATAACAACCCGACGGCGTTCCTCACCAAACACAGTGGAGTACACAGATCAAAGAGATGGCAAAGGAGATGTGGCAAGAATCTGAGTGCGCAAATGCTCTAATTCGGCCCGAAGACCTCCCAAGAAATCATAAATGCGTTGACGCTCAATTCGTTTCGTCATAATTTTGGCAAAAGCAGATAACTCAAAAAGAGGCTCATAATAGCTCAATTCTTCCCAACGACACTGAAGAGTCCCAAAATAATCTGAAATAGACATATCCCCTTGCTGAAAGTGAACAATCTCACAAGTTAGTTGATAAATCCGAGCATCATTCTCTACTAGGGCATAAGTTTGAATAAGAGCCTCCCAAAGTTCATAAAAATCTTTATAAAAAAATATAATTCCCGACAATTTGAGGCTCCATGGAATTAAACAACCAGCCCAAAATAATGCAATTCTCTGCCTTCCACTTAGCAATTTCGGCAATACCTGTCTCCGGCTGTGGGGTCTTACCATCAAGATACCCCATCTTAGAGCGACCCCCAATATAAAGCTCAACCGAGCATCGCCACGTAAGAAAATTATCATCATTGAATTTAATATTGGTAATAGAGTGGACAACGGAGTCAGAAAGAGCCGAGAGAACTTTAACATCCATAGAAGAAACTCAAATAGCAAACAACCAATCAATCAAAAATATCAACAACAAAAAATCTAATGGTATTAAGATTACCAAAGAGATAACTTAAGTTACTATTATAAGTGAAGTAGGACTGTAAAATCATCTCAACTTCTTCAAATCTCATCCAAATGAAGAAAAAGCAGGTTCACGATGTTCTATAAAAAAAGGTCCAACCATGAACAATAAACAGTGGAAGCAACAACCCATTCAAGCGGTGAAAAATCTTAAACCAAAACAGTATTTTTTCTTCAAATTTTTCTGTATTTTTTCTTCAAATCATCATAATTAGGCCTATCAAAAAAGTCCTAGTCAAAGGGTACCTGGCCCGACCCGGCCCTTCCAAACCCGCCAAAGCCCGGCCCTTGTTTGGCCCTTGGGCCGGGTAGGGCCCAAAACAAAGAAGTCCTTCTTCAATAGGACCGGGCTAGGGCTGACCCCTACCCGGCCCTTCCTCAATAGGGCCGAGCTAGGGCTGACCCCTACCCGGCCCTTCTAGGCCCGGCCGCCCTCCCCTCTTTAAGAATACTTAATTTAAGTTCTAAAATTACTAATATAACCCTCATTAATGATATTAACATGAGGTATATTCATAAATTCATAACCAAACCTCTTTATATACTAATATTTCTTGAAAATCATTACAAAATTTTTCACGAGTTCAATATGTTATATGATTGTATCACCTATTTGAATAGTTTTCTTGAACAAAATCTCACTCTCTTCGGGCACTGTAGCTCAGCCCAGCCCGGCCCTAACCCTTGAGGGCAGGGCTAGGGCTAGGGCCCAATCAACCCCGACCCTTTAAGGGCTAGGGCTAGGGCTGGGCTAGCCTTACTCTTAGAGGGAAGGGTAGGGCTAGGGTTCACCCCGGCCCTAACCCTACCTGGCCCTTTGACAGTCCTAATCATAACTTCATCAATATTTAACCAAATCACATGAAATAGGATTCAAAAATCCTCTAAAATCAAGATCTTTGAAAAATATACCTTTAAAGAACCCAAAACCCAAAAATAAGGCTTAAGCCATACGGCTAGAGATAGCCGATGGCTAAAAACGTAGCAGCTAGCTCCTTCTTCCAATTATGGTTACAGCTTTAAACAACGATCTTCTTCCTTTGATGTAGCTCTGATACCAAGTTGGAGAAAGGGTCTGGAGGATTTAGGGTTTAGAGAAGAGAAAAGAGAGAAGAGAGGAAAAAAAAGTTAGTATAAATTGCTTAGTTAGGGATTAGAGAACCCTACTAGCATATTATATAAAGAGAGAACATTACATATATGTCATTTTACAAGTATACCCCCGATATTGCATATATCAACAGTATCAACAGAACAGGTTTCTAATTTTAGGGATCACCAAATGTTTTGAGGCACCTTCTAGGCTTCGTATTAATTTATCTAAGAGCGCTTTGATAGAGGTTGGGGTGGCAGAAGATGGTCTTTTTGAGGAGTGTGCTCAAATTCATGGTCGGTACTTAGTGAATTCCCGACAAAATATCTTGGCATTCCTCTTGGTGTGATACGAATTGTAAAAAGAATCTGGGACCCGGTGATAGAAAGGATAGAGAGGACTCTTGCAGGGTGGAAGGGATATCTTCCTTTGAGCGATAGGATGATTATCATCAAAAGTGTTCCTTTTAGTCTTACCATGTGTTTTATGTCTATTTTCAAGATGCATGTTTCGGTGGCGAAATATATTGAGAAACACTAGAGGGAGGGACTTCCTTTGGGAATGTAGAGAGGACATGAAGAGATTTCACTTGGTAAAGTGGAATTTGGTGCGTCTCCCTAAGGAATATGGTGGTCTGGATTTTAGAAGACTCCAATATTTTTACAAGATTTTTTTAAGAAAATGGTTATAGTGGTTCTCTAAAGAGGTTAGTGCTATATGGAGAACGGTAGAGGATAGTGCTTTCGGAGCATCTAATTTGGATTTGGATCCAAACAGGATTTCATGTTCTTATAGGATAAGGGTGTGGAAAAATGTGATGGAAGTAGGAGATTGGTTTTTAAAGCGGGTAATATTTGTGGCAAGATGCAGGTCCAGGATTTTCTTTTGGGAGGATTGGTGTGAGATGGGTGTGAAATTTTTCCAAGGTTATATAGACTGACTCCTATAAAGAACATCTTTCTATGTGATCTATTTCAGAGAGTTAATGGAGAAGTGGTGTGGACTCCCAAGTTTCGTAGGAATCTTTGGGATTGTGAGAATGAGGAATTCATAATTCTCCTTAACAAACTCAACAGGATCAAGATCAACCGAGATTCCGGAGATAACAAGGTGTTGGTAGGCACCAAAGAAGGGGATTTTCACTGCCAAAGAGTTCTATGACTATCTTCCTGAGAAGGAGGTAGAAGACATGGATAGAGACTCTCACTTTGAGAAGAGTTGGAAGATTCTAGTTCCGTCTAAGTTACAAGCTTTTTTGTGGACGTGGATAGAGACTCTCACGTGCCTAGGTAACACTGGGTAGATTGCTTCAGGTCAGGTCAGGTCAGGCCGGGCTGGGCTCAGAATTCAAGCAATCAAGCCCCAGCCCGGCCCAATTACATATGGGCTTCTTTTTTTTAGCTAGTCTCTAGCCCTCACGATTACATATAAAGTAACATCTGGTTTTTCCAGGCTGGCCCATCAACACCCCTATATCTAGGCCCCATGGTTGAGGCTCAAGACGTAAAAGAACATATCAAAAAAATGAAAATTGTGAGACAATATAAGTGACTACTGATTATTGTTATCTTTCAAGATTCCATCAGAATAAATAATAAAACTAAAAGCACCAACCATGCTTGTAACTTATTACTGAAAGTACAGTTTTGAGCTGGTAATAACTGTCATGAGGATTAATTTCCTAAATTTTGTAGTTTCTTCATAGCAGCACAATTTTATTATTATTTAAATTACCTCCGAACATCGACTGGATCTTCAAATACCAACATACCGAAGCTACAGTAATCAACCCATACACCAACACAGTAAGTTGCCGATTGCACAGCTTGTTCGTAAACTTCGACCACCTTGTCAACAGTGCATAAGCGGGCCTTGTGATCAGCATACTTCCTCCAATAACCATAGCACAAAGGAAACTTAGACAAGAAGGAGTTATATACTAGACAGATCTTTTCTATGTCATCCTGCAGTAATTACACAAAAGACCTTATATACTGTCCAGCATACACATAAACCTGAGAGCAGCATAACTCGAGAAATAAGTAGTTGGAGCAAATGTAGTAAAAATACGCAAGTAGAGCAAGAATCAGTCTTTAGAATCAAAAATTCCTTATTTATCAAGAAAAGGGTTATGTCGAAAATTCAAAATTTCCAAGCAAGAATAACAGAATATTATGCCTCAAGGACAAAATTTCGCTTCCTTCAAAAGTCCTAAAAATAAAATAGTTCCAATAACAGTAATTCCATCATGACAGAACAATAACAGGCAGAATAAGTGCCACCGATAACTAAAAGAAACATTGTTGTTAAATCAAAATCGAATCGCAAAATTGTAAGTGGGTAGATTAGAGTCAAATCGGGATTCAAATCATAAATCAAACATTTCATTTTGATTTTTCAAATATTTTTAGAGAATATGCGAAAACATCATTATCAATTATCCACCTAATTTTATGCAAAAGTATTAATTTGAATTTGAAAAATGAGCATTTCCATTCAGTACATATTTACGTACAACTAAATGATGCGTGTTCATATATCACAAACAATGTTGTCGAAGTGGAGCTCAAGGGGATAAATTTGGAACAAATTGTTAATTGATTCCTTAATCATAAGATCTGGGTATATTTCTTCTAAAATTGAGAGCAAATGTGAAATATCCAAAAACTCGGAGAAAATCCTAAAAATCTTTCAAAGCCATGTTATAACTTATAACACCATATTTTGGGCATTTCATCATCAAATGACAACATATATTACTGTAAAGCAATGTTACAAATCTCGTTCTCAGGTTTTTCTCGGCTACAGTTTTTCTTGGGAGATTTTCACATATGGAGTTTTTTTTGGGTATCTCTCACCTAAATCTCAGCAATGATTAAAATAATAACTAAAATTACAAAAAATAATAATAATATCGCCAATTTATAAATTCATCAAACCAGCAATATTCAGTATTTTTTGCACTATATTAAAATATAAGCTAAATCTCACGATATTTATGTGATAAAAAGAGAAATTTGTATTTCTCGCGAGACTTTTAAAATTCCGCGAGAAAAAACGAATTTAAGATTCCAATCGGGAATCATAAGATTAGAATGAAAATGGTTGCATTTTCTCAAAAGAGATTCAGATCTAGGATTCAGATCATTTGGCTTAAGAATTGATTTGAATCATACTATTTCATTGGTATAGCACAAGATTCTAACAACAATGACAAGAAATACAAAATTTGTGCAATCTCAATCTATCAACTTTTTTGAGGATATCAAAACCCGCAAACAGAGTGCTTAATGGTTGCTTTACACCATCCAGACAAGATTATTAACTTCCTCATATATTCTCCAATTCTCCAATTCTTCTCATCTAATATAAAGCAACAATTTTTTTCCTGTGCCCTAAAGATCAACCCTCTTCCTCTTCAACACCATCTTCCAATTTCTTTTCACCCTTTCTTTGTCTTCTCTTGCTTCCCTTTTGCTTAAATTTTTCTGAATTTTCTAAAAAGTAAAGGAGAAATTCAGCTATTATGTATCAATTAGTTTGACTAAACAAGTTTCTACTCAACTCAGCCAGGTTGACTGTCATGGTAGGAGCTTTAAGGTTGTTAGCAATTATCCAATGCTTGTTGTGCGATAGCCGGCCCGGGACGATCCCCTCCCCACATCCGTGTTTTTCAACCGATGAGGAGCCGAGATCTGTTAGAGTCGCCACCAATCAAGATTCTGGGTGTGATTGGTCACCCACAATTAAGAACCCTCGATTAAATAAAAAACCGAGAATGGGTACGGGGATTCTTTTTATGAGTTGGGGAAGGTGTTAGGCACCCCACCTCATCCGTCGAGCGACCGTTACCTCTTAATTTTCTCCATTAAATTAATTCAAAATTATTTTCTATTTTTTTATTATTATTTCGAGAAAAAAACCACCCCTCCTCGACCGAGTTAAGGCGATTTCATCCCTACTTGTTTTCTTTTATTTCGAGATTGGAAAGTCACCCCTCCTCAACCGAGTTAGGGTGAGTTTCTCTCTACTTGAGCGACAAAATCCATTTTTCCTAAATCGGCGAACGGCCACACATCCCTCCTCAACCGAGTTAAGAGGGGCCCCGCCTACATTTGGATGGAAAAGGGACAAAACTACTAACAATAATAAAGAAAAGCTTAAAAAGAAGTCGAAGATCTGGTCTTCCGGCCCTTTCCTTCACCCGGATTTCCTCGTCCGCACAACCGTGAAGAGGGAAATCTCCGAGCTACTCAGAGAAAGTGAGGGAAGAAGAGACTTGGACGGGTAGAAACAGCGGATGAGGATGTGGCATACCTTTTCCCTTTATAGATGCTCCAAGTGGTTGAAGAGAAAAGAATGCTTTGACGAGATCCGAACTCCCAAGATTTCCCCCCCAAAGTTGGTGAAGATCCCTCCTAGGTTGATGGCTGGAATTTCAGGGATTCGAGGGCTAAGCTAGGCTTTTTCAGAGTTCTCCTAGGTTTCAAGTTGAAAGCCTAAAGGATTCTCCTCCGATTCTCAAGAGTTCTCCTCTGGATTTTTCAAGATGAGTTATGGGTTTGGGGTGAGGCTCCTTTTATAGGATGAAAAAGGATTTTCACGTTTTTTTCCGATGTGGGACTAAAAAAATAACCCAAAACACGAAAACGAAGTAGCACGGAAACCGAAGACCGATTTAGGGTTTCCGTACCGCGCCTTTTAAAAGGCCGCGAAGAGGATTATTAGGCAAAAATAGTGGCGCGCCCTTTGAAAGGGCGCGGGTCCACTTCTAGACTTAACGGGCCTTGCCCCCTTGGGTCGTGGTTGATTTACGCCCAGGCTTGGGTTGGGCTTTGACTTTTACCTTGGATCTTCGGGTTATCTGGAGTCCGGATCTCGTTATTTGAAGCTTGCCTTTCGACACTTTGAGTTAAATCATCGGGACGTGCAAAAATGGGGTGTCCACAGCTGCCCCTCTTTGTCGGATTTGCTTGCAAAGAACGACAAAGAAGAATAGACATAGGCCCATTTTTGCACTTGAAAACTAATGTGTGCATCCTTAATTGAGTCAAACATTTTCACAAATCAATTTTTTTAAAATAATTTAAAAGCTTGGTAAGAAAAGGTAAAGGAAAACGGAGACGGATCCGGCACGTGGGCACTATCATGGACCTCAATCTCCCTCACAAGTTCGATCCGAACCTGCGCAAAGGGGGTAGTTTAAAAGGAAAATGGAGACGGATCCGGCACGTGGGCACTATCATGGACCTCAATCTCCCTCACAGGTTCGATCCGAACCTGCGCAAAGGGGTGGTAAATAAGGTAGATTTGAAAGCTTTTAAACAATTTTTCAAAAATATATATATATTTTTTTTTCCCAAATTTGTAACTCAGTTCAAGGATGCTCACATCATTTTCATAGTAGCAATAGTCAAACAATCATGATTATGGCATGAATCAGACTGTCGATTGGTATGCATATTAAGTTCGAAAAACAAACCTAAAGCTTAATGTAGCACGGTTTCCAACCATACAACCATTGATTGATTGCAGGTAAGTGAGGTAAGCGTGCTTAAAAATCTTTTTTTTTTTTTTTTTTTTTTATGTGATCCATTGTTGATTCTCTTCTTGCTTTGCAGCATAGAGCTCCAGCTGAAAGTACTTTTTCGACTCGGATATGAACTTTGATATTGCCCCTGGTCCTGCACAGGTAAGTACTGGTTAGTTGATATTTCTTTCAAAACATGCATGTTTATACCTTGACATTTACCATTTGATTCTCTGAAAGTTGTCAGTTTATGCAGTATTATTATGTCAAAAAGAAACAATGTACTTTACTCCCTGTATTTGTGCCTTTGCAGGTAGGCGGAGTAGAAGAGAGCCGGAGGCTGATAATGGGCATGGTGTCGCTGAAGCCAACTGAGCCGAGAACCATTGGAAAAGATTTAGAGATTTCACTTTCTGCATTTATGATTTTGTATGTAATTTGTAGAATATTATTGGAAATCATTGCAGAGTCCAATGGAATGGAGATCACAAACTCTTTTTTTTTTTTTTTTTTTTTTTTAAAAAAAAGAAAAATAAATAAACAAACAAAAACAAACAGAAAACTTTCCACCAGTGGGGTCGCACCTATGACGGTTGCCTACGTATCCCTTGAAAAGAGAATCAGACCAGCGTAGTTCAAAAACATCCAAGCAACCACACTTTTTTTTTTTGAAAAATATGATGACTAGAATTATGATAAGATTAAAATTGATGGGCATGATTCAGACCATTTTCAGAATGTTTGGACCAACATAGTATCCACCTCATCGCATTTGCCTATGTCATTTGGATTAACCCTCAATGGTGTAACAACTATATGGTACTGTCCGACTTGAAACTGCTTCTGTTCTCATCCTGAGCATTGAGACCTGGTTATGATGTAAAATTGACTGCTGAAGCTTCTTTTTTTTTTTTCTTTTTTTTTTTTACCCCTGATGCCAATTATGGTTTTCAACAGGTCTGGCCTGCGTAATTTTTGCGCATTGACGCCCCCAAAGGGGTTTTCATCATGCCCGCAGTAATTTGATCTTGCCATGACTTGATGTTTTTACTCGCAACGCCCTTTCGGGTTTTCATTGTGCCCTTTCAAGTCATGCTTTTCTTTATAGTTTTCTCTCAATCACTCTAATCCGTCATCGCCTGAACTCATGCATGCATATGCGTAATCCAATCTTAAGCTTTTATGATTATCATTGATCCGAGAGGACTTTAATGGTAGGACGAAACGTGGGCTATGGTTAGGGTTTTTGAAAGAAATGATGAAGGCTCAAAGGTTGTGATAATTGGGAAGAACTGAGACATTTGCTTGCTTTTGGGTTTTGTTCCTTTTCTCCTTGGGCGATTTTCCCCCTCGTCTTGCTTTTCCCTTCCCAACTTCTTCATTGGGCATTTTAAAAAAACTGCCACAGTGTATGGACACTGGGGTTACTCTAACTTTTTGCTTTGGCCCACTTGTACAGCTTTGATTTTCTCATTTGTGTTCCCCCTCCCGAACACTGGGATACCCTGAATTTTGGCGGAAGCAATTGACCTCTTTTTTTTTTCTTCTTTCATAATTGATCACAAAAATTGCCCCAGTTTATGGACACTGGGGTACCTTGAACTTTCGGCTTTACCCGATTGTACCAAAAATGCCCCAGTGTGGGTGCAAAATGTCCTTGTTTGGTTGTGAAACGAATGCTAAGGCTCAAAGGGGCTGACTAGATGACATATAATGTTGATGGGAGAAATGCAAGGATGGCCTCTCTTCCTTTCAATTTTAACCATATAACTCAATATTGAACTATGCATGGTACCTTTTGAATTTTGATAGAGTCTAAATTCTTTGTCTATCATGATGAGAGCTCTCCCGGAAAATACCATTCTGATTATGTTGAGATGATTTGACATGGATTCTTGAAGTGAGTCATTTGTGTGGAAGCACCATCGTCTTTGAGGTAAACTCGTGTCATCATGTTTTGGCTTTCATCATAGAATGACACCACCAGATATTCGATGAACATCCTTCAATTATCCACTTCAGGTCTCTTATTTGCTGCCTCTATGACTCCATTCACCCGTTGTCTATATCAGGAGGAATTGTGATGGGTGATCTTGGACTGCTCGCATATTACTTTCATCTGCTTGTTCTTGAAGTTATTTCATTTAGATCTCATATCTGCATGTCAATCACATTAGCTTGCTACCTCTAATGGTCCATCTTGGGTTTCTCCTTTGAACCTAGGTTTTTTTTATTCAGATTCCCCTATATTGGTCTTAACTCTTAATGTCTTTCTCATGATGGTCCAGAAAGAATCTGAAATTTCTTTAGAGGATCCATTTTGCCCATTTTCATTTATTTCAGTCAAATTCTTCTCATCATATTTTTCCAAAGTTTTTTTTTTTTTTTTTTTTTGAAAACAAAAACAAAATACTAGTAAATAAAAACTCTCCCTTTTTCTTTTTTCTTTTTTTTGTTTGTTTTTTTTTTTTTGAAATAGCCTAATAAAAAAACTCAAAATTTTTTTTTTTTTTTTTTTTTTTTTTTTCCATTTTTTTTTTTTTTTTTTTTTTTTTTTTTTTTTTTAACAAAAAGAGTTGCCTTCTAAATTAATCCCACCCGAGGCCGAAGGCCTATCCTCGGGTGGTAACCAAGCAACTAATGAAACCTTGCTTTTCGGAGACCATTGAGGTATGGTCGAGCTTGCGCCACCAGATGGGAGCCACCTCCCAATTCATCATCTTTCCATTTTCCCTCAAAGGGTAGATTGAATTTTCCTTACCTGCACAAGAGAAAATATCTGATTGGTTTGAACCTTCTTTCTGACATTTCTGACCTTTATCCCAATCTTCCTTGGATGCCTTTTCTTGTGGACTCATCTGTTCAAAGACGGAATACTCTGTTTTCTCAACCTGCTCAAAGATGTCCTCCATAGAGCCATTGAAGATTGTGTACCCTTTTGCTTTTTCAAATTCTTATTCTTTCATCTTCTCTTCTTCTTTCTCTTTTTTCCCCTTCATCATCTCTTTCTTCTTCTTCTTCTCTCCCATCCTCTTTTTCTTTTTCTTCTCTTTCATCCTCTCTCTCAGTCTCTATTTCTTTCTTTTCTCCCTCAGTCTCTTTTCCTTCCTCCCCTTCTCTTTCTTCCTCCTCTTCTCTTTCTTCCTCATCTTCTCTAATTTTCCTCCTTTCTTTGGCCAAGTCTGGTTTACAAGTTTGTCTGCACTTACTGAAATCTTCGACCTCGACAACTACCTCTCCTGGGACTTCATTCCTTATTGGTTGGATATTGTTGCAATCGTAGGGAGCCTTTTTCAAGTCTGTTGGGGTGAGAGTTTGGTTGGATGGAGGGGTAGGCCAATCAAACACGATTGGTCGTGGCATAGGAGTAGGTGGTGGAGGGGTAGGCCAATCAAACACGATTGGTCGTGGCATGGGATTAGGTGGTGGAGGGGTAGGCCAATCAAACACTACTTGTGGTGGTGTGGGATTGGATTAGATAATGATGGGAGAGGGTTGGCTAAAGACGACAGGCTGTTGTCGAACTGATGGTTGCTGTTTGGATACGGTGTTGGAGATAGGGGAGACTTGACTCTTGTTCAAATGAGCTTGAAATTGGGCTTGAGATGGAGACGGGCCAACATTGCATCCTTCCATGTCTATGACATTGATTGCCCGAGAGGTAGTTGTGATGTCCTCATCATACATCGAGGGCGAATTTTGACTCTGATTTATGCATTGTTGCTCTTGTTGAGGCATTTCCACTTGAGTGGGTTGCATATATCCTTCTGATGGTTGAGGCTGAGAGTGCACCTGAAACAGTTGAAAGTTCCCCTCATTTGCTTTTGTTGGGGCAGAGTTCTCACCGCCATGATAGTACATTACATTCTGAAAAGTGGTATAATCCATGATTCTCCCAGTCCTGACCCCTTCATCAATGTCATCCCCATACCGGACAATAGTTGCGAAGCTCGACTTTGTTTGTGTCACTAAGCGCTCGTAATACGGGGCCTTCAACGTTGAAATGAAAGTACTGACCATCTCCTCTTCCATCATGGGAGGCCTGACCTTGGCGGCTGTAACGCGCCACCGGTATGCATGTTCCCTGAATGATTCCGATGCCTTTCTCTCCATTTTGAGGAGATCTAACCGGGTGGGAGTTACCTCCATATTGTACCGATATCGAGCCACAAACATTTCTGCTAGGTCCATCCAGCACTTGATTCTCGAGTGATCAAGTTCTGCAAACCATTGAAGAGCTCCTCCTGACAGACTCATTTGAAAAAGCTGCAACATCAGCTGCTCATTCTTCCCGTATATCCCCAGAGTACCTCCATAGAGTTTTAAATGTGCCACAGGACAGCTTTGGCCACTATACTTGTTGAACTCGGGAATCTCAAAATTTGGCGGGAGACTTGATACGGAATAAGGGCAGAGATCGTCAATACCAATCTTAGAAAAGGGGTCGGAGCCTTTGACTGATCTCAGATCTTTTGCAAGCTTTTCTACTTGTGTGGCTAGCGCACTCTTGGGTCTCTCATGACGCCATTCTTCTTTCTTTTGAAGGTAGACTGGATTTTTTTGATCCCCATGTGGTGGATATGGTGGCGGAGCATCTATCCGCGTCTGCTTTGAAGAATTTGGGGGAGGTACATCAGATGTTCCAGGGATCTTCGGTCCCTTGTTCCGGTCATATCGAGCCAAGACCCTTTCCATCATTAGTGTCAAGTTCTGAAAGTTGCCTTTTAACTCGGCCAAACCAGCTTCGGTTTCTTGCCTAAATTTTGCTCGAGCGGGGCCATTGCCTTCTTCCATCCCGAGTATGCTTTATCTAGACCTCAGTAAATATGAGCTCCTTTTAAGCTGAGTCAATGCAAACGATACTTCCTTCCCTAGAGCTGTTAAGAATAACTTTGAAAACCAAAAGATCAAATATAGAAAAATCTCTGAAGATGGATGCTTCTGTTGGTGGGAAACTTTCCTCTAGCTAAAATTTTGATTCGATTCGAATTTTTTTATTTTTTTTTTCTTTTCCAAAACAAGTGAGTCAATGTTGCAAAGGCGGGATAGAGGTATAACCTCTAACAAGGTTGCCCGTAGGACTTAGGGGATTTTAACACAAAGGCAGGATAGAGGTTTTAACCTCTAACAAGGTTGCTCGTAGGACTTAGGGGAAAAACACACAAAGGCAGGATAGAGGTTTTAACCTCTAACAAGGTTGCCCGTAGGACTTCGGGGAAAAACGCAAAGGCGAGATAGAGGTGAGACCTCTAACAAGGTTGCCCGTAGGACTTAGGGGAATTTTAACACAAAGGCGGGATAGAGGTTTTTAGCCTCTAACAAGGTTGCCCGTAGGACTTAGGGGAATTAAAAAAACAATGACTCATTCCTTTTTTTTTTTTTTTTTTTTGAAGTCAAAAGTTCCTCACAACTTAGTGTCCATCAACAGAGATTTAGAAATCTCGAATCATCAATATGTAATAAAGCATCGAGATAACCAATATAGTGAACAGGGAATGTTCTAATGGCTGAGCTTTTTGGGTAGTTGCTCTGTAATATCCAGTGCGGATACCAAAGACTTACGGCACCACTCAGTTGAACATTGTGCAGATGACTAATCTAAACATTAACATCATTCAATACTATCATCAGAAAACATGCAAGGCAACGTGTCCTCAACAAATATCTCTATATGAGGTTTGTAGGGTTCTAATATCCACCTAAAATAGGTCCCACAATCATAGAATATCCGTGCACGATCCGTGCACTTCCTTTATTCAAAACGATTGGGGTCGGAATGTTTCGTCGCCGTTTCCGGGATGCTATCCACGGTCGTTCAACTACTTAGTTCCGAATATGGGGGTAAGTCCGGTTTCGGACAACGTGAGGGGAAGTGGATGCCGTGAACAATAGTGCAAAAGATGAAACAGAAGAAAACGACAAATAAAAAAATGAAAATAACAAGAAATTAATTTAGTGGAGAAAGTTAAATTGAGGCTTGAATCCTCTAAGCCCCCAGCAGAGTCGCCAGCTGTGCGATAGCCGGCCCGGGACGATCCCCTCCCCACATCCGTGTTTTTCAACCGATGAGGAGCCGAGATCTGTTAGAGTCGCCACCAATCAAGATTCTGGGTGTGATTGGTCACCCACAATTAAGAACCCTCGATTAAATAAAAAACCGAGAATGGGTACGGGGATTCTTTTTATGAGTTGGGGAAGGTGTTAGGCACTCCACCTCATCCGTCGAGCGACGGTTACCTCTTAACTTTCTCCATTAAATTAATTCGAAATTATTTTCTATTTTTTTATTATTATTTCGAGAAAAAAACCACCCCTCCTCGACCGAGTTAAGGCGATTTCATCCCTACTTGTTTTCTTTTATTTCGAGATTGGAAAGCCACCCCTCCTCAACCGAGTTAGGGTGAGTTTCTCTCTACTTGCGCGGCAAAATCCATTTTCCCTAAATCGGCGAACGGCCACACATCCCTCCTCAACCGAGTTAAGAGGGGCCCCGCCTACATTTGGATGGAAAAGGGACAAAACTACTAACAATAATAAAGAAAAGCTTAAAAAGAAGTCGAAGATCTGGTCTTCCGGCCCTTTCCTTCACCCGGATTTCCTCGTCCGCACAACCGTGAAGAGGGAAATCTCCGAGCTACTCAGAGAAAGTGAGGGAAGAAGAGACTTGGACGGGTAGAAACAGCGGATGAGGATGTGGCATACCTTTTCCCTTTATAGATGCTCCAAGTGGTTGAAGAGAAAAGAATGCTTTGACGAGATCCGAACTCCCAAGATTTCCCCCCCAAAATTGGTGAAGATCCCTCCTAGGTTGATGGCTGGAATTTCATGGATTCGAGGGCTAAGCTAGGCTTTTTCAAAGTTCTCCTAGGTTTCAAGTTGAAAGCCTAAAGGATTCTCCTCCGATTCTCAAGAGTTCTCCTCTGGATTTTTCAAGATGAGTTATGGGTTTGGGGTGAGGCTCCTTTTATAGGATGAAAAAGGATTTTCACGTTTTTTTCCGATGTGGGACTAAAAAAATAACCCAAAACACGAAAACAAAGTAGCACGGAAACCGAAGATCGATTTAGGGTTTCCGTACCGCGCCTTTTAAAAGGCCGCGGAGAGGATTATTAGGCAGAAATAGTGGCGCGCCCTTTGAAAGGGCGCGGGTCCACTTCTAGGCTTAACGGGCCTTGCCCCCTTGGGTCTTGGTTGATTTACGCCCGGGCTTGGGTTGGGCTTTGACTTTTACCTTGGATCTTCGGGTTATCTGGAGTCCGGATCTCGTTATTTGAAGCTTGCCTTTCGACACTTGGAGTTAAATCATCGGGACGTGCAAAAATTGGGTGTCTACACTTGTATAACTAGTGTTTTAAAAAGCATGTGAGGTTACACCTCGAGGCGAGGCTTAACGAAAACGCCTTGAAGCTCAATCATGAGGCTTAAACTCCATGAGGCACACACTTCATGCCTTGAAGCTTACTTTATGTCTATGGTGTACATCTCTTACATTAACTAAAATTAGGTTTCTAGCCATAACTGATACTTAAATGACATTTTTTTAATTTGTTATTTGTTTCAACTAATTTATATAGTATTTCCTACGTGTACGAGTGTTCCCACACAAACACACAAAGTACCCGAATACACACACACACAACATATATATATATAAATGTATTTCTCTACATATATGTGTATATATATACTATAATATTTCATTAACTTTTTGAATTTTTTTATAAATTTTCTTCTATATTTTATTTACTTATCAAAATTAGAGAGCATGAAGCTTTCTTGTGAGGCTTACGCCTCACACATCTTGAGGTCCTAACACCTCGCCTCACGCCTTCACGTTTTAAAACATTGTGTATAACAGAACGGCCAAAACTGGATTTTAAATCCCAGATTGACGAACGGTATGGCTGACTTTTTGGCAAAAGAAGGGGTACCTAGGGAGGAAATATTTAGAGAAGTGCATCTGTAATTTTTTTTTCTTTGCTTCTTTCTTTGTTTCTTGAGTCCTAGACTCCCAGCGAACCATCATCTGCAGTGACCTCCTGTTACTTTTGGAATGCATCTCCTATGTATTCTCCTTGTTATGCTATAAAATTTCCCATTAACCATCCAATATATATATATATAGTAGACACTCATTAGAATGGATGTGGAATCTTTTTATTTGGAATGCATAAAGACTACAGATATGGTGTAATTCTTGAACCCACGCAATATGTACAGCGATTTTATGAAGAGAGTCATAGATATTGAATAACCCACGCAGTATGTACAGCGATTTTATGAAGAGAGTCATAGATATTGAATTACAGAGTTTATTTCCTTCAGATTAGTGAATCAACAACAAGAAGCAAGCAAGCAAATGCATATAAGAAGAAAACAGGTCAATTATTGAACAGTTATGTACTATGTTGAACTGGAACAATTAGAGTTGCTCAATAATCGCTGAACAATGATCACTACAATCATGGCGATACAAATTAAACTGATATGCATGGAGTTGAGAATTCAGAAACCATTCTAATGGTAGAAC
The DNA here is from genome assembly GCA_015143295.1 of Tetracentron sinense. Taxonomy (NCBI): domain Eukaryota; kingdom Viridiplantae; phylum Streptophyta; class Magnoliopsida; order Trochodendrales; family Trochodendraceae; genus Tetracentron; species Tetracentron sinense. The sequence goes on along the minus strand of CM026551.1, from coordinate 48,328,663 downwards.
ACATCACTTACAGGAGATGCTTTTTCGACCTCTGCTACAAGTGAAGTCCATGCATCAAAATCTGGGGGGACATTTGCAACTATTTCTTGTAGTTCGTGCTCATCAAAACCAACTGTGGAGGAAGGACCAATACATTAGATGCTATTTAATTTGGATGCAACTTGCTTGCATCACTGAATACAATTGAAAATAAATGAGCTCGACTCCATAAGGATAAAATCTCTTATTACACTAAAAAATAAAGCTCAGGCCTTCATGAGTGGCTCGGGAAAAAGTACCACAGTATGTGAAGTAATAACCTACAAACCACAAAAGCTGCTTCATACAAAGAACCCGATTAGGAAAGGACATGCAATATTCTGGATAACTTATTTACTCATGCACAACATGCAATTTTGCGGAATTTACGCAATAATCAACTTACACAACTAATAAAAAACTTGCACAGCTCATATACTATTGAATAATTGATAATATAATACTCCCTTTAAACAGTTGCAGTACAAGAATATCTCCATAGGTGGTCAAGGTGGAAGTCTGAGAATCCCCAAGATGAAGAAAGGAGATCCATGGGTGGAGTTCAAGAGTTTCAGCTTGTATCCCAAAGAACAAATGAAGCATAGGTGTTACTGAATATGTTTCATTTTATTTGGCATGAACATGGAGATAATAGAAATCATATTACTGTTCCTTTCGACCTTAGCAAATTTATTGTGCCCTTCGGCCGGTTGTCGAATGATAAGGCAGAGTGGCTTGAATGCCAATTTGAGAAGGAAGAGATTAAAGAAGCTGTTTTTGACCTTATCAGAGATAAAGCCCGAGGTGCTCATGGTTTTTCATTAATTTATAGACTTCTCCCTCACTGTTGGGAAGCTTGAACCATGGTGGAGGAACCATATACACTTTCTCCCACAAATCTCCATGAAGGAAGACATTCTTCACATCCAACTGATGTAAAGGTCAATAAAATCTCGCTACCAACGATAACAAAACTCTTATAGAGGTCATCTTTGCAACTGGAGCAAACATTTTCCTGTAGTCAATCTTATATGTCTATGTGTATCCCATAACAACTCACCTCGTCTTATATCTTTCAATCAACCTATCAGACCTATGTTTCATAGTGATTACCAATTTGCAAAGAAGTAGCCCTTTTTCTTTGGATAAATCCACAATTTCTTATGTACCATTCTTGATTAAAGCACTTACCTCTTCCATTATGTCCTCACGCCACTTAGGATCAGAGACAAAGACTACCTCCTGAAATCTGGAAGATAAAGACACGGAAGAAATAGAGAACAAGAAAGCATAATAGAAAGGAGACTGAGATGCATAGGAGACATAAGTAGAGATAAGATACACAGTACTACACTGACATTTCCCTTTGCAAAAGGCAATGGGAGCAGTATCATCATTCGTAGGAACATACACCAACGAAAAATTAAGATTACTTGAATCTGAATCAGAGCTTGGTTTAGAGGAATCTAAATTAGTAGTTGGCCTTATCACAATGGTATCTTCTCCCTTCTTGTGTCTGGTGTAAACTTGTAAGTTCTTCTCAATAGTATTGGTAGAAGCTAAGTGTTGCCCTTGAACAACATACTGGAAAGGAACATCAATGACCGGCTGAGAAATAGAAATTGAAGAATGTTGCCTCTCTTCGAAATCATTATGCTCCCCCTAAAGAGAGGTAGGGGGACAATGAAAAAAGGGTTCCGACTCAAAAAAAAGTGATCCATGGTAAAAATCCATTTTCGTGACACTTGAACAAAACACTTGTATCTCTTTTAAGTGGAGGAATACTCTAAGAGAACACCCTGAATGGATTTGGGATCGAATTTAGTTCTATTTGGACCGAAGACATGAATAAATCATACACAACTGAAACTCGATGAGGAACATCCAAGGAGGACTAATTTGGACAAAGAATGTTATGTGGAAAATTCAGTGTCAGTACTCAAGACAGCATACAATTGATAAAGTAAGGCATTGTAAGAACTACTTTTGCTAAGAACTTCTTCGATGCTTTCATTCCTGCAAGGAGGTTCAGGTAACTTCCATGAGGTGATGATTTTGTCTCTACTACCTTATTTTGTTAAGGAGTATATGGACATGTACTCTAATGTATCATACCATAATGTTCCAAATATTTTTGTAGTTCACGTTCAAAGTATTTTCTTGTAAAATCAGATCAGAAGACCTTAATTTGCTTCACAAAGTCTATTGGTATCATCTTTGAAACTTTTGTATGATACTTGGAACTTCATCACAGGTCTTCATTAAATAGAGCCAAGTACAGCGAGAGAAGTCATCCACAAAGGTAATAAAATAACTATAGCCATGCATGGACAAAGTAGGAGTGGGTCCCCAGACATCAGAATGAACAAGTTAAAATGGAAAGGGAGTTTTAGTCATACTTGGGGAAAAGTAGTTCTACAATGCTAGGACATTTCACGCACTTCACATTGTAGATGATGATCTGACATAGACCCAGATAAGTTAGGAAAAAATAATGATGCAGGACCATGCAACTAACCTAGGATGATGCAATTTAGATATCAGAAATTAAAATTCTAGCAATAAGGAAAGCCATAAAAAAACCTAGATTCCACAACTACAATAAAGAAATCCAAAAGGGAACTTTAAAAAAACCTTGGTTAAGTCACAATCCTGCAGTGATAAATTCTCAATCTGAATTGGGAGATCGTAATGGAAGTAACTTCCACTAGCTTAGAGATTTAGGTCAACAATAAATGTAAGTTTCCTATTCAATTGAGGATTTCAAAGATTAATTTAGGCTCAATAATGATTAGGAATAGGTTATGCATGTAAATTAGGGTTTCAAATAATATTAAATTGAATCACAAAGAAAAACCCAGCAGCATTAACAAAAAGGGGTTATAAAAGTTGGGTTTGGGTTTTAGAATGGGGCTGTTTTAGGGCATAGAAATTGTATCAGGGTTGTGGTTTCAGTTTGGAATAGGTATAGGGCTGTTGTGCTGCAAGAATGAAGATTAAGAAATCTGCCACAATAAAAAGACGATTGTATGGGCTGGGATAGCAATGGCTATGGCTGGAATGGGGTGCCGCAGTAATATTAGGGGCAGAGAACAAGTGTAGCAGTGATACAAGGGAAGGGGATAGGTGCAGCAGCACTATTATGGACCAAGAACAGGTGAGGCAGTGATAAGAGGGCAGGGAAACAGATGCGGCAGCCTAGGGAAGGGGTTGGGGAAGCTGGCAGCACTGATGGAGAGGGGCTGTAGGCTGGTGGCAGTGAAGGGATGGTGCTAGGGTTTGGTAATTAGCGTTTTGTAAAGGAAAAACAATAAAATAACAAGAGAATCAATGGAGAAGAAGAGAGAAGTACCTTGGCTTCACACCATCCCTTCACAAAATTAATCAAAATTGTTTCCATTGACAGGAAAACAAAAAAAGTATTATTTCATTCATCAAAATTTTGTAATTCTCAAAGAAACTATTTATAAGAAAAGAATAAACCCTAAGTCTATCTAATTACTAAAACGCCATTACTAACGTTCTAAATAATTATTAAAATGCCATTACTAATAAAATAATCTCAAATACTTTTTTTTAAAAACCCAAATAAACAACTAAAAAACTAACAGCCACATGGGCTAATCTTAGCCCTCGACGCCTCCATCTCTTGATGAACGGTGGATCTTCATCACGGCCGTGATCCAACAATATATATCCCTCGAATACATGATCCAACGCTGGATCTCCCTCGAACACATGAACTAAGCCCATATACAAGTCATTCATCCATAGTGAGACTTGTGTAGGGGGGCTCTCCTCCTTCTCCATTGGTACACTCTTAACACTCGATGGTCTGATGTCTGCATCAAACTAACTTTAAAATTTGAAAAGATAAATGACCTAGACGATTGTGCAACAATTTGACTTGGACATCTTTATTAATCCTAATAAGACTACTACTAGATTGTAATGCTAAAGAAGAAGTGAAGAACCAACAACATCTAGGAGGTAGAGACTAATTGCTTCATGACCATTCCTTATCATTTTCCTCGTCGCCAAGTCTTGGAAGACACAATGAGGTGGAAAAATTGTTACAAAAACAGTTAAGATGTTTAGTAATACTACTAATGGATAACAAGTTTGTCAAAAAAGTTGGAACATGAAAAACAAATAAAAGAGATAAGTAGTTGGGAAATTTGGCATCCTCTTTCCTAGAGATGGAGGAAAGAGATCTATCAACAATCATTGCCTTATCTCTTCAGGACGATAAAGTATAGGTAGAAAAAATATAGGACAAACTAGTCATATGATCAAACGCACCTGAATCGATAATCTGGGCTGAACTGGAAAAAGGAATGACTTACAAAATTAACAAATGCATGAGTAACTAACTGATTGAGCAAATGATGTGGAGGCAATAGGACCTTCCATCTGGTTTAGAGGACACCGGAGATGATCACTTTCAGCCATAGAGAAGTTTACAACGGCTGATGAGGTACTTCTTGTAGAAGGAGTTGATGAAAAAGTACCCAAAGAAAGAGTCACAATCGCTACAGTGTTGCCAGTAGGAGCATTCACCAACTATTCATGATGAGTATACCTCGTCGGTTTGCCATGTAGACCCTAACAAGTCTCCCGCGTATGTCGAGTCTCCCCACAACGACCACACTTCAGTTTGTCCTTGTCATCCAAGGGCTTGTTCTTCCTGTTGGGGCCTTTCCCTCTCTTTGAGCACTAAAAGATGCAACAACAGCTGAATGATCGCTAGTCAGAGTGGATTGTATCACTGTTACAAATCTCCCGAGAAATACCCAATTTCTCTCAAGAAGAACCGAGAAAAACTTCTAAAGTTAAAACTTCGTTTTTATCGCGAAACTCTATAAATCTCGTGAGAAATAAAATTTTCTCGTTTTATGTTATATCACAAGATTTAGTCGAGATTTAACCGAGATTTTAAAAATATCATGAGAACTACGCTATGTTGTTGGTTTTATAAATTTATAACTTGGTGATATTTATTACTATTTTCTGTAATTTCAATATTTTTTTTAATTATTCCCGAGATTTAGGCAAGAAATACCCAAAAAAAATCAGATTTGAAAATCTCCTGAGAAAAACTCCGGTCGATAAAAATTCGAAAACGAGATTTGTAACACTGGATTGTATAGCCTCCTTATGTCCCTCACTTTGAATTATAAAATAGACTTGATCCAAAGTGAGAAGCTCATCTCTCCCAATCTGAACCCCAGTTAACTAAAGCTCGGAGTTCAAACCATCTAATAAGTCAAAAATCTTGTTTTGCTCCACCTGTTGCCAATGTTTATCACTATCTTTATTAGTGTCCTAATTTATGACCTGATAATGATCTAACTCTTTCCAAAGTCCCGGAAGAGTATAGTAGTAAGTAGTTAAACTCTTCTCCTAATGAAGAGTAGCAATTTATTGCCTCAACTGATACAACCTGACAATGTTCTAACGTTGGAAATAAGTTTTGATAATTTTAGCCCAAATCTCTTTCGTTATCCGAATGAACAAAAAACTTCTACTAATGAGTGATTGCATGGAATTGAGTAACCATGGCATCACCATAAGGTTTTTTTGTTCCCATTTGTCATCCGGCATATCATCTATAGAGGGATCCTTCACCATATCATTCAAGTAAACAAGTTTCCCTCGTCCATTGATATACATCAACACGGATTGAGACCATTCCAGAAATTAGTGTCATCCAACTTTATAGTTGTGATTTGCACACTAGGATTATCACCATAGTTGCTTGTGATAGGTATCAAATTTGAATTCCTGAATTTCGTAAAAATCACATCAAACCCCTCTCCTATCGATATTGGTGCTAATATTCTTTAAATAACTATAGAATCTCCACAAATTTTCTAAATTTCAAATTTAAGAGATTTGAAACCCCAAAAATAGCAAAACAAATCCTAAATAGAGAGGAAAAAATCACCCCAACTTCAATCCTTCACAGAACTTCCACAAACAAGTTTCAAATTCCGAAATATTCATACTCATCAAACAATAGCAATTTTTCCCAAAAGAATTGCTTGAACAAATTGCACCACTCAAATTTTCAAAAAATGGATTTTTTTTCTCATAAGATACTTCGGGTGAGAAAAAAATTCTCTAAACATTCTTCGAAAATTTCAAAAACATATCAAAAAATTAGAATCACATAACCTTAAATTTGACCAACTATTCACAAGCACTATTCACAACACTCCATTACACTCCATTAAAAAAAATTGCAAGCCTTGTCTTCCTGCTCTGAAAACAAGTAAAAAGTAAAATCCTAGATGACAAAGAGGAAGAGAGAGAGAGAGTGGAGAAGAGAAAAGATTAGAGACTGATGTTCCCTTTCTTATTATTTATACTACTTATAAAAAGAATATTACAATAACACCTTCATTAATATGATATGGTGTATCTAAAACCTATAATGATGCATCTCAACTAAAATCTAAGATCCTAGCACAATCTACACTTATCTAACATCGCCTCCCAAACTCTGAAAATGAGATTCGCGATCCCCAAATTCACCACATCATCCTTGGTAGAGTCATCCATTGCAGATTTTTATCCATTCAAGAACCCCAAAAATCTCGATTGGGGAGTGAATAAGGTGGATGGATTTGGAGGTTTTCTAGGAATGTCTCACCATGGCCATGAGAATGAAGTGAGGAGCCTTTTCCGATCCATTGAGAAAGCCAGTATGTGCTCATACCTTAACGTATATTCAGGCTAGTTGAGCTAATTTATATAAATTGCCCAAGTTAAATTGAGCCATACTGGCACAAATCTATACCCAAGTTGTGCCATGTCAACACAAGTTACCATGACTCCATGAGAGATATTGAAGAATTTAAGATAACATAGATTACCACTTCATTTTGAATTGTATTTAAATGTTATCAACTTATCATTGGTACAAAAAAAACTTGTGGGTGAATATAGAACAGATTGTAATTAGAAACAAACAGAGACAAAAAATGAAAACTGAAAGCAGTAAACAATAACATTTTTTCAGCAATAAGGAAAAAAAAAGAGGTAATGACTCTCTTGTATGCATAATAACAAAATTCACCAAATTTTTGAAAAATTCATGAATTATTCAAGAATTTTAGGTGCGCCGAATTATTCGCAAATTTTAGGTTTGCCGAATTATTGCGAATTACTCCCAAACTTCACAAAAGTATTCACAAATTTCACAATAATTCGTTTAGCTTGACAAAGTAAACTGCTTATTTTGTATATTATCTTATCAAATTGTTGGATATCTTTTTATAAATAATATTTTTCCCGAATTGTTCCGAACTTGATCCTTGCCGAATTATTTCCTAACCCCAACTTTGTCACTATGCTTGTATGAAAGTTGCTCAGAAGCCCCCCCCCCTCCCTCTCTTAGCTAAAGAGTATGCATTCTCATTTCCAATGTATGTGTGTTTAAATAAAAAATTTTATACCCAAACCTAGTATCTCTTACATAATCCAACACATATGCTAATCTTCATTGTCTTCCTGAAGCCCTGGATGCCCACGCTACAAAAAATTTTAAATTTATTAAAACTAAGGTTTCAAGAAAAAAAAAGATCAATATATCTTAAAACTTCTAGAAGTGTTCTCACCTCTCCCTTATTGGAAACTTAATTCTAACATATCGGAAATATAGATCTAAAACCTTCTCTCCATCATCTATATAGATCCTCCCTATTCCAGCAAGATAAGGATTTCAAATATAACAACCATCAAGATTAAATTAATTCCTCTTTCCAATTTTGAACAGGAGTAGGAGCAGGAGTAAAAGCACAGGTGTAGGAGTTTTAGAGGAGAGTTCATCAATATCTTATAACAATATTATATATATACATATATATATATAACAAAAACATACTTAAACTATAAAATATGCATAGTAAACAATTTAGAACAATAGTACAAGCAACTACAACCTATGAATTAGATTACTTTAATTGACGACCATGTCAATAACTAATAAGAACATAGAGCAATTTAAATATGGAATATTACTTCTAGAACATAAGAACTCCAAAAAATAAAACTTTAGGTACGCTATAACCATAGTAACAAAATTCTCCAAATTTTTTGAAAATTTGCGAATTTTATGTGTACCGAATTATTCTATGAGTCATTTGCGAATTTTAGTTTCTAGAATTATTCGTGGATTTCATGTATTTTTGCCAAATTTCACGAATCATTTGCAAATTTCACAATAATTCATTTAGTTCAACAAGGTAAACTGCTTATTTTGAATATTCTCTAATTAAATCATTGAATATCTTTTTGTAATTATTATTTTTTCCCCAATATTTTCCGAATTTTTCCGAACTCAACCCTTGCCGAATTATTCCTGAACACCGATTTAGTCACCATGACTATAACTACATATTGGAGGTCAAACAATTTTATTTATTGGTAAAAGAAAAAAAAAATCACACCTGCTACAATTGATGCATGCTACAATTTATAATTATGCAAACAACATTACATAATTGAAACAATCTACATTTAACTCTAGTCTTAGTTTATCTATAGGCCGCATCTAATAAAAACTATATAACATTGTCCAAATTGTCGCCAACTAATTCTTGTTTTTTCGGGATGAAGTTCATGATCTTTATACCACCACCTCCACCTCCCATCGCTATAATAGGGATTCTAAGCACCGGATTGAGAGCAATGAATAGAGATTTGAAACTTGAAAAAGAATCCGATGTCTGAGACATTATCTGTAGTATTTATGAATTGTTACGATGATAAATACATAATACAATTTCAAATCTAAACAAAAAAAAATCTAAATAAATTTCGATTACATCTGATTCCTAAACAGATGAAGGAAGATAAATGAATTATAGAATAAATAAACATAAAAATTGGATAGGAATATGGTTGAATGAGACGTACTTGGCTCGTCTTGAAGCTGCAATTGTTCGGATGTATCCATTAGATCATCTATGAATTATTCAGTTCAGACTTCAGAGTATAGATAAATATTTCGCGGGAAACGAAACCCTAAGTCCCTAACGCCCAGGTCTGGAAAAAAAAATTCGGGATAGTGGATCTGCCCGACCCTTCAACCCGAACTTTTCCGTTGTGGAGGCCTGTCGATCCGACCCTCATGTGAGGGGTACCCGGCCCAGCCCTCAAAACCCCCGACAAAACTAATGCCCGTTTTTATTTTCCTAAAGCTCATAGATGTTGGTGGATCCAAAAAAATTAGGCCCACTAACATGAGGGCCAAGCTTAGGCAACCACCCTACAGTCTGGCTCGACCTTCATTATCTATACTAGCGGATGGCTTGTGCCATGAATGTAACAGTCCTAATAATCGTAACATATTAGAACAATTCATTAAGTTAATTTTTATATGAACTCCCTTTAAATAAGAAATAAATATAGTGCGGAATAAATTACAAAAAATAAATGTGTTTACTTAACAACCTGGTCTTAGCATTTGAAACTGATAAAAAGAAATAGAAGAGTTTTAGAATAAAGAAAAAAAATATCATCAATTAATTGTAATCATAACGCACCTAAAGCTTGTCCATTACCCGATATATAGATATTAATTTAAAAGATGGATCTACCCGACCCATCAACCAGGAATTAATTCAACTTTTTTTAGGTTGTGTAGGTAGGCCTGTCGATCCAGCCTTCGTCTGAGGGGTACCCGGCCCAGCCCTCAAAACCCCATAAAACTAATGGCTTTTTTCTCTATTATTGCCCATGGACCGAGGTTGGTCCAAAAAACATTAGGCCCACTAACATGAGGGTCGGGCTTAGGCAACCCCCTACAATATGGCCCAACCCGCATTATCTATTCATACTAATATATAAGGGTGTTAGCATCTCGAGTTTGGGCTTGCACAACCCGGGTCAAGCTCGAGCACGCCTAAGCAAAACAAGGGGGAAATGGGCAACTTTTTTTCTTTTGGGGGGTGGGGGATTAGTAATTGGGCCTTACCAAGTTGGGCCAAACCAGGATAGCAGCCTACTCTAACGAGCCTCCAAGCCCATGCCTTGATAACGGATGAGAGTTGCTTCATGTTAGTAGTCAGTGTAAAACCTACTAATTCATTTAGTTATGTATCTTTCTTGAATTCATATTTGGCATGACTTGAAAATTATTCGTAATTTAAGATTATAAGTTCATACTAAAAACACAACACTCTATATATTCGTTGGGTATTTTGTACAAAATCCTATTCGTTCGAAATCTCATTGAAAATAATTTTTATATATTTTTTTATAAAATTAAACATATGATTGAAATAACCTGAGAAAATCCAAATTTTCTATATGGTTTTAAGTATAATTTATACATACACTACAATTATATAATTTACACATAGTTTATAGTTCATACATTATGTTAAGTATACAATTAGTTTATATTTTATAAATTACAAGTTTGTTTATTGTATATAGTTTATACATGAATATAATAAAGTTTATCAAGAAGTTTAAATAGGTTAATATAAGGTGACGCTTGATCAAACTTAAAATAAGAGGTTAAGTTTATTTGAAAATATAAATTTTTATGGACTTTAGATTGTTAAGTTAAAGTTGTAAACACCAAATTTTTACATCCTGCCTTAACCATGGTTAATGTCTTTTAGCCATGGTTATCCCCCAGCTGAGCCCTAGTCAAGCCGTAAACCCTGGGCAATCTCAGGTAAAACCCTAAACTAACCCTAAGTAAACTGTGATCAAACCCTATACTAACCCTAGGTAAACCCTGATCAACCCTAGGCCTAACCCTAGGTAAATCCTAGTCTAACACTAGGTAAACCCTACTTCAGCCCTAAAGTCCAAAAAACCTAAAATCCAAGGCCCAGAAGCTTATGTGGGCTCAATCAGGGGCCCACAACCCTTAGGAGCCGTTGCAGTGGGGCCCACTGGCCCAAATTCAAAAAATCCAGTAATGGCAGTAATATACTTACTGCCATTACCATAATCGGACCCTGCCACAATGTATCAACCCAAGTATGTGAAGGTTTAGCAATTTTTTACAAAAACCAGTAAATGGCAGTAATAACATTACCGTCATTCACATTCTGGCCTGATCCACGAATGACGGTAATGTTATTACCGCCATTGTTGAGTTCTGTAAATTTCGTAGCAAGCACCCCCTTTGGCCACTCCTGCTCCGCCCCCTCAATGTCTAACACGCCTAGACTAATCCCTAAACTACCTTAAGGCCTTCCCAAGCCTATATAAACCCCCCTCCTTCATGGGTTCAAACCACTCCTCCATACTAAACCTCTGTCCGAACTCACCTAGCCTCAGTCCAGAGCTCCTCCACCCTTGTCTTCATCCAAGGCAGGTCCCTAGGGTACCCAGTAGCAATATCAGGCCACCCCCAGGCCTCAGCTGTGCACCAATCGTGTACCATCTCTCTCCACCGTGGAAGTCTTGCTTAGGCAGGGCCACTCCCTCCCTCTCCTGTGTTTCTTTTCTGAAATACTATTGTAAACCCCTGGTCCTATTCCAGGGGTCTTTGTTTGCAGTTTGTAGAACTCCATACCCAGGGACAAGGGTCCCCCTACCTCTTCATAGGTATGGGGGAACCCCCTTGAGGGTCTAACTTCGGCTACAGTTGCCCTCCATCGTGTTGGAACCTCCCTTAGGCTTTTGGGGGTCCCTCAAGCCATGAGGGATCCCCTGGAATGGAATGCTCTAATGCAGCCCCCATAAATGAAAAACTCATTTATGGGCAAAACCAGGAATGACAGTAGAATAATTACTGTCATTCCTGACCCCTCTATTTGCAGCATCTTTTACACCCCTTGGGTGGGGCCATGGTCCATTCCAGGGCTATGGTTAGACCCTCTTGCTTCTTAGCTAGCTACCCTGGTCCTTCTAGGATCCACCCTCCTGTTTAACTATGATTAGTTTTGCCTGAAACCAAGACTAGCTTAATGGCGGTAGACTGTCTACCGCAATTACAATATACCAAATGCAAGGTATTCAGCCCCCTATGGGGCCCACTCTAGACCTCCCCCTTGGCCCACTAAGGGCCCAGGGTCTTCTTTGGACTTCTCTCTTCATCCATGTGGGTTCAACACCCCTTAGGTCAACCCTTAACTCACCCTACAGACCTGCAAACCATGGTCAAAAGTATTTCTGTAATGCCAGTAATCCATTTATCGCCATTATTGAACTTTCTGTTCCTTGGGCTTTGCACAAGGCCCAGACCTGGTAGGAGACTATTCTAGGCCAGACCCTGCCATACCCTATAGGTCCATCCTGACCAGACCAGCAACTTTAACTGGGGTTAACCTAACCCCGGTTAATTTTTAACCATGGTCAAGTAACCCTTGACCTTGGTAAAAATCTGAAAAAATATAAAAAATTATGAAATCATTGCATGTGTCCAAAATGTTTCTCCTTTGAACCATTTACCATGGTTAGTAGCCCTAACCATGGTTACTTTACTCATTCAACTCCGGTTAGCAACTCTAATCTCGGTTAAATCCGATTTTTGCCTACTGGGTCTAATCTCTTCGCCTACCGGGCTCACTCTTGGCCTATCGGGCCCAATCTCAGCCTACCGGGCTTGACCATGTTACTCTTAACTGTGGTTAGCAACCCTAATCACAGTTATTCTCGATTTTGGCCTACCTGACCTAATCTTAGTCTACCAGATTTACCCCTTGCCCTACTGGACCTAACTTTAGTCTACCGAACTAACCCTAAGCCCACCGAGCTTAAACCATGCCCTTGACCAACCTCGGTCAACCACACCCTAATCTACCGGACTAGTCCATTAGCCAATTGGTGCGCACACACACACACCCTAACCTTGGCACGGGCTCCTGTGCTAGAACTATGCTCGGTCTGATCTCTCCCCCTTATGAGAACGTAGGCAACCCAACCCGGGTTCGACCCTAGTTAGTATTTTTTTATTGACTTAGCATTATCTTAAACACTTAGACATTTGAACAAAATTCAATTTAAATTGGCTTACACCTAGAAAGTAGGGAACCATTGAAAATTGGAAGTCTCAATATGCCTAATACCTTCCCTAAACTTAACCGAACCTCTTACCTAGAGATCTACTACAGACCAAGACCTTATCCACTACCCGGGACTTATCCCTTCTGAATGAATAGGTGTTGACTCTAAACATATCATAAACCCGTAAGATTAATTAGGGAGTGAAATCCTGTACTCACAAAAGTTTAATTAGATGTCTAAGTGGTGTTTGATAAAACTTAAAATAAGAGCTTATTGACTTAGGGGGGGAGTTTAGTAACTCTAAATTAAATAGGTAGAGCTTATTTGAAATTTTGGCATATTTAGACTTTAGATTGTTAAGTTAAAGTTTAATTGGATGTCTAAATCTTTTTGAAGTAGAGGTTTTTACCTCTATAGAAAAAAATAGCTCATGTCTCTTTAATAATTTAAAGGTAAAACCTCTATTTAAAAAATATTTGGACCTCCAATTAACTTTAACTAAACAATCTAAAGTCCAAATTCGCTAAAATTTCAAATAAACTTAAGTTCTTATTTAAGTTTGATTAAACGCCACCTAAATCTTTTAAAAATATAGGTTTTACCTCTAAATTAATAAGGAAACATGAACTACTTTTTTCTTTAGAGGTAAAACATCTACTTCAAAAAGATTTAGACATTCAATTAAACTTTAACTTAAATATCTAAAATCTAAATAAGCCCAATTTTCAAATAAGCTCTACCTATTTAATTTAGAGTTACTAAACTCCCCCTAAATTAATAAGCTCTTATTTTAAGTTTTATCAAAAGCAACTTAGACATCCAATTAAACTTTAACTTAACAATCTAAAGTCCATAAAAGCTAAATTTTCAAATAAACTTAAGCTATTATTTTAAGTTTTATCAAATGCCACCTCATATTAACCTACTTAAACTCTATTATATTCATGTATAAACTATATACAATAAACAAACTTGTAGTTTATAAAATATAAACTAATTGTATACTTAACATAATGTATGAACAATAAACTATATGTGTAAATAATATAGTTGTAGTGTATGTATAAATTATATTTAAAACCATATAGAAATTTTGGATTTTCTCACGTTATTTCAATCATATGTTGCATTTTATTAAAAAAATATAAAAAATCATGTTCAATTAAATTTCATACGAATAAGATTTCGTACAAAATACCCAACGAATACATAGAGAGTGTTGTGTTTTTAGTATGAACTTAAAAAAGATAATCTCAAATTTCAAACAATTCTCAAGTCATGCCAAATATGAATTCGAGAAAGTTACATAACTAAATGAATTAGTATGTTTTACACTAACTTACATGAAGCAACTCTCATCCGTTATCAAGGCATGACACCAACAACGTAGTCTAGAGCATGACATAAGCTAGTTAAACAATATATACAAAATGTAATTACAATCGATATACTTATGATGATAAAGAAACAACATGTTGTTACAACTCAAATTACGAACAATTCTCAAGTCATGCCAAATATGAATTCGAGAAAGATACATAACTAAATGAATTAGTAGGTTTTACACGGACTACTAACATGAAGCAACTCTCATCCTTTATTAAAGCATGACACCAACAATGTAGTATATAGCATGGCATAAGCCGGTTAAACAATATATACAAAATGTAATTACACTTGATATACCTATGAGAATAAAGAAATAACACGTTGTTCTAGCTCAAATTGCAAGGTGTGCCTCTTCTTAGTCCTCGAATCAAGTCCCAATGGGGGAAGCTTTCGTTGTGATGTAACAAACAAGAAGTCCACTTACAAATTAGTAATCTCAACTATTGATATAAGATCAATGATATCTTGAACCAAAAAATATAAATAACTGAAGTAATATCTCAGGTAGATTTAGATGAACCACAATTCTTCTATTATTATAATGAGAACAAAGTCCTTAAAAATGTTGATTGAATTTTGTCAATATTAACAATTAGAGGGCCAACCCCCGGGGGTGTAGCCTAGTGACCGAATGACGAACCGTAAACCCAAAGGTCTCGAGGTCGATTTTGGGCTCTCCTCAATATCGGTTGTATGGGTTGGGGTATTCCCTATGCAACACGTGAGACTAGTATGAGTCTTTAAGGCACAAGATATCCACATTTATAAAAAAAAAAAAAAACTAGAGGGCCGCACATGCGATGCATGTGAGAGAGGAGGAGAGGTAGAGAGATTGGAAAGAGGGACCTTAGTGAGGGGCGTTTTGGGAAAAAATAAAGAATATTTTGGGTATAGATTATAGAGACTTGAGGGACATTTTGGATTAAAAAAATATCACGAATACGTTGGGTATAGAAACATGATGTAGGGACATTTCGAGAACCAAAAGGCTTTATAGGCATTTTGGGTATAGAAAAATTATTGGGTATATAAACTTGAGGGACATTTTAGAAATAAAGAAAAAAATTATGGGCAAATTTGAGGGACATTTTGGGTTATCTAACTATAGGGAAAATTTTGAGGGCATTTTGGGTATAGAAACTTGATTTAAGGGCATTCGAAAATGAAAAAACTTTAGGGACTTTATGACCAAGAAAAGAAAAAATAAAATTTTTTAATAATAAAAGGATATGATCTAATGGTACCGGTCGAACCGAGAACCGGTCACCCAACCAGTTCGACGACCAATTCAGTTATGAAAACATTGCTTTATATATAGATAAATGACAATTTTAGAAATAACTTAGATTTAATCAACTTTTTAATTACACTATATTTTTTTGGTGAAAAGTTCCCCTATACAATCAAAAGCTAAAATTAATAAAGGGAAATTTTGAAATTAAGCTAAAATTAAAAAAAAAATAAAAATAATAAGTATGATTCTCTTTATATATTAGCAAATGGGTAGTTTTAAAATTAAGCTAAAATTCAATCAACCTTTTAAAGTACCACTGTCTTTATATATGATTAAAGGGTAGTTTTGAAATTAAGTAAAATTTAGTCAACGTTTCGAACCCATATGCGTAAAGGACAATTTTGGAATTAGCTAAAATTCAATCAACGTTTGAATCTAAGGTAATTTTGGAATTAACTAAAATTCATTCAACATTTTAAATCCAGATTACTAAATTTAAAGGCAATTTTGGAATTAGTTAAAATTTAAAGGCAATGTTGAAATTACTAAATTAAAGTA
This sequence comes from Tetracentron sinense, assembly GCA_015143295.1. Lineage (NCBI taxonomy): Eukaryota > Viridiplantae > Streptophyta > Magnoliopsida > Trochodendrales > Trochodendraceae > Tetracentron > Tetracentron sinense. The sequence goes on along the minus strand of CM026551.1, from coordinate 48,312,486 downwards.
AATGGCAGTTTTAGAATTAGTTAAAATTAAGGGCAGTTTTGAAATTAATTAAATTCAATCAACGTTTTAAACCTTATATAAATAAAGGCAGTTTTGGAATTAACTAAAATTCAACCTACATTTTTAACTCCCCCATTCTCATTATATTAATGATAGATAACTAAAATTAATTCAACATTTTTAATCCATATGAGTAAAGGGTAGTTTTGAAATTAGTTAAAATTTAAGGACAGTTTTAGAATTAACTAAATTCAAGTAAATGACATTTTTGGAATTAGTTAAAATTCAAGGATAGTTTTGAAATTAACTAAATTCAATCAACGTTTTGAACCTTATATGAATAAGGATAGTTTTGAAATTAAATAAAAGTCAACCTACATTTTTAACTCCCCCATTTTCATTATATTAGTAACTAGGGGAATGCACGTGCGATGCACGTGAGTGTTCAGTTCTAATGAGTGCAAAAAATTAATCCAAATGATGGACTTGAAACATGTGCGATGCACGTGGAAAAGGAAAGAGGGAGAGAGATTGCATATAGGGATCGTAGTGAGGGTCATTTTGGAAAAAAAATTAATATTTTGGGTATATAAACTTGAGGGACATTTTGGGTAAAAAAAAATTGTGATGGACACGTTGGGCATAGAAACATTGCATAGGGACATTTGAGAACCAAAAAACTTTAGGGCATTTTGGGTATAGAAAAAATTTAGGGTAGTTTGGGTATAAAACTAGATGGACATTTTAGAAATAAAGAAAATAAAATAAACTTAAGGAGATTTGGGTAAAAAAATTTGTGAGATGTATTTTTGCTATAGAAATTTGACTTAGGGGCAGTTGGAAACTAAAAGATATCTGAGACATTCTAACTATAGGCTCTGTTTGTTTGCAAGGAAAACAGACCATGAAAATGATTTCTAGAGGAATTGTTTATTTTCTCGTGTTTGAAGTCTTGGAAAACATTTTTTTTTCTAATGCAGTTTTCTCTAATGCTATGTTTGGTTGCTGAGAAAATAGGTGGAAATATGGAAAATAAAAGAAAACTTCTAATTTCTAATACAATTCTTAGTAGTGTTTTCTATACTTTTTTGTTTTTTTTTTCCATGTTTTCACTTATTTCCTCCACAACCAAACATGGGGTAAAGTAAATATTTTTCATCATATATAAGGAAAATTTTTCCCCTCAAAATGGAGGGAAGTTATTTCCATCCCATTTTCCATATAAACAAATATAGCCATGGGAAAAAAAATTGAGGGTATTTTGGGTATAAAAACCTGACTTAAGAGCATTTTGAGAATAAAAACTTCTGTGACATTATGACCAAGAAAATAAAAAAAAATATATTTTTAATAATAAAAGGACATGATCCAACTATGCCAACCGGTCACCCGAACAATTCGACTGCCCGGTTCAATTATGAAAATATTGCTTTATATATAATAAATGACAATTTTAAAATTCAACCTACGTTTTTAACTCCCACATTCTCATTATATTGGTAATAGATAGAAATTACCGTTACACTTGTCTTCTCAACTAAAATGTTGATTAAATTTTAGGGTGATGTTAGCGCACCCCACTTTATTATGAGTGCATCGCTTCTTTTTTTTTTAAAATGTCATATCAGTTCTCCTCAACTTTAATATAGCCACACCCCACACAATGTCTTTGGCGAGAAGACCTTGAAGTCATGTCATTCTCCTTCTTCCTCTCTGCTTGCTCCTCCACTACTAGTTCTTCTTTTGCTCTTGCTCCTTTCTCCATTCAACTTTATTGAGGTAGAGACATGTTGTTCTCCTTATTCAGTTGCCTAAATTTGGCTTGCAAGTTGTTTAATGAGATGTCACATAGGCCTTGTTTGGTTAAATTTCTCAGAGGCATCATATCGTGGAACACACCATAGAAGCATCATATCGTGGAACATGATGGAAGAAAAGGAAAGAGAAGAAGATGAAGCAACAGCAGTGTGGAGTTGGGCAGCTGGTGTGAACGGGCAGCTTAATCGACAGGCTCCAAGAGGAACATCTCCCTCAACTGTTGCTACCATTCTCTCTCTCCTGCTCGACCCATCTCTAAGCTTTCCTGCGGCGGTGCCCACGTCATTGCCTTGACAACCGGTAATCTCTCTATAGTTTTATGTGTAGTAGTTGATTGAAATACAAATTGCTTTGGGAGCCCATTTATGTAAGCAAACTCTATTATTTGTTGCAAACAACTGATGGCTTTGAGGATGATAAGTACTCTTCATTGGTGTGTGTATATATATATATATATATATATATATTATATATATATATATATATATATATATATAGGACTTGTTACAGTTCACGCAATGCATGAACTGTTTATCATTCACTGCTTTGAAAATCTGATGGCAATTTTGTAATTCTAATAATGATCAATGACATTTTTGTTATTATACAATAAAACTATTTTTCAAAACTTTCCTTAGTTCTTTTTATAATTATCAAATTGCCATCATTTATGTTGGGGTCAACAATTCATTGGTTTTTAAAACTATCCTTAGTCCTCTCTATAATTACCAAATTGTCATCATTGTTTGCCTACGTGAAAGATACAGAATTCACGCACGGCGTGAGTTTTAGCTTTTCCATATATATATATATATATATATATATATTTATTAAATTTTTTTTTTTTTTTTGGGTTGTAGAAGTGATTTTATGAATTTAATGGTGTATATTAGATACTTTTTACTAATGGGGTGCAATCATCAAAAAGTAGGGTGCGCCTAACAACACCCAAATTTATCACTATTGACAAAATTACCTGTACATTTATATATTCTACTATTATAATGAAAATGACAAAATTACCTTTACACTTGTATATTTTATATTTTTCATATTTTCTCATGTCTCTCAAAGATACATGAGTCTCAATTGGGTCTCTATTATTATTCTCTATCCCCCTTTCCTCTTTCTCACACCCCTTTCCTCTTTCTCACACGCATCGCACGTGTGACCAACCAGTTTACTGTAACAATAGAGGTGAGATTAATGCATATGGATCATCCTAAATGTTGTATGGTATAAAGCCAAATGAGGCATTTTCATGTAATCTTAATACAGCATACCGAGATATGTTAATGTCTGGCTTTACCACCTAAACAAACATTTCGAATTCAATAAAAGAAATTTAATACATAAAATGCTGTAAAAAAATGTATTATTATTATTATTATTTGAGTTGGTCAATGGGTATTGCCAAATACTCTCCCATCCTAGCTAGCTGTCTATGGCTAACCATTTAGGGTTAGGATTTGGTTGACTTATTTTGTCTTTTCTAATGTCACATTAACTCTAATATTGACCATTTAATAATTGAATTAAAGCGCTGGTTAGGATTTTGGAGTATACTTTGGAGTACACTTTGGAAGTACCCGTAGATTTACACATAGGAAGTGTTTAGATACTCTTCTAAATTAACTTTTGGCTCTTGAAGAATCAAAAGTCGGTTAGAATGTTGATTCAACACTTAAGAGAGTTGTTTCTCCACAAGTTAAAAGTCGAAAATGTTAGTAAATGTTAGTTTCATGAGAAGTTTCTCTCAACTAGCTTTTGTGAAAAATCCCAAATTTCTTTAAAAATTATTTTTCTTCAAGGTTATTATGAGGAAGTCATTCTATTCTCAAATAAGTTCATCCAAATAATTAAACCTGGTGGCCTTATTATTATTAGGGTGAATGGGGGTGTGCGCAATGCCGAGTACGCCTACTCATACACACGTCTGAAAGGTGGGCATGATCTCTCTTCTCATCTATAATAGCAGTAATTTTATAGAGGAGAGGAGGGGTAATATATGCATGCTGCATAGATTCTGCTATATAAAAGAGGGGTAATGTAAACATGTTGCATAGATTCTGCCTATGGCTCGGCCTTTTTTTTCTGTGTCATGTAGCATGTTTTTAGGCATAGAAAGAAATGTACTATACATGTGGTGGGGCCATGAGCACCATGAGATCACAAATAATCAATATAACAGAACTGCCAAGTGAGTAGTAACACATGTCAATAGTTTTCATCTTCTCACTAAGGTAATGACGAGTGTTGCTACTTTTATCTATTTCGTTTAAAATCCATTGAAATCCTAATTTTTTTATTTTTAAAAATTGTTTTCTTAACCTGTTAAAACTGTAAAGAAATCAAGTATTGTGACTACAGTGAGAGTTTGGAAATTTGCATCAAGGACTACCACTCCTTTGTGTTAAACCCACCATTATGAAGCTATTTTATTTAAAGTTTCATATAGAGCGCATGCATGATAATCAAGATATCCATGCCAAATGAAAGGTCACCAAACTCTTAGTGAGAGATGCATGACTCTAACTGCCAAATAGACAATAAAAAAAAATAACCCTATTGAAATCTAGTTATTATCCCAACCGATAGAAAAATATAGTTGTTCTAAATCGTCATATCTGTTTAGAACGGTAGTTAGAATGAGTACCAACGTTGGCTAGAAGGAAGGAACAATTTGGTTTCTGGTGAAATATTGTTGAGTTCTCAACGAACCAGCTGTTAGCTTGAAACCAAAGTAACTGTTGTTGAATGAGTTCTCTCGAGGGGAGATCATCAGGACCCACCATAAATGGGTCCCACCCAAGAGATCTTCCACGTCCACCAGCAATATTCAATTATCTAAGCAAAATTTAATACATCATATGGCTGATATCATTTAATAATGATTTTTTAGGGTATGAAATCTCTTAGATTTGACAATGGATAAAGAAGCATGTTAACCCTACTCATGCAAAAATGAATGCATGTTAAATCAGAGAGAAGTTTTGGTTTTTGGCTGAGTAGGGAATACCTTAGAGTAGGGCTAATACGGCTATTAGACAAATGGTAAAGAGATTTGTGCTAGGTTTTTTTTTTTAATCGATAAACATAATATATATAAACTAGAAAGGAAGGCCTTAAGGTTCACAAAAAGTAAATCAAAAGGAAACATAAAAGGGAAAAGCAAACAACGATTAAAAGCTCATTTACCTTAGCAAAAAAACAGAAACGATTAAAAGCCCCCCCCCCCCCCCCCCAACATTTCCTTTAACAAAGTTAGCCTTACTCTCAGTCAAAAAGTAATACTTGTCCATGCTTTCAATTAAGAAAACATTTTAAATACAAAGAGGAACTTTGTTTCACCCTGTAGAGCAGAGTTCTCCTTTTTACATTATCATAATGGCAATCTCATAATTATGTGTGTTACAAAATTACCCCTACTACTTTCAATAATTTCAAATGTGCCATTTCCTTAGTGTAAAAAGGGGAGCTCCGTTTCATCACCGTGAAGCAGAGCTCCGACTGAAAATTAATCTCTTTAAAAAAAAAGCAAACACCTATTCTTTTTTTTACCCTGAGGAAGGCTAGCTCGCCTCATGGTAAAGATCATAGCAACAATTTCTCACCCAGCGTTCAAGCTTTGGACCAATGTGTCAGGTTTAGGTTAGACTTTAGTTCCAGACAACATGGGTTTCTACTTTTCCTTGTTACTCTTGGAATAGTTGAAACCTTAATGCTATGTTTGGTTGATGAGAAAATAGGTGAAAATATGAAAAAGAAAAGAAAATTTCATATTTCTAATACAATTTTTAATTGTGTTTTCTATAATTTTCTTTTCTTTTCCATGTTTTCACTTATTTTCTCGACAACCAAACAGAGGGTAAGTCTTATTTTTTTGCTTCAATTTTCTCTAGCGATCACTCGAGGTCAGAAATCAGGCGTCCACAAATCAGTGGACATGTGGTGGAGAGATATCAAGTGGGGAGAAAATGAAATGACTTGTCTCATTTTTATCGCCACATGTCCACTGATTTGTGGACGCCGATAGCCCACCTCAGACCAGAGAAAATCTGAAGCCTTTTTTAACACGTTAGCATGGGAGGTGCCACCTAGTGCGGAACATGAATTAGCCCACCTCGGGCGTTCACCAGAGAAAATCTGAAAGCCTTTTTTTTTTAACACGTTAGCATGGGAGGTGCCACCTAGTGCGGAACATGAATTTGACCTTTTTCTTTCCTCCATCTTGGCTTCTCATTGTCTTGCCATTTGCCACTCTAGAATATTGAATATGTTTTTAAATGGTATTATATTTAACATATATTAACTTTCAATGGGCTGGACAGGTGGGTCAGATTGAGGGTAGATTATTGTGTTGGGTCGAGTTTTCCTTTTTCAGCCCCTTTTTTTAATATACGGTTTGGATTTTTCTACCAACCCGAACTGGCATTGTCCAAACCCGACCCATTGCTATCATAGCTAGCTAGTCAACAATTCATGAGTCCCAATTAAGACATCTGATAAGTCAAATACTTCCAAACTAGGTTGGTTAGTCAAAATAATTCATCACATATATAATAAACTATCCAAAAAGGGCAATATATCAATTGTAATCACCTTATAGGATTCTAACGTATGAAAAGTCAATAGATCGCATGGTTGAGATATGTCTATTTTGAGTTTTGACCTTCTCGATCTGAGTGGTTGGGCCCATTAATGGTACTCTGCTTATCCTCATAATCACATATGTCCCTTCCACCAAAAACGAATCGCATACCCCAAAATTAAAGGAAATATGGTGAATAGGGATACTTTCCTTATCTATTTACCTTTTCTTACATGATTTACAGCTTATTTGGGTGGGATTTAATTTTTCTTGGGACATGTTTACTTTACCACCACATTTGACTATGTAGTTAAATGTGTGGTCTTCATTCGTTCATGCCCCCTTTTTAACATTCATCAATTGTGATTAAGATTTACTCACTCCTAAGGTTAAGCAATCCAATCTTAATTTTTAGAAATAAAAAAATAAACCTTAATATTCTTAAGCTTAATCATAGTTAAAGTGGTGTTAAAAGGGACACGTGGGCATGGTGGGCTAATCACTGCCCTTACCTCGGGAAGGTAAAGATTACTAATTACCAATAAAGTAATTAGGTAAAACACCCACCTAAAATTTTAAATATTTTTAAAGTAATTTTTCTATTGGGTAATTAGGTAAATAATATGATAAAAATCTAATAAATTTTAATTAAATAAATTATGTATCTCATACCACAAATCATTTTAGGGTTTTAAGAATATATGTTAGAACTTAGAATTGAGAAATTTCGAGTAAAGGTTATAGTTAAATTAGGGTTTAGGTAAATATATGAAATTACCAAATTAGCCTCGTATAAATCGGGTACCCTAATGACAAGAGAGAGAGTGGGAATTCGAAATCCCAATTCCGAAGTTAAAATGTAAAAACATGCACAACTATATCTATGGATATCATAATAGAGGACTCCAATTTTCAACGCAGCCTAGGATAATCTCCAAAGATGGGCCGGTCACCAACACTCCAACCTACCATCGCTGGGAAGGAAGAAAAAGTGTAAAGTATGTTGGGATGTAGTTAATGCCGGCGGTGTGGCTAACCAAATGCCCTGGTCAACCTCCCCCCACTCATCTATTAATTACTCCTATAAATCTCCTCTGTATCCCCTCTTTTCTTCTTCATCTCTCCATTTACCACTCTTTTTGTACTACCTGCAACACAATCACTACCACCACCACCACCACCACACCCCTAGCTTCTAATTCTCATCAAGGGAATAACACATAGAGTTACTATTAACCACCATGGTTTTTCCCATGGTTCTTTTCAAGCTTGCAGACTGGATTTTGTACCAACTCTTGGCCAATTCATGTTATAGAGCTGCTAGGAAGATCAGAAACTATGGATTCTTGTTTAGAAACCCATCTCTAAGATCATCATCACAGCAACCTCCTTTTTACCCTAGAGTTACCAAGTGTGCTTTGGAGTTCAGGGGGTCTGAGACTTTGGTTTGTGACATCAATGGTACCTTGTTAAGGTCTGATCAATCTTTTTTTCCTTATTTTATGTTGGTTGCCTTTGAAGGTGGTAGCATTTTCAGATCCTTTTTGCTGCTTCTATCATCTCCCCTTTTGTTGGTTTTGGACCATGAACTCAGGTTGAGGTTCATGGTGTTTATAACCTTTTGTGGGCTTAGGTTGAAGGACATGGATAGTGTTGGGAGGGCTGTTTTACCTAAGTTTTTTCTTGAGAATCTTAATCTTCATGCCTATGAAGTTTTGGCTTCAACAGGGAGGAGGGTTGTCTTTACTAGTGTCCCTAGAGTGATGGTTGAAGGGTTTCTCAAGGATTATTTGAGGGTTGATGATGTTGTAGGGACTGAGTTGCAAAGTGTTGGGGGCTACTTTACTGGTTTTCTATCTGGGTCAGGGTTGCTTGTGAAGCATAGAGCTCTCAAGGAGTACTTTGGAGAGAAGAAGCCTGATATTGGCCTTGGGAGTTCATGTCTACATGACCACCTCTTCATCTCCCTCTGCAAGGTATTCTAACCACTACTACTACTACATTCAAACCTTAAATCAAAAATGATGAATATAAAGAATAAAAAGGGAATTTTTTTTTCCTTTTTTATTTTTTTAAAAGCCATGCATAAATGACACCCCTTCTCCTACTAATGCAAGCAGTACCTTTCTTTTCTTCTCTTGGTAACTGTATCTATCTCTGAATGCATATATGCATGTATAGTAAACAAACCCCAATAAAAATGAGACTATCTCTCTCTCTTCAGTCTTCATGCATGGGCGCGCTCTTGCCAATTTGACTTTCTCTTTCTCTCTCTTCCAGCATGGGCTCTTGCCAATTTGACTTTCTCTTTCTCTCTCTTCCAGCATGGGCTCTTGCCAATTTGACTTTCTCTCTCTCTCCATGCATGGGCTCTTGCCAATTTGACTTGCTAATTCCCTTTGTATATATCTAATTGATGAATATAATCATGTGTGTGACAGGAAGCTTATGTGGTGAATGAGGAAGACAGAAAGAGCAGTGCAAGTTCAGTGATGCCAAGAGAGAAATACCCAAAGCCTCTTGTATTTCATGATGGAAGGCTAGCTTTCTTACCAACTCCCTTTGCAACTCTAGCCATGTTCTTGTGGCTTCCCCTAGGAATAATACTAGCCATCTTTAGATTGGTTGTGGGAATCTTCCTACCCTACAAAATAGCCATCTTCTTGGGTACTTGGAGTGGTGTGAACATAAGAGTCAAAGGATGCAACCCTTCAAGATCAGCTAAGAGAACAGGGGTTCTCTATGTTTGCAGCCACAGGACTCTCTTGGACCCTGTGTTCCTCAGTACATCACTAGAGAAACCTCTAACTGCAGTAACATACAGCCTAAGCAAGATGTCTGAGTTCATTGCCCCTATAAGAACAGTTAGATTGACAAGAGATAGACAACAAGATGGAGATACCATGCAAAGATTATTAAGTGAAGGTGATCTAGTGGTTTGCCCTGAAGGAACCACATGTAGAGAGCCATATCTTTTGAGGTTTAGCTCTTTGTTTGCTGAGTTAGCTGATGAGATTGTTCCTGTGGCCATGAACACACATGTGAGCATGTTTTATGGCACAACAGCAAGTGGGTTCAAATGCTTGGATCCCATTTTCTTCTTGATGAACCCAAGTCCTAGCTACCATGTTCAGGTCCTTGGGAAGGTGCCCAGGGAGCTAACATGCGCCGGGGGAAGATCTAGCTGGGAAGTGGCCAACCATATACAAAGACAACTGGCAGATGCTCTGGGGTTTGAGTGCACCACACTGACAAGGAAGGACAAGTATATGATGCTAGCAGGGAATGAAGGGGTGGTGCATGATGAGAGAAAGAAGCCCTAGAACACTTTAGCAGTTGGTGCTTTGAGTGGAAAAAGTGGGAAAAAAAACTTATTTTTTGTATTACCTATATATATATTTTATTTTATTGTCATTTTTTCTTTTAAATCTTATATGGGGGTGCTTTTTCTTCTTTGTCCATGTGGATTGTGGACCGATTACAATTTGTTGACCACCAATTGGAGGGTCAAGATTAATGGTTGGTGTACAAGTTACAGATACTTAGATGGCTAAGATCTGGTTATACCATTTATTACATATTAGTGACTCTCACTCAATTATGTCTTTTTCTTATATTATATAAGAAGGGCAAGAAAATTATTTTCAAGTATGTAGTTGGAAAATTTATTGTTACTTTACGGGTTTGCATTGAATGGTACTTTAATTGTAAGCATTGAGTGATACAATGAATTCCCCCTACGGATATTTTTGCCTGTTGGTGACACCTACCTCATCTCTCTCTCCATCTAGTGTTGCAATGGAACATGGAGATAGTTTAATAGATTTTGCCAGCTCTTGTTGCACTTGCTTTTTGGAGAAAAAATAAACGGAGAATTTTATTGTGGGGCTACAACTGCCTGACAAGATCTTTATTTGCGTGTCCCGAAAAGGGAAGAGGGCAATAATGGGAGAGGGGGTAGCTTAATTTCCCCTAATTTAAAAAAAAAAATATATATATATATATATATATATATATCTATCTATCTATCTAGTGGCCTACCTTATTAATAAGGTGGCATTTGGTATCACTAATCTAAAAAGAAGTGCTTATTTGAAAAATATGTTTAGTTGGACTTAAGATTGTTAAGTTGAAGGTTAGTTGCATGTCTACATTTTTGAGATTTTAAGGGTAAAAACTTCTACATTAAAAAGTAGCTATGAAGCTACTTTTTGAAGAAGTGCTTTTTACCCCTAAAATCTCTAAAATGTAGACATGCAATTATGCTTCAATTAACCTTCAACTTAACAATATTAAGTCTAACTAAGCATAATTTTCAAATAAGTACTTTGTTTAGACTAGTGTTACCAAACACCACCTAAGACATTAATGATGAGATTTTTATTTGCGTAATGAACAAAAAAAAAAAAAAAAAAAAAATATATATATATATATATATATATATATATATCTCTCTCTCTCTCTCTCTCTCTCTCTCTCTCTCTCTCTCGTACAGACCCAATTTTTTTGGGAGACAATTGTCATTAACTTAAAAAATTTAGTCACTTGGCAAGTTTTGTCAATGGTAAGTGATTTAAAACTCTAGGTAGTACCTACTATCCAGAGAGCCGGACAATAGGATTGAACATTCAAATTTTGCCAAGTCTTAAGTGAGGCTCATCATTTAAAATATGTGTGCCCTGGCACCATTGGATGTTCAATCCAACAGTCCAGTTCTCGATAATAGGTAATATGAAAAGTTTTTAATTACTTTCATTTGATAATATGCATTTTCTTTTGAAAACTAAATGCAATGGGTTTTTCATCTCTTTGGGTTGTAATTCCCATAAGGCGTCAAATGCAACAAAATAAATAATTTTAAATTTGATAAAAAATTATAAGACTTGTAGTCTCATGATAGTAAGAAGTAATTTTGTTACCTTCTAAAAAAAAAAAGTAATTTTGTTAAAACCTTGACAAGGTGACTCAAGTTTCTAATAATTACCATGACAATTTTTAAAGTGACAAGCTTTAATTAAAGAATTAGTCTACGGATACTCTCCAAGTGTACTCCCAAATGTACTCCCAACTCTTAAAATCTTAACCAGTTAACATTGAGTTAAATAGTTAGGATTAGAGCTGATGTGGCATTAGATTAGACAAAATAGATCAAGTCAAATCCTAAACCTTAATGGTTAGTTATAAACTATTAAAATTAGAGGATTAGGGAGAATGTCACATATGACTTAAGATGTAGATTGAATGTCACATAGGACTTGACCTTTCCTTCCTTTGAGCCCCACCAAAACTTGTTATGACATGCATTAATATTCTTAGCAACTCTTAAATGGAGCTTATTACAAAATATCATATGGTTTAGGATAGTCATCATGACAGATTGAATATGAATAGTTTTGCCTGCTACTCTGGACCATAGTCACTAAGTCAGAGTTCTAGAAATATTCTTTTAGGGAAAATTCCATAAACAATCGAAAATATTTGGAAAATTCAAAAATAAACTGAAACGTCGGGCAAGATATAAAACAAAATTATTTATAAAAAAAATTATAACCAATTATATTTCATATGTGATATTTATTCGAGACTTTTAAAAAAATTGTGGATAATATGTGTTTCATTTTCGATTTTATGAAAAAGTCGTATTTTTTTTTACAGAAAAATTGCAAATAATTCGAGAATTAATTGTTTGATAAAAATCCGCATATCATTAGAGACTTTGAAAAATGTGAGAACTTTGTTACTATAAATGCTCTCAATAATAAGTTGTCCATCCAGCCTTCAAGCCTTTTTGATGTCCTCTCCTTCAAAGTGAAAAATAGCCTTGACTTTCACCTACCTAACTCTATTGGAAGACCTGAATAATTTATAAGGCCAATTTTTTACGAACAATCCTACTTACTAGATTTGTCTATCTCAGAGGAGTTTCTTGTTAAACAAAATGTTTGATTTATCAAGATTGATAAACTATCCTGAAGCGTCACAATATTCCTCACTCAAGCCATGATCCTGCATACCAATCTCAATGGATACTCTCGAGAACATAAAATAGCCATCAACGCAAAATATAGGTGGTTTATACTTGGGCCTCTACTAGAGATCTTCACCCCTTCTATCCTTGCATCCTCTCCTTCTAATAACAATGTAGTCTAAAGGATTTCACTACATAGGATGAGTAGGTAGGGAGACAATGGGCACTACAAAATGTGATTTTTAGTGATGAAAATTGTCCGTCATTAATGCAAACAAACCCTTCATAGAAGAATTTTGCTAATTACCTGAAAATTGTGGTGCCTTATTGGACTATTACCGACAATAATTTTATCTATAGTGATGGGTTTTTTTGAAACGTCTATTTGTCGCTAACTCTTTTGTTGACCCTATTTCTACCTAGGAATTGGTGACAATGCATTTTTTCATTGGTAAAAATATTTGCAACAAAAATTTGACCATTAGCAATGGTTTCTATCCGTCGCTAATATTCATTTTTATTATAGTGGGGTCACTCTGTTTGAGACTCATTTTGGACTTCCTAATTTCCTAGGTACCCATTAACCAATATAGAGTATTTCACTGTAGAGATACACTGATAGATTAGGTGAAGCTAGTGGTTGGTGAATCCCATATTCATCATGACTTCTATCAAAAACCCATTCTATCCTATCATAAAGCTATGTTCATATCAAGCTTAAGCCCCATCAGTTTCCTTTGACCTTTTAATTAAGGCTGTCAAAAAAGCCCACGTAGAAGGGTACCCGGCCTTACCCTACCCTCCAAAGCCCTGCCCTTCCCAGCCCTTGGGCCGGGAAGGGTTCAAAATCCGGAAGCCCTACTTCTACAGGGCTAGGCCAGGGCTCACCCCGACCTTGCCCTTTAAAGCCCTGCCCTTCTCCTTAGTTGCTACACGGTAGCTAAGGTCTATAAACTATAAAAGTATATATATTTATGAAATTACTCATTTCACCCTTTTAAACGGTTTAATAGTAGGGTTAAATGAGTAATTTCACTCGACCATCGTTATAAAACCCCTCGAGGTCTCGACACTCGTTACGACCCCTAACCCTAATCTCGTATGCGAAATCATCTCCTCGCCTGCTCTTGCTTAGAAGATTTTGATATATAAATTTTGTTCTATATAGTTTTACTTTGTTTTATTCTATCATGTATGCTTGTCACTGACAAAGAAAAAAAATTAACTTTAACATTGTTTTTTTGTTGCAATGTCGGTCCCAAGCTCGGACAAAAGAGGAGGGTATCCATTTCCATGTTAGGTTGACAGTCGGTGTAGAAAACAAATCTTGTCATCTCAAATTACAAAAAAAATTCCGCTCTTTCTTCCGGCCCTTTGGCCCTGCCCTGGCCCTTGAAGGTAGGGTTAGGGCTCAATCAATCCTAGCCCTTGAAGGGCTAGGGCCCTACTCTTATAGGGAAGGGTAGGGCTAGGGTTGACCCTGGCCCTGCCCTTAGACAACCCTACTTTTAATATACATACTTGTAATTTATCAGTTTCCTTTGACCTTTTAATATACATACTTGTAATTTGTTTTTCTCATGACTATTTGATTTGTATTTCACTCTAGCTTGCTTTATATAGTTTTGAATTAGAAAAAGGTCCCCTTTCAAAGTTTCATCCTTTTATTTTTCATGCCTACATTCCCCTAAATCCTTATTTCTAAATCCACTTTACTATGCTTTGGTAAGGAAAGAGGAACGTCTTAAATTTTTCCTCAAGTCTAAAATCTAATGTAATCTTCGTTCTTTTTAGAAAAGCCTTGTCTTTATCATACAATAAGGTCACTTTCATGTCTAAGTATGAATGAACTCGTTTTTTGGTAATCAATTAGAACATAATAATAACAAAAAGAGCAAAAACAGAAAAACAGAAAAACAATCAAAGGGGAACAGTAGCGCCACTGATGGCCTTGAGGTTCGCCATTAATTAAAACTGAGTATGTTACCGTGTTGACGCATTGCATGATGAGTTGACGTCATCTCTATCCGAATCTCAACGCTTGCATATCTTCGTCAAGGAAACTCCACTCGTTTCTATCGTATGCTTTACTCCATCAAGCTTCATGATCGTTACGTAATTTAATTATTTCTTATATTAATAATTTCATAATATAGTACTAGTAAGAGTGTCAAACCGCTAAGGACTGCACTGATTTTGTTGCCTTTTATCAAAATTAATTTTAAACTAATGAGTAACAAGATTAATTGATTTAATTGATTTTAACCTAATTAAACTATCATATTTTATTTAAGCTAATTACTAAGATCTTGTTGTTATATATCGGTTGAGAAAATCTAGGGTGTTTGAATCCACCACTAGCTTCATAACTAATCTTACATTGATTTTATTCAAAAATTTCAAATTGTAAACATTACAGTGAGATTGATGACACGTCCCCTCTCAACTAATCAAAAAAAATACAAGGGATCAAATCTTGGGCATATCGTATCTTCGGTTAGCATGAGTGATATACATTAAACTAGAGTAATATGATCACTCGTTTTTCCTTAGCATAAAATATCTTAGGATTTAATCTCTTTATATATTAAAATCATTGTATAAAACTTATATTAAAATTCTAACGAAAATTAACACAAGTGAGTTCAATTCCAATTTCCTGACACCTAAGACAAGGATAAAAATTTCATTGAAATCAAATTTAAATCCAATAAATCTGTCTCTGCTTAGTGAGGTAAGAGACCTAGTTACTAAATGCAAAACCTGGTCAGGTAACCCATTCTTCTATCAAATTTTTAAAATTTTCAATTTAGCCAAATTGGTGTCCAATTTATAGGTCATCCAACTTCTTATGAGTTAACAAAAACACTAATCAATTAGTTTGATTTCAAATCCCACTAGACAATATGTTAGAGTATTCGTGCATATAATCAAAGTGTATGTTGGAATTAAAAAAAAAATCAGCTTTAGTAGTTCAATTAAGGGTTAAAAACTGTGTCTATTTGGGATCATATGTTCTCAAATTTAACCCTATTAATAAGAACCAAATTACCCTATATGTATCATAATTTTTCAAATTCTAAAACAATTCAGTTTTAAAAATTAAATTTTTGTGTGTCCTACCTTATTGCATAGTTGCACAATCATCAAAAATTAGTAAATAAAACAATGACTATTATTTCTCAACCCCAAACTTAAAGATTACATTGTCCTCAATGTTAAAATAGAATTCAAACACAAAAGAGATTAGAACAATAATACCTTACTGTTGATAAGCAAATTAACCATAAGTCTAGAAAACGAATGAGGGTGAAAATAGATTAAGAATGTATAAAAATCATCTCAAACTTCGTCCAAACAACACCTAACAGGGTTAGTACAATATACGAAATATCCACACAAAAAATAGATGCTAAATCAGTTAATATATCTCAATTAAGTATAAAAAGCATCAAGTAAGAACAAAATTGGGATATTAAATTAATTTTTTTTCGGCGATCGATCACCAAAAACGCCGTTTTAACGATTTTTTTTTTTTTTTTTTTTTAAGAATAGGGTGGTGAATTACCACCCCAAACTTGAATTAACGAAAAAAAATAAAGATAGACCTATACTAGACTTAAGAGATTGGGTTGCCTCCCAACAAGAGCTAAGTTTATCATCTTCAGCCAAACGACTTTAAAATAATCAATCGTCTAGGTAGACAGGATCAAGTAAGGCTGGAGGTGTTGGGCCTTGGCCTTGAGCACACGCCCATCCGGGTTAGAAAAGATTCCTACGCCTTTGAAATGTCGCAATTTTATGTTTGACCCTCACTTTATGTTTTTTCAATGGAAAACCTTTTAGATGAGTGAGATCAAGCAAAGAAAGTTCATTCCCTATGGATTTTTCTATGATGGGGTCCGAGGGTTTAAGATGAGCGAGAGATGCCTCTAAGGGATTATTAATTAAAACATATGGAGAGTCATCCTTAACTATCTTATCAAGCATATCAACCAGGAAGCAATCTTCCCAATTCGATTGTTGTTCGGGGGGTAGTGAAGACATTCAACCAAACTTTCATATTACCAAATGACACCTTCATCACCCCAGTCCTACAGTTTATGCAAGCATTAATAGTAGCCAGGAAGGGACAACCGAGGATGACTGAAAATTTGGATTTTTAAATTATGCATGGGTTCCATGTCAAGTACAAGAAAGTCGACAGGAAAAAAAAAATGTCAACTTTAATCAAAACATCTTCAACTACCTCACGAGGTTTTTTTTTGAATCTATCAGCTAATTGTAATACAACGGATGTAGGGCGAAACTCTCCTAAGCCAAGTTTTTCATACACCGAGAAAGGTATTATATTAACACTAACTCCTAAATCAAGGAGTGTCCGGTTAATGGAGTGATCTCCAATGATACATGAAATAGTAGGAGCACCAGAGTCCTTAAATTTTGGAGGGGTTTTATGTTGGATAATGGAGCTCACTTGTTCGGTGAGAAAGACTGTCTTGGACACATGAGTCCTTGATTTCTGCTTTTGAGTGCATACGTCCTTGAGAAATTTGGCATATGCCAGGATTTGCTTGATGACATTTATGAGCGAAATGTTGATTTTGACTTGTTTAAAGACCTCCATCATCTCATCAATTTTAGTTTCATTTTTCGCAAAAATGGATGAATCTTTTAAGTACTGAGGGTAAAGAGCTTTGGGCAAATAGGATGTCAGGAGAGTTGGATTAGATAAAGAAGGGGAAGAACCTTGGTCATTCTCATAGACACTCACCCTTTCTCCTTTGGAATTTGTTGGGCCCACATTGGGCTCTTTTTCCTCACTCTTCTTTTCTATAACCTCGTTTTCAACTATCTTCCCACTCCTTAGGGTGCTAATGGCAAGAACGTGCTCATGATAAGTTTCATTGTTTTGAGTATCGTCAAACATATTTACACCCTTAGGACTGTTCACCGGTTGGCTTGGAAGCTTCCCTTCTTCTCTCTTATATATGACACTAGCTAGTTGTTCCAATTGAAACTCAATCATCTGGATAGATTGAGAATGAGAATATAGCAGTAGGGTGTTGGCATCTAAGCCTTTAAGAGCTTGCAACACTTTCTCTTCGAAAGATGGGCTCCGTTAAGGAGGAAGAGGAGAGTATTAGAATTCCTGTTGTTGGGGAGGATGATAGTTGAGTTGATTTTAAAAATGTCGGACATTCATCGCATGAGGTTGGGGGAAAGAATTTCCTTGAGCTTGGGGCTGCCAAGAGAAATTGGGATGGTTGCTCCATCTTGAGTTATAAGTAATTGAATATAGATCATTACCCGAGCGGATATAGGCAGCATTGACATGCTCTTAGACAAGGTCTAAGAATTGAGCAGCAGACGAACACTCATGCACATAATGTGCAGGGCTAGAATAGATATGACACACCTCCGTCTGAGTAGGAGTTGGTTTAGGGGGTGTCTAAGAAGATGACCCTGCAGCCATGAGTTGGTCTAATTTTTGAGACAATTCATCAACTTTAGATGAGACATCTATAGAAGTGCCCACTTCATAAAGGCCTCTCCTATGATTTAAGGAAGATGGTTGTCTCTCAGACCGGCTATTCGAGGTATGATGGAGAGAGTTTTCACTAAGATTTTTAAACGACTCCCATGCCTGAGCCTCATTTTTCATCATAAATGTCCCACCACATAAGACATCAACCAGTTGACGATTGTAATGAGGTAGTCCATCGTAGAAAGATTTTACTAGTTGCCACTTTGGAATATGGTGGTGGGGGCATTTACGGAGAAGATTCTTGAATCTTTCTCAAGTCTTATGAAATAGCTCCCTATCAATTAGAGCAAAGCTCGTGATAGTTCGCCTAATCAAGGTAGGTTTTCCTATGAGAAAAAATTTCTTCAGAAATTCTTGCTGTAATTGAGTCCATGAATCAATAAAATTGTCCTCTAAAGAATTAAGTCAATACTTGACTTTGTCTTTTAGGGAGAATGGGGAAGAGGCGCAATCTAAGGGCATCATCGGAAAATCCTTGCAACTTGAATGTGGTACAAATCTCATGAAATTCGTCAAGATGCTTATATGAATCTTCATTATTAAGTCCATGGTAGGATGATATCATCTAAATGATATTAGACTTAATTTCATAGTGGGTTACCGATGTTTCTGGTAGCCGTATGAAGGAAGGGGACAAATATATAGAATGAGTAAAATAATCCTTCAATGATTTGATGGGATCACGTTCATCCGCAATGTTAAGGGAATGAATTGCTTCTAGGTTCACTCTAGGGATGGTAGAAGTCTTAGCTTCTAAATTTGATTGGAATATAGTCGAAGCCTTGAGGAACCTAACAATATGCTCTAACTCTGAATCAATGGGAAATAAATTAGGATTACAAGACCTCCTACGATGCATACACCCTATGAAAATACTCTATGTTTGACAAACACCAAATTAAAATATATATCTACTTAAAAAATCTAATACTTACAAAGCTCTTCTGCTTTTCAGATCTTGAGCAAGTTTTTGCAGTTTGAGTGATTTGGTACCTGAAAATACAAATATTTCAAATAAAAAAAAAAAAAAAATATATATATATATATATATTTTTGGATTTTTATATGATTAATTTAAATTTAATCTATCAAATTAACAACTAGACCGTTCAAGCAATCCCTGACAACGGCGCCAAAAATTGATCGTTACACAATTTAATTATTCTATATAGTAATAATTCCATAGAATAGTACTAGTAAGGGTGTCGAACCTCTAAGGACTGTGCTGATTTCATTACCTTTTATCAAAATTAATTTTAAACTAATGAGTAACAAGATTAATTGATTTGATTGATTTTAACCTAATTAAATTATCAGATTTTATTTAACCTAATTACTAAGATCTCGTGGTTATATATCGATTGAGAAAATCTAGGTTTTTGAATCCTCCACTAGCTTCATAACTAATCTTACTTTGATTTTATTCAAGCTTTTCAAATTGCAAACATTACAGTGAGAGTGACGACACGTCTCCTCTCAACTGATCAAGAAAAATACAGAGGATCAAATCTTGGGCATATTATATCTTCGATTAGCATGAGTGATAGACATTAAACTAGGGTAGTATGATCACTCATCTTCCCTTAACATAAAATATCTTAGGATTTAATCTCTTAATATATTAAAACCATTGCATAAAACTTATATTAAAATTCTAACGAAAATTAACACAAGTGGGTTTAATTCCAATTTTCTAACACCTAAGACAAAGATATAAATTCCATTGAAATCAATTTTAAATCAAATAAAATCGGTTGTTAAAAAAACCCTCTCATTATGCAAATAATGTCATACAAAAATAAGAAATCTAAATAAAAACAAAGAATGACACAGTTACTAGGCTATGGTTTCATTGAAACCCTAGAATGGAAAGTTAGTTCATCGCGAGGGAAGAGCACGCCATCTTCATAGATAAAAATGAAGAACTCATTATTTTGGCTTCCTTGATCTCCAAAGCTTCTCTTCTTCAAATCCTAAAATTTCTACGTAATGATTATGGCTAAAGGTTCTCCTATTTATAGTGAAAGAGAGAAAGATAGAATCCTTGTTAAATTAGGTGTTCTAATTGAGGTCAAACTCTTCTTTTCTCTCTCTAAACTTTCTTATGGTTGAATGGGGATTAAACTCTCATTTAAGTAGTAAATAATAGAGTTGGAAAGTGTTTAGAAGTGTTAAAAACACTATTCACGCAATATTATTCACCATATTTACAGTTTTACCACTGAACTTTAAATAATTCTAGAGAGCTCAATTCTTATTTGATTGACCCGAAATTTGAAACATAGCTACTTTAGGTAATCTAGAATATACCCAAAAAGTTTCATAAATTTTGGGTGAAATAAAATGACCAAAACACCCCTCTATTGATAGAAAGACAGTTTTGGCCAATCGATCCATCAAGGTAAATTTCCTCGATTTTGATCTCTTTTATTCTTCTTTATTTTGTTTTTATCATTTCTAAGATTCTTATGACTCTTTGAAGCATCTAATCTTTCATTTTATCTTTTTTTCCTCGCATGAACCTGAAAAGGATAAAAACAACCAAATACCGTGAAACAGTTTAAAATAGAACTTTAAGGAACTAACAAGTTTAGTTTGAGGTGCATAAATGTGTAACAATTAGCACTGATCACTTCACCACCACTTGAAAATGATTATTTTTTTGGGCTTCGATAGGGAGTAAAATGCTTAATGTGTTAACAAAAAATCCATTAGTGATTTTACCACCAGGGAGAAAAGCGACTTGTTCTTGGAAGATAAGGGTGGGCATGATCCTCTTCAGATAGTTAGCCAGAACCTTTGCCATGATCTTGTAAATGATGTGGCATAGGCGTATAGGCCGGTATTGACTGATGGTTTGGCGGTGCTGGATTTTAGGGATGAGGGTGTTGAAAGTGTGACTCTTCAGTAGGAATCCTCCATTAAGAAAGCTGAGGACTACTTCGCTAACTGGAGGACTAATAGTTTCTTAATTAGACTGATGAAAATGGCTAGGAAAACCATCAGGGCTTTGAACTTTTAAAGCGTCATTCTAGACTTAAGTCCATTGCCAAAGATATATGGTGTCCAACTATAGAGAATTTCCATGGTGAAGCGATGTGACCTCTCTCTCTACACTTCAAGTTGGGACATCACCCATGAATCTCTCTTTCTCTCCTTCCTCCAAAATAGTTGGTTGCGCAAGTTTGGGATTGCCATGTTTAGGTCTAAAACTCAACTTGAACAATAATTGTTGGCATGGGTTTGGGCCCAAATAATTAGGACGAGGGTGGAACTGAATCAACTTTGGCCTAGCCCACCAGTCTACTGGGCGTGACCCTAGTTGCTACCATCTCCAAAACAAATATCTAAGATTAGGGATGTCAATGCGCGGGGCTGGCCATGGCCTGATCTAATTAGGTAGTTGGGTGGGCTGGGACTTAAAAATTTAGGCTTGGTTGCCTGTTAAACTAGTCCTCTAAACGGGTTTGGCCCAACTGACAAGGCTAGATAAGGCCCATTATTAAAACCCCCAAAAACATTACACATTTTGCTTCTTCTTTCTTCGACTGGATGACCCAAGCCCGTCCCATCTTGATTAATAAGAGGGTTGACCCGATCTATTTATTAATCGGGCCAGTGGGGCTAGGTCAGCCCTACCAGAACCTGGACCGTTTACCCCTCTACCTACAGTTTTGACTTTTCTATCTCGTAAATACCTAGTTATTGGTGCACACGTGCCCATTCACGTGTCTTCACATGTCTTAAGGGCTAGAGTCCACCAATAAGGTGCTACATTCCCTTAACATTCGTGATCGTCTACAGCTAACCAAACAAAACATAACCGTAGAAGATATTTTCCATCTCTCTACTCACTCTCGCCGACAAATTGGGGAAAGAAGACAAGAACAACATAGTAGGAAGAAGAACAAGAAGATATGTCGTCTATTGCCTTCTCCATTCCTCACTATCTCTCCCTTCACAAGAATCCCTCTCTCTCACCTCAACGGACTAAGCCCTTCTCTCTCCTCAACTTCACTCACAACTGAAACTGCCACTTCCGTCCTCAGGTAAGCTAAGAGAATCCATTGATTATATAATCAAATTTTCTTAAATACCTTTTACTAATCAGAATCATTGAATTATTGCAGAGTTTTGCCCAATTTTCATCAGAGGAAGAAGATTACAAGGTGAAGATTTGGTGTTGTTTGTTACTCTGCGCCTTTCTCTCCTCAAAACCTTCAATGGGTTTTCACCACTTCCTCTGTGTAAGCCTCTTCTCAAAACCTTCTATGCAAAACCATATTTCATGCTCTCAATCCCACAATACATAACCAATCATGTTAATAACTCATTAATCCATGCATAGTCCTACTTAATCATAGCAAATATCATAAATAAGTTAGGTTAGACAATAAATCGATCATTACCTTACAATCCAAATCGCTCGAGGAAGGCTTCCGGGAGATTTCCAAGCTTGAACTTCTCCTCTTCAAACAATCTCCTTTGAAACCTAGGGTTTTTCTCTATTCTCTCTCTATTAGGGTTTAGGGTTCTAATAAACCCTAACTCATGAAATAAAAGCCTATTTATAGGGCAAGGGTGTTTAAAACCCTAAAATACCCTTAAAATCACACTTAGAAGAACAAATCCCCAATTACCTGAAATCAGTCGACTAGTTTGGGAATTGGTTGACTGGTGTAAGCACCCAATTTTTACACCCTCTAGAACCCTAGCTAGACCATAGGCAAACCCCAAACCCTAGCCATAGGTATGCCCTAAGTCCTAAATCCTAGCTAAACCCTAGGTATACCATGTAGGGCTGCACAAAGCCCGCTTGGCTTGTTGGTGTGGCATGGCTCGGCCTGGTTCGGCCCGAGATTGGCCCGAAATTTAGGCTTGAATGGGCCAAGCCAAGCCTAAAAAAACAGCCCGAAAACTCAATCAAGCCGAGCTCGGGCCAACCCCTATTTGATCCGGCCCGAAGCTCGGCTCGATTATGCTTGGTTCGCCCGAAGATCAGCTCAGCCCGGCTTGTTTCTAACTCATATATTTATAAATTTTTTTTCTCAAACTCTGAAATCCCTAAATCGGGTTAGAGCTCTCAAGAGACCCTAGAGAGATCTGAGAGAGAAACCCAAGAGCTCTCCTTCGCCTGCCAATGCCGATGCCAATGCTGCTGGCGCCTTCCTCTTGCCGCTGTCATTGCCGCCTTTCATCTCTATTAATGGAGTCTCTCTTCCAGGTTAGGCAGCAAGTGGGTTTCACTAATTTGCGGAGACGAAGAGGTGTTGGATTTGTGTCGCTTAGGAGATCCATTGCAAAAAAGAATGAAGATGGCTTTCGAAGTTTTCCAGATGGGTCTTCTACTGTTTAAGATAAATTGGAGTCGGAGACATTTTTGGGAACAACGAGATGTTCTGTTCTTGGGTTTCACCTGGTTCCTGAATCTGGTATTTTTTTTTCTATCTCAACTTTTGCTACTTTTTCTTGCTTTAACTCTCTAGTTCATGATCTGGGGTTATGTTATTTTGTTGCATTTGTAATGAGTTTTTCTTCTTTTCTCTTTCTCTGTCTTTAGTTGGAGAAGATTGAAGGGTGAAACAAGAAAGAACAAAACAGTGGGGGTTTATCAAGCCGAGCTCGAGCTAAGCCAAGCCCGGCTCAAGCTTGAATCATTTCGGGCCGAGCCAAGCTTCAAGCAAGTTTTATGATTTCGGGCTGAGCTTCGAGCCAAATTTTCGAGCATCATTTCGGGCCGAGCCGAGCTTCGAGCCTAGAGTAACCCCTTTCAAGCCAAACTAAGCAGGGCTAAGCCGGGCCCGAATACACCCCTAATACCATGTACCCTAAACCTTACCTAAGCTATTTGGGCTCTAGGCCCATTACCCTAGAACCCTTAAACACTAGCCCAAGCCCTAGTGTAACCCTAGGTCTAACCCTTGGAGAGCCCTAAACCAAACCCTAGCTTAACCCCTAGTAAAACCCTAGGAAAAGTCCCTCGGGCTCAAGGCCCATCTAACTAGTCCAAAAGCCAAAAAAACCTAAGCCTAGACTTTTGTGGGCCCAAATAGGGGCCCACCAACCTTAGGGGTCCACATGGGTGGGACCCACACACCCTCAAATTCGAAAAGTAGGCGCAAAAAACCCCAACGAGGCAAGTCTTATCCCCATTCGGCCCAAGTGTGCAAGGGTCTAGCCCAAAATAGCAAAAGCCCAAGGTGTCGGTAATCACTTCACCGACACCCTAAAAAATCTTTTTTTTCTTGGTGGCGGTAATTCGAATACCGCCATTCTGAGATTTTTTGAAATAGCGCATCAGAACCTACCTGGGCACATTGGGGCTGCTCCCATTGGTCCCCTGGGACTCTTTTAATACCCACATTGCCCCTGAGGGCCTCCCCTTCTCCCCTATAAATCCCAAGCCTCCCCCATGGGTTCTGGACACCTAACTTTCACATCCAACCCCAGTCCAATTGCAAACAGTCCCCCCTGCTTCATCTCAGCCCACCACCTCCACTGTGTGCGACCCCTAGAGATCCTAGGACTCATACCAGAGCCCCCTAGCACCTCTACTAGGTGTGCACCTGCTACAACAGCACCCCACCGCCACAAACAACACCTGAAAGGGTAGTTGCCTCCCTCTTCGCCCTCTTCTAACTGTATACAAGCTTTGTAAGACCCCTTGGTCCTGTTCCAGGGGGTCCTTTCTTCATTTTTGCAATAGTTTAGTTTCCCAAGCCAAGGATAGGGGTACCCCGCCTTCACCATAGGCGTAGGGAACCCCCTCGAGGCGTATACTCGAGTGCAACACCCACCTAGCTGCGTAGACACTCCCCATAGGGTCTAGGGGTCCCTCAGTCGATGAGGGAACCCTTAGACCCCTACTGGTTCAAGGCCAATGGGGGAAAATCAAGTTTTTTTGAAATCTGCTAGTGGTCGGTAATGGGATTACCGACACTATGTGTCCTCCCTGTAACTCAGCCTTTAACCCTGGTTAGGTTAAGCCCTAGTTAGTTCCAGGGCCAAGGTTAGACTCCTCTGGACCTCAGCTACCCCTCTGTAAAAAATTAGACCCCAACTCATGGTCTAACCATGGTTTGTTAGCCTCCAAAGTCAGGTCAACAGACTGTCGGCAGTCTGATTACCGACATAATGGGCATTTTTTTTAGTAACTTTAGGCCCCTGTAAGGCTCACATACCTTATCCTTTTGGGCCCACACCAGACCCATTAGAAAGCCTTGAGACCTCTCTGTATCCCTACAAAATTTCAGACTCAGGGGCCAAGCCTAACCATGGTTAGCAAGACCCCAAACTTGGTAAACTCACTGAGCAAGCTGTCGGTAATCAGATTACCGACAGTACAAGACCTTTTTTTGCATACTTTGGGCCTCAGTGGGGCCCACACCTGAGCTCCTCTTGGGCTGAGACCAGGTCTATTGGATTCCTGGGACTTAAGGCTACCTGACCATGTTTCTATTTTTCCTAGGGGTGAACCATAACCCCAGTTAAACCCTCACAAACTAGGGTTAAAAAGTTACTTAATGGAGGTAATCTGATTACCTCCATTCTGTAAATTTTTTTATCTCGAGCTTTATGTAGGGCGCAGAACTGGTTGGAGACCATTCTAGGCCCTACCATACCTTCTGTGCCCACTTTTGACTTACCTTGACCCCTAACCATGGTTAAAATGACCTCCAATTAACTTTTAACCATGGTTAAGCACCACTTAACTCTACAAAAATTTAAAAAAATCCCAAAAAATCTAAAAAAAATATAAAAGACCACAAAAAAATGACATTTTTGGATTTTTTAACCATGGTTAGCACCCCTAACCATGGTTAACTCCCTTTTAAACCCCGGTTAGCAATCCTAATCCCGGGTTAACACACCCTTTAGCCTCTGGGCTTCATCCTTGGCTTACCGGGCCTAAACCCTAGTCTGCCAGACTACCCCTCTGCCTATTGGGCTCATACTTTGCACATTGACCAACTCTGGTCAAGCAAAACCTTAATTTACCGGATTAGACCCATTAGCCACCTTTGGTGCACACACACACCCTCAGCCTTAGCACGGGCTGAAGTGCTAGAACTACGCTCGGTCTGATCTCACTCTTAATGTGAGTACGTAGGCAACTCAACCTGGGTTCGACTCTCTTTTACTTTCTTCCGGTTAGTATTAACTTAAACATTTAGACATTTGATTAACTTTGACTAATTTTGGCTTAAACTTAGCAAATAGTGAACCACTATATGTGGAAGTGTCGAGATGCCTAACCCCTTTCCCGAACTTAATCGAACCTCTTACCTTGATCTTTGATTAGAGTCCAAGACCTTGTCCAACATTTCCTGGGGACTTATCCCTTCCGAAAAAATAAGTGGCGACTCTAATCCCGTGAGATTAATTTTTAGGGTTCCCCAAAACCCGTGCTCACAACCGGTTTGAGTTGAAAGCCCCTGTTTCACCCTTTTTCGCCAGTCGATCGATCGGTTTTGGAATCCGAACGACCGGTTTTGGAATCTGATCAACCGGATTGATTTGGAGGCCCCTGTTTCGAACATCCCACCAGTCGGTTGACCGGTTGTGAATACCGGTAAACCGGTTTTCTCACTTTCTTGATTTTTTTTATGCTTTTTCTATTTGTTTCTTCATTTGATTAATCCTTTATATATTTTAAAACACCCCGTAAACATTAATTAGTATTAAACATGTAAGCACCCAATTTTTACATCCTTTTCCTAACCATGGTTAAGAATTTTTAACCATGGTTACCCCAGTCGAGTCCCCTTAACCCAAGGGAAAACCCTGGCAAGTCCTAGCAAATCCTAAGTCTTAACCCTAGTTAAACCCTAACCCTAGGTAAGCCCTAGCCTAGCCCTAGAATCTTAACCCTAGTCAAACCTTAGGCCTTAATCCTAATTAAACCCTAACCCTAGGTAAGCCCTAGCCTAACCCTAGTAAAAAACTCAAGCCCTAGCTAAGCCCCTAGTGCTCAACCCTCAAGTCCATGAACCCCTAGAGACCAAACTCTCGGCCTGGGCCCAAGCCCAGGCCCAGGCCCACGAGTACTCAAATCTTGGAGCCCCGTACTACATGTGCAGACTGGACCAGGCCCTTTGGGCAAAACTCATATGTGGCGGTAATGTCTTTGCCGACATTACCAAATTGCACAGTTTTGGTAATTGCGGTAAAGTCATTATCGCCATTACCTGTGTTTGTTTCCTGCAGCACACCCATCCCATGCGGAGGTCAGGCACGCCATTTGAGCCACCTCTCTAACCTGCAGCACGCCTCTCTGCCCTCCTAAGACCTCAGCCACCCTGGTACTAATACCAGGGGTGTCCCTACCTCCCTTGGCTATAGATGACAGTCTCTCCCAAGCTTCAAAGCACCAGCAAACCTCCAAACCCGAATCTCTGTTCAAAAAACTAAGGCCTGAGCCCCTTCCCTCACTCCGGTAACACTCCCAGTAGCTCCAGGAGACTCCAGTAGCTCCCAACAGCCTCTGGTTCAAACCACAGTCGTGTTCTACCACCTGCAGCATCACCACAGCGCTACCACCATCCTCATTAGCACTCAGCAGGGTAGGGCTTCCCCCTACCCCTCTTTTTTACTTGTTTTGATACACCTGTGAGCCTCTGGTCTATTCCAAGGGACCTTATTCTTTGTTTTACAGGTACACCCACTGTGGGGGGTCTCTCCCACCTTCATAAGTGTGATGAATCTCCGCCAAGGGCATAACAGCACTCCAGGCATCCTCAGGGACCTTTGGGGGGTCCCTCATGCCATGAGGAAACCCTTGGAAATACCCTTATAGCAGCCCTATAGGGGATTTTTAATTTCTGGAAAAATCCAGAAGTGTTAGTAAACTCAGTACCGACACTCCTGAAGTTTTCTTTTGCAGTACTTGTGGGCCCCACCTAGTGCAACCTTGGTCCATTCCAGGGTTGGTTTTGGACACCTGAGTTCTCCTTGGACCTAACCTGGGCTTTATGGACCCTCCCCCTTAACCTAACCATGGTTAGTTTGCTAAAAATAAAAAATTATCAAAGTGTCGGTAATCACATTACCGACACCTATCATTTTATGTGCAGTGGACTTTGGGCCCACACCAGGCCTACATAAGGCCTCTCCTGGGGCCCACAACAGGCCTATGGCCTTTTCTGATATCTGGGCTTCAAAATCATGGGTCCAAGACCCCATAATTCTTCCCTTAATCTGAGTTATCATCCTTCAAACTCTTGTTAAAATGTGCTAAAACTGTCAGTAATCCATCAGCTGACAGTTTTGATTTTGACTTGTTTTTTATTTTGTTGGGGCCCAGCCCTCTTAGGAGACCTCCACCAGACTTGACTTGGCCCCCTGGGCCCATTTCAGACTCCTCCTTAGCTTAACCACGGGTTAACCTAACCTCGGTTAAAAAGTAACCTTATTTAGTTGGCCTAACCATACGAAAAAATTTCAAAAAATCACTGGAAATCCAAACCATTCTGAAAACTCAGAAAATGTTATTTTTGAACTGTGCAAACATGTCTAACCATGGTTAAGCCCATTTAAGCCATGAAAAATTTCTAAAAAATCAAAAATGACATTCTAACCCCAAATCTAACTTTGTAGAGTTCCCAATCTTTGTTAACCGGACTAACTATGGTTAAACCCATATTTTAACCAGGGTTAGCCTCATTTAACTTGGGAAAATTTGGAGAAAATCTCTAAAAGTATTCAAATCACATTTAAGGACCATAAACATATCTTGGACCTTGCCCAACCTTGTTTAGCATTCCTAACTCTTGGTTAACCCAACTATGGCCTATCGGGCCCAATCTTGACCTATCGGACCTAACTCAAAGCCTACCAAGCTCACCCTTAGCTTGTTGGGCCTAATCCAAAGCCTATCGGGCTTAC
Source organism: Tetracentron sinense (assembly GCA_015143295.1). Classification (NCBI taxonomy): domain Eukaryota; kingdom Viridiplantae; phylum Streptophyta; class Magnoliopsida; order Trochodendrales; family Trochodendraceae; genus Tetracentron; species Tetracentron sinense. Next base: position 48,283,677 of record CM026551.1, on the reverse strand, counting down.
TCTTAACCTCCGAGTCCAACCTTTGGCCTACCGGGCCTAATCCTTAGTTTACCGGACTAAACTCTAGCCTCCGGGCTTATCTCTTGGCCTACCGGACCCAAATCCTCAGTCTATCGAAATACCTATTGTTCTACCAAGTTCATAACCAAGCACTTGACCAACCCGGTCAACCACCCCTAGCCTCCCGGTTAGACCCTAAGCCACCCTTGGTGCACACACAACACTCCTCCTAGCCTTGGCATGGGCTCATGTGCCAGAACTACGCTTGATTTGATCTCACACCAATGTGAGTACGTAAGCATTTCAACCCGGGTTCGACTCTAGTTTAGTTTTTTCCTTCTTGAATTAGTATAAACTAAACATAAGACATTTGACTAACAACTTGACATTAATTCGGATTAAACCTAGTAAGTAGGGAACCGTTGCAAAACGGAAGCGCCGGGGTGCTTAACATCTTCTCCGGGCTTAACCGAACATCTTACCTAGAACTCTAAACAGATCAAGACTTTATCCATTACTCGGAACTTATCTCTACTGAATTAATAAGTGGTTACTCATAACACCAACCAGTGAGTAACAAAATCCGTGCTCACAAAACATACAAGACATAATTAATTTGATTAAATCACCCTCATTAATTTCGATAATGACATAAAATAAATGTGGGTCTCTACACATTTTATCCTTGTATCCTCTCTTCTGATAACAGTCTGGTCAAAAGGATTTCATTATATAGGATGAGTAGGTGCGGAGACAATAGGCACCACAAAAAATAAGATTTTTAGCAACGAAAATAGTCGATTGCTGATACGAGCAAACCCGTAGCAGAAGGACATTTTCATCGCTAACTACCTGAAAACTATGGTACCTTATTAGTCTATTACCGAAGACAATTTTATTTATAGTGATGGATTTTTTCCGTTGCCATTTTAGCGACAGAAACATTTATCTGTCACTAATTCTTTTACCGACTCTATTTCTACCTATGAATTGGTGACAATACATTTTTACGTCGGTAAAACTATTAGCGACGGAAACTTGGTTTTACCCGTTTATAAATAGATAAGGAACGAGTAAAGAGTCTTACCTTACCATTTTACCCGATTTTCTAAGGGTATGAAGGCATGAAAAGCCAATCAAATCTATTAAAAGAAGCTTAATCAAAATGGGCAAACAAGAAGACCGAATTGAGTCGATGATTTATTAGATCTCTAAAGGTGAGAGGCTTTCATAACGACGTATGATCAAGCATATCCCTAAACCCTAATTTAATTATAATCTTTTACTTGAGCTCTGTCTATTTTCATTTCACACACACACATATCCCTAAACCTAATTTAGTTATGAGTAAGAATGGTTTGTAGTATGAGATACACAATTTATTTGATTGAATATAATTTTATTAGGTTTTACCAATTACCCAATATTTACCAAATTACTCAATTGATACATTATTTTTAAATAGGTAAAATTTTGAGGTGGGTATTTTACCAAATTATATGATTACCCGAAATGTAATCGGTGATCTTACCCTATCCGAGAGTTCATGGGTAGTGGAATTTTTTAACCCTGCCCTATAGGGTAAGGATTAAACAGGTAAAAAAAAAAATCATAAATGGTTATGGGAGAGGTCTTACCCGCCCCTTACCCCACCTGTTGATAGTTGACAATCCTAGACGTAAGTCCATTGCCCATTGAAAGTTGACAGCCCTAGACGTAAGTCCATTGCCAAGGATATATGGCGTACAACCATGGAGAACCTCCATAGTCAAGCGATGTGACCTCTCTTCCTACACTTCAAGTTGGGCCATCACCTAGAAATCTATCCTCCCCATCTCATCTACAAAAATTGTTGGCTATGCAAGGCATGGATTGTCATGTTTAGATCTACTCAAAACTTAACAGTAATTGTTGGGTTGGGTTTGGGCCAATATGATTTGGGCAAGGGTGGAATTGAGTCGACTTTGGCCTAGCCCACTGGCCTGTTGTGCGTGGCCTTAGTCGTTATGGTCTCCAAAACAAATATCTAAGATTAAGTATGTCAATGGTCCAGGGCTGGCCGTGCCCCGGCCGATTAGGTAGTTGGGTGTACTTAGGCTTGGTGGCCCGTTAGACTTGGCTTCTAATCAAGTTTAGCCTGACTGACCCTGCCCAATAAGACCCCATTATTAAAAACCAAAAAGAAAAAAAAACATATTTTCCTTCTTCTTTCTTAGGCGAGCTGGCCCCATCTCGATTCATAAGAGGGTTGTATGATCTGTATATTAATCGGGTTACATAAACCTGAGCTGTTTACCCCTCTGCCTAAAGTTTTGGCTTTTCTATTTCATTTAAAAAAAAAATATAAACATGGATATCTTGAGCCTTAAAGACTCAGACTAGTCTCACGTGTTGCATAAGGAATACCACCACCCCATACAACCAATATTGAGCCCAGGAATCCGATATTGAGGGGAGCTCAGGAATCGACCTCAAGACCTCCGGGTTTACAGTTCTTTAGGCCGCTAGGCCAACACCCCAAGGGGTTCTTCTATTTAGTAAATACCTAGTGACCTCAGATTGTCTCTGGCGAAGCCGGAAAGGTGGTCTCGGGCAATTACAAAATAAGGGACATGTGGTGATAAAAAGGGGAGAAATCATTCCATTTTCTCCCTATGATTTTGATTTCTCTCAATTTGATATCTCTCATCATTTATTTCACCACTTTATCGTAATGTATCAAATAATGTGTGGAGAAGTCAAAATCATGATGCCTATGAAATGAAATGACTTCTCGAGCTATATGTCCCTATTTTGTGGTTGCCGAGAGGAGCTTTTCTGGCTTCTGAGAGAGAGAGAGAGTCCAATGCCATACCTTTCTTTATTGCTGCACACGTGTCTTATACCTAGTTATTGCTGCACACGTGTCCCAGGGGATAGGGTCCACCAATAACGTGATATCTTCCCTAACATTCGTGATCGTCTACGGCTACCCGGACGAAACATAATCGTAGAACCATCTCTCTGCTCACTCTCAGTCGGGATCGCCGGCAAAGTGCAAACTGGGGAAAGAAGAAGACAAAGGACAACAGAGTTGGAAGATATGTCGTCTATTGCCTTCTCCATTCCACCCTCTCTCTCCCTTAACAAGAACCCCTCTCTCTCTCCGCAACAGACCAAGCCCTTCTCTCTCCTCAGCTTCACTCACTCCTCAAACTTCCATTTCCGTTCTCTCAGTCTCAGGTAAGCTAAGATTAATTGATTATACATACGATTTTTCTTTTCTCCAAATACCCAACACTTTTTTACTAATCAGAATCGTTTAATTGTTGCAGAGCTTCGCCCGATTTTGATCAGAGGAAGAAGATGACAAGGCGAGGATCTGGTGCTGTTTGTTACTCTGCGCCTTTCTCTCCTCAAAACCTTCAATGGGTTTGCACCATTTCCTCTGTGTAAGCCTCTCCCGTTCTCTCTCTCTCTCTCTCGGGATTCCTGCGATTTTCTGAGGAACCATTTGGGTTTTCTGCTCGCAGCTCGGTGTCGATATCCCTTGATCAGTTGATCTGACTTAGGGCTTGCGATTAGCCGGGCCGGTCCAGTCCAGTCCGGGCCAATATCAGTACATTCGCAATATTGTGGCCCGGTTCGGCCCGGTCTGGATCGGCACATGATTAGTGGTTTAAGTAATTTTTTGTTTTTATGAAATGCCCGCTCTGTTTTATGACTATTTCGAAATCCCATCCCATCTTTCTTAATTATTTTTTAATAACAGCCCCCACATATCAGTAAAATCTTTACTATTATAATGCGAGAGGGAGGCGTAGCCTGATTTTTTCGAAATTCTCAAACTATCCTTATATAAAACAAAACTTTGATTCAATATTTTACTTTAATGTGTGAAATATTTTATTGTAATTCCCAAACTACCCTTATCTATTTGAAGAATAGAATCACAGTCAATTGCGATTGAACTACCCCTTATCTATTTAAAGAATAGAATCACAGTCAATTGCAATCAAACTCGGGGAGAGTTCAATCGCACTTGTGGGTTAACACGTGTCCCTTTTAACTCCTATTAACTGTGGTTAACTCCTTCTCCTCGCTCTCACGTGCATCACACGTGCCACCCGCTAGTATATATAATTTGAATTCTACTTCTTGTGAGTGTAACCAGGTAAGGACTAAGGAGTGACTTTTATAGGGGTTTATAATGTGTTACAAGGAGTTCTGCTTGGTATTTGCCCCACACATGACAACTAACTTTTGATCTTGGACTTTTAATTCGGTTTTTTTTTTTTAATGCTACACTTTCTTCAAACATGATAAGATATAAAAAATAATGGAGTCAAAATAAATCCCATGTTAGTTATAGTGTCATTTGAGGACGCTTAACAGGTGGGAATCAATCACCTCATAGAACCATTTCTCCATCGATCCACAACTTAGTCAGAGAAGGGCTACCTCATCCCAAAAATGATACGGGTACTTTGTTGATATGGTTAGCCAACTTTTAGATACTTGGCTTTCTAGGGGAACTATTTATCCAGTTACAAGTAGAAACCCATGCGATGCACAAAAATGAGTAGAAAAATGCACAAGTGTGTAAATAAACTATATTGATAAAACTGTCCATGCACGGAAAGGAGTAGAAAAATGCACGAGTGTGTGAATAAATCCTATAGATAAAACTATAAATGCATGGAAAGGAGTCCAAAAATGCATGAGTGTGTGATTAATAAAACTGCCCGATTGACATTGAAACATATAAAGTATGTAAGAGAGAAAATGTATCCAAGTTTAAGGAAGAGTGTAAGTTCTCTCTCTCTCTCCCTCTCCCTCTCCCTCTCCCCATTGGGTTTTACAATGGACCTGAATGTGCACTACACGGCTCCCAAAACCTGCTCTCTCTCTCTCAAAAATAAAATCTCTCTCACCATTGAGTTCTATATAATGACCTTCGTGTATACAATCATGATCCAGAAAAAAAATTATCTCTTCCTTGTCTTTCACCCGCTCGCATTCTTGCTCTCACCATTAGGGTCTACCGACTATCGTAGACCTGTGTGTATACTATGGTGTGTCATGCTAATCAAATGATCCTAATCATTGGAGTTGTTTGAATATTTAGATCAACCTCGATATATATAGAGCACATCCTTGCTAGAAGAAGAAAAAGATAATAAAAAGTAGACTTTTTCATTATTCAGCAACAGAAAAACAGAGAGATATTTTATTCTTGATTATTTATTTAAAGATGTTCCTAGGTTGGAAGAAGATAAGAAAAAAAATTCTCTCTCTCTCTCTCTCTCTCCACTTCCATATTTCTCTCACTGATTTGCTCTTTGTGATGTAGCTCTCTCAATAATTCTCTCCCTTCTAACCCTCTCTTTTCTCTTTGTTTCTATAATCCCTCTCTTGCATACAAAAATAATAAATTGTCTTTACCATCCTTTCCTCTCTCTTCGGGTTGGCAGCACCTCTCTTCCCATCTCTCTCTTTTCTATCGGTTGAAGTGGTTTCTTACATTACATTTTCACTCTTAGAAAATAGGAGTGAAAATAACTTATACATATAGGATAGATTTTGATGCTTTCTTTCTGGATGTATGTAAGCAATTTTCCCAGAAAAAGTTGCTTTCTTGTAAAGGTTTTTTCCATAAAATAAAATGTTTATATATTTCTTTGTTTTTGATAAGTTGGCACCCTTAAAAGGACGGCTTGGAACAATTCATGTTAATTGTTACAAAATTCAAGCATGATGGATTACTTATAGAATTAAATATTCATAATCATCTATAACATGATTTCTAAAAAAACATTTTCTGAATATATATATGTGAAAGTGATCATAGATTGTATAAAAGAGGATATATCCCAATCGTGGAAAATCTAGGCCCTCATAGATAATGTCAATGCTTAATGTAGGACAAACTTTCCTATGTCATGTTTAGATACATTTTCACAAAGGCTATTTGCGAGGCGGATTCTTTTGCTAAACTTTGGATGGGGAATTAAAGGGAGATGGGCTGGGACACTAACATCCCAAGAGCAGTTGTTGGGGTCATTTGGGACAACATTATTAATAATAATAGGTTGAATGTTGAGATTGAGAAAATGTTGGCCTTCTGGTGATTTAAATAGGACTCCGACCACTGGTGAGTCAATATTCATGTGCCTACAAATTTGACTGTCCAAAGGAAATGTCTTAGTAAATTTCTTGTAATTTGTAAAAAGAAAAGAAAAAATCTTGGCTGCATGAGACAAATCTAGATAGTGTACTCCATCTAACGTTTTGTTTATTGATCAGGATGGTATTCTCCAGATCAATTACCATGATGACTTACAAATTACAAAAAAAAATTAATCCTCCAAGTCCAACTCATAATGAACATAGTTCAAAATGTAGCATTTGGAGAGAAAAAACTCTAAAAAACATTACTCTTCAAATCAAATTGGAATCAGACTAAACCACTTCTACTATTTAATTGGATAGTTACAATAGATTAAAAGAAAAATAAGAGGCACAAGACATAACATGAGTAAATTGTAAACTAACCAGCTAGTAAATAAACCAAATAAAATTGAGCTGTAAGTAGCTTGTAGTTGTATCATTGACACCATAAGTTGGATCCTAGTTAATCTACCAAAAAAGAAAACCAAATTTGTTCTACTTTTAACACAGTGGTCATGGAGGCATTGAGTCGGATGATTGTTAGGCCTGTGGGGTGCTTGAATGCTTTGGAGTAAGTCAGGTTGGGCTAAATGTCTTTCATCTCCAATTTGTCAATACAATAATCATGTGTAATGCATCATGCAGACTGTTGGTTTATTTGAGATGTGTGCTTAGAGGCTTTGAAACAGTGTCAAGATTGAAAATGAATATAGCCAAGAGTGAGATTATATGTGTGTGGGAAAGGTATCAAATTTAGAAGAGTTAGCATCCCACTTAGGTTGCAAATCCAGATCCCTCCCATCAATTTACCTGGGGGTGCCTCTGGGATCGAGCTTTAAATCCAATCCAGTTTGGAATCCGGTGATAAAGAGATTCTCCAATAGGTTATCAGGTTGGAAGTCATCCTTTCTCTCAAAAGGAGGGAAATTGACTCTGATTAAGAGCACCCTGAGCAGTCTCTTAATCTATATTCTTTATTGAACATTCCGAGTCTAGTGGCAGGTAATTGGAAGAGGTTGCAGAGATTTCCTTTAGAATGAGAAGTGGAGAAAAAACAATAAAATTTAGTGACTTGGGAGAAGTTGTGCTTTCCTGTGAATCGGGTGGCTTGAATCTTTATCTTTAGTGGTGGTGAACAAAGACCTAATGGGAAAGTGGCTTTGGAGATTTGGGGAGGAGAGGGATAGTTTATGGACATGGTTGCCAAGGCGACTTGAGGCAATAGTCCCCATGAACACTTGAGGTGACCGAGGTTTTGCCTGATGAACTCCTTGCAATAGACTGATAGAGTTCCCCCCAAATATTAGATCTGTATATACTGAATTTCCTTAAATAAGGGGCCCTACAACTCGTATGAATGACAAAATTTGCATTGTCAAGATGCACTTTGATAGTATCACCCTTGGAGACAGTTCTAGGATTAATAAAAAAGATGATTTCAAAAGTGTTGAGAATTGAAAAAAAAAAAACACTACCATCATTGTCGAAAGGGGGAGATAGGTACAATGAGGGATAAAAAAAAGTAACACTCTATAATGACATCTGAACAAGAGAGAGAGAGAGAGAGAGAGAGTATGAGACTAGATAACAAAACATAAAAAATAACCTAGCAGTTAACTGAGATTGTCGAACAGGGGGAGAGAGAGAGAAGGGGCGAGAGAAGGAGGCCGTAACTCTTCTTTTTTCTTCTTCTTCCTTCTTTCTTCTCAATTATGTCCACGAAAATCAATAAAAATTATGTAATAAGTAAAATATATATAATTGTAAGGCCTACACTTATTTAAATTATAAAAGACCTCTTAAAGAGGGGTTTATGAGAGCGTTGGGAGGGCTTTAGAAGGATTTTGGACATTTAAAGGCCTTTTTTTTAATTATTAAGTTGCCTTGGCCCAGTTGTGCGCCTGGTCACCTAGGTGATCACCTCAAGCAACACGCCAACACCTTTAACACTATGCAAAAAAATAGAGGGGGAATAATTGATCCACCTATTGAGCGAGAGAGGGCAGGTTAGCATGAGGAAAACATATTTGATATTGTATGGTCTCTTTTTCTCCTTCTATCTACAAACCTTTTTTTTTGTTGGATATACAATCCCTATCATATTTTATGGTAAAAGAACAAGAATCATATAAAATAGCATTTTTTTTGTTGAACAAAAAGTCATCTTCAAATAATAAAATATTACATATATGAGATTTTTAATTATGACCACCCAAGCAGGCAGTTGCCCGAGCCCAGCAGGGAGCGCCTGGTTGCCTAGGTGACTGCTTGAGGCGACGCCTTTAACAAATGTCTATGGAGGAGAGTTATCTTCGTTAAATACAAAGTGAAGTCCTGCTAGGAAGCGAGGGAAGTGAAAGTAATTTTTGGGGTAAATATATAAAAGGGTATCATGAGGTGGTCAAGCATGTTTGCAAAGAATATTAGGTTTTCTGTAGGGGATGGGAAAGAGATTAGGTTATGGAAGGATTTTTAGTGTGGTTCTGTAGAGACCAAAAACTTGTTTTTCTTGAAACTAGTGCACATTGAATGAAATCTTGAGGATTGTGTTCAAACCATTGCACTTAAGGTCAAATTATATTTAAGTATGCTTGTTTAATGTTAATCGATGATTAACTACATGTAAACATGTTAATGGAATGTTATTGATGCTTAATTATGTTTAAGACTTTTATATGATAATGGGTTAAGGTTTAAAGCAAGGAAAATGACCAAAATAGGAAATTTCAGAGCCCACCGGTCGACCGACGCAACTCAAAATTCTGTATGGAGATTTTTGGCAGAGGACACCACAAGGACCGGTTGACCAGACCGGTCGACCACTAGAGGACCGGTCAACCACCCCTGACCACCGATCGATCGCTTACGGCTTAATTTGCCCAGAAACTCTTAATTTGAATTGGATTTCGAATTGGAAGATTTCTAAGGACTCTAGGGTCTATATAAAGGCTTTAAACTCGTGGGTTTTAGGGTTTTAATTATTCTAAGACTTTTAGAAATCCCTGAGAGAGTTTCGCAAGGCTTTGCAAGAGGGTTTTCATCTCAAGGAGACGAGAAAGTTTGGAGATCAACTCCAAGGTCATTCTAAAGCGAAAGATCGTAGAGAAATGATCAAGGAAAGTATCATGTACTGTACTTTTAATGATGCTATGTTAAGTATAAGATCTGGATATGCTTGTATGTTATTCTAATGCTTGTTAAATAATGCGGTTTGATCTTGCATGATGGAAAATGGATGTGATTCATGATTTGTCATTGATAGTGGAAGTATTTGATGATACGTTGATGTTTTATGATTTTCAATTGATATTGATCGGGTGAATTATTATATGATGATCGAATGAGGATTGTAAGATGGTGAATATTGGAATTTTGTTATACTATAAATTTGATAACCCTGTTTACATGTTTTTGAATACGATAAATTATGAGATTGATTAGTATTATGGTATGATGGTTGCATGCTAAATTATGATTAAGTATACATTATGATGATGAATTTCAAATGGGTAAATACTTGGAAGATGATATCAAAGCTTTGAATTTATGATTTTTAGTTATATGGGTGGCTTTGGTGGAATTTGATGTATTGATATCGGAATCTAAGGGATAACCCTAATGAAACTTGATCATTACACTCAAGCACATTGTTCACAGCATGGTAAGTTGTTAAGGACATGAGTCTTACAGGATCATGCATGGATATGGAAACTTACATAACTCTGGTATGGATCTTGAAATATGGTATGAAACCTAGATTGACATGGACATTAAACCTTGGTATGGACATGAGAACTAACTGTTACTATTATGACTTTTCATGCATATACACATATCTCACAAGTCTTGCATGAAATGATGGTATGGACATTGCTCTTATGTTTCTGCACTTTGATTATGTAAATTATGGATATGCATGAAACTGCATAATATGTATATTGTTATGTGTACTTTACATGCACTGAGCTTTCGTTTGCTCAGTTGTACTTTTATGTCAGTAGTTTCAGGAGGGTTCGATATATGTGCTCCAGGACCTTGGATTGAAGAGGAGTACAAAGAAGAATTGGAGGGTGATTATCTCAAAGAGGAGATCAACCCGGATTATTACCCATATTATTGATCTTTAGATAGTTTGTTTTAATTCAGTTGAAAAAAATGTAATAAAACAATAAAAGATGTTGTTTAGGTTTTAAATCTTGTATTTGAGATGACAATGTGTGATAAGATTATAAGGATTAGATTGGTCATTATATCATCGGATTTTGATGTTATTCTTATTTTATGGATTATGTTAATAAAGAAAATTTTAATTGTACATTTAGTATGCCTTATATGCATGGTTATCTTGGAAGCACGGATACGGGTATGATATGATACGGATACGGCGATACGGCAGAACCTAAAAAAATATTATACGGGTACAGCCTGGATACGTATGTAATTTTTAAAAAAAAAAATAATAATACTATATTTTGTATTATAATTACAAAATAACCATTGGTTCAGTTCTGTTTATGTATAAAAAATACCATGTCCATGCAAAAGCAAAAGAAATAGGGTCATCTCATCATCCACTAAGCAAAAAAGAAAGTCATCCTATCATCCACTAAGCAAAATATAAAGAAGACCATGTAACGACCCGGAATTTTAATATAATAAAATTATGTGTTTATGGGTCCTTAATGGAGGTTAATTAGTTAATTATTTGTTAAATTAATAAAAAGTGGATTTTGCTCGGGATTGAAGTGCACCGAGGAAATCTCAGTATCTTTTGGCGAAAATCGCTCACAGTGTGCCGGTCGACTGCCGGGACACACCCCTACCGTATCGGTTCCGTCAGGTATCATTTCGCGGAACCGCGGGGCCATTATGTGTGATAAAATTGAGAAAAATGGGAAATTTCCATATTTTCAGAAATTAAGTGGGACCCAATATCTGTTGGAGATCCTAATAGAAATCCGGGCGGTTGGCACTAATGCGTGTCGGTCGGCCGTGGGGACTAATGTCTGTCGTCTCGGTAGTTATCTCAAACGAAGAAACGGCGGCCTGTTTTGTGTTCGAAATCAAGAAATTAGTGGATTTTGCAATTTTCTTCCGGACTAAAGTGTAGCTGTCAAAACTCAGTATTTTTCTTCGAAATTTTTACAGAAGTGTCGAACTATTCCAAGTTCGGTCACCTAAAGTTTCGTCAAAATCGGACTCTATATAGTAAGGTTTCGGATACCGTAAATGCATAAAAATTCAAAAATTGGTCAAACAGTCAACCGGTCAAACGAGTTGACCGGTCAACTCTCCACACCTTATTGGTCATGTGCTGTTGTACATGATCCCATCCCCTTACTTATATAAGGAGGGTTAAAACCCTCATTCTCTGATATTTCTACAGAGACAGAAGGCTGCCGAACCATTTTAGAGAGAGAAAGTGAGGAGAGAGAAAGGAAGAGAGAGAAAGGGAAAGGGAGGTCCCCTTAGGGTTTTTCGACGTCCCCGACGAGTTAGCGGCGTCTGATTTCCTCTACGGCGTCTTGTTTTGCGTGTAGAGAGAGAAAGTGGAGAGAGAAAGTTGCATGCGCTCTACCTTGGGGTTGATCATCCTTCCGAGCGCGTTGGCGGTGTCCGTTTCGACTCTAGACGCCTCGAAACGCGTGAAGCAGGTAAAACCCCTCTCTTTTCTTCTATTTTTCCGCTTATTTTGCTATATTATTTCATGTGAAGTATATGCATGTCTTTTGACGTGAATGAAAAAGGGTCGGAGACCTCATGTGATGTTGTGATTTTATGTGGTCCATCAGGGAGCCCAGATCGGGTCCCGGGTAAATTGTATTGCCACTCTAGGGTGACGAAAAGTTGTTTTGCATGTCTTGTAAGGCTATGGAGACATCCATTAGCTTGAAAACGTTCCCTAACGGGACGGTGTGTTACCGGAGTTAGTTCACGGGCACGAGGCCCAAGTATTTCAGTTAATCAAGCGAGGCTTGGGTTAACTGTGGTTAACCTGTGGTTAGAAAATCTAACCAGGGTTAAGTATAGTTCGTGGTTCCTCTTTGACTAGGTCAGGAGAGACGGTGTCCAGTAAGGCCCGGGGTTCCTCTGTGACTGATAGTCGGGAGATGTCGGTCTGTTTGTTTAGGTCGTCCGTGGTGCCTGTTAGACTAGGTCAGGAGTGGCGGTGTCCTGCATGGCCCGTGGTTCCTCCGTGATTGATAGTCAGGAGATGTCGGAGTCATAGGGAGTTTAAAGTGGCTGAACATCAGATAGTGTATAGTCCGGGGTTCCTCTTTGGGTGGGTCAGAAGATGTCGGCACCGTGTCTATCTGGGTCCCTTCTTGGTGGAACGTCAGGAGATGTCGGCATTGGTATAGATGTCGGGGTTCCTCCGTAGACTAGCCAAAAGATGACGGTAGGCAGGTTGGTCGGGGTTCCTTCTTGACTGATACCCAGGGCGATGACGGCGAATACACGGTAGATGTTGCCAATCAGTTGAGTGGAAAAGTATTGTCCTTATTGGGTGAATGCCCATGTTGTGTGTGTAAACTTCGGATACGAAGTGGTCTAAGTTGGTATACTTAGGGTTGGTGTATTTGTTTGAGTTGGTGGACTCATGGTTCGGTATGGAATCGTCGGATTCCAGGTGAGTTAGGTTGGTATACCCAAGGTTTGGTCGTGTTCGGGTGAAAGCCGGAACAACGTGTGTGAGTCTAAATGACTCAATGTATTATGGTTAGGATTTAGAGACTTTAAGCCGAACATTTGTGGGCTGTGGCCAATTAATAGAGTCTAAGGACTCGAAATGAAACATGATTGATGATCGAAACGATAATTTGGTAATATAATACATTCATAATTGAACCTCATAATTGGAAAGTAATGTGAGGTCGGGAACCTCTGTTAGGGTGACGTAACCCTAAGTGACATTGGGTCACAATTTATTATATACTGTTCTATTTTACTGTAACATGCAAATTGAACTGTTTATTATATCATTATTGATGCGTGTTATTATGTGGAAAATAGTTTAGAAGGATTGTGGTTTTATTGGGCTTCATAGCTCACTGACTTTTTATGTCAGCAGATCTTGGAGCTGCTGACCAGTAAGTGAAAAGTCCAACTGGACATTTTAGAAGCTTGTACAAGTTGTATCCGGCGTGATAGAGGCGCTTACTTTTGTAAAACAAACTTGATGTAAATACTACAAGTATATGGTTTGTATAATGGCTATTGTGATGACAGGTGTTATTTACTTTTTGGAAGCATCTGATAAATGTTTAAATTTCCTGCACTTCCGCGGCTAAAGTCTTTCGCTTGCATGATTTGACGAACTGACGCGCGTCTCGGAACTTGATTCCCTAGGCGTGGGTTCGGGGCGTCACAGACCATGTCCATGCAAAAACAAAAGAGAGAGGGTCACACCTCCGGGTCTCCAAAAATACAAAAAAAAAAAATAAAAAATTCATGGCCGTATCCCTGCGTATCGGAGCCGTATCCGAATTAAAAAACATGTTTTTAATTAACAGAATACGTTTCAGCCGTATCCCGTACGTATCCTGCCTGTATCCGATACGTATCGGATACAGGTACGAAGGCCTATTTGAAGAATCCGTGCTTCCTAGATGGTTATGGATATGGAACGCAGTGTTACGAGTCCAAAGTCCTATTTGATCAAGGTGGGATTTTGGGGTGCAACAGGTTCTTCTCATCTTAAGGAAGACTTTGGGAATCTTTTTTTTTAAATTTTTGTCGATCGTTTAGCATTGGTGGTAGATTGTGTAGACAATATAGTTGGAGAGAGAGTGTGGTGCCTTAATATTAGACGTGAGTTGAATGATTGAGAACTTGATGGCATGATTAGGTTATTGAGTAATCTGGGAGAATTTCCCCCAAGCAATCAGGCTAGGGATGCTAGGATTTGGTCTCGGCTCAAAGTGGTAAATTCACAATGAGATCGTATGTACTTTCTTTTTGCTCAGTCAGCCCATCTTTCTTTCCCCATCGAGTTTTTTGGTATCCTGGTATTTTGTCCAAAGTAGTCTTTTTCCTTTGGACAACATCTTTCGGCAATATTCTTACTATTGACCATTTGAAAAATAGAGGGTGGAGTATGACTAATCGATATTATTTGTGATTTCAAACGGAGGAATCGGCAGACCACTTGCTCTTGCATTGTCCTTTTCCATGGTATCTGAAGATCTTTTCTATCTCAACTGGAGATAAGTTGGGTCATTCCCTCTTCGCTTCTGAGTTTCCTATTTTGTTGGTCTTCGTTGTAATCATTGTTACAAATCTCCCAAGAAATATCCAATTTCTCCCGAGAAAAACATCTAAAGTTTAAAACTCTGTTTTTATCATGATATTTTAAAAATCCCGTGGGAAATATAATTTTCTCTCTTTATACCATAAATATCACGAGATTTAGCTGAGATTTTAAAAATATCTAGAGAAATACAGAATGTTGTTGGTTTTATGAATTTATAACTTGGTGATATTTATTACTATTTTCTGAACTTTTAATATATATTTTTAATCATTGTCGAGATTTAGGCGAGAAATACTTGAAAAAAATCCAGATTTAAAGATCTCTCGAGAAAATCTTCGGCCGATAAAAATCCGAGAACAAGATTTGTAACACTGGTTATAATTGGATCCTTCTCGTGCGCTTGTGCGGTCCTCCTTTACGGGGTCATAGCATGTACTATTTGGAAAGAGAGAAACGTGAGAGTATTTGAGGATATCTCGTCTCCTTGAAATCTCGTTTGTAGTTGGATAAGGCGGCTTCTTTTATTTTGGTTCTCCTATAAGGATTCAGAGGATTTTCCTTTGTGAGCTGGGGATTGAGCAGTTTGGTCAGGTTGGGATATGTTTCTTCTCTATCCATCTTGTCTTGATTTGTGGGATATGTTTCTTTTCTATCCATCTTGTCTTGATTTGTCTTCTTCTGTTTCTCTATTGTTATTTATTTTTTATTGTTTTGAGTTCACTCTCTATGACCTTTTTTGCATCCTTTTCTTTCCGTTTGAGCTTTTAATGAATCTATGATTATTGATTAAAAAAAATGCAGCAACCAAGATGCGCTTATCTATTTGCTTATAAACTCTGTAACAAAAAACTCCGTTTTTTTCAAAAAATTGCGAATTATTCGTGCATTTTTGCTTTGCCGAATTATTGAATTCCCGAATTATTTGCGAAGTTTCTGAATTATTCGCAATTTCCCGGATTATTCGCGGATTTTTCGAATTATTTCCGAACTATTTCCTCAAACTTGGCAAAAAACTACTTATTTTCTATATTTCTTAATCAAATTGTTAGGTATATTTTTATATATATTAATTTATTTTTTATTTGTTCCCAATTTTTTCCGAACTTGATCTCTGTCGAATTATTCCCGAACCCCGACTTTGTCACTATGCTTATAAAGCACAAAAACAAAATGAAACAAATACAAACAAAACACACATAACAAATAAAACTCATATTATTAAGCTCTTACTGTGAAAAGATAAATTGTGAACCTTTATGGTCTTTCCTTGTTGGGACAACTTCTGTAGCTTCAGTCACTATTGGAAAATTCAATATGGAATGTGAGGCTTTAGAATTCAAACATTAATATAGTGATCTTAAATATATAGAGTATGCTCTAATGGATATGAAATTTCTTTTCTAGGGTTTTAATGCTTGCCCGGGGAACTGCAGTTCAAAAATCTTTTATTGTTCCCATGTTTGCTCTGCAAGCACCTACAAGCATCATCGCATGGATCAAGTAGGCCCTTCTATCTTTTCATTTGCCTCTTTTTTGTTAATAAAAGCATGTATGATTTTTCATCACATTTTATGTATTCAACAAACTCTTTCAGACTTGCATGCCTTTGTGAACTTATGCATGCTTGGTTTTCAGGGGTGAATATGGTGCTTGGACTGCTTTCTTGGCGCTTCTTGTTCGTCTCTTCTTCTTCATTCCTGGTGGGTTCTGTATTGTAACTGAATTTTAAAGCGCATTAGATAATGTATATATATAAAGTATAGAACTTTTATTCGGAAGAAAGAAACAATATACAAAAGGATGGCTGAAGAGAGAGAGAGATAGAAACTATACAGCCCAAGAAACCCAAAAAACTAGAAAGCCACTTACAACCCCTCAATATTCTGTACTTGGACTGCTTTCTTGGTGCTTCTTGTTCATCTCTTCTTCTTCATTCCTGATCCGTTCTTTATAGGAACTGAATTTTAAAGTACATTAGATGAGATATGTACAGAAAGAAATATTATACAAAAGGCGGGCTGAAAGGAGATAAAGAGACAGCCTCAAGAAACTATACAGCTGACCTCTTCCCTGAACCCACTTGAAACTGGATATGGTATAACTGAAACCAACCTGATTTTCTCACCAACTTCCTAATCATTGTTTTGTGTTTTTTCCCCTTCCTTCTGGACACTAGTCCCCTGCAGTCATTCTTTCATTTCTGTTTATTCAAGATAATTGTAGGACCAGTCTTACATTAAAACAAGAAATAAATAAAGAAACAAAAAGGAAATGAAGTGAGAAATGAATAATGTGTATCTGATGTCAATTATTTTGATTTCTTTTCTATTTGCCTCCCTAGTCTTCTGCTTTTCAGAAATAACTAGAGAGGAGGGAGGGAGAGAGAACCTATTAAATCAATCACTCTTCTTTGTTTGTAGGTGAGTTGGAGCTGCCCTTCATAGCATTGCTTCTGGTGATAATAGCTCCTTATCAAGTAATGAACCTAAGGTAAGTGGAAGTTTTGAATACAATGATGGATGATACTGGTATTTTAATTAGTTAAGAATTTTCTTCTCATATTTCTATGTTTTTATGGGCAGGGGAACACAAGAAGGTGCTATCGTTTCCTTAATAATTGCGGGATATATGGCTTTCCAACATTTCTCACGGTTGGGAAGCTTGCAAAAAGCAATCGACCGAGTATCAATTGTTGCCACCATAGCCATAATTTGCATCACTGCAGTGACCTTCATGCTTTTGATATGATCTTTGTGCGATATTGTAAGAGGAATTCCATCAACCAGGTACCATAAATTGTTAAATGCATGTTAAGGGAGACTGGAGAACGATCAGACCTTCTAGGCCTCTCTGTCTCTTTCTTCAGATATAGGTATACTTTTCTTCACCAGACAGAAAGGTATGTAGACTGTGCTACTCATAATAGGAAATCTCGATAAATAGCTTACTTAGGCCTCTGAAACTTGCATCAGCATAATTGTGGACATGCATCTTTCCCTCCCAATGGAAATTGTCTCCTTGTACCTTAAGGTAGGATCACTTGTAACATATTAGATTTTCACCATTAACGACAGAATGTTAGAAATATATGCATTGAGAATGATCTGCTACCTTGGATGGTTTGAGGGGAATCTGGCTTCTGCAGTTGGGAAGTTGAGATTCAAAAATAAAGCTAATGTAAAACTCTTTCCTTTGGGATTTGACTAGAATTCTATTTTATGTAAAACTCCATTATTATGGAGTTATCTTTTGGGATTAAAGTTTGAGAATATCATAGTAGGTTTAGTATTTGATTTTAGGTTCTAAAATCCAATAAATAGGCATAGGGTGTGGGCTTATTGAATAGGCTGAGGATATGTGGGTGAATAGGACTCCCAGGGAGAGCCCTAGTAGTTCTCAAGAAGAGCTGGTGACTCTCGAGAAGAAGAGTGACGGGTCTTGGAAAAACAGGTAGTGCTTGAAAAGAAGAGCAGACTCACAATTATCCCTGCGGCTCTTGTAGAGAGCGGACTCTCCATGTTTGAGAGTGTAATCTCTACATATGAAAGTTTTTAATTGTCTTCACCCATGGATGTAGTCTTTTTGTAGGTGAACTGTCTATATCTTGTGTTGTACTTGTGTAATTTATATATCTATTTTTGTCATATTATCATCAAACCTTAACGTTACTCGCAACTTCTGTAATCATGTTCAAACTTTCATCAGCCTGACTCTTGAACCTATAGCCACTCCTTGGGCTT
This sequence comes from Tetracentron sinense, assembly GCA_015143295.1. Lineage (NCBI taxonomy): Eukaryota > Viridiplantae > Streptophyta > Magnoliopsida > Trochodendrales > Trochodendraceae > Tetracentron > Tetracentron sinense. The sequence goes on along the minus strand of CM026551.1, from coordinate 48,265,533 downwards.
GCTTTTAACTAGAGTATGCATTATTCCAGGAATCCTAATTGTCTGAAATTAAATTGTTTCCCCTTGATGCTAAGGGACCTGTGCAAAGTAGTATTTTCATCGTACAAGGTAGTGCTGAGATGGATGAATTGGATCAAAAAACATTGCCATCTTTGAGGGGTGGTTTAGTCAAGGGATAGTCTTGTACGCGGAGGGGTTCAGATTGACTGCTCACTGTTCCACCTAGCTCTCATCCATATCAAGCAATAAGCATAGGCAGTTCTGTGCGTACCTTGCTTCTAGGAATAAACAGCTTTGGCACTTTTATGGCAGGGTATTCTGGACATCTCCAAAAATTAGTCTAAAGTTATACTTCTTCAGTTGTGTGTAGGGGTATCAAAGGGCTAGGGCAGGGCAGCGCCTAGGTCATACCAGGCTTGGTCCTCACCTACAAGGGTCCAGCCCAAGCTTGAATTGGCTACACTCAAGTCCTACCCTCAAGGGCTAGGGTCTAGCAAAAAGTTTTTTTTTTCATACATAACTACCAACTTGTTGTCAACCTTCCTTCCATGTAATTAAAATTTGGGTTTCATTGTCCTCGGCTTTTGTACAGCTCCAAAAGTCATTAGTTTTCATGATTGAAAATCTCACTATCTCAAGGTTTAGGAAGATCCCCATTAATAATGCTGACCCAAAGCTAGGTTTTGTTAATATGTTTAAAGCTTCTGGATTCAAATTAATTTTTTTTTTGGTGTGGATCACTTCTTAACAAGATAAAATAGATCAAGTACATTGAAATCAAGTACTATTTTAGGTTAATTGGTAAAGGGACTTGTATTTCTGAAAAAGCGAATGTCATAATGTCAATTTTGAATTATTGATGGGTTGTCCAAGTAGTTCATAGTGAGATGTTTTGTACTAGGGTTGAAGGACAACGGTAGGGATAAAGCTAGATCAACCACTTGCTAGTGCCCTTCTCCAAGTTTTCGGGCTTGCAGAGTTACAATAAGAATTTGGTACTGGTCAGCTGGGGTTTGCCGATCCCGTTACCAATTTTGCGAAGAAACAATGCTGTCATCCAGCCAAGTAAAGAAGAAAATGTTTACAACAGTCATGAATTGTGGGTCTTTTTATCAGATAACTAAGTCATCGAGCTCGAGGTTTTAACTTTTTTTCTAGTTATAAAAGACTAATGCATAGGAAAATAAATGAGCAAAGAGTTGGGAGTCAGGGCTTTGCTCAAGAGCAGAAGACTCGGCGAGCCTGATAGTGATTCCGCTGAGTGGAGTCTCACTTTAGGCTTCCCTAGCATTTGCATCACCCAATGACTCGCCCAAATCAACAGTGAATAACTTCTACATTTATTAAATACTTGTAACAAACTCGATTGGGTTGAAGTCGGTGATAGGCAAGTCAGAATCCAAGTCGTAGTTCTTGTTAGACTTTGTAGTCTACAATGACCACCAATTTTGAATTTATCAAAGCCTCGTATTGATCTTCCCGATCGATTGTGGCATGCCGGTAAAGTTTGGTTATGTGTGGTAATTATAAGGTGTATTGAACTTGGCGCACACCAGATATTGTATCCTTATGTGATATAATCACCATTGATTATAAGGACCCAAAATCTTTAATGTGTTAGAATTCTGGGACTCGTATCAACAAAGGATTGGTCCCAACACTCACTCTTTGAAACGAAAGAGTGAAGGCTCCTCATCAAGCCCTAAGAGAGGACATAGTTGAAGACTAAGACCAATATACCTACATACTTGGCAAGTACATACTTTAGTTAGTTTATAAAGTTTAAAGTTATTTGTAGGTGAAAGTCGTAAGATCCAATGTTTGGAGGCGGCCTTTAGTTCTAACTATCAAAAGCCAAATGGGCTTGTATGAAAATTTATTGTTCTAAACACTACAAAGAAGGAATGTATCTATTTTAATGGTGTCTACCAGTACAAAAAGCTCCTATCTGATAACTTTCTATCATTTCCGTCCAGATTTCTTCAACTATAATTCATATATAGATCTAGTATAACTATGACTCTACCGTCGAGAGCAACTTCTTCGGATGAATATCCCCTATCAATCTGCAGTCTCATTTATACTTCTAACGTCGCAAAGCATAGTAATTTGTGGGCAATTGAGTGAATTGCCATTTCATTGCCGAGTGAAGAAGCCGATGCAGTAGCCATATGTTTTAGAGACGGTTTATAGCAAGAAGTGTCACTAGGAGACATATTGAGGTGAATAAAAGCGGCAAGTTATGTGACATGGAGGCCGCCGCCGAGTTGGTAGATCCAGTAGGTTCTGAACCATATGACCCTCCTGAGTTGGTCGTATTTAGAACCGATGAGCTTGTGCTGTAATTGAAAACACTAATAAGGTTCTGTTTTTTGTTATTAGGCAGAGAGAAATGAAATTAGAGATGGTTAGAACTTAGGAAATTTTACCTGGTTGATGGATACTGACATGATCCAGAACCTGCAATAATGCACAGAAAAAAAAACTGAAAGTTAATTTGAAATCTTATAATGCATATACAAATTCACACATATGGCTGTCTCCATTTCAGCAAACAATTACTGGGTTGCGGTATCACGGCCATAGCTTACTTGGGTCAGTGTTGGTAACCATGGCTGTTCCTCCGAAATTACAGCTAGTCGGAGCTGGGTTCTTCTGGTAGTAGTAATTGAAGGCATAAGAGGCATGGTCATGCAGTGAATTCGGGTTGTAACAACTTCCACTTTGCTGAATTGCCGAACAGTCTGCACCCCCATACCCACAAGCATAGTCCAGAGCAACTTGTAAAGCTGTTTGTGAAGCAGTTTGGCTTGCGACACACCAGCTTCCACCTGAAGATACAGGGGTTGGTGTGGTCGGAGTTGTAATTGGGGTCATGGTGGTTGGTGGTGTCGGGGTTATAATTGGGGTCATGGTGGTTGGTGGTGTCGGGTTTGTAATTGGGTTTATGACAGGAGTTGTTGTAGTTGGAGTGGTCGGGTTGATCAGGGGAACGGTTGTTATCGGCGTGGTGACATCCCGTTGGGTGATGGACTTCGAGGATGAGAATATTTGTTTTTCATGATCCAAATCTTTGTTGTGCTCAATTTCTTCAACAGAAGGCTTCACTGTAACACTTGAACCTGAACTTCAAATCAGATCCAAAGTAAGTTTGTAGAAAATGTTTCGAATTCATATGATCACATATATGAATTTCTATTGATACCACTCTCGGAGTCTGGCCAGTTTCTAGAGCACCAATGTTGAATCTAATTTTAATTTGATTTAAAGTCTAACTTGTGCAGGGATTTAGGAAATAAATCCAACAACCAATAGACCCAAAAGCCAAAGAAAAAAATACAAATGGAGTTCAAATGATCCATGATGCAGATGTCTGAATTTGTTACAGTTGAGTCTCATCACAAGGAAATGAGGTAAGCTTAAACCAAATCTCTAGAGCTATATTTGAAAGCAACAAGGACCATGATTAGAAACCAGAAGAGAGAGCTAAATACATGGAAGAATCAACAAAATAAACTAAAAGATTTAAAAGCGAGAACCCCATTTGGGAAAACAACAGTCTCATCACAACAAAGACAATTGAGGCATTAAACCATCAGAAATCATGATGAGAAATGAGGAGAAAACCAAATACCCAAATGGAAAAAGAAAACAAAAAGTTAAATAAAAACCCTCAAATTATAAAACATAAAGTAAGAAACACCATCTGAAATTACAAAAATCGCATCACTTACCCAAATGAGATACCCATATCATATATAGTGCCAAATTGAAACAAAAAAAGGCCATATAAAAGAAAAAAAGAACAAAGAGAATGAGGCATTAAACCATCGGAAATCATAATGAGAAATGAGAAGAGAAAACCAAATACCCAAATGAAAAAAAAAAGTTTTGAAAACAAACTCAAATTACAAGACTTAAAAGTAAAAAACACCATCTGAAATTACAAAAATCTCATCACAGACCCAAATGAGATACCCATACCATAGTGCCAATTTGAAACAAAAAGGACCATAAAAAAGAAAAAAACAAAATATTCACAATGGCAAAACAATCAAATCCAGACCAACAGACATAAAGTAAGAACCTCATTTGGAGATACAACCTCATCTCAACAGAAAATGAGATACCCATATTCAAATTTGAGACCAATGACTACCATGGAAAGAAAAAAAATCAAACCCAAACTAAGCCAATTTACCTGAACAGAGAAGACCCAAGAGTGTGAATATGAAACACTGAAGAACCCAGGTACCCATTTCTCCAAACTTCTTCCTCTTCTTCTTCTTTGATCTGGTTTTGGCTTTATCCTTTTGTTTGAAACAAAGAAAGAGTAGCTAAGTATTCTCAAGTAAGAGAAGCATTAATGGTGTTGTTGAACATAGTTTATATTTGTTCCCTTTATTAATTAGACAGTATATTTGGAAGAATCAAAGCTTTCTTGGGTTGAAGAGCAAGAGAGGGGCAGAAAGAGAGAGAGGAGGGAATAAAGAAGACTTGAGAAAGGAGGCATGGGGAGTTGGAAGGTACACGCAAGAGCAGGTGCAAAAAGAGAAAAGTGGAGGAAGAGGAAAGATGGTGGTCATGGAATTGTTTGGAATTTAAGTCTGGTGTGTAGCCTGATTAAGTGATGATGAATGGTGCATTTCCTTTCTCTTTTCACTATTTCATAGGACCAAATCAAAACCCAAAAGTGGGAACATTAGATTTCAGAATAATATTTGAGAATATATATATATATATATATATATATTCTTGATTACTGTAAAGGATTTGAGAACAAGTTTTTTGGGTTGGTTTGTCAGTGTAAAATGATTATGAGTGTCACTACCAACTGCCTACGCACAAGGGTTTCTTTAAGTTCTAATTTTAGTAATTAAGATGAAAGTCAGAAATCTATGATTCCATGTATTGGAAACATTATAATTATTAACTTACCTCCCTCCCCACTTACCTGAGCCGTACATCTTATCCGATGGCTCCTGTAAGGAGATCAGGATCGAGCATTAAATGGGTCCTACCTGGGAGGTCTCCTATTCAACCAACCAGTTACAGTTTAATCTCTTAGGTGATGAGCCCCACCTAAGAGATCATCTAGGCCAAAAGTCAATCTTATCATATCGTCCTAACCATGCATCCAATGGATTTTTGCAGATCAAAATATAAAACATCTGACGGCTAGTATTGGTTTGCATGTGCATTCCATGTATGGTACAGATAGTTTTGGTGTGCTGACCATTGGAGGAAAAAGGGTACTGAATTAGAGAAAATAGTGATTAAAGTGGGATGTCCAAAATCATTAGCCCTAAGGGTGTGCTCGGTTGAGGGGTAAATGGGTGGGAGAAAATAAAGTAAAGTAAAGTAAAGTAAAAGAATTGTATATATTCTCTTGTGTGTTTGGTTTGAGAGAAATGAGAGAAAAGTATTAGGGGAAAGTATAAATTTTTCTAAAATCACCATTTGCTCTCTTTAGGAATATAATCATACAAAAGGGTAGAGTTGGAATTGTGAAGTTTTTACTTTACTTTGTTTCACAATTCCAGCGTTTTGGTGGAATAAGGTTTGGGTGAAAGTGAGAGAAAGTGGTACACTGTCGAGAAAGTTGAAATTTTATTTTACCTCAAAATCCCTCAAAACCAACAGGGTCAAAATGAGTTTCTCCCACTTTCACCAACTGTGGGTGAAAGAAAAGAAAAGAAAGTAAAGTAAAGTAAAGTAAAAGAAAAGAAAAGAAAAGAAACTTAAATTTTCTTGCAAAACAACCATCAAAAGATGGATGAAGGTTTTGGAAGAAAATTTACACTTTTAGGAAAGTGTAAGAAAATGAAAGTGTGTTTCTTGCAAACCAAACACAAGAAAACACAATTTTCTTTTACTTTCTCTCACTTTCTCGCCAAATGAACACACCCTTATGCTATGTCTCGTTGCCAAGAAAATAGGTGAAAATATGGAAAAAAAAAAAAAAAATATTTCTAATACAATTCTTATATGTGTTTTGTCTAATTTTCTTTTCTTTTCCATGTTTTCACTAATTTTCTCAGCAACCAAACATAGGGTTAGGGTGCGTTCGTTTGGCGAGAAAGTGAGGGAAATGAAAAGAAAAGTGTGTTTTCTTACACATTTTTTGCATTTGGTTTGCAAGAAACACACTTTCATTTTCTTGCACTTTTTCAAAAATGACAAACTTTCCCCCAAAACACTTCATCCATCTTTTGATGGTTATTTTGCGAGAAAATTGAAGTTTTTTTTTCTTTTTATTTCATTTTATTTCTTTTCTTTTCTTTCACCCACTTTGTGTGTTCGTTTGACGAGAAAGTGAGGGAAAGGAAAAGAAAAGTGTGTAATCTTACACTTTTCTTGTGTTTGGTTTGCAAGAAACACACTTTCATTTTTTTGTACTTTCTCAATAGTGAGAAACTTTTTCCTAAAAACTTCATTCATCTTATTTTGCGAGAAAATTTAAGTTACTTTTTTTTTCCTTTCTTTTCTTTTACTTTCTTTTCTTTTCTTTCACCCACTTTTTTGTCAAACGAACGCAACGAGAAAGTGAGGGAAAGTAAAATAAAAGTGAGTTTTCTTGTACTTGTGTTTAGTTTGCAAGAAACACACTTTCATTTTTTACTCTTTCTCAAAAGTGGCAAAACTTTCTCCCAAAAACTCCCTCCATCTTTTGATGGTTGCTTTTTTTTTTTTTCTTTTCCTTTCACCCACTTTCTCACCAAACAAACACATCTTAAGGGTGCGTTCATTTGCCGAGAAAGTGGGTGAAAGAAAAGAAAAGAAAAAAAACAAAAAGGAAAAGAAAGGAAATTTAAATTTTCTAGTAAAATAATCATCAAAAGATGGATAAAGTTTTTTAGAGAGTTTGTCATTATTGAGAAAGAAAAAGTGCAAGAAAATAAAAGTGTGTTTCTTGCAAACAAACAAAAAAAAATACAAGAAAACACATTTTTCTTTTACTTTCCCTCACTTTCTCGCCAAACGAACACACACCCTAAATGATTTGAAATGTTGCCTAATATTGACAGACTCTAATTCTATCCAAATGAAGCCTCTTGATTCTTTCCCCATTGGATCATATAAAACCAAGAATATCTTTGTCTTACATGATTTGATAGAGAATAAGGACAAGTTAAAACTCTTGGAAAAACTAGGATTACCTTTCACCAGTTTTACCATGTTATACTCTTTATTGGCAGTTTCAAAACTGTTATCAAACAAACTTTAGATTCAAGAATGGTCTAGACCAATGTTACCTGGTTCGTCGATTCGCCACTCTAGAGTGAACCCAGTTCACTGGGGGTAGGATGAGATAATTCATTTTTCGGTTCGCTTAAGTTCTTTAGTTTGGTTCACTAGGTTGGTTACTTAAGCATGTAAAACAAAATATATATTTATATTGTATTACAAAAATATATATCTTTTAAACATGTAAACAATATATTACAAATACTTATTTCAAAAATAATTAAAAATGCCTTTTCAATGAACGGTTTATGAACTCAAAGTATAAATTTTCCAAAACTAAAGAAAAATATTAGTGAATTTCAATGAAAAAATTGACAAACTAAGTTTGTTTTGAAACCATTATGTGGTTCGCTCAATTTCAGGAACCAATCCGAACCGAACCACGAATCAGTTCACTCAGTTCCCAGTTCACTATATCATGTAGTGAACTTGGTAACCCAAGTCTAGACAAAGGCACCGTCGCCGCTAGTTGGGTTAAGCCAATTGTGTGACCTCCCCGACTGGCTCAGCTCCTCATAATGCAATCTCTCTCTCCTCATCGACAAGTTGCACTCTTCACTTGCTTAACCTATTAGCCTTTAGGTTTTTGACCTAAGGTAACATCTTTGATTTTGATGATAACACAATAATAGAATGAGATTTGTGTTACTAATGTTCTATTGAGTCTAAGTATAATTCAGCTTATGAAGAGCATTAGCATATCATCAAAAATAAAAAGATAAAAATAGCAACCAAGCAAGAAAGATTCTCTATCAAGCTATAAGAAAGCAATTTGATCAAGCTGAGCACATTGAGCACATTGAAGATCATGCCCAAAGTCCAAGACGGATCTTGATATTAAAGAAGAAATCTACTCAAGATCAAGATTGAAGATGAAGACTCTCTAGAAGGTTTTATATTTTATTATTTAATCTTTGAGAGTACTTAGGATTTATGTAAGAAATCCTCAAAGTTTGGTCAGTTGAATTGCTCAATACTTAGATTGACCATAGGTGCCTTACGACCCATTGAATATCACTCTAAGGACCTAATACATGATAATTATCTTGATTAAGATAAGGTATAATGTAGCACCCCGGAACTTTTCATGGCTAATGAATAGTATTTTTATAGCTAAATGGCTTTCCATGTAATTGAATTTGGTGTCTTATGAGAAAATGAATGTTAGCGATCCAAGTGCAACATGAAAATGGGGTTTAGTACCCTAAGGGTGATGGAAATAAGGTTGGAAACATCCCAAAGTATCCCCTATTCAAGAGAAAGGCTATGAAGGCTACATGGGATGATTCAAGTGAATCTGATGCAAGCTCAAGTGATGGTAAAGAAGCCAACTTATGCCTCATGACACATGAGGATGAGGTAAACTCTTCCCAAGATGAATCCCTTTCATTTGAAGAATAAAGAAATGTTTTTGATGAACTACATGTTGAATGCAAAAATTTAGCATTAAAAAATAAAAGGCTTAAAAAGAAAAATTCCTCACTTTCAAATAAAAATGAGTTCCTACAAAATGAAAATAAGATCTTAAAAGAGGAAAATGTGGAGCTTAAAAAGGAAAATTCATGTATCTCAAGTAAAAATGAATTTTTGCAAAATAAGAATGATGCTATGCTTAAAGAAAATGAAATAATTTCTATGCCTATAATATCAACCATTGAATGCAATGAATGTGATAAATTGAATGCTAAGGTTAATGATTTGTCAAAAATTGTCACTATATTTACAAATGGTAAAAAGATCCTAAATACAATGCTAGGAAATCAAAAGTGTGTTTTTGGTAAGGCCGGACTAGGCTATAACCTATCAACCAAAAAAAAGATTATCAAAATTTTTTTACCTCATGTACTTAAACATCTATCTATAAATTTGTTGGTAATAAGAGGATTAGGCAAGTTTGATTGTCTAAAGGATCAAGCCTTCCTAAGGCTAATGTTGTTAGAACCAAAACGGTTTAGGTGCCAAAGAGTGTTCCTTGAATGAATGTTTGATAATATGATATGATTTTTTGAAACATGTTTTGGATACATGGATGTTTTGATGAAATGCTTCCTTTCTTGAAAATGTATTGAGTGATGCTATGATAGGATATGCTTTGAAATGTATGTAATGATAAATGCTTAATGAATGTTATATTTGAATTGATTTTGATATGAATATGTGATGCTTTGAAATTGATTGATATATATTATATCACTGCACAATGTTCAATTGAGTGGTGTCGTAAGTCATTGGTATACACACTGGCTATTATAGAGCAACTACCGAACAAGCTCAGGAATTAGAACATTCTTATTTACTTTGATGTTATCTGTGCTTTAATTTGATATATGGTTGAAAATATTAATGAATAGAGATTGAATGTATGAACTTATGCTTTGAAATGAATATCTTATAAATTTGAATGAGCTTGATTCAAATAATTAGTTTTATGCTTGAAAATCTTTAGTGTTTAATTGTTTTATCTTTTTGCTGTTGCCATGAGGGAGAAATATGTAATGAAATTATTAAAATCTTACTTAATCTCCTATTAGAATCATAATTGTTTTATCTTTTTGATGTTGCCGTGAGGGAGAAATATGTAATGAAATGATTAAAATCTTACTTAATCTTCTATTAGAATCATAAATGGTATCTTGAGACTAATTGACAAAATTAATGATATCATTGTCATAAATGGATGATTTGAACTTTATGCAAATAAATGAAATTCTTAAATTGAATTGATGCATATGTGAGTCTTACCTCAAATATTCTATTTAAATCAAATAATGAGGAGGAGTTTATCCCATTTTATTCCATTATTATATCACCATCAAAAAGGGGGAGATTGTTAGCCTTTATGTTTTTGACCTAAGGTAACATATTTGATTTTGATGATAACACAATAATAGAATGACATTTGTGTTAATAATGTTCTATTGAGTTTAAGTGTAATTCAGCTTATGAAAAGTATTAACACATCATCCAAAGCAAAAAGATAAAAATAGCAACCAAGCAAGAAAGATTCTCCATCAAGCTATAAGAAAACAATTGGATCAAGTTGAGCACATTGAAGATCATGCTCAAAGTCCAAGACGGATCCTGATGCTAAAGAAGAAATTTACTCGAGATAAAGATTGAAAATAAAGACTTTCTAGAAGGTTTTATAGTTTATTTATTTAGTCTTTGAGAATACTTAAAATTTATGTAAGAAATCCTCAAAGTTTGGTCGGTTGAATTGCTCAATACTTAGATTGACCATAGGTGCCTTAAGACCAATTGAATATCAATTCTAAGGTCCTAAAACATGATAATTATCTTGATTAAGGTAAGATATAAGACCATGAAAATCATGACCATTGTATTAATCAAGCAAATATGAGTTTTTTGTGTAAATATAGAGGACTCGTCGACAAGTGGGTTTGAATTAGGGTTGCACAAAGCCCGATTGGCCTGTTGGTGTGGCTCGGCTCGGCTTGGCCCGAATTTTAGGCTCGAAGGGGCAAAGCCAAGCCTAAAAAAAACCCCGAAAACTCAATCAAGCCGAGCTCGGGCCAACCCCTATGCGGCTCGGCCCGGGTCAAAGCCCGGCTCGATTGAGGTTCAGTTCGGCCCGAGCTCGGCTCAGCTCGAATATTATTAAAAAAATAAATAAAAATATTATTTATATATATCATTATTATATATATAAATAATATAAAATATTATTATTTAAAAAAAAAAAAGGATTCAAGCCGAGCTCGAGCCAAGCCAAGTCGGCTCGATCTTGAATCAATTCGGGCCGAGCCAAGCTTCAAGCCACGATTTTGAATTTGGGCCGAGCTTTCCGCCGCACTTTCAAGCTCCATTTCGGGCTGAGTCGGGCTTCGGGCCTCGATCCAATCCATTAAAGCCGAGCCGGGCTTGGCCAACCCCGGCCTGAATACAGCCTTAGTTTGAATAACTCTCACTCATCGACGAGTGAAGTAGCAGTAGATACTTCTATGTTTTGGCCAGTTGACTCATTGACGAGTGGTTGCGGGAAAGGCCTGTAACGACTAGTTTTTAATGACCATATTTTTCCTAATGCTTCCCCAACGGCTATATCTTTGCAAGGGCTATAAAATGAGATGATTTGTGAATGAAATTAAGAACTCTAATACTTCCAATCATTCAATTCATTCACTCAAAGCTTAGATTTCTAAATCAATCGTGAATAACCTAGAAATCCCAAAGTCATGTTCTTGAGCTTTTCAACTCCAATTATTGGGAGATTTTATAGAGTGTTAAAAGTGATTTATCAACTCGTGTAAGGAGCATTTTTAGATTGTAAACCTCTTTTTGTAAAGAGTGTAAAAGAAATCAAGAATTAGTGGGAGTCTTGTCCTTGAAGCGGGGAGCTTTGTAAAGGTGTGATCCTACCCACAAAAGGATTGTAAAGGTTTAGACTTCACCTGGAAGAAGTCTGTACGATTGGGTATAAACCGTGGTGAATCCTCTAGCGGGTATAGCTTGAGGCGGGGACATAGGCGAGTTGTCACCTCGTGAACAAACTCTTTCTGTTTGCATTCCTTAACTCTTCTCCTCAATTCTTGTTTAATTTCATTGTTTGAATAGCTTAAGTAGGATTGCATAAATTTATATTCCCTTTAACTTGTTTAAGTTGAAATTTCTCTTAGGGAATTGGAATAAATTTTTAATTTTCCATAAACCCTATTCACCCCCTCTATGGTCCAATACTTGGGCAGCGAAACCAGAAAGACTCTCTCTTCATTGTTCAAAGTTGATCCTCAACTGACAATTGTCTTTATGTATGTGACTTCTTGATTGAGGATAAGGATTCGGATTTTGATGATGTTGTATGCAACTATGTATAGTCACAAATTTGGAGTTTAACAATTATTCGTGTAAGGGGAATGAATTTTCTAAGGCCTTTAGGTCGGACACACCCGACTTGAAAACCTATGAATCCAACCTGTGCTGGCATTTCTACCTAACATGACTTGAGTTCGGGTATGAAGAAAATAACAGCATCACCTGACCTAGATTGTGCACCCGATTTAGATGACTATAACGTCGCACCACCTGGGAAAGCCTCCCATGACACATTGTGTCTTGTCAGTAAGTATGATTCAGGTAGATATGATGTACAAATAGTCCACCAGATCTTACTGAGATCAAATATCACACAAGACACGTAAGAACCACTTTATAACACCCCAAATCCTATATTGTTCCAAAAAGGATTTGGACCGTCACCTAAAAATTAATCATAAAAAATAACTGTTAAATCATAACCATAATTAAATCTGATCATCTTTTATGATCATAGAACTTAAGACTGAATTCAACCTAAGCAACATCATTAAAATTGTCCGAATACAATTCTTTTCAAAACTAAACATGACTAATTCATCAATAGGGCCATCTATCGAAATTTAATTCTCCTTCAGGGTAATCACCTTCCGGTTCCTCCTCATACTCTTCCTCAATCCACGGTCCTGGATCATGGTTATCAAACCCTGAACCTACCAAACATTAAAAGTTTGGCTGAATATTGAAATTACTCAGCGGATGCAATGTATAATTAACAATGCAAAAATATACATTTTCAGTCGTATAACAATTAATATTATCAGAGTGCATAAACATAATGTAATTCATATAACAATGTTCGTGACAATTTCAAGACTTGTGACTCATGCAGACTGATGATACTTATACAGACTCATGTCCATTCATACTAGGTCAATACCGTATTTCAATTTTTTTTTCATTGGGAGGAGCACTGAATCTAGAGCGTGCTGCAAATTATTGTGCATCTGAATTCTAGAACATGCATCCATATCCATAACATTTCGATATTATCCAATTCGTACAAGGGTCCTAACTCCAAATAACTTTTAAGATCCATACCAATATCGTACCAATAATGTACTAGTTTCATACTAATTTCGTACCAATAACGTACCAATTTTGTACCAATTTCATACTACCAGGTCCATACAATTCATACCAAGATTCCTACGTACCAATCATGGGTACATATGCAGACTCGAATGTATGAACTCCTACTGACTTATTATCATACCAAGATTTGTGACTCATGCTTGACCGTGATAATGAGTGCATAAATGTATGTAACAAAATATATAATTTCATGTCATAATTAAGATCTATTAGCAGAAAATTAACATGAGTTCGTGATACAAAATATTATCAATATTGTAAAACAAATGTGAAATTATAAATCTTTCATTATTTCTACAATCATAGTCCAATAATATGTATATCCTAATCTTCATGGAACATTCAATAATTTTCTTTCATCTTTTTCATTCTTATCCAAACATATATGATCTTTTAACAACAAATCAATTAAAACAATATCAATGGGTTTTGTTATTATCATTCCAATTATTTCAGGTAGATCTTTTAGGTCTAAACCTTAAAACTACATGGTATAAAATTGTGGGTTTATCTACACTTACTTCAAATCTAAAAATTCAAGGGTTTATCTACACCCATTCCAGATCTAAGGATTAAAGGGTTTATCTACACCTATTCTAGATCTAACAGTTTAATTAATTAAAATGCTAATTATACAAAGCATCTTACCTCACACGATCGCTTCCCTATGATCAATCACTTGCGAATGGTCTTGGGCCTTGATCTTCAAGTTCTCCTTCCTCTCCGATTAAATCTCCTTGCAAAACTCAAGGTTTCTTTTTCTTAGATCTCAAAAACTCTTAGAATTCCCCACACTCTCTCTCTATTTTAGGTTTTTAGAGTCTTTGGAAATCCTAACTCCCGAGTTTAAAGGCAACTCTTAATATTAATATTGTTACTTTTTTATTTGCTTCACTTTAGTGCAATTTATTCATAGTAACGGGCTCAAATAAACAAAATAAATTGGTTTTAACTTCGAGGTATTTCACTTAAATCTTGATATAAACACATGCATTAAATTTGACAAAGTTTTCTAGGAAATTCATATAAACAACAAGAATACCGGTGAATAACAATTAAGGCCACTACACACTTGGAAAGCAGACAGAGGTTATACCCATCGTGTGTCAATGCCCGATCTATTTTAACCAGTAGGGGTATCAGAATGACGGTTAATCAATCTCCTAACAAAGTGGTTGAGACATAGACTAGACCCTATCAAACAAGAAGACTGAATGGAGCTGACATAGGTATATATAAATGTAATTCACTTACATTGAGATGAGGGGAACTAATTTGACCATCGAAGTGTCTTCACAGGTTCGAGGACTTGCTTAGGAGGAGGGCAGTTGTTATGTTGTGTCAGGTTGGTACCAGATTGCATAATTCAGGTATGAACCCCCCTGTGAGGTATTATATGTACACTGAAGTAATATTCACAGGGCACGATGTTCCTGCTCTCTGAGGAGACGGGTCGACCTAAGATGGCCCTACATGATGTCCCTGCTCTTCGTGGAGATAGGTCGGCCCAATGAGGGACCCTATGCTTAACAGATCCACCATATCCTTGCTCTCTGAGCTAACAGGTCGACCCGAGGTGGCCCTACACGAAGTCCCTGTTCTCCGAGGAGACAGGTCGACCCAAGGAGGCCCTATGCTTAACACATGCATGATGTCCCTACTATTTGAGGTGGCAGGTCAACCCAAGGTGACCCTATACGATGTCTCTGCTCTCCAAGAATACACGGGTAAATGGGAAAAAAGAAATTTTTTTTAATAGTAAAAGGAAACAGTCAAACTAAACAGGTCAAATTGGTTGAACCTTTTTAACTAGAAACCAGCCACCTAGCCAATTTGACTGTCGATCCAGTTATTAAAACATTGATTATTAGTTATAGATGAATATGTTTCATACATTAGATATTTATTATTTTTTAATTCCATAAATAATTTGGGTTTGATTCATAAAATTTGTGACTTTTTGAAGAATAATAAAATCACATTTTATTTAAAAAATTATGAATTAATCGTTCTGCGAAAACTCTCCAAAATATTTGGGACTTTCTGGAAAAAAAATCGGAGAACCTTATTACTGACTTAATGACAAGGGCGGAGCCACATGGCATGAGAGGCTATAGCCCCCTTGAACTGTTAGAAAAAATATATTATTTTTTTGTTGATACTACTGTGCGTAGCTAGCTAGGGACAAGGGCAGAGACAAGGGGGGCTCTAGCCCCCGAAATTTTGAGGGAAAAAAGTAATTTTATACTATATTATTAATTTAAGAGAGCATAGGCTGTGGCAGGGGCAACTTTGAAAAAAAAAACTAAGTTTTAATCTATATTATTTAATTTAAGTTGGAATACACATGGGTAGGGGGAGCAGTTGTCCCTAATTTCTTTAAAAATATATTATTTACAAATAGACACAAACAGAAAGATGACCCATGAGCTTGGTCCTCCAAAAAAAATACAAATGGAAACCTTCACATCCCTAGACCAAAAATATTTAATACCACCTAATCATTTTTGACAAACCTATCAATAATAACTAATAACCTTGTTAGCCCACTACAATAAAATCCTGGCTCCACCCCTGCTTCATGATCATATTCCTAACTAAAAGTGGACACATTGAGGATTGACGAAGATTATTCAATAAGATGACTTCAAGAAGTATAATTTTACGAAGTTTCATGATTGGCGGGCATGTTAGAAATGAGAGGTTAGAGGAGGCCTTGGAGCTCTTTATCCAAATGCCCGAAGATCAAGCTTGGAGAGTATATGAGGGTGAGATTGTCAGCTACTTCTGCTGCTTGGGAGCTCTGTAGCAAGGAGAATGGATTCATGCTTATATAGAGGAGAACAAGATCAAATTCAAAAGTAATATTCAACCAATAATATTTAAGGTTATAGACATGCGTTGCAAGAATGGAAGCACTAAGAAGGCTCTTCAGTCTTCAGGTGTTAACAGACTACCCAGAGAAAGGGCTATCATGTTGGAACTCGATCTATGATCATGGGCCTAGCTAGCAATCGATGGGTGTGGGGAGGAAGCAATTCAACAATTCTCAAGGCTTCAATACTCTGGTTCAAGGAGTAAAAATATGATTTTGCGGAATGCATTTTTCCCATCCGAAACCTATATGTATTGTTTCAGACGATACATATAATATTTTTTATAAAAAATAAATTAAATTAAATTTTTTTTTTAAATCGAATGAGTTATAGGAACTAAATTTTCCAAACATAAAGTCATGAGAAGTGACTTTAGTAAACACAATTATAAATACACAATGAATTAAAACATAAATAATTAATATATAATACATAACACCCATTTTGTATTAGTATAAATATTGTACAAGGGCTACCGAAACCTATACATATTGCTCATTTTGTATTGGTTTCGGCAATTTTATTTTCATGGTATGTTAGTTTCATTGAAATTCTAACTGCTTGTAACCATTCAATGAAGAAAGGGACTACTATTCATTAATGACCAAAACATACAAGATGCAACCCACACTCAAGCACTACGGTTGCATGGTTGATGTGCTAATATGAAATATGCCAGTAAAGCCAGATGTTATCTGTGGGCAATGAAATTGCGACACCAGACTGAGTCGGGGTTCACCAACTTCAGTGCACCCGCTTCACACCGAATCAAAAGGAGATGGAATGTGTGGACTATACTAAGTCCTCAATGTGGCTTTGGTTTGTCTCTGCGGATAAACCTGATTAAAGAAACCCTTGCTGACTGGCCAAATAGCCAGTCCTTAATGATGCCCCGCGGACATCCCTGTGTGTCAATCCCCATGGGATTGACACGTGATTAGGGTTTGCCCTCGCGAACATACCCTCATTCAAGCTTGTGGACAAACTCCATGGGTTCCAGTCAATAACTAACCCAGTCCGTGACCGTAAAAGGCCATAGACCTAACCCAGACCAAGGACTGGACCTATGGTCCCACCCTGCATTGATCCACGGACTGACTAAGGTCAAACCCTAGTTTGTAGCCTGATATTCGCTTAAAAGTGTTTGTTTTTCACGATTATCCTTTGAGAATTATTGAACTCTCCTACGTAAAACTTTTATTTTTACAAACTTTTCTACGTAAGAGTTTTATCAATTGCATAGAACACACTTTTTCTAGTTAAAATGGTGTATTTGCATAGTTTAAACACATTTATGAAAGTCTAGATACTGAGCCATTTCGATGAACTTTCATTATGTGTTTTAACTGTCTCAGGAACCCTAACTGGACGATTTTCAAGGACTGGAGGCCGTAGTTAAGCATCAAAGTCCATTACCAAAGACTAAAGAGCCAACAGGCTATATCAAGTAGATGCAGGCCAAGTGTGGGCTAAGCCAAGAGATCACAATTACAGAATGAGGCCTAGGGAGCTGAAGAGTTGATTTCCAAGAAAGAGGACTTGAGTAATAAAGATCACTATACAAGACAAAGGAGAAAAGCTTGCTTAGTTGGTGAAATCTATGAGAGATTGTGTTAGAGACCAGGTTCAAAACCCTTTGCCATCATTTGCTTTTCTTTTTCTCTTTTATTTCTCAAAAACCCTAATCTCTCTCTCCTAATCCTATTCGTCCAACCTTAATCATCTTAGCCGTCCATCCTTACTTTTCAAAGCCCTATTTAGTTCAAAACCCTAATCCCATCTCTTTCTCCTAAACCTAGCCACCACTTTCTAGCCTAAATCCTAGCCACCCATTTCACTAAACCTAAATCCTAGCCACTCATTTCACTAACCCTAAAACCCTAATATCTAAGAGATTAGTGGCCACACCTCACTTTCCTACTTTCCCAACCTCTATTCTAGCCATTCTTCTTTAGTTAGAAACCTTGTCTAATTCAAAAACTTTCCACTTTCTAAACCCTTGATTAATTCCAAAACCATCCATCCCTCTCTCCCTATATAACTCACATAGGTGGCCACAAGGAAGGCATCTAAGCTAACATCCATAACAGCCCACCTCTTTTCTAATTCTCAAAAACTTCTCTCTTTCTTTCACCCCACTATCTCTTCTCTAAGTGTGGACGTACACTTTTCTCACCACTTCTCTTCTCATCTAAAAGCTTTCACACCTCTCTCTCACATTTCACCACTCTCATCTTAACCCCTCTCATCTCACGGCTCTCTCTCTCACCGAAGAAGTTCTAAGGTCCTTGCAAGCTCACGGCACCACCATTGTCTCGCCCATCTCTTCACAGCCGGCCCTACGCCTGGGGCTCTCACCATTTTATTTTATTTTGTTTTCTTATTATTTGATGTTCTTGCATTTAATTCAAATTTTGTAGGTGACTTTTTAATTCAATAAATAAATTTTCATGTTTGTTATTTTATGATTGCCATCTTTCATTGTTTAATTTGATGCTTTTATTTCATTTCGTTAGTAGATCTTGATAATCTCTTAAAAAAATATTTTTAAAAAATTAATCCACCATTCTCATCTCTCCACCCTTTTAATCTTTTCTTTATTTTATTTTATTTATTTTATTTTCTTTATTGCACTAACCCTACCAATCTTGAGTGAGGATTCGACATCCGGAATACCATTGTGCTAATCTTTGCATAATTCATATTTTGCAGGAATTGAAAGGAATCGGATAAAAAAATAATTGTTGAAGTAGGGAGATTCGTTTCAACGACCGAAAAACCTTGTTTCATAGCCCAAATAGGCTTTGGACATAACTTAGACCGGGTCTCACCTCTTTAATTTGCGGACTAACTAAGGTCAGTCCTTTCCCAGATGGCAGCTAGTATCTGACCGTCATGTGGTAGGTAATCCTTAACAAAAAGGACTCTTTGCCAGCTTTGGGGGATCCCAAGATAGAGATCCCCTCTCTTTCTCTAATGAGAGAGTGCCATATGACACCCTATCCAAAAGGGTAAGTAATCTCTTTCCTTTTTTGGGAAGATAAGACTCTTTCCCTTTGGGAGGGGGGGGGGGGGGGAAGTCTGATCTTCTCAGGTTTCCCAGAAAAGGAAACCAATTTGGAATCCTTCAGAAAGGACTCCCATCCTTTTGGTCTCAAAGATAAGAGAAACTCATTGTCTTGGACAGATGACTCTCTCTAAGGAGAGTTGACCTTTTTCTGATTTTCTAAAAAAGAGAAAGTCAAAAGGGAGTCCAAAGAGGACTCTCCAAAAGATATAAAAGAGGGAGTTTCTCACAAGAAACTCCCAGCAATACATATATATGTGAAAAGCCAACGAACAGAGAAGACACGTACTAGTACCAAAAAACATAGTAGCAAAAGAGGAAGAAGAATGATCTCCCCCTAAATGGAGAATACCAGGTGAACCCTCAATATGGCCACCTCTCTTTCTTTTCTTTCTTGTTGATGCTAAAATTCTCTATGAAGTATCTTGTAACGCCTACATGGGATCTGGGCAACCCCATTGAATAAATAAATATATTTTATTCAATATTTTGTTCTTCTTAATCAGAGGTTCTTCCCCAAATAGGGAAGATAATTAACAGTCTGGGTTTACTCAGATTGGAAGGATAGTCCCCCACAACAAACAATAAACTCCGTACAACAATGGAGGAAATTTGATAAGCATTGACAAATTTTGCGCTTACACTATCATATAGGGGTCTTTACTTTTGGCTTGTAGGAAACGGGCAGCAAAGCGTATAATTGAGTTAGATCCAGATGATAGCTGCTTTCAAGTACTTCAGTCGAATGTTTTATGCAGCTCACAATTTGAGGTTGCAATGGATGCAAGGTTGTCAAGTGCCCATGAAGGAGAATCGAAGACAAAAAAGAAGTTATACTATGCTTCTAATAAGCCCGGTCCGGCCCGGCCCGATAAGACTATTTTATCAGCACACTAAAACAGCCTTATTTTGCCTTGGAATCATTAGGCGGATTTGACTCGAGCCAGATCTGTATAATACCAAGCCCACATGTTTACACCCCTATGTTTAAAGAATTAATCTATGAGTACTCCCAAATATACTCCAAACTCTTTACCTTTTAATTCAAATAATTAAGAGTCAATATCAGATTTGGCTTGACTAATTTTGTCATTTTTAAAGCCACATCAACTCTAATATTGACCCTTAATTATTTGAATTAAAGGGTTAGGATGTGGGAGTACCCATAGACTAATTAAGTTTAAATCACCTCAAAAGGGTAAATATTATGCTAATAACTTGCTTTGTGTGAAGGGGCCATTTGGTTCGAATCATTACTGTCATAAGTGATTATGCTAATAAGCGTTGTTGTCAATAAGCCTTGATGGTTTTAATTTGGGTTGGTTGACATTCTGTCGATAAGCGATTATTTGGTAATTTTTAAGAATGATATTTTAGTTATTTTGAAAAAGTAAAATAATATTTTAAAGAATCCCTCTCTCTCTCAATATTAATGGATCTTGTAAGCCTTATCGGTGCAAATTTGGATGTTTATAATAATTTTTCACAATTCTTAAGGGTGCATAAGCAGTTATGTTCCACAATACTCACCCTCTTGACGAGATTATGAGATCACCGGTTATTTTCATAATTGATTATTACATAATCACTTATGATGAGTCGAACAAAGCCCTACTATCAAAACATAATCCAGACATAAGCGATTAAAGTCCCAGATAAGCGCTTTAGATAAAACCAAACGAGCTCTTATTAATGACAATCCCAAGATAAATATAGAAATCCAACATATACCTACCAAAGTCAAGGGACCTGTTTCTTAGTTGGTCTATTATAATAGTAAAAATAATAATAATAATAATAAGGCCCTCGTCTTCTTTTGTCTTGGTGTTATTTTTTTGGGGCAAACAAGTAAAAATTAGATGGTGATATGGCATTAGAGGTATCACCATTGAAGTAGCCTACTTAGAGGTTATTTTGTAAGGTTTATTTCATTATTCTTATATTTTTGATACCTAAGATGCTTGAGGGATTTTTACCATTTTAATACCTTTTTTCGAAAAAGCTTGAAAACTAACCTGCTTTTCAAAGAGTTGTTTTTCTAGGTTTTCATGCTTGTGTAGTACTAAACCGTGTGGGAGAGCTCTTAAAAAGTCAAAAATACCCCTGAGAACACGTAAACACTTAACAGTTTTAAGTTTTACACTATTTCCAACTACTACCGCGTAAGAAGAAGAAGAAAGAAAGAAATAAAGAAGAAGAAGAACTAGTGGGAAATACTCATTGCATTTCAAAGGTATGTATTCATTTTTTTTTCCTCATACGTAGGTAATCTTAAACCTAACCAAGATGAAACTGAAATGAAAATATAAGGCATTTCGATATGTATCGACCAATTTTTTGGTCAATATCGAAATTAATTGGTCGATATCGAGACTGTTTGTTCGATATAGAAGAACAAAATTTCGATTTTCGATATAGACTGCTTTCCAACTTTTTTAATATTGTATATTTTCTTTTAAAGCATTCATATGTTAATATTTTGCGTTGTTTTTCCTGAATGTTGCAAATAATGGTTGTATGAGTGAATTGTTGTTATGACGGAGAATGAAAGATTCTCCCTGACAAGAGCCGTGTATATGAGGGTGGGAATTCGAAATTGATACAGTTATTTCATGGAATGACACATAAGCAACTTTTGAGTAGAGTTTATCGATTGACTAAATCTCGACGGGATGTGTCTTAGATTATAGTGAGGTCTATGCTCCCTACACACTTAGCAATTCCTCCTACTGATATTGCAGATGATGAAGATTGAACGAGCACAAAAACATAATATACTTATGCCAATATTTGTAACGAAAGTTAGGAAAATGGTACAATAGTGTGGTGTAACTTCTGTGAGTTATGAAGGTGAACCTGATCACAAGACTGTCGTTCCCCATGTGAACGAGCCTGTTATTTATCTTGTTCTTGAGCCTTCTACGGTCTATGTTCCCGACCATGTCTTCTCAACCGTGCCTGGCCATTTGAAGACTTGACAACAGGATTTAGTCAATATACTAGTTTTGTGCCTAACCCATATGCAGATTATGGTGTTCAAGATAATGAATGTGGTGATGTTGGTGAAGGTACTGAAGATGATGATGATTATTCAGTGGAGGTGGATGAAGATGTTGCCAGAGACGATGTTGATGAGGAGTTCCTACATAGAGAGGCAACCGAAGAGCGGGAAAAGGATCATATCCGTTCACATATCCCAATGGTTAATATTCCTAGTTCCTCCAGGTTTACTTTTTGGCAAGTCAGTCAAGCAAGGGATAATCGTCATGGAAATGATGATCCTCAAGGCCCTTCATCAAATGTGATCGAAAATGATGACTATGTAAATTTCAAGCCTTCAAGCTTTGCATATATACTCAAGAATACTAATGAAATTTCACTTAGGCAAATGTTTAAGGATAAGAGATGCTTACAGAATGTGTTGACAAAGTATGCAATGAGAGAAAATTTCCAATACAAGGTTGTGGATTCAAATAAATCAAAGGTTACAATTAAGTGCCTTGGGGTAATTGTACTTGGAGGCTGCGTGCATCCAAGGTAAATGAGTCGGGTGTCTTCAAGCTAAAGACTTATAATTCATATCACTCTTGTGGGTTTCCCTTAACTGGACCCGATCATCGACAAACATCTAGTTTGGTTGTTAGTAACATGGTCCTGGGACAAATCGAGGGTCGCGTGACATATAGGCCCAAAGATATTATCCATGATGTTTGGCAACAATATGGGATTCAAATGAGTTACAAGAAAGTGTAAAAATCTAGGGAGATTGCAATAAAGAAGGTTAGAGAATCATATGATGAGTTGTACGTTGATTTCCTCACTTATTTGTATGAGCTGCACAGGACAAACTTGGGAACAATAACTGCAGTATCGAGCGACCCAGATATTGGTGCATTCGAAAGGTGTTTTGTGGCTCTTAGTCCTAGTTTTCAGCTCAGTTTACGAAGAGTATTAGTCGTTGACGAGACACATCTAAAGGGTAAGTACAGGGGGATCTTAATTATAGCAACAACACTTGATGGTGACAACCACCTACTTTCAGTTGCATATGAAATATTGGAATCATAGAACAGTGATAGTTAAAAGTGGTTTTTCAAACTATTAGCTGACTCACTTGGGTACATGGAATGGTTAGTTATTGTAACAGATCGATATGCCAGTTTGATAAGTCAAGTCCCCATTGCATTCCCACGTGCAATTCATAGTTACTGTTCATACCACATTAGCCAGAATATGCATGCAACATTCAAGGACGAGGGATTGAAAAAACAAATTTGGTTGGTCATAAAGACATGCAGAATCAGCAAGTTCCAAGAGTTTATGTCACGCCTCGCAGGCTCAAACTCCGAGGTGCATCAAGGGTTAGATGCAATTTCAAAGGAAAATGGGCATCTACATTCTTTCTTGAGCTGAGGTATAACATTATTACTATGAATATAGCTGAATTAGTCAACAATTTGCTTATAGAAATGAGAGAATATCCAGTCATAGTGCTTGTAGAGGATGTGCATCTTAAGATCCAGCGAATGTTCTTTAACCAATGAAACAAAGCGATGAAAATGAATGGAAGACTAATAACATGGGCTGAGGGGAAATTGCAAAACGAAATTGGTAAGGCACATTATCTTGACCGTGATAGAATCACTAAGTATGAGTATTATGTGAGGGGGGAATTTAATGCTACAATGAAGTTTCTTGAACGTGCATGCACTTGTAGGACATTTGATGTTTTGGCTGCATGTAATAAGTATCGAAATGATCCGTATGCGTATTGTTCTACTTACTATACATCTGATATGTATCAAACCACCTATAAAGAGTCAATATATCCGGTACATGACAAAAAGTAATGAGATCTCCTAGATGAAGTAATTGCCGAGACCAAGCCAATTAAACCACCTGTACAAAAAAGAAGCACGGGAAGACCGAAGAAGAACAAAATTCTTTCACAAGGTGAGGAAAGGTCTACCGTAAGATGTGGTAGGTGTAAACAAAGTGGGCATAATAGACAAACATGTACTAATGTAATCCCTCAAAACAACTGATAGATATGATCATTTCTGTATTGGATTCTAGATTTACAAGCCATATTGAGAAATCAAAGATTTTTTTGAAGATTTGCTTCAATTGGCAAAGCCAGTTATCATAGAAGTTCGTGGCATCGGTGAAGTATGAGTCTAGAATTAGAACCTCCCTCCTCGGGGGTTCCAGCACCGCCAACAACCATCGCTTGTTATGGAGGAACGGGAGGTACACCCTTTCAACCGACAACATGTCTGGTTGCCCATTCTGACTCTCAACTGGGCTGCTAAGGTTACGATTTAATTGAGCCTTTAATGACTCACGCATCGCAGAGTCGTTGGCAGCCATATATGATCTTAATATGTCTCATTCGTGAAGTAGGAAATCATGTCAATAGGGGTGTCAAAAAACCCTGACCAAAAGGGTACTCGGGCCGTCAAAACCCTTTAAGACCCTGACCTGTTCCAGCCCTTGGGCGGCCAGAGTTAAAAATTTCATGACCCTTCATATGTAGGGTCGGGCTAGGGCAACCCCCTGCTTGCCCCTACTAATCCTCTTATATACCGTAATATATGTATATAATATATTAGGTACTAAAATTATATATATAACCCTCTCAAAGTTTTTAATATGGGGGTGGTTTTGTAATTTCAACTTACCTCATATATAATGTTTCTACCACCACTAACCCTAACCCTAAATCTTCTCACTCGCATACGAGTAAGTGGTTCTTGCCTTTCAGCTCGCCTCCTATTCTCTCTCTCAATGGAAGCTCTTCTCTCAATATCTCGATCTCCTCTTAGTGCTCTCTATCTCTCAATCGAAGCAGCTTGAGGAATGAGTGGAACTGTCGAGTGACTGACTGAGGCTTGACTCCCTGAGGAGTGACCGAATGATGCTCGATTTCCTGAACCTCTCTACTCTCTCTCTCTCTCAGCCACGCACGACGGCTGAACCTCTCAAGTCTGTGTTCATTTCATGGTCAATGAGTGTCTTAGCAAGGAATCGATGCTACCACTACCAAATCCCTATTTTAAAAAAAAAAAAAAAACTAATGCTTTATTAGGCTCTATGATTTGTTGAAAGTTGAAACCCTAAGTTACTAAGTCCCTGACCCCATGATTTTCTTATTGTCTATTTTGATTAAATTTGATTAGTAATTAAAAAAATTAGTGATCTACTTTGGTTAATCTGCTTTGATATATGTGATTTCTTTGCTCCTTATTTTTTTAAATCAATTTTTTATTAGTAATAATTTGTTAGTGCTCAGTTTTGTGCCTCTGTTATTGTTGAAAGTTGAAATCCTAAGTAACCCCCTTATTTACTTATTATCTATTCTAATTATATATGGGCTTTACTGCAATTCTAATTTGCTTATTATTATTCTAATTAGCTTTTTTTTTTTTGGATATTGCTTACTATTTTTTTATATTCTATTTTGATATAGTGATATTGTTGATTATCTTACATTTTTTTAAATTCTATTATGATATTGATATTAGCTTATTGTTGGTTAGTTTGATATTAATCATCTGATTAGTTTGTTTGTTTTTATAAATTGTAAAAAAATCATTGTTTGCCTAGTTCGGTGTAGAAAAAAATCTTGTCATCTCATCTTAGATAATAAAGCCACTCTTTCTTCTGGCCCTTTGGCCCAGCCCGACCCGACCCTAACCCTTTAGGGCAGGGCTAGGGCCTAATCAACCCCGACCCTTCAAGGGCTAGGGCCCTACTCTAATAGGGAATGGTAAGGCTAAGGTTGACCCCGGCCTGGCCCCTACCCGACCCTCTGACAGCCCTACCTGTCAATTAGTTAAATAATTAGAATACCTTCAAGAATGAATGCAAATGATGAACTAATAAATACTTGCCTTACCATGAACCAAGTAGCTCCAAAGACACAAGACTGGGTGTAAAAAGCAGAGTGTCTCTTATGTCGTTGTGCTAACATTTCCATCCATATGTCAATATGCTATGTACATTGTATTAGTGTTAGATTATTAGAATTACAATCACAATTTAAATGAGCAACATTAAATTAAAGCCAAGAATAGAATGTTACTGCGGAATCGATCAAGCTTTTGCTAGTTGACACATCACTAAGTAGCTCCGAAGTGGTCTTCACATTACATATAGTCCTTCACAATTAGAAGAATTAAAGTAAGGAAATAGGAATGTTTAACTAATCATTTATTCATCTACCTTTGTATTCAGAAATTAAAGAATTAGATTTATTACCTAACATTATCTTCATCTAACTCTGTGTTGAAAAAATTTCGGAGAGCCTTTTTTTCAGTTGCCGTAGCTTCTCTCATTGGATCTATAGCGACCTTGGCCAAATCTGACCATTTCCTCAGTCTAATATCCAAGTACGGGGAGTGGAGATGCTTAGAAATAATTGTAAGTCTTTGTGTTCTTCCCTCAACTCCTAGAAGAACAGTTATTTCATCATCACCCCTAGAAAAGATGTTCTCTCATAATCACCTCCCTCTCCCCCTGGAAAAGATTTTCTCTCATAATCACCTCCCTCCCACTTTGGAAAAGGTGTTCTCTCATCCCCACCTCCCTCCCCCTTTGGAAAAGGTGTTCTCCCATCATCACCTCCTGATTGGGTGGAAGTGCTAGTCTTTACATCCTTTTGAAGTGCCCTACAAACATTTTAGTTTTTAGAAATAGCGTGAAAGATAAAAAAATATATACAATAACAACCAAGAAGAGAAACAAGATTTCTACATTTTCTTTCTCTTTCTCTCATAGCCTCCACTTCCAATGTGTATTTATCAACTTTTGATCTGTAATATTCAACTTTGTCGGACAGGCAATCCATCATGTATTCCATCTTCATGGCTAAGGCGCCTAACCGTCGACATTTTTGAGACGCTTGTACATAGAATGTAAATCATGTACCTGAAATAAGGATAGACATTAGGACACAATAAAATGCAAGTATATTGAATAAATGAGTGCACGTTACTTATACTTTTTGTCATTTGCTCATGCTTCGACCTATTGAAGCGTACCGGGGAGGGACTATCCTCACCATCATCATTCCATCCCTCCTCCTCATCATCACCATCATCATTCCCTCCCTCCTCCACCTCAATTCCCTCCTCCTCACCATATTCCTCCTCAACATCATCATCCTTAGATCCCACCTGATCCTCCCTCCTTGACATTCAAGCGAGTACATCCCTCACTACTTGCTGCTCCTTCTCATGAGCAGTGGGATTCATACATAAAACCTCAAGCTATGAACATAAAATCAAGTTAGAACTAAGAAAATAGACAAGTAGGCATACTTCGTACTAATTTCATACCTCTTCTAAATTCAATATCTTATCTTCTAATGTCTTGTAGCTTTTAAAATAGGTATTCTTCCAACGTAGAACACGAGGGAATGTCAAAGTAGCAGGAGGAGAAAAGAGGGAACATAATTTCTCAAGTGCGGGGATGCACTTAAACATCAAAATATGTCATCATTAGAACTTTAAGTGAGCAACATAGAAACAATAGTCTAATTACAAACGAAACAAAAAATAACAACTCAAGGATATAATTTACCTGGAAAGCAATAGCATATCCAATAATATTATATTGCAGAGTTTCCATATGGGCGGTTTGAAGACCTTTTTTAAATCTCATATACCCTATAGTGCCCCAAGGGTATCTGTTGAAGGCATCAAGGTCCTCCACCATCTCTAAGTACTCGACCTCAATGTTGAGTTGGTCTCTTTCGCAATGATTAATATCTAGACATATAGGACCAACGCAATCTTGACTGCGTCCATATCATTGTGACACTTCTCGAATGACCGAATCGGTTCATTATTTTTTATCATTTATGATTTACCAAACTTTCGAACTTTAAGAGAGGTCGGAGAACCCACATGTACTATGGCGGGAGGGGCAGCCATACTAGCATTCAAGCCCATGATCAGAGTGAAGTCTAACTCTGTGAACCTCATAATCTACTAGCCACATCAAAACTAACTTATTTCCTAGCCTCTGCCTCTAAACTAAGTGGTGAAATGTCTGACCACACTGGGGATTTTTGGGCAAATCATAAAGATGCCCAAGGCAACACTGCAACCACAAATTCTTTCTCCCAGGATTGGCCTCCAAGTTCGGCCTTATGATTGAAAATCATTCCTTCATAGTACATTTTACTGAAGGTTGGGCATTTTCCACTTCGACCACCTCTTTCCCCTTCCCTTTACTTTTCTTCTCTTGCTCGAATTTCTATTTTCCTATGTCTTTCTCTTCCCCCTTTTCTCTATTTTTAGGCATTTTGAATCTACAAATATTATTCAAATTGATTACTGAACTAAAATTAATTGAAAAAAAAATTCGAAAAAACAGTTTCGATTTCAAAAATATTTAGGCCGAAATCGAAATTTTTTTGGACTCTATCGAAAAAACAATTTCGAAAGTATATTCTCGAAATCGAAATTAAATTCTCGAATTCGAATAAAAGATTTTGATTAACCTAAAATAATTTCGATATCAACCAATAAATTTTTGAAATTGATTTTTATTTAAAAACTTTGGAATTTCGTACAAGGTTTAGGGTTTATTTGCATTAGGGTTTATCTTCCTTAGGGTTTATTTTTTGTTAGGTTTAAGCTCCCCTAAAACATTCGTAATGAAAAACCCTACCTGAAATAAGTTCGAAATAGAAAAAAACACATCTATCGTTTATAAAAAAAGAGTTCGAATTCAAAGAAAAAACATACCTCTGAGTCGGAATAAGGTAATCCTTTTCAAGTGAGGAGGCTTCTTCTTCTTATTTCCTCTTCTTATTCTTCTTCTAACTCTGAAAATAACTAGGGAGTATATTCGTTCGAAAGGGTTAGAGAATGTTAAGTGTTTTCAGGTGTATTTTGGACTTTCTCATGAGCTCTCACACACGCTTGAGCGATTCACATGCATGAAAATCTAGAAAAATAACTCTTTAAAAAGTAGAATTTTTTCAAAAAAAGGGTATTAAAAGGGTAAAAATCCCAATGCTTGATGGGGGTATTTTACTAAAATCGTGTTGGTTAACAGTTTTGATCCTATTAGTATGTCACAATCAAACCATACCAAAATAGGTTCATTCTTAAATTTAAGAAGAGTTATCTTTGCCAGTGACTTGCTGGATCGATGTTGCATCGCCAGTTCAAACCACAAATAAAGAGTG
Source organism: Tetracentron sinense (assembly GCA_015143295.1). NCBI lineage: Eukaryota > Viridiplantae > Streptophyta > Magnoliopsida > Trochodendrales > Trochodendraceae > Tetracentron > Tetracentron sinense. Next base: position 48,236,213 of record CM026551.1, on the reverse strand, counting down.
AGGCTAACTAACCCAAATAACTGGGTTAAGGCAAAAGGAAGAAGACACATAATAGCTATTTTCTTATTTCGCATTTCGAAGTGTTCATGTATGTTAATGAGGTGTCCTCAATTTTAGGCAGGCTTTTGAATCTTGGGGTATAGAAATATTTTGTGAACAAAAGCACATTTTGAAGTCCGTAGCTTTTGAGGAGTGCTAAGCCCAGCCACATTTACTCCAAAATTTTCCATAGACGCAAGATGGGGCTCACACGTGGAGATCTTTCATTATTGTAACTGTTTAAAAAGTAAAAAGTCAAAAAATGTTGGACATGTAGGGCCCAAGTTGCGTCTTTGGAAGATTTGCGACTGGGGCTAGCAAAATCCTCTTTACATATGTTATCTCTCTATATGTATAGGAAAATTTTCACAAAATTTGATGAATCTAAGTGCATTACTAGCAGATAACATAGGGCCATGGCTATAAGTCCATTTGGGTAGGTGTGTATCCAAGTCGAGCTACCTCGTAGGCTCGGCTCAGTTTAATCATGCTGAGTTCAAGCTGACATTTTTGGCTTGATCGAGTCGAGTTGAGCTTTTATTCGAGCTTGAAATTGTGTTCAAACTGAGCTCGAGCCAAGACCTGTTTGATTCAACTCGGCTCGGCTTGAATATTATGATATATACTAATAAAAAAACATTATTTATATTACTAATAATAAAAATAATTTTTTAATGAATAAAGCTCTAGCCAAGTCGAGCTCGCCAAGCTCCAAGCCTAAAATTTTCAAGCTCGAGTCAAGCTCAACTGAGCTCGGCTTGAATACATCTTTACATATGGCCAACCCTGCCGGTAGATCACAATGCATAGCCAATCTAGTGAATCCACGACGTTTTGCCTTGGGGGATTTAATCATTTAAACCCAAGATCAGTCCCTATTGGGGGGAATGCCCTTAATCACCCTTCCAAAAAATATAAGGTGGTGGGCCGGTGGCAGCCTCGGGCGTCCACTCATCTTCCTGCATGTGGTGCTAAAAAGGGGAGAAAAAGGGGGAGAGATATCAACTAGGGAAAAGTCAAAAAACATGAGAGAAAATGAAATGACTTCTCCCTGTTTAGCCCACACACTGGATGATGAGTGGACCCAGAGTCCCAGCCTCGGGCGTGAACCAGATGGATGCCTTAGAGGTTGCCCATTCTATAATTTAATATTCATTAAGTACATGCATTTCCCCTTTTAAGGGTTCCTGTCCACAACAAGCCAAACAGTCTAAATCCCTAGCACCTATTACCAAGTTGAATTATTATTATATAATTCCTCATAAAAAAATAAAAAAATTATTAGTATATAATTACTGATATGCGTAGGAGGTGATATCTAGACACGTGGTAACGAATTTAGGATGGGATTTTAGCATGCCAATTGCTGGAAGCAAAGAGGCTATTGTGGAACATCGGTCTACCTGATCTGTTTCTAAAAAATCAAACTAAATCCCACTGCCTTAAAGGTATGTTTGGTTGCCGAGAAAATACATAGAAAAGAAAATAAATTTTTTGGATTTTTGATGTAATTCTTAGTTAGGTTTTGCTCCGTTTACTTTTCTTTTCCCTCTTTTCACTTATTTTCTCAGCAACCAACAAGGTAAATAACTTTAATTACTTTCTCTCTCAAATTTAAGGCACGTGTCAATACCATAATTTTGTCATTTAATTGGATTTTTTCCTTTATTGTCTTTCCAATCAAACTATCTTCGACTATTTGGTTTTGCTTAAACCAAATATGGAGGAAGCCTATCGACTTGTGGATATTCTCAAACAATATGAGTAAGCTTTAGGACAGCGGGTTAACTTTAACAAATCAAGCATATCTTTTAGTGCTACTACCCCTTGGAGGTTTCGACGAATTCTTGCTCGTATTTTTCACATTAGGAATTTATCTTCATATGATAAATACTTAGGTTTACCGGCTGAGTTTGGAAAATCCAAAATGCAGACTTTTGAAAATTTGAAGCAACGGATCCTTAATCGGTTGCAGGGCTGGAAAGGTTCTTTGTTGACTCAGGCTGGGCGAGAAGTGTTGATCAAAGCGGTGGCCCAAGCCATTCCGACTTATGCGATGAGTTGTTTTAAGCTTCCGAAGAAATGGCTAAATGAAGTTAATTCGGCGGTGGCAAAATTCTGGTGGAGTACTAATCAAGCTCACAAGATCCATTGGGTGAGTTGGTGACGGATGTGCAACGCAAAGGAGAACGGTGGCTTGGGGTTTCAAGATCTTCAAGCTTTTAACCTTGGCCTTCTCACTAAGCAAGGGTGGAGACTTGTCACTCAACCTTCCTCTCTTTGGGCTAGGTTGATGAAATCTCTTTATTTTCCTCGATCTTCCTTTATTTCCGCTAAGCTCGGTGGCCGTCCTTCTTGGGGATGGCGAAGCATCTTAGCTGGCCGGGATATTCTTCTTCAAGGTCTTCGATGGCAAGTAGGCTTGGGGGAGCTTGTTAGTGTGGGAAATGATCCTTGGATTCCTGATTTGCCCGGGTTTAAACCAATTCCCCTCCTGGGGGTATCTTTACAGCATTTGGTTGTGGCAAACTTGATTGATAAAGAAGCGGGTTGTTGGAACAGGCCTCTTTTAGAATTGTTTCTGCCTCACCACATTGTTTTAGCCATCTACAAGATACTTATTAGTGTGACTGATACTCTAGATAAATTGGCCTGGCATCACTCCAAATCAGGGTGTTTCAAAGTTAATTCAGCTTCACATGTGGCGAAGCAAGTGTTGGACGTGGCGAGGCTATGTACTATCAGATCAAATGAGGTGGTCGGTAAGTTTTGGAAATTTATTTGGTGGATTGCTGTCCCTCCCAAAATTCGGGCTTTCCTTTGGAGATTATGCCATGACGCCCTTGTAGTTGGTGTTAATTTGCGTCGTAGGAAGATGGAATTGGATGATCTTTGCCCCCTTTGCAAGCAGGAAGAAGAGTCGGTCACTCACTTATTTTTGCATTACTCTTGTGCAAGGGCCATTTGGTTCGGGTCCCAATTTTCCCTCCATATTTCTTCACAGGTCTCATTTCTTGACTGGTGGATCAAGTGGGTGGATCATCCTTTATTCTCTCGGCCTAATATTCCTTTAGCCATTCGCCTATCTATTACTCTTTGGCACATTTGGAAGTTGCGAAATGAAGCTCGTTTCAATTCGATTCAGCTTGATCCAATGGTTGCTATATCTAAGGTGGAGAGTTTTGTTCGAGAGCTTGATGTGGGGGCTGGAGGGGCTGCTCCTGAAGTCGAGTTAGCGCATGCTAAGTGTGTTGAACCCCCTGATGGGTGGATAAAGATAAATGTGGATGGGGCCTCTTTACAGAGTATATCGATAGCCGGAGCTGGAGCTGGGGCTGTGGTGCGTGACCATAGGGATCTCTTACTTCGTACATGTATTCAACCTCTTGGAGAAAGTTCTAGTAGAGTGGCTGAAGCAGAAGCTATCCGGTTGGGGCTTCAGGTTTCCATTGCAGCTCAATGGAGGAATGTGATTATTGAGTCCGACTCCAAAGAAATTACAGATTTTTTGAACGGCGTCTCTTCTTATGTTCATTGGGAAATCTTTGCTATAATAGCAGACATCAAGGCTTTGTGGCATCTAAACCATCGGACAAAGATTCAGTTCATCCGTCGAGAGGCCAACCAAGTTGCGCACAATGCAGCACTGAATGTTAGCTTGGGCGGTTCCTCTTTCCCCAAAGTTGGTTCCTGGCAGGATAATTCTGTTCCTGTTGCTTAGTTCTTCAATGCAATATCCCTTTACCAAAAAAAAAAAAGTCTTATATGGCTTTAGTTACAAGGCTTAAATTTTTTCTCTTTCATTTATCAAATGTCAAGTTATAGTTTTGATTATATCATACACTTATGGGTATCAGTTTTGATTCAAACTCTAAGGGTTAGGTAAGACATTTTTCTTGCCCATTTATGATTTCATACCTACTTTACCTTTATCTTATAGGGTAGGGTAAAATTATTTGTTAACCATATCCTCTCGAGCTAATTACATATCAAGTAATCAGGCAATTTGTGTAAAATAATTTCCTTAATTGTTTTAACTGTTTTAAAGCAATCTACTTATTGGGTGATTAGATATTGGGGTAAAACCTAATATATTTATATTAAATCAAAGTAGTGGGCAGCACGTGAGAGAGATGATGGGGAGAGAGACTGAGAAAATGGACCATAGTGAGGTTATTTCGATTAAAAAAAAAAACTTAAGGAATATTTTGGGTATCAAAATTTGAGAGACATTTTGGATAAAAAAAAATTGTGAGAGACACGTTGCTTATTGGGTCATTTTAAGAACCGATATAGCAAAGAAAGGAGGCGGGCAGGAGCTTGGCGAGATGTTTTTCTTTCGGAGCATTTTGCCAAGAGAGCGAGGAGTTCGGTTATGCTACTGAGGTCGCCATGTGTCCATTTTAACACTACTTAATTGCGATTAAGATTCATCCCCCCTATGGTTCACCCATGTATCCTTGATTTTTAGAAGAAAAAAAATTAACCATTGGAGTTAGTGAATTTTAATCAAGGTTTAAAAGAAATACATATTTTTTTTCTTCTAAAAACCAAGAATAAGTGGTTAAACCCTTGGGGTCAGTGAATCTTAACCACAATTGGAGTCCCGTTACACCCTTGAGGTTGCCATGTGTCTCTTTTGACACCCTTTAACTATGATTAAGATTCATCTACCCCTAGAGTTCACCCACCTATCTTTAAAGGTTTGTTTGGTGATTAGAAAATTGGTTCTCTTGGTTCGTGGTGGTGTCACGAAATTCTCGCCAAGGTGATGATTTGTGATGTTTGGCTTGAGTGGGACAAAACCAAGGAGCGCCGATCGATTGACCAGCTAGGCCCCGATCGATCGGCGACGCGGTGATTTCCATGAATTAGTCCATTTGGATTTTTGGAAACCCCTAATTCGAGTGGGGTAATTTCTAATTGTCTAGAACTCCGGTTTTAGGCTTATAAATATGTGCTTATATGTCTAGGATTTTATGGAATCATGAGATGGTGAATATTAGGGCTCCCAGGAAGAGTGGGTTTGCTCTCGAGGAGAGCCCTAGTTTTCTTATGGGAGTGAGGGATAATAGAATGGTTTAAGGCTTAAGCATATTAGGACTTGGGAAAATGTTGAAGGGGTAATGATAGATAAGGATTGTTTTTGTGGTTCATTGAAAATGTGACTTGAGTGAGTTGTACAAAGGGCTCTGGGCTTGGGTTGAAATTAATTTGAGAAGAGAGTAATATTGTATAGGGTTGCTCAAGGTTTATTTGAATAAAGAATAATCAATCAGATCTTGCCCCGTGGATGTAGGCAGGTTATTGTCGAACCACGTATATCTCTTGTATTTTCTCTTTAGTGTGTGTTTGTTTTTTCTTTTTCGTAAGTATTATTCAGTAATTTCCCCAATAGTAAGTGTGTAGAAGGACATCATTAAACTCTTTACTCTCCCCTCCTCCCCCCCCCAAAAAAAAAAAAAACTCTTTACTCTATCTTATCTATTTATATTAATGGGTAAAGATTTTATGACCTATTTCTTACTTAATTATCAATGGATAAGAAATCCTATGGTAAATAAAATGAATGATCATTGTTTATATGCAAATAAAAATTTCACATTAACGTATTTACAAAATAGGCTAAATCTACCGGCTAACATTTAAACTAGTGAGCGGCACGTGTGATGCATGTAAGAGAGAGGGAGACAGGGGAAGGGGAGAGAGGCTGGGAAGAGGGATCCTAGCGAGGGCATTTTGAATTTTTTAAAAAAAATATTTTGGGTATAGAAACTTGAGAGACTTTTTAGATTAAAAAAAATTTGTGAGAGACACATTAGTATAGAAAAAGACATTTTGAGAACTAAAAAACCCTACTTTTTTCTCTTGAAAGGTAGTTACCACGTAGAAAGGGTGTGCCTCTTCATTGAGAGAGACCAAAGAGGGAGCATGAGAGAAGATAAAGATAAAGATTTGAGGGATCGTAGAGATATATTGGGATTATTGTTAGTTGCAGTTGATATTACTTCAATACCCATACTGATTTTTTCTCATGTAAAATAAGATCACATAATATCTTAATTTTTTTTAGATGGAGTTATGGATAAAATAGAAAAAATATAAAAAAAGTTCACCTTACTAACTACGCAGTAAGATATCATAAAATTGGGACTCATTAGGAATATTTAAAAAAAACCGACCAACTTTTTAACCCCGCTTTTCTCATTATTATAGTAGAGAAGAGATAGAGATAATAATTTTTTAATTTTTTTGGATTGACTCCCTAAAGTAACACCTAATCACACACACGACTGACTTAAGGTTACCGCTAAGGTGCATAAGGGTAAACACACTCAATCACTCAAAAAGGGCCTAACTAGGGGAGGATTTTTAGACCCTTATACACCCATGTGAAGTCCAGCACCCAACCGATGCGGGACTAAAGGAGACAGTGACTCTTTTTTGGTTAAGGAGGTAAAGTAACACCCAATTACACAAGTCAGACCTAAGGGTGCGGTTCGGGTAAACCCCACTCAATCACTCCACAAGAACCTGTTACGTGAGCAATGAAATGAAGGGACTAAGGTTGATACCTAAAATAAATAAACCGTAAATTAAAAATTTATAATAAAAAAACGGCACAAAAGGAGAGAGAGAGAGAGAGAGAGAGAGGGTTTACGCTGCGAGAACAGAGCTTAGATGAGATATCTTCTTCTCAGTTCTAACCCGAGCGAGCAAAGAAGGAAGAGAACGGAGTCGAAATTTCTTGATCCGAGTCTCTGAGAGATAGAGAAAGTTGCAGAGAGAGAGAGAGAGAGAGTATGAGTAGCGGAGGGAGCAGCAGAAGCAGTAATGGGAGGGGGAATAATGGGGTTTCATCGATCCCGGCGGCGTCGAGGAAGATGGTCCAGAGCTTGAAGGAGATTGTTAACTGTCCTGAACTTGAGATCTACTCCATGCTTAAAGATTGTAACATGGACCCTAATGACACCATTAACAGGCTACTCTCCCAAGGTTTAATCCCAAAACTCTCTCTTTTCTCATCCTTTGATTGTCTCCTTTTTCCAGATTTTTCTCTATCTTCTGTTTATATCTACGGCTGGGTTTTCTATTGTTGTTTTTTCTTATTGTACATGATTTTTTGCATAATGATTGGCAGTAATTTTGATTTCTATTTTTTTTCCATTGCATTTGATTGAGCTATGCGTGCAAGGTGGGATTTTTTTTCATATCTTCTTTTATTATTTGTTTATCTACTGAAGATAACCGTATCCGCAGTGGTTTTGGACCATGACTGGTTTTGATGGAATCTATAATGGTTATTTGTCAATAATCTTCCAATATTATCTTTGCTTTTGGTTGAGCTTCGACCTGCTTCATTGGGTTTTTTTATTTTTCTTTTCTGCAATTTTTTTGTTGTAAGTCCTCAAATTTGCTTTCTGTTGGGTTATGATTTTATAGAGCGATTGGATCCTCTTCGCCGTTTTGAAATTTGGGTAGTGGAGGAAATGTTTCAGTTGTTTTGAATACACTCAAAATTGACTGAGCAAATATTTGCTTTTTTTTGTATACTCCATTGCTGCCCGTTTCTTCTTTCATGATTCCACTATCTGTAGAAAATGACCTTGCTGTTTGGTTGGCAATGCATCCTTTACACAGCTATTATAACCTTTATCTTGTACACTTACACTGTGCACAATGGTTAGACCTGGACGAGGTTTTTGGGTTTATTGAGCTAGCATGATGATGATGATGAGATATTCTAGATAGCAATCTTCTCGGAGGCTTGTTTGATATCATTTCTTTTGGTCAGTGATTGTTTTTTTTCCATCGTTCTTGGTTAAGGTTGCTATGGTTTTTTAGCTTTCGTCTTTGGCCCAAGTCTCTACGAAGCTGCTCTTCATTGTCTTCAGCTAAAAATTAGAGTGGGATGAGTTAGGTTTGTAAACGAAGATGGAAATGCTAGAAGTTCTTTTGAAGAACGTTATTCTAAACACATTGTAGGATGGACCTTATCTTACAATTAATCAAAATGAAAAAAAATCAGACTTAAGTGCTAACACAAGGGTAGTGAAAATAATTAGCACCATAAAGATGTGCAGTAGGCGATGTGGTATAGCATGATAGTTTCTTACATTACCACTTACTAGCTAAAGAAATTTCCTCTTGAATGCCAGAAATACTATGGTTGGTTGGAATTAAAAGCAGCTTACATCATGTAATTTTTTTCTTCTGAATAACTTGTGCATATAGCTGCATGAGTCTTCTACTTTGTAGTTGTGCAAATACTGTATCCGTTGGGCACTCAACTAGGTTTTTTTTTTAATTTTATATTTATGTTATTTGAATTTGATAAACTTTCTGGCTCTAATCGTGCTTATATGCTGATGCTTCTGCTAAACAAAACTCGGGTATCCTTTTAGACGATTTGTTCAATGGCATTTATGTACTTTATACTGGTTAGAACCATAGAAATTAGAAATGCTTTGTTTAGTTATGCTGGTGTCATTTCTTTTTTATATATTGCAGGCTAAGTGAAGCATGAAAACTGCAAAGTATCTCTTGAAGATTTGTCTAATCTGATGAGGTCTTATAACCTCAAATTCATAAGCTCTTCGTTTTAAAAACTAGCCTTAGAATAATGTCTTAAATGTTGAAATATGAAAAGATATTTGTTGTCAACAAGCTAAATTTCAGCACTGAAGGCAATCTTGCCGGTGTTACTTATTCGTCTTTTCCATTTCTTTTTAATCACCAAAAGTCCTACTTCACAGTTTCTGCATTTTCATTCTTTGAATTTTTGATAATCAAATACTGGTTATTATAAAACCATACAAGTCTCTAAGTCTACCCTCAGCTTGTTTCATCTGCTTTCTCCTTATTCCTCAAATATGTTCTTGTTTCAGTTTTCTCTTTTTTAGTTTGCTCTGGTATTTCACCACTAATTCATAAATTTTTGGGGTGCAAATTTGTGGAGCAGGATGTACGAAGTGCCAACACTTTGATTGCTTCTGTGTCTTGTTAATCTTCTAACTTATTTCTAACTTGATGCTTACCCATTGTGTAGATCATTTTCATGAGGTGAAGAGCAGACGAGAAAAGAAAAAAGAGGTGTGTGCATCAGTGCATGTGGAAATATCAGTTCTTTTGTTAGTCTACCGTACATCTTTTCACCTTATGTGTTGTGACTTCTCATCATTCAACTTATCAGACATCGTTGTCATCGCTTGCTAATGTTTTGTTGGAATATGACTGTTTGTGAAAATATTCTTAAGATTTTTTTTCCTACATTATTAATTTGTATTCTTGATTTCTTTATTTATTTGCGCTTATCATTCAAGGGTTTTACCTCTCGCTTCTTTAGGTCAAGGAGACTTCAGAATCCAGGACTCGAGGTGCCAGTAGCACATCAAATCGTGGAGGTAGGACTGGTACAGACCGAAATGTTGGGCGTGGTGCCCCATCTCAATTCAGCTCTACTGGTATGATCATGCTGCTCTGCAATGTTGGATAAGTGTTTAGTGTATAATTTGGTGAAAATTGTTGTGGGACCTTTGGCAAAACTTTTTGCTTACATGTCCCTTTGCTTGCTCCTTCTGTTAGAGTCTGGTGTTTTACGTGGTAAACCTGTGAACAAGAAAGAAAATGGAGCAAATGCTTTTCCAAGTTTTTCATCTTCTGCATCTGGAATGGGAGGAAATAATATGAACAGGTGGCCTCCATCTCTCAGGTTAACTCTATTACTACCTCAAATTGATATTTCTGTTTTGTGTCTTTGCAAAATATTTGGATATGGAGTGCAACTTAAACTTATGGGCTATTCTCTCTGGAAGTCTATGTTTCAGCTTTACCCTCTAGTGTCTCTATGTCTTTGTTCATATATTTATTTATAAATCTTCTTAGAATTTTATCACGTCTTCTTTGCTTGTCAGTGAATGTTATAGTTATGCAATTGTGTGTGCACGTGCATACTGCCTTGGGTATGCTTTTGATGAAATTCATTCTCTTGTTGGTCTTCATCCGTTTCTGGTGTTCAAGCTGAAACTCGATCAATTTTCTCAGCGTGGCAGCATTTGGGTCATAACTCATAACATAGTTCGAAAACTCGGCGAGTCACCCGACCGAGTTACTCGACGAGTCACCCGACCGAGTTACTCGACTCAATTGAATTTCGAGTCAAGTCGCCTCAAAACTCGAAGGAGACACTATTTGCCGAGTTACTCGAGTGACTCGGTCAAGTCGAGCCGAGTTTTTCGATTTGCCCGATTAGGTCGAGTTACAGAAGGGTATTTTTTTCATTTTTTTAACCTACACTAGAACGTTACACTATTTTTGCATCATATTTTTCTTGGGTCTACAAAGACAACCTACTATGAGTTCTGTTAAACCTAATTTTTAGGTTTGAGGCTGTACGTACTTTGAGGTCTTTTAACCCAAGTTTTTCAAGTTATTACATATATATTCCGAGTTGGACCGAGTCGAGTTTTTTTCGAGTTTTCCGAGTTACTCGACTCGGTTAAATTTCGAGTCGGGTCGAGTTTTCGGGTTTTTGAACCATGCTCATAACTACTTTGGGAGAGGTTTTTTGAAAATTTCTGATCCATTGATGCACTGGAAAATGTATATGAAATCAAATTTGATGTACCTCACGCCAACTAAAAAGTAATGACATTACTAGCTCTCCCAAGAACCATATGAAGGTTGTCAATCTGTTTGTTCTATTTCGTCTAATTTAAGAAGTGAAGGCGTGAGGTGAGGTGTTACACCTCCTGATGTGTGAGGCTTAATCCTCACCCTCCATCAAATTTTAATGAAAATTAATTAAAAATGAAAAAAATTCAAAAAGATTTAGATAACTAATGGAACATTATATATTATAGAGGAAACAATTTGGAAATGATTTCAACCATTGGCAATTATCTATAAAAAAATGATTCAACCACAGTGAGGCAAGAAAAAGCTGCAACTACGATTCACCTTATAGTTCATATAAATTTTTAAAAACAAATTACTTATAACAATTCATATTGCAGATTTTGGTTCCAACAAATAGTTGCAACGACACCATCAAAAAACTAAATTATAGTTTAGTGGTTCTAAATCTCTTCGCCATCTGTTTGGGAAATCCTTAATGTGAAATAGTTAGGTTCTAAATGTCGATATCGCTCGACATGTCGAGCCGTGAGAAAAAGATATATCGGGGATATATTGCAACTCGCAAGATATATTGTTTATCGGTGATTTTTAGAAAAATGAGAAAAAAAAGGGACAAAATGTGGAATTTTGCAGTAGAACTTCAGGAATTGTAAAATAGATGTTAATACACCTTTGAGACATTAAAAAAAAACAATGTGCATAAGAGATGCAATGAGAATGGGGCAAAGATGTGCATTGACGACACAATGTATCATTGATTTATATTCCTAAATCATTCATCTCTCAATCAATAATAAATTTATAATTCTTAAGATTCATAACCATACCAACATATATAATAATAATCCAACCCACACAAGAACTACAATCAAAATCAAAAGGAGTTATGCAATGGCTTGAAGTCATCTCTGTCTTGACCAGGCTGGCGATAATACTGGTTATCCACATATGTACAATACTGTGCCCAACTCATCACATTATGGTACATTAATATATACTCAAGTACATAACGCTAGTAGTCATTTGATCCAAAATATAGTAACACGCCCATCAGTGGATCCGATGGTACTGAGGTACAACTATCACCGGCATTGGCAAATGAGGTTGTTCACCTCTATGCCCAAATGAATGTGGCTCATACAAAAAAAACATATCCATGTGGATATTGGTCATCTGGCTGTGCATAGCTATGTTCTGGAGAGAGCACAATTGTCATTGACACTGCCAGATAAGGCTATACCCCCATATTCATATTCATTCGGCTCATACCCAAAAATATATCCATATGATTTTTTTTGGAATTATAATTGTGAGTATTTTAAATGGAGGGTACTCATAAAATGCTTATTATTATTTTTTTTTTTGTAAAACTTGAATGTAAAATCTTTTCCTGCTGAACTGTTAGTTGACTTTTTGACCCTGTAGATGAAAATATTTTTGAAGACTAAAATATGAGACTTTTTTCAGTGGACTTTTGGGTTTTAATAATGTTTTGATATGATAAAATTTATGAAATTTTAAGATTTGAGAAATACTTTAGCATTTAAAAGTTGAAATTTTGACATAAACCCTAAAAGACACTAAAATTCGGATTTTGTTCTTGAACTAGAAAGTTGACTTTTTCACTGAAGGAATTTAGATCTAGGATAATTTTTATTGAATTTAAATGGGGGTGTAACCTAAAACTGTTTACTTAAATGATATTTAATGTAAATAAGGTGTAAACAAAATTTGATTATGTTTTATAGCTTAAAATCAATATTTCCCAAAATATCGCACAATATTGCACGATATTGACGATATATCGTTGGTATTGTATAATATGGTGTAAAATTTATAATACTTCAAATACAGTTAGAGAAAGGGTTTGGAGGATTTAGGGTTTAGAAAAGAGAGAAGAGAGGAAGAAGAGAGATTATGGTGAATTGCTTAGTGAGGGAAGAAAGCCCTAGTAGCATCTTTTGTGAAGAAAACATTACATATATACCCTTTTACAAATATACCCTCGATATTACATATATCAACACTCCCTTTTAAGCTGGAGCATAAACATTAAGCATGCCCAGCTTGGCAGTAATATCCTGGAGGATATCCAGGCCAACGGGCTTAGTGAAGATGCCAGTAAGTTGTTGAGAAGATGAAACATGCTGAAGAGATAATGAACAATCCCGAACTTTCTCTCGGAGAAAATGAATATCAACTTCAATGTGGTTTGTCCTTTCATGAAGCACAAAATCAGAAACAATTTTCGTGGCAACCTTATTATTACAATATAAAGACATAAGGCCTTTAACAAGAAACCCTAACTCGGAAAGGAGAGAATGAAACCACAGAACATCAGAACTTCACAAGTCCTATGAGCAAGAGCCTAATATTCTGCTTAGGCACGAGTGAAACAACGAGTTGCTTTTTACTCTTCCATACAATCAAGTTGCCCACAAAAAAAGCACAATAGCCAGAGGTGGAGCGACGATCAGTAGCAGATCGGGCTCAATTAGCATCTGTATAGCCGGAGATCTCAAGATGGCCGTGTGAGCGATATACAAGTCCGCAACTAGGTTTAGACTTGATATATCGAAGAATACGATGAACAACAACAACGTGTGAAGCACGGGGAGTATGCATAAACTGACTAACCATGTTGACATCAAACATTTATGTAATATTTGGTCGAGTGGGGGGTGAGATATATCAAGCGGCCAACGAGATGCTGGTAGGCATCAGGATCAGTAAGAAGATCATCCTCACTATCATGTAAAGAGAGCTTCAAATCCATGAGAGAAGTAGCGGGTTTACACCCACTCATACTAGTATCACTCAACAGATCAAGAGAATACTTCCGTTATGACATAAAAAATTCCTTCTTAGATCGAGCAATCTCTAGACCAAGGAAGTACTTTAGATGACCTAGGTCTTTGACATCAAAGATACGCCCCAACTCACTCTTAGCCTAAGTGATAAAAGATGAGTCATCACCAGTCAAAATAATATCATCAGCATAGTTGTCAAGAGGACTTGAGGCGACATACCCCATGAATGCCTAAGGCGGTAGCTTGAGGCGCCTGAGGCGTCGCCTGATGAACTTTTTGTTGCAGAATTTCCCTTAATATGAGATATATGTATGTTGCATTTCCTTGAATAAAGGGCCTTGCAATGCATATACATTACAAAATTTCTTTTGTCAAGATGCACTTTGATAGAACCTTTCATAGAGAATTCTAGGAGGGAGGAGAGGAGAGGAGAGGGGGAGAGGTCGTACCTCTTATTTCTTCTTTCTTCTCAATTATATTCAATAAAAGTAAAAAAAAAACTTATAACAAGTAAAATATATAATTATGAGACTACACTTATTTAAATTATAAATGACCCATTTAAATAGGATTTATAAGAGTTTTGTGATCCTAGAAGGAATTTGGGGCATTTATAGGCCTTTTTTTTCTTCTTATTGGACCGCTTAAACCTAGTTGTATGTTTGGTCGCGACTTCTTTAACAACCATGCAAAAAACAGATGAGGACCAAATGATCCATCTACAGACAAAGGGGGAGAGAGACCAATAGGTTAGTCCACCTATTGAGCGAGAGAGGGGACAGGTTAATATGAGGGAAAAATACTTGATACCGTTCGTCTCTTCTTTCTTCTTCTATTTGCGAATCGTTTTTTTGTTGGATAGACAAACCCTAACATAATATATGGTAAAAGACATAAGAAGTATATGAAATAACAATTTTTTTTGTTTGCCAAATTATTATATTTAAATAAAATAAATTTGTATATCCTTACATAGTTGCAGGGAAGCAATGTATAGGGTGGGAAGCTCGTTTCCCAAACTCGCTTCCTCGGACAGACACGCTTCCTCAGATAGACTCACTTCCTAGGAATCTCGTTTCCATCACGTCCCATCTAGTAGTCAAAGGGAGCTGTATGTGTGAAGTGATGTGGTAGACCACAATCTATAGCCTAGGGTGTAGACTCTAAGCAAGTATCATCGGTTTGAAATCTAAGGCACTTACTTTTCCACAAAAATCTCATGTAAGAAAAAAATCAAAGATATAGCTATCCATAAATAATATAATGGGAATGAGGACCTTATATACCATTTCTCTCTTCCTGTTTCCTAAGGTTTTTTTGAGTTGCTTCTCGCTTTGCTTCTCGTTTTTGTTTCTTGCTTTGGTAACTATGTATCCTTAAACAATAATAATATTATATATATCAGATTTTTAATAATGACTGCCTGAGGCGGTCTGTCGCTTGAGCTCAGCAGAGTGCTTGGTCACCTAGGCGACTGCTTGAGGCGACGCCTTTAACAACTATGGTTATCAACATATACCAAAAATATAGTACGACCTGAGGTGCCAGAGTGGATGAAGACAATATGATCAGAGTGACATCACTAAAAGCCCATACTCAGAACCACTTTACTGAAGCGATGGAACCAAGCACGAGGTGACTGCTTAAAACCATATATAGACTTACGAAGTCTACAAACCTTCCTAGACTCCCCTTGAAGCAGGATACCAGGAGGGAGATTCATATATACCTCCTCAGTGAGATGCCCATTAAGAAAGATATTCTTGATGTCCAACTGATAAAGATGTCAACTTTGATTGGCCACAAGAGAGGAGGAGAACACGAACTTTGGTCACAGGAGCAAAACTAACATCATAGTCAAGCCCATAAGTTTGAGTGAAGCCGCAGGCGATAAGACGAGCCTTATATCGAGCAACACTGCCATCAGAGTTATGTTTTGACTATGAAAACTCAACGACAACCCACAGATTTCTTCCCAACTGGAAGGGGAACCATATCCCAAGTATGATTAAACTGAAGGACATTCATCTCGTTAACCATAACACCCTTCCACTCAGGATGAAGAAGAGCAACACAAACAAATCGAGCAATAGTCGCAATATCAATAGCGGAGAGGAAAGCCTAGTACAAGGGATATACAACATGATAACAAACATACTTGGCAAGAGGGTAAGGAGTAACACAGGAATGAAAGCGATCAACAATTTGCAACTTAAGATCAGAAGCAACATGAGTAATAATAGGAGAAATATGAACATGAATAAATGAAGGTGATGAAGAACCTAGTGGAGTGGCTTGCGGGGAGGATGTGGTAGAGGCGTATCAAAGAGAGAACTAGGCGGTTGTCGACGAGAGTACGTGAGAAGCTCCTTCTGCCGCAGAAGATCCCCTGGAACAGGTAAAGGCAAAGAGACAGTAGACACATGACGAGGTAAAGGCAAAGAGATGGTAGGGATAGTAGGAGCAGGAGAGAAATATGATACTGTCTCGAAAAAAGCAACAACCAGAGAGACAAAGAAGCGACGAGACTGGGGATCATCACACCGATAGCCCTTCGATATGCTAGAATAACCAATAAGACACATTGAATTCCTTATCGTCCAATTTCTGACGACTTAGACTAAAATCTTGAAAAAAGAAGGTACAACCAAATATCCGTGGCTTAATGAAAAAAAATAGGAGCCCGAGGACAAAGAAACTGATAAAGTGAGAGACCATCAAGAACACTAGAAGCTGGCCGATTGATGAGAAAACATCTAGTGAGAAGGGTCATAGACTAAAAAGGCTTAGACACTTGCATGCCTCACAACATGGAGCGAGTGACACCCATTAAATGATGATTCTTGCGCTCAACAACACTATTTTTGTTTAAGGGTGTACGAACATGTAAGCTAATGAGCAATACCATATGTGAAGATACTGGACAGAAGGGGCAGATAGATACTCACTAGCATTATCAGATCAAAGGGCTTTAAAAGACCACCAAACTGGATAAGAACCATAACATTGAATTCTTGGAATTTAGAAAACACCTCATCCTTAGACTTAATAAGGTAAACCCAAGTAGCCCGATTGTAGTTATCGATAAAAGTAACATAATAATGAAAACCATCACTAGAGATAACCGGAGATGGATCACAAACATCAGAACGAACAAGTTCAAAAGTAGAACGACATGCGAGAATGATAAACAGTGCGAACATGTTTAGTAAGCTCACAAGTATGATATTGAAAAGTAGATGAAGAACACAATTTACTGAAAGTAGGAATCAAAGAACACGAAGTCTTAGATCCAACATGCAGAAGGCTTGACATGCCATAAACGATAAGTATCATGAGTAGCATCAATAGAATAAGGAAAAATAGTAGCAGAAGCAGGGACATAATCTGGAGCATAATCAGTATCAAGGTAGTATAGTCCGCCTCTACCAATAATCCTCCTCTACCAATAATCCTCCTAGTAGTCAGGTCCTGAAAGAGACAATGAGAAAGATAAAACATAGCACAACAATTGAGTTTGGTAGTAAGACTACTAATTGAAAGAAGGTTAGAAGATAAACGAGGAACATGTAAAACATTAGATAAAGAGAGAGATGGAGATATAGGAAAGTGTCCTACTCCTAAAACAAGAGTAACCGAACCATCAACCAAGCGAACCTTGATAGTAGGAGATGGAGGTGAATAAATGGAATAACCTTGTGACCATAGTTGTTAAAGGCGTTGCCTCAAGCGCCTCAGGCGGTTGCCTAGGCGGCCAGGCGCTCCGTTGGGCTCAGGCGACTGGCCGCCTCAGGCGGTCAGTATTAAAAATCTGATATATGTAATATTATTATTGTTTAAGGATATAAAAATTTATTTTATTTGAATATGATCGTTCAATAAACAAAAAAATATTCTATTTTATATACTTCTCGTGCCTTTTACAATATAGTATGTTGCGATTTATATATCCAACAAAAAAGTTTGCAGATAAAAGATAAAAGAAGAGATGAACAATGTCAAGTATGTTTTTCTCATGTTAAGTCGTTCTCTCTCTCAATGGGTGGACCAATTGGTCTCTCTCCCTCTGTTTATGGGTGGACCATATAATCCCGATTTTTTTTCATAGTTGTTAAATTACAGCTAGCTCAGGCAGCCTAATAACTTAAGAGCCTTTAAATGCCCCAAATTCATTTTAGGACCCCCAAAACTCTCATATTTAAAGAGATCTTTTTATAATTTAAATAAGTGTAGGTGCTATAATTATGTATTTTACTTATCAATATTATTTTTATTACTTATCTCGAGTATAATCAAGAAAAAAAATGAGTAAGAGGTACGACATCTCCCTCTCCCCCCCTCTTCTTTCTCTCATTTTCAGTGTCACATTTGACTGTCTGGCTATTTTTTTACTTTTTATTCAATCTTATATTCTCCCTCTCTCCTCTCATTCCTCTCTCTTTTTCCTGTTGGAGTGTCTATTTTTTATCTCTCACAATGACTCTCTCTCCCCTTTCAACAGTCATTATAGACTTGCTTATAAAAGAAAACAGTCATTTTAGATTTAATTTTTATTCCATTTTTTTCCAACACTTGAAACCCCCCCTCCTTTTGTTTTTGATAACTGAAATCTCCCTTTATTATTCTTAGAACTGTCTCTAACGATGGTTTCATCAAATTGCATCGTAACAATGGTGTAATTTATATGAATGTAGGGTCTCTTATAAAATAAAATTCATCATACATGGATCTCATATTGGGGGGAATTTCTACAACAAAAAGTTCATCAGGCGATGCCTCGGGCACCTCAGGCTACTGCCTCAGGCGTCCATGGGGTATGTTGCCTCAAGTTGCCTGGTCGCCTTGACAACTATGCTTGTGACTCACTAGTCATATGATCAGTGGCTCCGGAATTAATTACCCAGCTAGGAGAAGAAAACGATATAGTGGCAGCATAGGCAGAAGGAGTATGGATACCTGAGGCAACAAGTGAAGATGAAGCAACAGAAGTATCAGTCACTCTGTAGACGGAACTCAGTGCGGATCATCTCAGCAACTTGAGCTCTCAAAGACTCCAAAGGATCACTCGCAACAACTGATGCGGCAGACGAAGAATCAATCATAGGAATTGTAGTAAAATGAGTTGCAGGATGAGACTGGTAACCCTCAGGATAGCCATGCAGACGATAACAATGATCACGATCATGCCCCACTATACCACAGTGAACACAAAGAGTAGTAAATTTGTCATGACCATGTCCACCACGACCTCGATGACCCCTATCAGTCCCCCTACCACGTCCTAGAGGAGGACGAAACTCAGTAGCAAAGACATTATGATCCAGAGGGAGCATAGGAGGGGCGCTTGAAGACATAATAACCCGTCGGCGTTCTTCACTAAACATAGTGGAGTACATCGATTGAAGAGAAGGCGGAGGAGACGTGTCAAAGATCTGAGTGCACAACTGCTCAAATTCGGCCTGAAGGCCACCCAAGAAATCATAAATGCGATGTCGCTCAATACGTTTCGTCATAACATTTATAGAAGCAATGGACAATTCAGAAAGATGCTCATAATGATTCAATTCTTCTCAAAGACACTGAAGAACCCCAATATAATGAAAAATAGGCATATCCTCTTACTGAAAGTGAGCAATCTCACGAGTAAGTTGATAAATCCGAGCATCATTCTTCACTAATGCATAAGTCTGAATAAGAGCCTCCCAAAGCTCATGATAATCCTTATAGAAAATGTAATTCTCGGCAATCTTAGGTTCCGTAGAATTAAACAACCAATCCAAAATAATGCAATTCTCGGCATTCCATGTAGCAATCTCGAAAATACCGGTCTCCGGCTTGGGGGTTTTACCATCAAGATACCCTATCTTAGAACAACCCCCAATATAGAGCTTAACAAAGCTTTGCCACGCAAGAACATTATCATCATTGGATTTAATATCGGTGATAGAGTGAACAACAAAGTCAGAAAGAGTTAGCGGAGTAAGATTCTTAGCATCCATATAAGAAACTTGAGGAAAAAATTAAGTCACATCTCCACGTAATCAAAACATCATCAAAATCTTATCCAAGGGTATTAAGATTACCAAAAACAACCATCAAAGATGCTGTAATAAGCAAACAAAACATAAAACTTCCTTTAATAGTGAAAAACAGTAAGAACATGCTCGGAAAAATCATCATAGAACCCTCAAATCTTAACCAAATGGAGTAAACTCGGTATAGAAACGTTCCTTACAATTTACTGGTCCATCCATGATCAACAAACACCGTTAAAATTGTTCCATTCGAACGAAAACAGATCTGGACTGAAACAGTTATTTTGCTGAATTTTTTTTGTATTTTTCTTCAAATCATTGTAACTTCCTTAAAAATGAACTAAATCACAAGATAAAAATCCTTTAAAATCAACTCTAAGAAATTACCTTTGGAGAGTCCCAAAATAAAGATCTAGGCCATACGGCTAGGACGCCATAAGGGAGCTCCTCTTCTCGTGGTGGTTGCTTCTTCTTTAATCGAGCTCCTTCTTCCTTCTATTAAGCTCTAATACCAAGTTGAAGAAAGAGTTTGAAGGATTTAGGGTTTAGAGAAGAGAAAAGAGAGAAGAGAGGAAGAAGAGAAATTACGGTGAATTGCTTATTGAGGGAAAGAAAGCCCTACTAGCATCTTCTATTAAGATTAAGAGAACACTACATATATACTCTTTTACAAATATACCCTTGATATTACATATATCAACAAATACGTCGTGGGGGGTGCGATATCGACATATATCTTCGAAATTTCTTTCAATGTCCCTTATTTATAAAACATATATCGGAAATATCGGGCGATATCTCGGAAATATCGGATGATATATCAGAAATATTGGATGATAAATCGGAAATATATTAGGGATATTTTGTAAGAAAAAAAATACACGTAAAAGATATTTTTTACCCTGCGATATCAGAGATATAACGATAATATCGAGGATATTACAAACCATGAAAATAGATAAGGGTTTAAAAACGCTAGATACATAAACGTAGTAAATGACATTAATTTAAACAATCTTGCTATGAGATGAGGGAAACAAATGCAATTTTGCAGCGAGAACCCTGTTTTTGGGTAATGCATGCATTAGGCATAAAGTGAGCCTCAAAATATTAGGTGTTCGTCTCACACTTTGAAGCGTGAGCTTTAGGGAATTTGAGCCTCTAAGTAAGGGTGTCAATGGGCCGTGTTTGGGCCAGGCCCCGATTTATAAACGGGCTGGGATAGCCCACTTATTAATTGGCCTGACAGGCCCGGTCCAGGCCAACCCACCTAAGAAATAAGAAGGGCAAGTATACTGTTTTGGGGTTTTATAATAACCTGGTCAGTCTAGCCCCGGCCAAACCCCGGTTGGAAGCCTAGTCTAATGGGCCCCCAGTCCTAAGCCTAGTCTAATGGGCCCCCAGTCCTAAGCCTAGTCTAACGGCCCCCCGGTCCTAAGACTAGTCCAACGGGTCCCCAGGCCTAAACCTCTAAGCCCAAGCCCACCCAACTGAGTATTTGGGGCTAGGTTGTTCCACAGGCCAGCCCAGCCCATTGACACCCCTACCTCTAAGGCTGTCCTTTAAAGCATAAGCCTCACAAGCTTTTATTATATATATATATATATTATTAAAGGATATAAATGTTAACCGCTCAAAGTTGACGAACCTTCAATATTTGTATTACACTTCTTTTATTTTTTGGTGCCAATATGCTCTCTCTTTTCTCTCAAAGCTATGGTAATTTTTCATATGAAATTGTCTAGTATTATTCAACTCAAAAAATTTCTCAGGACAATTTTGTTATGAATAGCATTGCTGAACCAGTAAGTAAAGAAAAGGAAAGCTAAGAAGGAAATCGATGACTATTTCCACTTCCATTTACATTTTTTCTTCTTTTTATAACAAAATCCATAGTAACGCTGTCAAAACAGTACCTACGATTTCCAGATAGTAAATGTGTGTGTAATTATATTCGTTTTGTTGGGAGATTATATGAGCCATGAGGTGATATTTGAAGTTGAATTTCGAGGATCCTTCTATCAATGTCGTGATGCATGTGCATGGTGTGAGCTATGTTTGTACCGGATGCGATCCTTCATATTTGATTTCTATGATGCTAATGAACCCTATTCGGCAAGCTTTCTCGCATTTGATTCAGTTTTTGTTTCCACATATTATCTTTCTCTTGCATTAGAGTTGTAGAAATAATGGACATGCAGAGCTGATAATACCTTCGCAAGTAATAAATTGACTAATGGGATGCAAAGCACAAGATTTGTTTCCTTTACCTGAAGCCAATAGGAAGTTAACCCTTCTGGCCCTTAAACATACTTTTGTTTTTCTAGATGTTTGCCAAATTTCGAAAAAAACCAGAGAGGAGGAGATCTATTATATACCCGATAAATACCAATACGATGTGGGGGGGTTGGTCCCATTATCTATGAGCACATGCATAGTTAATTGGTCATCTTTTGAATGACCCATTTGTAAGAATCTTCCCTTATTCATTTTGTCATCCTCTATGAACTTTCCACTCTATGCCCCCCTTGTTTTCCTCCCTATATGTGTAATTCCTTATCTTCGGATACGGGAAGACACATCTTTGTGATAGCGAATCCAATCTTAGATGACCAACCTACCCTGTGCAGATATTGTGTCTGAGACTACTATGTATTTTTTTTTAAATTCGGTAATCCAAGCAAATATATATATAGAAAGAAAAGCAGTACTACAGATGTAAAGACAACACGGAGTTCACAAGGTTGCGAATCGATACACATAACATAATATAAAGACAAATAAAACTGTGATAGCTCCTGATATCAGCCTCAAGGACCCTAGACAAAATCAGCCTGACACTATGTCCAAGTCCACCCCCGATTGCCTAGAAGAGCAACAAGCCAAAACTAGTGATCGGGTCCGAGAGCAAATGCGGTAGGGAGGTGAGGGAGAGTTCTCAAAGACTCTCTTGTTCCTCTCCTTCCAAATGAACCATGTTATAGCACCCGGCAAGACCAGTCAGATAGTCATCCTTGAGCCGTTCCCACTTACCAAATCCCAACAGGATAAGAAGTTTTGAAGGGAAGAGGGAAAGACCCAATCCACGCTCACTCGTGAGAGAAAGAAACTCCAAATCTCACGTGCTACAGGATAATGCAAGAGAAAATGATCTACCGACTCTTTTACTTGAAGGCACATAAAACAACGATTCACCATCTTCCACCCTCTAGATTTCAAGTGATCACAAGTGAGTATTATATTCAAAGCCGCATTCCATAGAAAGAAAAATGCTTTTGAAGGAATGTCGGGATTCTACACAGTCCTATGAGAAAAAAAAGCGGATAGACTAGGCCTAATCATCTGAATTAGAGATCTCACTAAAAAACGACTCTTGTTACCTCTAGACCAAATTCTGCAATCTCGGCCCTGAGAGACCAAAGGATGTGATCCCAGTTGCTCTAGAAGTATACTAAACTCGATGATTTCCAAATCATTTAGCCCTCGCCTCAACTTAGGACCCCAAACAACCCCCTCTCTCCCCCAATCAATGTACTCCGCGACTGACGCAACCCTATTTATGGCTATACAAAATATGGTGGCAAAATCGTCTTGCAATTTCATGGCACTATTCCACACATCTTTCCAAAATCTGACCTCAGAATCCTCACTGACTTTAAACTAAAAAAATGGGACTACGAATCGCACAACTAACATGATCCCCTTCTAGATTCCCACCCCATGGGCCCTTCTCACTTCCTTAGGAACCCAACACGAGTGTGCCCCATATTTGGCCACAATCACAGACCGCCATAGGCTCTCCCTTTCCTCTCCTAATCTCTAAATCCATTTCTCTAGTAGAGCTTTGTTGACCATGGGCAAAGGTTTCAAATTTAGATCACCCTATGTTACCCTGAATTGCGTGGAAGCGGGTTGAGTTCGTATCATTGCGGAGCATCCTCTCTTGGCTAACCTAATAGATAGGCCCCTCGTAGTCAGTTGTATAGAATTTAGATCAAAGAAACCGAAGATACAAGCTTGACTGTGGTGATGCAGCTTATTAGGTAACCTCCCAATGCGAGGATGGGCTTCATCAGAGCTGGTTTGTACATGTAGATAGACTGATTAGAGAAACTAAACCGGTACTTGAGTTTTGGGAAGCTGAGAATACAATTACTGAGTTCAGTTCAAGTCGTCAATAAGCTCATCAGTGAATCCCGTTAGAGAAAGAGGTGATACCCTTTACTAATTTGGGGCTCCTGCTGAAAGTGAAAGTTGCCGAAAAAGTGGCGGAATGCTCTTGAAATCAGTGTTTTAAAAAGAGTGCGAGGCTTACGCCTCGAGGCTCGCCTCGGGGCGAGGCTTAAAGAAAACGCCTTGAGACTCAATCATGAGGCTTAAACTCCATGAGGCACGCGCCTCATGCCTTGAAGCTCGCTTTATGTCTATGACGTACGTCTCATATATTAATTAAAATTAGGTTTCTAGTCACAACTGATTTAAATGTTTTTTTTATAAATTTGTTTTTGTTTCAACTAATTTACGTAGTATATCCTATGTGTACGCGTGCACTCACACGAACACACACAATGTGCACAAATACAACTATATATATGTATCTCTCTCTCTATTTATATATGTATATATATATATATATACTATAATTTTTCATTAATGTTTTGAATCTTTTTGCAATTTTTCTTATATTTTATTTATTTATTAAAATGAGAGAGCATGAAGCTTTATTGTGAGACTTACGCCTCGAGGCTTACGCCTCACTCATCTTGAGGTCTTAACACCTCGCCTCACGCCTTCACGTTTTAAAACATTTCTTGAAATCGATTCATTTGAGTGAGACAGAGAATAGTAGAATTTCATGTGAAGGGTGAAATCCGAGTTATTACCCATCTCAAAGTTTCTTTTTGATCCATACTAGAATCCTGTGAACTTTTTCCTTTTGTCCGATCAATACCAATTCTCTTACTCGGACTTTACAACCATCCTAAACCTGGCTATACGCCAAGAGAAAACCCTAAACCTAGCAACTGTCCTACCTGTAAAGTCCTGCAATTTTTGCCTATTTCAACCCTCACACCGTTAACCTTTCATCGCCTTTGAGTCCTAGGCCGTGTGATGAATTGAAGAAGCCTAAGTTATCAAAAAGGAAAGGGGGCTGGGGTTGGGAGCCTAGCTGTCTTACATCAAAGGGCCTTGCAAGTTGAGATCATTTACCACTACGACATTGTAAAAAAACTTTTGCCATGCTTGTGGCACTCCCCCCCCCTCCTCTCTCTCTCTCTCTCTCTCTCTGTCTCTTAATGAGTTAATGTTGTAGAGAAGATTTTTCTTTGATCAATCAGATGCATGGGAATCTGGCATATCCTAATTTAGTGAAACCCTGAAAAACTGTCTGCCTATACTACATGTTGTGGAGGTTACATTTGCAAAGACGAAAAAGTAAAATCTCAAAACTAAAAGAAAAACAGTACATGGATTTGTTGATTATATTGTAGCTTGGTTTTATCATAGTTGGAAGAAATGGAAGGGCATGGTTGGGCTTTGGCAACCTTAGTAATTAGCTAGAAGGTGGAGGTGAGGGGTTTGTTGCGGAAGGGGGGATAAGAGGGTGGAGGTGAGGGGTTTGTTGCGGAAGGTCAAGCCAGATATCATTGCTATCCAGGAAACCAAATTGAGGGAGATGGACGATCTGATGATTTTCGAGCTATGGGATAACAGAAATGTGGATTGGGTGTTTGTGGCTTCGATGGGGGCATCAGGTGGGCAATTGGTGATGTGGGACCGCTTGGTTTTTGAGAAGGTGGAGGTTTTCTCGGGGGAGTTTTCGCTTTCCATTCAATTTAGGGGGGTGGAGGTAGAATTTGAGTGGCTTTTCACCTCGGTGTATGGGCCGAATATGAGAGTATTAAGATCAAATTTTTGGTCTGAATTAGAAGGAATTTCGGCTAGAGGGCATCTTCCTTGGTGCGTGGTCGGAGATTTCAATGTGATTAGATTTCCCGGGGATAAGAAGGGAGGGACCTCTAGACAGATTACCTCTAGTATGAGAGCCTTTTCAGACTTTATTAATAGGCATGAGCTTGTAGATCCTCCTTTGAAAGGTGCATTGTATACTTGGAATGATAAAAGGAGGTCTCCGATTCTGTGTCAATTAGATCGGGCTCTCTATTCGGTGGATTGGGCAGACAAATTTCCTAACATTATTCAAGAGGCGCTGACATATGGTGGATCAGATCATAGACTGATTTTGTTGAGGGAGGTCTTGGATCAGGGGAAGCGCAGACCTTTTAAATTTGAGAATATGTGGCTTCAGGCGGAGGGCTTTAAGGAGTTGGTCAAAGATTGGTGGGAAGCTATGCATTTTGAGGGCCATGCGGGGTACGTGTTCATGAAGAAACTTAAAGAGCTAAAAGGTAAACTTAAAGAGTGGAATCTTAATTGTTTTGGCAGGGTGGATAAGAGGTTGAGGGAGATTGAATCTCGGCTTAAGGAGTTGGAAAAAAAGGAGGAAAGGGAGGGCCTGGGAAGGGTGGAAGAGGAGGAACGGCTGGAGTTATCTGGGCATCTTCTTTCTTTGCGAAGAGTAGAAGAGATTTCTTGGAAACAGAAGGCCAAAGTTCAGTGGTTGAAGGCTGGGGATAGAAACATCAAATTTTTTCACGAGTGGGCCAAGGTTAGGAACCAGGTGAATCTCATTACTAGCTTGAAGGTGGAGAATGAGATTATAGAGGGTGAAGAGGAGATTGGGCGGGAAGTAATTAGATATTTTCAGAGGCGGTTTTCGGAGGATAGGAGGGAGCGGCCGCAAATTCCGGGTCTGAGAGTGGACCAAATCTCTAGGGAGGAGGCGGTAGCGTTGGAGAGAAAGTTTGAGGAAGAGGAGGTGCGCAAGGCGATCAATAAAATGGGGAAGGACAAAGCGCCAGGGCCAGATGGTTTCACTATGGGTTTCTTTAGTGGGTGTTGGGAAGTGGTGAAAGTAGATTTGATGAGGGTGTTTGATGAATTCCATGAGAGAGGAAGATGGAACAAGGAGGCAGGAGCGACATTCATATCTCTATTCCCAAAGGCTAAGTGAGCGGAGGAATTAAAAGATTTCAGACCCATTAGTTTGGTGACTAGCTTGTACAAAATTGTAGCGAAAGTGCTTGCGGATAGATTGAAGAGGGTAGTCGGGAAGGTGGTGGGGGCTTTCCAAGGTGCCTTTGTAGAGGGAAGACAACTGGTTGATGGTGTCATGATTGCAGCTGAGTGTATCGACTCTAGAATTAGGCAGGGGGCAGGTGGCCTGGTTTGCCAAGTAGACATGGAAAAGGCCTATGATCATGTGGATTGGGGGTTTTTGGAAGAAATGATGAAGAAGATGGGGTTCGGGGAGAGATGGATTAAGTGGATGAAGGGGTGTGTGTCGTCGACTTATTTCTCTGTGCTAGTGAATGGCTGCCCGCATGGTTTCTTTCCTAGTTCTAGAGGTTTGAGACAAGGTTGCCCCTTATCCCCTTTTCTGTTCATTATGGTGGCGGAAGCATTTAGTCAACTTCTGTTAAAGGCAGAAAATTTGGAGATGATTAAGGGGTTTCAGGTGGGTCCGAAGGGACCTTTTATTTCTCATCTCCAGTATGCAGATGATACCATTCTATTTCTGGAAGCGGATGGAGATTAGGTGGCTAAGGTGAGGGGTATCCTTAGATGCTTTGAAGCTTTATCCGGACTGAAGATTAATTTTGCCAAGAGTAAGCTGATAGGAGCGGGGGAGGTGGAGGGGGGTTTCTTGGAAAGGAGTGCCAGAAGTTTGGGTTGCAGGTTGGTTTCATGGCCCATTAGGTATCTGGGCCTGCCTTTAGGGGCGAATCCGCGATCGTTGGCTATTTGGGACCCGGTGGTGGAGAGAGTAGAGCAGAGATTAGCAGGGTGGAAGAAAAGGTTCCTATCCCTAGGAGGGCGGATAACTTTGATCAAAAGTGTGTTGGCAAGCCTCCCAATATTCCACATGTCGTTATTCAAGATGCCTAGGGCAGTGAGCAGGAGGTTGGAGAAGCTTCAAAGGGATTTTTTATGGGGAGGTAGGGGAGATTCTAGGAAGGTGCACCTTGTGAAATGGGATTGGGTTATGAGACCAAAAGAGTTTGGAGGTTTGAGTTTTAGAAGAATCAAATGCATGAATAAAGCTTTAATGAGAAAGTGGATTTGGCGTTTCAATACGGAAAAGGCGGCGTTGTGGAGGAGGGTCATTAAGCACAAATTCGGGGCTTGTAGGGGGGACTGGGATCCGAAGCCGGTGAGGAGGTCTTATGGGGTGGGAGTTTGGAAAGAGGTCATGACGACAATGAGCTCGATCCAGGATTTTTTGAAATTTAGGGTTGGGAATGGGAGTAGAGTACGCTTTTGGGAAGATGATTGGTTGGGGAATGGGGTGCTATGTAATAGGTTTCCAAATCTCTATAGATTGGTGTTGAGGAGAGAGGTGGCGGTGCAAGATTGTTATGTGGTCCAGGATGGGGAGATTAGGTGGAGTCCGCGGCTGAGGAGGGATAACTTGGGGGTTAGAGAGTTGGATGATTGGCTGGAGCTTCAACGACTTTTCTTACGGAGTGCGTAATTCATCATGATGTGGAAGATAGAAGAAGATGGGAAGGGGGAGTAGGAGAGGAATTCTCAACATCCCACTGTTACTCTTTGCTTTGGAAGAGGGAAGGGGGAGAGGAGGGGAGGGAAACTAATGCTTTCAAGAAGATTTGGTCCCTCAAGATTCCATCGAAGGTGCAGGCGTTCCTTTGGGCTGCTTCTTTAAACAAAGTGCTCACGATTGATCAATTGAGGCATAGGGGTATGGCGTTTCCCAATAGATGCATAATGTGTAAGTAGGCGGAGGAAAACGTTTCTCATCTCTTTATTCATTGCTTGCAAGCTCAGGGAGTTTGGAACCATTATTTGGGCCTTTTTGGACTGAGCTGGGCTTCGCAAGGGGACTTGGGAGAAATGATAAGGGCATGGCCAAAAGGGGTGTTCAGCAGTAAAGGGAATGAGGTTTGGAAGATGCTTCCGGCGGCGATATGTTGGGGTTTGTGGAACGAGCGGAACAGAAGAATTTTTGAAGAAAAAGAAGAGTCGTTGTCCAAACTCATTCTTAAAATTGGGTGGTTGTTATTCTCTTGGTCGTCTGTGCTTGCTGTTTTTGAAAGGGTCTTGTGGTCTGATTTTCTGTATCACTGGTCAAGTATCTTAGCTTGACCTTGTTTTTCTGGGTGTTGTTCTTGCAACGCTTTGTATATTCTTCCCCCTCTAATAAATTGCTTTCGTTATCCATAAAAAAAAAAGTAATTTGCTAGAAACCTAGTTAGTAAAAATAACCAAGAACCCCATATTTTTTTTTTTTGAGGGGGAAGCTGGGGTTGGGTAGACCCCGGCCAGATAAAATTACCACAAAAACAAATTACATCCTAATATACTTACACCCTCGAGTATTATCGTGCCCAATTTGAGCTAATCTCGGAGGGAAATCATTACAATCTAAAATTATCTTAGAGCTAGAGGTACACAATTTTGAAAGAAAGCCAGCCGCCTTGTTTGCCTCACGAGAGAACCCCATAAAGTTAAATGAGCAAAGTCATGCATCCTTTGTTAGATATTTAGAATCAGTATGTAGAGAAATAGATAAGTTCCTCAACTTTAACTTTAGTACTTTGAAGAAAAGAATTAAGAATTTGATGTACTCCTTGTGTTAAGCTCCTTTGTTAATAGAAGCGTCATTCTTAGAACAGAAAAAGGAAATTCGGCTATTCTATTGAATGCCAGGTTAAAATTGAGTTGGGCTGTTTTATTGATGAATCATATTGAGGAACTAGCTAATGGCTGAACATAGTTGAATTTGTGGTATCAATTTGAATCGGCCAGCCTTTCCACCTTTTTCATGAATTATGTAATGAAGGTAAACGACCAGCATGGGAACAGATCCATCAGAACAACATCAGAGATCCTTCAGATATGGAACTCCCTATCTTGGCTATTGGTGCTTCACAATTGAAACTTCCAATTGAGAGACCATAAAAGACATCCTCAGTGTGTTCATATGAGTTCTTGATACCTTTGCTCCATGGCTCCCAATCCTAATAGAAATCTATGGTATTCACATTTCTAAGAAGAATATTAAGGAGAAAGCATGGTTCTAAAAATTGAATGCATTTCTGTTAACTTTGGACAAAATGTTTTGGTTTCGCTGGGTCCCGAAATGAAGATACCATGTAGTTATAAAAGTACTTGATTTTAAGAAATATTGCGGTAAACTTTGATTAACTTCATATTGTTTTGGTAAACTTTGACTTAAACGTATTTTTGTGGTACAAAAATGGCTAAACTTTAGTCGAAACACATACTCGTGTTGATTGTGAATGAAGAATGACCTTGTTGATCTAGGCCTCGGTTTCGTTTCTTTCTTGTGAGTAGGGTTTGGTTTTGTATTGCTGGGTTCAGTAGGTGGAGTTGCTTTTATCTCTCGTCTTTCGTTTCTCTCATACTTCAATTGGTGTCTTCCCCCTTTATTAATATGTGATCTCATTTTATCTAGTAAAAAAAAATATGGTAAAAACAAAATATTAAATCAGGAAGCATAGATCAACCAATGCATGTATTTTGATCAAATATTTTACATTAAGTATTAGTTACCAATGTTTATTTAAAAATAAAAATATAGTAGAAAGAGAAACCCTAAATGAAAAGAGGAAGAAAAAAAGAAGATGAAAAAAAGATTAGGGGTTGATTTCCTTTTCTTATTAATTTACTACTTATAAAAGAAGATTACAATAGTGCCCTTACTCAAATGATATGGTGTATTTATACCTGTACTAATATTATATCTCAACAAATATAAAAAGGAATAAATTTATAAATCTCATATGAAACGTAAGTGCATGTGTACATGATATATCTTGTGCAACTACTCATTGGATAGTACTTTAACGACTTAAGTTTTAGTTAAAAACAATACTTGGTGAAAAAAATTGAAAAATGAGATAATCAACATCAATAGTAAAAACATTTGTAAAACTATTTTTGCCATTTTTATGTAATATTTTCCTCTTTGATAGGATACATTACTTCAAGATCATTGTTGTAGACCATTATTTATTTGTAACTTTTACAGATAGAATTTTGGAAATGCGTGGCATGCCTTATGTTGCAGATTCTTTAAGGCAACTGACTTATCCCGTGTTGAAATGTGTGGACGGACATAGACACGAACATGCCTTGAACACGACTATCGTGACTTATATCAGAAGAATGTATGCATTTTGTACATAGATGGATATACTATATAGACACGCCTGATACCCATAAACTTTTAGTGTTTATTTTACGAAAAGGCATACAATTGCTTATAAGTAGCATAGATTTTAGCAAATACTTTCTAACTCTCGTCATCATAAAAGAGAAGCTGGTAGGGAAAGAAGGAAAGAACCATTCTCAATTTGTTTTCAACAGGAAAAACAAACAAAGAATAGGAAGAATTACTTATCCCTGGAATAGAAAAGAAAGTGGGAGAGAGGAATACGGGTGTCAACAGGCTGAATTTAGGTCACAACAACCTCTTTTAAATTACTCTTCTTTGAGATTATCATTAACATTTAGAATTAATATATGTTCATTACTTCATTAATTTATTTGTTTTAATTAATGTTGTATTTATATTTTTTATGAACTGTAGTTTGTTAAACTTTATTTAATGTTGTTTGCAATAATTTTTCATATTTTATTTGTTTTCTTTTTAATCTTATATAGTATTATTTATATAACATTTAAAGTATTTTAATTTTTAAAATAAATATTGAAGTTCCCCGAATCTTATTTTTTGGGGTTCGCTTTGGATGCCACCCATATCCAAGTTGGGCACCGACAAATGTGTCCATGCTTGTGCAATATAGGCTGCTTATAAATTTTGTTATTTATTTCACTTTTCCTATTCCTGGTTGTCTTTTGTTCTATAATTAGTTCTAAATGTGTATTGATGCTTATTTTATCATTTCTAAAATTTCATACTCGCTCTTCAATGTTTCCACAGTGTTTCCATAGGTACCGAAATTTTTACAATGTTTCTTTAAACTTTCTCTAAAATTTTCAATTTCCCGTGGCACCAATTTTTCTTCCTGAACTGAAGTTTAAAACCTTGGGTGAGAAGCTTAAAAATGTTCAAAATAAACAAATACATGAAGAAACACAAATGCAGTTAAGTTGGTCCTCATATTTCATTGCTTCAATAACACAACCATATTGTGTTCTGTTTATATATATCCAAATACTGCTTGATGAGTACTTCTCAACTCAAATGGAACCATATGGCAACCCTCTCTGTTTCCCTAATTTGGAGTTTTTTAAGATTTAATGCATGCTGTATGCATATGTTGATGATTTTGTTAGATACATGTTTTGGAATTGGTGGTGGATTGGCTTTTATGTCACTCTTATCTATTTGGGAATGACTTATATTTTTATATTTATTTATAATTCGAGTGGAAATGTGTATCATGAGATGTGGTACAATTAGTTGTTTCATTTTCCATCTGGTTGAAATATCGGGTTCTCGTCTTTATGTGCTCTTCTGATATCTATTTCAGTGATTCTGTCATTGCGGAAAATAAAACAGCAACAATAGGCACAGGTGATGGCATCTCTTCATCCTCACAACCTTCTCCAGGATTTCAACCTGCTTGGTTGGGGGTCCCAGGTCAAGTTTCAATGGCTGACATCGTAAGGATGGGTAGGTCCCATGGCAAGGCTTCCAGCTTACCGATTGTGTCAGCTGAGACTTGTGACTCACCACTCAATACAGTTGCACCAAACTCATCCCACGATAATGTCAAGCATCCCCATGTTTTGGCACCGCTGCCAGCAGAATCAAACCACGATCTGCATTTATCTCAAGATCCCACTTTCAAGGTGTCAGACATTATCCATCAGCCAAATATTGCTGCAAGCCAGCATGATTCTTATGGGGATTGGCCCTTGGTTGAGCAGCCACCAGATGGTAGTGCGCCATCTGTCTTCGAATCCTCTGTGGCTTCTGAGGTGCATGCTGACCCATCTAACTTGGATGTTGATAGAGCTAATCTGCATCTAAACTCCCAATCAGATGAGATTCTAGGAACAGAGGAAGATTTTACTGTTAACGTGGACCACATTGGATCTGGTTCTTTGTCCAGTAGACAGATAATGGAGGATAATTTGGGAGGTACATCTCATTTTGTTAATAAATCATTTAAGAACATGAGTTCTTACCAGCCTCACAGGCATGCTTCTGAGCATCAGGAAGGTAATCAACTATTCTCTAAATCCACCATTGGGCTATCACTTTGAAAAATATTTTTATCGCAGACCATTGCAATACTTAAAAATGAACCATGCATTTTATTGGAATGATAGTTTTTGACAGTTTGAGGGGATTATATTTCACCATTTCATGGAACAAAATTCTGAGCTTTTCATTATGTAGTTTTTCAAATTCGATGTACAGTAAAAAATTGATGTAGATTTTAGGTTGTGGCTGTGTACACATAAAAGTCTTTGGGAGTGCTAGCAGAGATCTCATTCAGCTAAATTCATTAATCATGTTATTGATCTATACCTACATCTGGGGATCAAAGATTCCATTTATTTGGGTAATTCCATATTTATTTTCACATTTGTTGTCAATATATATATAATCCCTCTTCCCTTATATAAGTTCCTCTGTATGTCTTTTCCACTTTTAACTTTTTACTTGAGCTGTGTCCACTTATAACTTGAACCAACATACAATCAAGAGTTAGATGATGACGGAGGCTGATTAGGCTAACAGAATCAGCAGTGGGAATTAGCTTAGACGGATTCTATGGAGATCAGTGAAATTTTATATATCATAATAGGGAGTCAGTCAGAGGATGGGAGGTGAATCTTACTGCAAACTTAGATGAGGATGGGATGTGAATCTTACTGCAAAATCAGATGAGGATGGTGTAAATAGACACTTTTATACATTGCAAACTCTTATCACTAATTTAGGAACGTTTTTCCGTGTATACTTTTTTGTCACTTAAAAGAAAAGGAGAAATGAAAGGAAAGATTGCTGGTGATGCTTTTCTTGATATAAAAAAAATGATGCTTTTGATGGGCAATAGTGTTTGGCCTGGAGGCTTCTACTTTTGCACTTTTAACCTAAAAGACTTATTGTCTTCCGCTCACAATTCCTTATCCTTGCCACCAAGAAGCCTTTGGCCTGAAGACTTCTACTTCTGAACCTTTAACCTAAAAGACTTGGGGCTTGTTTGGATAAACCTTTCTGCAAATTAGAAGGAGAACTTCCTGAGAAAGTAGCTCTCCGGGAGAGTAGGTAAAAGTCATTTTAAGGGGAAAATGCTGTTTGGTTTGTTCTTGCGAGAAGTAGCTTCCCAATATGAGAAGTCAAAATGTGTGTTTTGCTTTCCATGGCAACGAGTAACTTCTCAATTTACAACAGTTAAAAAAAAAATTATATTCTTTTAACTGTGGTTTAGATTCCTTTAATCTCGTGGGTTATATTTTAATCATGATTTGTCAATATTTATACAGAGTATATATATTGACAAATGAATATATGAGAATATAAAGGAATGACACAAATATCATGAAAAATCTCCCAAGGCATAACATACTATAATGCCCCAAACATTATGTTTTTTGGGGATATAAAAGATTTTTTTTCCAAAAAGACCTAGTTATAAATATTATGTTCTTACATCACGTCTTCAAATGGGTTTGAAACACATCTAAAGTGTCATTCAAATGATGTATGACATTGTCGCGCAAGGTGGTCTCTAAATTGGCCTATTGCCTTGCCCAGTGGTAAGTTTGATGAACCATCTTCAAATGCTCAGGGAGGAATTAGCATAATTGAACTTTTCTTTCATTGTTCTCCCACGGTCTACGGTGAAAGTCTTGGAGATGATATCGAACACCACGGTAAGGTGCAAGAAACTCATTCATATTTCGATATCAAACATCTACAACATAGTATTTACCTACATACAATCATTTGCTAAATAAGGAACATGTTATTAATTACACTAACAAGAAATTGTGTAATTACTGAGTGGCGCATATGGAAAATTAATGTGGTGTTGATATGGCCTCCAACACCACACGTGAGTTATTAGCTATCCCCAGCAAGCACGAAAGTGAACCGCACATATCAAAAGAGCATACTGCCATGATATTCTGCGTGCAAATCCATTTCCTGCCCCTATAAGGGACTTGCTTCTCCACCGGCACCACAGTGCTAATGTGACAGCCATCTCGTAAAAATTCATGACAATTGCCTGATTTGAATTTTGATTAGTAAGTGGCTATTGCAACCATGAGGTCACATGTTCGATCCTAACATACTTGCCAAAAACAAATAGGAAAGAATTTTGTCTGTGAATGAAATGAACACAAAAGAGCTAGATGACCATAGAGATCTAATGGTGACTAATCAGTGAAGTCTTCAAAAATATATCAATGAATAGCAATATTCAATGGTTGAATCCCACAATAGCAATATTCTTCATTCATGTGTTTTTGATAGAAAAAAAGTATGTTTTGAGTAAAATTTCTTTTCATCTCCTTTCAAGCATCCTATGCTAATAATCAAATTATTAATCAAAATCCCCAATTTCTAGCCACAATAGCTCCACAACAGTAGCCAAAAAAAAAAAGACAGTAGCTAGTTCAAGGCATACTGAAGAATTGGTTGTTTGCTATATCTTGGTATTCATATAAAACTCTGACCGGAACTTACAAATAGGGCTTTTGATCAATTTAACCCTAATTGTTATTATGAATATATTTTGAACATCATGATTAGAATTGTAGTTGATTGATTTGATTGGTCTGATTTAAGTTCGAGCATATTTGATCATATCTAAGTTTTTGAGAAAACCCTAAAACTTTAGTGATATTTTATTTGGGGAAGTAATAGAATCTTGATTGAGAATATTTTGGATCCTTAACCATCATATTTGACTTACAATTTTTTAAGGGTTTTGAAAAAGAGAATTGAACTAGATTTTTAGATAAATCTAAACCCTAAACTTTTGGGAATTTAATTTGGATTGTTTAGTGGAGAGTTATTAACCCTAACACTACTTTGGGCTTCATCAGAAATTCAGCACCACTACTACCGACTGCCAATTTCAGACTTTCTGTGTACATATTTCTCCTAATTAGTTATCTATCTTTGACGGTGATCAAGAAATTTACGAATTTCTATTTTCTAGTTATTATTTTGCAGGAAGAAACTAGTGTTCGAATTTTCTATAATCTCTTGAATGCTCATAGTTTTTTTTCTTCCAGAAATTGGTGAGAGCTCATCTATTCCAAATTTCTCTGTATCATCAGTTGAGGATGTCAGTATAGTAGTTTCATCAGCTACTACAAGCTTGCAGCAACTAAGTTTACAGGAGGAGCTAGTGGTACCACGTGCTGAGGATAACCTTGCTGTTGTAATTCCAAACCACCTGCAAGTCCCAACTGCAGACTGCTCACACTTGAGCTTTGGTAGTTTTGGATCTGGTATTAATGCTACGTTTTCTGGGTCATTTGCGTCTAAACCTTTGAAAAGTGACTTGCAGGAGCCCTCTGCAACAGAATATGACTCATCAGTTGGGCAAACCGAGACCAGGTATGCCCTCTTTTACATGGTTAGGCCCAGTCTCCCACTTCTTGGTTGTTTATATTATAATCTCACATAAATTTGGTCCTGGCAGAAATACCGAGTACTTTGGAGACGAGCAGCTCAGATCCACCTCTGATGGGAATTTAACTCATAGAACTAATGCAGGGAGTTATGATTCAACTTCCTCTTCACAACCAGAGGTGATGAAGCAGGAAACCCCTGAGGCGACACATGGACATTCATACACTTTTCCCTCATCTGTACCTGATTATACATTTGAAAACAGCCAACAACTGAATGCTGCGCTATCTTATGCACAGACGAATTCTCATATGCCGAATCTTGGTCCTTTTTCAAGTGTAATGGTAATAATGTTGCATCATTATACAGTTGTCATGTCTTCTTGGCTTTTAGAAAATTATGGTTTTGATTAGTATTACCTATACGTACAATCGTACATACACATTGGTTAACTAAGCAGAGTAACATGACTGTGCAAGACACCTGAATTGTATGTTTTGAAGCAAGAATTCTTGGGGAAACCTTAACCTTAAAAAGTTTCTGGAGAGGCTTAATTTTGATTAAGTCATTGCCTGGTATGATTATCCAAGGGTATCTAAGTCATATCTCAACTCTCAAATAGTATAATCTTTGTTCTCTTCTGTATGCATGATTATACGAGCTTCTACATTGTCAAATATTTGCCTAGGATAATCTTTGTTCATCCATCTTTTTATTTTCTCTTTTTCTCTACATTTTAAGAAAACTGAGGAACAGTACAACTATGCACTCAAGATGACTTCGAGCAAATCAAAACTCTATGTGGTTACAAGTCATGACTTGACATTTTGTTGGTTTTATATTGTAATATTTTTCTTTTTGGGGATGTGTTACTTTATAACTCATTTATATATATACCTTGGACATTATAGTTTCAGACTTGTGAGACAACATTTGTCACGACATGAATATCACATTTACTATATGTGTTTTTTAA
Organism: Tetracentron sinense; assembly: GCA_015143295.1. Classification (NCBI taxonomy): domain Eukaryota; kingdom Viridiplantae; phylum Streptophyta; class Magnoliopsida; order Trochodendrales; family Trochodendraceae; genus Tetracentron; species Tetracentron sinense. The sequence goes on along the minus strand of CM026551.1, from coordinate 48,199,037 downwards.
TCTTATTATATAATGAGTTTTGAGTGTGGGTTTATTAATAATTAATCATTTCCTAAAATTTCATCTTACATTTCCAATGTTTGCTTAATGTTATCTTTGCTTTTATAATTTTTATAGTGTTTCCATAGATTTCTATAAACTTCCATGAAATGTATCTGTTTCTGTAGTGACCAAAGTTATACCAACATCGAAGTTTTAAACCTTAATTAAAACTCATAATAAAGTATAATCTAACTTTGCTGTTTCTCAAGGGCTGGCCATGTCAGGGAGTTATGAACATGATTAAATTAACCCATCCGCGAAGTCACGCCCAAAACCAACCCAATTATTAACAGGTAAATAAAACACAACCTTAACCAATGGAAATGCTGAGTGGGTTTGGTTGGTATATTTTGCAACCCTGTTATTGAAATACGGGCCATATTTGAATTGTCTGTATGAGCCGCTGTTTCCATTCCCCTTATTTAAGGTGATATGTTAGGTCCTTGTTCTTCTTCGTTTCGAGGTTGCATATCCATGAAGATTGAAGGTGATTTATAGTTGGCTTCCTTGCCATTGAGTATAGTAAATGCACATTATATATATATATATTATTTTAATAACTATATCGAATAATAAACATAATGAACATGCTAGTAATTAGTATGTTTTGTTTATATACTCCAACCATGATAGATTCTACTGTTCCTTTCCATTTTTCTGCATATCCTTCTGGTTTCTAATGTACATGTAGCAGACCTCCACATGATAATATTTAGGGGAATATCGTCTTCATATGGCTGATGTAGTTGGTAGTGATGAATCATGAAACACAGTAGTAAGTTGGAAGCTTCTCTCTTTGGGAAACTGTAGATGCTTTCAATCAACCTTCATGACACTGGCAGGTGACCAATGACCATGACCCTGCCTCAGGCCACCAACATCTCAGGCATGTGTCCAACACTCCAATATGAAAACCGATTACAGCTTATAAGCTTGTATTGGGGATGAACAGATGTAGGACGAATCAACTTTTGTTTTTGTTTTTTCCTTTTAAGATAACAAACATTGTATTTGATCGATTTACCTCATGTTAAAACTTCAAACAATGAGTGAAAATTTGTCTTCTAGGATTGGCTATTGTTGGCATGTTTCAAAATATCAGTTTCGGGTGCTCTATCTACAAGTCCAAAACATGATACGCATCGGCGTGTCGGACAAATACGTTGGAAAATATTAGGATACACTAAGAAACGCTTGGATACGCAAGGAAAAACTTGGTTACCTTGTATAAAACTTCTTTTAATGCAAATATAAGTTAAAAATAAATTAAATGAAGGCCTCCATTTATGTTTATAACCATACATATGAAAGTTAAGAATTTTATAAGTTAAAAAAGACGTACATGTGATAAACATGAATGAAAATACAAATCATAGTCACTTAGCCAAGTATATAAAATACAATCTCGATATTAAAACTTTACATTCGGTAAGTTAAATAAAAATGTATTGAATTACAACTATAAATTATAAGCTTGAAATGTAAGTCTTTTTATGCTGAATTGTTATACTATTAGTTGACTTTTTGACCTTATAGATGAAAATAATTTGAAGACTAAAATATGAGAGTTGTTTTGCTAGACTTTTGGGTATTGGTGATGTTTTGATATAGTAAAATTTATGAAATTTTAATATGTGAGAAATTCCTTACATTTTGATAGTTGAAATTTTGACATAATCCCTAAAATGTGCTGAAAAAAGGATTTTGTTCTTGAATTGGAAAATTGACTTTTTATTCTTTAGGAATTTGGATCCAGGATAATTTTATTGATTTCAAATGGGGTTATAACCTTATTTACATATAAATATCTTTAGTAAATTAAAATAAAATTAATTACTTAAATAATATTTTATGTAAATAAGTTGTGCGTATTGAGTCTGTGCTGTGGATCCTCCTAGTGTAAATGGAATGAGAGAAAAAAATTAACTGAAAAATTCCCTATATCGGACCTGTATCAGCCTATACGCCCGATACAGGGTCAATACGTGAGTGTTTTTTTTTCCAGTGTACCGGATAGTTCCAAACAAGACACGTATTGGCCCATCTTGACCGATACATACCAGATTTTTAAACCATGATTGTTGGCAACTAAGAAATGACTTACATATGGGGGTGCAAATTCGTTATTGGTGTGGGCAAAGCATATACATATATCCAGACAATGAGGGAGGTATTGTTATGAGAACTTGTGTAAGAAAATGAATAATCCTTCAAATAAATATTATGCATTTCAAGCATGATATGGATTAGATTCTTGCTTCTGGCATTGTTAATCTTACTTTTCATGCTACTGTAGTTGCAGCTGCAAGATGCTTTTTCCTTTTTATTTTTTCTTAGAAATGTAGTTATATCTATTAACATCACCCCTGACTTTGTAAATTGTTGTTTCAGCAAGCATATACAAATTCTTTACCTGGTAATTTATTGGCGTCAGCTGTTCAACCTGGAAGAGAGTCCGATCTTCCCTACTCACCTTTTCTTGCAACAGAGTCAATGCCCACAAAATACAGCAACATAGGGTCTTCCATCAGTGGTCCAACCATTTCCATGGCAGAGGTATCCCACCCCACAAACTGTAATATCTTTAGAACCTTGATTTTTCAGCTTGTAACTTTCCCGAATTGACTTGGTTCAAGCAGTTGATAACTGCTAAATGAATGAGTACACATTAAAAAAAGAAAAAGAATAGAACAATGCTCCTGTACCCTACTTGGCATCTTGGAGTTCACATTGAAATCAAGAATCAATTCTGGTAAACCTCACAAAAAATGTCAGGGATTTACATTCGACTGGTATTCTAATTACGTTATTGTGCACATATGCAGGCTGTGAAACCAGGCAGCTTTTCTACACCTCAGCCAACTCCACAAACCCTTCCCGGTACTGGCATTGCCACAGGACCTGGGCTTCCTCAACACCTTACATTGCACCCTTACTCTCAACCAACTCTTCCATTTGCCAACATGATTGGCTACCCTTTCTTGCCTCAGAGCTATGCATATATGCCGCCTTCTTTCCAGCAAGCATATGCAGATAACAGCACATACCATCAATCTGCAGCAGCAGTACATAGTGCTGGCATGAAGTACACTCTCCCACAATATAAAAATAGTGTTTCAGTGAGCAGCTTGCCTCAATCTGCAGCCATTGCTTCTGGTTATGGAGGCTTTGGGAGTTCAACCAACGTTCCTGGGAGCTTTCCACTGAATCCATCCACTACTCCTGCAAGCACGACCCTTGGCTACGATGACTTGATAAGCTCTCAGTACAAGGACAGCAATCATTTCATCCCTCTTCAGCAGGTATTAAATATTAATATTAAAAATTTAAGTTCTAACTGTTTACTTCAGTTCTTTTATTGGATCTTTGTACTCAAGTGGATCTGATTTTTTTCCATATTGTCAGAACGAGAACTCTGCTGTATGGGTCCATGGGCCTGGTTCAAGAACAATGTCCGCTGTTCCAGCCAGTACATATTACAGTTTGCAGGGGCAGAATCAGCAACATGGTGGATTTCGACAAGTTCAGCAGCCATCACAGCATTATGGAGCTCTAGGGTACCCAAATTTCTATCATTCTCAGACTGGGGTCTCACAGGAACATCAGCAACAAAATGCAAATGATGGGACCCTCGGAGGCTCTCAAGGCCCACCATCTAAGCAATCTAACCAGATGTGGCAACACAGCTACTGATCATCTCTCCTGATTTTTCAGGGTCTTGTAGTGAGTTTGAAAGTGGCCAATCAAGGCATTGTTACAGTTTGATCAAATATATTAAGACGGAGTGTTTCAGATATGATCAACTGTACATACTTAAAGAGAACTTGACTGGCCACTGCCCTGTGCCTTGGGGGTTGTATTTTACGTATCTATTGCCTGGAATGTTTTCCTAATGTAGGACCACGCTTGCTAATTTGGGTTAATGCTTTTTCCTCTTTTCTTTTTTTCGTTCAATAGTGAGAAAATGCTTTCAATTTGGACATGAGGTTATCTGTAATAATGATGTTACCGAGATTACCTAACCGTAATTTTTTCCCGATTTCATGTACAAGTTATTTGAAAGTGTTTCAAAGACTGTGTTGTCTTCCTAGTTGTATTTTCATTGTTTTAGTTATTACTCCATCATTTGTAGTTCATGGACAGTTTTGGTAGAAAATTGGATGTTTAATTTAAATTTTACTGAAAATTTGTAATAAGTGATCTGTTTCTTGTTTTGCAGTGCCACAGTTTGCACTTCATTGAGAACCTCAAGCCTGGATAAAGGAAGGTTGTGCAGGTCAGCAATTAGTGGGAAAAAAAACCCTGCCAAATTCTATGATATGAATCCTAAGGCAGAACAGTATATATTGCTTAACCTAAACATTTTGGACAAGGCATTAATGGTGATGATTTCATGTTCTAGCTCCCATTCTATCTGATATTGAATTAAGAGAAATAAAGAGATAAAGGGCCAAGATAGTGCTAACGCCCTACAGGTCCATGCCCTGGAGGTGAGCTCTGGGTGCTATATGTACGAAAGCATAGCTAATTTATCAAGGAATCGATGTGGAATGTGCGATACTTTGTGGGACAGGCTGGGTAATGAATGTCACTCTGCGTTGCCTCTTCTGGTGCCATTTTAACCCTTAAGGCTCCATTCTTTTGGTGGAATTTTTGAAAGTCCGAAACATTAATATTTTGGAACAAGAGGCAAGAGTATGGAAGGAGGGGAGAGAGTTTTTAACTCTTTTACATATCTAGGATTTATCAGGTTCAATTTAATTAGAAGTTCCACAGGTATTGAACTTAAAAAAATCTGAAATTTTTGTTGGAATTTGAAAGCTCCATATTTGTAGAACTTTTGTACTCTTATGGAATAATATAGTTCTTAGACATTAAGTAAAATTAGGCGTAAAACAATGAAAGTTCTAGACTTTAAACATTCCACCAAAAGAACGGACTGAGTTTTGAAATCCTCTCATTGTTATGTTTGATCTTGCCCAATCAACTCTTACCTGGAGTCACTGGCTTCACAATGGGGTTTTTCCCTGATTACTTAAGTTTGGGGTTATTCCTCAATTATCCAAGTTTTAAAAATATTTCTCTTAAAGGGCCTACACGTGTAAACTTTTTTTGGGACCATTTTATTCATAAAAGATATTTGTGTCCCCACCCCATTTTTGACAAGGGAGCTTCATTTTAACTGTGTTCTTCTCGAGTAAAAAATGGTTCCAAAAAATTTATGCATGTGCAAAACTCATCGGTCGATACTCACGTCCAGACTAGAGAGCTTCATTCTTTGTTATGATAATATCAAACATCAGAACAACTAAACTAGCAACCATGAACGTGAAAGAATGATATTAACATAGCAACCACGAATGTGAAAGAATGATATTAACCGAAGAGAAACCCTCATTTTTGGGTTTCTTATGTTTTTTTTTTCTTAAAATAATGAATTAATTAAACTTATTGTATGTATGCTTGATTAAAAAAAATATTTAATCATTGCATTTAAGGTATTAAACCTTAAATTTAATGTTATATGATTTTACATATTTTTTAACAATTTACTGGTCAATATATAAAAAATTCTCGAGACAGGTTGTATTCCAATTCGATAGAAGTATGGATGATAATATTGACCTGGTGTATTTACCTGTATCAACATGTATTGATTTGGTGTATCAACATAGTGTATCGATCAGATTCCACGTGCAAAAATTCAATTAAAACTCGAAATTTGACTAACTTTTTGTTTTTCAAGAACACTTATTAAATTTGTCCTAAAATAATGAAGGTAAAAGTCAATCATCTTTTCTTTACTATTATAATGGGAGAGGCAGGTGTAGTCTGAATTTTTCAAAATTTCTAAACTACCCTTATATAAAACAAAACTTTAATTTAATATTTTACTTTAATTCCCAAACTACCCTTATCTATCTATTTAAAGAATAGAATCACAGTCAATCACGATTGAACTCGGGGAGAGTTCAATCGCACCCATGGGTTAACACTGTTAAGTGGTGAAAACATGAGTCCCTTTTAACTCCTATTAACCATGGTTAACTCCTTCCCCTTGCTCTCAGGTGCATCACACGTGCCACCCACTAGTATTTTTTATAAAATAGGGTAATTTAAATACGGAACAAATTAATATGCATTTAAAAAACAGTGAAGAGCTACGGGAGAGAGGAAGATAAGAGGGAGTGAGGATTTAAATCTTTTTCTAAAATTCTAAAATCTAAAAAAAAAAATCTTTGAAAGTGGAGGGATATTTAAGACTTTTCATAAATGACCTCGTCTACGGCTAGCACACCCTCCAAACCTGAACAGACCTGAATTCCTTCCATCAAGCGTTCACAGAGTCTTTTTTTTTTTTTTTTTCCGATTTTACCTTATTCTCCTTTCAAGTTGGCAGTTGCTTTTGGTGATGGATTCTGATATTTGTACAGCAATTGTTTCACTGCTCATATTCGTTTCTTCATCTGCAAGTATGTTTTGCCAAGCCCCTTTTGAATTATATTGCTTCTTCTTCTAAGATTACAGTAAGAAACGGTGTTCAATTCATGCTGTTTCGGTTGGTTTTCTTTCTTCATTTTTTTTATGAATTGGATTCTTCGATGTTTCTGTTAATTGGGTGTGTGATCTTTGAATTGGGTGTTGTTTGCTTCGAAGATCGTTTGATATTTATAGTTCCCTAATTACTTTGGTTTCCCCATCTGCTCAAACATTTCATTTTATCTATTATCTTGAATTTTACATTAGTTTAGTGGGTTTTTGGAGATGGATGTGAAGAATAATTTAGAACTTCTACTGATGAAAATGGAGTTTTAGTTGCAGCAAGTGATGAACATTACTGTAAATCCAGCTTTGTTTTCTCTGTTTTCCTGATAAATTATTGTAGACTTATCTCCATTGGAATGCAATAATTTCCTTTCCTCCTTAATGGGTGACATAAATTTAGCGAGGGAAATTTAAATTATATATATATATATATATATATATGTATGTGTGTGTGTGTGTGAGAGAGAGAGAGAGGTTTATCATCCTAGGAGAACCCCACGGCTTGCCTCTTCCTATACACATGCCCCACCAACTGACCAGTCTGAATCATTCATTCAGTTTTCTTTTGTTCAAATTGTATCTCTAGACTCGAAATTAAGATTTTCCAGTCATTTTAATTTCTTTCTGGAGCTATTTCAGTGTCAACATTATGTGAATTGACCTTGATAGACTCCAGGATTATCCACTTTTCACCTGCTCTTGGCTTGAGAATTGTGGCATGCCAAGGTTAAGATCCACTATTCTAAGGCGGTTCTCCCTATGTATCTTGACGATACCTGAAATGAGCAGTGCAATTTGGGTCAATCCACCTTAAGCTGATTTTATTGTTTCTATTCAGGCTATGTCTCATCCATGATCCAACCAATGGCTTACCATTGGAAACTCTGGATGAATAAGTTGGTGGGGGCATGCATAGGACAAAGCTTTAAATTTTGACAAAATTTAAGGATTTTGTGATTTTGAGCAATTTCAAAAGTGGCATTTCAGTTCCGACCAATTTCGACTTGGTCATGTACACAATTACAGTACTTCGACGATATTTCAGAGTTTTGTGAATTCATTTTGAGTTTGACAGAACTGAAACTGATTCTGGAACCGAGATTTAAAACCTTGGTGTAGGGGCTGGAGAACTATCGCCAATGGAGATGGAACTTAAGTCCACAGTTCTAGTCTTCGTAAATTTTAGTTGAAGGGAGATTGTTTAAAGTGCATTCAAACTTTTTCCAAATAAGAGTTCAACTCTCTAAGCGATTTACCAACTAGGCTTCTCTAAGGACATGATGTTTTCTTCAAATTCAGTATACATTTAGTAGAAGCGATTCTTTCATTCTTTCCTTTTTCTTCTCCTTCTCTCTCTCTTGTTTTGTTTGAACTGTGTGGTATCAAGCTTCCAATACCAGCTTACCTACAATATATTAATAACTATATAAACAAAATATTTTTGATAGTCAATATTTTCCGGTTGACTTGGGGAAAATTTCTTCATTATGAAATACTACTTGACTTTCTAAGATGGAACTTAATTATTTCTGTACATATACAGAAAGGATTTGGAATGATCAAAACACACTTTGCTAATATTGGTCAACATAACCTACGATACCACTTTCACTATTTGGTGTGTCTCAACATGAGTTTAGTATTACTAGCCTTGGTATAGCTCTTTCAGAAGGAAAGATGCATGTGAGGTACTTTTTCTAGATTCTCTGGATATTGAACACTCCAGTAAAAGAATATGTTCATATTATATTTGTTTCCACTCATTGAATGTTGAGTATGTTCACTAATGATGATTTTCCTTGCCTTGCATAGATGAAAACAACACGTGTGGCATGTGATGATTACTCAGCTTCTGTGCACAATAAAATGAAGCAGCAAGACAACGAACAAAGCCATATTATAGAAGATGTCGGGCTTTGTAGTGATCCTTGGAAAGATGGACTTATTTGTGCGTTTGAATTGGTTCAAGGCCATAGGAAGAGGATCTGGTCAAAATCTGGTTCAAAGATCCCGTCCGCACAACAAATAGATGGTGAGGATCTGAATAAGGAAGTGCCTAAATATGTACTAAGTGGGGCTTCCAACCAACAGATGAACGGGAACAACTTATCGGAGTCTGCATTCCTTATTGAGGTAGGAGCCAATGACATTGCTCCTTTGGATGACCACAGAGATGGCCAAAACTCTCACTCAGCCCGTTTGCATATGATGGAAACGTCTGCAGCAAGTCGTTGGATACCAATTGGGTGGGCTAGAATTTCTGAACTCATCACAACAGGTCAATTTGATTCAGGCCAGGTCTCGCAGTTTGCGGATGATAAATATGACCTCACTGTGGGGCCCACATGGTGGTGTCATGTATCTGCAGAGAACCAGTTCATTCAATCGTGGTTGAGTAATCCTCAGTGGTTAGATCCTACTATCAGTAGTGCATTAAGAAATGAAAGTCAGCTGATTAGTGACCGTATGAAGCACCTTCGGTATGAGGTAGATTGTTGCATATATGATTTGATATAATTTTGGTTGATCTAATAGTTGGACCATTATGATAGATGGTCATCGATACACATTATGTCAGGGCATGTGCATATGCAGGCTGTCAGGATCCACAGTGGGACCCAACGTAGGAGATCTCGTGAGTCAGAAGTCAAAACTTACTTTTAACTGATCAAAACAACAAGAATTCAGATGACTTTGATAATGTGATCTAGTTGATTTTCTGACTGAAGGGATCTCCTAATTAGCACCCATTAAATGGTGAATCTTAACTCCAGCCTTTGTGTCATTGCTTTATATTCTTGTGCATATAGACAGTCATTTCTTCATATATCATCAGTTCATTATTGAAGTGGAGTTTACCATATTGTTTATTCTGTTGAATTATTTACCATTCATCTCATTGTGCCTCTCCTCCTTCACTGATATTTATTTTTATTTGAGTCCCTTTGACCTTTATATTTATTTATGAGTAACGAGAAATTTCATTAATGGAAGAGGGATTGTTCCTGGAATATGAGAATGATAAAATTCCTGTTAAAACAACAAAAAGACCCTTAGGCTGTGTTTGTTTACATGGAAAATGGGATGGAAATAACTTCCCTCTATTTTGAGGGGAAAAGTTTTCCTTATATATGATGGAAAACATTTACATTAGGGAAAACTTTATAGAAAAAAATTGTTTTCCAAGACGTCAAACACGAGAAAATAAACTTTTCCTCCAGAAATCATTTCCATGGTCTATTTTCCTTGCAAGCAAACATAGCCTTAGGAGTCACTGAAAACTACATGATCCTACCTATACATGAAATCAGTGCTTTTGATGCCTGTGAAGTCCTGGAGAGTTTTTGCCCAACTACAAATATTCCACTTAATAGAAGAGCACTACTTTGTCAGCGTGCACTCAAAATACTTGTACCTCCTTCGAATCCTTTCTCTCCAAATTCCCCAACAGACAGTAAACAGGAGCATCTTCCAAAGGATATTACTCCTTGTCTCGAATGGGCCTTCAGTCCAAGCAAGAATGGCCATTCTCATTGGCCTCCTTGTGGAAAGACAAGTGAAGCTCGAACATATGGAAAAAAACCTCCAAACAGTCCATGCAATAGGGCAATGAACTAGCAAGTGGTTAACACCCTTTTCTGCCGCTTTGCACATGCAACACCTGTTCGAGATCAGTGTGCTCCGATTCTAGAGATATTTTGTGGTGAGCATCTTGTCCAATACCGCAACCCATATGAATGCCTTCACTTTGGTAGAAACCTCCCTTATCTTTCAAAAATGGAGCTTCCTAACTATCTTGTGATTCTCCTTGAATAAGTGGCTGTGAAGAGTGGAATAATCTTACGGTTATACCCTCTCATTCATTATTTATGTGTATCTCCTCTCTCTTAGAGAAAATGACAATTGACCTCAATATGCTTAGTCCGCTCATGATTGACTGGATTAGCTAAGATATGAACTGCAGCCTGAATATCACAATAAATGGCCATAGGAGTGGATATGGAATTGCCAAGATCTGCAAGAAGAGTTCATAGCTGTAGGAGCTCACATGTGGATCGCTCAATATTCTGCCTTTGGACTAGAGTGGGTCACCATAGAATACTTTTTTCTCTTCCAAGTTACCTTAAAGGTACAATATCCCAAGTTCAGGCTTATGTCTAAAAGAGAACGGCCTCGTTGATATCACAAAAACTGCTTATGTCTAAAAGAGAACCGGTGTAGTTGACATCACAAAAACTATGTTTCTGCGTATTACCATGCTTCACATACAAGATCCCTTTGCTCGGGGCCTGCTTAAGATAGCCCGTAAAATCCTTAAATTGCATCAAGATGTCGGCTCAAGCATGGCCTAGCTAACAAGGCTCATAATAAATGAAATGTCAGGACGTGTAATGGCCAAGTAGATAAGACGCCCAACCAATCTCTGATAGCGACCAATGTCCTCAAGAGGATCACTATCATCAGCCTGCAATCGATGATTCTGCTCAATGGGGATATCTAGCCCCTAACATCCTTGTTTCTTGAAGAAGATCCAGTGCATACTTATGCTAACAAATATATATACCCCTTTGTGAGTGAGCGACCTCAATGCTCAAAAAATAAAGGGGACCCAACCTCTCTAGTGACAATTATGTCATTAACATAAACAATAAAAGCGATAGTCCCTCTTGCTTTACGCACAAACAAGGTGTGATTGGCATAGCTCTTAGAGAAGCAATTTGTAGCATTGCTTGGTGAAACCAATCAAACCAAGCCATGGGTGGCTGCTTGAACCCATAAATAACTTTCTAAAGAAAGCATACTTCCCATCCCCTCCTTAGGAGAAAAACTAGGAGGAGCCATCACTTCTTCCTTCAGGTCAATATGAAAGAATGCATTTTTCACATCAAGCTGATGGAGGAACCAGTCAAAATTAGCAGCCAGATATAACCATAATGGTGTGAAGATAGGAATCGAACCGGATGTCTCCTGGTAGTCAATGACGTAGGGTTGTGCATAGCCTTTCGCAATAAGACGTGCCTTGTACTGACCAATAGTCCCATTTGCCTTGTGTTTAACTATATATACCCATCTACATCTGACTACCTTCTTGCTCACCGATAAAAAGACCGAGGTATTCTTTTTCTCATAATTGCAAGGAAGCTATGTACAGGGTGGGAAGCTCGCTTTCCAGGAAGCTTGTTTCCCAAACTCGCTTTCTCGGATAAACTCGCTTCCTAAGATAGACTCGCTTCTATCACATCTCATCTAGTAGTCAAAGGGAGTTGTATGTGTGAAGAGATATGGTAGGCCACAGTCTATAGCCTAGGGTGTAGACTCTAAGCAAGTATCGTCGATTTGAAACCTAAGGCACCTACTTTTCCACAAAAATATCATGTAAGATAAAATCAAAGGTATAGCTACCCATAAATAAAATAATGGGAATGAGGAGCCTATATCTCATTTCTCGCTTCCCGTTTCTTAAGGTTTTTTTGAGTCTCACTTCCCGCTTCTCGCTTTCACTTTGTTTCTCGTTTTCGCTTCTCGCTCTGGTGACTCCAAGGCAACCATGTCCTCCACCATAGCTTGTGGCCATTGTGGATGAGCAAGGGCCTGCGCAAGGCTAGTTGATACAATTATAGAATCAAAGGAAGCAATAAAATCATAATAGATAGAAGAAAGGGTGATAAGAGTCAAAATGAGCAAAGGAATTTTTAGTGCAGGACTAATGCCCTTGCAATTCACAATAGGCACATCAAGAGCGAAGGGATCAGAAGAAATACCTTTGGGACTACCCTCTCTACCAATACATGGAGAAACTCTATAGTATTGAGTTTACCAATACAATGAACTTATTCTTCTTGGGGCTACCTAAAACCGTTATCCTTAATGCCATATGGCCTTAATTGATACTTCTCATTAAAAAGGCTATGTTCGCCCTTGTTATATTGCTCATATTTAATCCCTACAGATCTTTGGAATGTCCATGGACTTATAGCCATTAAGCATATGCATGGGGTAGTTACATGCAAAATAATGGGAGCTAAACAACTTTAATTTAATGTGGTATTGATGGGAACCAAACGACTTTAGATTATTCTGCATAACACTTATAAGTGACTATGTAGTAGCACCTCAGATGTTCCATAATAAGATCCTTGACTAGGGCTGTAAACGGATGCGGATATTATATCCAATTAGTATATGAATCCGTTTAGTTGGATAATTATCCGAATAGGTATTCGGCAGAGTGAATTCGGATAGTAATTTTACTATCCGTTTATAATCGGATACGAACAGATGTTACATGTGCCTCCAAGCGGAGGAGACAACTGACCACCTCCTTTTGCATTGCCCTGTAGCGTCAGAGGTGTGGAATTTCTATTTATCCCGCATGGGAATGATTTGGATGTTCCCTTCTTCATTTCGCAATCTCCTTGAATGTTGGTCAAGGATAGAGGAGAGGGAGTTTGGACAGAGATCTGGGGAGCTCTTCTGGGGCTATCTCTTGGTCTCTTTGGAAAGAGAGAAACCGAAGAGTTTTTGAAGATACTTCGTCGACAATGGCATAGATTTGCGCCCTCATTAGATTGGTAGTTATGGAATGGGTAGGGTTACACTGTACTCGGGAGGACATTCAGGACATCTTATATTAGCATAGTCGTTCCCGGGGGGGTGGGGCAGTCAGTAGCTTTGTTGGCCGGGGTCGCGTTTACTTGCTTGTAAACTCGGCGGTCTTTTTTTTTTCTTGTATGCTTCTTTCCTCGTAATAAGATGAGTTATTGATCCAAAAAAAAAACCGGATACGAATTCGGATATTGGTATATCCGATCCGATAAATATCCGACATATTATATAATATATAGAAATAATATATTTTAAATTTATAAAACTAATATAACCTTTAAAATATATTTTTTACATAATTTAATACATTGAATTTTTAATATAAATAGAGATAAAATATTAATTACTATTTTTTAAATAAAAATTTATATATTTTTTACATTTTTTAAATATTAATTTACGTTTTTAAAAGTAATCGGATTCTATCTGAATTCGAAAATTTTAATCAGATCTGGATAAGGATATCATATTTCACTATTCGGATTCGGATATTCGAATATATAACCGGATACAAATTCGGATATACCACTATCCGCTCCGAATTTGCTCCGTTTACATCCCTATCCTTGACCATTATAGTAAAGTTGATGTAATGGTGGATCAGTGCATCACGGTAATATAACCGCTCCATTCTGTATCATGATCTTATCAATATGTCACAATGACATGTGATCACATATGACAGTTGGAAGATTCTGGCTTTTAGTGTGCTATTACTGATGAATTGTATACATATTATCCTCTTTCATTTAGAACATTGAATATTTTGATTAAAGTATATGTACAAACAATAAATCAAAATTTACAGGGGTAATTTTTACAAGCCCTTCAATGGTATCCATTTTACTGGTAAAATACTTTGTTTTCTATTCTTGTGAGACTTAGTGTATTCCTTTCCTTTCAGTAAGGAGGATCCGGAGGGGGAGGGGGATATTACTTTTACAAACAATCATCTGTTTAATGTGAAGATTCTATCCTCTAGATATAGAATCCATGCTTCCCTAATCTTTTAGGATTCGCTGATGCTTTGTCATTTATTCAGGTTCCAGTTAGGACTGCAGGAGGCCTGTTATTTGAGCTCTTGGGGCAATCAGTTGGTGATCCATTTGTTGATGAGGATGACATCCCCATTGTACTTCGATCTTGGCAAGCACAAAACTTTCTAATTACTGCATTGCATGTTAAAGGATCTGCATCAATCATAAATGTGCTGGGTATCGTAGAAGTTCAGGTTTGTTTGTGTTTGTGCTGGACATAATATCCTTGCAATGGTCTTACCACATCACTATATCAAAGAAATTTGTTGGGATTCAGTTTATATGCATGAAAATTTCTTATCTGCTTGATTTTCTGTTCATAGTTTGATGTTATGTTCTGTTTCAGGAAATTCTTTCTGCTGGGGGTACTAATGCACCAAGAACAATTCATGAAGTCATAGCACATCTAGCTTGCCGTCTTTCTCGATGGGATGATAGGTAGCTGAAATATTCTTGTTTGTCTTGTGATCTAAACAATCGAAAGTATGCCTACTTTTAACTTGATATGCCATTTACATATTTCTGTATTTTGTGAATTATTTGTGAAAGTTTATATTTTCTTCTTCCCTTATCCATGTGTGAAGTCTGTGAACTTGAATATGTGAATCTTTTTCATCCCAAGAGCTAGAATTATGTATGTTTATGACTTATGAGTCTATCTATAGACTAAAGCAATGTCTTGGAGCCTGGTTTAAAAGATTCGGTGTAGCAGTGAAGAAATGTGTATATTCAATGTCATGTCGATTACACTTTGTGAAGCACTTGGGAGGAACTATTACAGCCGTGATCGTTTATGTGGACAGTATTGCGGTAATAGGTAATAATCCTCAATAGGTTCAAAAGTTGAAGAAGTTTCTCGCTAGAGAATTTAAGATCAAAGATTTGGGTTCTTTGAGATACTTCCTTGGGATTGAGGTTTCCAGGTCGAAAAAGGCTATCTTCATCTCCCAAAGGAAGTATGTATTGGATTTATTATGAGAAACTTTCAAGATCGGTGTCAAGCTTGTTGATAAACCCATAGAAACTAAGTAGAAACTTGATCATCAAGGGGGTAAACCTTCGAGGATATTGGAATGTTTCAAAGGCTGGTGGGAAGGCTTATTTACATGTCCTTGACACGATCTGATATTGCTTATGCGGTAAGTGTAAATAGTCAGTTCATGCATAAGCCTCAAACTATCCAATTGGAGGCAGCTGAGAGTATATTGTGATACCTGAAATTAGCACCGGTGAAAGGGTGGTTGTTTGGTAAGAATGATCATTTACAAGTAGAGGGCTATACTGATGCTGACTGGGCAGGCTCAATCACATACAGGAAATCCATTTCAGGCTATAACACACTTTTGGCGGCAATCTAGTTACGTGGAGAAGTAGGAAACATGTTGTTGCAAGATCTAGTGCCGAAACAGAATACAAGGCCATGACTCACGGTGTTTGTTAGTTATTATGGATTAAAATCCTAATGATAGAGCTTGGTTATTGATGTAGCCCGGAAGCAATAGCCTTGAATAAGTCAAGAGATCGAACCCAATTATCAAAATCCCCAATTGTGAATTTCGGACAGAGGGTATTTTGATAATTTCCAGTCTACCAAATTTCCTGAACTTTAAAGTTGGATTTTAGACGATCCAAAGTAGCTATGGTCCAAATCTGAACTTAATCCGATAAGATTTGACTTCTCTAGAATAGTTCAAAGTGACAATGGCAATTCTGTAAAATCTCTGCAACTTTCTGTTATTCCAGAAAATTGACACTAGAAAACCCCGAATCAAAAACTGCTATTAACAGAGGTTTAATAGGTAACCTCGAGTAAAACCCCTCAATCAATTTGATAAAATTTAATAAAGTGAAGAGTCAATTGAACTTCAAATTATTGAGAGAAACTAGGGTTTCAGTTTATCAATTTGATCTCTTCAAATTTAACACACCAAACCTAAAGATAGATTCAATATGTAAGGCAGCAGCTCCTATCATTTGCGGAATTCAAATCTGAGAGAAGCTATTAGATGTCAACTAACCTATAAAATTTTGTAATGTAGAGAAGAGCTTCTTTGATTAATGTTGAATCAATCATACACCAGGTATGCAGTACCAAAATTCCACAACAACAGAAATATATGAAATCTTTCTCAACCAAGAGAATCTAAGTCTCATTCAACAATTCATTCTTCAAAAACTTACTACAAATTGGTGTGGCTACCTCTATATATAGAGAGGCAAAAAGATCTTTTAGAATCCTATTCTAACTTGGAAACAAAATCCTATGAAAAGACTCTTATTCTCTTAACTAGTTAGGAGAATATTCTATTCCTGAAACAAAGAGATCTACCAAAACTAAAAGACTACTAATTAAAATAAGTTTCTAATGACTAATCAAAATTTTACTATTTATAGTAATTCCAAAAATTACTACATATAGTAAGAAATAATGATTCTTAACTAGACTAGTTATAGTAAGAAATTTTACTACAGACTTTTCGTTTCAAGAAGTCAAAAATCACGTTTGGTTAGTCACTGGTCAATGACTTCTTGTGGAAGTCCAAAGTTAATGAAAGTCAAAATTTTCACTTCCCCGAAAAGCTTGCGTGGGCTGCTTCGCGGGAAGCCCTTTTTTCCACTTCTGCGGGAAGTTGACGGAAGGGTGGTTTTTACAGCAATGTGCTTTAGAAACCTTCTCTTGCCACTGACACCTTCTGAAAACATGTGTTGCTCTTCCAAGGAATGATACCCTTGTCCTTTAAGATCTCATCATAGCCAATTGCAATTGAATTTAGGGAGAATTCAATCGTACCCCCAGGCCAACACATGTCCCTTTTAATCTCTATTAATTATGATTACATGTCCCTTTTATTCTCTATTAACTATGATTAAGATGCACTAACCTTTGGGGTTCAATAATATAACTTTAGTTTTTAGGAAAAAAATATTTAAAAAATTCTTAACCAGATTTAAATATTATTTAAAATATTTTTTTCTAATAACCAAGAATATATCGTTTAACCCCAAGGGTTAGTGAATCTTAATCATAGTTAATAGGGGTTAAAGGGACACGTGTTGGCCTGTGGGTGCGATTGATCTCTCTCGGAGTTCAATCGCAATTGGCTAGGATTCGATCTGTATCCTTTATACAAAAGGGGTAGTGAGAGTGTGAGACTGCACATTCCCCTATGCAGGAGACTGCCGTGTCCACGTGTCTCTTTTACCCCCTTTTAACTATGGTTAAGCTTACGTAAATTAAGCGTGTAGGAGTAACTTTTCAATATGAAAACCAAACAATATTTTTATTTTTTAATTTACAAGAGTAACTTGTCACATATGTAAACCAAACGTATTTTTTTCCAGAATGACTTTTGCAAACTTCTTTACGAGTTGCTTACTCGGAAGTACTTCCTAAGAAGTTTTTTCTCCTCAGAGAAGTTTAACCAAACATGGCCTTAATAAAGACTCTTAACCAATGGGCTGACTTTTGACTAAGACCCAAAGTAACATATCCAAACTTAAAAGAAGAGAATGGCCCATGTTGTACGGCCCTAAGCTATTAGGTCCAAGTATCACCCACAATAAAATATTTGAAATTTCCTAGGCTTCTTCTTAAGGCGATTCAGCTCCTCCATCAGTTTTCCAGCCTAGTCAGATATGAAACTGTATTGTGATTGCTTCTCACAACCCTGTACAACATGAGTCATGACAAGACAAAACATATTGAAATTGACATTTGACAAACACTTTATTCGAAAAAAGGTTGCTTCCAAAGTGCTAAGTCTTCCTTATGTTAGGATAAAGGATCAGTTAGTAGATATCCTCAGCAAAGTAGTAGCACCTAGTCGGCATTGTGACATTGTGGGAAAGCTGGGCATGCAAGACATCTATGCTCCACTTGAGGGGGAGTGTTGTAATGGGCCTAATAAATAAGCCCATTACTCTTTACTGTCTTTATTATCCTTATAGTCTTGTTCTTTTATTACTCATGTTTAAGGGCTTTTATGTCCTTTAATCTCTTTCGTAATTTATAAAGAGGATCCAGAGGGCATGGAGAACACTTCTCCCATTCCCCTTTCCTCTTTTCTCTTTCTTCTTCTCTGTTTCTCTTTCTCAAACCCTAAATCACCAAGCCCTAATTTTTTACTTATACCCTTAATAAGTTCTTTGTCATAAAGACGTTCTTGTAATTGGTTATCAGTCGGACAATGCGTGGTTAGAGTGAGGGGTCTAGAGCCCTTTTCTTCATTCTAGCTTCTTCTTCCTTAGTTGTCTTGCTTTAGAATAGGTGTTAGAACGTAGAGCATTAAATATAATGACGTAGTTTGGGGTAACCAATCTTGTTCCTTTTTGTTTCTATCATTATCCAATCTGGGGTAATTTCATGCACTAGATTGCATCACATAAGCTGGATATAACAAAGTTTCCCCCTCTACAAACAGCCCCAAAGACAAGAGTTTGCTACCGCGTATCAACTTTAACTGTAACTTGCATGTGTATTTACCAGGAGCCAATATGATACTGTTTTTGTTAAGAGAAGGAATGTACTACTATTATGTTGGTGGATGTTGGTGATAAAGCAGTTTTAAAGATGATTATTATTCTAGTACCACACTAATGACGTACTTGAGTGATGTATTTGACGTCAAAGATATTGGACTTCGCAAATGTTTCTTACTTGTTATGATATGAAGTTGCTTGCTACTCAAAGGGTTCTTTCTTTTCTCCAAGGAAGTATGTTCTTGATTATATACAACTACAGAAGCTTGGAACCCTTTATTGAACTCAATTGGGGGCTTGAAGAAAAAGGACTAGAGTGGTCTATTGAAATATAGAATTTAGGGTTTGGAATGAGAAAAAAAAAAAGAGAAAAAGGGGAAGGAGAGAAGAAATAGAGAAAAGAGGGTGAGAGCTTAATTCTCTAAGCCTCCTCTACTAGAATATATACATATAAAAAGATTACACCAATACCCTCACTAAGAGGGAAGAGAAACAAGGGAGACAAAAGATAGGACTAAAAAGCCCTTACAACAATACTTTATCTCAAGCTAGTGTGAATGTATCTTGCATGCCCAACTGGCCTATAATGTTATGAAAGTGAGGGTTTAATACTTATTTGGTTAAGATATCAGCAAGTTGATCCCATATATTCATGAATGGAGTATATATAAGCCCAAACTTAGCTTCTATTTAATAAAGTGCTTGTCGACTTCAATGTGCTTACTCCTGTCATGCTAAACAAGATTATGAGCATTGATAATGGATGCTTTGTTGTCACAGTACAACCTCAGAGGCCCCATAAGGGAAGAGAAAGCTCTCTTAGCAACATCTCTAGCTTACATACCCCATGAGCCATAGACCTGAACTATACCTCTGCACTGGACCTAGCAACAATGGCTTACTTCTTACTCCTCTTGGTGACAAGGTTTCCACCTACAAGGGTACGATATCTAGATGTAGATCTTCTGTCAGACACCGACCCTGCCTAATCAGCATTAGTATATGCCTCAGTCCTCATATGACCATGACAGTATAACAAAAGACCCTTCCTAAATTTATTATTTTGGGACTTAAAATATATAGATATCTATATCAGTGATAAAAACGGTGATGGGATTTATGATAATTATACTTTTTAGGCATCTGATTAATCAAATACGCTGCTGTAAGCACTGCATTTGACCAGAAATTCTTTTTCACTTTCATTTATAGTAACAACTTCGAACAACCTCAAGCAAATGTCGGTTCTTTCATTCTATCACTCCATTATGATATGGCGTGTAAGCACAACTATTTTGGTAAATAATGCGATGCTCCTCGACATAATTTCTGTGTTCCTTAAAGATATTCTCTCACATGATAAGAGAAAAATATCATAACAATCTTTTTTTTTAAATCGGTAAATGCAATTTCATTAAAAGAGAGGAGACAAATTCACAAATAGATAATTGCACAAATCCAAAGCGACCGAAAGAAAGCTAGCCACAAACAACAAAAACAATAAGACACGACCAAAAACCATCACCACACGCCCCTACTACCACTAAGATATAAACTTATCAAATCCTATCTCCACCACATCAGCTTTAGAGGAGATCCAATCACGTAGCATAGAACGCGAGCGGTAACACTCTCGATCGACATAGAAGAATTCTCAAACACCCTCCTATTCCGCTCCTTCCACAAAGACCACGAAACCACTCCTGGAAGGAAGGCCTATGAGATCTAACGGGCTTTCCAACGATGTTGGGAGCCAACAAGATAAGAGTCCCTGGGAGGACGAGGGGAAGACCCAAGCCACCCCAAGCTGGGAGAGAAAATACAGCCAAAGATTTCGCGCAAAAGGGCAAAGCAAATGCAAATGGTCAACCGATTCCTCCTCCAACAAGCACAAATAACAACAATTAGGGAGACTCCAACCTCTTTTTCTCAGATTATCCAGAGTCAAGATCTTGTCTAGAAATGCAGACCACAGGAAGAAAGACACCTTTGAAAGCACTCTAGAGGACCAAACGATCCGGTGAGGAAATTCCGAATAGGGGCCCATATTCGCCACTTGAAGAAAAGATCTCACGGAAAACCGCCTTTTGTTGTGGTTGGTCCAACCCGACTGTCTCTCAAGGACTCATCAATGCGCACTGATTCTATCATGGCCGTAAGTTGGAAAATTCCGGAACCTCCCAGTCATTCAAAGGCCGCTTGAACTTAGGGCACCAGACCCCTAATCCTACTCCCCTATCATACATATCTGCAACTGTCAATGTTTTATCAGCTGCAATAGAAAAGAGAGTGTTAAACAACTGCTTCAAGGGAAAGGGACTGCACCAAGGATCAAACCAAAACTTGACTTCCGTCCCATCACCAATCACAAGATGCGTATGCTGACGAACCTTTCCAAAGGCCTACCCCATGAGGACCCCCTAGGCGGTCTTGGCTCCCAACGATCTCTACTCCCGTGACACGCCACAATAACTGCTCGCCACATACTGTCACAATCTTCCCCAAATCGCCACAACCATTTACCCAACAAAGCCTGGTTAACTACCCTGATTGGCCAAATGTTAAGCCCCCCACTCGCTTTGGGCCGAAAAACCCACTTCCAACTCACAAGATGTAACTTCTTGACCACCACCTTCTCATTCCATAGGAACTCCCGTTTCAGCCTTTCCAATTTAGAAGTGATGCAAGCAGGAATTTTGAACAAAGACAGGAAAAAAGTTGGAAGGCTACAAAGGGTACTCTTCAGTAAAGTGAGCCTACCACTTTTAGAAAGGAGTGTAAATTTCCAACCTGACAACCTCTTGTGAAATCTCTCAATGATCGGTTCCCAAACTAACTTCGCTTTGAAGGACGCCCCCAACGGTAGGCCTAAATACCTAGTCGAAAGCGTGCCGGTCTTACACCTAAGACAATAAGCCAAGGCCTCCAGATTAGGCACCTCCCCTATAACAAATATCATACTCTTTCGAAAATTGATTTTTAACCTGAAAATTGCTTCAAAATCCGAATAGGTATCTGAAATGGGTAAGATGCCTAGCTGAAGCACCATAAAAAAGTAAAATATCGTCCGCAAATTGAAGATGTGATATCTTGACCAGAGGGAGACCCACCACAAAACCGTCCCACACCGCCTCTACAGCCCTACGTATCATACGACTTAGGACTTCAGTTACAATTATAAAAAGAAGGGGAGATAACGGGTCTCCTTGACTCAAACCCTTGATTTGAAAAAAACCATAGGGGGAGCGATGATGAGAACTGAAAAGGAGGGAGAAGAATAACAACTCTTCATCCAAGCACACCACTTGTGACCAAAACTCACACGACGAAGGGTGTACTCGAAAAATCTCCAATTAGTGATTGTATGCATTTTCCATATCTATTTTGCAAATAATGCCTAGCTCTCCCTTCTTTAAGCGTTCATCCACCACTTCATTAGCTATTAAAATCTCATCCAGAATTTGCCTCCCTCCTACAAAAGCGCTCTGCTCTGGGGAAATGACGTGCCCAATCACCCGGTTGAGCCTAACTGTTAACAATTTAGAGAGGATCTTGTATGTACTACCCAGAAGACTGATCGGTCTAAAGTCTCTAATGTCAAGGGGCCCAAGCACCTTCGGGATGAGGGCGATAAAAGAGCAATTAAGCGCCTGATCAAACGAATTGGATTGGAAAAATTTGTGGAATACATTCATCAAGTCTTGCCCAATTATAAACCAACACTTCTTATAGAATTCGATAGTAAAACAATTTGGGTCCGGGGCTTTGTCCCCCTCCATCCCAACAATCACAGACAAAACCTCTGACTCTGAGAACGGTCTTTCCAATTGACGATTCATCTCCTCAGAAATGCTCTCGAAAGGCAACCCATCTAGAAAAGGCCTTTAAGCAAACTCTTTCTTGTACAAAGAACGATAGTACCCAGTCGCTGCACCTTCCAATTCCTTAGTATTCTCCCATCTCTTGTCCCAAATCTAAAGACACATAATTTTGTTCGCTCGGCAACGCACGATAGCCATTCTGTGAAAAAATCTCGTATTCTTGTCCCCCTCTTTTAACCATATAACTCACGACTTTTGCTTCCAACTGATTTCCGCACATTTTAACAATTTTTGGAATTCCTGTTTCAAGGCATCTCTCTCTCCTTAAATTCACTTCCCGACAAATTAGACTGTTCCTCCTTCCGATTTAAAGCTGCAATGCCTTCCACAATTGATTTTTTCCTTTCAGGGATAATCCTAAACACTTGCTTATTCAAAATCTTAAGCTTATGTTTAACCGCCTTCAATCTAATCCAAAAATGGTACTCTTGGAGCCCCAAGCCAATGAGTCCGCCCAAGCCTATTCAACGACTGACAAAAAGTTTGGATGTTGCAGTCACATATTCTCGAATTTGAACGGTTGTGGGCCTCCATCTGTACCCACTAAATCCAACAAAAGAGGGACGTGATCAGAGACCAGTTTAGGAAGTGCCAAAAGAGAAGTGTTAGGATAACGGACCTCCCAGTCCGAGCTAGCAAAAGAACCGATCAATCCTTCTGAGGGAAGGACTCTGGAAATTAGACCAAGTGAAAGAAGCCCCCTTTAAAGGAAATTTGATCAACTTCTGCCTGAATAAAAACTTCGCAAATCTCCTCATATTCGGGTTGAACCCCCCCCCCCTCCCACACGGTTAGATTTCTCATGGCTAAATCGTACACAGTTGAAATCTCCCCCGAGACACCAAGGAGCGCCCCATCTTGCGCTGATGTTATCTAGTTCTGACCAGAAGTCCTTCTGCTCCTTCGAGCACACTAGACCATACACCCCCGAAAAGACCCACTGGAAATTTGTCTGGATGCAACGGCGAGCGATAGGGAATACGCCCCTAGCTCCTCCTCTAATACTTCCACAACTCCCTTGTCCTAAAGGATTAAGATACCCCCTCCATGCCCTAAAGCTGAAACCGCATGCCAACTCGAGACAGCGCCCCAACAATCTTGCAGAATTTTTTTTTTGATCGGTAAAGCAGAGAGATACATATATAAATAGGTGGAACAGTTTATAAAGACGTAAACTAACAGAAATATGTACACAAGACTGATAAACAAAAAAATAAAAGTACAGAGCTACTACGCGGCTATCGCTTCAAAGTAGGAGGGCATCCCTCACTTCTTGGCCCACCAAACTTGTGGAGCTCCAATCCAGAATCGATTGCCTCACCCGGGAGTGAATCCGAAGAAGTGAAGAAGAGGAATTGTCAAATACTCGACCATTCCTCTCCTTCCAAACAGCCCACACAATGGCACCCGGCAAAAAATTCCAGATGGTTTCCTTGACAACCACCAATGTCATCAAGCGCCATCCAGATAAGAAGATCAGAAAGGAGAGGGAAGACCCACTCCACACCTATACGAGCCAAGAACCAAGCCCAAATCCCGAAGACAACCGAGCAGTGCAAGAACTGTTGATATATGTAATATCGGGGGTATGCTTATAAAATGACATATATGTAATGTTCTCTTTTTATATGATATGCTAGTAGGGTTCTCTAATCCCTAACTAAGCAATTTACCTTAACTTCTCTTTTCCCTCTCTTCTCTCTTTTCTCCTCTAAACCCTTTCTCCAACTTGGTATCAAAGCTACATTAAAGGAAGAAGATCGTCGTTTATAGTCATCACAACAACAAAAGGATTCATGAGCTAGCTACCACGTTTTTAGCCATACAACTGTCTCTAGCCGTATGGCCTAGGCCTTATTTTTGGGTTTTGGGTTCTTCAAAGGTATATTTTTCAAAGATCCTGATTTTAGAGGATTTTTGAATCCTATTTCATGAAATTTGATTAAATATTGATGAAGTTATGATGATTTGAAGAAAAAATACAGAAAAATTCGAAGAAAATACTGTTTTGGTTCATATTTTTTACCGCTTGAATGGGTTGTTGCATCCGCTGTTTATTGGTCATGGTTGGACCCTTTTTTTAATAGGAACATCTTGAACCTGTTTTTTCTTCATTTGGATGAGATTTGAAGAAGTTGTGATGATTTTACAATCCCACTTCACTACCTTTTTTTGCTAAAAAAAGGGTTTTTTACACCCTATTTGCTTATAATAGTAACTTAAGTCATCTATTTGGTAATCTTAATACCATTAGATATTTTGTTGTTGATATTTTTTATTAATTGGTTGTTTGCTCCTTGACTTTCTTCTATAGATGCTAAAGTTCTTGCTCCGCCGACTCTTCTGACTCCGTTGTCCACTCTATCACCAATATTAAATTCAATGGTGATAATTTTCATGCGTAGCGATGCTCGGTTGAGCTTTATATTGGGGGTTGCTCTAAGATGGGGTATCTTGATGGTAAGACCCCACAATCGGAGAGAGATTTTGCCGAAATTGCTAAGTCGAAGGCAGAGAATTGCATTATTTTGGGCTGGTTGTTCAATTCCATGGAGCCTCAGATTGTCAAGAATTATATTTTTTTATAAAAATTGTCATGAACTTTGGGTGGCTCTTATTCATACTTATGCTCTAAGTAGAGAATGATACTTAGATTTATCAACTTACTCGTGAGATTGCTCACTTTCAACAGGGGGATATGTCTATTTCAGATTATTTTGGGGCTCTTCAACGTCTTTGGGAAGAATTGAGTCATTATGAGCCTCTTTCTGAATTATCTGCTACTTCTATCAAGATTATAACAAAGCGAATTGTCACTGCATTTATGATTTCTTGGGAGGTCTTCGGGCCGAATTCGAGCAGTTGTGTACTCAGATTCTTGCCACATCTTCTTTACCATCTCTTCGATCTGTGTACTCTAATGTGTTTGGTGAGGAACGCTGCTAGGCTGTTATGTCTTCGAGCATCACTCCTATGCCCCTTTCAGATCGTACCGCCTTTATTACTAATTTTCGTCCTACTGTTGGCCATGGTGGGGGGACTGATAGGGGCCGTCATGGTCGTGGCAGACCTACTACTCCTTGTAGTCACTGTGGTATAGTGGGACACAATCGTGATCATTGTTACCGTTTGCATGGCTATCCCGAGGGTTACCAGCCTCGTCCTTCTCACTTTATTATGACTCCTGCTGTTGATCCTCAGTCCTCAGTTGTTGCCAGTGATCATTTGGAGTCCATAAGAGCCTAGGTTGCTGAGATGATCCGAGCTGAGTTCCTTCTTCAGAGTGATTCTCCCTATACTACTACTTCATCTACCACAGGCATCCATGCTCCCTCGGCCTATGCCACCACTACCTCGTCTTCTTCTCCTAGCTGGGTTATTGATACCAGAGCTACTGATCATATGGCTAGTGAGTCACAGGGTTATTCCATTTATTCACCTTCATTGCTTACTGCCAAGGTTCGCTTGGTTGATGGTTCTTTTACTCCGGTCTCAGGAGTAGGACACATTCCTTTGTCTCAATCTCTCTCTTTATCTCATGTGTTACATGTTCCTCATTTATCTACTAACCTTCTTTCAATGAGTAGTCTTACTACCAAACTTAACTGTTGTGTTATGTTTTATCCTTCTCATTGTCTCTTTCAGGACCTGACTACGAGGAAGATTGTTGGTAGAGGAGTGGAAAGAGGTGAACTTTACTACCTTGACACTGATTATGCTCCTGATCGAGTCTCCTCTACTGATACTACTGTTTCTATTTTTCCCTTCTCTGTTGATGCTACTCTTGATACTTATCGTTTATGGCATGCCAAGCTTGGGCATATTTGATCTAAGACTTTATGTTTTTTGATTCCTACTTTTAGTAAACTTTGTTCTTCATTTACTTTTCAATGTAATACTTGTGAGCTTACTAAACATGTTCGTATTGTTTATCCTTCTCGGATGCATAGATGTCGTTCTATTTTTCAGTTAGTTCACTCAGATGTTTGGGGATCATCTCTTGTTCCCTCAAGTGATGGCTTTCGTTATTATATTACTTTTATTGATGATTACACTCGAGCTACTTAGGTGCACCTTCTCAAGTCTAAGGATGAGGTGTTCTATAAATTTCAGGAATTTCATGCTATGATTATTACCCAGTTTGGTGGTCTTATTAAGGCCTTTCGTTCTGATAATGGCGGTGAGTATCTCTCTGCACCTTTTGTCCAGTTTCTTCACACTCATGGGATTGCCTATTAGCTTACCTGTCTTTACACGCCTCAACAAAATGGCGTTGCTTAGTGTAAGAATCGTCATTTAGTTGGTGTCACTCGTTCTTTGTTGCGAGGCATGCAGGTGCATAAGCCTTATTGGTCCATGGCTCTTCTCACTATATGTTTTCTCATCAATCGAGCTCCTTCTCGAATTCTTGATGGCCTCTCACCATATCAGCTTCTTTGCCCTCAGGTTCTTATTTTTCCCATTGAGGCACGGGTGTTTGGTTGTACTTGCTTTGTCCAGGATCTTCACCCCGGTAGTTAGAAATTGGATGATAAGGTTATTCGATGTATCTTTGTTAGTTACTCTAGCACCTCTAAAGGTTATCAGTGTTATGACCCTCAGTCTCATCGTTTTTTTGTTCCTCTGGATATTATTTTTTTTGAGACAGTCTCTTATTTCTCTCCTGCTCCTACGGTGCAACCTGTCTCTGTGTGCTGTCATTGGGTTCCTATTTTTTTCGAGAAACCTGTGGGTTGTCATTAGGTCTTCACCATCAAACGTAACTCTGATGACAGTGTTGCTCGGTATAAGGCTCATCTTGTCGCCCACGACTTTACTCAAATTTATGGGCTTGACTATGATGCTACTTTTGCGCTTGTGGTCAAACTGACTTCTGTTCGTATTCTCTCTTGTGGCAAATCAGAGTTGGCTTCTCTATCAGTTAGACATCAGGAATGTTTTTTTTAATTGGCATCTCATTGAGGACGTGTATATGGATCCCCCTCCTGGTTTCTTGCTTCAGGGGGAGTCTCGAAACGTTTGTAGACTTCAGAAGTCTATATATGGTTTGAAGCAGTCACCTCGTGCTTGGTTTCATCGCATCAGTGAAGTGGTCCTTAGCATGGGCTTATAGCGATGTTACTCTGATCATACTGTTTTCATCCATTCTGGCACCATGGTTTAAAATATCGATACGTATCGACCGATACGGGCCGATACGTATCCTGTTTGAAGCTACCCGATACACTAGTACGCTTGAAAGAAAACTCCCCTGTATCAGACCGATATAGGCCTGATATGGGGGATTTATCATTAATTTTTTTTTCCCACCTATTTATACTAGGATCCACAGTATAGACCTGATACACAACTTATTTATATAAAATATTATTTAAATAAATGATTTTAAATTAATATTATTTTCATTTACTTAAGATATTAATATGCAAATAAGGTTATCCCCTCATTTGAATTCAATAAAAATTATCTTGATCCAAATTCCTAAAGAATAAAAAGTCAACTTTCAATTCAAGAACAAAATCCTCTTTTTAGCACCTTTTAGGGACTGTGTCAAAATTTCAATTTTCAAATGATAAAATATTTCTCAAATAATAAAATTTCATAATCTTTATTATATAAAAAATTACCAAAACCCAAAAGATTTGGCAAAAAAAAAAGTCTCATACTTTAGTCTTAAAAAATATTTCTATCTATAGAGTCAAAAAGTTAATTTATTACATTTTTATTTAACTTATTGAATGTAAGGTTTTAATATCTAATTTATTTTTCTTATACTTAACTAAGTGACTATGGTTTGTATTTTCATACCTTCTTATCAGCACAGCATGCACACCTTTTTTAACTTATAAAATTCTCAACTCTCATATGTATGGTTATATAAACATAATTAGAGACCTTCATTTAATTTGTTAATAGCTTATATTTGCATTAAAAAAAAAATTATGCAAGGTATCCAAGTTTTTCATTGCGTATCCTGATTTTTTCTATCGTATCCATCTGATACGGTCCAATACGTCGATACGTATCTTGTTTTAGACTTTGCGATACGACAACCAATACTGATATTTTGAACCATGTCTGGCACCTCAGGCCGTACTATTCTCCTGGTATATGTTGATGATATCATCTTGACTGACGATGACTCCTCATTCATCTCTTATGCTAAGGATGAGCTGGGACATACATTTGATGTCAAAGATCTAGGCCATCTGAAGTACTTTCTTGGTCTGGAGATTGCTCGATCTAAGAAGAGAATTTTTCTGTCACAATGGAAGTAAGCTCTTGATCTACTCAGCAATACTAGTATGAGTGGATGTAAACCCGCTACTTCTCCCATGGATTTGAATCTCTTTGCATGATAGTGAGGGTGATCTTCTTTCTGATCCTCATGCCTATCAGCGTCTTGTGGGTCGTTTGATATATCTTACCCTCACACGACATGATATTACATTTGTTGTCAGCATGGTTAGCCAGTTCATGCATGCTCCTCGTGTTGCACACCTTACTGTTGTTCATCGTATTCTTCGATATATCAAGGCTAGACCCAGTTGTGGACTTGTATATCGCTCATATGGTCACCTCGATATCTTCGGCTATATAGATGTTGATTGGGCCGGATCTACTACTGATCGTCGTTCCACCTCGGGCTATTGTGCTTTCCTTGGAGGCAACTTGATTGCGTGGAAGAGCAAAAAGCAACCCATGGTTTCTCGGTCTAGTGCCGAAGCAGAATATCATGCACTTACTCATGGCACTTGTGAACTCTTATGACTTCGTTCTCTCCTCTCTGAGTTAGAGTTTCCTGTTAAAGACCCTATGTCCTTATATTGTGATAATGAGGTTGTTGCAAAGATTGCCTCAAATTCTGTGTTTCGTGAGTGGACAAAGCACATTGAGATTGATATTCACTTTCTCTGTGAGAAAATCTGGGATTGTTATTTATCTCTTTAACATGTTTCGTCTTATCAACAACTTGTTGATATCTTCACCAAGCCGGTTGGCCCTGCTATTCTCCAGGATATTACTGTCAAGCTGGGCATGCTTAATGTTTATGCTCCAGCTTGAGGGGAGTGTTGATATATGTAATATCGGGGGTATACTTGTAAAAGGGCATATATGTAATGTTCTCTCTTTATATAATATGCTAGTAGGGTTCTGTAATCCCTAACTAAGCAATTTACCCTAACCTCTCTTTTTCTTTTTTTCTCTCTTTTCTCTTCTCTAAATCCTAAATCTTCCAAACCCTTTCTCTAACTAGAACAAGTGGCTTACCGTCTCTTCCGCATTCAGACATAAATAACAACGGTTGGCTAAGCTCCACCCTTGCCTCTTCAATTGATTCATAGTAAGAATTTTATTTAGAGCCACAAAGCAGAGGAAGAAAGATACCTTCGTGGGAATTTGATTAGCCCACACAGCCTTTTAGGAAATGATCACGAAAGAGCAGGGTTAAAGGACTGTAAGAATGATCGCACTGAAAATCGATCGCTGTTGCTATGGGACCACACCCTACAATCACTAAACTGAGATCTGGGGTAGGAGGAACTCAACCGAGCCAAAAGTCTTTGCATATCCTCAACTTCTCAATCATTCAAAGCCCTTTAAAACCAAGGACACCAGACTGTAGCACTACCCAACTGCTCAACACATTCAGGTATAGACGCCTCTTTGTTGAGAGCCAGAAGAAAAATAGACCTGAAATCGTCCTTTAGCCTCGACTGACCACTCCATACAACGTACCAAAACTGGATATCGACCCCATTACCCAACTGGAACCTAATGAAAGGATCTAGAGACGAAGCTACCCCCATAATACCTTTCCAAAGACCCACCCCGTGAGGACCTCGAACTCCCCTAAGGAACCAAGAAGATGTAAGCCCGTATTTAGCCATAATCACTTTCCGCCAAAGGCTCTCCCTCTCCTCGCCAAACCCACTTACCCAACCGAGCCTTATTCACTGCACTGAGAGGAGCAAGATTGAGGCACCCTGCTGCAAGTGGTTTGTAGATTTGATCTCACTCTACTAGGTGATATTTACACTTATCACCATGCTCGTGCCAAAGGAAATTATGCTGGAGGCGTTCAAGGGACAAGGCAATGGACTTTAGGATAGTTAGGGTGGAGAGATAATAAGTGGGAAGACTTCGTAGAGTGCTCTTTATGAGGGTCAGCTTCCCACCTTTGGAGAGGGAAGACTTCCACCTTGCCAGCCGCATTGAGAATCTATCAATCACTGGGGCCTAGGCAGCTTTGGATTTGAATGGGCCCCCTAGAGGCAACCCGAGGTAAAAGGATGGAAGGGACCCTTTCTGACACCCTAGGCAAGTAGCCAAGAGGTTAATTTGGGGGATGTCACCTACTGCAACAATTTCACTCTTGCTCAGATTGACTCGAAGACCCGACAATGCCTCAAAGCATCTCAGAATACACCTGAGATTGATAAGTTGCGAGCATGAGGCACCACAGAAGACTAAGGTATCATCCACAAACTGCAAATGCGAGATATCGAGCCACTCCCTCCCCACGGAGATCCCGACAAACAACTGCCCATTCGCACGGACCAACATCCAGCTGATGACTTCCGAGATGATGGTGAATAGCGCTGGAGACAAGGGGTCTCCCTGCCTCAACCCCTTGAAACTACGAAAGAAGCCTTTAGAACTACCATTAAGGAGGATTGAGAAGGAGGCGGAGGAGACACAAGCTTTGATCCACGATCGCCACATAGAGAAGAAAATCACAATTGATCCGACATATCAGCAATTTTAGTTTCCTGCAGACAAACTATAACTGGCCGATATTGGGAAACTAAATTCTTAACCGCACGACGTTTATCCATAGTTCCTAACCCTCGAATATTCCTGAACAAAAGAGGTAGCGACATTAAGAACCAACTGCTTGCCCTTGTCCTCGACTAGACCGAGATCTGCTTCCTTCCCTACCATGCTTGTCGTAATTTATCCCACTAGCCAATCTTTTAGTCTCCTTCGATAATTTCTTCTTCGTTCCCCCTGGTTGGGCCACGATACCTTGGACAACAGTCTTACCTGACTAATCTTATCAGAGGTGCGAATGATGTTGGGCAACTCATCTCAAGTTTTCAACAAGTACAACCAAGTGTAACAAGAATAATCATATCAATAAATGAAATAAAATATCGATAGAAAGAGTGGGAGAAGGTCCCTATACATCAAAATGTACAATTTCAAACAAAAATAAATTTTTATTACTGGGAGAAAACGAAACACGATTATGTTTTGTCAGTTCACAAGTTTCACACTGCAAACTTTGTGAAGTGACAGACTCAAATGGACGAGAAAACAAAATTTTTATAAACTAAATGACAAATGACCTGACCAATGATGCCAAAGAAATTTTTGGTCTTTATTAATAGAGCTATGAGACTGGAAAGCACTAGAGGCAAAAGAATGATCTAAGATATAACTCTCAATCTACTGTTGTGTTGCTAGATCCCGAAATACACTGAGAGAGAAAAAAGGATATACTTCAACTTAGATTCTTGGTTAGGTTGCTAACCGGAAGAAGGTTAGCAGAGAAATCGGGAACATGTACCACAGATGACAGTAAGAGGTTTAGTGTAACTTTAACGTTTTCTTTTCCAAATACAAAGGAAAAAGAACCATCAATGAATTTTACTCTCAATGGACGAGAAAAAGTATTATGAGACGAGAAAATAGATGATGTACCAGACATATGATCTGAGACTTCTGAATTGATGATCCAAGGAATCTCAGGTGATGATAAGGAACATACATGACGAGCGGACGCATGAGTACTTGTCTAAGCATAGGAAGTAGTAGTCTAGTAGATATCTCCATCAGAGAAAGCAACTAACCGAAGGGCTCAAGTTCCTCTCTAGATGCTGGCAGAGAGTCCTTAGAGGAATGGTGTGACTGGGAAGGTGTAACAGAGGACTCTCCATAGGAGGTCATACTAGTGGAAGAAACACTGTGCGCTGCAGGTGGACTAGGTCGGTGTATTTCGTTGTCCATCCAACGAGGTTTCAACATGTCTCCTTGGTGTGACGGGGTTCTTCTACAATGTTCAAATTTCAATTTGTCCTTTTCATCTTCCTTTGGTTTTCGAGGACCTGCCATGTTCCCTTTTTGTGATGGTGATGCAGATGCTAAGGCAGAGTGCTTTGTGATACACTAATACTAGAGGATTGATGCATATCCAAACGCCGACTCTCTTCTCTTGAACAAGTGCAATACTTGATGCAAGGAGAGTAGCTCATCCTTAATTCCTTACTCAAAATCTGGATCTGTGCCAACTCAAATTATGGGTTCAACCCAGCCAGAAATTCAAGTATCTTGTTTTGCCTGGTAAATCTTCTGTAACTCTTCCCGTTAGAAGTGCATATAGCTCAGAACATTTGACAGTAATTGAGCTCCTCCCACATTCCACATAGGTTAGCAAAGTATTCATCTAAGGATCTTCCCCCTTGATGTAGATATATTGGGAATTCTTAATCCATTGGGCCTCTATCGTGAAAGAATATAAACATACTAAACCAGTGGACTTTGCTTACAAATGGGAGGAAATCATTAGTGACTCTTTGTTTTTAATCAAGGTTGCATCCTATTTATTTTTCTTTTTGCTGGGGTTTCTTTTCCGGTTTTACCCTAAACCTTTTGATATATTAATACACTTTTTTGTTGCAGATAAACAAAATTATATGATGTTTTCTGATATCTTGACTCCTGGTTTTGATGAATGGATATTATGAACTAGGTTAGGGCGGATGGTACAAAAGTAAGATATAAAATATTTTGTGAATAATTTAAGAAACAGCGGTATATATGCAATCTTTCAAATTTTTTCCTTCTATGGCTATTTATCTGTATGAACTAACAATAGCTTATTGCACCATTTTCAATCATTCTTGTCATCTTTAGAATTATTATTGAAAATGGGTAATTACTACTTCTGTGGGGTACATAAGGATAATAATTTTCGCCTGCCACTAAACTTAGGAACATTCTTCAATTACTGTTAGAACTGGTCTGCTCATCACATTCTTTGAATCTTATCTTCAGATTGTCATATTTAGTTTTATTGCTACTATTTTTCTCACTTTCTTATGGTTTTATAAGATCTTAATTCGTTACCTTCTGGGTTTCCTTTTTTCCTTTTTCCTTTTTTTGTTTTAGATTATTTCGCAAGTTCATATTTGGGGCTGCAGATGAAGTTGAGTTGAAATTTATGGACAGGTACTTTCAGTCTTTCACATACATCCAACCATTTTTTTCCTAACTGAAGAAGTTTCATTTGGTTGTGTTTCTGTTAATGCCTATCTTCTAAATGTAAACATAATTTTCACTTATGAATAGGAGAAACCATGAGGATATGAAGCTATTCAGTTTAATTCTGAACAAAGAAATAAGAAGGTTGTCGAGACAGGTATGTTACTTCTTCTTGCTCGCATGAGTAATTTGGTTGAAATGAAGTAATTCATGAGTGCTGAAGCAAATGATGGCAAGTGCATGACCTAACAATAACTCAGCCATATGTCTCCTTTGATGTTGGTGTAATGACTACTAATTCAGTCCATGCTTTCATCATGTAGTTCTTATATGGAGGTCGACTGATGAATATTAGATGTTTGAAGTCCTCTTGGATGAGGGATGCTTTATGCTCCTAAGCTAAGCAACATCTTAGGATGCCTGCATATTCTAAAGCGGATTGACTGGCTCTCTGACAGATGAAATTTTTCTTCAGTCATAGCATTGTCGTTCTTTAGAAAGTTTCATAAGTAAACTATCAGACTCGTAATAGCACTCAGAATCTACACATTTGACTATGATTTTTCTCACTCTAATAGGTGGAAGTCCTATGAGAGTCTGTTCTTTTGTTGAAACTTCTAAAGTCCGGCACTTTGCAAGTTTTGTCATTTGACAATATGCATTTTCTTTTGAAAACTGTGTCGTGCTTTTCATCTCTTGGGTTGCAATTCCTGTAAGACTTCAAATGCAGCAAAATAAATGATTTCAAATTCCATAAAAAATTATTTCTTGAAATCTCATGATGGTAAAAATTAATTTTGTTAAAAACCTTGACAAAGTGACTCAAATTTCCTAACTACCATGACAAAGTACAAAGTGCCAACTTTATGTCTCAGTAGAAGAAAGGACCCTTATAGGTATTAAGTGTGGTAAATATTTCACATTACTTATAATTGGTAAGTTCATCATATTATGCTCTTGATCGATTAAGATCTGTACCTCTCAAGTGTACTAATTCTGAAGAATAGTGACAAGTATGAGGGTGTCCAATCCACGAGGATTGTGCTGGTTTCATTGCCTTTTTCTCAAGATTTATTTCTAAGTCAATGGTGGATAAAGGTTGAATTGATATATTTGATCTAAAACTGAATTTAACCTAATGATTTCTAATTAATGAAAACTAACTAAATAGATTTTTGGTAATAAATAAGAGAGAAGATCTAGGAGATTTGAATCCACCACTAGCCTCCTAATTGAATCTTAATGCATTTATTCAGGTCTCTCAAGTGTAAACAATAGGGATGAGTGTGACTACAAGTCCCAACTCATCGAATCAAAAATGATGCAAGGAATCAAACCCTAGGTATGCCCTATTTGTGGTTAGCGTGAGTGATACACACTAAACTAGGGTTGTGAAATCACTCATCTTCCCGAAGCATAAAATATCTAACAGTGCAATCACTTCAACAGTAATATCATTACATAAAATCCACATAAGCAATCACAGAAAAATAACATGAATGATTACAATCTCAACATAATAAAACCTAAAACAATGATAAAATCGTGTTGAAATCAAATATTGAATTTATTAAAATTGGTTGAAGAACAACCCTCTCATTATGCAATCATTGTTTAAAAGAACAAGAAAAACCTAAACAAAATACATAAGATATAATTACTTGGCTAGAGTTTCATCTAAACACTAGAAAGGAGATTACTTCATGGAGAGAGAAGAGAAGACCATCTTTGACGAAGAACTCATCTTCAAACCTTCACAGATCTCCAAGGAGCCTTCTTCCTTCATTTTCACCAAAACTCAGAACAAACTGGCAGCAGAACAGACTTCAGAATAGAGTGAGAACCCTAGGCAAGGCCTTAGGGTTTCTTATTTATAGAGCTTTAGGGAGCCTTTTAATTAGGGTTTTCGAGACTTCTAATTGAGGTTCAAATTCTCAGTTCGTGCACGCATCTCGAGGTGAAAAAACACCGATCTGCGATCGATCGTTGGTTGGCTATGATCGATCGCAGGTGCCTTGATTTCCGTGTGCACCTATTATTTTCCTACGATCGATCGCTTGATCTCCTTCGATCGATCACATGTTGAATTTTTGTACGGATTTTTTTCCTGGCTTTCTAGTCTCTGTTTTGACCTCCGATCGATCGCTCTGTGTGCTGCGATCGATCGCTGCTTGAATATTTTGCCTGGTATGATCTTTCTTCCTTCTATCTTTTGTTCTTTTCATGGTTGAGGCTCTTCTAAGTCTTCAACGCTCATAAAGCTCACGTTTTATTTTCTTTTCCTCACATGAACCTGAAATGGACAAAAGCAACCATGTACCGTAAAGCAGTTTTTCAACGAACTCTAAGGAATTAACAAGTGTAGTTTGAGGTGCATAAATGTGTAACAATTAGCACTGATCACAACCCTAAACTTACACATTGTTCGTCCTCGAGCAATACACAATAAAAATAAAACTAACTACACTAAACTACATCCCCTTTTGTGGGATCCCCGGTTGCATTTGGCATATGCAACAATCCTTTTAAATAGCTACCCATCAGTGAAGATGCCAAGTAACTTTGTTGGTGAGGTTTGTATGTGTTTATACCCAAGATCGGAGTTCGAATCGCGTTTTCACCCACTAACCTACAGTCACTAACTCGCTTTCCTAGCATAGAAAAGGGATAATCCAATGCAAATGGATGGCCTTTAATGATGATCAGCATTCCATATTGGATTTTTTTTCTTTATCGGTCCTAATCTTATTTCATATTGTGCCAATAGACAACTACTGTTGCTCATTCTAGGTTCGAGCGGTGAGAAGTATTGCTCTACAGATTCATCTGCAGGGGATATCGAATTAATTTTCACTCATTTTTGTGTTTTTCCTTGATTGGCAATTAGATATATGTATTTCCTAGTAAACGTGCATACAATGTGCATCAGGTTATTATTTATTAGTGTTACAAATCTCGTTCTCGGGTTTTTATTGGTTGAAGCTTTTCTCGAGAGATTTTCAAAAAAAAAATTTGGGTATTTCTCTCCTAAATCTTGACAATAATTAAAAATATATATTAAAATTACAAAAAATAGTAATAAATATCACCAAGTTATAAATTCATAAAACCAACAACATTGTGTATTTCTCACGATATTTTTAAAATCTCGGTTAAACATTGGCTAAATCTCGCAATATATATGAGACAAAGAGAAAATTATATTTCTCACAAGATTTTTAAAATATTGTGATAAAAAGGGAGTTTTACACTTTAGATGTTTTTCTCAGGGAAAAATTGGGTATTTCTTCAAGAAATTTGTAACAGTGTTATTTATCACTAAGCTAGATACAAGGAAAATGTTGATTTTAGAAATTTAGCAGATAAAATTGGAACTTATCTATAATTAAGTTATTGTGCTCAAGAGTCAACAAAGTAACATTGAGAATCATCAAAACCTTTTACAAAGTATGATTTTCCTGGAATTCATTGAACATGCAAAGTGTGCCAAAGGGCGAGTGGAATGCCCAAGTCCAAGTGAGACATACCACTTGCAGATTAATTAATTATGAAATTATCATCTTTTCATTTCGGATTTTCAATGCCAGGTTATTAGAGTGAAATGGTCACTCCATGCAAGAGAGGAGATTGTGTTTGAGCTTCTCCAATATTTGAGGGGGAATACAGCAAAGAGTCTATTAGAGGGAATAAGAAAGAATACAAGGGAAATGATTGAGGAGCAAGAAGCAGTTCGTGGCCGCTTATTTACAATTCAAGATGTCATGCAGAGCACTGTTCGTGCAGGGTTGCAGGTGATCAGGTTAATCATGTACCAACATTTTTGCACTTTAAATCTTGTAATGGCATATCAACATTATAATGTTAATAATGTATAATAAAATATTATTAAAAATTAGATAATTAAAAAAAATCTTAATAATTGCTTGTATATTAGCCGCTATGTTATCCATCAGCATGAATGTTTCAATGTGGCTTCTTCATTATTTAACTAGTGTTCCATTTACGTGTTTGATATTGTGAGTTTCTCACTCCTGTGCTGTGAATATGAATTGCAGGATAGAAGCCTCCGTGTTACACATAATTTAGCTGTATTTGGGGGTTGCGGCCTCATTCTTTCCATCCTCACTGGGCTCTTTGGGATCAATGTGGATGGGATCCCTGGTTCTGAGCAGACGCCATATGCATTTGGTCTCTTTGCTGCCATGCTCTTCTTATTAGGGTCCGGGCTAATTGGAGTTGGGTTGATCTACCTTAGGTTTAAAAATCCCATCAGTGAAGAACAGATTAGAGTGAAGAAGTTGAAGCTCCAAGAGCTAGTTAAGATGTTTCAGCATGAGGCAGAGACTCATGCACAGATCCAGAAAGCTGTTTCTCGATGCAACTTGACCCCAACTGCTGGAGATCTGCTCGTGGATGAGCAGATGACATTGTTTTCAGCTGACTATAGACACCGTGCAAGTACGGTATGATGTCATTTTAACATCTCTTGATTATTATTTCATACCAGGAAAAAAAATCCTGATGAAAGATGCAGGCTTAATTCATATGTA
The DNA here is from genome assembly GCA_015143295.1 of Tetracentron sinense. Classification (NCBI taxonomy): domain Eukaryota; kingdom Viridiplantae; phylum Streptophyta; class Magnoliopsida; order Trochodendrales; family Trochodendraceae; genus Tetracentron; species Tetracentron sinense. Next base: position 48,160,628 of record CM026551.1, on the reverse strand, counting down.
ATCAATGGTTATTGCCCAACAGAGAAAATTCCCTCACCATATTAGACGAATTCCCATTCCCCTCTATAGCCAATGGTTATTGCCCGACACAGAAAAAAATCCAACCAACAGTTAAAATCCCAGTCTCTTCACAATCTCTAGGACCAATTATGACTGGGAAACACCTTCATTGTCTCACATTGATAGTTTCTAAAAGTGCCTCCAATGTTGGATAGCTGTAAGTAGAAAATGGAAACAGAAACTTCCGCGATTCCGCGATACTGTTTGTAATAGAAGATGCATACTTTAATTGCATAAATAACTAAAATTTTAAACAAAAAAAAAAATTTATTCTAATAATCAAAACTAGGTGATTCTGACTCTCTGTTTTGCAGCATCATATATGCCATTTATTTACAAGTATGTTTTAAAATGTGAAGGTGTGAGACAAGGCATGAGGACCTCAAGATGCATAAGGCGTAAGCCTCGACGCGTGAGGCTTAAGCCTTACAAGAATGCTTCATGCTCTCTCATTTTAACAAATAAATAAAATATAAGAAAAAATACGAAAAGATTCAAAAAGTTGATGAAATATTATAGTATATATAAGAGAGAGAGAAAAAAAATATACATTTATATATTTGTATTAGTGTACATTGTGTATGTGCGTGTGGACTAGAATCGTAATTCAAAAAAATGACATTTAAGTCTCAGTAGTGACTAGAATCTTAATATTAGTTAATGTATGAGGTGTACGTTATAGACATGAAGCGAGCTTTAAGGTGTGAGACATGTGTCTCATGTGAGCCTCACACTTTGCGGAGTGAGTCTCATGGGGTTTAAACCTTATAGTTGAGCCTCAAGGCGTTTTCCTTAAGCCTCGCCCCGAGGCGTAAGCCTCACACGCCTTTTAAAACACTAATATAACTTACCGACAAGCCAAATAATACACTAGATCATTTCAAATTTCAAAAGCGAGTAAACTACTAATTGTTATTTCCTACTCCAATCCTAAAAAACAATGAACCTAATTCGAATAAAGAAACAATGTAATCCGGATTAATTGTCGATGACATCAATTCCTATGCTTCAGACTTTTCGGTAGGCAGCTCTGGTTTATTATGGGGACTATTCAGTACATCAAGCACATGATCCAGCACGCCTATCCTCACCATTTGTGTCAGCTTCCATTTTCACTATGAAGGGGAATCTTTCATTTCCAATTTTCAAGACAAAACATAGTCACCAGATTTCTGTAAAGTTCTTTACCTTTAAGTGAAGAAAGCCAGGAATCTACTTCAATAGTGACACCCTATCAAAGTCCTCCAAAATCAATCGTAATGTATGGAGAGAACAACTGTTGCTCAAAAACTGAATTCACTACTTCACACTCCCAACAACTTGACCCCAACTGCTGCAGATATGCTCATGGATGAGCGGATGACATTGTTTTCAGCTGAAGATAGACACTGTGCTAGTATGGTATGATATCATTTTAACTTCTCTTGATTATTACTTCATACCAGGGAAAAAAATTCTGATGAAAGATGCAGGCATAATTCATATGTAATCAATGGTTATTGCCCGACACAGAAAATTCCCTCGCCCTTTACAGATACAACTATCGCGTTTCCTAGTAAGATATTTAGCAGGTATTATAGGCTATCCATCGGAGTTCTTAACACAATTAAAACTCCCCTTCATTCCACCTCATTGAAACCTTCATTCATTTCATATTATGGTTTATGACTGTTGTGAAAGTTGAATCGCTTTGGAATGTCGTATGCTACTTGTAAGACATACATATTGGTTGTATGAATCGGGGATGTTAGGTTTGATAACAGGTTCAATGACTCATAACGTTGCAGTGGACTAATCATCAGTCAGGCGACTGAGACCGTGACGTTAATTGTGTTTGAATGCAGTTATTTTGTACCCTTAATCCAGTTTCGTGGTTCCATAGATTCTAGATCAAAATGGAGGTAGGCATAAGAAACCACTCTTTGATTTAATCCATTAGGTAACATGTTGATGGAAGAACTGTCCAAATCACATCCTTTGTACAATATACTACTTGAAGAATATATGGGCTTCAGATTCTGTCTCCTCATTATAGCATAATACATGCATCTGCTTAATCGCTTAATACAGATTCACAGATATCCCCTCCCTTCCCCTCCAACCCCAAGGCAAAAAAAAGGGTTCTCGGGTCAACCTTAAAGCTATGTTTAGTTGTCGAGAAAATAAGCAAAAACATGGAAAATGAAAGAAAATTTTAGAATTATAATACAAGTTTTAGTTGTGTTTTGTCCAATTTTCTTTTCTTTTCCATGTGTGTACTTATTTCCTCGGCAACTAAACATAGGGCAAAGGTAACATTATCAATCTTAAATATATAGTAAAAGAGAAAGAATCAAACATCTAGCAATAGTGTTATTCTTGATTCATTTACTTATACTGTTTAAGAATACTAGTTTGGCAAATGCTTGGTTCTTTTATTATGTAAGGATATTACTGTTGCAAATTCTTGTAGGTTTTTTTTTTTTACTTGTACTGTTAAACGGACGGAGTTGTCCAATCAAGAGATGATAGATGCTGACCACTTACTAATTGACACCTGTTAGGAATAAATTGGCTATCTAACTGATAGGCTGACGAGAATAAGCTGGCTAATTGGTTGCTGACCAGATGTTGAATAAGTGACATTTTGTTGGAATAAGCATGTTAACTGGCTTTTTTTTTTCTTTGTTTTTTTTTGGCTGACTGAAACGCAGTTAAGTTAGGCCGCAACCCCGGTTAGTGAGTTATAGTTTCTGTTCTGAGTCAGTCATGGGTGGAGATTAAACACTTTCACCCTCTCAGGAATGAATTCCGGACCAAGTGTTTGGTGACTAGCACCACAACCACTGGGGCAAGCTTAGCTTCCCGTGTTAACTGGCTATTTGACTGCTAGAATAAGTGAGCTAATTGACTAGTTGGCTATAAGCGACGGTACGATGACTCCATCTCCTGGAATGAGTTCGGATTGGCAACAGCGTTGTTGCCCCTTGAGGGTCCCACGTTCTAGAGGGTTAAACTGGGAATCAAAAAAAATGGGCCCCATTTTTGTAAGACACATAGGGGCAAGAGCACAGCAGCTTGCGCTGTTGACCATCCTCACTCTCCTGGAATAAGCTTACTGACTACTGTTATGGCAACCTTCCCCTAATTTTTGTTTGTGTGTGTGTCAAATAGAGAGCTTCTTGCTATTTCAAGACCCTTCCTATCTTTGGTTGTTGGGAAAATAAGTAAAACATTGGAAAAAAAAAAAAAAAAAAAACAATTAAAAATCTAAAATTTTCATTTCTTTTTCATGTTTTCAACTATTTTCTCGGCAACCAAACATAGCTTTAGGTCTTTTAGTAAGACTAAGGTGGATTGCTTCAAGGATTGACTATTGAGTAATGTTATAAGGCCCACTCAATCCTAAGATCGCATGTGAGGTCCCAGACACTCAAGAGTAGTTTTTTTCTTCTTTAAGAACGTTTAACAAAGAATATAAATAGTTGGGGTTTTGCTAACCCCCCCCCCCCCCCCCCCCCCCCCTTCCTTCTTTAAGAACGTTTAACAAAGAATATAAATAGTTGGGGTTTTGCTAACCCCCCCCCCCCCCCTTCCTTCTTAAAGAACGTTTAACAAAGAATATAAATAGTTGGGGTTTTACTACCCTCCCCCCCAACAAAGATGTGTATAAAACCAAACAAGCCATCTGATTAGAGAGATCCTCTAATTTTGGCCGCATGGTCAGTGCCTTCTCTATATCGAGCATAAATCCTTAGGCAAAATTCATACGAGTTTTTGTATCGGGTGCACAATAGCACAAGTATCAATAGAAATGCAACATTTGTTTTTGCAATTTTTTTTTAATTTTAAATATTTTAAGGGCAGTGTTATGTCCACTTTTCTTTTCATCAAATTTTTGTTAAATAAAAATATAAAATAATAATAATAACAGATTTATGTGTGGTCTACTATTTTTTTTTACTTTTTTCTTAATAAAAAAGGAAAAAAAAAGTTGATGAAAAAGAAAGTGAACAAATTTTAATCAAGTCAACATTAATCATAAGGTTAATACTTTTAATAGTTTGGTAATGAGGGTATCTTCCATCACGTTATTAAAAAAAAAAATTAAAAAATTTACAACAAGCATCCTTCCCATTTTATTTATTATTTTAAAAACTTAATAAGGTAGCATTATTAACTCGGCTGATGCTAGTTAAATACATTCAACAGTTTCAAACTGGCATATAAACATAATCTTAGATGGAGGTGTGCTAACCCTACTCCCAGTTAAAAACCAACACTTGTTAAAGTAATGACAATAGCACGCCTCAGAGAGAGAGAGAGAGGATATTGTTTGTGATACGGTGGAAGAGGTCTGTTAGGGCTAAGCTCAAACTTGTCGCGTGGAGACACAATGAGGAAGTGGGACAGGTGGACCTCTTTAACCCCATTCATCCGACTGCCGTGCATAAAAACGTGTCACAATTGGGGAGCAGACCTACTGCGCTTGAGGAGGCTACTTGGCTTAAAATAATAAATTTATTTTAATTGGTGGATTAAAATATATTAATAAATTTTAATAAAAGAGAGAAACAAGTAGTGGTGTATTCAAGCCGGGCTTGGGCTTGGCCCTGCTTGGATCGGTTTGAAAATTTTTCATCTATGCTCGAGGTTTGAAAATTTTTCATCTATGCTCGAGGTTTGAAAATTTTTCATCTATGAGCTCGGCTCAGTTTGAAATTGTTTCATCTATGTTCGAGCTTGGCTCGAATCTGCTTGGTTAGACTCAAGCTTGGCTCGAGCTTGAATTGATTCAAGCTTGAGCCGAGCTCAGCTTGGCTTGAGCTCAGATTGAATTATTAAAAAATATTTTTTTAATTAAAAAAAATTATTTAAATATAATAATTATATTATTTTTATATAATATTCAAACCGAGTCTAGCTCGAGCCGATCCGACCTTAATCGGGCCAAGCTTCGAGCCAAATCAAACAGGCTTTGGCTCGAGCTCGGCTTGAATGCATTTTCAAACTAAAAAAAAAGTTCTGCTCGGCTCGATCGAACCTAAATTTCAAGTTCAAGCCGGGCTTTTTTGGGCCGAACCGAGCAGAACTTCGAGCTAGCTCAGTACGATACACCCCTAAAAGGAGGGGAGCATGAACCGATGTGCCGGTAGGACGATTTAAGGTTCAAATCTTAAAAACGAAACCCTAACCCTAAAACACCCTTTTCGATATTACATGTCAAAACTAGCCCCTTATGTTTCAAACTCGCTTCCTTGACAGTCAAAAAATAAGCTAGTATTAGTGTTTAGGCTTGTTTTACAGCCACCCTCTTTAAGAAATCCATTAAACTTTTATTTTTATATGGAAATGAAGTACCAATTCCCTGGCAGTTGGCTATAACTTATTGAGCCATCATCTCCAAGTGCCGCTAATCTACAAATGTTTGTTAAGGTCCTTTGCTGAGAATTATTAAGTTTGACGCTTTGTACTTTGTCATGGTAAACATTTGGAAATTTGAGTCTTTGACAAGATTCATACCAAAAATAATTCTTACCTTATGAGATTTCAACTCTTATTACTTTTTATGAGATTTGAAATCATATATTTTGCTACATTTGTAACTCTTTACGAAAATTGTTACCCAAGAGATGAGAAGATAAGATATGAAACACGATACATATAGTTCAAAAGAAAATGCATTTTGTCAAATGACAAAACTTGCAGTGTCGGACTATACAAGTCTCAACAAGATAACATACTCTTACTAGAAATCTAGCTCATAATGAAACTAACTTTTCCTCCTATTTCATAACATTTTCTTTTTGGAACGAGGGTATCCGGGCCTCTAAGAGCACCCGATTAAGTCCCTCGGGCCATGCAAACTATAACCAGGAAAGCTGGGATAAATTTCGAAGGCTGGCCAACAAGAAGAAGGGACTTGAACTCATGACCTCCGCTTGTTGAGGTGTGGTCTTGGCCACTAGCATAACCCCAATCTTGTTTAGTAGCAAAGCTAGTAGCAAAGGATCATTGTTGTGTCACATCAGCAAGTAAACACTCCAACGGATACAACAAAGTTTAATTTAATTTAACCTTTAATTAAATGAATGTAATTTAATTTTTCAGCACACTTTCAGAGAGAACAATCAAGCAGCTGACTTTTTATCCAAAGAAGCTTGTCAGAAGAATGGATAGCAAAACTTACAGAGATATCAGTATGTGTCCTTTGAGTATGAAAGGTTTGATCCGTATTGACCGATCTAACCTTTTTAATATCAGAATTTAATTGTGTTGGTTAGGTCTTTGTTCTGTTTTGTTTTTTGTGGTTTGAGTCTAGAAGGGGTAAGGTTTTATGTCCCCCTCTTCCATTTGGTCGGTTTGGTCGTTTTGGAAGGGTAAGGTTTTATGTCCCCCTCTCCGTTGGTGGTCTTGTAGGGGTAAGGTTTATGTCCCCCATTTTTTCTATTTTAATATACAAGTAGGGGTCTGCCAAACCCTCCACTCTCTCTGAGTGGCCTTTTTTGAAAAAAAAAAAAAAAAAGTGAAATCTCATTTTGCTATGTGGTTAAAAACCCGGCAAAGTGGCCAGGTGTGGTTGAATCATTTCTTGAGATAAAATATTAAGTGGGCCCCCCCTTTATGTCAATTCAATTGTTTTAATAAAATATTAAGCGAGCCCCTTAATAGGTAAAAGATTAAAAAAATATTAAAATATTAAAATTTGCTACTTACCCTAAGAGATGGGATAACAATAGAGGTAGCAAATATATATATGGGATAACAAATGACACATTTGCTACCCAAATTTGTTACATCCCCTTGGAGATGGTCTAAGAATCTTAAAATTAGTTGTCGCTTGAACTGACAAGATACAACAAGCTTAAGTTCTTAATCTCCATGAGTTTCCTGTGAGCAACCTCTAGGCCTTCTTGGAATTTTCACCTATTGAAGGGTGTGATTCAAATTGGGAAACCAGTCAATTAGAATTGCAAACCGGACGACCACTGTCACCCAAAACACAAGAGTTGCAAGTTTTAGTAGCCAAAGCATCAAAGTTGATCGACCGGTTTTTGCAGAACAGAGATTTTTTACCCGAAATTGGTAAGTTGTGCGAATTGGAGACTTTCTAATTGTTTAGAACTCTGATATAGTCTTATAAATATGTGTTTATAGGTCAAGAGAGGAAATAACATAAATGAATTAAGCAAACTAGGGCTTGGGAAAAAGGTTTAAGGGAATGAGATATAATTCTTCTTCGGGTTCATTGAGAAGCTGACTTGAGTGAGATCTTTGGGCTTGGGTTGAGATTTAATCTGAGAGGAGAGAGTGATTTTGTACTGATTTCTCAAGGTTTCTCTGAATAAGAAAGAAGTAATCAGATCTTGGCCCGTGGACATAGGGATCCGAATTACGTAAATTTTCTTGTGTTTTTCTATGTGTGTGTGCTTGTTTATCTTTTCTGTTGGGCTTATTATTCCCAATAATTTGAATCAAAGCTCAAAGACAGTTATTTTTCAATGGTTTTGAAAAATTCTAGACAACTTTTTAAGAAGTTTGACGAAAATAAAGTTTCAATATGTGACAAAGGAGGATAAATGATATCCTAGTTCAACAGGTTCTCGCAAGGGCATTGAAGGTGGAGCCCGGTAAGCCAGAAAAGATGCTTAAAGCATATGGGAAAGACATTGAAGCAAATGCAGTCAACACAATACACTTCTATCTTGCGGATAACGTGATGTATAGCATTATGGATGATGAATCAGCACTAGGACTTTGGAAGAAGTTGGAAATCGAAAAGAGTCTTACCAACAAGTTATATCTAAAAAGGCAGTTACATGCTTTGAGGATAACAGATGATGTAGATATCATGGAACACATCAATGTGTTCAACCAAATCTTAATCAATTACAAAAGGTTGACATCAAGGTGGATGAAGAAGATCAGGCATTGGTGCTTCTTACATCACTTCTGGATTTATATGAGCACTTGGTGACAACACTCCTAAATGACAAGGATACATTATGGTTGGAGGAGGTCACGATTGCGCTATTCTATAACAAGCTTAAGTGGAAGCCAAATCATGATGAGAATCATAATCATGCTAGTTGCTCAAGGAAGAGGAAGGGATTTGGATAGGGGATTTGGAAAAGGCAGGGCCAGATTCAACTCCAAATGAAAAGGCAGTGTTTAGTGCTATCATTCAAAGGAATTAGGGCACTTCAAAAGGGAATGTCCACTACGTGCTGATGGGAATAGAGATTCTTTTGGATGAGATTCTTCAACGGCAATAACACATGACAAGGATGATTACATTGGAGATGCTCTCACATCCTCCAAAGGGATGGACAATTCTTCTAATGAATGGTTATTAAATTTGGGGGTTTCAATTCATATTTGCTCAAATATGGATTTCTTTGATACTTTTCAAAGAATGACAGGATAAGTGTCCTTGGGTGATGGATCTAAATGTGAAATCACAGGGGTTGGAACAATAAAGCTAAGGATATTTGACGGAGTGATTCGAACTTTGGGAGGGGTAACATATGTCCCTAAGTTGCAAATCAAACTAATTTCTCTTAGCCAGTTAGACTCCAAGGAGTGTTGCTACACAGTTAGAGATGAAGTTCTCAAAATTAAGCAGAGATGCTTAGTTTTGATGAAGGGGAAAAAGTATGAGAATTTGTATCTCTTGGATAAGAATACAATTGTAGATGGAGCTTCTATAGGGGTCTGCATGAAATCAGAAACCGGATATTGTGCAGATGGTAGAAAGCTTACCTAAGGTCTCTTTCGCGTAGACGGTACAGAGACGAGTATTTCAATGGGTTTCCAAAAGAAGGAGATGGTGAGGTACCTCAAGCGGAAAGGACAAGTCTATGTCTTTGTCTAGGGTTCTTCTAGATGGGAAGACGGTTATCGGGCTACACATGTGTATTTGGATGTGTTAGATCGAATTAGGTGAATGGCTTTCCAGTGTGAATCAAGAGTGTGTGTGGCTGGTAGGTTTCTTTCACAGCATGTAGCTAGAAGGTTTATTTCGCAACTGATGCAGAGACGGACAAGACCAAATGGTTGTTTGCAGTATTTGCAAATGAGGTTACAAAATCATGAGAGAGATTTTGGTTCAAGGTAGAAGAGCGTCTCGGATATGGGTGATATGATGTTCTGTCTTAGAGATTTGTTTGACAATTAGCAAGTCGGTTCTTTTGGTTTTGATCGTGACATTTGGTCTAAGGTGGAGGTTGTTGTGGAGTGGCTCGAAGTTTTCGCCAATGTGGAGTTTGTTGAAGGGTGTGGCTCAAACTAGGGGAACTGGTCAATCGGTTCGTAAACTAGGGGAACTGGTCGACCAGAATTACGAACCGATCGACCGGAATTACAAATCGATCGACCGCTGTCACCCAAAATGCACAGGTTGCAAATTCTAGTAGCTAATGCATCAAAGTCGGTCAACCGGTTTTCGAGGGAACGTGGGTGTTTTACCCGGATTTGTTAAGTTGCGCAAATTGGAGACTTTCTAATTGTTTGACTCTGGTATAAAGTTATGAATGTATACTTATAGATTATAGGGTTTCAAGTAGGGGTGTCAAAGGGCCGGGTTGGGGTAGGGCCGGGGTCAACCCTAGCCCTACCCTTCCTTATAAGAGTAGAGCCCTAGCCCGGCCCTAGCCCTTCAAGGGCCGGGGTTGATTGGGCCCTAGCCCGGCCCCTCAAGGGCCGGGGCCAAGCCGGGCCGGCCAAAGGGCCGGAAGAAAGAGCGGAATTTTTTTTTTTTCATCTAAGATAATAAATTTTTTTTTACTACACCGACTGTCAACCTTACATGGAAATGGATACCCTCCTCTTTTATTCGGGTTTGGGATCAACATTGCAACAAAAAGAGCAATGACAGAGTTAAAAAAAAAATTTCCTTATCAGTGACAGTCATGCATAATAAACCAAAACATAGTATAGGTAAACAAGTAGAATAATAAATCTATATAGAACAAAATTGAAAATATGTTTAAATATAAAACTGAAAGTAGAGAGTAAGATATGAGAGAGAGAGAGAGATGATCGATGAAGAGCCGAAGTGGTATGTGGCCTGTGCGATTGAAGTTGAAGAATGAAGAGGCAAAGTCTTAGAATGTGAATACAAGTTAGGGTTTGGTCTGTGTTAGGTTGGTTTTTATAAGGTCTTTAGTTGGCGCAATTACAAACATAGCCCTACTTTCATAACGTTAATGAAAGGTTAAAGGGAGCATATTAGTAAAATTATTAAAAAATATTTATCTTAAGATAAAGTAGGGCCGGGCCGGGCCGGGCCGGGAAGGGCCGGATAGGGGGAGCCCTAGCCCGGCCCTAGAGAACAAGGGCTTCCAATTTTTTGGCCCTGCCGGGCCCAAGGGCTGGGGTAGGGCCGGGCTTTGGAGGGCTTTGGAGGGCCGGGCCGGGCCGGGTACCCTTCTATATGGGCTTTTTTGACAGCCTTAGTTTCAAGGGTGGAAATAATAGAAATTGATTAAGCACACTAGGGCTCGGGAAATAATAGAAATTGATTAAGCACACTAGGGCTCGGGAAAAGATTTATGAGAAGGAGATAGAGATTCTTCTTCGGAATTTAATCTGAGATGAGACAGTGCTCAAGGTTTCTCTGAATAAGGGAGGATTAATCAGATCTTGGCCTATGGATGTTTGCAAGTTATTGTCAAACCACGTAAATTTTCTTGGAGTTTTTCTTTATTTGTATGCTTGTTTATCTATGAACAATGATAGAGTGAAGGTGTTACGCTTTTCCGTTAAGTCTATTATTCCCAACATCACCAACCTCACTGTTCAAATGTTACGCTGCCATTGATTTTCAATAAATAAACAAATTTGTGACTGCTGTTGCTCTATTGCTACTTCTCACTCAAAAGAAACATGTTTGCATTTTCAGAGTTTTGCCTATATGAGTAAAGTTACCACTAAGGCAGATGTTTTCGGCTTTGGTAGTATAGTGGAGTTCCTAACCAAGAGAAGGCTGACCGGTACTATTGAAAAATTACTCAGTTTCATTATGAGCTAAAATCTACTTTCTTGTAGAAAAACTAAAAGTCAGCACATGCCAAACCCATCTTTGGTACCTCATACCTGCAAACCCAACTTCGGGTTTTCATTCTTCACGAAGCCCTTGTTATAATGGGGGCCTTCTTATAACTTTCTTACTTTTTCTTTTTAATCTTCTGCAAAACCTTTATATAATTGGGGCCCCGGGGGGTTGTGCTAGGAAGACCTTTAGATATCCTTGGAAAAACATTAATCAACAATGTAGTAGGATCATCTTTGCAGTTAAATTGTATCCACCGCAGCAGTCCTCATCCTCGAGGAATTCTCACACTAGTACATCGCAAAAAATCCTAGTTTCAGGAATTTTTTGGTTAATTCCTCGGCGGTTCCTGAATAGCTAAAAATAACGTACTCCTTAAGAATAAAAAGATTTTTAGTAGAAGTATTAGGACCAATGTTTATCTAATCATAATATAAGAAAACTTAGTTATCCAATATTTAAATTAAGTTAAATCAAAAGAAATATAAGTATTGGCAATGATGATGATAAAGTATTGGATGAGTTCCCTAATTAAGAAAATAACACAAGCTGAGCTCAAATAAATAGAAGAGCAGAACACCAACAAGAACAGAAAGAATTGTTTGATCTGTGAACAATGATAAGAGTGAAGGTGAGTTTAAATCAAATAAATAATGGATTTGGTTATGATTTTCCTAATAAAGCACAAAATAGTTCCATAAATTACGATTAATTTGGCTATACACGGATTATGCATATTAATAGTTCTATTCACCACAAATGGCTAAAAGCAGGTGAGGAATGCTGCGATGCTTGAATGACAACTGACCGCATGGGGCTAAATCGATTTCAAAGCTTTTCCAAGATGAACTAAAGCTTTGGTACCGTAAAATTATGGAAAATGCAACTGAAACCAGTCTGGTTCTGCCTAGTGGGGAACTAGTTAGCAATGGGCATTAAATGCCACATCATGATAGCAGGCTAAGTATTGCGCCAAGGATACAAAGAAAAAAATCAAGCATGAGCAATGCATTTTCATGGACAATGAGGTGTCACCTTATATAGAACCTCTTAAATGGACCATTACCCAAATTTGCACCAATCTAATTGTCTAAAACATCTTATCTATTGCTCTTATGTGGAAGTTAACATATACTCGCGCTCACCAAAAAGTTCACAACTAAATGGCTAAGATTGTTTGAACGATTTGATCTCAGATGTACCTGTTATGCCTCTATCAATTGTAGAGCACCACAGCATTGTAAATTTAGTTTTCACCAAATTTCTTCTAGCCTTATCCTTCACAATGACACTCTACAATGGACACTCTCGTAATTTATAATTATGTACTTAATAGCCTTTAAATTTTATTGAAAAATACATAATAGGAATCACCATTGCTCCATTGAGTATCATCTCAATCTCTAATTACTTTATATTTTATTTGAATTTTCCTATATAAAATATATATATATTAGAATGTTCGTAAGCTATATTTCTCTTCAAGAAAATACTGTGTAGTCTTCCTAAACTATAAATGCCTAAGCATAAGGCTTATGCATATACCACACTTAGTATGAGTTATTTTCATCCCTTCAATGGCTAAATGCAAATTTTAATATTTCATACAAACGCCTACTTACGAGTTCATAGTTCTTTAAGGCATTTACTCCACCTTATACGTTAAATATACATCATACTTTTAATAATAACTTTTTCTACCTTTTTCACATTCTTTTTTAGATCGATAATCCAAGAAAATATATATTTTTAAAAAAAAAAGCAAAGTCCAGAAGATACAAGGATAAAAGCAAAGCATAGTTCCCGAGAACATGAACCTATACTCATGGCTGAACTAAAAAACAAATACAACCTGCCCCTGATAGCATTCCTACCACCATACAAGTCATGTTAGCAATAAACCCAAATTCACCCCTTCTTGTCTAGCAGAGCACCAGGCCATCACCAACGATCGAGTCCCAAATTCACCCCTTCTCGAAAACACTCTTGTTCCTCTACTTCCAAATGGACCACGCTACAGAACCCGACAAGACCAACCAAATAGCCATCCTTGAGTCATCCCCACTTGCCAATTCTCAACAGGATAAAGTTTTGAAGGGAAGAGGGAAAGACCTAATCCACACCCACTTAAGACAGAAAGAAACTCCAAATCTCACATGCTACAGGGCAATGCAAGAGTAGGTGATCTACTGACTCTTCCGCTTGGAGGTACATAAAACAATGATTAGTCATCCTCCAGCCTCTAGATTTTAAGTGATCACATGTGAGTATTTTATTCAACACCGCATTCCATAGGAAGAAATATACTTTTGTAGGAATATATGGATTTCACACAGCCCTATGAGGTTAATGGGCAAATGGAGTGGGCTCCAGCATCTGAACCAGAGATCTCACTGAAAACCTACCCTTGTTGCCTCTAGACCATACTCTGCAATCCCAACCCTGAGAGAGCGGGGGCATGTCTCCAAACGCTCTAGTAGTCTATTAAGCTCGCCGACTTCCCAGTCGTTTACCCCTCTCCTTAGCCTAGGACACCAAACAACCCCCTCAATCCCCCTCTTTTTCACATTCTTAACTAACTACAGTTTCTATCCTATACATAAAAAAATTAAAAAGATATCTTCGTGTATCAGATATATTGGGTGCTCTAATAATTTCAATTTTAAACTCAAGGTGGACATATTTTGTATAAATATTATGAATTTCCAGTTGAATGAAGTTTCTGAATATTGCAAAGAACCTGAAAAAGCCAAATAGATAGAAAGATAAAAAGGTATAGTAGGTAGGATAAACTGAGTACATATAATTATAACGAGTATGATACATATGTGAGGTGTAAGCACTATAAGGCAAAGGAATCTTCATTTGTATAGAAAAGTTCATATACAAAGTATTAGAAATTGTACTAAGTATGGTATATGCATGAAGTTAGTGTTTAGGAATGTGAATACACAGAAGAAAAAGAAAATACATACTTTGTTTAGTGTATGCATATGTGCCCCTCCAACTCAAATGGCGAAGTGTGCCTCTCAATTGAGAAGTCCTAAAGAGGGAATTTTCCTCGGTGATGTGTTTTGCAAGAGGCCCCAGATGCGGAGCCAGGGGGCACTTGCAGCCCCCCGCCCAAACTTTTGAAAAAGAAAAAAAATATAGTTAATAGGGTATAGCCATGGAGCATGAGGGTCAGTTGCCCCTCTGAACTTTTGAAAAAAATATATTCTTTAATAGGGCATAGCTATAGGGCATGAGGAGCAGCTGCTGAACTTGTGAGAAAAAATATATATACTTTAATAGGGCATAGCCATGGGGAATGGGAGGCAGCTGCTCCAAAGAACTTCTGGGAAAAATATTATTTATTTAACAAGGCATAGCCATAGGGGCAAGGGAGCAACTACCCCTGAACTTTTGAAAATAAAATATATCCTCTTGTATTATGTTATTTACTTATGGGAACTGATACTTTACGCGCCCGCTTTCTGCCCCCTCCTCTTGCCACATGTCCCCTTTAATCTCTTTTAACCTTGTTTAAGGTTTATTACTTTAAGGATTAAATTTTTTTTTTTTCTAAAAACCAAGGGTAGATGGATGAATCCTAGGGGTGAGTGAATCTTAACCACAGTTAGTGGATGTTAAAAAGGACACGTGGTGGCTTGTAGGGTCTCTTTAACTATGGTTAAACTTAACTAACCTAAGGTTAATAATTTTTTTATTTTTTAATCCAAAAACCAACGTTAGATGGATGAACCCTAGGGGTGAGTAAATCTTAACCACAGTTAGTGGATGTTAAAAGGGACACGTGGCGGCTTATAGAGTCTCCTTTAACTATGATTAAACTTAATTGACCTAAGGTTAATATTTTTTTTAATTCTAAACACCAATGTTAGATGGATGAACCCTAAGGGTGAGTGGATCTTAACCACAATTAGTGGGTGTTAAAAGAGACATGTGACGCCTTGTAGAGCCCCTTTAACTATGATTAAACTTAACTAAACTTTTAATATTTTTTTAATTTTTTTATTCTAAAAACTAAGGTTATATGGATGAATCCTAAGCGTTAGATGGAAGTTAGTGAATCTTAACCACAGTTAGTGGTATTTAAACAAGGAGAAACAATACTTGTAGGATATGTACAAACGAATGGACGAGATGGTCCACGAACTTGGTCGTCAAACAAATTTTGAGGGCTACACCCCCGAACTCCTAAACCCAAAATATTCCATACCCGTCTAATCACTCTCCACAAATCATCAACAATGACTAACATTTTCAATCAACCATCACTTGCCCCCTACAAGAGAATCCTGGGATCTACCATTGGGAGGCCACTGGAGGCCCCCCGCCATTTACTCAACCTTAACTACTAATAGACTAATAGTAGATAAATGATGCCGTGTACCACCCCCAGAAGTAAATCAGGGACAGTGCCCTCACAGTCAAATATTGGTTTTTTTGTGTTGGACTGGGAAGAAACCAGCTATCTAGTCGGTTCGGGATGGGATATGGGTTTCTTATATAAGTCATGTGTTGCAGGCTTATTGGGTAACCTTGAATTTCTAATCTTTGTATAGTGGAAGCTATGTTTCGCCCATGGACATTACTCACATAAATCTTGTGTTCTGTGTCTGTTCTTTATTTGCTTATTTTCTCTTCATTTCGTGTTTCCATTGATTCCATGATTGTGTTTCTTACCTTTAATTTTGGGAAGATTGTAATGTTCTATTCAAGAAAAAAATGCTAATTTTCTCTTCAGATAAGATGGAAGCAAACACATATCTGCCATAAACATAGTGGAATGCAGATCTAATTCCACCCAGAAATGTTTTCCCATCTAGGTGAAAAAGAAAAAAAAGATCTAAAAATACAGACAACCAAGAGACCACCATTGAAGAAGACAAACATACCTTGATCTCAGTCTCACTTCACTACAGGTTTCTGCAAGAGAGCAGTTAAATAAACCTCACCGTTCTTCAACCCACCAGAATCCGTCTTATTTCCTGTCGCCCACTTCACCTTCTTGTACCCCAATTTCCCAATCAACGGCGTGAAAACCTTCTCAAGATCCACCCTTTTACTAAAAAAGTGATCCATCCAAAAATAACCCCCACCCCTCAACACCCTATCAACATCATAGAACAAGAACTCCATCGCTGTAATCGGAATCCACCGATTAACCCCGTGCCCACATCGAACAAGATCCACAACCCCATCAAAAATCGGAAACCTCTGCTGCAACGGAACATGCAATGGAACAAGCCCTCTCAATCCAATCACCTCATTATAAGGAGCACCCAGATTCATCGTCGTCGTCACAACAGTAACATTATGAAGCTTCATTCTAGCAGCAAAAGTCCCAGTCCCCCCACCAACATCAAGCCCCAGACGAAGAACCGAAGAAGCAGCTTTACTGATTTGAAGCAACTGAGGAATAGTGAGATCAAGATCCGATTTGGGGGTCAAAAATTTCGTAATTTCGAGCTTGGAATCGAACCCCAGATTGTCATTGAATCGGTTAAGGCAAGAAAAGCTCTTGCAAGAGTAAGAAGACCAGAGAAGAGCAGCGTCAGGGAGAGAAGAAGTAAAGGGGTTGAAGGGGAGAGAGGAAGGGGGTTTTGGAGGGGTTTTGGAGAAGCAGCGACGGCGAGGAAGAGGGTGGCAGCCACGGAGAATGAGGGCTTCGGAGAGGTCGGTGTCGAGAGGGCAGAGAGAGAAAGGGGTGTAGGTCATGTAGCGGTGAAGGAGGTCAGGATTGTCGCGACAGGAGGAAGCAATGGGGGAGAAGTGGGAGTGGAGGAGGAGATCTGAGGGGACTGGGGGTTTTGGGGTGGTGGTGGTGGTGGTGGTGGGACGGAGGTGAGTGAGGTGGTTGATGGTGGCGCGAATGGTGTTGAGTTGGTGAAGGAGGTGGTCGGGGACTGGAGGAGGAGGAGAGGGTTTGCTTTGGAGGGAGGAGGAGAGATGGTAGAGAGAGAGGATGTTTGTGGCCACCATGGCTAGGAGGAGAAGAAGGTTCAGCCCCATTCCTAATCCCATTTCTCTTCTTCTGCTGCTGCTGGTGGTGGTTTTAATGGAGAGCTTTTTGGTGGTGTTTATGCTTTGCTAGTACTACCTAGCAGGGAGTACTGCAGTAGTAGCGACTGCCGACTAGTGAGGCTTGAAAATAAATTAGGACATTATTGGTCCTCTCTTTTACTATGGTTAAGATTTATTAACCCTTTGATCACAGCATCTACCCTTAATTTTTAAGTAATTTTTTTCCAACAGATGAAAACTTTGTAACCAGAGTTCAAGACGGTTACAGGAACTTTACGAGTACGAGGAGTAATACTTCATAAAACAAATGAATCAATTTTTAGCTCTCCAGTCTAAGGTTTAAAAACTCGGTTGTGGGACTGTTATCAGATCCGACCAAAACTGGTACGTATCACCCGTACCTATAAGAGGGACAAATTGTCCATTTTGAAAGAATTTATTGTTAACCTCTTTCGGGTATGAATCTCTCTGATTTAGAAGGCAAGAATTTACATCAGTATCTCAATTTTAAGGCCTGGGATTGTCTCTGGCGAAGCCAGAAAGGGGCTTATCTCGGGGTTCCATAGAATAGGTGACTAGTGGTGGAGAAGTCAAAATCATGGGGCCCACGATTTTGACTTCTCCACCTATAGTAAGACATGTGGTGATAACTGGGTGAGAATAAAGGGAAGAGATATCATATGGGGAGAAGTCAAAAAAATGGGGAGAAAATAAAATGACTTCTCCCTATATTTTTGCCAACTGTCGCACAATGTATGGAACCCCGAGGGGAGTTTCTGGCTTCACCAGAGACAAGCCAAGGCCCAATTTTAAGGGATTGATTCACACTCCGTGTTCTGAGAAATATTTTCCATCCGAAAAAAGGAAAAAATAGTCTTTATCTAAATAAACGCGTTGAGAAATGGCAGATGTATAGAACTTTTCAACAAGATAATGCTTTTTCAAATCTTTCAAAATGGAATCTGTTTCAATCATATATGTCATGGTTCCTTACTTCAACAGGGTGCAAAGATCTAAATAAATGACAATAAATTTTGGGTAGTGTTAGATGCACACTAATATTTAATGACTACACCCCATTAGTAAAAAAGTATTGATTGCACACCATTAAATTAATAAATTACTTATAAACACCAAAAACAAAAAATAGCTCGAAAGTTTATATCTACACACCATTTATAATTGTTAGACTCTATGGTTGATAGGGATGACAATTTGTACCCACCCCGCCCGCCTGCCCACCCACCCACCCCTCCCTATAGGGTCGGTTTTTTTTTTTTCTAATCTAAATAGTTTTAGGGATGGGTTTGGCATTAAAAAAACTATTTTGGGGCGTGTCCGATTTAAGTACACCCTCTCCGCCCATCAGCACATAGTAGCAACACAAAATCTGCACATCATCACATCACATTACTCTCAACAGGTACATGCCCCATTAACTACAAACAGGGTCTTTTAATTTGCATCATGGTATTCCTTACTTTCACCAAATCCCCAACTAAGCCAACAACTCTTCTTTGTTCAAAGACAAACTGCAACCAGCTCTTTATTAGAAGCACCCAAAGAGGTTGAAAATGACAAAGTAAAGAGCAAAACAAACCGTCATGGAATGGTAGTCATACAGAAGAAGAAAAAAAGAATCAGAAAAATCGATTGACTAGCATGATTTGTTCATTCCAGTTGCATCCTCGATAGCTTCACCAACTCCCTTTACCTTGGATCACCTACTGCACACCAGACAACATCAACATCCACATCCACATCCACATTGCGAAAGTACCCTTTGAGAGCATAGTTTGATCTTTATATTTGATATCAATGTTAGACCTCCCACGTGCATTCCCTTCAATCAGTAAAACCTGAAAAATAAAGCAATTTATACCAGCAAATCCTTCACCAGTAAATAAATTTGAAGATCATATAAGTTTCTAGTCATAGAAGGAAGTTAACATTATGACAGTGAAGAAAATAATACTTATGTTGAGCCATCTCACTTATTCCCGTTTTAATATATATATATATATATATATCACATTCATTGACAGAACTAACATTTTACAACCAGTCAAAATGTCTTCCCTCTACATCTCCAAGACTCCAACAATAGGACGCACAAAGAGGTATTTCCATCAAATTACCTGGGAATATAGACTTAGTTGTACTCCAATTCGTCGAAGTAACTGGTCTTTTGAGAGGAATGATGAGACTTCTTTTCGACATCCCGAGACAGGGCTCTCCTCATATCTGAGATAGGAATTCACAAAAACTGGTGAGAGACAAGATAAAAATGAATGCTTACCAATTTTACGTGGAAGATGTGGATACTCACCTAACCATCTTCCTTCCCTGAGGAACATTGCTATCCAAGCTGAGGGATAAAACAGAGAGAGTACGAGTATTGTCGTGTTTAGAAAGTATATACTCAAAGTCTAACAATTTGAAGTAAATATCTCTCCATAAATGGTGCTTTGATTCATAATCTTAAACTTGCCCAAACTGAAATTTCCTCATGTCCAACCCGTATTCTTCAGCACTAAAATTTATAGTAATTGTAAATATATATATATATATATATATATATAGAGGAGGTGACTAATCAGCCAATCTGACTATAAGGTATAATCAGCTCACCTCTTTTCTACCCTTAGATCATAAATAATGGCCAGGATCAAAAGACTCTTTATTATGCTGATTTTATGAATGACCGAAAATACCCTTTTAAGGTTTAAACACTTCATTACGTCTCTTCTTCTCCTCCAACACGTTCTCTTTCTTCATTTCTCTTCAATAAGTTGAAAACGAGAAGACCCCTTCTCTCTTCATCCCCTCCGGTCCAAGTTTCTCCAGTCGGCGTGAGCTTTACCGATCAGCGCAACTATTCTCTTAATCCCTCCGGTAAGAAATCTTAACCCTCACTCTCCCTTTTCATCTCTCTCCTCTCTTCTTTCTTCTCTTGAAATCTAGGGTTTATAGTCAATGGCCACAACCCCCTCCCCCTATATGGTGGATCAAATCTATTGCATGTGAGAAATCATGTATGGTGGGTTCTAGACATCCACACTAGTTAAGAAAGTAGTAAGGAGTTACCTTAGATGCAAATATAAGGGCCAGGATCTCCAAAAATAAATGCCACGAGAGATGTTCATGCTATATAAGCATGCGGTGGTAGGTAATAGGTTTAATGGAAAACATTGAAATAGAGACACAATTCAACAGCATGAATTTTATTTTTTTTTAATCCTCAC
Source organism: Tetracentron sinense (assembly GCA_015143295.1). NCBI lineage: Eukaryota > Viridiplantae > Streptophyta > Magnoliopsida > Trochodendrales > Trochodendraceae > Tetracentron > Tetracentron sinense. The sequence goes on along the minus strand of CM026551.1, from coordinate 48,140,261 downwards.
AAATCTAACTTGATCACATTCCAATATAAATGATATTGGACATACAGAGTTTGGATCCGGTTGACAATTCCATAGTTGTCAGAAAAAATACATTAAGATCCACCCCAAGAAATAACATTTATTAACAAATTTATAATATGATTCAGCAACAAATCTAAATTTCTCTCTGATATGCCAACAATCAGTTAAATTCCCAAATTGTGGAACTCCAGAAGAGACAAGAGATCTGATCATTCATTCTTCAGAATGCCTTGATCCCAATACTGGAATGTCATCAAACCGCTTCCCAACATTGTTGTACTCCTAGAGCTTATGTACTCCGTAGTCCACCATTCGTTCTCTGACAAAAGCGCCGGTGATGACGAAGGTGACGTAAATGGAGTTTCGGCACATGATGACTCTGTAGAGCCCTTCGAGAATTCCTCCTCCGCTTCTCCGAGCAGCTGAATTCATGGCCTTGTTTTAGTTTGCGCGTGGATATGAACTTTTTCTCTGGTTGAAGATGACAAAAAATTCATCCAAGAGAACCTACTGATGTTTATGATTGCAGTTGCTAGGGGCCAAAGCATTAGAATTGAATTATTGCCTATTAGTTATTACTTTGCTTCTAATTTTGTACTTAATTTTTTAATGTCATTGATTAATATGGGTTTTCTCAGCAATAAGATTTATGTCATGATAATTGCACCAACTACATCTTCAATAACCCATCTTTTTTCATTATTTTTAGGTAACATGGATTTCAATGCTACAAATTACAAAGATAATGAGCCAATGACAGAATATGAAGCCGGCAATGAAGAGGGAAATGAAGTGGCATTTGACGAGGTAGATGGGGCAAAATTATATTTTCCTAATGTTTCATTAGATCAAAAATCATATGTTGGAATGAAGTTTGAATCAATTGAACTTTCATATAATCATTACAATGCCTATGCAAAAATATCTGGATTTAGTGTGAGAAAAGATACTTTAAGATATGGTAAAGACACAATTCAGCGTAGATTTGTATGTTCAAATAAGGGTACTCGCCACCAAAAATGGGTGGATAGAGTAGATGCTAAGAAGGAACCAAAATCAGAAACAAGAACTGGTTGTGTAGCAAAGTTGGAAGTGATTCAGAAGAATGGGAAATGTACAGTGCATAGATTTGTGGAGGGACATAACCATGCCTTAAACACTCCATCAAAAAGACATGTCCTTCGATCATCAAAAAAAAATGTATGAGAATTCCAAGAGACTTATTAAAAGTTGGAATGACTCTGGTCTTAGACCTGATGGCAAATGAAGCTAGCGAATATGAAAATCTTGGTTTTGATGAAGTAAATATGAGGGGTGTCATTAGAAGGAGTAAAGCTGCAATGGAGACCTATGGTAGCGATGCTGGAAGAATGATGGATTATTTCAGAGGTAAGCAACAAGAGAACCCATCATTCTTCTATTCGATGCAACTTGATAGTACATGACAACTATGTAATTGCTTTTGGGTAGATGCTAGAGCAAGGCTAGATTATGTTTATTTTGGATATGTTGTATCATTTGATACAACATATAAGAAGAATAAATTTTTGATGCCATTTGCGCCTTTTACTGGAGTCAATCACCATCAATAGTCTATTGTGTTTGGGTGCGCCTTGTTGGTTACTGAGACAGAAGATTCTTTTGTATGATTATTTGAGGAATGGCTAAAGGCAATGGGTAATCGACCGCCAAATGCAATCATTACCGACCAAGATCCGGCGATGAGACTCGCAATCGCCAAAGTCTTCCCCCAAACAATCCATAGGTTTTGTTTGTGGCACATTTTGCAAAAGGAACCTGAGAAATTGATTCATGTATATAGAATAAATGTAGGTTTTAAGGACAAGTGAGACAAATGCATTTATGGTACACAATGTCCCGAGGAATTTGAACAGTTTTGGAATGAGATGATTCAAGAGTTTATTCTTCAAGAAGTTGACTGGCTCAATACCATGTGGAGAGAGCGTCGAATGTGGATGCCAGTATATTTAAGAGATACATTTTTTGCCGGTATATCCACAACTCAGTGAAGTGAAAGCATGAACAATTTTTTTAAGGATTGGGTTAATATGAGAACATCGCTTATTGATTTCGTTAAAAGTTACGATATGACTTTACAAAAGAGGCGTGAGCATGAAGTTAGGCAAGATTACAAGTCATTAAATGAACAACCATCATAATAAATAGTAATATTGAAAGGCAACTGGCTAATGTATTGACACACAAAATATTCAAAAAGTTTCAACCAGAATATGTTGCTTCTCAATGTTGTTATGGGACATTGGTTGGGCATGAAGGATTAGAGAAGAAATATGAAGTCAGACATGAATCAAACTTAAAGAAGGCTTATATGGTGTCATTTATTGAAACTAGACAATCAATACAATGCATTTGCAAGAAGTTTGAGTTTGAAGGAATCGTTTGTAAACATATGTTATGTGCCTTGAAATTGGAACATATCTCTAAGTTGTCACCGCATTACATAATGAAAAGATGGACAAAAGATACGAAAACTGAGTTTGCAGGTATGACCATGGCATACAAGAAAGTTTTAAAAAAACGATGTCCATGAGATACACTAATTTGATGTACTGGACAAATAAGATTGTATCGTCTGGGGCGATATATGAGCGTACTCACGATATAGTGGAGAATCTATAAAAAAAAGGCTTTTGGAAAGCGAAAAAATTAACAAGGAAGAAGAAACACATAAAGCCAACAAGCAATAGGCTAGTGGCATTGAAGACGTTGATATATAAGTGACTCAGTGGACATCAATGCATCAATCAATGAAGAGCATATAGGCCACAATGGGTCTTCTCAAACAATTAATATACTTGACCCAAAGCTCGTAAAAACAAAGGGAAGTGACAAAAGAATAAGTCGTGTTTGTCGCATTTGCAAGAAGCCAAAACATGATTCACGCAACTGCCCAAATAAATAGGTATTTATTTAATGCACACTCATAAATTTTTAGTACATATCTATTTCCATTCTTTGATATATCCCTTGATAAAAAAAAATTGCAGGTACTTTTTAATAGAGAACAGTTCTCCTTCTCCTTCTTCGGTATGCATTGTTTCCTTTTAAGTGGTCCCTATGACAATGCATTGATGGCAACAAGCTTGCTTCAAGGTGTGAGAATTTATGGTAAGAAATTTTTTGTTTGTGCCATATATGATTGACAGATCTGTTTCCCTGTTGAGGAGAAAAAGAAGTTTTGCTGGTGAAGGAAAGATTACATAGGAAGATTTGTTTGCCCATATTTCAATTGTCTTTTTCATACATAGGTTTGAGATACACACAAATTGGTCTTACAGGGGGTTTGCTGAATTTAACAATGTGGATTTCTATATTTTGAGGAGGAACACGAAATCTTATGGAAATAAAGTTATGCTTGTTATTTCTTTTGCTCTTTTAGGTTTACTATATCTGCTTAAGTCAGGGTGTTTATGGTTTGATTTGTTTGCTATGTAACATTTTGCAATAGCACAATAGGCAGCAAGAGCATATGTTACTTGTTATTCCTCATGCCCTTTTCAGGTTTGGGCTTTAAAGTGGAATGAAAGAGCATATGTTAGTTGTAAGAAAGCTAATTTGAATAATAACATGACCGTTCTGGTTCAAGAAATAACTAGTGCTGATTGTGTTTTGATTCACACAAAAAATCCCTTATGGGCGACACCTCAGAGATATTTATAGAGGTAAGCTTAATTTGATTGTTTTAATCATTCTAAGTGCATACCTACTATTCCCCTTCCTTGGTGCAAGAACAGATTGTCAAGGCTTAGGAGAGACATTGGTTGTTGCGTATGCTGGACGAGTTATATTAAGCTTCATTACGTCCTAACGATTGATCTGAAATCTCCAATTGCAAGGTTAGCTTATATGTAGATTACCTTATGTTTATCTGTGTTATATTACACTCTGTGCACCAGCTAAGGATGTCAGACATGCAAGTGGAATTGACTCAACAAATACTCTAAATTCTAATTTGGGTTGTTGAAAGTCTCACTCCTTTTCATGTCATGGAACTAAGCTGTTTAAGGGATAGGGCCTTTTAGGTGTAAACATTTCAAATAGGTCTATTGGTAGTTGATTGATTGTATGGTTGTACAGAATAATTTTATTTGAGTTTTGCACTAACAAAAATTTAAGTTTTTGTGAAACATGGAGGAAAATTTAATGGATTGGATGATTATGGTAATGTGATGGTGTTTTATCTTAGGCATAGATCTTGTGAGTTGGACGCATGGTATGGTAAGAATTTGAGATCAGTTATTTTGTGGCATCATTTTTTACCTGGTGTAGTTGGCATGATTTTATACTTAGTGTAGTTTGTACTGTTAGACTCCTGCTTATCAGGCCAGGCCCCTTTTTTAGTTAAGTGACACACATAATTTGCTCTCCCATGTGAAGGGAAAACAAGAAAAAAAGTATTAAAAAAAAACACTAGTTGTTGTGGATTCTAGTCATGGTGAAAAGAAAAGTTGATAGGTAAATGAAATATGAACCGCATAAGTTGTGATATTGTGATACTCAACGATGGATTTGTAGGAGATGCAGGTATACAATTACCCTTCCAAAAGTGGGTGACTTTATACCAATCCATAGCTTTATCATAAAGGTTCTGCACATTAAACTAATATTAAAAAGTACAAGATAAAAACCAATTTTGATAGCTGATCCCTAAACTCAATTCAAAGTTCCTGAGATCAGTTTGCACACTACATTGTACAAAAAGTCTTGGAGACTTGTGATGACCAAAACATGAGTTGAACCAAGGGGTGGTCAAGTAACCACTTCACTAAATAAGCAATGCACCTTTTTTTTTGTTTTTGGACCGTAAGCAATGGACAAGTTAGGATGCTTTTCCAGTTATCAAAGATGAATGAGGCTTCTAGTCCTATACAAGAAGAAAATTGTTTACAATTTTCTAATGGTAATTGCATTGATTAGTGAACTTGTATACACTATTGGTTTAAGCAAGTGTGTGAATTAATAAATCTTTATTATTTGTTATTCTCAGTTCCTTGATAGGTGATACAGTCAACTTACCCTACCGTAGTTATTTGTTGAAACTCTATATCACATCTCAAAGCCACTCTTCAAGTAAGGAAGAGAAGCCATGCAACAAGGAAGAGGGAGTTGCAATTGATCCACGACTCGAAACCGTCCCCAAATAAACCCTAATCTATCCAATACTTTAAAAAACACACACATAACAATAAATTGTTTGGCTTTGGTGGACTGTTTCTCAGAAAAACAATCTCGGTGATTTAGATTGATCTAATAAGAGAACTTTATTTCCACATCAAAATCACAAATTTTCTGGAACTTTTTTACCAAGAGAAGAGAGAGGAGAGAAGGGGGGGGGGGGGGGGGGGGGTATGAAACCCTAAATTTCAGCAACAAAGAGAAGAGGGGTTAGAGTTTCTAACATGAAGGGAGCCGGAAAAGCTTCGCACCGGCTGTATTTTCTTTGCATCAATCAAAGAGACTTTGAAGAGATAGACATTAGAGAAAGGAAGAAAGAGAACGTGTTAGAGGAGAAGAAGAGACGTAATAAAGTGTTTAAACCTTAAAAGGGTATTTTCGGTAATTCATAAAATCAGTATAATAAAGAGTCTTAAAGAGTCTTTTGATCATGACCATTCTTTATGATCTAAGGGTAGAAAAGTGGATCAAGCAGTCTGGGTGCCATATTACTAGACAACCAATATTAACCACACCACTTATCACCTTATCTCTGCCATATTTACCTATTAAAATGTAAAGCCAAAAAAGTAGCTTTTCCATGATGCCACTTTGGGTGTGAGTCTCTTCATGATCCTAATTGGTTAAACTTTACCATTATCAATCCCTAAACACATTTCAATGTTTCATATTTTATACTTGTTCCATTGGCAAAGCATAATTTGAGGAGCTTGAAGTTTCTTGCAAAAACTTAAGGACTGAGAACCATCAAAAGGAAACACTTCATGTGTTGGGAAAAGTGCTCACAAAGGAGTTGGGTAAAACTCTCATGTTGGAAAAAGCTAGGGAAAACTTTAGGTATTCTCCTAGCTATTTCCGAATATCTGCAAAAGGAACATTGCATGCTAGAAAAACCTTAAAATGGACATAAGGTTTCCAAGTAAGGAAATTGGATCCTAACTTAACGGTGATATGCTCCACTTTGATCTGAATCCACATCCCTACACAACTATGCAAAGGAAAGAGTTATGATCAATCATGGTTAAATTCTCACATCTTTTGTATTCAATTCCCCTCCTCCTGCAAATGAGGTTGAATTTGTGGGTTGATCGTCATATGTTGGTTAGTATATGGTTTGCACAACTCAGCTACAACTTGAAATTGCAACACAGACATCCTTGTATAAAAAACCTTTTATTATATATGTTGTTGTTTCTACTAAGTTAGACTGGCATGCCTATTAGACATCGGCCTAGATACCCAATTTGTTTGGAAGATAACAACGCCTTGTACTGCTATACATGTAAAATGCCTCATCCATGAGAATGTCCATTTTGAACTCATTATTCATTCTCAAAATAGAGGGTCACATCTACAAATACTAATGGATAGTAAACAACAAAACACAAGCAAGTCTCTATATTATAAGATCTTATTATACTAGGTTGAGCAAAACATGTGTGTGGTCTCCTGCTGAATTTCAAAGTTCTGCAATACAGATATTTAAGTATAGACAGGCTACACTCCCATGTGAGGCAGGATCAATGACCCATTAATTGTTTCATGAGAGGGATCATGATTTGCATCTCAATAGGCTTACATGATTTAAATAATCTGGATTTCAACAAGTGAATTTTCTGAACATAAAAAATATTTTTGAACTAACCAACTATGTTGAAGTCTGGAGAAGTCAGCTTTAAACCAATGCACCAAAGGTTATTCATTGAGAGAAAAAGGAACAATTACTTCATAAAAATGCACTTTGATTAATAGGTTTCAATGCTATTTCAAGAAAGATTCTATTGTTTAACTCCACTGTCATCCACATAACTAGTTAGGCACTAAAATGAGAACTTAAAAAGAAAGGAAATCCAAAATAAATGGGGAGTTCCCTAACCTGCATATGAATAGAGATAAGTTAAGGTATGAGAAACATCAATGGAAATTTCTAACCGCTAATTAAAATCTAGGATTTTTCCATGCTGACCTGACAGAAATAGCAGCCACAATTATAAACATTAAAGTTATTACTCAAATTAAAATATCAATTAACCCTTGTACTCAAGTTATCTTACCATCCAGATGTTCCCGAAGAGTACCATTTGGAACAAACTCTGTAATGATTATGAGCTCATCTCCTTTATCAACAGCTTTACTGAATTTTGATATTCAATTTTGGCTAGCAGTTCAAACTTCATTGTTGAATTCAGTTAGTAGAGTCTCAAAGTAACTGGTCTTTTGAGAGGAATGATGGATTTCTAAGATGGTCTTTTGAACATGAATCATTGTTCAGGCAAGTTAACTCGAAATGGGTAGAACTATGTCGAACTGAGGTCTCCATTCCAAGCTAACTCAGCTTGGTACATCCAACTAAGTAACTAGTCTTTTGAGAGGAATGAAGGACTTCTTTTTGACATCTCGAGACAGGGCTTTCCTCATAGCTGATAGGGATTTACAAATCAGGTGAGAGACAAGATAAAATGGATGCTCGCCAATTTTATGTGGAGGATGTGAAGACTCACCTAGCCTATCTTCCTTCCATGAGTAATATTACAAAACGTGTCTATACATAATATATCTAAGCTGTAGAATGAAACAGAGATAGCATGAGGTAAAAAAAATCTTAAACTTGCCCCAACTGAAATTCTCTAGCACTAAAATTTATAGTAATTGTAAAAAAAAGGAAAAAAAAAAGAATAAAGGTGTCTTTTGCTGGATTGCAAAGAAATATATCTCTATTACCGTTCAACGTTTCTGACAGATCAAGAGCATATCAACTCAAAAGCAAAAGCAAATGATTTGTCTTTCTTTCTGATTTAACAAACAAATCTCAGCAAGAACATTAAATTCAGACAAGGAGAAAGAGAAAAAGAAATTACACAAACCATGAATTCGTAAATAAAAAAATGCTACCACAAAAATAAATTATACTAACCATTATCCATCAACTGCATTTAATAATTGATTCAACTGTCTAATACTAATATGGAATCAATCATATTTCTAATAAAAAAATGCAGGCATTCCAACGTCCATCAATTTTTACTTATTCCTAGAAAAAGCATATAATCCTAGAAACAAATCTATACAAAAAAAAATCAAAATCTATTCTCTATCCACAACCCAAAAATAACCATATATATCTACACTCATATCACATCATTTGGCAGCTCAGATATAATTGTCTCTAGCTCTATCACTTGAGTCAACACTTTGATCCTTGAAGCATATGGAGTCACCCAATCATCAGTGATTGAATCATGATATTTGGTCCAATTGCAGGCGATAGGTGGTATTGGAGCATTCTCAACCATGTGTAGTTGGACAAAATGATTCTTGTGTATGTAACCAACAATGATGAGCTTGTGAGTAGTAGGAGGTTGGGACCGCAGAGGTAGAAACGTAAGACACTGCTCTTTTGAAATATGTAGCAATAGAACATTGTAATATGAGGCAATCAAATGCCCCATGTTTGGTATAGACATCCAAAATTGAGGGCTAGCATGAACTTCTTCACACCGTAGGGTTATAGCCAATTCATATATTCTTTGTAAATCGCCAAATAAGTTAGCATATTGTTGACTATGATTTTGTAGTTCATAAGACAAATCTTTTCTTACTTTACGCCAACCTTCTTCTCCCATTCTCATCAAACTTGCCACTACTCGAAATCCACAATGACCATCACCCACAATGACCATCACCCACAACATCTATAGCATGTTGAATGAAATTAGACAAAGATAAAGGGAGACACTTGATAATTTCACAAAAGCCCAACAATCCGTGAGTTCGTTTTTTTATCTTTCTTTATAGGAATCTTTTCCACATATTCAAACGTAGAAGGGTCACGTTTTGTTGATTGAGAATCTTTTGGTAACTGCTTAACTGATCCCTTTGGTCTGCCCCTTTGTTTAACTGACACAACAGGTTCCTTCATTTGTATCGAGGCTGAGTCTGCAATCTCACATAACTTTTGCTTAATTTCAACTTTTTGATGCTGGTTAAACTTAAAATATTTTGTAATGATCATCTCAAACTCTGGAGCAATATCTTTGAATAATTCTTTCGACGAAGATTCATCCCTTAATGTTAATCCCTTCCAATGATCATGAATCATAGACAATGGTAAAGAACTTCCTTCTTTCGCATAAATTACCAATTCATGAGCACAAGGTATTCCCAATGAGCGACAAATAATATGTTGGCATTCTTGGACATCGACCATATTGCTTTCTTGATAAGATTCTACTAATTTTCTACTCTTCAATATTTCCCAATGCATAAATAGATACAAGCCCACAAAGTTCACGATAAAAAATTTGATTATAAACATGAGGCATTTTTATACGACTTACTGAAAATGAAGATTTGATATCCGTATGTTGCTGATTGATCAGATTATCAAAGTTTTGCATGTTGTGGTCAAATTAGATGTCGATACTTGAAGATAACGCTTTAGTTGGGTGTGGGCACTCTCTACTCGACTAGTCGAAGTATTCCCAATATGAAAATATTGATCAGTCCAAGCAGAAACAAAGAAATCCTTATATTAATTGAGCTAAGTAAGCGCTATATAGGTAAGTACCTTGGGATAAAGAGAAAAATCCCTCAACATTGACATCAAAACATGATTATAATCAACCTCTGCAAGCGATCGTGTCAAAGCATTCCAATCTTGCATGAACTTGTCGAATATCTCCTCTTCAGTGAAACACTTCTTGCAATTGGCCAAAACATTCATTGAAATATGTCATAGGCACAACAGATTCTTGGACGTTGGAAACACAGTTTTTATTGCATTCATCAAGGCTAGTTCACGATCCGTCACCAAGACTAAAGGTTGTGAATTTGGGTTCAAAACTGATTTGAAGGACTCCAATGCCCAAGTATAATTAATCTCTATCTCCGATGATAGAAATGTAAATGCAGAAAAAAATGTTTGATCAATTGATGTCATCCCAACAATCGACAAGAGAGGGAACCGAAATTGATTGGTCTGTAAGTACAATTGAGAAGAAACACATTTGGAATGCTCTGCAAAATTTAACTGAAGTTGGATGTGAAAAGAACAAATCCGTCAAGTTTTTGTTCTTCTCTTCCATTCGATGGAAGGTCACATAACCAAGATCATTAAGGCTCTTGAAAAGATGTTGGATCAGAGTTTTTCCACCCAATTCCTCTAATCGGATAGCAACTCGAGCATTGTAGATGGTCCTGATAGTAGTTATATTAATAGAATCCTTTTTCTTGATAGTTCGAAGGACATCATGTGGGTTGATGCCTACACGAGACATGTCTTTCAATTTTTTTTTTGTTCCATGTCAAGTTTTCCTGCAAAAGAATGCCCTTCTAAATACGATGACCATTTATAATTGTGAATCTCACAAACAACTTCAACTTTCCACTGATCTAACCCATTTACTTTTTTTCCTTTCAAAGAAAATAGACACCCACAACATTTAGTAGAACTACGATGAATTCCTTTCTTCATTCGAGTGGTAAATGCTTGTCTCTCTCTATAACTTCCTGATCGATCACAGTCAAGAAACACTCGTGAGCATGGGCGTGAATTTAGCCCATCAGATTTTTGGATTGTTAGAACAAAACCAAGACCATGAGCAACTTCTTGTGCCCATTTTATCAAATCAGTTCTTTGTTCAAAGACCTATCAATCGGTAAAAAAATAAAGAAAAAACAATATCATGAGTAAAGAGACAATATCATTAGTAAAAAGCTAACACTCAATCAAAAATATAAATTTAAATAACATATCTTATTTTTTGAAAATTGATCAGCAACATCAACTTTGATTGGTCTAATGAATGGTTTAATTTCAATTTCATCACTAAAACTATTGGCAAACATATTTACTGCAGAGAAATTAAAAAAAATTGCAATATGAATTTTAAGAGAGTTAATACATGAATTTTACGGATCACACATAATGTGGATCCAAGAGAATCAATACATGTGCCCTTGATCTAAGAGAGCCAATGCATAAACTCTCATATTGCAAAAAAAATTGAGAATCACACCACTTATCAACAAAACTCAAAGAGGATTTCAATCTGAGATGTCGTTCACACCGAAATCCGCTCTATCTTTCATCCAAAGGTAAAATTCTAAACTAATTTTACCAACCAATTTATACTAAATGCAGTTTATATTGAAGCAAAAGCCTAAAGCCTCATCCAAAACTACATCTCTATTTCATTGTCTGTAAAGGCATAACAAGTTAGCTTATAAACCTTATTAGGAACAACAAAAGACATCATCTCCAACTACCAAGACTAGATATCACAGATGGATTGGGGATAAGGAGATCAGCTATGCATAAGTATAGGTTAGACACTTCCTTACACTTGCTATAGAAGCATTTTGGCACCAAATAGGAGATATGAGTCTCTAGTTTTGAAAGAAATAGCTGAAAAAAATAAAATTCAAATAAACTTGTACCAAAATTTCTATAATAAAAGCAAAGTATTCAACAACCAAAAACAAAGTCTTGTTGGATATCTCCAGAATCCCATGAACTGTTAGAAACCATTAACCATAAATTGCATTTAAAAATATCTGATTGTTACCGATTCAATACTGTCACGTCTATTAACGGTGTACAAAACCCTAAACCTAACTCAACTTCCAAAATAACAAGATTCTACATTCTATTCTTAATCCAAAAATTCAATCTTGATTTCTATCCAGAACAGGCGTTTAAGTTATTAGAGATGAGGATCTAGGGAGAGGAGGGACCTTACATTGCTCTTGAAAGTAGTAGTTGCCTTGTAGGTGGTAGCCGAGTTGATCAATAGCTTGGCCGGTCTAGTGAATTGAAACGCATGAGAAAGGACTGGAGAATAGAGGTAGAGCAGGCGAACAAGGAAGAAAGAACAGAGAAAATCCTCTCCTGCCAAAGTTGGGGTGCATCTATTAAGTAGGATGAAAAGTACTGAAAGAGAGAAAAAAATATTAATGGGATGCGGTAATCATATATTGGTGTGCACCTAGCACCACCCTAAATTTTTTATAAAAAAAAAAATTAGATGGGTAACACCATTCTTCTAAAGTCAATATCAAATGTAAAATATAAAAATAATAAAATAAAACACAGTAAATTAGTCAAAAATATAAACATACTGCTAAAGTCACATATAATTAAGTTTTCAATCAGCAAAAACCAAAAGAAATTCAAGTTGTAGGGCCTAGAATGGGTTAGAGAGAAGATGAAAATAAAATATGAGTGTTTTAATGGGATGCGGTAATCATATATTGGTGTGCACCTAGCACCACCCTAAATTTTTTATAAAAAAAAACATTAGATGGGTAACACCATTCTTCTAAAGTCAATATCAAATGTAAAATATAAAAATAATAAAATAAAACACAGTAAATTAGCCAAAAATATAAACATACTGCTAAAGTCACATATAATTAAGTTTTCAATCAGCAAAAACCAAAAGAAATTCAAGTTGTAGGGCCTAGAATGGGTTAGAGAGAAGATGAAAATAAAATATGAGTGTTTTGAGGTATTTTTAGGGGTTTATGTAACCCTTTTATACGAAAATCTTGAACGAGTCCTACGCCGAAATCATTACATATCATAGAACTCGGACGATACGTATTGACGTTTTTTTTAAATTATACTCAAGTAGGCTGTCACAAAATTTGTGTCACTATAGAAATTCTAAAGTCCATGAAGCTATTCTTTGTGAATATCCTAGATTTTTCTCTTAAATTGAATTTATGAAGCTCTTGCTTGTTGCAAAACATAGACAAATTGCGTAATATGTAAACAAGGCTATGTAACATGATGAAGTTCATCTCAAAAGGAATATGACTTAGTCAAATTGTATCTTTCAAATTATGTTCATTTTTCAACAAAGTTAACATGAAAATATATGGTGGTCCATAAATTTGGTTGAGGAGTGCTAGCCCAAACATAGGCTTCCAAACTTTTACTGTCATAGTGACATGTGTTGTTGCTACTCTTAACATGTCCATAAAACAATTTTATTCAAAAGATAAAAGTTATAATTTTAACCAGTTGTAAAGGTAATTAGGAAAAGTAGAGACCCATTATGTCACCATAACGATAGTTTGAAAGGCTGCATTTGGGGCTAGCATTTCTAAGTTTGGTTATATTTATTGCACATTTTGTAACATTAATCACTTGTTCTAACTATGAATGTCTCTTAACATCAAATGCAGATGCACATAATTACCAACTTGTGGAAATTAATGTCTCAACCAACATCTCTCTTGCAACAATGTAGTTAGCTACATTTGTATATGGTTGTGCATATAATTTGTAGTCTAATCTAATCCAAAGATTCTATGAACAAGTTGTAATAGAGTTACTTTATAAATTACAAAATTAAAGGGCACTTATGTCATTAAACTTGTATGTAATTTTTTGAATACCTCTATCTTAGCCATATTTTAAGGAGTTTCGATTCTTTATTGAATTAGAGCTCCATTTCGTTTTTAAAGTTTAAACCCACACACCAGGGCTTTGTCCCAGTGGTAGTATATCCCTTGCTTTGGGGGGAGGTACTGGGTTCCATTCCCGAGAGGGTGAGAGTTTGTATATACTCTCCAACCGCCCACTAATTGAACAAATACTAACATCTAACCGGCGTTGCGGCCTAAACATATATCTCGAACAAAAAAAAAAACTTCAAAACCGTGAAAATTATCACCCATTTTCACACTGGCTTTTAATATGTTGCTAATACTTGGGATTTTCTCTAGCATTTGCCAAAGGAAAACTGTGTGGCTTTTACCTCATCACGCCATATGTTTCTTAAACCCTAGATGGTCAGCTTTAACCCTAACACTATTGCTACTCAGCCTTGGTTTTTAGTACAGACAACAATTTTTTGAACAAACATAGGACAGATGAGATGATTATATGAAAGTTAGAGGATTTTCCTTTGGCAAGTGGCCAACAACATCCTTAACACCCATTCACCTTCTAAATTTTACAAAATACATCTCGAACCAATGAAGAACCATAATACATACCACCATAAATTGATAATAAAAAAATTACAACATAGATACAAAATTTTCCCAAGTTTGACCATCTCCCTTCAACCACTTGTTGGTGAGAAGAGAGGGAGATTTGTTTCTATCTCTTGGGTGTACCAATTGGTTCAACTAGAAGTAGCCCCTAGCTAATTCTCTCTCAACCCTATCTTCAAATGTACTTGTGAGAAATTGAGAAATATGCACTTATTGCTTGTTCTAATGGGACGGTGTAGCCCTTCATGAGGAAAGTCAGAGATCAAGACCCAAAAAGTAAACCATCTTATTGAAGTTCCACCCACTAATTACTAACCACTAACCTTTACTGCTAATACTAGGTGCGTTTGGATTCATGGACTTAGAATTGACCCATATAATTGAATTTCATTGAAAATCTTTCAAGGTTCCATTCTTTTACTGAAACTTATAATGCTAGACACTTTGCACTTTGTCAGGTAGGTGTTAAGAAATTTTAGTCATTTTGTCACGGTTTCTAACAAGATTAATTCTTACCACATGAGATTTCAAGTCTTATCATTTTTATGAGATTTGAAAGCATTCATTTTACTGCATTTGAAGTCTTACGGGAATTCCAACTCGAGACGAAAAGCACGATACATGTAATTTTCAAAATAAAATGCATATTGTCAATGACAAAACTTGCAAATCGCGATACAAGTCTTTGCAAAAGAACGGACCCTAAATTAAATTGAGTCAGTCTATGAGCACTCTCAATTATACTCCCTAATCCTAACCATTTATAACCAACCACTGAGGGTCAAGATTTGAGTTGACTTATTTTGTCTTTTCTAATGCCACGTCAGCTCTATTCCTAACCGTTTAATAATTGAGATCAACGGTTAGGATTTGGGAGTATACATGGGAGTACACTCTGGGAGTATGCCTAGACTAATTCAATTAAATTTTGCAGATTTTAAAATTATGTCATTTGGATGCACTACTGATTAGATAGAATTGAACTACATAAATTTATGTTTTATTTTTTGGATGAATAAAAATTATGTAAAAAGAAATCAAAATTAATATACATTAGTAATTGGGTTTACGCAAAAAGAAAATAAAAGGGGGTTTACGCAAGTATAACAACGGTGGTTGATATTAAAGGTAGCAATTTCTAGCTCGACACGAATTATGGTTGAGGTTTCGGAGTTTTGAGTTGGGTTCGAGTTTGATTTTCATAATCTATTTATAATTGGGTCGAGTTTAGCTCTTGTAATCACATGTTCATAATATTTACTTGATTTAGTAATAAACATTTGCTTATATATATAATATTTAATTTAAAATTATTATAATTTATTTATATATAATTATTATTTATTTAATTCTTGGGTTAGGCAGTGGATTAGTTTGAAGACTCTCTTCTTGGGTCGTGTCAGGTTAATTTTTTTTTAGTCAATTTGTAAATGGGTTGGGTTTAGGATGTATTTACTCAATTCGAGCCAACCTGATCCATCGATTCCCCCGTTTAACTTTTTATGAGTTAAGATTGAACTCGTGGGTCGAATTTACATTTAGTTTTCACGACACGATTATATTTGGGTCGTGTTTAGGTTTAGCTCTGGAACCAAAAACAAATC
This sequence comes from Tetracentron sinense, assembly GCA_015143295.1. Classification (NCBI taxonomy): domain Eukaryota; kingdom Viridiplantae; phylum Streptophyta; class Magnoliopsida; order Trochodendrales; family Trochodendraceae; genus Tetracentron; species Tetracentron sinense. Next base: position 48,124,413 of record CM026551.1, on the reverse strand, counting down.
ATAGTACCTACTTAATTTAGTAATAAATGTTTATACTTGTTTACAAATATAATTCGTAAATATTTAATGTAAGTTTAAAATTATAATTCAGATATAATAATAAGCATATATAATTATTTAAGTAATATATTTATTAATTTAAATATTATTGTAATAATAATTATTTATTTAAATCACGAGTTGTGCGTGAGTTGATTTTGAATATTGAGAGAGTTGACATCTTTTTTTTTTAATTTCAAATTACACAACAACAAGAAATTGTCAACTAACACATTTAAATAAATAGTTGAATTCTATTCATTTAATCTATGAAATTATCATTATTTTTTAGCAGTGCTTAGCGACCTATCACCTATGGGTCTGTTTCATATCTTACCCCATGTTCTCGTGTCCCTTTTAACACCCCTTTAACCCTAATTAAGCTTAACTAAACTAAAACTAAGATTTTGGTTTTTTTCCCCCTGAAAAACCATGGTTGGATTGCTTAACCCTAGGGGTGTGAATCTTAACCACAGTAGATGAGTATTTAAAATTGGGGTATGGACCAATAAAGACTGGCCATTCCATTATAAAATGGGAACCATGGTATGTTAACTATTTCCCTTATTTTTATAAGAGCAATAGTTCGCTCCACTGGCGAGCGAAATATTGCTCCTCGCTCTCATAAAGCCAACTCAACTGCATGAACTCTAGTTAAATTTTTTTGTAACTCCTATAGTTAAAAATTATTTTATTTTATTTTTCTAAAAATAAAAGGTAGATGGATGAACCCTAGGAGTTAGTGAATCTTAACCATAGTTAAATGGAGCAAAAAAGAGAGACATGTGGCATTAAAATGGGACCCGAGACGCACCTCCTCGCGTCACCCACCGAGGATTATTATATACTATATACTATAGAAATAGGATGCCTAGGTGGCATCCTCTTTGATCTCCATTTTAAGATTTGTGATGCCACATCATCACATAGTGGGAGCCATAAATACTCTCTCTTAACTTCCCATTTTCTCTCCCTATTATTAACTCTATCCCATGCCCCAACAGATTCTTCTACTCAACAATGACCTCCTCTCTCTCCCTAAGTCCCAACTCCACTTAAGTGGGACTCTTAATTACCCTCTCTTAACTACCCTCTTTATCCCTGTCCATTCTTATCTCTCTTCCAATGATGACCTCTCCTCACTCCAAGTCTCAACAAGACCCTCCTCTCTCCCTAATGATTTTTTTTCCCACCTATTCCTCTCCCTTTCTTATGGAAGTCACCCTAAATATAAGGTGTTAATTGTTCTATGAATATAGTTAAGTGGTTTAGAGTCTTAAAGTTGAAGCAATGGAGAGTCTTCTACAATTGGGAGCAAAGAAATGGAGAGGGTCTTCTATAATTGGGAGCGACTGGTCGAGCGACATTAAAGATCTAGAGAAAGCAGCTTAAAAGTTTGGGACAAGGTCATGAAAGGAAGATGGAGTGAAGATTTTATGAATAGAAATCTAGACTCATTGAAGTTTCAGGCTTTCTATCAATGAATCAAAAACGTTGAACAAGAACGTAATTTGTAGGATGGTTAGTTCTAATATATTACACTTTTTTTTCTTTATTCTTAACTTGTATCGTTTTTATTTTCTTTATTCATACACCCGTGCATCGTTTCAATGAGAAAATTATACACATGATCATTTTTTTCAGTTGTTCATATATTTCAAAAGATAATATTTTTGAGTTTTGATCTGCTAAGTGCATGGACCAACATGATGTAAGAGATCCTGTATGATGAGAAATGTTGATCGGACGAAAAGAGCTTACAAAGATGTTGGCTATCCAGAGGTGGGTCCATAATATTGCGGCAGTTAATGGGGGTAACCACTGCGTACTTCTCCCTTTGATGATTTAGAAGGTGTTTAGAGGAATGTGGGACCATTAATCCAGCAGCAGCCAAGGCCCCACACAATATAATCCCTTTTGCCTTGCATGCTTGCAATCCATAAGCAAGTATTTTATGATGGACCTAAGCTCCATTTTCCTTGCTAGAGCCTTTCTCTATTATCATATAGACCCATCAATCATCCATCTAAACCAAAAGGAAGATCTCAACCTTTCAATCTGGATGAAGACTCAGATGGATCATTGATATTTGAAAAACATATTCAGTAATATTAAACCATTTATGTTGAGTAACAAACAATTGCCTCTTCATTAACTGACGTAAAATTAGAAGCTTTGAAGATTAAAAAAAAAAACTTGAACACTTGTAAATATAATGGTTGAGTTTTTAGAAATCCATGATTTGAAAGCTTCTTGCTTGACAAGAACTCAAAAAAAAATCTAAAACTTTTCACATGTTATAACTTTCCGACTACTCTGCATCTCCTTAATATATATATATATATATAGATCTCCTCATGGAATAATTATTTTATATATTATTTCTAACTCATTATAATTTTGTATTTTTTTTTAAAAAATTGTTCACACCCGTCCATCGCACGGGGCTTTGCTAGTTTTCCAAATAAAATTTAGGGACAGAATTGTCAGTTATCCAATATAATTCCACAAATCTAAAAGGAGAGAAAGAGAGAGGACCGAATTAACCCAATCCGTCTCCAAGGTCGGGTTCAACTCTGGTTCGTGCGTTAAAACGTTCGAGTCTCAAAGCTTGCGTTGGTTAAACGCTAAACCAACCTTTTACTGCAGGAGAAGATTATCCAGGATTCTGTTTGCAATCTCTTCGAAAAATGGTATCTGTGAAACCCTCAGTCTCTCTCTCATGCGTTAAAAAATTTGTATGTCTTTGTGTTGTTTGAAGGAATCGGATATTGATTGATTTAGATTTTAGGGTTTTACTGATTTTCTAGTATTTAATAGCCTGTGTTGAGATCTGGACTTTCTTTTCCATGTTTTCCATTGCCTATTTTCAAGGCATCTAGAAAATTTAGGGCTTTAATCAGTTCAGTTGTATTGCTTCGCTGCTCTTGAATCGTCATGAACTGAGGGTTCCATCTCTACGAAATAATGTATTCAGTTTACAGGTGATTGTTTAGTAGTTTCTTCTAATATCATTGCGATTGTGGGGTTGGGTTGCATGATTGTGATTGTGGAAAAAGATGATGGAAAAATAAGAGAATAGGAGGGAAATTTGTGTGTTGTTCTACCCAGAGAATTTACAATTGCTAGCCTAGCCGAATAATTCCCGAACCCCAACTTGGTAACTACGGTACCGGGTTTAGAACACCCTGTGGTGCCCCTTGAATACATAGTATGCCCTTGCTGTCCTAGTGTTGAACCCCTGCCTTATTACGTTAATGTAACGGAAGTAGAATGAGAAGTTAACCACTTCGAGGGGGCTATCCTACATACACAGTAGACGAAAAACTTCAATACATATCCGTTACACTACTAGGTAGCCACACATATATACAATAAGGACCTCCCTATCCACTAATCCATGATTCACGGTTAAAGCCACCACTACTCACGATTCCTAACTACCCACAAGTAACCTCCCACTCCCCTAATAAGACCGTACTTCTACTTACAACCAACTTCTACACGTAAACACGATTCTCCAATTGGACACCAGCTCCATGAAGGACACCAGAACTGGTAGTGACCATTGCATGGCTCGTTTGAAGCTCCTAAATATCCATGCATGTGACAGACCCTTCCTCTTCAAGGAACCTTGTCCTGAAGGTTCAGATCTGGAAAGTGTTCCTTGAGCTTGTAATAGCATAGCCTTCCCAATTAGCATCTTCGTCCCCACACCCTTTCTGCTTAACAAGGATTTCTGTGAGTGGTTTGTTTCCTTGCTACACATTGCGTCTTGCTAAGATCTTCTTAGGGGTGAGTTGTAACTTGTAACACACCCTAATCTGAGATTGGGGGTAATTGATGATGAACTTGAATGTGATCTCCCACCTTTTTCTTTAATTTGAACACGTGAAACATGGAGTGGATGCGAGACAAGAGCGAGCTTATAGGCCACAAAGCCTATTCGTGCAACCACAGGATAAGGGCCAAAATATTTGGAGGGGGGGTGAGTTTCTGATTCTTCCTTGCTGCAACTGATTTGTTGGCGGTAAGGTTGTAGCTTGAGGTAAACCCAATTTCCAACTAAAAATTTACGCACTGTGCGATGAAGATCTGTCATTCTCTTCATCTGATCTTTACTAGCAACCAAATTCTCTCAAAGGAGCTTCATGATCTGGTCTCTGTCATATAGAGCATCTTCGACAACTTGCACTTGGGTTGTACTAGCTACATAGCTCATTAGATATGTTGGGGGAATGCGCCATACACAATTTGATATGGAGTCATTCCAGTAGAAGAATTGCTGTTAGTATTGTACCATCATTCGACTCGTGAAACCCATTTGATCAATTTTCTGGGTTTTGACCCTACAAAACATTTTAAGTAGTTTTGAGGCATCGGTTAACTATTTCCTATTGACCATAATAGCCCCAAATAATCCATACTTTCACAGTAAAACCTGCATTAGATTCCTTTGCAAATAGTTTGTGAGCCTTTAGTATCTCTAGTGCAGTAGGGAGATGCTCCAGATGATTGACCTCGTTCTTGCTATAGATAAGTACATCATCAAAGAACACTAATATGGGCCATTCATCAAACTCTGGAAAGTTGAAGGGGCATTAGTGAGACCAAAAAAGGCTTTACCGGAAATTCGTAATGTCCTTCATGAGTTCGGAATGCAGTCTTAGGAATGTTTTCAGATTGTACTCGGATCTGATAATAACTAGAGCGAAAATCCATTTTGGAGAAGCTGATAGGATCGTGTCTAGCAGTTTGTCCACCATTGGGATTGGGAACTTGTCCTTCATCGTTCCTTGTTGAGTGCGCGGTAATCCACACATTTTTCAACTTCCATCCGATTTCTTTACTAGCAACATGGGTGAGGAAGAAGGGCTCTGGCTTGATCTTATGATCCTAGTTTGGAGCATCTCCCAGACCAACCTTTCTATTTTAAATTTCTGATAGTGGGGGTAGCGATAGGGACGTGTATGCTAATCGGTTTGGTCCCATCTTGAAGTGGAATCCTGTGGTCTTGGGGGCAAGAGGGTGGTAATACCACTGGCTCATCGAAGACATCACGGAAATTTTGCAATAATTTCTGCACATGCAGATTTTCCTTTTGCTTTTGTGGGACCCCCAAAAGGTGGAAGAGTTGTAGTTAAATACTTTGTTTATCTGAATGTGATTCCCAACTTTGCCGTCATCAAGAACCGCAAGGATGGATGCAGACTCTCCGAGTATATTGTGAGGAATCCCATCTAGAGTAAACTTCATCGATGGCTTGGAGTAATCCCATAAGATGGGTCCCAACGTTCTCAACCAATGTGCTACTAGAACCACATCACATCCTCCCAAGGACAGTAAGTAGAAATCAGTGGTAATGGGCTGGTCTTGAAGTGAGAGGGTGATTCCATCGCAACTTCCTTGCCCCGATAGTTTCTCACCATTGGTCACCATTACCTAAAATCGCCCATTGGGAATAATAGGTAGTCCAGCCTTCTTAGCAATATCTAGATCAAGGAAGTTGTGTGTACTTCCTGAGTCAATTAGAACCATAGCAACAAAATTTTCCAAATTTTTGAAAAATTCCCAAATTATCCATGAATTTTAGGTGTGTTGAATTGTTCTCCGAATTGTTCGCGAATTTTAGGTTTGGCGAATTATTCGCAGATTTTGTGAATTATTCCCGAATTTCACAAATTATAACCAAATTATTCACGAACTTCATAATAATTTGCTTAATTCGACAAAGTAAATTGTTTATTTTGTATATTATTTAATCAAATTATTGGATATTTTTCTAATCATATTTCTCGAATACCGAATTTTTTCGACAAAGACTTTGTGTATTCGGTATTGCCCGCCTAGGCGACGCAGGCCCAAATTATAACCTATTTTTTCCGAAAACGCCTAATCAAGATAAATTGTTTATCTTGGGTTCTTTTTACCTAAGTTTTTCAAGTTATTTGTGGTTTGATCTTAGATAAAATGCTAAGAAATTGGTAATTGTCTAATCGGTATATATACACCTATATATTCCGAATTGGACCGAGTTGAGTGTTTTTTTGAGTTTTTCGAGTTACTTGACCCAACTAACTTTCGAGTCGAGTCGAGCCGACTTTTCGGGTTTTTGAATCATGACACAAACATTTGAGTGTATGTGCTCATATGAGAACATATTCTAGAGGGAAGCAATGCTTTATTGACTAGCCTGAAATTTATTACCTATCTAACGTGGGACTAAGTTCTAGAAGGTGATTTTGCAAAACGAGGAAAACACCTATTTCAGCTACCAAGGTTCCAATCACCTTCATTGCATAAACAAGGGGCTTTGGTTGTTTATAAAAAAAATGATTTGAGTGTTTGTTCTAAACTAGAGATTTAAATTTAAATTGAGTCAAAATTAAACAATAAGCCCATATAAAACCGAAGCTGTCAATTGCCTGGTTCCAGTTTGACAAATGATGCACTAGCTTGAAGATAAACTATAGCCGTCAAGGCGTCAATTGCCCAAGCCCTACTTTATCAACCTGTTGTTGGTTTGAACAGATAAATTGAGCCCTCAATTTTCGGGTCCAACTTTGATTTGGGATTTTGATGGTTGAGTATGGTAGTACATTAGTACTGGGTTTAGAACGCCCTATAGTGTCCCCTATGGTGTCCCTTAAATATATAGGCTTTGCTACAAAGACTGCCCTTGTGGTCATAGTGTTGAACCTCTGCCTTATAAGTTATAACAAGCAACATTTTTGTAATTGCGAGCTACTCGTAATTTTATAAGCTGCTTATTGAACAGTAAGCGCAATTCATAAGTTTAGGAGTCGTTCAAATAACAATAAACCCTAACATTTTATGAGCAGCTCATAAAATTATGAGTTGTCTACAATTTAAAAACCTTAAGCCTTCATTAACACTAACTTGGATTTTTTTAAGGTGGGGCCACAACCCTAGGACCACAAGGTGGTCCCTTAACTTTATTCCACGTACATGGGTCTGAAATATCGAGTTGCAATAAACGCTGTACCAACATTTCCCTTGGAAGACCTTATTATGAGGAGGAGATTATCCTAGATTGAGTTTGCCATCTCTTCTAAAAATGGCATGTGCGAAACCCCCTCCCTCTCTCTCTCTCTCTCTCTCTCTCCCTCCCCCTCTCTCCCTATTTTATTTTTATTTTTTCCTGTTGTTTCCTTGCCATGCATGTTCCTTCCCTTTGTGTTGGTTGAAAGAAATCCGGAAATTGCTGATTTTGATTTTGGTGTTTTAGTATTTTTGTAGTATTTGATAGCATGTGTTGAGATTAGAACTTTCTTTTTTATGCTTTCAATTATCTGTTTTTTCAAGTCATGTGGAGAATTTAGGGCTGTAATGAATTCTTTTGTAGTGCTTTGTTGCTCTTAAATAGTCATGAACTTAGTGTTCCATCTGTACAAAATAATGTGTTCAGTTTACTGGTGATTGTTTGCCATTACGTCTAATATAATTGTGATTGCGGGTTGGGTTGAATGATTGTGATTGGGGAGGAAGATAATGTAAAGATAAGAGAATGAGAGCAAATTGTGTGTTGTTCTATCCACATATTTGTTATTTCAGCTTTTTGAAGAGATCTAATAATTGCTAAGTATACCTTAAGTTCAGTGGTCTATGCATCATGGCAATCATCATGTGTTTCCATAGTATATTTATTTTGATTTCGAGCGGTTAATTTATTTTGAAAAATTCCTTTTTTGTTTCAATTTAGGCTGATCCTGAATTAGAAGCTATCAGACAAAGAAGAATGCAGGAGTTAATGACACAACATGGCGCTGTAAGCGATACCATTATTGTGTTTATATGGAATCTATTGCATCAATGCAGTGCCTTTGCCTTTTTTCTGAGTTTATACTGACATTACTAAATGAGCTTTATTAATAACTAGGGGAATCAACAAAACCCAGAGCAGCAGAATGCCCAAGAAGATGCCAAAAGGTTGTACATATTATCTACTAATTGGTAGCATTACGGCATGAAGCAATTGGGATAGGATTTTATCTTGCTTTCATGGTTCTTAAAAATTGTCCTCGAGCTGAATTGTTCAACTGAAATTCCAGGGAGGCAGATGAACGGAGGCAAATGATGCTTAGTCAGATTTTGTCGTCTCAAGCACGCGAAAGACGTAAGTTGAAATCCGTGTCTAACTTTGAAACTGCAGTTCTTGATTAGGATGGTTATTCATGTTTCTTAAGGAAGCTATTCGGTCATTTATTGTCAAGGTGTACATAGTCTTAAGAATTTACTGACTTCTTGCATGACTTGCCAGATATTGTTGTGTATGCTTTGTTTCTCATGATTTATTTTTCAGCTTGTATTCCATACTCAACTCCTATTACCAATTGGTTAACAATGTAGGCTATTTAACACTCATGGTTTGTGGATGTAAGTTTGATTTACCGAAGCATGTGCTTAAATTTAATCACCGTCTTTAAGAATATCAATTTGGACATTGTGGCTACTGGCTGTAGATGAAGAAAATGGCTCACCACATGCCACTCTAAGTTGAAAGCAAGTCTACAATCCCTTTTGGTCATCTACTTGTGAATTTTTTTTTCCCATCTCGTAGATACAAAATAAAATAAGCATGACATATAATATTTATAGGACATAGATCAACTCAAAGATGGTAGTAATCTACTTTGCTTGTAGTTATCTGGGAGATTTAGGGAAAGTTGGTAGTGGTATATACCGTGTTGTTAGGAATGACATGGGAGGTGTTGGAAATGAAGTTGTTACAACTTGAGAAAATCCATTCCGATGATAACGGGCATATATAATGACTAAAACCTTACCCAAGGATAAGCACGAGGCTTATAAAAGCAAAACGGGTTTGGTGGAGTCCTCCACATAGGAGCATTTTAATGCTCTTTGACCCATTTGAATTTAGGGGGTTGCTTGGTTTGGAAGACATAACTCGTGCACACTACTCTTTGGGGTTTCTCTTTCTTGTTAGAAAGAAGAAGAAAATCAACATTGTTGGTATTATTGGTCCACCATTGTTGAAAGATTATTTGTACTTCATTTGAGCTCAAACTTTAGGAGGTGATTCTCGGCCACGGAAACTTCAACCCTATAGCGTCAAGTTGTTGATTGGATTCTCCAAAGGTGATTTGGAAGAGGGTTTTTTCAGCCTACTTGGTGAGATCTTTTCATTGTTGCTTTTGTGTTAAAATCCATCTTTATTAGGTGAAGTATTGTAATCTAAGATTAGTGTTTACTCTTGATGTGATTTCATCTTGTGGTGTCCAGATAGAATACTATTTGTAACCCTATTATTTTACATGGTGGAAGTTTATCTACTGGTCTAGGTCCCTTGGTTTTTCTCTTCACATCGAAGGGTTTTCCATGCAAAAATTGTGGTGTGTTCTTTGTCGTTGTTTGCTTTTTTTTATGTGGATTGTTTTACTTTGATTATTGTTATATCATTTGATTTACACATAGAAGGGAAAGGTGTGTAGGTTTCCCAACAGGTAGTATCATAGCTAGGATCTAATTATTTCGTGTGTAAATCATGAAGGCAAGCACAAGTCGCATGATTAGTTTGAATGAAAGCAATTAGATTATTTGGAAAGCCAAAATTGAAGACTTATTATTGTATTGCAAAGATTTATATGCACCGGTAGAAGGTGATGAGGCCAAACCAAAGGATATGGAAGATGGTGAGTGGAAAAAGCTTGACCGGAAAGCCATTGGCTTTATTCGACAATGGTTAGATGATAGTGTTTTCCATCATGTTTCTATAGGAACCTTGACACACTCACTTAGGAAGAAATTGGAAGGGTTGTATGAAAGAAAGATCGCAGGCAACATGGCTTTCTTAATTCGGAAGCTTGTGAATTTAAAGTACAAAGAGGGTAGTTCTATTGCCAGCATTTGAATGAGATACAAAGTATTGTGAATAAACTCTCCTCTATGAAGATGGTGTTAGATGACGAGTTACAAGCCTTGTTACTACTCTGTTCATTGCCTAACAGTTGGGAGACCTTAATGGTGTCACTTAGTAATTCTGCGTCAGATGAGATTATCACTATGAGCCTAGTAACTAGCAGTTTGTTGAATTAAGAAACACGAAGGAAAGCTTTGGGATCTTCTCAGTTAGAAGCACTTGTCTTTGAAAAACGGGGGAGAAGTAGAAAACCTCAAAACTGTGAAGAATCAAGAGGGATCCAAGTCAAGAAAAGGGATAGAATGTTACTACCATTGTGGAAAGCTGGGACATATGAAGAAAGAATACAGAAAATTCAAAAGAGAGCAAAAGAAAGAAAATGGCGATGAAAAAAGGTACAATTGCAGCTGCCTCTGAGGGAGATTTGATTATTGTTAGTGATGACAGTTATGTTGGCCTCACATGTTATGACACTAATTGGGTTATTGATTCCGGTGCCTCCTTCCTTGTTACTCCACGAAGGGACTTCTTTACATCCTACACACATGGTGACTTTGGTAATATGCTCGGATGGGAAATGAGGGCAAGTCCAATATCATGGGAATGGGAAATGTTTGCTTAGAGAACAACATGGGCTGCAAGTTGGTGCTTAAAGATGTGAGACATGTTCCAGACATTTGCCTAAACTTGATATCAGCAAGAAAATTACATGATGAAGGTTTCAACAATCACTTTGGTGATGGACAGTGGAAGCTCATTAAAGGTTCCTTGGAATGGTGATGGCAAAAGGAAAGAAATGTTGTACTCTCGACATGATGCAAGCAAAGCTAAGCAAGGGTGAGGTGTATGCAATTGAGAAATAAGTTTCTATAGAGTTGTCGCACACAAGGCTAGGTCACATGAGTGAGAAGGGATGCATATTCTCGCCCGAAAGGAGCTTCTACCTGGGATGAAAGGTATTTCTCTTAAGACTTGTGTCCATTGCTTAGTTGGAAAACAACACAGAGTTTCCATTAAAAGAACTCCTACATCTAAAAAAAAATTAATGTCTTGGATTTAATTCACTTTGATATTTGTGGTCCAATAAAAGTTAGAACACTTGGTGGTGCACTTTATTTTGTTACTTTTATTGATGATCACTCTAGAAAAATTTGGACATATGCTCTGAATTCTAAAGACCAAGTGTTTAGAAGTCTTCAAGCACTTTCAAGTCCAAGTTGAAAGGGAGACAGGAAAGTCTTTGAAATGTATCCATACTGACAATGGTGGTGAGTACATAAGACCCGTTTTGAGAAATATTGCAGTAGCCAATGAAAGTTAGAACACTTGGTGGTGCGTGCACTTTATTTTGTTACTTTTATTGATGATCACCCTAGAAAGTTTGGACATTTGCTCTGAAATCTAAAGACCAAGTGTTACGAGTCTTCAAACACTTTCAAGTCAAAGTTGAAAGGGAGACATGAAAGTCTTTGAAATGCACCCGTACTAACAATGGTGGTGAGTACATAGGACCATTTGAGAAATATTATGGTAGCCATGGCATTCGACACGAGCAGTCAGTTCTTCAGACCCCACAACACAATGGGGTAGTAGAGAGAATGAACTGCACTATTGTGGAAAGAATCAAGTGCATGCTCAAATATACTAAACTACCTAGATCATTTTGGGGTTAGGCAATGAGGACTGCAGTTGATTTGATTAATCTCTCTCCTTCTGCTCCGTTAGATGGTGATGTGCTAGAAAAGTGTGGACCGGAAAAGATGTCTCTTATAAGATCTTGAAGGTGTTTGGTTACAGGGCTTTTGTGCATGTTCCTAAAGATGAGTAGTCCAAGCTTGATGACAAAGCAAAGTAGTGAATCTTCTTAGGTTATGGATATGAAGAATTTGGTTACAAGATATGGGATCTAGTTGGTACGAAGGTGGTTAGAAACAAAGATGTAGTCTTTCTTGAAGATCAAACTATTGAAGACTTTGATAAAGTTGAGAAGCCTGGAGTCTTTGTTGATGATCTTATTGATTTAGATTTATGTCCTCCATCCATGGTGCATGATGACAAGGGAGATGTGCAGGAAAATATTGGTGATGTAGTTGGTAATGATGCTCCTACAATTGATGATGTGGAACCAGAAGAGCAGGTGGAGCATGCCCTTCTAGGTCCACTAGTTGAGGCTCAATTAAGAAGATCCACTAGAGAGTGCCAACCTTCAAGAAAGTATTGTACTATTGAGTATGCGATGTTTATAGACGGGGGAGAACCAAAGAGCTACCAAGAAGGCATTACACATGAGCATAAAGGAGAGTGGTTGAAAGCCATGAAAGAAGAGATGCAGTCCTTACATGAGAACCACACTTATGACTTGGTAAAATTGCCTAAAGGAAAGAAAGCTCTCAAGAATAAATGGATATACAAGTTGAAAGCAGAAGAGAAAAATTCACAACCAAGGTATAAGGCAAGGTTGGTTGTGAAGGGTTTGGCCAGAAAAAGGGAATTGATTTTGAGGAGATTTTCTCACCCGTGGTGAAGATGTCATCAGTACGGGTTGTCCTTGGTTTAGCTGCAAGCTTGAATTTAGAGATTGAACAACTTGATGTGAAGACAACCTTTCTTCATAATGATTTGGAGGAAGAGATCTATATGGAGCAACCTAAGGGGTTCAAAGTCAAAGGCAAGGATGACTTGGTTTGCAGACTAAAGAAGAGTCTATATGGGCTAAAGTAGGCACCACGACAATGGTACAAGAAGTTTGATTCATTCATGGCTGATCATGGGTACAATAAGACAACTTCAGATCATTTGTTTGTGAAGAGATTTTCAGATGATGATTTTATCATTCTACTACTTTATGTGGATGACATGTTGATTGTGGGCTAGGATGTTAGTAAGATTGACATATTGATTGTGACGCCCCGAACCCGTGCCTAGGGAATCAAGTTCCGAGACGCGTGTCCGTTCGTCAAATCATGCAAGCGGAAGACTTTACCCGCAAAAATGCGGGAAATTTAAACATTTATCAGATGCTCCCCAAAAGCAAATAATACCTGTCATCACAATAGCCATCATACAAACCATATACCTGTATTATTTACATCAAGTTTGTTTTACAAAAGTAGGCGTCTCTATCACGCCAGGTACAACTTGTACAAGCTTCCAAAACATCCAGATAGATTTTGCACTTACGGATCAGCAGCTCCAAGATCTGCTGACACAAAAAGTCAGTGAGCTATGAAGCCCAATAAAACCACAATCCGTCTAAACTATTTTCCACATAATAACACGCATCAATAATGATATAATAAGCAGTTCAATTTGCATGTTACAGTAAAATAGAACAGTATATAATAAATTGTGACCCAAGGTCACTTAGGGTTACGTCACCCTAACAGAGGTTCCCGACCTCACATTACTTTCCAATTATGAGGTTCAGTTATGAATGTATTATATTACCAAATTATCGTTTCAATCATCAATCATGTTTCATTTCGAGTCCTAAGACTCTATTAATTAGCCACAGCCTACAAATGTTTAGCTTAAAGTCTCTAAATCATAACCATAATACATTGAGTCATTTAGACTCACACACGCTGTTCCGGCTTTCACCCGAACATGACAAAACCTTGGGTATACCAACTCAACTCACCTGGAATCCGATGATTCCATACCGAACTATGAGTCCACCAACTCAAACAAATACACCAACTCTGAGTATACCAACTCAGACCACTTCGTATCCGAAGCTTACACACACAACATGGGCATTCACCCAATAAGGACATATTTTTTCATTCAATTGACTGGCCACATCTACCGTGTATTCGCCACCATCGCCCTGGGTATCAGTTATGAAGGAACCCCGACCAACCTGCCTACCGTCACCTTCTGGCTAGTCTACGGAGGAACCCCGACATCTATACCAATGCTGACATCTCCTGACGTTCCACCAAGAAGGGACCACGATAGACACGGTGCCGACATCTTCTAACCCACCCAGAGAGGAACCCCGGACTATACACTATCTGATGTTTAGCCACTTTAAACTCCCTAGGACTCCGACATCTCCTGACTACCAGTCACGGAGGAACCACGAGCCATGCAGGACACCGCCACTCCTGACTTAGTCTAAGAGGCACCACGGACGACCTAGACAAACAGACCGACATCTCTCGACTATCAGTCACGGAGGAACCCCGGGCCTTACTGGGCACCGTCTCTCCTGACCTAGTCAAAGAGGAACCACAGACTATACTTAACCCTGGTTAGATTTTCTAACCACAGGTTAACCCCAGTTAACCCAAGCCTCGCTTGATTAACTGAAATACTTGGGCCTCGCGCCCGTGAACTAACTCCGGTAACACACCGTCCCGTTAGGGAACGTTTTCAAGCTAATGGATGTCTCCATAGCCTTACAAGACATGCAAAACAACTTTTCGTCACCCTAGGGTGGCGATACAATTTACCCGGGACCCGATCTGGGCTCCCTGAAGGACCACATAAAATCACAACATCACATAGGGGTCTCCTCCCCTTTTTCTTTCACGTCAAAAGACATGCATATACATCACATGAAATAATATAGCAAATAAGCGGAAAAAAGGAGAAGAAAAGAGAGGGGTTTTACTTGCTTCACGCGTTTCGAGGCGACTAGAGTCGAAACGGACACCGCTAACGCGCTCGGAAGGATGATCAACCCCAAGGTAGAGCGCATGCAACTTTCTCTCTCAACTTTCTCTCTCTACCTTTTTCTCTTTCTCTCTCTACACGCAAAACGAGACGCCGGAGAGAAAATCAGACGCCGCCAACGCGTCGGGGACGTCGAAAAACCTCAAGGAGACCTCCCTTTCCCTTTCTCTCTCTTCCTTCCTCAATAAGCCCATATAAAACCGAAGCTGTCAATTGCCTGGTTCCAGTTTGACAAATGATGCACTAGCTTGAAGATAAACTATAGCCGTCAAGGCGTCAATTGCCCAAGCCCTACTTTATCAACCTGTTGTTGGTTTGAACAGATAAATTGAGCCCTCAATTTTCGGGTCCAACTTTGATTTGGGATTTTGATGGTTGAGTATGGTAGTACATTAGTACTGGGTTTAGAACGCCCTATAGTGTCCCCTATGGTGTCCCTTAAATATATAGGCTTTGCTACAAAGACTGCCCTTGTGGTCATAGTGTTGAACCTCTGCCTTATAAGTTTATAACAAGCAACATTTTGTAATTGCGAGCTACTCGTAATTTTATAAGCTGCTTATTGAACAGTAAGCGCAATTCATAAGTTTAGGAGTCGTTCAAATAACAATAAACCCTAACATTTTATGAGCAGCTCATAAATTATGAGTTGTCTACAATTTAAAAACCTTAAGCCTTCATTAACACTAACTTGGATTTTTTTTAAGGTGGGGCCACAACCCTAGGACCACAAGGTGGTCCCTTAACTTTATTCCACGTACATGGGTCTGAAATATCGAGTTGCAATAAACGCTGTACCAACATTTCCCTTGAAGACCTTATTATGAGGAGGAGATTATCCTAGATTGAGTTTGCCATCTCTTCTAAAAATGGCATGTGCGAAACCCCTCCCTCTCTCTCTCTCTCTCTCTCTCTCCCTCCCCTCTCTCCCTATTTTATTTTTATTTTTTCCTGTTGTTTCCTTGCCATGCATGTTCCTTCCCTTTGTGTTGGTTGAAAGAAATCCGGAAATTGCTGATTTTGATTTTGGTGTTTTAGTATTTTTGTAGTATTTGATAGCATGTGTTGAGATTAGAACTTTCTTTTTTATGCTTTCAATATCTGTTTTTTCAAGTCATGTGGAGAATTTAGGGCTGTAATGAATTCTTTGTAGTGCTTTGTTGCTCTTAAATAGTCATGAACTTAGTGTTCCATCTGTACAAAATAATGTGTTCAGTTTACTGGTGAGTGTTTGCCATTACGTCTAATATAATTGTGATTGCGGGTTGGGTTGAATGATTGTGATTGGGGAGGAAGATAATGTAAAGATAAGAGAATGAGAGCAAATTGTGTGTTGTTCTATCCACATATTTGTTATTTCAGCTTTTTGAAGAGATCTAATAATTGCTAAGTATACCTTAAGTTCAGTGGTCTATGCATCATGGCAATCATCATGTGTTTCCATAGTATATTTATTTTGATTTCGAGCGGTTAATTTATTTTGAAAAATTCCTTTTTTGTTTCAATTTAGGCTGATCCTGAATTAGAAGCTATCAGACAAAGAAGAATGCAGGAGTTAATGACACAACATGGCGCTGTAAGCGATACCATTATTGTGTTTATATGGAATCTATTGCATCAATGCAGTGCCTTGCCTTTTTTTCTGAGTTTATACTGACATTACTAAATGAGCTTTATTAATAACTAGGGGAATCAACAAAACCCAGAGCAGCAGAATGCCCAAGAAGATGCCAAAAGGTTGTACATATTATCTACTAATTGGTAGCATTACGGCATGAAGCAATTGGGATAGGATTTTATCTTGCTTTCATGGTTCTTAAAAATTGTCCTCGAGCTGAATTGTTCAACTGAAATTCCAGGGAGGCAGATGAACGGAGGCAAATGATGCTTAGTCAGATTTGTCGTCTCAAGCACGCGAAAGACGTAAGTGGAAATCCGTGTCTAACTTTGAAACTGCAGTTCTTGATTAGGATGGTTATTCATGTTTCTTAAGGAAGCTATTCGGTCATTATTGTCAAGGTGTACATAGTCTTAAGAATTTACTGACTTCTTGCATGACTTGCCAGATATTGTTGTGTATGCTTTGTTTCTCATGATTTATTTTCAGCTTGTATTCCATACTCAACTCCTATTACCAATTGGTTAACAATGTAGGCTATTTAACACTCATGGTTTGTGGATGTAAGTTTGATTTACCGAAGCATGTGCTTAAATTTAATCACCGTCTTTAAGAATATCAATTTGGACATTGTGGCTACTGCTTTAGATGAAGAAAATGGCTCACCACATGCCACTCTAAGTTGAAAGCAAGTCTACAATCCCTTTTGGTCATCTACTTGTGAATTTTTTTTTCCCATCTCGTAGATACAAAATAAAATAAGCATGACATATAATATTTATAGGACATAGATCAACTCAAAGATGGTAGTAATCTACTTTGCTTGTAGTTATCTGGGAGATTTAGGGAAAGTTGGTAGTGGTATATACCGTGTTGTTAGGAATGACATGGGAGGTGTTGGAAATGAAGTTGTTACAACTTGAGAAAATCCATTCCGATGATAACGGGCATATATAATGACTAAAACCTTACCCAAGGATAAGCACGAGGCTTATAAAAGCAAAACGGGTTTGGTGGAGTCCTCCACATAGGAGCATTTTAATGCTCTTTGACCCATTTGAATTTAGGGGGTTGCTTGGTTTGGAAGACATAACTCGTGCACACTACTCTTTGGGGTTTCTCTTTCTTGTTAGAAAGAAGAAGAAAATCAACATTGTTGGTATTATTGGTCCACCATTGTTGAAAGATTATTTGTACTTCATTTGAGCTCAAACTTTAGGAGGTGATTCTCGGCCACGGAAACTTCAACCCTATAGCGTCAAGTTGTTGATTGGATTCTCCAAAGGTGATTTGGAAGAGGGTTTTTTTCAGCCTACTTGGTGAGATCTTTTCATTGTTGCTTTTGTGTTAAAATCCATCTTTATTAGGTGAAGTATTGTAATCTAAGATTAGTGTTTACTCTTGATGTGATTTCATCTTGTGGTGTCCAGATAGAATACTATTTGTAACCCTATTATTTTACATGGTGGAAGTTTATCTACTGGTCTAGGTCCTTGGTTTTTCTCTTCACATCGAAGGGTTTTCCATGCAAAAATTGTGGTGTGTTCTTTGTCGTTGTTTGCTTTTTTTTATGTGGATTGTTTTTACTTTGATTATTGTTATATCATTTGATTTACACATAGAAGGGAAAGGTGTGTAGGTTTCCCAACAGGTAGTATCATAGCTAGGATCTAATTATTTCGTGTGTAAATCATGAAGGCAAGCACAAGTCGCATGATTAGTTTGAATGAAAGCAATTAGATTATTTGGAAAGCCAAAATTGAAGACTTATTATTGTATTGCAAAGATTTATATGCACCGGTAGAAGGTGATGAGGCCAAACCAAAGGATATGGAAGATGGTGAGTGGAAAAAGCTTGACCGGAAAGCCATTGGCTTTATTCGACAATGGTTAGATGATAGTGTTTTCCATCATGTTTCTATAGGAACCTTGACACACTCACTTAGGAAGAAATTGGAAGGGTTGTATGAAAGAAAGATCGCAGGCAACATGGCTTTCTTAATTCGGAAGCTTGTGAATTTAAAGTACAAAGAGGGTAGTTCTATTGCCAGCATTTGAATGAGATACAAAGTATTGTGAATAAACTCTCCTCTATGAAGATGGTGTTAGATGACGAGTTACAAGCCTTGTTACTACTCTGTTCATTGCCTAACAGTTGGGAGACCTTAATGGTGTCACTTAGTAATTCTGCGTCAGATGAGATTATCACTATGAGCCTAGTAACTAGCAGTTTGTTGAATTAAGAAACACGAAGGAAAGCTTTGGGATCTTCTCAGTTAGAAGCACTTGTCTTTGAAAAACGGGGGAGAAGTAGAAAACCTCAAAACTGTGAAGAATCAAGAGGGATCCAAGTCAAGAAAAGGGATAGAATGTTACTACCATTGTGGAAAGCTGGGACATATGAAGAAAGAATACAGAAAATTCAAAAGAGAGCAAAAGAAAGAAAATGGCGATGAAAAAGGTACAATTGCAGCTGCCTCTGAGGGAGATTTGATTATTGTTAGTGATGACAGTTATGTTGGCCTCACATGTTATGACACTAATTGGGTTATTGATTCCGGTGCCTCCTTCCTTGTTACTCCACGAAGGGACTTCTTTACATCCTACACACATGGTGACTTTGGTAATATGCTCGGATGGGAAATGAGGGCAAGTCCAATATCATGGGAATGGGAAGAAATGTTTGCTTAGAGAACAACATGGGCTGCAAGTTGGTGCTTAAAGATGTGAGACATGTTCCAGACATTTGCCTAAACTTGATATCAGCAAGAAAATTACATGATGAAGGTTTCAACAATCACTTTGGTGATGGACAGTGGAAGCTCATTAAAGGTTCCTTGGAATGGTGATGGCAAAAGGAAAGAAATGTTGTACTCTCGACATGATGCAAGCAAAGCTAAGCAAGGGTGAGGTGTATGCAATTGAGAAATAAGTTTCTATAGAGTTGTCGCACACAAGGCTAGGTCACATGAGTGAGAAGGGATGCATATTCTCGCCCGAAAGGAGCTTCTACCTGGGATGAAAGGTATTTCTCTTAAGACTTGTGTCCATTGCTTAGTTGGAAAACAACACAGAGTTTCCATTAAAAGAACTCCTACATCTAAAAAAAATTAATGTCTTGGATTTAATTCACTTTGATATTTGTGGTCCAATAAAAGTTAGAACACTTGGTGGTGCACTTTATTTTGTTACTTTTATTGATGATCACTCTAGAAAAATTTGGACATATGCTCTGAATTCTAAAGACCAAGTGTTTAGAAGTCTTCAAGCACTTTCAAGTCCAAGTTGAAAGGGAGACAGGAAAGTCTTTGAAATGTATCCATACTGACAATGGTGGTGAGTACATAAGACCCGTTTTGAGAAATATTGCAGTAGCCAATGAAAGTTAGAACACTTGGTGGTGCGTGCACTTTATTTTGTTACTTTTATTGATGATCACCCTAGAAAGTTTGGACATTTGCTCTGAAATCTAAAGACCAAGTGTTACGAGTCTTCAAACACTTTCAAGTCAAAGTTGAAAGGGAGACATGAAAGTCTTTGAAATGCACCCGTACTAACAATGGTGGTGAGTACATAGGACCATTTGAGAAATATTATGGTAGCCATGGCATTCGACACGAGCAGTCAGTTCTTCAGACCCCACAACACAATGGGGTAGTAGAGAGAATGAACTGCACTATTGTGGAAAGAATCAAGTGCATGCTCAAATATACTAAACTACCTAGATCATTTTGGGGTTAGGCAATGAGGACTGCAGTTGATTTGATTAATCTCTCTCCTTCTGCTCCGTTAGATGGTGATGTGCTAGAAAAGTGTGGACCGGAAAAGATGTCTCTTATAAGATCTTGAAGGTGTTTGGTTACAGGGCTTTTGTGCATGTTCCTAAAGATGAGTAGTCCAAGCTTGATGACAAAGCAAAGTAGTGAATCTTCTTAGGTTATGGATATGAAGAATTTGGTTACAAGATATGGGATCTAGTTGGTACGAAGGTGGTTAGAAACAAAGATGTAGTCTTTCTTGAAGATCAAACTATTGAAGACTTTGATAAAGTTGAGAAGCCTGGAGTCTTTGTTGATGATCTTATTGATTTAGATTTATGTCCTCCATCCATGGTGCATGATGACAAGGGAGATGTGCAGGAAAATATTGGTGATGTAGTTGGTAATGATGCTCCTACAATTGATGATGTGGAACCAGAAGAGCAGGTGGAGCATGCCCTTCTAGGTCCACTAGTTGAGGCTCAATTAAGAAGATCCACTAGAGAGTGCCAACCTTCAAGAAAGTATTGTACTATTGAGTATGCGATGTTTATAGACGGGGGAGAACCAAAGAGCTACCAAGAAGGCATTACACATGAGCATAAAGGAGAGTGGTTGAAAGCCATGAAAGAAGAGATGCAGTCCTTACATGAGAACCACACTTATGACTTGGTAAAATTGCCTAAAGGAAAGAAAGCTCTCAAGAATAAATGGATATACAAGTTGAAAGCAGAAGAGAAAAATTCACAACCAAGGTATAAGGCAAGGTTGGTTGTGAAGGGTTTGGCCAGAAAAAGGGAATTGATTTTGAGGAGATTTTCTCACCCGTGGTGAAGATGTCATCAGTACGGGTTGTCCTTGGTTTAGCTGCAAGCTTGAATTTAGAGATTGAACAACTTGATGTGAAGACAACCTTTCTTCATAATGATTTGGAGGAAGAGATCTATGGAGCAACCTAAGGGGTTCAAAGTCAAAGGCAAGGATGACTTGGTTTGCAGACTAAAGAAGAGTCTATATGGGCTAAAGTAGGCACCACGACAATGGTACAAGAAGTTTGATTCATTCATGGCTGATCATGGGTACAATAAGACAACTTCAGATCATTTGTTTGTGAAGAGATTTTCAGATGATGATTTTATCATTCTACTACTTTATGTGGATGACATGTTGATTGTGGGCTAGGATGTTAGTAAGATTGACATATTGATTGTGACGCCCCGAACCCGTGCCTAGGGAATCAAGTTCCGAGACGCGTGTCCGTTCGTCAAATCATGCAAGCGGAAGACTTTACCCGCAAAAATGCGGGAAATTTAAACATTTATCAGATGCTCCCCAAAAGCAAATAATACCTGTCATCACAATAGCCATCATACAAACCATATACCTGTATTATTTACATCAAGTTTGTTTTACAAAAGTAGGCGTCTCTATCACGCCAGGTACAACTTGTACAAGCTTCCAAAACATCCAGATAGATTTTGCACTTACGGATCAGCAGCTCCAAGATCTGCTGACACAAAAAGTCAGTGAGCTATGAAGCCCAATAAAACCACAATCCGTCTAAACTATTTTCCACATAATAACACGCATCAATAATGATATAATAAGCAGTTCAATTTGCATGTTACAGTAAAATAGAACAGTATATAATAAATTGTGACCCAAGGTCACTTAGGGTTACGTCACCCTAACAGAGGTTCCCGACCTCACATTACTTTCCAATTATGAGGTTCAGTTATGAATGTATTATATTACCAAATTATCGTTTCAATCATCAATCATGTTTCATTTCGAGTCCTAAGACTCTATTAATTAGCCACAGCCTACAAATGTTTAGCTTAAAGTCTCTAAATCATAACCATAATACATTGAGTCATTTAGACTCACACACGCTGTTCCGGCTTTCACCCGAACATGACAAAACCTTGGGTATACCAACTCAACTCACCTGGAATCCGATGATTCCATACCGAACTATGAGTCCACCAACTCAAACAAATACACCAACTCTGAGTATACCAACTCAGACCACTTCGTATCCGAAGCTTACACACACAACATGGGCATTCACCCAATAAGGACATATTTTTCATTCAATTGACTGGCCACATCTACCGTGTATTCGCCGCCATCGCCCTGGGTATCAGTTATGAAGGAACCCCGACCAACCTGCCTACCGTCACCTTCTGGCTAGTCTACGGAGGAACCCCGACATCTATACCAATGCTGACATCTCCTGACGTTCCACCAAGAAGGGACCACGATAGACACGGTGCCGACATCTTCTAACCCACCCAGAGAGGAACCCCGGACTATACACTATCTGATGTTTAGCCACTTTAAACTCCCTAGGACTCCGACATCTCCTGACTACCAGTCACGGAGGAACCACGAGCCATGCAGGACACCGCCACTCCTGACTTAGTCTAAGAGGCACCACGGACGACCTAGACAAACAGACCGACATCTCTCGACTATCAGTCACGGAGGAACCCCGGGCCTTACTGGGCACCGTCTCTCCTGACCTAGTCAAAGAGGAACCACAGACTATACTTAACCCTGGTTAGATTTTCTAACCACAGGTTAACCCCAGTTAACCCAAGCCTCGCTTGATTAACTGAAATACTTGGGCCTCGCGCCCGTGAACTAACTCCGGTAACACACCGTCCCGTTAGGGAACGTTTTCAAGCTAATGGATGTCTCCATAGCCTTACAAGACATGCAAAACAACTTTTCGTCACCCTAGGGTGGCGATACAATTTACCCGGGACCCGATCTGGGCTCCCTGAAGGACCACATAAAATCACAACATCACATAGGGGTCTCCTCCCCTTTTTCTTTCACGTCAAAAGACATGCATATACATCACATGAAATAATATAGCAAAATAAGCGGAAAAAGGAGAAGAAAAGAGAGGGGTTTTACTTGCTTCACGCGTTTCGAGGCGACTAGAGTCGAAACGGACACCGCTAACGCGCTCGGAAGGATGATCAACCCCAAGGTAGAGCGCATGCAACTTTCTCTCTCAACTTTCTCTCTCTACCTTTTTCTCTTTCTCTCTCTACACGCAAAACGAGACGCCGGAGAGAAAATCAGACGCCGCCAACGCGTCGGGGACGTCGAAAAACCTCAAGGAGACCTCCCTTTCCCTTTCTCTCTCTTCCTTACTCTCTCCTCTTTCTCTCTCTTCCTTTCTCTCTCCTCACTTTCTCTCTCTAAAATCTGTTGTGGCAGATTTTTTTTTTTTTCTTTTCTACTGTTGCAAAACGTGAGATTGCAAGGGGCTGTCCCCTATTTATAATACAAGGGTCATGTGCCATGCACATGACCTCCATTAATGGTCCCCGTTGACCAAGTCAACGGGTTGACCATTTGACTATTATTTCGTATTTTTTTCGCATATACGGCCTACGTAATCCTACTTAATGACATCCGATTTTGACGAAACTTTAGGTGACCGAACTTGGGGCAGTCCGACACCTACTGTAAAAATTTCGGGGAAAAATACTGAGTTTTGACAGCTGCACTTTAGTCCGGAAGAAAATTGCAAAACCCACTAATTTTCTGATTTCGGACACAAAACACGCTGTCGCTTTTTCGTTTGAGATAACTAACTGCCGTGACGACAGACATTAGTCCCCACGGCCGACCGACACGCATTAGTGCTAACCGCACGGATTTCTATTAGGATCTCCAACAGATATTGGGTCCCACTTAATTTCTGGAAATATGGAAATTTCCCGTTTCTCTCAATTTTATCACACATAATGGCCCCGCGGTTCCGCGAAATGATACTTGACGGAACCGATACGGTAGGGGTGTGTCCCGGCAGTCGACCGGCACACTGTGTGCGAATTTTTGCCAAATGATACTGAGATTTCCTCGGTGCACTTCAACCCTGAGCAAAATCCCCTTCTTATTAATTTAACAATTAATTAACTAATTAACCTTCATTAAGGACCCATAAACACATAATTTTATTATATTAAAATTCCGGGTCGTTACAATCTCCCCTCCTTACAAAAATTTCGTCCTCGAAATTTATATATACACTAGTCATCAAACAACTGAGGATGATTGCTTCTAATGACATCTTCAAGTTCCCATGTGGCTTCCTCTATGCTATGGTGTTCCCATAAAACTTTAACTAGCTTAATCGTTTTGTTTCGTAACACCTGTTCCTTGCGAAACAAAATTATCACTGGCTTTTCTTCAAAAGTTAAGTCCTCTCTGACTTGAATTGGTTCATATCGTATCACGTGCGAGGGATCATGTACATATTTTCTCAACATGGATATGTGGAATACATTGTGAACCCTTGCCAGCTCTGGTGGTAACGCCAAACGGTAGGCTACACCTCTATTTTAGCCAAAATCTCAAAAGGTCCAATGAATCGCGGACTTAACTTTCCCCGCTTTCCGAATCGTACAATACCTTTTGATGGAGAGATTTTCAAGAAGACATGGTCGCCGACTTGAAACTCTAAGTCCCGGCGCTTTCCATCTGCATAGCTTTTCTGTCGACTTTGTGCAGATAATAACCTCGATCGAATCAACTCGATCTTCTTTGTTGTTTCTTGCACCAACTCAGGTCCCAGTAGTTTACGTTCCCCTACTTCAGTCCAACATACTGGTGACCGACAACTCCTGCCATACAAGGCCTCGTAAGGAGCCATTTGAATACTTGCCTGATAACTGTTATTATATGCAAACTCGATCAATGGCAAGTGATCATCCCAGTTTCCTTGAAAGTCCAGACTGCAAGTGCGCATCATATCTTCTAGAGTTTGTATTGTGCGCTCAGACTGTCCATCGGTTTGCGGATGATAAGCTGTACTCATGTTTAGCTGCGTACCTAAAGCTTCTTGCAAGCTCCTCCAGAATCGGGAAGTAAATCGCGGATCGCGATCTGACACAATAGATACCGGCACACCATGCAGCTTCACAATCTCCTTGATGTACAACTTTGATAAATTTTCCAGGGTTATGGTATCCTTTATAGCAAGAAAGTGAGCCGACTTCGTCAATCGATCAACTATCACCCAAACGGCATCATGTCCACTCCTTGTTTTTGGTAACCCCACCACAAAATCCATCGTAATGTGCTCCCATTTCCACTCGGGAATAGGCAATGAATTTAACAATCCAGGTGGTTTCTGATGTTCTGCCTTGACTTGCTGACAAACAAGGCATCGAGATACATACTCTGCAATTTCTCTCTTCATGCCGTTCCACCAGTAGTTATTCTTCATATCCTGATACATCTTTGTACTTCCGGGGTGCACCGCAAAACGAGATCGATGTGCCTCATTGAGCAGTTCATTCTTCAACTCAGGATTTCTAGGCACACAGATTCGACCTTTGAATCGAAGTATTCCATCTTCAGATTCTTCAAAATCACCCATTTTTCCTTGAAGAATCTTATCTCTGATAACTTTGATCTCCTGATCTTCCAACTGTGCTTCTTGAATCTTTTGTAATAACACTGGCTTGGCCTGAATACTAGCCAACTTGGCACTATTACCCTGGACTCCTAGACTCAGATTCCAACTCTTGAATTCTTCGATCATCTTCCATCGCTCGGCCCTCATATATGCTACAGATCCAACTGTCTTTCTACTCAGGGCATCAGCAACCACGTTACCCTTACCAGGATGATACTGAATTACATAATCATAATCTTTCAAGAATTCCATCCATCTACGCTGTCGCATATTGAGTTCCTTTTGGGAGAATAGATACTTTAAACTCTTGTGATCACTATAGATCACCAACTTCTCTCCATAAAGATAATGTCTCCAAATTTTTAGTGCGAATACTACCGCAGCTAACTCCAGGTCATGCGTGGGATAATTCCGTTCGTGAATCTTGAGTTGTCTCGAACCATAAGCAATGACCTTTTTGTTTTGCATTAAGACACAACCGAGTCCCTTACTGGAAGCATCGCAATACACCTCAAATCCTCCAGATCCTGAGGGAGTTGTCAATACTGGAGCGGTTGTTAATCTCTTCTTTAATTCTTGAAAGCTTCGCTCCCGAGATGCCGTCCATTCGAACTTCACATCTTTCTTAGTCAATTCCGTTAATGGAGCTGCTATCTTCGAGAAACCTTCTACAAATCTGCGGTAGTACCCAGCCAATCCCAGAAAACTTCGAACTTCAGTAACAGTGGATGGCCTTGCCCAATCGGTTACTGCCTGAATCTTGGAAGGATCAACAGATATTCCATTTCTTGACACAATATGTCCAAGAAAGGCTACTTCTTCCATCCAAAACTCGCACTTGGAGAACTTAGCATACAGCTGATTATCTCTTAATGTCTGTAGCGTAATCCTCAAGTGCTCAGCGTGCTTCTCATGACTAGGTGAGTACACCAAGATATCATCAATAAATACCACAATAAACTGATCCAAGTACGGCCTGAAAAGACGATTCATCAACTCCATAAAGGCCGCAGGTGCATTTGTCAGTCCAAAAGGCATCACCAAGAACTCGTAGTGACCATACCGAGTTCGGAATGCTGTCTTTTGAATATCTTCTTCTTTGACCCTCAATTGGTGATAGCCGGACCGTAAATCAATCTTGGAAAACACTTGGGCGCCTTGCAACTGATCAAATAGATCATCGATCCTGGGGAGAGGATACTTATTTTTGATCGTCGCTTGATTCAGCAGACGATAATCTATACACAGACGCAGACTCCCGTCTTTCTTTCGGACAAATAACACCGGTGCTCCCCATGGTGAAACACTAGGACGGATCAAGCCCTTATCTAATAGGTCTTGCAATTGAATCTTCAGTTCTTGCAACTCAGTCGGAGCCATCCGATACGGTGTTTTAGATATCGAGTCTACACCCGGAGTAACATCGATTGTAAAATCGATTTCTCTAGTAGGAGGGAGTCCTGGTAATTCATCAGGAAACACATCTCGAAACTCTCTGACCACCGGGGTATTCCCTAAAGTGTCATCTTCATCTTTATCGACCACCACTGCAGCTAAATACCCAGTACACCCCTTGTCTAGAAGGTGACATGCTTTAATTGCGGATATTAGCTTGGGTGCTTGACCTCGGATAATCCCCTGCATTTCGAACTCTGGGATGTCCGGAATTCGAAATATCACTTTCTTGGCATTACAATCTACCACTGCATGGTAATTAGCCAACCAATCCATCCCTAGGATAACATCATAATCCTTCATGTCTAACACGATCAGATCTACTAACATCCGTACACTATTGACAAGTATGGGACACCTATCATAGACTGTTTTTGTGCACAGAACTTTCCCTGATGGTGTAGATACAGACATCATGCTTTTGAGTGTATCAGGCTTGTAACTTATGTGTTTAGCAAAACGAGTAGAGACAAACGAGTGTGTAGCACCAGTGTCAATCAAAGCATAAGCAGGTACTTGAAATACTAAAAGTTTACCTTCGATGACACCTTCGGTCTGCTGTGCCTCTTCCTGGGTAATTGCAAACACTCTTCCTTTTCCGCCTTCCAACGCTAGTGGTTGAGCCTTAGGGCAATCCTTCTTGAAGTGTCCAGGCTTTCCGCACTGGAAGCAAACCTTCACTCTACAGTCCTTGGTCAAATGACCCTGACCACATTTCTCGCACTTAAGCCCCAATCTTCCTGTAGACCCTTGGTTTTTCATGTCCTCGAACTTTCTTTTCCCAGTAAACTGCCGGTTATTCTCCTTTATCCAGGGCTTCCCAACTGTCCCTTTGCCTTTGCCAGCACTAGACTGTGCCAGTTCTTCATGCACTCGCTCTACTCTGAGTGCTCTATCTAATATCTCTGAGAAGGAGGTAAATCGTTGAGCTGCCAATTTCCCTCTGATAGCCGGCTTCAATCCTTCTTCAAATTTCTCAACCCTCCACTGCTCATCCTCGACAAATCTCGCAGCGAACCTCGAGAGTTGATTAAACTTTTGTTCATACTCGCTAACCGACATATTTCCTTGGGTCAGCTGAAGAAACTCCATCTCTTTCCTCTTTTTCATCGACGCTGAAAAATAGCGCTCATAAAACAATTCAGTAAATCTTGCCCAAGTAACAGGCCTCTGATGCGGTGGAACTGTCCTTTCCACTGTGGTCCACCAATGTTCCGCTTCTCCTTCAAGTAGAAAGATAGCGAACTCGGGCTTGTCATTTTCTGGCAAAGACATAGCCCTAAAAACTTTCTCCAGACTTCTAATCCAGTTCTCCGCCTTTAGCGGATCAGTCGTGCCCGAAAAGGCTGACGGTCCAAGCCTTTTAAACTTTTCCAATCGGGTCACATTCCCATGCTCTGGCATGGTAGCGATGGGGATACGACTACTATTCCCATTTCCATTCATATTCTGGGCCTGTTGTTGCTGAATTAGGTTGGCTAGGGCTGTAATAGCCTCAAATGCCCCAGCCAAGGTATTCTCGGGTGCTCGTCGAGGTGGCATGATTCACCTATAATTATAAAGTAACGAACTTTTAATAATAAAATGAAACTGAAATGCACTGAGAATTCGATATCCAAAAAGAGACATTTCATTCATTTCATCTTTAATATATACAAAGCAACACTGTACAGTATATAGTACACCAGCGTATACAAAACATCATGTAGCTGTACACATACAAAAAGTGATCTAATGATGGAAAGATCGAGTAGGGCATCTATTATATTCCAAAACCATACAGATGCGCTACAGTCTCCCCTCCTAACTCCCTACTCCTGCATCTAAACCTCAGTCGAGGTAGACGGACTACTCGCCTCCACCGACTTCTTCTTATTCAGCTTACGGTTGTTCAAAATCGCACGATACTCTCGTGCCGTAAGCCTCTTAGATGATAGAGGTGGAGGTATCCAACCAGTCCCATCCGGACTAGGCCTAATATCTGCCAGTGCTCGCTTGACCTGCCTTAAAATCTCACGACGTACCCGAGCCGGTACTGCAAGCTCCATCGGAGACGGGGGAGGCATCCAGGCAGTTCCGTCCGGATTTATCCGGACAGCCTTCGGCTTAATGGCCGCCTTGATTCGCTGAGTCATCCCAAGCCACTGTGGATAACGGCGACTCAATATGGCTGCCATCTGCTCATAATGCTGCCAATCCTCCTTAGTGGGGACTCTGTGCATTAACGGCATCCCTGCACATACACACAATTTCCAAATCACTATCTGATTTCGAAATAGGTGATGTACAGTAATACATCTAACCACACAACTAAAAATCATGTACTACGGTATGTCATGAACAAGTATGGTTTGTTACGATGGTTATTGCTCTTAGGCTCTGATACCAATTGTGACGCCCCGAACCCGTGCCTAGGGAATCAAGTTCCGAGACGCGTGTCCGTTCGTCAAATCATGCAAGCGGAAGACTTTACCCGCAAAAATGCGGGAAATTTAAACATTTATCAGATGCTCCCCAAAAGCAAATAATACCTGTCATCACAATAGCCATCATACAAACCATATACCTGTATTATTTACATCAAGTTTGTTTTACAAAAGTAGGCGTCTCTATCACGCCAGGTACAACTTGTACAAGCTTCCAAAACATCCAGATAGATTTTGCACTTACGGATCAGCAGCTCCAAGATCTGCTGACACAAAAAGTCAGTGAGCTATGAAGCCCAATAAAACCACAATCCGTCTAAACTATTTTCCACATAATAACACGCATCAATAATGATATAATAAGCAGTTCAATTTGCATGTTACAGTAAAATAGAACAGTATATAATAAATTGTGACCCAAGGTCACTTAGGGTTACGTCACCCTAACAGAGGTTCCCGACCTCACATTACTTTCCAATTATGAGGTTCAGTTATGAATGTATTATATTACCAAATTATCGTTTCAATCATCAATCATGTTTCATTTCGAGTCCTAAGACTCTATTAATTAGCCACAGCCTACAAATGTTTAGCTTAAAGTCTCTAAATCATAACCATAATACATTGAGTCATTTAGACTCACACACGCTGTTCCGGCTTTCACCCGAACATGACAAAACCTTGGGTATACCAACTCAACTCACCTGGAATCCGATGATTCCATACCGAACTATGAGTCCACCAACTCAAACAAATACACCAACTCTGAGTATACCAACTCAGACCACTTCGTATCCGAAGCTTACACACACAACATGGGCATTCACCCAATAAGGACATATTTTTCCATTCAATTGACTGGCCACATCTACCGTGTATTCGCCGCCATCGCCCTGGGTATCAGTTATGAAGGAACCCCGACCAACCTGCCTACCGTCACCTTCTGGCTAGTCTACGGAGGAACCCCGACATCTATACCAATGCTGACATCTCCTGACGTTCCACCAAGAAGGGACCACGATAGACACGGTGCCGACATCTTCTAACCCACCCAGAGAGGAACCCCGGACTATACACTATCTGATGTTTAGCCACTTTAAACTCCCTAGGACTCCGACATCTCCTGACTACCAGTCACGGAGGAACCACGAGCCATGCAGGACACCGCCACTCCTGACTTAGTCTAAGAGGCACCACGGACGACCTAGACAAACAGACCGACATCTCTCGACTATCAGTCACGGAGGAACCCCGGGCCTTACTGGGCACCGTCTCTCCTGACCTAGTCAAAGAGGAACCACAGACTATACTTAACCCTGGTTAGATTTTCTAACCACAGGTTAACCCCAGTTAACCCAAGCCTCGCTTGATTAACTGAAATACTTGGGCCTCGCGCCCGTGAACTAACTCCGGTAACACACCGTCCCGTTAGGGAACGTTTTCAAGCTAATGGATGTCTCCATAGCCTTACAAGACATGCAAAACAACTTTTCGTCACCCTAGGGTGGCGATACAATTTACCCGGGACCCGATCTGGGCTTCCTGAAGGACCACATAAAATCACAACATCACATAGGGGTCTCCTCCCCTTTTTCTTTCACGTCAAAAGACATGCATATACATCACATGAAATAATATAGCAAAATAAGCGGAAAAAGGAGAAGAAAAGAGAGGGGTTTTACTTGCTTCACGCGTTTCGAGGCGACTAGAGTCGAAACGGACACCGCCAACGCGCTCG
Source organism: Tetracentron sinense (assembly GCA_015143295.1). Lineage (NCBI taxonomy): Eukaryota > Viridiplantae > Streptophyta > Magnoliopsida > Trochodendrales > Trochodendraceae > Tetracentron > Tetracentron sinense. Next base: position 48,093,355 of record CM026551.1, on the reverse strand, counting down.
GAAGGATGATCAACCCCAAGGTAGAGCGCATGCAACTTTCTCTCTCAACTTTCTCTCTACCTTTTTCTCTTTCTCTCTCTACACGCAAAACGAGACGCCGGAGAGAAAATCAGACGCCGCCAACGCGTCGGGGACGTCGAAAAACCTCAAGGAGACCTCCCTTTCCCTTTCTCTCTCTTCCTTACTCTCTCCTCTTTCTCTCTCTTCCTTTCTCTCTCCTCACTTTCTCTCTCTAAAATCTGTTGTGGCAGATTTTTTTTTTTTTCTTTTCTACTGTTGCAAAACGTGAGATTGCAAGGGGCTGTCCCCTATTTATAATACAAGGGTCATGTGCCATGCACATGACCTCCATTAATGGTCCCCGTTGACCAAGTCAACGGGTTGACCATTTGACTATTATTTCGTATTTTTTCGCATATACGGCCTACGTAATCCTACTTAATGACATCCGATTTTGACGAAACTTTAGGTGACCGAACTTGGGGCAGTCCGACACCTACTGTAAAAATTTCGGGGAAAAATACTGAGTTTTGACAGCTGCACTTTAGTCCGGAAGAAAATTGCAAAACCCACTAATTTTCTGATTTCGGACACAAAACACGCTGTCGCTTTTTCGTTTGAGATAACTAACTGCCGTGACGACAGACATTAGTCCCCACGGCCGACCGACACGCATTAGTGCTAACCGCACGGATTTCTATTAGGATCTCCAACAGATATTGGGTCCCACTTAATTTCTGGAAATATGGAAATTTCCCGTTTCTCTCAATTTTATCACACATAATGGCCCCGCGGTTCCGCGAAATGATACTTGACGGAACCGATACGGTAGGGGTGTGTCCCGGCAGTCGACCGGCACACTGTGTGCGAATTTTTGCCAAATGATACTGAGATTTCCTCGGTGCACTTCAACCCTGAGCAAAATCCCCTTCTTATTAATTTAACAATTAATTAACTAATTAACCTTCATTAAGGACCCATAAACACATAATTTTATTATATTAAAATTCCGGGTCGTTACAATGAGAAAGTACCTTAGTAAGTCTTTTGCCTTGAAGGATTTGGGACCGGCAAGGCAAATACTTGGCATAAAGATTTCCCGTGATAGGAAAAATGGCAAGCTTTGGTTATCATAGGAAAGGTACATTGAAAAGATACTTGAAAGATTTAAAATGGACAAGGCAAAACCTGTCAGCTCTCTACTTGCTAATCATTTCAAACTTAACTCCAAGTAAAGTCCTACAAGTGAAAGAGAAATAGAGATATTTTCCTATGCATTGGTAGTTGGTAGTTTGATGTATGCCATGGTATGCACGAGGCCGGATATAACATATACAGTAGGTGTTGTTAGTAGATTTCTCTCCAATCCTGGTAAAGAACATTGAGATGCAATGAAATGTATTTGCAGATATCTCAAGGGTTCTTCCAAAGTGTGTTTATGTTTTGGGAATGCCAAGCCTGCGCTAGATGGGTACACAGATGCAAACATGGCTGGAGACATTGATTCTAGGAAGTCTACATCAGGATACTTGATCATTTTTGCAGGGGGCAATTTCATGGTAGTCCAAGCTACAAAAATGTATCTACTACTGAGGCTGAATACATAGCAGTGATTGAAGCTTGCAAAGAGATGTTATGAATGAAGAAATTCTTACCAAAATTAGGGCTAAAGCAAGAGAAGTATGTTCTTTATTATGATAGTCAAAGTGCCATCCATTTGAGCAAGAATCTTAGTTTTCATTCAAAATCAAAACATATAGATGTAAGGTACCACTGGATCCGTGATGTGTTGATACCACCAAGGTATTAAACTTTGGTTTCGGTATAAACTTCGGTTGCTAAGGAAGTTGACACGTTTCGAGGAAGTTTAAGGAAGTCTAAGGAATTTATCTAAAAATTAAAGAAGTCTAGGAAACTTTAAGGAAACATTGGAAATCTAAGATGAAACTTTATAAATTTAATACTTAAGCATAAATACACATCTAGAATTCATTATATTACTGATGCAAACATCTAGTATCAAATGTGAGAATTATATTAAGTGACATGCGTTGTCTGCTTGTCTGAGCTGTAATTTTTTCTTGGTATTTTTCTGGATTGTCAATTTTTTAAAACTATATTTCATCATCTTTGTCAAGTGAAGGGGTATGTATTCTCTTTATTTTTCAATGATTCTCCATGTTAATTGTTTTGGAAACCTAAAAACCTTATGAATGCACATTGATGTCGATAAATAATTGAAATTCAATTTAGTTTCTAAACCTATTTCATTCTACAATTGATGAGTTCAAGGTTTTTACAATACTAAATAAATATGTGAAGAGGAGGAGATGGGTAGTTAAATAATTTTGAATTTATGAAATACTATTAGGAAATTATTTGATTTTTTTAATATTACTAAAAAGTCATTATGGACATAATATACTAATAACAAGATTATTAGAATAATAAAATTATAATTTATAATAAAGTTAATGCTAACCACACTCTAATAATAAAATTATAATTTATAATAATGTTAAAGCTAGCACACTCTCTTTTAAAGTTAATTATATTTATAATAAGATTAATGCTTGGTACACATGTCTTTCCTTATGAAGAAAGTAAGTTTAAAACGAGTGAAACTAGCATTATCCTTTTAAGTTAAAACCCGAAGTCCTTCAATTTACAAATATTTTCTATACACTTCGGTTAACTTCCACTGAAGTTCTATATTTTCTCAATAATTTTTTTCTGTTTCGGTCGAAGTTTACTAGGAAGTCCAGTATTTTTAAAATACTAGTGCATTTCACTTTGGACACCACGGAAGTCAACTCAATTTGGTCAACTTCCGGTGGAATTGAGTCGATTTTTGATACCATGGATACCACTTGTTGGGAAACCCACACACCTTTCCCTTCTATGTGCAAATTAAATGATATAACAATAATCAAAGTAAAGCAATCCACATAAAAAAATAACAAGCAATCACAAAGAACACACCACAATTTTTACGTGTAAAACCCTTCGATGTGAAGGGAAAAACCATGAGACCTAGTCCAGTCGATAAATTTCCGCTATGTAAAATAATAGGGTTACAAATAGTGTTCTATCTAGACACTACTAGATGGAATCACATCAAGAGTAAACACTACTCTTAGATTACAATATTTCGTCTAATAAAAATGGATTTTAACACAACAATGAAAATATTTCACAAAGTAGGCTGAAAAAACCCTCTTCCAAATTACTTTTGGAGAATCCGATCAACAATCCGACACCGTAGGGTTGAAGCTTCTGTGGTCGGGAATCACCTCCTTAAGTTTGAGCTCAAATGAAGTACAAATACCCCTTCAACAATGGTGGACCAATAATACTAACAATGCTGTTTTTCTTCTTCTTTCTCACAAGAAAGAGAAACCTCTAAAGAGTAGTGTGCATGAGTATGTCTTCCAAATGGGTCAAAGAGCATTAAATGCTCCAACAACCTCCACTCAAGTGGGCATGCAAGAGGAGAGAGAGAGAGAGAGAGTATATACAAGGATTTGGGGCCCATCCTCCACTAAGGAGGGAAAACCCAACAGGGGTGGAATTCTGAAGTTTGCTATGGTCCAATGGAGGCTTTTGATCCTAATAGAGCTGAGATAAAGGCACTTCTGTATCTTATTCACTTTTTTAAAGAAAAACGTTTGGGCCATTTAATTAGAGAGAGATTTGACAAATACCATTGTCAAAAGGGGGGAAAAACTTGAGATGAAGATTGAAGAGTGTGAGAAGTAAAAAGGTTGGAATGTCATATTGTTACAAAAATTCATATTAATAAATCTATTTTTACATACATCCACAGATATATGTATTTTCTGTAATATATTACAAGAACTTTATTATTGATAAAAAAAAGTATTAAGGACAAGGCAACTAAAGATAGTTCCCGGTATACAAATAAGGACTGATAATACAATAAAATATTATGCTCCAAGGCATGATTGATCCAAGTGAAGAGACAGGGCTGTTGGCAAGAAGTGCCTACGGAGGATGTTCTCATAATTGCTCCAACCACTTCCAGACTAGCCCTCAGGAATGACGATAGCTTTGCTTCTGTTGTCCTTAAAGAATTCGGCCACTCGAACGTATGCACCCATTGGATGCCTTGTTTTTATCAATGACAAGAGTGCGGTTGTTTGATAATTCAGATCCATTTCTTTTCCCATTTCTCGGATTTCTTCAGTCTTCTGCTAATATATTGACCACCTATTGAATCATCTCTTTCTTTATACAAATTTTGCTGGACCTGTGACTACGCTTCACTAATCTTACTAGCCATTGACAATTCCTAAAGTTTATTCAATGGAAAGCAACTGACGATTTATTAGGATGTAGATTTCTCTTGCAGTTGGGCTGCAAGTTGGAACTAGAGTCCAGGCCTGGACGACCCTTCCATGAGAGAAGCCAAACAGGATGCGCACACCAAAAACAACTACAAATCCCAGATTGGGAGAAATGGGTGATCTCCCAAATCGCTTTGAAGGACCCACAATCCACCCTGAGCAGAGACGCTATCACACTCACTTAGGATGACTCAACACTGAGGAACAAAAGAACTCGGGAAAACAGAATCCCCTTTGTTCACTGACGGTTGTTAGGATTCTCGATGACCATGAATGAAATCCATTTACTTTGATTTTTTGAGGTTTGCTGAATCTTGCTTATATTTTTTCTTTTTTGATCTTTTTTTCTTTTCTTCTAGCATATCAGTGAAAGACCAAGCAGATGCCATTGCCACTTATGACCGGAATAATAGCAAGAACGAAGAATGTTAGAAACTGAAATGAAATGTCTCAGATCAAAAGACGAACATTAAATCCATAATGAGCGATGAAAGCAGATCAAAGTCTACAATCCTGAACCAAAAACCAGATCTGCTGGTGGAAACCCAAACCCACTCTTCCCACGACAACTTTACTCTTGGACAAAATTCAGACCTTGAACTCTACCTAGCTTGAACTCATCGGATACTAGCTCCATTCCTCTGGCGATGAAAAAGATCATTGAAAGCCCAAAGGATACTAACAACAACAGTGCAGCAACTTAGCTTAGGTAGCATGGTAAAATCACATTTAGAATCACAATTGGAACTTAACTTGGGAATACACTTTCTGAATACACCTAAAGTGGCTGATCATTAGAATTTTATCTCACTTTTTTTTTCCTAATATAGTTCAATTTAAAATTTTCCCCTTATTGATGTATGATATTCATAGAAATCGCTTGATTTACTCGGAAAGTTCACTGATAATAGAATGAATCGCTCAATGAAAACGCCTTCCGGATTCGAAATCCAAACTATTCGTTGATATCCTGTGGAATGTGAACTTTTTCGAGCTGTGACGTAAGGATACACCATAAAACATCTACCTCATTTTAAATATCTACTAAATCTAATATTCCACACTATCTTGCCTCCAATTCTCTTGAAACATCCCCAAATTGCCTATTTTCGATAGTGTTGATATGTACAAGGACAAATTTTATTTACAAAAGCCGTTATCAATTAGGAGTTGTGCATGTAGGTTATTTCGAAAAAGAGAGTAAGAGGTTATCTAAAAGTCTGGAACAGAAACATTTCTTTGGGTGCTATGTTGCGCAGATTCTTTAAAACATGCGTCTCGAAACACGTGGACATGGATTCGGACACGGACACGGACACGAACACGAACACGAACACGAACACTCTTGCTTTGACTCATATTTATAAGAACCCGTGCATTTTGGATTCAGATGGACACACACATGCTTGATACCCATAAACTTTTAATGTTTATTATACAAGAAAGGCTTATAATTGTATATAATTAGCATATAATTTAGCAATTTTTTTTCTAACTTATCAGAAAAGAGAAGCCGGTAGGGAAAGAGGAGAAATACTATTGTTTGTTTTTAAAAAACCAGAGAGAGAGTATGAGGAATTATCGATTCCTATGAGAGAGAGAGAGAGAGAGAGAGAGAGAGAGAGAGAGAGAGGTCAACAAGCTAAATTTGGGATACCTCTTTTAAATTAGTTATCTTTGAGATTAGTATTAACATTTGAAATTAATATATGTTCATTACCTCATTAGTAACAAAAACTTCTTTTATATTAGTCATCTTTGAGATTAGTATTAACATTTGAAATTAATATATGTTCATTACCTAATTAGTTCATTTACTTTAATTCATGCCTTATTTATATTATTTGATCTACAGTTTATAATACATTACTCTTTTTATGGAATTTAATATATTACTTAGTGCTATTTGTAATAAGTTTGGTTTAATTTTTAATTTTGTATAGTATTATTATTCATATAGCATTTAAAGTATAATAATTTTTAAAATGAAAAAAATAAAATATACTTGTGTCGGATATTATTTTTTGGGGTTTGTTGTGTTTGACACCTCGTTTCCGAGTCCACAAATGAAGACCTTGGAAGAAAAAGGATCTCGAGGGAAGGGTTGTGTTAACTCGAAGAGAAACTTAAGGTTACAATGCTATTTCAACAAAGATGAAATTTGAAGAACTCTAATTGAAAGCAATGCCTTTTAACTCGAGGGAATCAATTTCTGTCTAGTTGCGGAGATTGATGCAGAACAGGACCGTTGACCTAGGGTTAAGTATTTATGCATTTTGACATGATTTGTATTATATTAGCAATTAGAAGACATCTTCAAATTTAGATTATTATTAAACTCAAGCATAAAAAAATTAAACTCAAGCATTTATGCATTTTGACATGGGTTTCTAATTTAAGAATTCTCTTTGTTCAGAACTCTAGTTGTTTGGGTTAAAGGTTCTTTCTCCAGGATTTGCTTTGTGGCAGTATATCTTTAGTTGCTTGTGATTTCTTTTGAGTTGGTTTAGACGAGGAAGTTGGACTGCCTTTTTTCTACTTGGTCTATCAACATGTAATACTTTCTGTATGATTGCCCTCAAGCTTCTTTCCTCTACTGCTGTGATGTTATCTAAATAGTTGCTCGGATTGCTTTGGTAAAGCCTGAGAAGGCAAGAGGAGTCGAGGATGTTGTACTGAGAGCAGCTCAAATGGGTCAGATAGTTGAGAAGGTAAGGCAGAACTTTTAATGTACTTTGATGCACACCTATCTGGTGCATCTTATCTCTCTCCATGGAGGTGAATCTAAAGTACAGAACACATACATGCTTTTGTTGATGTTTGTGATTTATCTTTCATTCACAGGTATCTGAAGAGCGACTTATATCTTTGCTGGAACAGATAAACAACCAAACTACTAAACAGACCAAAGTAACAGTATGTCATATTGCCGTTTCTTTACGTCCTTTACATTTTACCTGCAAGCCTTACTTTCTCACACATCCATTCTCTTTTAATGCTCTAATTACTCAGATCCAGAGGCGTCGGAGTGTTCTTGATGATGATGATTAGCTCTGCTTTTGGAATTATCGCTTCAGATTTGATGATGCAAACATGTTCCCTTGCTACGACCAAAAAATAGGTCTTTTCATTTTTCTTTTATGTCTGCAACAGTTTGCGTAAAAGTGGTACGTTTGACACATATTGCATTCGCTGTGACATTCTATTGTACTAGATTCATCAGTATGTTATGTACTCGTAAACTTGTCAGACTGCATTCCAACTTCCAAGTCAGAGATGACAATGTAATTTTGTGAAATGTATTTTGGGAGGAAGAGCTATCCATTGGTTCTTATATACTAGGTAGCGGTGAATCCTCAATGGTAAGTCTGACTCCACTGAGGTTCTTCAGGAAATTTAGTTGCAAGTAGGTGATATGGCTTATCATCTCGTTGATATGGATTGTGCAAGTGAGAAGGACACCATCTGGTTTGAGCATAACCTAAAACAGATTGATTACAGGACCTTTAACTTTCAGATCTGCAGGTTAAACTTGGACATTGATATTTTTAAGGTTAATGTTGCAAAAAAAAATAAAAATACATGAGCTGGAATTAGATGTGTGATTGTCATTTGATTTTAATTTGGTACTTCTTGCCATGTGTTTACTTGACTGTAATTGGGGAGTTCAGACCAATGCGTTTACTCAGGTGGCCTAAAAAAAGGCTTTTAAATGTCTTAAAATTCCTATCTGGCCTATAAAAAAACACTTTTAAATATCCCAAAATTCTTCTAGGGGCCTTCAAAGCTCTCATTACACATCTTTAATTTTTTTTTTCAATTTAAACAAGTGTCATAAATATATATTATTTATTGTATAATATAATAATAATTATTTTGGACATAACCAAGAAAAAGAAGGAATAAAGAAGAAAGGAGAAGGGGTCCAACTTCTTTCTCTCTCCTTCCCCTTGTTTGGCAGTTACAGTTGATTGTCAGATTGTTTTTGCAGTTTTTTTTATTCATTCTCTCACTCTTGTTTTGGCAATCATTGTAGTCTTTTTTTTAATTATTTCTCAGTCACTCCCCATTTCCATAGCCACTGTAAACCCTTTTTTTTTTATAAATATATATTTTTAAAAAATTTCACATACATGAAATCCCTCATTATTATTTTTAGAACTGTTTTTAATGATAATTTTATCAAAGTGCATCTTGACCAGTACAGGTAGCTCAGTAGGTCCGGGTCTTGGAAGAGATTTGTAAGGTCTCGAGTTCAATGTCTCCCGGACTTGCTTGATGCATGTGGTTTGCCGGTGATTGGATGCATCCGTAGAGACTAGTCCGTCGTTATTAGGTTTAGGACACAATAGTTACTTAAAAAAAAGAATCTTGACAATTGAGATTTTATCATTTAGGATTCTTCATCAGAGAAAGGAAATTGCAATGCTAAGTCTACTTTCCGGTTGTTTACTCTCCCCTACTTTTTTTGCAAGAAAATAAAATAGTATGATATTTTTTTGTGGGTCTCATTACATTTATTTTGTCTTTTTGTTTAAAATTAGTAAAGAGAACCAGAGAGTGAACGACCTGGGTAAGAGGGTTCTCCGGAATACAAACATATACATCTCATATTGAGGGGACTGTTGTAAAGAGTTCATGTGATGCCACGAGTGCCTCATGCGTCCATGTGTGGTCTGTCACCTGATAATCATGTGAATAAGCTTACCTAGTAAATCTGTTGGTTTGACTTTATTGCCATATATGTATCCTCACTTGATTAATCAAAATAAATAGTATTTTATTGATCTCTACATTATCAGACAACCACGCCTTTCTTGATTTGGATAGTTGATCCTTGTTTCCAAACACTTCCCTATTATTCTAAGAGAGTTGAATTACTTTTGGACCCACTATTCTCGATTAGGATTAATTGATACATGGATCCAAACACTTCTAGCTCTACTGTTCTCTCTTCTCTTCTCTTTTCTTTTCCTCTGTTCCAAACTATATGGAGACAGTTACAACTACCAGTAAACATGAATGAATGACCGTTACAGGCACTACTAAGTGGATGTGTTCCTCATTTGACCCTTAGATGAATTATACATGCAAACAGCATTATAGATTGACTTGTAGTTGCACTTTATTGGTTCTTTTACCTAAAAGAAGAAAAGAAATATGATCTCAACAACCTCCTCCCATCTCCACAACCAGAAGTTAGCAAAACTTGAAAATTTATTTCATATCATGTAACAAAGACCCACCATGGATGATGAGCTTCTGCTCTCCAAGAAAATAGCAGTAGAAGAGTCTACCCAACCAAATTCGAAGAGACAGTTCTCCTCTTCTGGTTTCCTCGACCTCGGCCCCTCTTGGCGTCAATCGCACGGCCAACTTCTCACCTCAGAAGCCGCAATTCCGATCATCTCCCCATCGTTCACGAATCCCAGTTCTTCATTTGTGAACCTTATAGCCAATTTGAACAAGAAAAAGAAAATTACACGCCGGTCACACTCCGCTCCTTCCCTAATCACAGACATCAGAGAGGCCTCTTTCAGTACTCTAGACCAAAGTCCGAACCTCCGAACCACCCCTTCCATCGTTCAACTAGCCTTCGTCGGAGTCATATTATATATAGTGACTGGTATAGTAATTTTTATGGTGAGAAGTGGAAGTTTCAAAGGTCACACCACTTTGAGACCAGTAGATGCATTATATTTCACTGTAGTGACTCTTTGCACTATTGGGTATGGCGACATTGTCCCAGACACTACCTTTACCAAGATATTTACGTGCGGGTTCATCCTAGTCGGTTTTGGATTCATCGATATCTTGCTCAATGGATTGGTGACTTATGTTTTAGATAGGCAAGAAGCTGTGCTTTTGGGCGCCGTGGATGAGAATCGGTTTAACGCAATGTTCCGAACATATATGATAGATACTGAGAAGGGAAGAATGAGAATAAGGATGAAGGTGGGCTTGGCACTAGCAGTTGTGGTCGGTTGCATCGCTATAGGGACGATCATGGTGCACATCTTGGAGGAAATGAGTTGGGCAGATAGTTTCTATCTGTCTGTTACTTCTGTGACTACAGTAGGTTATGGAGATTACGCCTTCAAGACGCTAAAGGGAAGGTGCTTCGCGATTGTCTGGTTATTAGTAAGCACACTGGCTGTTGCCCGGGCTTTTCTGTACTTGACTGAGCTTAGGATTGACAAGAGAAATCGCAATATTGCGAAATGGGTTCTTCAGAAAAAGATGACCTTAGGTGATCTGGTGGCCGCGGACCTCGACAATGATGGATCCATAAGGTATGTTTAATTATCCTAAGATGCTAATTGAATTCTAGTAGACTTAAAGCAGTTGTGTTCTTCTATAAACAACTGGTTGCAGAAGCTTGTTTAGCATAGCTATCTATTACAAGTAATTACAAGTTTACAATTACAAGTGAAGCAAAACAAAACAAGTAGATCTTCTCTATCAGAAATCAATCAGATTAGATGATTGTAACCATCCATCCTATTGCATTGAAATGGGTAGTCTGAAAAAATGGAAATCGATTCGCCAATTAATTAGGTTTTTGACATGATAGATCACCAAGGTATAGGACCCATGAAGTAATGGGTGCCCTGTTTTGAAGATGTCATGATGATTATTAACAGCTAATTAAGATGTTATATTCAATCCTACAACTGGAGTTTATTAAATTATTTAATAATCTTTCTAAATAAGAAAAGAACAAGAAACTAGACATTGTAATCTATAGCATATAAGAAAGCTCACATCACACATTTGTTTAACTAGACTATCTGTTTAAAATAGATGTCCAAAAAAAAAAAAAAAAAGGTAGGGGTGTATTTTCAAGCTGAGCTGGCTCGTCGGTTTGGTTGCTGAAGTTTTTGGCTCGAATGCTTTTATCCAAACTTGAAACTGTGGTCAACCGAGCTTGACCTAGGCCTCTTTTGATTCGACTTGAAGCTTGGCTCGATTGAGGCTCGGCTCGAACTCGGTTCAACTTGAATATTATAATATCTGTTAATAAAATAATGATAATAAAAATAAATATCACGTATAATAATAATAATAATAATAATAATAATTATTATTATTAATATTATAAAATATTTTTTTAAATGAATAAAGCTCGAACCAAGCCATTCTGTTCGAACCAAGCTTTAATCCTAATTTTTCAAGCTCAAGCTTGAATGCCCTAGATGTAGGAATGGCAGAAATAAGTTCCACTTATATTTTTCCATTGTATAAGAAAATGGGAGATAATCTCCTTTAAAGCCTAATGCTATGTTTGGTTGCCGAGAAAATAGGTGAAAATATGGAAAAGAAAAGAAAATTTCATATTTCTAATACAATTCTTAGCTGTGTTTTGCCTAATTTTCTTTTCTTTTCCATGTTTTCACTAATTTTCTTAGCAACCAAACATAGGGTAAAGGGGCTATGTGGGAGTCGAGTACCATTTGGTCCATGAGCCAATATATGCCTGTTATGAGACGTTGACAAATACAAGGTGGGTTAGGTGTTTAACCCATTGTGGAGAAATCATATCCATGAGAAAATATCCACACCTTCTCCATTCATTTGTTGATATAGTTGTAATTGACATTCATAGATTTACAAAGGAGTATAAGAAAGAAACATGCATTGTTTTTTTATCAAAGAAATAACAAGTATTGCGTTTTTATTAAGTTTGACGCCCATCTAATGCTTAAAGTCATTATAATTCTCCAAAAAAGTAAAAAATATTTAAAATAATAATAATAATAATAATAATAATAATAATAATATTATTATTATTATTATTATGTACCATATGCGTGACGCCTATGCACGCTTTGAACGACACATGACACTCATTTAGATAAAAAAAAAAGCTAATGTAGGTCTCCATTCCCTAACACTAGGCAAAAAATCAATCCGATTAGAGATGCCTAGACCGTCGAATTAGATGGCAAAAACATTCATCATTAACACTAATTGGCTAACATTAACTCTTAGGGTTAATATGACCCAACTTAGCTATGGTTTCCATCATCTGATTAGACAGCCTAGACATTTTCAATTGGACTGTTTTTTTATCACATGTTGGGGAAAAAAAACCATAACATGCATTTTATTTTGTAGCCTCACAAGAGTGTTGCGTGTTGCTCAAACACATGATGCGTAGTGTTAGGGAATAGGGACCTGCACATGATGTGTAGGCAATGTTGCATATATATTACACATATTATCCAACATCATATATAATGTTATATATGCCAATATTCATTAAGATTAGTGAACTTAGACCATCTCCAATGGTAAGTAACAAATGGAGGTAGCAAATGTGTCATTTGCTACTCCATATACATATTTGCTACTTCTATTTACTACTTTTCAAAGTTGTCACTCCAAGGATAAGTAGTAAATTATATTATTTTATTATTATTTTTATCATTTACCTATTATGACTGTTTATGCACGTTTATGACCGTTTCAGTACGTTAATTGTTGTTTATGACCGTTTATTGCCGTTTATGACCGTTACAATTCAAAATTTGAATTTTCGATTCTTTTCTTTATAAATTCAACAACTTCGTCACTCATTCTCACACACACTTCTCATTTTCACCAACTTCTCAACTTCATAATCTCTACTTCGGATGAATCTACTTTTCTCTGACTCCTACCCTACCCCCGCCCCCGCCCCTGACTATGAATTTGAGATGTTGGTTGTACTTGCTCTACGACAAGAATAATTTGATGCAGAGAGAAGAACGAGACCACATTGCAATTCCATTCAAGGTCACACAACTATTCGACGTGATTGAGTTCAAGGCCATGAAATACTCTATAACGACTATTTTTCTGAATGTACTCTTCTATTCAATTCCGAAGGAGGTTTCGAATGAGCCGGCCACTTTTTCTTCAAATACAATTTGTAGTAGAGGCTCATGACCCGTACTTTGTCCTAAAAAGAGATGCAGTTGGACACCTTGGTTTGTCATCTCTTCAAAATGTCACTGTTGTAATGAGGATGTTTGCGTATGGAGTCGCGACAGATGCTATGGACGATTATGTGAGGATTGATGAAAGTACTTCAATCAAAAGTCTAAGAAGGTTTGTTAGGACAGTGGTTGAAGTTTTTGGTGAGGAGTATTTGAGATCACCAAACCACAACGATGTTTCTAGAGTATTGCTAGCTCAAGGTGAGGCCCGTGGGTTTCCTGAGATGTTGGGAAGTATCAATTGCATGCATTGGAAGTGGAAGAATTATCCTACTGCATTGAAAAGTTAGTATGAAAGAGGAGGCTACCACGATCCATCAATTATTCTTGAAGTCGTGGCTTCCTATGATCTTTGGATCATTCTTGTGCATGCCATCTGTACTGGTGTTGAGCCATGTCGTCACAAGAAGAATGTCTTTTTGTACGTTAAAGCTGACACCTCGTTTTTTTTTTGGTGCTTACCGACAGGATGCTAGATTGAGAGGAAAATTGAGAATCCATGTCGAAATTAATTTTTTTTTTAAAATACTAATCAGTCAACAAAGGAAAGAAGTGGGATATAAATATGGTTGGCCTTGGCTTTTTATAGCCATTGACACTCAAATCGCACTAGTCGTTGGCATAGTGCATTCATACAAAGAAAAATAACCATTAGGGAAAGAGCTAGAGTCTGGTGTATATAGCCATTGACATGAAACTCTATGGGCCCACTTATTTTTATAATAAAAAAACATTTGTTGTATGGTTCAATATACGACAAATTTGCCATGAAACCATCTCGGTAGCAAATTTGGTCGCACAATTGCCATATCCCTTAGAACTGATTTTAGATGATGTGGCATAGCAAATCGGAATTGCTACCTGGCTTGCCATGCCCCTTGGAGATGGTCTTAGTAACATTCACTAGTCCTTTTTTTACCCCTATATATGTATCATATTTTTTTATAGGGTACAAACAATTAAATGGACGAGATAAAAAAAAATACAAGAAGAGTTAAAATGTATTTTTTGTCTCATGCATTTAATAATTAGTCCCTTATAAAAATCTTAATTATTTGCTAATTTTAGTAAATTATGTAATTACTATAAAGGTAAAAACATCTTGCGAAGGTTACTAAAATACACTAAGCAACGCACACAATATATATGTGTGTGTGTGTGTTTGTATCTTCATCGTTCTCATCGTCTTATCCCAACAATTTGAGGATGGGAAACATGAACCCTATTCAACCATTTCATTTTACTAAAACTGGTGTGAATTTTTTTTAAAAAAATTACAAAATTATAATGAGTTAGAAATAATATGTGAAATAATTATTTCATGAGAAGATCTATATATTAGGGAGATGCAGAATAGTCGGGAAGTTATAACATGTGAAAAGTTTTTTATTTTTTTTTGAGTTCTTGTCAAGCAGGAAACTTTCAAATTATGGATTTCTAAATACTCAACCATTGTATCAACACTTGCAGAGGGATAAAGAGGGTAGTTAAGAGAGGTATTTATGAGTCCCAATTAAGTGGAGTTGAGACTTGGGAAGAGAGATGAGGTCTTTGTTGAGTAGAAGAATCTATTGGGGCATAGGAGAGAGTTAATAATGGAGAGAGAAAATGAGAAGTTAAGAGAGGGTATTTATGGCTCCCACTATGTGATGATGTGACATCACAAATCTTAAAACGGAGATCAAAGAGGATGCCACCTAGGCATCCTATTTCTATAGTATATAGTATATTCTAAACACTCAACCATTGTATCAACACGTGCCAAGGGATAGAGAGGGTATTTATGAGTCCCACTTAAGTGGAGTTGGGACTTGGGGAGAGAGAGGAGGTCTTTGTTGAGTAGAAGAATCAGTTGGGACATGGGAGAAAGTTAATAATGGAGAGAGAAAATGGGAAGTTAAGAGAGGGTATTTATGGCTCCTGGCTCCTACTATGTGATGATGTGGCTTCACAAATCTTAAAATGGAGATCAAAGAGGATGCCACCCCTAGGCATCCTATTTCTATAGTATATATATATATAGCTTCGGTTAAGTCGTGTGTTAACATATTCTTTCTCACTAACTTCATCTACATCATTTTTAGTATTCCGATTTTATTTTATTTTCATATTGCACAAATTTACTTTTTACTGGTGTTGTTAGTGGTTTTCACTGAACATGTCCAAACAATCTCAATCGTCTCGATCTATTTTATCACATACTGGAGCTACTCTCAGATTTTCTCAAATACGCTTATTTCTGAACTTACCTTTTCTCATCTTGCTACTTGTTTATATCATTATCCTCATCTCAATTGTATTAATTCTATTAATATGTTAGTAGCCCAATATTGTGCTCTATAAAGAATACATGATCTTATCAATGTTATAAAAAATTTCTTCTAGTTTGATCAAGTTGTTTCTTAAATATAGCACTTCGGATGTACTTCTCCACTCTAGCCATCAACTCTAATTTAATGGGCAATATCATTTTCAATCCCTTCTTCATTAGGAATACTTAAGTCAAGACATAGGAACTGGCCAGTTTCGGAATATTTCTTGGTCATTTATCTCACCAACTTTCTCCACCTTATTTGTGTTTTTATTAAAGTTGCATTTCATATATTTTGGCTTGGTTCAACTTATTTTTAAATCCTTAAATTTCAAGGTATTTCACTTCATTTATAGTTATTCGTTTAGCCCTTCTTTGGTTTCATCCATTAATACATCAACACCTGCAAATAACATACACTAAGATACCTCACTTTGAATATGAGCTATATATTCATCCGTATCCAATAGAAAAAGATATGGACTCATAGTTGATCCTATAATATAACTTTGTTATCATGGAAAACTTTTTTGTCTCATCACCAATTGTTCTCACAATAGATACCACTCTCTCATATGTGTCCTTAGTGATATCAATATTTTATTGAAACTTGTTTCTTCTCAAAAACCCATCATATTTATTCTCTGGAGACTATCATCAATACTCTCTCCATAACTTTATAATATAACTCTTAAGTTTTATCCTACAATAGTAAGTACAACTTTAGATATATTCTTTACGCCCCACAACACTTTTCTACGCTTTAGGCATTCTCCTTGTCTTCAAAATAATATTAAATAATTTTATAAGATAAGATAGGCTAAATTATCATATACATTTTCACACGATCTATTGAAATATCATTTGGTCCCTAAGCCTTTGCTATCTTTATTCTTTATTACAATAAGAGCTTTTTTCACTATATCATCCTAATTCTTTGAAAATAACAATTATCTCTAGTCTCCACTCAGTCAGTGTCTCCGCCCGTCTAAGAGCTTGTGTCTAGTTTTCATTTATTAACTAGAAAACATCATCAATATCTTTTCTTAATTTCTTCATCATTCACCAGTACTCTTTCATCATCACTCTTAATTAATACATCTAACATGACCCATGTCTCTAATTTTTATCTCCTTAAATCTTGAAAGTTCATATACTTTATTTTTATCATATCTTGTGCTTAATTTATAATATAATATAAATTATCATATGCCTTAAATTTATCTCAACTTATTATTTTCTCAGCTTCTCTTTTGATATTTTGCATTTTCTTAGATTCTTCACATTTATATTTCTTTATCAAGTCTTGTAGTATGGTCTTTTTTCTATAATGATTTTTTGAAACATTATCACTCAACCAACACGTTTTTTTTTATAGGTATGAGACACACGCTTAGGCCGCAACCCCGGTTAGCAAGTCAGTATCTGTTCTAAGTTAAAGGCGGGTGGAGAGTGCAACCCACTCTCACCCTCTCGGGAATGGAACCCGGAACCTCTTTCCTAAGGAAGTCCTAAGGAAGGGATACACCTACCACTGGGCTATTCCCAAGGTGTAACCAACACGTTTCATTATGTAATTGATTTTTATTTTAGATTCTCATAAAAACTTCTTTTCCCAATTTTTTTAATGTAATTTATCATATCAACCCACATTTTTGTAGTTTATGTTCTTAAGTTATATGTTACTTCTTTTATTAATATATTCCTAACTTTATATTTTGTTAGATTCAACCAACTTACCTTGCTCATTTTATTTCGTTCATTCTCGTCCAACTCTTAATACATATTCTTCCAAAATTTCAGCTTAAGCTTGCCTTGTACTATTTTGATTGACATCAACCTATCACCTAATTTCTTAATTATTACAATATAAAGATTGATGTTTATATACTGATATTCAAACTCTATTCCTATAAATTCTCTTACATGAGTATAAATATTGTACCAAATCATTTATCTCCGATGCTTTATCCACTTTTCAATTAGTGGTAGTATATCCCTTGCTTTGGGGGAGGTACAAGGTTCCATTCCCGAGAGGGTGGGAGTTTGTATATACTCTCCACCCGCTCACTAACTGAACAGATACTAACACCTAATCGGCGTTGCGGCCTAAACCGTATATCTCGAACCAAAAAAAAAAAACTTAGTCTCTTAGACACATTATATTAATTTTCATTATATCCACCAACTTCTAAGTGGCAAGATAAATCTTACTTTCCTGAATCAGCTGCTGTAAATGCACTCATCTAATCTAATTTGACGTGAGAACCCTTATCTACTTCTCACTACAACATGGTATTGTTGTAATAAGTTAATTCTAGGATTGCCTTAGCTAATAAACCCTTGTTGACTTCTCACAACAATCGAGTGTTACTGCAACATTCATTTTATTGGGTGATTAGTGATTGATGCGATGAGACTATTATTATTATTAGCACACAAATACTTGTTACATTATACATCAAATTTAGAAGAGAAATGTTAGTCATATTTTGACAATTCTAAAAAAATTTAATAAAATTTCATGCATGTTATTGCTTTAATCCTTTGCTTTTATAATTATTATAGTTGTAAAAAAAAATTGATTAAAGCAATAACAAGTATGATACTAACATGGTTAGCATTTCCAATATTTAAAATCAGGGAATGCTAGCCTCTCTCTTCTTCACTTTTTTTTAGAGGAATGACATGTCTTCATTCTTCTCTACTTCCTTCACAGTTAATTAAATATTTAAATAAAGAATATATACAAAATTTAACCCCCCTTTAACAGACCCTAAATGTAATGGAAAAGAATGAAGACATGTGTTCCTCCCCTAGAGAAAGTGGGAAAGAGAGAAACTTCAACTAGGGATGCCAATGAATACAAATATTATTCGAATCCGTTAATCTTTGTACTCTGATAATTGTCCAATAAGTATCCGGCAGAGTGAATTCAAATAGTAATTTAACTATATGTTATAATTGGATACAAATTCGGATATTGATATATCCAATTATATAATGTATTATTATTACTTTTAATAATATATTATTAGTTTTCAAGATTAAAATAACTTTATAAATATATATTTTTTTTACAAACTATAGATATTAAATTAGTATTTAATGTAGATGGAGATAAAGTAGTAATTAACCAAAAAATATATTAATTTATTATTTTTTAATTATATATTTTTTCTTAAACATTTTGTAGTATTTTTTAAAAGTAATTGAACAATTCAAATAATTGAATTGGAGTTTGCAAATAACATCTTTCACAGAGCACATAGGATATTTATTCGAATTCATATAGTTAATTCGAATATACCATTATCCGGGCCCTGAATTTGCTTCACACCTCTAACTCCGGCTAGACACTTTAAAATTTGTAGTCATGTTAAATTATAAATGTAAGGGTTAGTAATCTTAATCACAGTTAAGGGGCATTTAAAAAGGGACACGTGTTGATATGTGAGACGTAATCGGACTTCAAGAGTCCGGTTATAACTGTAGAGAATTCCAAGTCCATTTTCTAATCTTACACTAAACACAACCTAAAACCACCCAGAACTCTGATTCACCCGGTTTATGTTGTTTCCCGGCCATATTAAAGCGGTTTCCCAATCATATCAGAGGGAGAAAAAACCACTTCCTTAACCCTAACCCTAAATTCTTCTCTCTCCCACCGAAACCCTAAATCTTAGTTCACGCTCCCATGGACCAAAACCTCCAGTTCAGGACATGATCATCTCTTAGTTTCTTGCTCTCGGAATTGACAACAACGATTTAATGAGGTATGTGGTGTTGTCTTTCAGATTTTTCATCCTACAGTTGTTTTAATTTCGGTCATTGTAAGCAAATAACTGAGCAGGAGAGTTCATGAACAGATATCTAGATGTTTAGGAGCTTGCCTAATTCCTTTTGTTTAATTCAAATTTTCTTTTGATGTTCTTGCTCAATCCACTGGAGATGTGGGTTTGATAACAGTCTAGCCTGTATTTAGCTTCAGTTTTTGATTTTTCAAAGACTCAATTTCGTTAATCGGGCTTGTACATTCTCCACTTCTACAAGATAATAATGGATTGCAATTTGAAGGGAAGACACCTGAACTTCCAATTGTGGAATAGGTTTCGCGTTGTAAACAAGAGAATATGAAATGGCTTGGGACATAGGAGATAATGCTCATACAATACTTGTTATTTTTGGGAATTGTACTTTTTAAGAGTTTGTAGAGTGTCTTGTTCATGGTAATAAATAAATCGGGCAGAAACCGTTACAAAATGGTTATTATCTAAAGGTTTTGGTAATACCCAAATCGATACAATCTACATTAAGTGTAGCTTAATGACCTTTACAAAACGTTTGACACTATATTACATACCATGAGTTGTTAAAAACCCATTTTATCTCAATTCTTTTGAAATTTTCATTTTCTTTCCCTTCTCAAGCCAAATATAATGACTCCATCTTTTTTTTTTTTTGCATCATTAGCAAAATCTATGCTAGAAATCAATGATTTGAATCCTCACAAAACACTTTTAGAAAGAAAAAAAAACAGTTTGGGACTTTTTTATTAGGTAAGATTCTCAAAGTTTTTCAATCATTGTTTGTTATTTAATTCATATTACCAAGTTTAGGACATAGATTCAATGATTTTTAATGAAATCAATGAATCTATGATGATTAGGATTATGCATTTACATTTTAATCTCATCTTGTATTCATTATAATACTTTAGTCTTTTCATGCATAATATGCATTTGTTTTGGTTTATTTATGAAATTTAAATGTTTACTTAAATTTACATTTTTTTCAAAATTTTGTATGTACTAAACAGTGGTGGCGATGCAGGTTCTGACTATAACGGCTGAAATCGTTACATTACACCGTCACGTAAAGGTTTCAGTCAGATCTGTTACGCACGCTGAAACCGTTACTTAAAACCTTGTTCTTGTTGCAAGCCTCTACCAACCCATTACCACAATTGAAAGCAAATGTGAATAGTGCTTTATTAAAACAATTCATCCCTCTAGTTGTGGAAGGAGTAGAGATCCACAAATACAATTTTAGGTCTTGAAGTGGTAAATGTTACAGTGCAGATATAATCCAAACTTATAGTATGTAAAAACTCTGACAACCTCCATGGCACAACTTTAACCATTATGATAATTGGTCAATAGCAGCATATAAACACATCCTTTTTTTGGTACAACAAGGGTTCACAAGAGAAGAGAGTGCTAAAGAAATACCACACAGTCATTAAAGTGAATACATCCCCAAACTATCATAATCCCTCATATTAAAGCACCATGCTGTGAGAAGTTGTCGGCTCCTCGAACAAACCTGGTCATGCGAAGAGGCAATCCCATAAAAAAACTCGATGGTTCCTCTCCTTGCATATTGACAATCCAATTGCCCCCGAAGCATAGTAGCAAAATTATCCGAATTATTCCCAAACCCCGACTTTATCACTATGCCCAGAAGTAGAGACCACAACATTGACAGTGAAACCTCATACTTACTTGTGAGTCAACAAGATAAAAAGTACTGAAAGGAGCAAGGGAAGGTCCAAATGACCCTAATTGCAAGAGGAAGTGATTCCAGATTCTTGAAGCAAAAATGCAGTACAAAAACAAATGATTTATGGATTCCCCCGCTTCAAAGCACATAAAACAACGGTTAGCCATCGTCTCTCCTATTATTCAAATGATCACATGTGAAGATCTTATCTAGATAAGCTATCCAGAGGAAGAATGATACCTTTGATGAAACCCCGGGGTTCCAAACAACCCTATTAGAAGATGGGAGACTAGATTTGACAAAAAAAAGCCTGGAAAAGGAATCTCACTAAGAATTAACATTTGTTGTCCTTATACCATAATCGAAGATCCCTAATAAGGAGGTGAGGGGAAGACATGTTCAGCTGGTTCAAGAGACAATAAGTCTCATATCTCCCAATCATTAAGATTATGTCTCAATATAGGATATTGAGGGGAGCATCTAGTGGTAAGTAATGGTGTTCCACGTAGTCTTTTGGAAAATTAGAGGTACGTGTCACAGTGACAAAAGGCTCACAATCGAGAACTTGGTTAGTAGTCGAAGGCCATCAATTCTTTTTCTGCATGAAACGAGAGGTGAATCCATGAATGACGGGATTGTGAAGGAGATTTTGGGTTCTTCATATTCTGATGGGAATGTGATCCATTCTTTAGGGGCTGCAGGGGGATATTTTGGTGGTTTAGGATAGGACCTTGGTTGAGGTCTTGGAGTCTGAAAGTGGAGCTGTGGAGCGTTCTCGCTCTCTATTCTTTGTAGATCGGTCTTTGATGGCTTTCTATGGGTTTTCTTTGGGGTTTATGGTCTGGTGGACCCTTTAGACTTTAGAGATTTATGATGGAGCTAGACGATGCGAGTGCTAGGTGGAAAGCCCCATTGTGCATAGGAGGGAATTTAATTTTGAAAGATTCGCAACTGATAAATTCAAGACGTGACCAATATCTAGTAACATGAGAGAATTTGAGCGATTTATCTTTCATCATGGCCTCTTGGATTGCCCCTTCAAAGATGCTAGATTCACTTGGTCTAAATTCCAAGTATTGCCTGTCATGAGTAAGTTAGATTGATTCTTGATATGTAATCTTTGGGAAGATCAGTTCCCTCGTGCCCATGATTCAAAATATTGGTATTGGGTGATGTATCAATAAGTCCAAAACAAGATACGTATTGGCGTATCAGACCGTATCAGATGGATACGACGGAAAAAATCAGGACACACTAAGAAACGATTGGATACACTAAGAAAAATTTAGATACCTTGTATAAAACTTCTTTTGCTGCAAATATAAGCTAAAAATAAATTAAATGAAGGTCTCCAAATATGTTTATAACTATATATACGAGAGTTAAAATTTTTATAAGTTAAAAAAGACATGCTTGCTGATAAATAGGTATGAAAATACAAACCATAGTTACTTAGCCAAGTATAGGAAATACAATATAGATATTAAAATCTTACATTCAATGAGTTAAATAAGAATGTTTTGAATTACAACCATAAATTATAAGCTTAAATGTAAGTCTTTTTATGCTGAACTGTTATATTGTTAGTTGATTTTTTGATCCTATATATGAAAATATTTTTGATGACTAAAATATGACTTTTTTTGCTGGTATTTTGAGTTTTGGTAATGTTTTGATATAGTGAAATTTATGAAATTTTAATATTTAAGAAATACCATACCATTTGAAAGTTGAAATTTTGACCTAATCCCTAAAAGACGCTAAAAAAAGAATTTTGTTCTTGAAGAGGAAAGTTGACTTTTTATTCTTCAAAAATTTGGATCAAGGATAATTTTTATTGACTTCAAATGGGGAGTATAACATTATTGACATATAAATAACTTAAGTAAATGAAAGTAAAATTAATTTAAAACTATTTACTTAAGTGATTTTATGTAAATAAGTTGTGCGTATCGAGCCTGTGCTATGGATCTTAGTGTAAATGGAAGGAGAAAAAATTAACAAAAAAATTCTCCGTATCGGGCGTATTGGTACCGTATCGGTCTGGTACGTGGAATTTTTTTTAGCGTACTAGTGTATCGGGTAGCTCCAAACAGGATACGTATTGATCGATACGTACAGAAATTTTAAACCATGCTCGTGTCAATCTCCTTGCACTACCGAGACCTACTTCAGATCATATCTCAATCATGTTGAAGTCAAAAAGTAAAGGGTAAGGTCCTAGGCATAGTTACAAAGTTCTCTGCTTTTTCAAAAAAACTTGAATAATACTCGACTTTCTTATTGAATGATTAATTCACGAAGTATTTACGACTTTCGGAAAAAATAACGACTTTTTCAAAAAGTCGTGAATACTTCGTGAATTAATGGTTCAATGAGAAAGTTAAGTATTATCTTTTTCAAAAAGTCGCGAATTTTGCGAACTAAACACGGATTATTCACAAATTTTTGAAAAAGTCTCGAATAAATATCTAATATATGAAATATATTTGTTTATACTTTTTGTAATTTGTAATCTTGTTTTATATTTTTTTCATATCTTCCATGACATTTTCCCGACTTATTTCTAAATTTTGCCAATTTTTTCCAAACTTTTCCCTAGACGATTAATTTTGGAATCCTGACCTGACTTGGTAACTATGGTCCTAGGCCTTTCAAGTTCAAAAACATGTGGTTGGAACACGCTGATTTCTTATCGGTGGTAGAGGAGGTTTGGCAAGAATCCAATTTCCGGGGTCGCGCCAGTACCAAATTGAAAGTTGTAAAGGATAGGCTTAAAACTTGGAGCAAAGAAGTGTTTGGTAACATCAAGGAATACGAGAAGGATTCTACAGGCTATTGAAGTTTTTGACTTGAGTGAGGGGGATGGTCATCTTTCATCGTTGATAATAAGGAAAGAGATAATATGAAGAAGGAACTTCAACATCTTTTGACATGTGAAGAGATTAGTTGAAAGCAAAAAGCGAGAATCCAATGGCTTAAGAAAGAAGATGGAATGTAAGTTTCTTTCATAAAATCATGAATCATAGAAGCGATGTCAACCATATCTCAAGGGTGGGTGAGTTTTGGAAGGATATTAGGGAGTCAATTATGGCGTTTTATGATCATTTGTATAAGGAAAATCAAAATTATAGGCAGATTTTTGTTGAGATTTCTTTTGATAACTTCTCTAAGGAGCATAGAGATAGTCTTGAAAGCCCGTTTGAGGAAGAAGAAATTCTTAGAGTGATTACAGATATGGAGAGAGGGCACTATGGGTTCTCAATTGAATTTTATAAGAGATATTGGGTCTTTACCAAATCTGATCTTCTTAGAGTATTTCAAGAATTCCACTCTTCGGGTAAGTTTGATAAGATCTTGAATAGCACTTTGATTGCCCTCATCCCTAAAGTCCCTTGTGCACCTGAATTAAAAGACTTCAAGCCTATTGGTCTGTTAGGTAGTGTCTATGTGATTTTGTCCAAGGTCCAGACAGCTTGGCTGAAGTTGTTTATGGGTTCCATCAGCTCCCCTCCTTAAGGAGCTTTTGGGGTGGTAGGCTGGTCTTGGATGGGATTTAACTGCCAATGAATGTGTTGATGATAGAATCAGAGCTGGTCTCCCAGGTATTCAGTGCAAGATATACATGGAAAAAGCCTATGATCATGTAAATTGGGATTTTTTGTGCTATATCCTGGCAGGATGAGGTTCGGAGTCAAGTGGAGGAATTAGATGAGGGTTTGGTACTTATCGGTGTCTTTCTCTGTCCTAGTCAATGGCTGCCCTGCTGGTTATTTTCAAAGTTCTAAAGGTCTGCGGACCCCTATCCCATTTTCTATTTCTCATGGTCAACGAGGCCCTTAATAGGTTGATTAGCATAGCCTTTGAATCAATTTGGGATGGCTTAGCCATTGGGAGATCAAATTTGATCATCTCTCACCACAATTTGCGGATGACATGTATTGTTGTGATGCATAGAGTAGGCATTTGGTCCATCTTTGCTATCTGTTTAGGTGCTTTGAGGCAGTATCGGGCTTGAAAATCAACCTCTCTAAAAGCCAAATCTTTGGTGTTGGAGATGTCCCTAATTTGGTCGAACTGGCGGCTTGCTTGGTTGTAAGTCTGGGACTCTTCTGACATACTTGGGTTTACCTCGGGGGGAGGGGAGGTCAAGGCAAAGTCGGTGTAGGATCCAATGTTGGAAAGATTTTCCAAGAGATTATAGGAGTGAAAATCTCTCTATTTGTTGAAAGGAGAGAGACTCACTCTCCCTAATAGCACTCTTTGTAGTCTTCTGATAAAAAAATAGCACTCTTAGTAGTCTTCCGATGTATTTTTTGTCACTTGTGTCCATTTTGGTATCCATCGTAGATAGGTTCGAAAGGATCGAAAGAGACTTTTTATGGAATGAAAAGATCGTAACCAAGAAGTACCATTTGGTTGATTGGAAATCTGTATCTTGCAATAAATCTAGTGGTTGTTTAAATGTGAAATCCATGGTTGAAGTTAACAAGATGTTACTAGGAAAATGGCTTTGGAGGTTCGTATGGAGGAAGGTGATAGTGGCCTGGCACGGGGAAAGAATAGGTGGGAGTTTACGGAAGTTATCGGTGCTCATGGGGTTGGTTTGTGGAAAGCTATTTTTAAAATGTGGGAGGATTTTTCTAAACATGTTTGCTTTAGAGTGGGAGGGGGGATGAGGTGAGTTTTGGGATGACTTGTGGTGTGGTTAGTCTACTTTGAAACATGATTTTGGTAACCTGTGTTGTTTAGCGGTAGATAGGTGCACGTTAGTAGTATAGTCTATAAACTGGAGTCATGGAGTAGCATTTTGATTCCCTAGGTTGAGGTGTAACCTCAACAATTTGGAATTAGGGGACTTGCATTGGATTGTGTGGCACCCTGGGATTCCCTCTAAGGTATTTATTTTATTTTATTTGGACAACATGTTTGGATAAGGTCCTAACTTGTTATCATCTTCAAATCCGAGGATGGAGGTTGGCTAACCGTTGCGTTATGTGGCTAGTAGAGGAGGAAACTGTGGATCACTTACTCTTGCACTGTCATTTTGCTTTTGGTATCCGGAGTTCGAGTTTCTTCTTGTCTCAACCAGGAGTGGTCTAGGTCTTTCCTAGATCCTTTTAAGACTTCTTATCTTGCTGGATCCCCCACTAGTAATTGTGTGGGCCCTCTTCCAGGTTCCATTACTCTATCCATTTGGAAGGAGAGGAACAATCGTATTTTTGAGGGTGTCAATCTTCATTTTGCATTTTTCAAATGGAGAAGATCCATCGAGAATGAGTGATGGGAATTGAAGGCAGAATACTTAACATGCGACAGGAGACGGGACTCAAGTCCTTAGTCACCCCGCGTACGAAGAACCCCTCCTTCCGAAAAGGAAAGCAAGCCCATAATGAATACATCAAAAGATGATTGGATGGTGTTGCCTGTTGGCCTGTAGACTTGGCGTGGGGGAGCTTTTCCTCCTTGACCTTGTGCAGATTTATCCCTAGAGGCATTAGAGTTAGGAGCTGACGGCTGCTGGTTGGACTTCTCTTTGTTGGCTGCATCAGTTGCACTGGAGTTTTTCGAACGAAGTTTGCAGTTTTACTTTGCATGACCTTGTTTGGAACAAGACGTACAATACCTTAAGTCCTTCTCATAGACGATTTTCTACCATCTTCCTTCTTCGCATTTAAGGTTTTGGAAGTATGAGAGTAGCTTCTTTGATCTCCACTTAGGAGTTTTCCCTAGGTTGAGCTAGTTTGTTATTGGTACCACATATTTTTTCTTGCCTAGTTTTTCTTTCTTGGTTCACTTTTGTTGTTTGTCCCTTGTGTTTTATTTTATTCCCTTCTTCTTCCTTAATAAAATTCTTTTCACCGTTAAGAAAAATCTAGGGGTTGACATGGCGACATTTGCCTCCTACACCAGACATGATGCGATAAAGGCATCTTTATCTGAGGCAATCAGATACAAATTCCCAACTTCCTTTCTGAGTGCTGGCTGTACACACCGCAAATCCTTCCAAAACTTGATTTTAGACCCATTTCCCATCCTAAACCTAACGTGTTTAGAAAATTCCTCCTATGTATTCATGATAGTCCTCCATAATCCCAAACCATAAGTCTAATTAATTGCGTTAGACCCACACTGATATCGCCCCATACAACGACAATGACCCTCCTCCACAGACTTTTTCTTTCTTCTTCATAGTGCTTCAACCGCTTCTCCAGCAAAGCTTTATTGACCTCCCTCATGTTGGGAAACACGCGCAACAACCCACAATGATAAACGAAAGGCAAAAAAGAGTAAACGAGAACAAGATGCAAAAAAAAAAAACAAGAATACAAGATTTTCGTGGTTTGGCCAATGATGCCTACGTCCACGGATCCACACTAGTTTCACTATGTTCAAAGGCAAAACTAAACAAAGTAATTACAGAGTTCTTTCTCTCTCTCTCTTTGTGGAAACTTTTTGAGTGATAGGAGTGATAAGAAACCTAAAACCCAAAAATATATTATATACTTGGTTTAGAAGAAACCTAAAATTCCGAGGTACTATTCTGATCCCGTGGCACTCGCTCGAGCCAACTCATTCTCGGTCGAGCTAGCTACGGGTTTTGCCTTAATTGCTTAAACAGAAATACGGTAACCCATTCGCTTGAGTGAAGCTAATTTCGCTCGAGCCAACTCCAGACTAGCTCGACCCGTGATTACCTGCTATAGCGCAAACCTGAAACCTGCTGGGCCTGGTGCAATCAGGCTCCGTACATTACACCTCATGGGCCTCACAAATGACAATCAAACCCCCATTCTTCATGGCAGCAAATGGATTTCTACTCCACCAAGAGCTATTTCTTGGAGTCCAATTTTAATTCCATAAGAAGTCCCTGTGAATCTTTTCAATTTTGTTAGCTATGGAGACCGAGATAGAAAGAAGCGATAAGAAATATGTGGGGAGGCTACTAAGGGTGCTTTTGAGGAGCATTAATCTACCTGTTTTGATCAATGTTACCTAGGCACTTCAATTTTTCCAAATTTTGCCGTGCCGACACTTGGACACGACACGACACTCCATGGCATGACACGACACTCCTTGGTACATGTCTATACCATGTCATGGTGACGTCAACATTATAGTTAGGCACGTGGTGCTTCAAGTATGTCGTGTCATTATATAAATACAATTGCTATAAACTTTTTTGTCAAGTTGTGTTGCTTTTTTAGAAACATAAAGGAATTTTATTAGGAGAGCACCGGTGTCTCCTCTTTTTTCTCTCTTGTTGCTCATTTTCGCTCCCTATATGAGTATTTTTTAAATCTTTGGTATATACTTTTTTAAAAATTGGGGACATGTGATCCCCCTTTTTTATTATTGTTTAAAAATTTTGAGTTATAATAACTATATATATATAATCATTTTTAAAAATTTGTATGTCCGTACCGCCGTATTGGGATTTTTAGAGCTTGCCGTGCCGAACACCTCTAGATACCTAGACACTTGGCACCCGTACCACGTGCCTAGGTAACACTGGTTTTGATAAATAGTGGGATTTCCATCCAGCTAACCTTATAGAGAGACATTCCAACCATGGGGTCCAAACTGACCTGGCTTTGTATCTAGATCCTAATGGAAACCCCAAGTAAACAGTCAGTAGTGACCCGGACTTGCACCCAAAGCATGAAGTCAACTCACCCAAATTGGGAACCTCTGCCACTGCAAAGATCTCACTCTTCCAAAAAATGATCTTCAAACCTGAGACCGCTTCAAAGCATCTAAAAATATAATAAAGATAGGAAAGTTGCCTACTAGATGCACCACAAAGTACCAATGTGTCGTCCGTATATGAACACATGGTTGCTAGGAGTATCAATGATTGGAGCCATTATATTCAAACCTCACGCAATGAGTGACCAAGATGCAACAGTATTCTGCATCGGTCAAAATTATTAATGAACGAAGTCGCCACAATTAGGGCTGTAAATGGAGCGGATTTGGAGCAGATACTGGTATATCCGAATTCGTATCCGATTATATATCCGGATATCCGAATCCGAATAAATATTCGGCGGATAGTGAAATATGATATCCGTATCCGACTCCGATTAAAATATCCGGATTCGGATAGTATCCGAAATATCCAATTAATTTTTTTAAAAATTAAAAAATATAAATTAATATTTAAAAAATGTAAAAATATATAAATTTTTATTAAAAAAATATATTTTAAAGGTTATATTAATTTTATAAATTTAAAATATATTATATATGTATATATATATATATATTTTATAATCGGACGGATATTTATCGGATCGAATATAACAGTATCTGAATCCGTATCCGATTATAAACGGATACTATTTTACTATCCGAATCCGCTCCGCCGGATACCTATCCAGATAATTATCCGACTAAATGGATTCGGATACGAATCGGATACGGATAATATCCGCATCCGTTTACAGCCCTAGCCACAATTAACGGGCATATGTAAGGTGTAACACATCGTGATATCATGACTCAAGTGCTGTCTGTAGAACCTTACATATCCTGAGCTCTGAATCATAACCTCTTTTGATTTTGCTACATACAAGCACCTAAGAAGAAATATTTCTTGAACTCTCTAAAAATTTGTAAACTGAAGTTCACAAACCTAATGATATAACTTGAAATTCAAGTGATAATTTACTCTTGTATAGGTGCTTTATGAGGGAACGCTCCCGATCCATGGCTCCACCATGTAAATTGTCACCATGTTTTTTTTATAGCTTCTTAGGTTTCAGGTTTATGCTAGAAAAGAAATAGTCCGTTAGTGGTAGTTTTCGAGGATGTATCACCAGGTATACTTGGGCCCTAGACTAAATTGGCCAAAGTATCAACCTGTCTATGTTCATTGCAGAATTTGCGAAGGAAAAAACCATTTGGCTTTCTTATGACATTGGATAGGATCTAGTTTACTCACTTGATGCTGATCTATAATTTGTTTTGACCATGTAAGAGTTTTTGTAAGCTGGAGAATATTCACATAATTCATTGGGGCCAATTTTCTCACTTTTGGTGAGTAAGCTGGAGTTGGTTGGACCCCGATTAGAAACTGGAGAAACAAAGGGACTCCAAGCGAATATATACAACTTGTGGTGCCCTCCTCAATTATCTGAGTAAAGGTATCAGGAAATCCGTTAGGAGAAAGAATGCATCCTGAATCAGATGTACAATATGAAGTTGTGAATCATTTGACTGATTAGTTTCACTATGTATGTGTGATCAGTCAACCGTTTCTCAGTCCATTGAGAAGGCAAGTGATTGCTTCAGGAATCTTTTACATGCCAAGGCTGTATGTAGTTTATGGAATTGTAGTTATCTGCACTGGATGAACCTGATACTATGGTGATATACTGAATTCCATTTTTTAAAGGAAGATGAAAACCCCACTTGATAAAAAAGCATACATTTTTCTAGGTCGACTTCAAGCTTTACTTCTGTAGGTACTAAGTGGACCGTCTGAGGAGCTGTAGCTGGATCCGTCCACAATTAGTTGAACAAAGAGGACTTACTTGGACCTGGTATTGGAAAAATTTCTCTGTTTAGCTTTTCAAGTGAAATGGATACTTTAATTGAAAAGCTCTTCTCCATTACTTGCAATATCTTCAATGTTCATCGACAAACTGTCACGTTTTAAAAGGACATCAGAAGGAAATATCTGAACGAGGATATTCAGCTCTAATAATTGTTGCTCTTAACCAAAGTTCACCGAGTGAAAATGTTACTTTTTGAGGGTATTCCCAGGAGCAAATCCAGTGGAGGTGGGGCTTAGCTCAGAGCATTAGAGCATGTGGCTACAAAACAGTGTTGGGAAAAGATATTGAGATCCATTTCACCCCTTATATGGTATAAGACTATAAAGTAGAAATAAGAGTGAATCTCTTCACCCTAGCGAAACCATAGCCAATGAATCTTTCTGTCATCCCAATAACTTCATCCCAAAGCCTAATTTTCCTTGTCTTATGGTTGATCATTAAGAAAATCTTTTACCAAATGCTGTGAGTGAAAGGGGAGTAAAATAAAAATTGAAACCTTATTTTACCAAGTTCCAGCAGACACGCCTTAAGAAAAATGAAGAACGTCGATGCGACAATATGGTATTGAGTTTTGATGTTCTGCATATTATCATTCATGAGAAAGGTTGGAGCAAAAAATTATTGCTGTGGAGGTCCTGAGTTCGAAGCGGAGGTCCTGGACCAACGGGGGTTGGGTGTTGGCCAGGACCATGCCTCAGGATGCGGAGGTCTTGAGTTCAAATCCCCTCCCTCTGTTGGCCACCCTCAAGGAGTAATCCCGATTACCTGGTGCGTGTGACTTGGAGGGTGTTGCATGTGCCCAAGGGAATATTCAGGTACTCTACGAGGTCTGGATACCCTTGTTTCATACCCTTGTTTCCAAAAAAATAAAATAAATTATTGATGCACCACCTTGAACTTGACTAGATAGGAAAATTGGTAACACAGTCTTGTTTAATTATGATATTTCGGAAGATGTTTATAAGAAGATTAAACAACATGATGCAAGAAATCAATAGGTGCACATTGAGTTTGGAATGGGTAAGATAGGGTTGACATTAGGGAATCCAGGCTGAAAGGTAGGGGCTGCTATCAGGGTAGCTTGAGACTGACATTTGGGCTAATGGATGTTGTAGGAAAAGGATTTGAGTGTGATAGATCTGACTAACAAAACAGAAACTAATGAGTAGAATGAAAAGATAAAAAAAAGGAGTCTACTCACAGTTCGAACACTCAGCGAGTCGACACAAAACTCGGCCGAATTACTCGACTCGACTGAGTTTTGAGCCTCGCCGCTTCAAAACTCGACAGAGACACTATTCTGCGAGTTACTTAGGTGACTTGGTCGAGTTAAGAAAGGGTATTTTTTTCATTTTCATTTTTTAAAAAAAGAGTAGAGGGTGGAGTATGACAAACCGCTGCTCTGTATGCCTGACGGAGGAAGAGACGGTAGATCATTTCCTTTTGCACTGTCCGGTTGTTTTGGGATATGGGGTTTTTTCTTCTCTCGATTGGGGGTGGATTGGGTCTCCCCATCCTCCAATCTGAGTTTCTTATCGAATTGACAATTGATGACACTGGTGAGTGTCAAGGAAGCTATTGGTCTACATTGCCCCGAGCTCTTTCGTGGGCAATCTGGAAAGAGAGGAATAGTCACATCTTTGACAACTCCTCGTCTCCAATATCCCAAATCCGAGATCGGATCCGTCGCTCTATTATGGAATGGGTGTCTATCCATGATATGGGGGCGGAAGTGGGTGACATTTTGCTATGAGGAGTAGGCTCTGGATATATTGCATGTTTTATGTTCTTGTTATACCTATTGCTTTCACTTTTCATTTCAGTTTACCTCCTCGTAAACTGCTTTGTAGCTCTGTTGTTATTCTAATATACTCAATATTTACTGATCAAAAAAAAAAACCCTAAACTCAAACGTCACGCTAAGCTAGATCTGCTGGAAGGGAAAGTAGCGTCCAGTGTAGTCAAAGCGTCCAGGCGATGCCTAGGCGATAGGGGGTTCCCTAGGCAAGGCGATGCCTAGGCGTTTCTTAGGCGATGCCTAGGCGACCAAAATATATATATTTTGTTTACATTATATAATATTATATAAGAATTATTGAGTGCTTGCCTAAATCATGAACTAGGCGATAAGGGTTCTGGCTAGGTGAGGCGGTGGCCTAGGCATTGCCTAGGTGACATTTTGACTACACTGGTAGCGGCTTATATATATAGTAGAGGAGTTGCCGTGTGTAATTCTGAGACTGTTGGGCTACCACGAAAGCAAGTTGGAGGAGCGGCAGTTTACTCAGTTGATTGAGAGGAAGACCCAGCCACAACAGAAGTACTCGTAGCATGGCGTGGTAGGAAACAAAGGCAGAGGAAGAGGCTAAGGCGACTAAAGCAAGAGCAAAAGTAGGAGTGGAGCCCCTACCTCTATAGTGGCAAGGGCAGAAGCATTTTTGCATCAGATTTTTTGGGGGCTGCTATGGGTTCTGTTAACTTGGTTTTTAGGTTGTTTGAGGCTATCAAAACAACCTACTTTGGGTTCTTTTAACCCAACTTTTTCAAGTTATTTGTGGTTCGATCTTGAATAAAATGCCAAAAAATTGGTAATTGCCTAATTGGTATATAACTTTATATATATTATATATTCCAAGTTGGACCGAGTCAAGCTTTTTTCGAGTTTTTAAAGTTACTCGACCCAGCTAACTTTCGAGTCAACTTTTCGCACTACTTCAAAGGAATTCAAAGATGAGCTGAAGAGGAGTCACCAATGTTATCAAAAAACCTAGGCGACCCCAGGCTTTGAACCCCTCGGGTGCCTGAGGCACCTAGCACTCGATTTTATGATTTTATCTTACCTGGTCTTTCCACTCATCTATCTCAGCATCCTCATCTTGGCTGCAGTCATCATATTAATATTTTGCTTCTTGGTCACCCAAAATTCTGCACCATAAAAATATTTAGTCTTCAAAAATTTTCTTTTTAGTCTCTGATTGAAATGCGCCAATCGCATAACACTTCGAAACACATCTCTACTTTAGCCACTCACCTCTAATTATATGTGCAATATTCTCCTTAGTCTCTTCATTCATATGAATAATTGGGCGAGATATCGAAATTGCTTGCTTTGGGACAATGTTACAAATCTCGTTCTCGGGTTTTTTATAGGTTGAAGTTTTCTTGAGAGATTTTAAAATCTGGAGTTTTTTTTTGGGTATTTCTTGGCCAAATCTCGGCAATGATTAAGAATTCAAAATACAAAAAATAGTATTAATGTCACCACATTATAAATTCATCAACCAAACATCAAAACTTTCACCATAAACTATAATATCATAATAACTCAATTCTCTCTCAACGCATATAAACTGGTTTAAAAAATAGGAAACTTCGATATTTTGAAAGAGAAAGAGACGAAAGAGTTTAAATCGTGATATTTTATAAATATTGTGATATTACGCGATAACAAGAGACAATTATATTTCTCGCGAGATTTTTAAAATACCGCGATAAAATCGGAGTTTTAAACTTTAAATGTTTTTCTCGGATTTTCTCTCGGGAAAAATTGGTTATTTATTGGAAAATTTGTAATAAGGCTTTAGGATATCTCCTTGCCATCAATCTTCTCTATTGCCTCCCTCCTACTCGTATTCTTACAGAAGTTGCATTCCATATATTTAGTCTTGGTCCGACTTATTACCTAAATAACATGAAAAGATAAAAATTTTGAGTTTAATATTTTTTGTTATAATTTACTTTTGCTCTTTCTCTAGTTCAATTTATAATTATTCAAGTTATTTATGTGTAGTCAATTTGAAATATTATCATTATTTAATGTTTACTCATCACAGTAAAAGCAGTAAAAATAATTGTATATTCAATTTTTTTTTTCTTTAAATCTGTCCAGTTTTCCATTGCTTAGGCCAATTTGACCGAACCATTGACCTTGCCGGTTCGCAGGCCAGTCTGATTTTCAGAACATAGTTCAAGATCTTTGATTATAGGAGCATGAGTCTGTTGAGATGGAATTATGAATCTATCTAGATAAGGAGGGACTCTAGCCCCTACAATGTCGATTTGTTAATTGAGAGGAGCGAACTCTAGGTAGAAGCAGCTAGCTAAGGGGAAGTTCTTTTTCTCAGGCTGCTAATTGGAGGTTAAGGGCCTAGGGCTCCTTGAAAAAGCTTAGAAATTGTTTAAAAGCGAACTTAAGTTGTCTTCCAGTAGTTGAAGGAGACTTCAATAATGTCACTTCTTGATGATACTGGAGAGGGCTAATGAGCAAGGTTCTAAATGTCTATATCGCGGGATATGCCGCACCTTGAAAAAAATATATATCGTGCAAGGAATATATCACACTTAAAGGAAAAATTTGGGGAAATGAAGAATAATATAAAAAATTTCAGTGAAATTTCAGAAAATGTTAAAATCGATGTTAATACACATTTGAGAATATAAAAAAAAAACAATGGACATAAGAGATACAATAGGAATGAGGACAAAGATGTACGTTGATGACCAAGGTTTAAAAAAAGGGTTTCGGACACCATAATGGACACGGCCGAAACCTTTACGTAACGTCGTAACGTAACGGTTTCAACCTTTACTTATTTTTTTTTTCTTTTTTGCTTAAAAAAATCCAAAAACTTCCAATAAATAGAAAAAAATAAAAAAACATATAATAAATGAGTAACAAGATACTTTTAAAGCCAATATGAAGCTCAAAATTTAGAAATAAGGAAATTAGATTGGTCGAGGGTTGAAACATACCTGAGATAAAGAACCTGTCTTGGATTCCTTTAAATCTATGAATTAAACCCCAAATTAAGTTGTTAATCAACAAAAAACAAAAGGATTTTAGGAAAAAAAGGTACTAAGAATAGGTAGAGAAAAAGAGAGGAAGCAAAGATGCGGTTTTAGAATGAGTTTAGGGATTTTTGGAACCTAGTCCTACGACCGAAACCTTTACGTATCGGGCGTAACGCCCATTATGTAATGGTTTTGGGCGTTACGGTTTTGTTTTGGGATAAATGAGTAAAGGTACGGTATCAGGTATCGGAGGTCACCGAAACCTTTACGTAACGGGCGTTACGTAATGGTTTCGGCGATTTTTTAAATCATGTTAATGACACTATATAATTGATTAATATTGATATAATCATATAAAAATGTTTCATTAATCACTCTATTAAGCATAAAAATAAAAATACACAATCAAAGTTTCTTACATAATACATCCATGAATCAACCCACTCCCTAAAGTAAGAAATTTGAATTTTAAACTTAGAAATCTAATGTAAATGCATCAAGTTGATACATTTGCACTAGTTTAGGACTATTGGCACTAATTATGCAAAACTTCACTCTAATTTGAAGAAAATTCTTTTCCTTTTTAGGGAAACTTCGTCAAAAGGTAGTGCAAATGGGTTGTACTTCGACTCTGAATGACAAATATAGATAAATGTGGCTATCAAAGTGAATGATTTCTCAAGAAAAAAAAACATTTCAAATTGTTCAAACTCCATAATTTCTCAAATTCCTCATCTGTGGTCGATATTTTTTCCTTTTATAGACTAAAGGGTGAAATATCCCTAATTTATTAAAGATATATCGGAAATATTGTGCGATATATCAGAAATATTGAGGATATATTGGAAATATCGAAAATATTTAGGGATATTTTGTATTAAAAATACTATATGTGAGGGGTATTTCACACCTTGAAATATGGAAAGGATATTTGGGATATATGCAAAATATTAGGAATATTTCAAACCATGTTAATGGGTAATGTGTTTTGGAAGGGCCTTGATTTTTTTAACAAAATTCATTGATGAGTCGGAAAGGTGTCAAATCATGCACAAGCGTACACTTGGGAGTGGTAATGATCATGGTGCTAGCTCATTTTACTTATTTATGGGAAATGGCTTTTAGCCTCTCTTTTGCTCTTTTAAAATAAAATAAAATTGTCTTTTACTTAAAAAAAAAAAGGAAGAAAAGAAAAAAGTTTTTCTAGTAGTTTGAATGATAGGACTGCAAATCCCTATGAGACTCTCTTAATGACGTTTTTGGACCTAGTTTCCATCACTGCTCTATTTTATTATATATGTTTGTGTTGTTATTGGTGATTTACTTTCAAAAGATCATACCTTAATGATGAAGTGGTTTATATTTTCAAGTCATTTTACATGCTCAAGAATCAATGTGGTAGAAACATAAGATATTATGTCTAGATAATAGTGGTAAAAATGTTTCTTGAGGTCTTTGGTCATACATGATGCACAAAGGTGGGATATAATGTGACAAGCAGAGTAAAAAATGGGAGTACTTTTTGCTTTCCATGTTGGTGGCTGCTTGTTTGGCAGCATGTTATCACGCAGATGTCATTTGCTTGAAACTGTTTTGAGTTTATTGGTGGAAAGCTTAAATATAGCAAATGTACCTAAAGTTTTAACCTTATTATCCTGATCTGTTTGAGTTCTCTGCTAGATTCTGACTACTATTTGCTTTACTGCTCTTGTAGATAGTAGCCCTAAACATATCAAGCATGTGTTCCTCCCGTGCGATCTCATTTTCTCGACTTGCATATCCTTTTTCATCGTCCAAGGTTCTTTACTTTCTCAAATTTCAGTTTTGTATCCAAAATGAGTCTTTTTTTCCTTTTTCTATATTTACAGTAAATCTGAATACGTTATATACAAGCTCAAGGAGATGGGAAAGGTAGCGGAGAAAGATATCCTGCAGATCTGCAATCAGTTTGATGGGCTAGACACTGGCAATTGTGGAAAGCTTACACTTGCTGATCTCATGGAAACTCATCATTGATTGATCTTGGGGTGGATTTCCTCAAATGCAACAAAAAGAGGCAGCATTATTCGGATCTCCCCTTGGAAATAGCCTCAGCTTGGATCTCCTTACTTCACAGCAGGAAGGCAAGAGAAGAATTTCCTTATAACTAAGTTATACATGATTGGAAGAAGGATCCAGTTCCTATTTTGGTCGTATATAAAAAATGTTAAAATGAACTTAATTACCTGGTCAGTTGGTCCACATTCCCCTGGATCCCGACCATCCAACCATCTATTGGATACCATATTGCAACAACACAAATTGGATATGATCGTGTCTGATCAACAAACTTTTAGAATCATTTTATTGCCTGTCTAAAAGCAGACAGCAGTTCAATGGTTTAGATCAATGGATCTGCCAGACGTTTTACTGTTACCCATCTAAATTGTGTCCAGTAGAATTATGGGTAACTCATATTCATGTTACTGTTAAATTTTTTGCTTGTTTCACAATGGGTCATCTTCCATCTCCTTGGGTATAGAAAATGTAAATCCATGTAGATATGGGCAAATGCAGATGATTTTTGTTCATCTCTTTTGAAATTGGTTGATGATTGTAAATAAAATCAATTGTTCTTTCTCAGAAGGGCTTGCGTTATTGCGTTTACTGGGTTGATCAGTCAAGCTAGCTGGATTTTGTGTGGACTATGTTCGATTTCTTGTTGGCTTTAGTTTACACATGTCCTTTTTATTCATTTTACTTGGAGCTCCCTTACCGTGGAAATTCATGTATGTTTCAATTATATTGCTCAATTTGGAGAACATTGTAAATTACCTCTGTGTCATTCAAGAAAGTGTTTACTTGCTTTTGAATCCTATTGTTTCCAGATTTCATTGAAATATGGTGGATCTGGTCATTTGAGTGAGAAATCTTGGAGTTTGAATTGCATTTACTATATAGCTTGTGTCTGAGTCGTTCTCGTGGTCAACATGGTAACTGTAGAGGCAAGCAGTTTCTTGATATGGTTGTATCATCTATGGTTGGTGCCTATGAGAAGGTTGGACCATTTCTCGATTTGTGCTTGTCATCCTTGCGCAGGGCCGTACTAATCTTCTCTGTATTTTTCCAATTTTATCAGATGTCTCCTGAGAGAGGGCTGGAATGATAGAATTCGCCAATCTTGTTCCAGCAATGTGCAGCTGAAACACCAAATGTTTGTTGTCTGAGTACCTATCATATCATTTCTGTTGCGCATTCTACATGTCCTCGCCCATGCGTCATTGATGAACATGGCATGAGCAAGTCTGCTCCTCGTGGGGTGCTGCAAGGAGTGGTGTCTTGTCCCTTCTTTTCTTGCCAAGTGTTGTTTTTAACTGTGGTTAGCTCTCTTTAATTGTGATTAATATTTTTAACCTTGGTTATTTTTAACCATGGTTTCTTCTAAAAACCAAGGTTAAAAATAGAAATCTTATTACCTGGTTGTCAAGAAAATAAGTGAAAGAAGAAAATTTTGGATTTCTAATATAATTCTTAGTTGAGTTTTGTCTAATTTTCTTTTCTTCTCTTTTCACATATATTCTCAACTTCAAACATAGGGTAAGGGTTAGTGAATCTTAATCACAGTCAAAGAGAGTTAAAAATAGGACACATGGCAAGAAAAGGGAGGATGAGACTCCCTCCTAGTGCCATGAGGAGGGGATTATTTTCCTGATCCGAATAGGCTGTTTTTTGGTGTTGAGGCGCCGCACACATGGGCTACACTCACATGGAGACTTTTTGTTGGCCCAAAAAAAAATTCACGTCATTTAAATGAATTGAGGCATAGCAATCTTGCCTAGCAAATGTTACTCATCATCTATATTGGACTGGGTCCCGGGATACACCAAGTTTGGGTCGAATGGGGCTTTAGTCCAAAGGCCCTAAACTCAACAGTATTTAGCTGGACTGGTTTTGGGCCCATATAAACAGACTAGGCTGGGCCCAGCCCAATGTACAACTCCTAACTTGCATCAAAACAGAGATTAGACAGGCCCGTCCGGCCGTCCCTTGTCCAATCCGGGTTCCAAAACATTGCTGAAAATTAAGGCATATTCAAATGTGCATTCAACACATTGGTGGGTCCATGTATCTGTTTGACCATAGATATTGAAGTTTTACCAGAAATGGTCCCACAAAAAATGTTCTTTGTAGCCATTAACCAATTCAAAGTCAAGCATGAGCCAACAACATAAAATGGGGGCCCACATGAAAGGACGTTCAAGAAGACTTTAGGCCCATCATGTGATCAAATCAATACCTATATCATTTCACTTTTGCCCATATCAACCAACTATAAATCATGACAAACCTCCATATCCAACAACGCCCACCCACATAAAAGGTGATAGTGATAACCTCCTAATCCTGATTTGGACCCTGACAGATTAGATCTGACCATTTATTTGTGTGTTTAGATCTTCCATTCTTCTGGCACGTGCCAATGAGACCTCGAATATAATAGTTTTAAAATAGAGTAGAATGACACAACAAGATTCATGTTTGAACAAGGCATTGATGATGATGATTCAGACGACCCATTATGGTCTTATGAATATTTGTGTGTTTAGATCTTCCATTCTTCTGGCACGTGCCAATGAGACCTTGAATTTAATAGTTTTAAAATAGAGTAAAATAATGACAAAACAAGATTCATGTTTGAACCAAGGCATTGATGATGATGATGAT
Organism: Tetracentron sinense; assembly: GCA_015143295.1. Lineage (NCBI taxonomy): Eukaryota > Viridiplantae > Streptophyta > Magnoliopsida > Trochodendrales > Trochodendraceae > Tetracentron > Tetracentron sinense. The sequence continues at coordinate 48,053,136 of CM026551.1, read as the reverse complement.
CACACGACCCATTATGGTCTTATGAATATTTAGAGAGAGGGAGATCAAAATTCAAGGGTCAAGAGTTTTCGATAGGCTTCAAATCAGTCTTATCTCTAGATAGTGTCTGTTTTTGAATCCGTTTTTGAATAAGACATTGATGATGATGATAACTCATTACCGTCTTATGAATATCCCAAAAAGGGAGATCCAATTTCTATGGTCGATAGGCTTAGATCAATCCCATCTCCTGGCATCTTATTTATTACATAGCAATGGGATTGATTATAGCCGTTCTTTTTTGTCGACAAAGGTCGAATAATTGCTCAAGCGTGACGGTCCCTACTCGGCAAGCCTCTGGTCACGCCATGGTCTAGATGGAGTCTTTTATGGTGTCTAGGTGAAGATTTCAAAACAATCACATTCTCTTGGAAAAGAAAATTGGTTACAAAAGGAAAATAAAATCGCAGGCTTTGGAGACTTTGTGAACAGAAATAACTCAGATCAATATTCCATTGAATTACATCCAATTCACATGGTCTAATTTCCAAGAGTTCCCGACACTTTGCAGATTACCCTGATAAGGTCATATTTAATTTTGTTGTCACCGACAAGGGTTCGGAGAGGGCCATCCCTTATTTAAATTTGAGAATATGTGGTTGAGGGCTTATCAAGACACCCGTAATCAATTGTCAATCCTTGACACCCCTTGAGTTTTGCCTCCTTAAGGGATGCAAATAGGTTTGATTTACTTGGAGGGCTACCCTAACTTTAGACTGTCCGATCTGCAACTGAGGCCCACGCTTGATAGTGTAGAGTAAGTAGCTCCAATAATATAGCCTTTGGCTTCTCTGTCTATAACAAGTGTTTGGCTACAGCCCTAATTTGTGGCTCTTGGTAGATCATAGTTGTCCAAATAATGAGTTTTTGTACTGAACCCATTAATTGCAATTTGAACAAACTTTATAGGGTACTGTGCTCGTTCACTTAATTAAAATGTGGCACATAGGAGATCATTTTTATTAGGATAATGCTAGTACTATTTTCTTTCAAGACTAGCTTTTATTTATTTATTGGACCTAGTGTTAGTGCAAAACATGTCTTTCTTTTAATGGGAGACAATATCTATATATATGTATATATATATTTTTAAGAAAGCTTGTTTAAAAGAAAGTGAAGCAGTATTACCCTTTTTATCATTATTCGTTTTTCACCTAGTCAGCTAACCAACCCTTAAAAAACAAGGAATTTCTTCTCTCTCTCTCTATAAATATATGTAAATGATCTCTTATGACTCAAGGGATTTACACACTCTAATCGGCGGTGATTATCTTTAATAAGAGGTTAACTATGAACCGGAGCTTTGGAATTTTCTTTGAATTTTTTGAGCTCCCCAAAAATGTGTAAATATAAATTTTACGAATAGAAATATTCTTAGATTATTTTAATATTTACCAAAAACCCATGAAACAAAACTGTTTTAGGAGCTCGGAAAGTACCGGAGCTCTGATTCATAGTTAAACTCCTTTAATAAATCATAATTCACCAATATTAACTGGTCCCATCGCAACCAAGAGATACATTACTTTGAAGTCATCTTTTTCTGTTCTAAATAAACTGTTCTTCTAAAATTAATACATTAATTTTAATCAATTCTATAATAATCCCAATGATGGTCAATGGTAGAAGAAACTCCGATGTTCTGCAACATAGCACAACTTGGCTTTCTAAATAAATAATTCCTTATTTTAAAAGAAAAAATGGGTAGTTTATTGTTGTTTTTTTCACTTAAATAGTAAAATAGACCAATCAAGTGACTAGGTTGCTTGAATTTCCTACCACAATTGCAACACTTGCTTCTTTAAAGGAGAAAAGTAGCCAAAATGGAATCTATAATGTAGTCATATTCCAGTCTCTCTCTCAATTATTATTTTAGGTGGTAGAATCAAACCACACCCCTCTGAATTCTTCTAAAGTAAGTTCATGGTCTTGATTGAACTTGACTTGGTGAACAATGACTCAGTAGAAACCATTATATTACTATTATTGGAAATTCCTTCTCTCTCTCTTCCATTTTAGTCACTTAGTTAATTGGTAGAGAAGGTGATTAGAAAAAGATTACGGTTAATTAAACGCTCTAAAGTTGCTTTAGTTGTTAGAAGCAGCCTAAAGTATTTCATCCCCTATGAGAGAATCTGACTAAATGAAATCCTTTCACATTTGAAGTCGAATTTAGTTTGAAACTCAAAACTTGGAAGTGGATATGGAAATAATTTTTATTTAAATCTACTTCTTTAATCTTAATTTACAACCAAATATCTTCTTTTTTGATTAATTATGGTCGATGAATTCCCAAAGTCTTTTGCAGAAACAAGCATCCACACCTTATTCGTTAGAAAATACGCGTATTCGCATCTGATTCGTGCTCCAGATTACAACATAACTGTTTATGTTCTCCTTTTGCTTTCACTGGTTGGATTAGTAGGTGAGCTACAATGATTAAGACATGGAAATTCTTAATCTAAAAAACAATCAAGGCATTTTGTAGTCTTTAATATCAGCCACTCGTATTTCTTTTCGGACACACGACAATGACAATGCGTAAATACCGGGACACGTCTACGGTAAGTCATTAGATATTCTAGATGATTGTTAGGTCAATATAAACGAGCGATAATGTACATCTCAATGAGAGAATATAAAGGGTTTTTTTTTTTTGTTGTGAAAACTATCTTTTTTAGCTATTTGTAAATACCCCTTGGAGATTTGTGATTTTGTATTATAGTTGTGAGGGGAAATTTACCGAAAGGACACGCGTCAGCAGCAGCTTCTCCCCAAGCTCTGGTTTACCGGTAGAAGGTTGGAGTGGAGGGTGTGGCACCCTGACCTGTACTCCGATGATAAAGTTAGTAGGTGTAGAAGATGATGAACAGTAAGAAAATACAAAAAATTTGAGGGTCTTAACTCTTGAAAATCCCGTCCCTTCACACTGTTTTTTCACAGGTTCTTATAGGCCACCCCTGCCATGGCCAGGGGCACCCATGGATGTCCATGCACACCTCAAATCTCTGATGTGTACTTCAGTAATCATTTTAGATAGATCTCTTGGTCATTCGTACTGCACGCGTATCTGCATATAAAAGAGAGCAGGCAAAGAGTAGGAACTCGTCCGAGGTGACTAGCATTAAATGGCATTTAATGCTGTATTTAATGCCAAGACAGTGTTTCCCACCTACCATCGTAGGGGTAGGATCAGTCCCAGGTGACTGGGCAATAGCACCGGATCTTATTACGTGTTGGAGTACGGGGTCATTGACAATAAGACGACGGGTACGTCGTCAGAACGAAGACGTGATCGTCGTCTATGAGACAACGGGTACGTCGTCAGAACGAAGACGTGATCGTCGTCTATGAGACAACGGGGTCGTCGTTCGGTAGACAACGTTCTCGTTGTCCATATGACAACGGGCCCGTCGTCGAAGAGACGACGGAAATGAGCTCAAATGATAACACCACACCGAGGACGAGCTCGTTACTACCATACTTAGGGTTTTACGAAATTTACCCATTACAAATTGCCCCTTTATGATACTTTGAACGTGGTTCAGAGTGTCATAAATATAGCGAAACGACGGAGGAGAAGATACTGCTAACCTCAGAGTGGCGATAGGTCACGTATTCTGCACGCGAAGATGTATCGTCGTGCTAGCTGTATTGCGCGTGCCGAAACGTCATACCTCATAAATGTTTGGCAGGCTGTCATCATTAACTTTCGGACGTTTCGTTTTACCCGACGGTTACTTAACTCGGTCAGAAGACCATCCTGCCCTTCATGTTGTCTGCACGCGTGGACACGTATACGGTACAGATCGAGGTCATTATCGTCCTTCGAGTTATGGACTGGTCTATAAGTACTGAAGGCCTGATACTTCATCTTCTTCGTTTGAATTCTTGCATTCTGCTACTCTGCCGGAAATTCTTCTCACCGACGGTCTGCTGCTCTGCTCTTCTTTCTTCTCTTGCTGTGCTCCTCGCTTCCTAGATACAGTTTTTGGTAAGATTCTCCTCTTTTCCTTTTGTTCTGTGGTCGTTTCCCTGTATTTTTTTTTCTACTTGTTTGCCACCATGTCTGCCGAAATAGTTAGGATAGATAGTGCCGATGAGGCCAGTTGTTCAGGCAGTGCCCCTCACGGTGTTATTACTAGTCTTTCCAAACCCAAAACCAAACCAGTTGTCAAATACGCACTTGACCATTACAGAACCCTTTTCCAAATTCCCCCTAATGTCCACATTCATTTTGAGGAAGAAGGCGTTCTTCCAGACCACCGTTCTTCTTGCACTATCGTCTACCTCGCCCAGTTCGAGGCTGGACTTCGATTTCCCTTGTCTCCCATCACGGACTCCGTCCTGTCCGTCCTCCAAGTTGCCCCGGGTCAAATGCACCCGAAGTTCTACAAATACATGTCTCTGATGGAAAAGTTCAACAGAGACGGGTACAATGTAGAGGCCAGACACGTCTTCCACTTCCGCCACGTCGTGAAGTGTCCCGGGGTTGATGAGGAGGGAAAGACAACGTACTTCACCTGGAGGCAAAAACCCAGGATCCCCGATATCATCTCACACCTCCCTGATGTGGAACGGGACTGGAAGGAGATGCCTTTCGTGGTCTCCGGAGCTTGGAGGGCAGAGACTGCCCGTCCTGTTTCCCACGAATTTACTTCAGGTCTGTTATGTTTGAATCGTTCTCCGTCGTCTGTTCTGAAGACGTTTTCCTGTTATATGGCTAATATCGTTTCGCTTTTTCTGCAGAGACTTCTAAGCCACGCTTCTCTGAACTTTCCGCGGAAGAAGAGTACGCGCTTCGAAAAATTCGCATCGATAAAGGGGACGATTACGTCACCTGGAAGCCGTCCTCTGCTCAAGAGACAGGGTCCATTGTAGGGGCAGGGACCTTACCTAGAAAGCCACGCCGACCAGCTCATCCACCGCCTCAGAGACCGCTAGAGCCGTCAGCTTTCCTTGACGAGGAGATAGAGGAAGACATGGCTGACCAACTTCCCTTGCCACCGCGATCCTCACAGGCTCCAACGTTGACTCGTCCTCCCCGCCCTTCTCGTCCCTCCCATCTATCCGCGGCGGATAAGAAGACGGAGAAAAGAGAGAGGGAAGAAGCCCTCAAAGCCCTGAAGGCGAAAAAAGCTCGGCGAGAGGCAGAGCACGATCAAAGGGTTCGAGAACGGGAGTCAGCCGGGGTATTATCTACTCAAGCCGCAACATTCGGCGAGGGGAGTGGTACCCCCGTGGAGGAGCCTCCAATTATTAGCACCGGCCCTTCCGTGGCTGTCGTAGCTGCTCCGACTACTGTGGCGGATACGGCTGCCCCTGTGATTGTTCTGGCCTCTACTTCCTCACCAGCCGCAAACGTGGCTTCATCTTCTGCTTCTCCGTCTTCTGTCCCTCCTCGAGAGAGGATCACCATGGGGGGCCCCGCTGAGCTATGGAATCCCGTCTTCCCCCGAGGGTATGCTCGTCCTACCGTCGCACATTCGGCGATGGAGCACGACTCTATTGCCACATCGATGATGTTGGCGATGAGACTCCCAGCGGATATAGCCGCAACGAGGGACATGCACTGGATGAGGATGTTCAGTGCCGCGAGTCGAGCTGTTGCCACGGTACGTTTTTTTTTTTTTTTTTGATACCATCTTTCTCTCTCTTTTTTTTTAGCTGGGCAACATGCTCACCGGGATGTACGAGGTCACCGCCGAAAACAGGCGTATTGCCAATGGGCTGAGGGATAAAGTCCTTGACCTGGAGAAGAGGGGGGCCGAGGACGTGAAATGGCTGAATCACGAGTTGATGTCCGTTAAAGCTAACTTACGGTCTGCTAAAGGCACGATTGCCACGGCCGTGAAACAATGGGACAAAGCTCGTGACGAAGCCCTTAAGGCGATGGAAGGAGAGAAGGCGGCGGCGGAACAGGCCGAGAGATCCGTCATTCGGATCAGCGAGATGGACGAGATCGTGAACACTCTCCGTCAATGGCTAGAGGCGACTGAAGCCGAGAAGGCAGCGTTGGCCGAACAGCTAGAGGAGGCCGCGGCCGTTAGGGACAAGGAGGTTGAAGCCGCCAAGGAGGCTTTAACGGAGTCTCTTCGAGCCCACTTCCAGACAGAGATGGAACGGCTGATAGCCGAAGATCGGGTCGAGACGGAGAGGGAGCTGATGAACGAGCTCCGAGAATCGGGACGACTGGTAGAGTCTCCCCAGCAATCGAAGGACGAGGCCACTCGTTCTGAGGCTGTGGGCACGGAGTTCCCGCTCGGTGAAGAGCCCGAGGTACAAGGAGGGGGGCCACCCCCGTCACCTATTGGACCATCTTCTGTTCTCCCCGAGGCTCCAGCTGAAGCTGCTTCCGCCGATCCCGCTGCTGCTGACAACGTTCCAATCGTTCCCGACGACGCTGTCGTAGTCGTTGAAGTTGGCGAAGACTGATCTTTTCTCATTCCTATCCCATTCTTTTCATATTTTGTATTGGATGTACTCCTGTTAATAAATTTTATATATATCTCCATTTGTGGTCACCGTGTAGCAACCGATCGATCCGGAATAGGCATCTCGTGCAAATAAGACAAATAGCATATAATTAACTCGTGATTGGATACCCCTTTAATAACGAATATAATTTAATATATCATTCTAATAAGAGGTTGTCAAAGACGTGGATTAACACCACAGACGTACTTCGACTAATGGTTCATTTTATAAAGACGAACGTGTGGTAACTCGTGGTGGGACACCATGCTCAGAGGACATTCCATTAGTATAAGCCACCAGTATGCTCAGATGGCAATTCCTTTGTATGAGCCACCTGTGTCCCGTGGTGAGTACCCTGTTCGTGTGAAATGCACCCGCTGTGGTAACTCGTGGTGGGACACCATGCTCAGAGGACATTCCATTAGTATAAGCCACCAATATGCTCAGATGACAATTCCTTTGTATGAGCCACCTGTGTCCCGTGGTGAGTACCCAGTGCGAGTGAAATGCACCCGCCGTGGTAACACATCTATAACATTTTACCAAGTACTGGATATGTAAATAAAAATGATTGATCACATGCTCATAGCAAAGGCTCATCATGCACAACTTTATTGGAAAAATTGCTTTAAATTCATGATGTTCCAAGACTTCTGAATTACATTACCTTGTAGGTCTTTAAGGTAGTACACACCGGGGCTCCCGACATGGTCCACGATGTATGGCCCTTCCCAGTTGGGACCCAGCTTTCCGCTATTGACTTCTCGTGTATTTTGGAAGACTTTTCGAAGAACGAGATCTCCGACTTGAAGAATCATTTTCCGTACTTTCTTGTTGTATGCCTTTCGTAACTGTTGCTGATACCGTTTCATCTGGATACTAGCATCTTCCCGCTTTTCTTCCAGCAAGTCCAAATGAATAGCCATCAATTCGACGTTTTTGTCTTCCTCTCCGTGCTTCTTTCGGGAACGTGTTGTTGGCAGGCAGACTTCGGTGGGAATAACGGCCTCCGCCCCGTATGCCAGAGAGAACGGGGTCTCGTTCGTAGGGCTCCGCGGTGTTGTCCTGTATCCCCACAACGCATTATGTAACTCGCTGGTCCACTTTCCTTTGGAATCTTCCAGTCTTCTTTTGAGGGCATTCAAAGTGTTCTTGTTAGCTGCTTCGGCAAGGCCATTCCCCTGAGGATAATACGGAGAAGAGAAGATGTGCTTGATTTTCAACTCTCGGCAAAAGTCGGCAATGAGTTTTCCTGTGAACTGCTTCCCGTTATCAGAAATGATGGACTGCGGAATGCCGAATCTACAGACAATATGTTCCCACAAGAACTTCTTCACTTCTTGTTCTCTAATATGCGCAAGTGGAACAACCTCGATCCACCGGGAGAAGTAATCCGTGGCAACCAGCAGAAAAGTTAGGTTACCGGGAGCCTTAGGAAAGGGTCCTATGATATCAAGTCCCCAGCGAGCGAAAGGCCAAGGTTGAGATACGATGTTGAGTTCCTGAGCGGGGGTATGAATTAATTTCGCATGACGCTGACACTGACTGCATTTTTGTACGTACTTTTGTGCGTCGGCTTGCATGTATGGCCAAAAATATCCTTGCCCCAGAGCACGATGAGCGATAGTCCGTCCTCCCGAATGAATGCCGCAAATCCCTTCGTGGAGCTCGGCTAAGATCTTCTCTACGTCTTCAGGATGCACGCATCTCAAAAGGGGTCCTCCAAAGGATTTACGGTACAGTTCCCCATCCACAAGGGTATAACGGGGAGCTTTATATTGTATTCGTCTTGCTTCCTTTGTGTCGAAGGGGAGAAATCCATTCTTCAAATACGTTATTATGCCCGTCATCCAGCTTGGCACTTGATTCACGGATAACACCGTGCGTTGTGTTTGCAGCTCAATAGAGGGGTATTCTTTATATTCCATGAGGATTGTCTTGGATTCATCAGTTTGCATCATCGAGGCGAGGTATGCCAATGCATCAGCATGCCTGTTATCGTCCCTTCGGACATGTTTAATCTCGATGACATCAAAGGCCTTTCGTTGTTCTTGTAAAAGTGCAGCGTAGCGTCTCATCCGTTCATCTCGACATTCATAAATACCGTTGACTTGGTTCACCACGAGTTGTGAATCACAGAACACTCTGAGTTTAGAAATTCCCAACTCTCGTGCACTTTGCAACCCAAGTATTAACGCTTCATATTCAGCTTCATTATTGGAGGCAGCATAACCAAGACGCGTCAGCTTTTGTACTTTAACGTGATCTGGGCTGACAAGAACAGCGCCAAGGCCCGAACCGCTGACATTAGACGACCCGTCTACGTACAAGACCCTGTCGTACCACATCGTCAGTTTGGTTCCATCTCCCGCCTCGTCTTCCACAACGGTATCCTCCTCCGCATCGTCCGGGAGCTCATGACGGTCGGGCTCTACTGAAGTTTCGGCCTCCTCTACGGGGAAATCGGCCAGGAAGCTTGCAACGGCCTGCCCTTTCTCTGCGGTTCGGGCCTGATATTGGATATCGAACTCGCTGAGTGCCACTGCCCACTTTGACATACGTCCCGCAGTTTCAGGTCGCCCCAACACAGTTTTCAAAGGGTACGTAGTGATGACGACGATGGTATGTGCCTGAAAATAAGGACGTAACTTTTCAGCAGAAAAGACAAGAGCCAGACATACCTTCTCCATTCTGCTATAGTTGGATTCTGCCTTGTGGAATGTTTTGCTGACGAAATAAATAGGCTTCTCTACGCCGTTGTGACTTCTGAGCAGCACGGAGCCAATGGCTGGTTCCGAAACGGAGAGATAAAGGTACAACACTTCATCAGGTTCAGGTACGGAGAGGATCGGAGCGGAGCCTAGATACGTCTTCAAGGCGGCGAAAGATCGGGAACACTCTTCTGTCCACCTGAAAACAGAATCCTTCCTCAATAACTCGAACAGAGGTCTGCAACGGTCAGAAGACTTCGATATAAACCGGTTAAGAGCAGCGATACGTCCTGTCAGTTTCTGAACTTCTTTCATTGTCTTCGGTTCCGACATATCTATCAGAGCACGGATTTGCGTGGGATTTGCTTCGATGCCCCGTTGACTGACGAGGTAACCAAGGAATTTGCCCGAGGCGACGCCGAATATACATTTCTCAGGGTTTAACTTCAGATTGAAAGTGCGTAAAATAGAAAACGGCTCCGCCAAGTCGGCTACAAGAGAGACCCGAGTTCGGCTTTTCACAACGATATCGTCAATGTACACCTCCACCGATTTACCAAGCAAGGATCCAAATATCAGATTCATTAATCGTTGATAAGTGGCCCCGGCATTCTTCAGGTCAAAGGGCATGACCCGGTAACAGAATAGGCCACGCTCCGTTATGAAGGACGTCTTCTCTTGATCGTCCTCAGCTAAGAGGATTTGATTGTAACCTGAATACCCGTCCATGAAGCTCAACATCTCGTGACCCGCGGTGGCAGTGATAAGTCTATCGATTCTGGGAACTGGGAAGAAGTCTTTCGGACAAGCTTTATTAACATTAGTGAAATCAATACAGACTCTGACTTTCCCGTTCTTCTTCGGAACAGCTACTACATTGGCTATCCATTCTGGATATTGGACTTCACGAATGAACCCGTGCTGAATTAACTTATCAATCTCTTCATTGACGGCCTCATGGTACGCCGGAGCAAGTCTACGAGGCTTCTGTTTAACCGGATTCACTACGGGATCAACGTTGAGATGGTGACAGATGATTTCAGGATTGATACCCGTCATGTCCTCGTGGGACCAAGCAAAAACATCAAGATTTCTCCTCAGAAAATTTATCAACTCCTGCTCTTCGTCCGTTGTCAAACAGGTCCCAATTTGTAGTGTCCTTGGCTCGTTCTCCGTCCCAAGGTTGACAAGCTTCGTGGGTTCAGCAGAGTCGTTCGTCAACGACTCACCCGGGTTCTCCTCTTCTACGGACCCGACCTGTAATTACTATTTGAGTGGGTCGGGTGAGGCATAATCACACTTCTGCGATGCCAGCTGGTCTCCTCGTATTTCACTTGGTCCGTCCGGAGTAGGGAATTTCAGTACCTGATAATAAGAAGACGGAACAGCTCTCATTTCGTGAGTCCACCATCGTCCCAAGATGGCATTGTATGGGGACGGCGCGTCGACAATGGAGAACCGAGTGGACAGGATGATAGGCCCAGCTTTGACCGGTAGGATGACTTCTCCTACGGGTTGCATCGAGCTTCCGTCGAATCCTATCAAGGGGGTCTGTGCAGGGACGAGAACTGCCGGGTCCAACCCCATCTTTGTGAAAGCATGGAGATACAGAATATCTGCCCCACTTCCAGGGTCAACGAGCACTCGCCTGATGTCGAAATCGCCAATTCGCATAGTCAAGACAAGAGCATCGTAGTGAGGCCTGACCACCGTTGTCATGTCCTGATCGGTGAACGATAGGGCCTGCTCGATTTCCCTCGTTGTCGATCGCACCTGACAAACTTTTGCCACGTGTGATAACTTCCTTGCCTTCGCTCGAAACTGCTGCTCAATATCTACTTCCGGTACTCGAGCGCGATGGATGACATTTATGACTCCCTTCGGAGCTTCTCCGTCTCGGCCCATATGACCAGATGGTTCTCCCTCATGAGATCGAGCGGATGGATCCGTAATACGTCCTTCTCCTCTTCCAGAGTCCACATATTCTCCCAGATAGCCTTCACGGACTAATCTTTCCAGATATTCTCTCAGGATGCGACAACGATTTGTAAGGTGCCCGTGGCACTTGCGATACTGACAATACTCATGTGCCCTGGGTCCCGTGGTGACATCACGAACGGTCCGTGCTGGCCATTCGAAGTATGGTTTGTCTTCCATTGTCTTCATAATCGTCGCCGGGCTCGCTGAGAAGTTGACTTGACCAGCGCGAGATGCAAAAGGACGTCTTTCTGTTGTCTGATTCTCCCTCTCCTTGTAATGCCCTGGTTCCTCTTGTCTCTGATAGGCACGGTCGTCCCGCCGTTGGAAGTTGGGACGTAGATCCGTCCTTCTCGATGAGTCTAAATCTTGGCGGACTCCTAACGAGTGTCGGTTCGGCTCTCCCCGTCGTTCAATGTACACCACTTTTTCCTGTCGTGTGTGCCACCGTGGTTCCTCGTCGCTGGAAGACGATTCATATTTTGGTCTCTTCCCTCTTTTCGTGGAGGGCTTGCTTCCCCACTCCATAGCATCTACCCCTCGTGCTCTGGGTCTCGTCGTTGCTGCAATATCTTCCTCCATCCTCCCGTACTTAGAAGCACGGACTATCAGCTCGTCCATCTTGATTAGAAAGTCAAGTGTAAGAGATTCGTAGAGCTTAGAATTCTTGGGTATGGCATTCTTGAAGGCCGCTATGCAAGTGCAGTCTTCGATCTTATCGATATTAGAGAGATTTCATCGGTAAACCGCTGAATAAAGTCTCTAAGGGGTTCCGCCGACTTCATTCGCATGGCGAAGAGTGAATCTGCGCCTGCTTTCTTCTTCTTGTTAATGATGTACTGGTCAATGAAAACTGACCTGAGATCAGCCATACACCTGATCGACCCAGCGGGTAGATTACGGAACCATCTCGCAGCCGCTCCAGTCAGGCTGCTAGGGAAGGCTTTACAGAGGAGATTATCATCCGGATTACGGACAGCCATAGCGTTCTTGAAGTCAGTCAGGTGGTCAATAGGATCTCTCCTCCCATCGAACTTAATAAAATTCGGTACCACGAATTTTGATGGGGTATAAGATTCGACGATCTCCTTGGAAAAAGGGGACGTCTCTTCCTCGTCTTTGTACTTCTGAGCGTATTGATCGAGAGAGGCCCCACTCGTCATTCCTCTGACTCGAGCATTGATCAGGGCTTCCACGTCCTTGAGGGTTAAGCCTGTCTTCAACCCGTCGTTGCTGACGCGGAGATCTCGTTGTTCAGCATGAGCACCAAGAGAACGAGGATAGGCAGTCTCGTCAGTAGAAGGAATGAGAGTGAATCTTCTCTCCAGATTCTATGGTGCAGACGGCGAGATCGGGACTGTTACTTTGGGGGGAGGGGAAGAAGGAAAATTGAGTTTACGAGCCGCAGAGCCCCCTCTAGGAGATTCGTCATCGATCTCCAAGTTACCATGCTCTAAAGCATCAAGCCGCTCCTGCAGTGACTGTTGCTGGCTGACTATCTGGGCTAGAGTGGCCTGTTGCTGTTGTAATAGTAACAGGATGAGATCAGGTATGGTCATGGGCCTTTCTGGTTGTCCAGAAGATTGGCCTGAGGCGAACGCTTGCATGGCGGAAGGGGTGCAGGGAATGGCTTGAGGGGGCTGGTTTTCGACGATAGACTGAGGAGTTTGGTCTGCCATGCTGACCGGGAGAGGTGGCGTGAGCAAAGGGTGAGTTCGGCTAAAAATTCCCACAGACGGTGCCAATTTTGTGAGGGGAAATTTACCGAAAGGACACGCGTCAGCAACAGCAGCTTCTCCCCAAGCTCTGGTTTACCGGTAGAAGGTTGGAGTGGAGGGTGTGGCACCCTGACCTGTACTCCGATGATAAAGTTAGTAGGTGTAGAAGATGATGAACAGTAAGAAAATACAGAAAATTTGAGGGTCTTAGCTCTTGAAAATCCCGTCCCTTCACACTATTTTTTCACAGGTTCTTATAGGCCACCCCTGCCATGGCCAGGGGCACCCATGGATGTCCATGCACACCTCAAATCTCTGATGTGTACTTCAGTAATCATTTTAGATAGATCTCTCGATCATTCGTACTGCACGCGTATCTGCATATAAAAGAGAGCAGGCAAAGAGTAGGAACTCGTCCGAGGTGACTAGCATTAAATGACATTTAATGCTGTATTTAATGCCAAGACAGTGTTTCCCACCTACCATCGTAGGGGTAGGATCAGTCCCAGGCGACTGGGCAATAGCACCGGATCTCATTACGTGTTGGAGTACGGGGTCGTTGACAATAAGACGACGGGTACGTCGTCAGAACGAAGACGTGATCGTCGTCTATGAGACAACGGGTACGTCGTCAGAACGAAGACGTGATCGTCGTCTATGAGACAACGGGTACGTCGTCAGAACGAAGACGTGATCGTCGTCTATGAGACAACGGGGTCGTCGTTCGGTAGACAACGTTCTCGTTGTCCATATGACAACGGGCCCGTCGTCGAAGAGACGACGGAAATGAGCTCAAATGATAACACCACACCGAGGACGAGCTCGTTACTACCATACTTAGGGTTTTACGAAATTTACCCATTACAATAGTCCTTAACTTTTAATTTTTTTTGCAAATCTACAATTCCATCCAAACGTTAGTTAACTGGTATTAACTTTTTTTTTTAATGAAATTACCTTTTAAACTTTTTTTTAATGGGTTGGATTGAATGAGCGCGACTATAGGTTATCACATGTCCCATTTATCCCCCTTTGACTGGGGTTAAGCTTAATCGGTCTAAGGTTAATATTTAAAAAAAATCTAAAATTCAAGGTTAGATGGATTAACCCTAAGAGTGAATGAATCTTAACTATAGTTAGTGGGTGTTAAAAGAGACACATGGTAGATTATAGAGTCTCCTTTAACTATGGTTAAGGATAATCAACCTAAGGTTAATATTTTTTCTTCTAAAAATCAAAAGAGACATGCGGCAGCTTGTACAACCTCCTTTAACTGTGGTTAAGCATAATCAACCTAACTTAATATTTTTTTTTCTAAAAATGTTAAATAGAAGAATCCTAGGGTGAGTAAATCTTAACCACAGTGAGTGGGTTCCAAGCACTTCTCTTATGAAAAGTTTTTACAAATCTCGTTAAAATAAAAAAAGGTTAAAAATATCATTTCATAAAAAATTTAACATTTATTAACTAACTTTTGGATGGAAGGATGGATTTGCAAAAGTTTTAAAAATTAGTGGACTATAATACAAAATCACAAAACGCAATGGGGTATTTACAAATGAGTCGGTCTATGGGTATTCCCAAATGTAAATATAAATATACGTCCTAATCCTAACTGTTTATAACCAACCATTAAGGGCTAGGATTTGAGTTTCTTTATTTTGTCTTTCTAATGCCACATATGCTCTAATCCTTTTTTTTTGATGAACTAATCGTTTAATAATTGAGATAAATGGTTAAGATTTAAGAGTATATTTAGGAGTACATATGGGGAGTATCCCTAAACTAATTCTTTACAAATAGCTGAAAAGATAAGGGGTTTTTCACAAAAAAAACCGAATATGAATTATATACTACAAATGACGATATCTTCCGTATGCAATGTGTGAACTTATGAAACCATTGAATAGTTGGTAAAGTCAGTGAGTGTGATATAGTGAGTGTAATTTTGCTGCAGTTTGGATTCAGACGCCCACTCATTTTGGGGTGTTTCCCTTCGTTTTTGGTGATTCTCTAATTCTAGAAAAAGATTAATCTAGAATTTCTAGAGCGATTTATATGGAGAACTCATTTGAGAAGAGTCAATTAAAATTGATCATAGGGCACAAAAACAACATAAACATGTCTGGATGCAAAAGTCAACTAGATTATATAATCAAATGTTCTTCCATCCAATTATAAAATTCCATAAAATTGTCTAAATTATATTTGTCATATTATAAATTTTACCCATAAAAGTGGCGGGGAAATTGTCATGATGCTGGTGGTGGGGGGTGGTCGCAATTTGCGGCGGTGAGATATGGTTGGTGGTGGTAGGAGGTGGTAGCCGTAGTAGTTAGGAACGTTACAGAAAAACTTCTTTTTTCTTATTCCAAAAAAATAGTAACCCATTCGACAAAACCAAGTTACAAAATAAAGCTCAATCTAATATGAGTTCGGTGGTGTTTGGATTGGATTTTTTTAACCAAAAATCAATTCTGATAAAATTGATTATATAAAAATTAATGGTTAAATAATTATTTTTTCAAATAATAGTGTTAGGAGAATACAAAGTTGAGAGAGATTATTTGACCATTAATTTCTACACAATCAATTTTATCAGAATTGATTTTTGGCTAATAAAATCCAATCTAAACGCACCATTAGGGGCTGAACACCAAATCCATCAATGTGTGTGTGAAGTATGAACACAACTGCGGCAGTGGCTAAGTTGGCATGCCTATGAAGGTCAGTTGATGCTTAGTGATTCAAATAAAATACATAGTATAAGCAAAGATTCTTTTCTTGTACATAAACCTAACAGAAAACCTGCCCACCTCTCTATTGATGGAGACTTCCCATAACAATGCCAAATACCTTACTTTATCACAAGGTCAACAATCTCATGCTCTTCTTATTTTATTCTCCTCCATCAAAAGTCGTAGCCATTAAGCAACCACCCATCTCAAGAACACTTTCCATTCCACACCCTCACTCATCATCCATCCAACTTCAGCAAATATATCCTTTATTTATATATATATACATAGTGTAACATTCTAATGAGCATGACTCATTAAAACCTTTAATGAGCGATCCCTAATAACGCGACACGTGATAGATTACTCTAAAATCCAATAGTTGAATATCAAGACGGATCTACAATGGGACACATGGAAAAAAATCAAGTCGACCAGACATTTATAGACCATCCGATTGGAGATGAGAAAATTAGTTATTTCTATAACCTATATAGGATCTAATGAACACTAGGAGGTTAATGTTGATAAACTAGGATATAATCAAATGGCATCTTGATAAATATTAAACAAATTCATACATTGATTAAACGTTAGTAATACTCATATATATATATATATATATATATATATATATATGATTTATCATATACGAAGACCCGTCACTCCTCTCCTCTTTTTCCCCTAAAAACAAAACTACCCTTATTTTTGAAAACTTGTTCCATATTCAAAAGGTGAAAAGGATTAGGGAAACCTGCCCTTCTGGCCTTGGTGGCATGTGTGCCCCTCTCATGAGGCCGGTCCTAAGTTCAAGTTCAAGTAAGCTTTCCCCCATTGAACTTGTTTTAGAACGAAATAAAGGTTTGAACAAATTTCAACCAGGTATTCTAACCAAGAGTCATAGATCTCTTTGACAGAAGCTATAGAGAATGTCTGTGGCTTTCACCATGGAATGCCACCTATTATTTTTGAGTTCTTATCCTAGGGGTCTCCGGCTTTCACCAAGAAATAAAACTTATTATTTTTGAATTTTTTAATCTAAAATCCAGAGGTTAGCATCACGGCCCCGAAAATTGCGGGGTCTTAATTCCCTTAGATACGCCGAGGGGCAGACTAGGCATTAAATTGATGACCCACCATTTCTTTTACTTGGTATGGTGCATATACACATTCAATTTATACTAATTGATGACCCAACAGTTCTTAATGAGTGCTAGCCCAAGACGCACTAAGTCAATTGGTCCAGCTTTTCTAAGCTTACGTGCACCATGGTTGGGATTGGAAACTATACCAATAGTACCTTGGCCAAAGAGCAAAAACCACTCATCAATTGCTTGTGAAATGCGAATGAGCATGGGTATGGGTAGGTTCAGGTTCAGGTCCAGGTTCAGGTTCAGGATTCGAGTCAAATCGACATTCCCTATCATCTCAAGTGAGACAAGGAATTCAATAAAATATTCGTTGTTCAATATCTCGTTTTAGGGCAAACATTTTTTTATTTAGTTCTTTCTTTTTATGTAAATCTTTCTTTTGGTATTCACAGACAAAGTGTGGGTGAAACATGTGACATTATTACCTTATAACAGGGAGATGGACTGACACTACCTCCACTTTGCATCTGGGGAAGACTACAACTAGGTCTAATATTTTTGGTTCTTAATTGGTGTGGTGCCTACATAAAAAGTCAGATTCATGGGTCGCGTGTACAAGAGGGGTCCATAACACTCAACCATAATGTCTCCTTGCTGAAAGTCAAACTATTCGGATTATAGTAACCGTCTGATCAATAGAAAACTAATTATATTTGACATTTTCTATTTCTAAAAGAAATTAGGTCAGATGGTTGCATCATTCAATCAAAGTCGATTTTTGGCATAAAGTCCTAGCTGGGACGAATCAACTACTAAGTCATAATATACTTTATAGTCATGATAAGTATTTAGAAAATAATATCAGTTTGATCTACCTATGCTTAGATTTTTTTTTATCTGGAAATAATTTTCAATAAATTTTTATTAATACATATATCCATGAAAGAGTAATCATTTATATAAGTATATATTATTGACTTTATCAAACTAACTAAAATCCAATTATATAAAAATATATAATGACGCTTAAATATAAAAAAATATCTTATAAATTAGTTTTGAAATTAAATATTTTTTCTTTTACCAGAAATCATTAAATGTTACAATTAGGTAGTATAATATTGCAATAATTACTTTACAGTTTTCTACATTTGGTAGTATTATGTTCTAAATAAATTTCTAGTACATTTTTTACTTTTACATTAGTCCTTTAATAAGGCTATTTTATTATCATTTTGATTAGGTTAGAAGTTTTGATTCTTGATAAGGTTTGCTTTATATATATATATATGGTTGATCTTTAACAACATCATCACCAATGTCTTATCCAACATATTTAAGATCGGCAACATAAACCTTGTTTCGTTATTTTTTATTATAATAAAAAATATTATAACAAGGAGATGGATTGACACTTACTCTCCGTTTGGTTTGTTTCTATCTTTGGTTTGTTTTGATTTATTGTTTTTTGGATTCGTTACACTTTTATTTGCATGTTTTCGCACAACATTTTTATCCTAACATTTTTTGTTTATCTTTTTACACATTTATCACAATATCCTCATCTTGGTTATTTTAATTTTAATAACATGTTATTTTTGTAGTAGCTCATTATTCTACTAAATAAAGCATAACATGTCTTATCGTTGTCTCGTTAATTTTTTCTTTTAGTTTGATCAGGATGCGTTGAACATTTTAATCTAATATATATATATATATATATATATATATATATATATATATATTTATATTTTTACTCTCTTTTGTGCCTAACTTGTTGTGTAAGTCAGCAATTCTATATTTAGTTTGTCTTATTATTTTATTATTTAATATAATTTTTTTTGTGTTTCTTATTTCTAAGTTCCTTGCTAAGTTAAATTAGACTTCTTTTCTTTAACAACCTTTTGGATAAGATTTGATGCATCGCTTCCATGACTTAACCTTACTCCTTAGTAAACGAAATATCATAAACATAATTATGGGTTTAATAAAATAAATTAATACATTCCATGAATTATAGTACAAAAAAGACCCTAAGTTGAAGCAAGTATCATCGTGTGTTCAATTCCGTATGCACGAAATGCTGCATTTAAGCATAGTAAATTAATGGAGACACTACTCATTTATAACGGATTAAATCGTATTGTGAAATGGCCTCCTCTTGGGATATTTTGGGAAAAAATAGCATGATTGTAATATTTTTTTTTGTTTAAATACAAAGAGAAGCTCTGGTTCAAGAGATAATCCGAGAACCCTAAAATATACCTCATTATAAGGGTAATTTGAAAATTATAAATATAAAAGAAGGGTACCTCTCGCAACTAAATATTTTTTGAAATTTTACTAATACTCCTACAAGGCATATTTTTGGGGAGTCCAGTTATCTCTTGAACCAAAGCTGGGAAATTTTCAACAATCTAACATTTGTTTTTAGGAAAAAAAGTTAACCTTAAAGATTAAAAGTTCTTAACTAGAGTTAAAAGGGAGCTATGTGAGTGTGATTGAACTATCCGAGTTCAATTGCAATTAGACAGTATCCACACTCGTATTTTTGATGTTAAGTTGTTTAAGTATTTAATTGGGCATAATCATGGGACAAGGGTGCAGTTGTCCCCTAAACAATTATACTATATTATTTAAGGGTACGTAGTGATTAGCACACTATGCATTTGACTATGTATTGTGTCCACGTGTCTCTTTTAACACCTCTTTAACTATGGTTAAGCTTAATAATTAAGGTTAATAGTTTTATTTTTATTTTTGTTTTTAAAACTAAGATTAGATTGCTTAACCTTAGGAGTGAGTGAACTTAATCACAGATGACGAGTGTTAAAAAGGAGGGCATGGACCAATGCGGACCGCACATTTGACTGCATAGTCAAATGAGGTGGTAAGTTCGATATTACCAGAACCGGACCGGTCATCGAACCGGTTGAGTGGCCGGTTCCCGGTTTGACCGGTTCAACTAATTCGATCGGTCTGGTTAGACATTGTCCTTTTTTTATTAAAAAAAATAATTGTTTCCTAATTTTTCTTCATTTATGGCCGGTTTTGACCGATTCTCCACATGTTTTACCATCAGTTCCCAGTTCAACTGGTTGGTTCTTCCGATTTTGACAAAAATGACCGATTTTTAATTAGGCCCGATTTTGGGGGTTTGAGAACTGGTGAGGGGACCGGTTCCCGAGTCCCGATTTTTTCGGTTCGACTGGCCGGTCCGGTTCTGACAACACTAGGTAATATAAACATTTCTTATTATTTAATATGGCATACCTGTGGGGCAATGAGATAAAATGTCTCTTATAAATTTGAAAACAAAATATATCTTTTATATAATTTCATTTAATTATTTAATTGGGCATTGCCATGAGATAAATGAACATTTGTCTCCTAAATAAGGATAAACAATACTCATACGATATGTACAAAATGTATTACCGAAACAGCTCAAGAACTTAGTCATCAAAATTTTTTCCCCAGGGCTACACCCCCAAACTTCCATCTCCCTAAACCCAGGATATTTCATACCCACTAATCTTCCTCCGCAAAATCCATTAACAATTATTATTATTTTCAATCAACCATCGGTGCCCTCACTACTAGAAAATCCTAGCTCCGCCCTTGGGTGGAAGTGTAGTTTTGCTAATTCAGACCCTGTGTTCTTCTAAATTTTAATAGTAATTTTTAATTTTCTCACAAATATATATTTTTTTTTGCGTCACATAATTCGGGAAAAAAAAAATCGAGAAAGAACAAACGGTGACGTTGAGACTCATCAGCAGTGACAACCACGTGATTGAAAGCAGAAGATTCCAAGGTCGGCTACGGTCAAATGCCGGTGGTCCACAAACAGACGCATCTAAGCCTAGTATTCCAAGACCATAGTAAGTTTGAAACATTGACCAACTCCTCCTCAAGCCTCGCGACGGTCAATAACGAGTGTGAATTTTAACCTGAGGGGAAAGTATGCTATTGATCATCCTTAATATGTTAGGGTCTAGGCCTTGTGCCTGCTAGGTCTCACGATCCATTCCCCTGGATGATGAGTAGCAAGAACACAAATTCTCATGCTAACCATTAACCCACTACTAGTGTAGATAAATGATTTTTTCTTTCAAAAAAAAAGTTTAAATATTAAAAAAAAATAATTAACACCTCTCTTCAAAACATTTAAAGATTTGCTATCCTCAAATTTTGTTTTCCCCAATTTTTTTGCAAGATCAACACATATTCATATTTTTTTTACACCATTAAAGCTTGAACATTAACTTCAAAAATAGACAAAAATAATGAAGACACTTATTAGTCTCGTAAAGAAAGTGAGGAATAAACAAATAATGGTTGACATTTTCAACATTTAAACATGAAAAATGCGACCTGATGCAAACTTCCAAACTCTTAGTGGGACAATCTTTTACCTATAGAATGGATTGAGAACACTATTTTCTCATTTGAATTTTTTTTTTTTTTTTTTAGAGGGGGTAGTGAATACAGATGTTGCATCCCCAATAAGAGTTTGGAAAAAGAGGCATGATACCTTATTCTCAGAAATTTCCTACTTTCAGCCAAAAATCAAAAACCTGTTAAAGCAAGGATAGGTGTTGGATTTTGGATGACAACAAAGATAGTTGTTGGTTTTTAACTGAGAATAGGGAATGCTGGAGAGTAGGGCTAGCACCCTCTTTAAATATTCTCTTTTAAGTTATTTTATTAATGAAAACCAATAACATGCCTAACGTAGCCTTTGGGCTACAATAAGAGATGTTGTTAATCCAGGCTCAGGTGGTCATCGCTGACTCTTGTCACCTTCATGAGCTCAACAAAGACTACAGTATTCTTAGCTATTAAACTCTCCTTTCCTCAAAGTCCTCTTGCTCTTAAAAAACAGGACATAGACCTTAAGCAAAGCTATCTTTCAAAGCTTTCTCTTTGTCTCTTCTTCTTCTTCTTCTTCTTCTTCAATGTCTAATGAAGGTAGAGATCTCTATCACCATAACCCATTCCACAACGATCACAGCAGCATCGGCGGAACCAGTTTTCCATTCCCTAGTGATCATCCTTCCATGTATAATAGCATCGTAGAGCCGTCGGCTCACAATCTTCATGGACTTGATCCTGCATACATGAGCTTCACTGAGTACTTACATGGATCTATGGACTATAGTACACTAGCAAGATCTTTCGACTTGTCGTGTTCATCGCCGGAAGTATTATATTCTGCTGAAGGCACTCAGAAGCCGTGTGGTGTCGGAGAATCAGTTGGAACTGGCGACATTCCGGTGACGCCAAACTCTTCGGTGTCTTCATCTTCTACTGAGGCAGGTGCCGAAGATGATTCGGGGGGGAAGAGTAAGAAAGAGCGGCAGCCGAAAGGGTCTGAAGATGGAGTGGAAAGCTCTAAGAAAGTGTAAGTTTTCTTCTTTTCTGTAGATTCATGGTACAAGCTTTATATGTTATTATAGAACTCTCTTTCCTCTCTTTAGGGTTTTAAATGGAAATATTCATTAATGAGAATTTCAATTACAGAAAAGAATTGTATAGTTCTTTGTTTTTCTTCCTTATCAGCTTTCTTAGATGCCATTATCCATCTCCCTACTGTATTAGATTGTTTGTACTGATAGAATATGCTTACAAGATCTTAGATTACATCAGTGTTCAGGTAAATTAGCATTTATTATACCCATCAGAAAGGGAACTTAATTTGGTAGATATGTGTTTATCTTAGCTTGTTAGGTAATGGGGTGTTCTGTATTAATTTTAACTTTATGGGTAAATCATCAGGAACAAACCAAAGAAGAAAGGGCAGAAAAGGCAAAGAGAGCCGCGATTCGCTTTCATGACTAAAAGCGAGGTTGATCATCTGGAAGATGGATATAGATGGAGAAAATATGGACAAAAAGCAGTCAAGAATAGCCCTTATCCCAGGTTTGTTTCATTCAATTTCCCACAAACAGACACACATACACACCACAAAAAATCAACTTGTGATTAACCGTTGCGAATTCTCACATCAATGAATTAAAAGTACTAGTCCTTCAACCAAGAAATTCTCCATTAATATGTGTGTGTGTGATTTAGCATATCTGTATATTGTAGGAGTGATTGATCATTGATCAAAAATAATAACCACACCTACTATAATTGCACTAGAACAGTAATGATCTTACATTGCTAAAAGCTTCATAAATCTGATCCAAGATCTCTGAACTGTGTATTAATCTCAATTTCTTGTTCAATGATGTTGTTTTGATTGATCAAATATAATAACCACCTACTATAATTGCACTAGGTCATTAATGATCTTACATTGCTAAAGAATTCATAAATATCTGATCCAAGAACTCTGAACTGTGAAATTCAATTTCTTGTACTATGATATTGTTTTTAGTCAAATACTTTTGCAGTTTCATAACTCTTTGATTGGCATTGCAGAAGCTATTATCGGTGCACCACTCAGAAGTGCACTGTAAAGAAGCGCGTCGAGCGATCTCTCCATGATCCATCAATTGTGATAACGACATATGAAGGCCAGCATACCCATCAGAGCCCAGCAACACTTCGAGGGAATGCCGCCGGAATGTTTTCACCTTCTATGCTAATATCGCCACAGTCAAGGCCAAGTTTCCCTCAAGAACTACTGTTTCAAATGCCTCCCACAATTAACTATGGTAACACAAGCTCCATCTATCCAAGAAATATAACTCCACCTCAGCAGCTCCAACTTCCTGACTATGGCCTTTTGCAAGACATTGTTCCCTCACTGATCCATAAACAACAACCATGAATCTCTCTCTCCCTCTCTTATTGTAAGTATACTTAGTTTTTGCAGAGATAAACAAATATCAGTATGGTATAAGTAGAGCATTAAATTCAACTTACTCACTTGTTAGAGTACAAATATTCTCCTTTATCGTAAAAGGCCCACTTGGATTCTTCTTTCAATAAGTGATTGACTGTGTTTCTGCTGAAGGAATATCAGTCTGTTTGAGAAAGCCAAATTAGGAAATGAGGGCTTAAATGGGGGAGATAATGTTTTGGGGGTTTTTTTAAGAATAGAGCTATGATTAAGAGGAATGCATCATTTTGCTAAAATGCAATTTATGAATTAGTTGTTTGATCATTGATATGAAGAGGTGATGGGATTGGAAGCTCGACTTGGGAAGGCGGATGAATGGCTGGGCTTTTGTTTGGAAGATCTACACCTTCAGCGAAATACTTAATAAAGGGTTAATTTATTCACCAAACTAAGAGAAAACTAAAAGCATTTATAGGGTGGACTAAGGGTGGCAATGGGTTGGTTTGGTTTGGGTTAAAGCGCGGACCAAACGTCGCTCAAACCGAAATCAAACCCAAAACCAATAAGGAACCCGACTTGGGATTCAATCAGTTTGTAACCGGCTAGAAGAGACAGTTATAACTGTGGACATGACATATGTCCGATTACTCTTCTGTTAGTTTTGACGTTAACATAGATGGAAAATGGACATATATCATCTCTAGTTTGTAATCGGTCTCAAAATCTCTCTGAGACCGGTTTATAACTTGAGTTGAGAGAATCTCAAGTTTAAGGACGGACTTTGCTACTGAGACCACAAAGGCCGAGACTATACCGAGACATGCTTTTGATGCATGGATCTCAAAATTTTATTAAATCCATTTTTGAAATTTTGAGATCCATGCATCACCTACACGGTCTCGGTGTGGTCTCGGCCCTTTGAGGTCTCACTAGCATTTTCCTGAACCATCATCCTAAGCTGGATATGGAAATCGTGCCAAATTAAATATATATATTTTAAATGAGTTGGAGTTATGCTTGAACACATTTTGGCGGAGCTCCCACTTTAAGCCAAAATATCGTGCCATACTTGTAATTATAGAGAAATAAAGAGATAATTTCACAAAGATATTTTTTTATATTACAATTACAAGCATGCTAGTGTATTTAATCTTCTTCGTAAACATGTTGCAGAGCTCTGCCTCATATTAAAACTCTCTGAATATATAAGTACTAATGAATTAACTAAGGGCGTTTGATAAAACTTAAAATAAGAGCTTATGGAGTTTGGTAACTCTAAATTAAATAGGTAGTTTATTTGCAAAATTGAGCTTATTTAGACTTTAGATTGTTAAGTTAAAGTTTAATTGGATGTCTATTTTAAAAAGATTTAGACATTCAATTAAACTTTAACTTAACAATCTAAAGTTCAAATAAACTCAACTTTCAAACAAGCTTAAGCTTTTATTTTAAGTTTTATCAAACGCCCCCTAAGTATTATGATCGGTTGAACTGACCCAATTGTAAATGATTAGAGAAAATACTGTAAATCTAAATATTAGATTAATTAATCTCTTAAACATAATAGAGATTAGAGATCTATCATCACATATATATGAAAAATTTTCTTCTAATTAAGAACATGTATTTAACCATCTTACCTTGGTTAAAAGCCATTACACCAATCCGAATGCGCCGAATGAAGTGGTTTCAATACAACCTATGCACAAAGCCTTCAACCCTCTCCTCTTTCTTGTTCCTCACCACATAATGAGTGCATGTATTCTGTATGAGAAAATAAGAGAGAGAGTTGGGACCTTGCTTTGTTTATTTATAGACATTGAAGGAATCCTTCCCATTCAAAAATCTTCAATATTAGAGCTCTCTTAAAATATAACCATGCCTTAATTAAAGAGGTGTATTATCTTAGCAAAAGATACTATTATTACAATTAGAACCTACCATAACCGGTTAAAGGGATTGACCATAGTGCATGGCCACACTAAAAGGGTAATTTTCTAACAGTCTCCCATATGACCACACTGTGTCATATGATCCCGATATTCTAATGTTAGCTAACTTTGATATGACAATTCCTTTATCTAATTATAATCTTTACCTTTCAACAACAAGTTTGGTCCAGTGAGACTACTAATAAGGAATCAATGAAATCAATGCATCATCTCATCAACAGAAGGCGCTCATTGGTTACAATATTAGCTTCCCCATCGACATGGATATCCAACTAGCATGATATTTTGAATAAACTACAAGTTTTCAACCGAATGGTGACACCATGCAAGCATTATTTATTCCAGGTCCTACTTTATTGTCGCTTACTGACATTTTATCTCTTAAACATCCATTTAAGCATAATAGATAATGGAGCAGCAAATAAATCAACTTTATTATAAAATCAAAACATAATGTAATCACTCCAACATCCACTATCCAAGGCTATCAAAATTATTCACCAATCCCATGCGCACAACATGCTCTTCAAAGAGCTTGGGTGGCAAGCCTTTAGTCATAGGGTCCGCCAACATGAGTGTAATAAATTTTGGGATCAACTGATATGATTTGATCCTGAATTTTCTCTTTTACAACAAGAAACTTGATGTCTATATGTTTGGAACCTCCTTTTAGTCTTGTTGTTCTTTGAGAAATATACTGCAGTGAAATTATCACACATTATTCTTAGTGGCCTAGAAATGCTGTCAATAACATAAAGCCCTAAGACAAAACTTCTTAGCCATGCCGCATGACATGTCGCCTCATAACATGCAACGAACTCTGCTTCCATAGTGGAAGAGGCTGTCAACGATTGTTTGACACTCTTCCATGACACAAGTCCTCCTGCAAGCATAAAGATATATCTTGATGTGGACTTTCTACAGTCTTGATATCCAGCAAAGTTGGAATCAGAATAGCCAATTACCTCAAGGCTATCTGTCCTTTTGTATGTGAGCATGTACTCTTTTGTCCCTTATAAATAGCAAAAAACCTTCTTGGCTGCTTTCTAATGGTCTAAGCCTGGATTGCTTTGGTACCTACCAAGCATGCCAACTAGCCAACTATATACGCTATATCCGGTCGAGTGCAGAAATGTGCATACATGAGACTCTCAACTACAGATGCATAGAGAATTTTCTCCATCTGTCTCCATTCCAGATCGGTCCTGGGACCTTGAAGCCAACTGAATATATCATCCTTCACCACATGAGTAATACTAGCAGAGCAATTATGCATGTTAAATCTTTTGAGAACTTTATCAATATAGACTTTCTGAGACAATCCCAATAGACTATGAGGTTTGTCTCGGTGAATCTCAATTCCTATCACATAGGATGCTTCACCTAGATCTTTTATGTCAAAATTCATTGACAGAAATTATTTTGTCTTATATAACATGCCTAAACTGCTGCTAGCAAGTAGTATATCATCAACATACAGTACAAGAATGATGAATTTTCTCATACTGATCTTAAGGTATATGCATTGATCCACAATATTTTCTTTAAGACCAAAGTTTGAAAGGATTTTATAAAACTTAAGGTACCATTGTCGAGATGCCTGCTTTAACCCATGTATAGACTTTTTCAGTCTATAAACTAAATGTTTCTTGCTATCAACTTGAAAACCTACAGGTTGTGTCATAAAGACATCTTCATGCAAGTCACCATTTAGAAAAGCAGTCTTTACGTCCATTTGGTGTAGCTCTAAGTCAAAATGAGCCACTAAGGCCATGACTATTCTAAAAGAATCCTTTTTAGAAACAGGAGAACAAATTTCTTCATAGTCTATCCCTTCTATTTGAGTGAAACCTTTTGCGACCAATCCGGCCTTCAATATTTCCACGTTATCTTTGGAGTCCTACTTGGTTTTAAATACTCATTTGCAGCCTATAGGTTTGACTCCTTTAGGTAACTCGCAAAGATCCCAAATCAAGTTGTGTTTCATTGATTCCAACTCATCCTTCATGGCTTCAAGCCATTGAGTTGAATTTTTGTTTGCTATGGCTTGGTCAAAAGAAACAGGATCTGTTTCCTTTCCAATGTCATAATCACTCTTATTTAGATAGACAACATAGTCATTAGAGATAGCTGACCTCCTAACCCTTTGTGATCTACGCAAGGGTAGATGTTCAATAGATTCTGCAATGTGAGGTGTTTCCTCAAGTATAGCCTTGGGTGCACCAACATCCTCTTCAAAAGGTGGTGTGGAATCACTCTCTCTTGAATTATCGACATAGGAACTATAACCCGATTTTACTCAAAAGTGAAATTCCTAGGCTCAACACTCCCACTATGGTCGTCATCCTCAAAGAATTTGATATATTTAGTCTCGACAATTCTATTTCAGAGTTTCTGAGTGAAAAAAAAATGTCTCGACAATTCTGGTATTATGGGTGAGACAATAAAGTTTATATCATTTTGATTTTTCGGGATATCCAAAGAAATGACAAGTTATGATTTTAGGATCCAATTTCCTTATTTGTGGATTATACACCTTTGCTTCAGCTAAACAGCCCCATACCCGTAAATATCCCAAGGTCGATTTTCTTCCTACTCATAACTCATATGGAGTTTTAGGAACTGCCTTACTAGGAACCTGATTTAGAATATGCACAACTGTTTTTAAGGCTTCTCCTCATAAGAACTTAAGTAATGAAGAGTTATATAACATGCTTCTAATCATATCCATAAGGGTACGATTTCGTCTCTCAGCTACACCATTCTGATCAGGTGTACCCGACATGGTGTATTAAGGAATAATATCGTGCTCTTGTAGATATAGGGCGAATGGTCCTGGATTGCGACATGTTTCAGAGTATTTTCCATAATACTCTCCACCTCTATCAGACTCACAATCTTGATCTTTGAATTGAGTTGTAGCTCAACTTCAGCTTTATAGATCTTGAACACATTCAGGGCCCCTGATTTCTCATGAATGAGAAATACACAACCAAAACGAGAGTAATCATCAATGAAGGTAATAAAATATTTCTGACCACCAATAACATGAGTAGGAAATGATCCACAAATGTTAGTGTGGATTATTTCCAATAGATTCATGCTTCTAATGACTGTTTTTTTCTTTATCTTTGTATATATTTTTTTAACACACTCCGCACAAGTGTTGAAATTAGTAAATGACTGTTTTTTTCTTTATCTTTGTATATTTTTCTTTAACACACTCCGCACAAGTGTTGAAATTAGAAAAATAGAGCGTTTTAAGAATATCTTCTTTAACTAATCGTTCCATCCTTTCCTTGGATGTATGGTCCAAACGTTTATGCCATAGAATGGAGGAATTCTCATTTGTTCGATTTCGTTTAGTACCAACATTACTAATTTCACCACCACTCACATGCATAAAAAAGTAAAGAATGGACTTACAATGAATCAAGATTCAATTTATAAAGATTGCCCTCTAAGGCACCCGAACCAACAATATGAGAATTATGTAATAGAGAGAAATTTCTATTTCCAAATTTAAATTCAAAACCTGATGAATCCAATTTAGGAACAAAAAGAAAGTTTCTGGTCATACTAGGAACATAAACAATATTGACCAAATCCAAAATGAAACCAGTATCTAAAATAAGACAAACAGTCCCAATGACCTCAATGTCTGCCTCTATTCCATTCCTAAGTTTAATGGTCCGTTTGCCTTTACTTAACTTTCGGCTGAATTGAAATCCCTGCATTGAGGTAGAGATGTGAATAGTTGCACCAGTATCTATCCACCAAATGTTTCGTGGAGCATCAATAAGAAATGATTCTTAACAAACAAAGAAAAGGGAGTTACGTTTCTTCACGAGCCAGTCTCTGTATTTCTGACATTCTTTCTTTATGTGTCCTTTCTTTTTACAGAAATGACACTTAATGTTAGAACCAGCTTCGCTAGATTCTTCTTGTTTGGCTGCCGAGTTAGAAGCTTTCACATTCTTCCTTTGATAGGATCATTTATTTCCTTTTTGCTTGAAATTTCTCTTAGATTGACCAAAAGTGGTGTAGTGAGCATTATCAGACATTTCTTTTTCTTGAACACACATTGCAATCAACTTGTTCATCTTCCACTTCTCTTTCTGTGTATTATAACTTATCTTGAATGGATCGAATTGAGTAGGAAGAGAAGTCATAATGAAGTGAACGATGTAACCTTCAGAAATTTCCATGTCTATTCTCTTTAATTGAGTAGCCATGCCACTCATTTTCATAATGTGCTCACGTATACAAGGGCTTACCATATAGCGAGTTGGAAGCACTTTCTTTATCATCAACCCAATCGACCGCTCTCGCTCGGTCCTACTATTTCCATCATATTTCATGGTTCCCATTTTCACAATAAGGCCGCTGGCAAGTGCCTTGGAAGTACCCTGGGTCGATTCATAACATGCTAGCGATTTCCTCGAACATAAAGGTTAGTTAAATGTGCTGTATAGAGATATCAATTGCATCATCATGTCCCTCTTTTGGGTTGAGTCATGACATGCTAGTGATTTCCTCAAAATAGTAGGTTAGTCAAACACAACCATCACAACATCAAGAAATTTGTCACATTTGGGCAGATAAATTCCTTAAGTCGTGACATCAACGTTGACTACCTAAATTTATGTCATTCCATATCAATGGAGTTTACAATTGAACCTAATTCAAAATGGACATCATAACACTAGTAAAGATCATCACTGTTGGACAGATCAATCTTTCAAGCCATTTATGTTATCCACATTGGGCATTCCACATGAATGTGAAAAATTTATTTCAATAATAGTGGTTCAATTTCCTTGGTTAATGACACACAAGGTAAGGCTATGTTTAGGAATAAATGATTATCATAAAATCCATAAAGTTAAACCGAATAATATGCACAACACAACATTGAACTTTTATGTGAATGAAAAATAGGTTCACATATAAATAAATTTGTGCAATTCTTTATCAGCAACTCACAATTCTTATTGATCATAATTCAATAAATAAATATTCATCATAGTCATTAAATGCAAACAATATATTAATCATTTACAAATTAACAACTCATTATATAAGTCAAAACACTGTCTTAACAAATTCTGACAGTCATAAAAATAAGCTTATTGCATAGATCTCGAAAAAATGAGCTTTTACGGGTAAAAAACTGCCTTAAAATGAGTCCAGAAACTCAAAAACAAGTTTGCAATTTATATAAGTCAAATGGGTCAAATCTGATCCGAAAATAACACACAAAAATCAGGTCATAACTCAATGACTGTAAGTCCAATTTTGGTCTAATAGTACATCATTTCGAAGTCCACGAAAAGATCTACAACTTTCGTGAATAAAGTTTTTCCAGAATCAATCGTTTCGAATGTCAAAACCTCAGTCAAAAATCAAAAGCGGGCAAAAAGACTTTTCTAAATTAATTTTTCATTTTTTGAAAAGAAAAACCCTTTCGAAAAGTAAAACCCCATGTATATAGATGAAAAATATACCTTAAGCTCTGATACCAACTATAAATCTAAATATTAGATTTATTAATCTCTTAAACTTAATATAGATTAGAGATCTATCATCACATATACATGAAAGTTTTTTCTTTTTCTAATTAAGAATATGTGTTTAATCATCTTACCTTGGTTAAACGCTATTATGCCGATCCGAATGCGCCGAATGAAGTGGTTTGAGTACAGCCGATGCACAAGATCTTCAACCCTCCTCTCTTTCTAGTTCATCACCACACAATGGGTGCATGTATTATGTATGAGAAAATTAGAGAGAGAGAGTTGGGACCTTGCTCCCTTTATTTATAGACATTAAAGGAATCATTCCCATTAAGGAATCTTCAATATTAGAACTCTCTCAAAAAATAATCATGCCTTAATTAGAGAAGTGTATTATCTTCTTGCTAATTACATCACCTAGAAACAGATACTAGTATTACAATTAGAAGCTGTCATAACCGGTTAAAGGGATTGACCATAGTGCATGACCACACTAAAAGAGATTTTTTTCTAACAAATACAAGTTGATCCCAACTCAGGGTGCCAAAGTCTCAACCCTAATTTGTGAAAGGATTTTTCTAGCTCCACTTTCCCCCTATTTCACTCACTTCTTTTTGTCCTGAAAAAGGGAGAGTGCAGAAAAGAATAGAAACTAGCAATCCCCTTCGCGAAAAGTTGGGCAGTTACAGGCCTGGGCTCGGCCCAGGATTTGCTGCCTAGGAGCTGTGGGTGGACTTGGGCCTTAGGTACTAGATTCATCCATTGCCTGCATTAATTTCTCTATTTTTTTTTGGTCAAGACAACAACCACAAGGCGAAGCTGTAGTCATAGGAAGGAAAACACAATTAAATTTCTCTATCTAGATATACTCAACTGGATGGAAAAAGTTCCATCTATCAAAAGAAAGTCTTTCCAATTGATTCGCAAAGCAAAAAGAAACTTTAAGTACAAACCCTTTTACTGTTCCTCGTCGAATCGAAAGGAAAAAAGCAAGGAGCCAGAAGCCCTAGCGATATTTTTGGTCTGAACCCAAGCCCAGGCTATATTGTGGTTAGTGTATCTATATACCAACAAAAAAAAAAAGGAATTTGGTGGCTGGTTTTTTTTTTTTTTTTTTTCCGGTAGGTAACTAAAATATTTATCTATCTATGTTAGGGGTTAGGGGGTTAGAACTAATGGTGGGCGCTCAACGGCCACACCAAGGCTCGAACACGACTCACACCTCTCCAAAGGAAGACACACAATCATTGGGACAAACCCATAATGTGTTTGGGAAAGTAAAATCATGGCTAGTTGGGCTTGGATTGATTTTGAATGGACTGGATACAGTTTGGTAACGAGGCCACTTTTGCAAGCCCATTTCCATTTGCGCGTGTATATCCCCCATGTGGGGTGTTCAAGGTTCCATTTCCTTGAATGATGGTGTGGCGGTTGATAAGCCCACCATGTTTAGCCTACTTCTTAGTTAGGCGCTCAACTCTCTAACCCAGTAACCAATGCCAATTGGGGTTGTGGCCTAATCGTATTTGACTACTTTTTTTTTTGTTGAGGAAAATTGATAGCGGACCTCACATTCGGTTATGTAGCCAAATGTTGATCTTCATTGATCCATGTCCCTTTTAACACCCACTAACTAAGGTTAAGATTCACTCACCCCAGGGTTCATCCATC
This sequence comes from Tetracentron sinense, assembly GCA_015143295.1. Classification (NCBI taxonomy): domain Eukaryota; kingdom Viridiplantae; phylum Streptophyta; class Magnoliopsida; order Trochodendrales; family Trochodendraceae; genus Tetracentron; species Tetracentron sinense. The sequence continues at coordinate 48,020,450 of CM026551.1, read as the reverse complement.
TTATTTAAAAACTGATTCAATTGAGAATTCATGAGTGATTACAATGACTTCTCATTGAAACATAGAAACATCATCGCATCATAATCAAATCTAATATTTGATACTATTTTATTTCAAATTTAAATCTATCTAGAGATGAGATGAGATATGGTGTATCTCATCTCACCTTATTACACCACTTTGTATTCTCTAAACTTATCTCTAATACCCTCTCGCAATTGCATGATCTTTTGAAAAAATCTTGCAATTGTTACAAACAAAAAAGTAGTTTGTGATTCTTGAGTCTTGTTGAAAAGTCGTCGGAAAATCTAATTGTACATATTGGTGGTCATTGTCAGTCTGTGAAATACATCACTGTCACATACCGCTCATCTTAGATTCTGTTGGAGCCAGTGGTCCACTAGAGCAAACTGTCATGATCTCTCCCATTAGCACATAAAGATAATCCGGCCAGTCGTTTGAAGGGGAAAAAAAGAACTCAAAGGTATTAATGGTAAAGAGATTTCAACTATAATTGGTGATGACTATAGCTTTAGGGAAAAAAAGGTTTAAACCCGTCTGTCGGAAAAACAAGATTAAAAAAACTAAAAATTCAAAATAAGGTCCAATCGACCTACTCTGATATCATATAGAAAATTTGATTTATTGATAATAACTTGGATGATTACAATGACTCCTTATTGAGGATTATATAGAGATCATATGAGTCACAACGTAGAAATATAATCACATAATAATCAAATTAAATCCTAATCAAATCTAATATTTGATATTCTTCTATTTCAAATTCAAATCTACTTATATTTTCTAAGCTTATAAAAAAAAATTCAAAATAAAGTCCAATCGACCCGCTCTGATACCATATAGAAAAACTGATTCTATTGATAATTCTTGAGTGATTACAATGACTCCTCATTAATAAGGATCATATAGAGACTAATCAATTCAAATCCTAATCAAATCTAATATTTAATACTATTCTATTTCAAATTCAAATCTACCTAGAGATGAGAAGAGACATGGTGTACCTCATCTCACTTTATTACACCACTCAGTATTATCTAAACTTATCTCAAATACATCTAACCATTATTTTTAAAAATAAAATAAATTATTCTTAATTTAGTTAAGCTTAACCATAGTTAAAAGGGTCACGTGGACCGGCATTCGGCTACATAGCCGAATGCGCGCTTATCAGGTCAAAATTTAACAAGGTGAATGGCCGGTCCTCATTTGTCCACGTCCCACTTTTAAACACTCTTCAACTATGGTTAATTCACTCACCCCTAAGGTTAAGCAATCCAACCTTGATTTTTAGGAAAAAAAACAAAACCTTAACTTTAATCTAGTTAAGCTTAACTTGAGTTAAAGATGTGTTGAAAGGGGCACGGTCGCTTCGCTAAGCAGTGCTCGATCGATTGAAATTAAAGGAAGAAATCAAAGAATAAAGCTACGGCCCAAAGAGTGATATTGGTGCATGAAAGATAATGCACATGATATACTCCGGCTCGTAGTACTAATTAGGGCTGTTATAATTTCACAGGTGGGCAGGTTGGACTGTCAGCTCATGACCAATCAGGGGCCGCGGTGTCCCTGAGAAGGCAGCAAGGTTTCTCCCTTCCTGCCATCACACAAGTCCTTTGTTAAGTCCTTTTGTTGCTAACTCTTGACTAATCGTGGCCATCATGTGCGCCCTGTCAGAGGCATCAAGGAGTTTTTACCGGGCCTCAAAAAAGTGGTCTGGGGCTACCGACATGTGATGGAGAAGTCATTTCATTGTCTCCCATGATTTTGATTTCTCCGCACATTATGCGACATGTGACGAGAAAGTTGTGAGAAAAAGGAGGACAAATATCAAATGGGGAGAAATCAAAATCATGGGAAAAAAATGAAATGATTTCTCTTTTTATCGCCACATGTCGTATAATGTGTGGTAGCCTGAGACCACTTTTCTGGCGTCTGATAAATAGAACCAGACGGCTTTTACCGAGATAAAATTACAACCAATTGCAATTGAATTTAATTGCATATGTGGAACATGTTCATTGGAAGTAAAAAAAATTTAAAATTTGAAATGGCATCGATATACCTCTGACAGACGTTAGAAAAATGTGATCGGGCATCCACACATCATACGACATGTGGCGATAAAAGGGGAGAAATCATTTCATTTTCGCCCCATGTTTTTTTACTTCTCCCCATTTGATATCTCTCCCCCTTTTTATCGTCACATGCGGGATAATGTGTGGATGCTCAACCACATTTTTTCTTGTGTCTGCCAGAGGTAATCCGATGCCTTGAATTTTTCATTTTTGTTTCCTCATCCAACCCATATGTGCCACATATGCAAATAAAATCTCTTACAGATATAATTAGGTTGTGATCCAATCTCGTTTTTACTTTTGTTGGCATCGTGCAATCGATAATTAGCCACCACATGTTTCAGAGAAGAGTTCGGATCGAGTTGTGATTGAACTCTACCACAAAGTCTTCAACTTTCCTTTTCATTCTAGTTAAAAAAGTTTTAATACATAAGATTAATATTTTTTCTAAAAATCAAGATTTGTTTAACCCAATGATTTCATCAATGGACTGGTCATCGAAGTGGTTGGGTGGCCGGTTCTCGGTTTAACCGGTCCGGTTCGACCGTGTCCTTTTTATTTAAAAATAATATTTTTTCATTTTTACCCGGTTCTAATCGGTTCTGGCTAGTTCTCAACCGGTTTTTAAATAGTTGCAGTTTTGGGAACTGGTGAGAGGACCGGTTCCCATTTTTTCGGTTCGACTGGCTCATCTAGTCTGGTTTTGATAACACTGATTTAACCTTAAGGGTTAATGAATCTTCACCATTAATAGGCTAAAGGGGACCTGTGGCTCTGATTGAACTCTCTTGACTTCAATCGCAATTGAATATGATCCAACTTTGCTGAGAAATTACACATAAAATCTCGTTTTAGTGGTAAATATGTAATGTTAAAAAGTTTAAACAAAATTGGGGGGTTGTCTGAATTTCTAAAAATTGCATCATTGGCTCATATTAAATAAGTAATTTTAAAAAGTTTAAACAAAATCACGTAGTTGTCGAATTTCTAAAAATTGCATCGTTGTCTCAGAAAAATCAATTTTTTAAATGCTTTATTTTTATAAATAATATTTAAAAACAATTAATTTCTTTTAGAAAAAACTAGTTATAATTAAGACCCATTATTTAATGAAACATGTGTCGAGTTCCACATGTGTGGCCTTGCTAATAGTGTGCCATGTACCCCAGTTGTGGATGTATATGTGAAAACATTCAGAAAATGAGAGGTGTTCTATTCTTAGCAATTTGTACTTTTACGAACATACAACATACCCTATGTAGTGCTGGGGGTACACAAAATCTGTGTGCCGACTTGCACACATAAATCAAACTCACACTACATAAAATGTACCGAGTGACGGAAATTTAGCAACATAATAAATTCTGTCTCTATTACACAAGTTATAGAGACATAATTTATTATGTCGCTAATGTTCCGTCTCTAATGCTTATTTTGTGAATTAATACAATTTTTTCAAATAAAAATACATATAGAGACGAAAATATTTCGTCAGTAATAGGAATAAAATATAGAGACAGAATATATCCACCACTAAGTCTACATCACAGACAGAAAAAATACCTTTGCAAAAATATTATTAGAGAGAAAATTACCATAACAAATTTAATATTAGAGACTAAACATTTTTTGTGGCTAATTAATGACGGAAAAACCCATTGCTAAAATCCGTCGCAAATGCAATTTTCTGTTGCAAATAACCCTTTTTAAAGATATTGAAATCGACTCATTAGCGATATAATATGATAACCGTCTCTAAAACTCATTACCCACGATCAAATCGACAACAAAATAGATTTCTTGTATTACGATCTCCCTTATTATAATTCCATCCAAATTTCTTTCTAATAAAGTGAAGGACTCCCATTCGGGTTTGGAGCAAAGTAGTGGGAGGAATCTTAAGTTTAAAGGCCAATTTATTGAACTTAAGACTTTACTAGTATGTTTTAACATTATATTTCTTTGTAATATATGAAGGAATCTCATTCGGGTTTGGAGCAAAGTAGTGGGAGCAATCTTAAAAGTAGTGGGAGGAATATTTATTGAACTTAAGACTTTACTAGTATGTTTTAACATTATATTTCTTTGTAATATATGAAGGAATCTCATTCGGGTTTGGAGCAAAGTAGTGGGAGCAATCTTAAGTTTAAAGGCTAAATTATTGAACTCATGTCTTTACAAGTATGTTTTAACATTATAATTCTCACAGTTTTCACAGAGAGAGAGAGAGAGCTCTTTGGTGTCAATGGGAGAGAAAACATCAGTTTTGGACTTGGTTTGTTAGTTTATGCTGTATCATATTGCAGTGATATTGTAAGCATGTAAATTTGAACCCTTGTAAGGCTTACAAGACCTCCTATAACATGTAAGAGAAGTCCAGTGAATATCTTTAAAGCACTAAAATGATTAAAATATCTCCAAAATTATAAATACTACCATTATATCCTTAGATTTCAAAAATATCTTTTTGTTTCCTACTTTTATCAATGTTATCTCTCTTGAAAATCAGCGTTATATATCCTCAATATGTTTCTAAGATGAGAAAGTTTCTTAAATTGTCCAAAGTTGAGGTATTTAAATTATCTCCATTTTGATTTTAGCATGTTTTTTGAGTTGAGACATGTTAACTACTTCTGCAATATTTTTGCATATTTCTTAGGTGTTGAGTAGTCTAGTTTTTGACATTAAGTACTTTTTATTAATAAATCAATTTTAAGAATCCCCCCACATCAAAATCATGTTGATCGGTCTGACTTTGGTGAAACCCTATAATTAGTGGTAATTCTGTTACCTACATTTCAAATATACCCTATTTGCGTTGTGACGATAAGTATTCTACCAACATGGTGCACAATTTCTTATTTTTAAAGAATCCCCTCTTGACCTCTTAGTAACTTCCAATTTTCTCATATCTTTGACTGTACAAAAATCCTCTTAAAACTTCAAATTGAATACCTTGCAACATCAAGTTATTTGGGAATTGTTTCAAGCAAATGTACATTCCCTGATTTTTTTTTAATAGAATAGACAAAAGAAAAAAAAAATCTTTTAATATATTCGGAATGATGAAGCCCATTTTTAGGAATTTGGATGGGTAAAAACATAGAATTAAAAATTTCAGATTTTGAAGAGGAAGAGACAAAAGAAAAAGAGGAAAAAAAAAGGAGGAAAAAAGAGAGGGAAAAAAAAAACGGTTAGAAATAGCAGAAACATGGGATAGTGTCCCATTTGGTCAAGTAATAAGGGGTTAGGGTACGTTTGGATTTGCGAAATTGGAGGGCGGACTTGTCAATTCCTCTCTCTAATTCCATTCCTTAAGTTATTTAACAATTCCACTGTAGCATGGAATTCTAAATGTAAAGAGCCTGGCAAAACCTGCCGTATCTACCATTCTCTCATTTGGATTTTTTTATCCTTCTACTGTTGCCTTTCTCCTTCAACTCGCCGTTGTCATTGCCTTTCTCCTTCAACTTGTCGTTTCCATCGCCATTGCAAATCAACTAGGTAAGAAACTCTTCATCTTCATCCCTTCTTTCTCCATCTCTATTGTGGATAGATTGTGTTGGTGGATTGGTGTCTTCATTTGTATTGTCGACATATATTATTGTTGGATAGGGGAAGATGTTTATCAAGTAATCTACTGTCAATCCTTTGTGGGATTCATATATTTTTTCTGAGAATCATGATTATTGATGGTTAAACTTTATGATACATTCACATGAGTGGTGATGAGAACATCTATGCCAGATCATAGATGTATGCATAACCAAATTGTGTTGTGAGTAGTACTGTCATCACTACTTACTGTGTAACTTAAGTATTGTTCCTCCTATCTAATATTAGGGAGGAATACTACAATAAATATTGAGATAAACCATTAATAGGGAGTACTTCAGAAAAAATTCAGAGAGATTACTAAGGAGAGTATTTCAGATTTTCGAAGTCAATAATATCCAAACCTTCTCCTTTCAATTGTGAGTATTTTTTTTTTTCAGTAAACAGGTTTGTAGTATTCTTTGTTCCGATTCATAGGAAATAAAGAGGTTTGATAAGTAAGGGTTGATGGTGACGAGAAATAGAACAATTGAAGAAGTTGTGGCAATATTTTTACATATCCTCACCCATAACTTAAAAAATAACACGATTAAATGTTCTTTTCATCGATTGGGAGAAACAGTAAGTAGGCAATTCCAGAGTGTGTTGCGAGTAGTACTTAAGTTACACAAGGATTTTATAAGACTAAATGAGCCCACACTTAATGAACATGATGTTGAAAAGTGGAAATGGTTCAAGATATTTGACAAATTCTACACCTAAAATGTATTCATATTACTGTATATTTTTGTATCATACTAACTAAAACCAATTTTTTAGAACTCTCTTGGAGTACTCGATGGGACATATGTTACTCTAATTGTTCAAATCGAAGACCAGCCTAGATATCGGAATAGATCGAAAGCATGATATCAATACAAACGTCTTAGGAGTACGTAATCCTAATATGAAGTTTATCTATGTACTACCTGGGTGGGAGGGAATTGCATCAGACTCTTGAGTCCTACGAGATGCATTGCATAGGCACAATGGCCTTCATATTCCCCCAGGTGTGCCTTTTAATTTTTTATGGTTATAACTGATGAAAAATTACATATTAGTTAACACATAAAAAATTGCATATTGTAGGTAAGTACTACCTTGTAGACATAGGATATACCAATGAGCGAGGATTGTTAGCTCCTTATAGAGGGGCTCAATACAATCTAAATGAATGGATGGGTAGTACTCCAACTAACCATAAAGAGTTATTTAATCTTCAACATTCAAGTGCAAGGAACGTGACTGAAAGAACATTTGGATTACTGAAAAAGCGATGGAGTATATTACGGACTGGTGGTTTTTATGATGTAAAAATACAAATTAGGATCATCAATGCATGCTGCATCCTCCACAATTTCATAAGAGATGAAATACCAAATGAGTTATTATTGAGAGATATGGATCGTGAGTTAGAAGCTACACTAGTTTCAGAAGTCACAAAAGGTGTTCTGATAATGCAATAACCGTCGTCAAAAATACAATTGAATAGGCATCATTTTGAGACTCATTGGCTAAGAAGATGTTTGATGATTATCAGGCTCAACGACACTAAACTCAGTGAGAGTCTAATTTGATTAAAAATCGTAATGTAGTTGAAATTTATGAATTAAAATTCTACTCTAAATTTGAAATTGTTTTATTATGACTAATTATGTTTAGTTCATGTTACTTGAATTAGATTATAATTGTTATAATTTGTACTCAATATGTTTCAATTTTTATTTTGAATTAGATTAACACTGATTATTCTTACTGTAAATGCATGTTAACTTATTAATAACAACTTATGCTTATTATTATGATTATGGTTTGGTATTCAAAATCTTGCATGTTTTAGATTTGTAGGTATGGAACAGTCTGCACCTATATGTCAGGGAGACCGAAAGGTAAAAAAAAAAATATACTGCTTGGAATGCCGATTGGACAATACCTTGTTTTATGTCCTCTTTGACCAAATGGCCATAGGAAATAAGGCAGATCCGGGTTGGAAACCACAAACATACCACGGTACTATGGTCACCTTAAATACAAGATTCAACATTTCTCTCACTAAGGATAACATCAAAAATAGGATAAAGAGTTGGAGATCAAAACATTATACTACTATTAGTGAGATCATCAAGCAGAGTGGGTTCTCATGAGACACACAGAAGAAAATGAGAACCGTGGATGACGAAAACATATGTAATGATTATGTTAAGGTATACATCGTACCATATACTAATTTCTCTTAATTACTATATTTTATATTTAACATGAAAATCTTGCTAATTATACTCCATTGTTTTATTTATAGTCAAATCCTGATCTTCATCATATCATTACAAAGTCATAGAGAATTGGGATGATATTGTGTTATTGATTGGAAAAGATAAAGCTAATGGAGAAGGTGTAGAGACTACTACTAATGTTGAAAAAGTGTTGCTAAATGAAGAGGGTGGTAATGTGGAGTTTGTTTCTACCTCATTGAGCCTTGAAGATAAAGGTGCTAGTGAAAACTTTAACTTCCCCACAACACTTGCCAACATCCCCACAACACATGCACGATCATGTGTTGTAACACCATCATCCAAGTCCACCACAAAGAAGAGGGGAAGAAAATTGGAACTAGCTAATGTAGTAGCAGAAATGTCCAATTCATTTAAAAAGTACATATCAGTAGTTAAAGTGGAATGACCTGATGCAATGGAACTATATGAAGAGGTCACCAACATGGTATATCTCAGTAAAGTAGAACGACTAAATGTATGTTAGAGGCTTGTTAGCGGAAATGTTGAAGAATTTTGCCTTTTAAAGGATCTTCCTGATAAAGATAAGAAGGATTAGATATTATTGGTCCTTAGCCATCCCTTTACTTAGATTATTCCACTATTGGTTTATCTTTGAAAGAATGATATATTTATCAATTTTTTTAGAAGACATTTTTTTAGTAGTAGAAATATTTGCAATGATTATGTTGCTACTGGTGGCAGTTCTAGTATTGATTTATTGGACAAAGAGTTGAATATGGGTTGCAATCATTTTATGCAAGATGATATTAGTAAGGATATTTTTATGATTATGTAGGATTTTTATGATTATGTAGGATTTGTTTGTGTGAAGGTGTAACGATACATGTAATTAATTTATGTGTAGAATGTTTTTTTACTACACAAGACTTATATTTGTTCCACTAGCACAACCAAAAGTGTATGTATGCATGTATGTATTATTTTTTTATTACACATAACATGTGGATTTGTTTTTAATAATATGTGTTAATTTGAATCAAATTTAAAAATAAATGTTTATCCATCCAAATAGTGGAATTAGAAATTCTGCTATTCAATTCCATATATTTAGCAGTGCATCCAAATGACAGAATTATGAACTCTACGGAATTGTTGAATTTAGTTATGTGGAATTCAATTCATTGGGTCAATTCTAAATCCGCAAATCTAAACACATCCTTACATATTTGTTTAGGGCTTGTTTGGATGATAGGAATTGCAATATCATGGATGTTGCAATTCTTTGGAATTATAATATCATTGAATTAGAATTCCTATGCATTGAAATTCTACTGATTGGCTGAGACCATAAGAATTATTGAAAATACCATATGAATTTCAATTCCACTGTTTGGATGGTTATAAGATTGCATGAAAATTCATTAGTTTATTCAAATGGAAATTATATACATACATGTCCTTCTTAAAAAAATAAGATGAATAAATAAATAAAAACTAGACTTATTCACAAAACTTAAAAAAAAAAAATGCTTATAAACATCTGCAGCCGCTCCAGTTTCTAGGACTAGCAATCATATAGGGGATTGAGAAAAAATCCAGTTAGATCCACGGAGCTAACACTCAAAAGGGAAATCTCTGCATACCTCAAGAGCTATATCGCTTGGCTGAAAATTTTGAACCCCCAGGCCAGTAACTGAACGCACTAGCATGTCAGATTGCTATCCTTTCGAAATATATACCTTTACAATGTAAATATTGGTCTTTGAGGCAATTACATGTAATTGGAATCCAACAAACACAACAAATCACATAAACAAGAGCACAATGGTCAAAACATGAAGATCTCCAAACCCCATTTACTACACAATGGTCACCTAAAATCCAAACTCGATATATCAGGAGGAAGTTGTGAAATCCAAACAGGTCTGCGAAATATTTGTAATTGGAAGTAATCACAATTACAACCACAATATTTTTTGTTTTGTTTTGGTGAAGTGCTGGATATTAATTACCTGATACATGAGTTTGTTTTCCATGACCATCTGCTTATCAAGGTGAACAAGATTCTATTTGAAATGGTCAAGTAATACTCTTGTACATAGACAATATAATAATCACTATGCAAAAAAGATTTCCAATTCAAAAAGATAGGTTATGATAAAATGTAAATGAAATATCTCAAAACTTGTTTATCACAATCATAACCATTGACATAGAAGGTATATCTAAATCTTAAACATCCAAAACCAAGTATAGTATCAATTAACTTGGCAAAAACCACCGCTTCCTAACCTCATTAGGAAGGCTCAAAAATACCTGGGCCTTTTTAGTATCTGTTGTCAAAAAGTCATTAATATCTAAATGCATATTCTCGTCCAAATCTGGAATCCTATTGACCTCTTGATACAACTTATCAACATCCAATGTAGCCGGTGCTCGTTGAGTATACACATTTGCCATAAGCTTAATGGTCTCAGCCATAGAGTTAACAGCTGAAGCAAGTGCATCACCGCTACGACTCCTCTTCCTTATTGGACGTTGTATCTTTTGTGTTGCATGTCCTCCTCTTTGTTGACTTCCGATTCCATTTGGTGGATTCAATTTAGTAGCATCTCTCATGTTTTCCAATTCTACATCGGTAGTGGCTTGATCAGTATCATTGCTTATTTCATCAGATTCCATTTGAGCAACAGTTTCTCCAATTGTTTTGGCACCATCTCCATTGCCAACTCAATGAAATTCACAATAACTTTATTGCGATATGGTTTTGTATCCTTGTGTACCTATGAACAATATAAGAAGAATTTAGAAAGTAAAATTTTACATTCTTATAATAACAACTATGTTGAACATGTGACATACCTGTATATAGCTATTCCAAACATTATCATCATCTACCACTATCATCTTTCTTGTATCGTCCCATCCGAACCCACTTTCGTTAATGAGTTCGTTAACGACCTTGTAATGTTTTTCCCATGTTTTTAGGCAGGACCTAATTTTATCATTGTCTATAGAAAGATGAAATTTCTCATTTATAGCTCGTATGGTTGTAGTCATTGCCACAGGCTTCCAACCATTGTCTGACTTATTACCTTGATTCACTTGGTCGATGAGAGTGTTAGTTAAAACTTGATCCATCTCAATTTTCCATGCCACATATTTTCCTTTTTGTTTACAACTTCCTTCTTCCATCCTAAAAACTCAAGAAAAAATATTTCTTACTATGTAGAAGCAATGAAAATACATTACACTTGTATCATTTCCAAAAAATAGCAAATGAGTTTGTATGAATGGACACTTTTTAATCAGAGGAACTAAAGATGCTTACAGATGAATTGGGCAACTGAGCTCTCTGAAAAACCATGTTTTCGTGAGAACTAAAAAACTAGCATATAATCTTAATAACTAACGTGTAGCCAGACAACTAATCAGCAGTTCTAACAAAAACATGTGACTGTTTTCATACAGATATAATTGATGCCTAGATAATGGACCCTAGAAGGGGGGGGGGGGGGGTGAATAGGGTTTATGACAAATTTTAAATTTATACTAAGTGATTATAGCAGAATAACAAATTTATCACTAATACTACCATGTAAAAATTAGAGATATAGATTAGAGAGAGTTAGAAATACCAGACACCAGATATGCTATCAGGTTGAGCAACTTGCCTACGTCCCCATCTTTAAGCTTTCCCGCTTTAAGGATTTTCACACGATTCACTAATCGTGCTCTTCTTTTCCAGCAGAGAGCAAGCCTTACAATCCTTTTTCAGGCTCAGGAAGAACCTTTAACACTCCTTTTGACAGGCTAAGGATGAACCTCTTCAAGAGAATCTCTCTTTTGGATATACGAGAACACTTTTCTCGAATTAGTGCAAGAATCCCTGATTCTTGACTTTTAGCAATTATAGAAAATATATGGATTTTAAATCCGAATTGAAAGCTCCTAATTTGAGCTAGATAAGAATTGAATACAAGGCTGACAATCTCTCAAGATGGATTGGAATTGAATGCTCAATGAGTGAGGGATTGGGTTTCAAGATATTCAATGCAAAAACAGAATATTGATTGCTAGAAGTTGGTGAGTGATGAATGATCAATAGAATAGTATAATAATCTCTAAAATTATGCATTTTGATCATAAATCAACTCTATTTATAGTTGAGCAATCAGAATGGCCGTTGGGGGTGCACTTAATGTGAGCTAGCCGTTGAAAACTAGCCGTTATAGGACTTTCCCGCAGGCACTCGTCGACGAGTTAGTGAAAATCCAGTATGAGTCGTCGATGAGTTAAGGCAGTAACCAATTTGGATTTTACTGTCCCTCACTCGTCAGTGAGTCCCTTGCACTCGTCGACAAGTTCATTGAAAATTTTTCAGTAAACTCATCTTGGTGAGACCAATTTGATGGGAAACATGCTAGGACCCTTATGCATTCAATTATCAATATTTTAATTATTTTTAGGGCTTTAGATTGATGTCCAAATTATCCTAGGTCTCCTAGGGTCTGTCTAGGTAATCTTTGAGCAATTTTATACAATGTCTTGAGGACTTTACAAGGTCCTAAGACATTTACACTAGTCTTCATTTAGTGACTTTCTTGTCATGGAGCTTGTGGAGCTTCAAATCGCTTGACTTTATGTATTAGCTTGATTCCTTGAAGCTTTTCTCCAGAATTGACTAGTGCTTGGACTTTTGCCTTGATGACCTTGATTGATTTAAGCTCTTCAATACTTCATATCTTGAATTTTGATCTTGATGAACTTCTTCTATGAAATTTCACATACTCAATGGAAATATTACTACATCAAGAGTCATTCCATTATTGTGTTATCATCGAAACAATTAAGGGTACTTAGAGTTGTAACCTTGAGGCTAACAATAATAACAGATGCTATCAAAATTTTACACAAGTATGGCTTAGGAGAAAACAAAATGGTGTATTGACCCCATGACCACTTACATCTATGCAGAGATCAGAATAACGTGGAAAATAAAGCAACATCGTTATGTTGAGAGGTCTATTATAGGATGAGAAAAGGCAATTTTAAGATGTTTGCTGCCACTAAACTTATACAGACCTGAATATAGGAATAGATTATTCTCCAAGACTGAGAAATGAAAACGCCTATGCCAAGTAAGTAATGTGCCAAACTTTTTTGCCAAAGCATTTATGTAATGGAGATCAAAATATAGCATTCTACACACACACAAAAGATCTAAGTACATCTCTTGATTTTACTAGATTAAAATTCAGTACAAATCTATTATACTCGATTTCGACTACATTGAAAATCAGCAAACATCTTTGTAGCCAAATCTTCCCGAAATTTTTGCCACTCTTCTGTAACTTGAACTTGTGTGATTAGCTCATCTTGTTCATCTTGTGAGACTTCTTGGGTAGGCAAGTTCATATCAAAATCGTCTAATAAATCATCAGGATCTACAGACCTTATATAGTTGTGAAGAATGCAACATGCATTCACAACTATAACTTGTGTATCTATATCAAAGAATGGTTGGGTTCTTAATATAGCCCAACGTTTCTTCAACAATCCAAATGTTCTCTTGATTACATTTCGTGCTGAAGAATGATGGTGATTAAAAAGTTCTTTGGGGTCTCGTGGTGTATGACCAACCCATTCATTGATGTGATAACGAATACCGCGATAAGGAGCAAGAAAACCTGTGGCATTTGAATATCTAGCATCCACGAGATAATATTTACGTACAATTGAAGAAGGTGATGTCATTTTTCATCTTTCTTCATCACTTATTAAAGGAAAATATCTAAGTTATTATTGTTAATAATGAAATACCAGTAGGGACAACTAGGGGATCCCGTCTCCTTAGCGCAGATTACAACACCTTGGAATCAGAGGCAAATCCTTCCCAACCAGCCAACACATAACTGAATTTCATGTCCATTGAGCAAGCACCCAGAACGTTTTGTGAAATGAAATGTTTCCTATTTCGGTACCTTGCTTGGTCTAGAAGAGAAACCATCGCGGGGATGTATGTTCCATCTAATGCTCCCATGCAGTCTTATTAGATTTCATATGAGAGTAAGTCCTAAAACTAGTGTTATCTAAAAAGTATGCAAATGTAAAACTGACAAGTGTTTATACCTCAAAATATTTTAGTCTCCCGTCATTGATAATCTCAGGAGGCGGCAACTGTTCTGGAATTTTCAAATAATCTTTATGCAATTTCATAATTGTTCTTAGTACTCCATTGAAATGCCGACTCATTGTTTCACCCGAGCGTCTAAAATAGAATTTTATAACTCTATTCCTAACATTATGTGCAATGGTGTGTAAGAATATTGCAACATGTTTTCCACAGTTACATCCCTCGTATCATATAAATTCCCTTTTGACATAAAAGCTGACATAACATCGCAAATGCATTCTTACTAAGACGTAATTGATCACGACATGTTTGGTTGCTACCCCTATACATCCTTTCCAAACATTCACGTCTTACATCATCTTGGCTATGTGAAGGTTCTTTCTCTATATACCTTTGATGATACCATATTGCAATGGCTGTGCTAGTAGCTATGAAAGCAGTTACCATGACAGGTATGATCTCATCATCACTATCATACTCATGATCATCCATTTGTATCATCTTACTACCATTAGCATACCATGATTATCCATCTGCATGATTAAGAATAATAAAGAATTAGTTTTGGAGTTTTAAAACATTGGTCTCATTAGTTGTCCTAACACACTCAAGCATCTTTTAGGAGTCACTCCATCACTTGCACAATAGATATTATTTTGAATCTGCTCAAACTAAAGCATAAAGTTACAAGTTTAGATTGCATCAGATAAAAGAATGCATGAAAAAAAATGTATATTCAGTGAACTCATTTCTCTAAGACAGATTGCAAACCATCTGTGAACATTTAGTTCATATGGAGAATGTAATATTTTATCTAATATTGAGAGCACTAATTAACTCCTGTGCAAACTCAGTTAGAACTCAAGACCAGTCACTCAATAATGCAAGTCCTCGTCAAATAGAAAAAGTAGGCACTTACTCAAGTTGACTCCCAAATTTCGCATGATGTCAAACCCAACCAAAGTTCATTGCTGATCTTAAGGAAATTCTATGGAGATGCATTAGATGATACACTGTTACTGAAGCATCAAACACAATAAGATAGACTTATCATAGCAACAATTATCTACAGGTTTATTGCTTGGCTGAAAGTTGAGTTTCAAAGCATTAATATAAACAAATTTTGGAGGTAAATGAGATAATGTCTATTCCTATTTCTAGAAAGTTCAGTCTCTTGTCGCTCTCCTCGCCTTCCTAACCACAAACATACAGACCTAAATATGCAGCAACACTATTCTTGAATTATAGGAACTAAACTATGACTAACTAAGAAACATGAAGAGACTGTATTTGCAAAAATGGTGATGCAAGTTAGTCTAGAGCTTTTTTTAAGTTTTTTTTCTTCCCTGTTATAGGATCTATGGGTATGTTTGTAATGAAGGTATAAGCCTTCCTTAAAACCAAAGAATCATAGAACTAGACATTCACACTTCTCTTGAGCATTCCATCGCTGATCAGTAGGGCACAAAATATGGATCCACACTTCACATACATGTTAAGAGGGTTGTACCTCCTCATGATTTTTTTTTAAAATGTCATATTAAGAATATATAAATCTGAAACATAGAATCTCGATATCAGAAGTAATTTCAGATTGATTTTAGATGCACAAAAATTACAAAAAAAATAGATCGATTAAGCTAAAATAATCTATTATTCAAGAGATCAAGGATTATAAAACAAAACCTATGACATTAGCCTCAAATAAGCATAAAGCACAATAGGAAAACGATTGAAAATGCCTATAACATAGAACATGAAAGAACACACCATTTGCAATGAGATTAACATCAAATGAACCAGAAAACAAACCAACAAAGCCTCAAAATAAAGTAGAAATCACCCATAAAGATGTAGAAACTCGATATTCAAACACTTACCCAAACAGATTCCGTGGATCAGTGCATAGACGATGATCTGATAACCTTCGATTCGAAAAAAATGCAGGAGAAACAAAGATAGAGATGGAAAAAGCAGAGCTAAGAACCCTCCATTTTGCTGTGAAACTTGGTATTCAAATGGAAAGAAAAAGATGGAATGAAGGTTGGGTCGAGGTCGGGGTTGAGTCGGGAGTTTAAAACTCAATTCAATAGGAATTGGAATTGCAATATCTATCCTCCAAATATTTCAATTCTAAAGAAACATAGGAATTGAACTTATTTTCAATTCCATGGATATTGTAATTCCGATGAATTTGGTGTGTCCAAACATTGAAATTGGAATTCATATATCTCAATTCCAATTCCTATCGTCCAAACAAGCCCTTAGGGTTTTAGGAAGCTTTGGAGGACTTTTTTTTATATTTGTTTTCTATATTTTTTATTTCAATCTTTTAAGAAGAGAAGTTTGGTTTTCATTTTTTGGAGGTGCCAAAGATGAAGGGAGGACCTTTATTATTGGAAGAGTTTGTTCTGTATTTTTAAAACATGTCTAAAATAGTTTGATTTACATCTAATATGCTTAAGTATTTTTACCTTATATCTCTCTATTTCTCCCACTATTTTCTCAAAGATTCTCCTCTTCTATAATGCTTGTTATTTGTGTCAAGCATGCTTGGTTGAACAAGTAAATCTAATGAATGAGATTTTTGAATTGTAGGCTTTTGTAACTTTTATCATGTGATAAATTCATTGAGGATGTGAATCCAATTTAGGTCCTTGGGCCTAATTTAACCCTCTGGACCTAATAGACAAGACCAATTACCAATTAATGATTAAAAAAAAAAAAACCTCAATTGTTGATTGTGATCGGTTTTGACAAAGAAAATTCAGTTTTTTTTTTTTTGTGTCTGTAGAGTGATTTAAAACTCTTAGAATTTGATTTTCTGAGTTTTTTTTTTAAACTATTCTAGACACTTTTGTAACCATAATTTTTTTTTTTTGTTCTAAGATTTTTATTATTCTAGACACTTCCTGAACCTTGATTTTTGATTTGAGACTTAGTTCGAGTGCTTTAGAAGAGACCAAAAGCTTTGACCAGACCCACTAGCAAGACTGTAGATGACAAAATTCTAATTTTTTTTTTTAAATTTCTCTATTAATTATGATTGCACATGAGAAATCATATTAAAATTTAAGTTTTGTAGACAAAGTTGAGCCACAACAAGTTAGGGTGATTATCAAATAAAGGTGCTTGCAAACAGCTCGAGCTCGGCTCATTAAAAGCTCAAGCTCATTCGTTTATTTAGTAAACAAGTCAAGCTCAAGCTTGATTTTCAAGCTCGTTTAGTTAACGAGACAAGCCTAAACACACCCCTACTCGGCTCGTTAAAAGCTCGACTTAATTTATATATATGTATATATAATTAACCTACTAAAATATCGAAATTCACTTACTTCATTTATATTCTAAAATTAAGTATATTTATTATATACTAGTAAAGATTAATAATATATACTGAATTTTACATAATAAGAATATCATTTATACAATTATAACCTTTTCCTAAAATTTAAGGTAAGACTGTAATTTTCGAGCTTAATTTACTTAACAAACAGGCTTGAACATCCCACTACTCGGCTCGGCTTGGCTTGATAACACCCTTAACAACAAGTTTTGGGATGTAAGGATAATATCCTACACTTTGAAACACAAAAACAAGTACCATAGCTGGCGGGAAAAAGAGTATATAGAGCTAATTTTAAAAACAACTTAGGCCGGTAGCATTGAGATTACTGCTAGCATGAGATATGTGGTTTTGGACATCGTTGGCTCAGATTTTGCATCAGTCACACTTTTTAGTGTGTTTTTTTTTTAATTACTTTTGTTGTGATTTGATCAATTCTCCCTTTTTTTCCCCTATGCTCATCCCCTTGGATATTGAGCTAAGCTCGCTACTTGCCAAGCTCTAACTCTGCAGGATTCTAAACAACATAGGACACTCAAATACTCAAAAGAATATAAAATTTAAAAGGAAATAATCAAGTTTCATCCATGTTGAAACTATGTGTGGCTTGACTTCTTTTTGATGGATACATAAGCAACCTTGATCGGGTTTAGTTTCCCTAGGTAGAAACCTTAGGTAAGGTTTTTTTGGGCCTATTTTCTTTTTGGTAGTTTCTATGATTGTTTTTCGTAATTTCCCTTTTCTACTTTGTCACAACCCTAAGATATACACACAATATCTTATTATTCAGCAGTTCCCAAAGCGTGAACCTGGAATATATCCCAAAGTAAAATGGAAATTACTAAAATAAAATTCATTTATAGATGTGAATATCAAGCATCAACTAAAGTTCTTGCTAAAGTCAAACTAATTAAAGAAACACCTCAAGTTCTAATAAAATTCTCACCACAATTCTCTCTCTCAATCAAAGAATGAAGATAAGGAAATGTTCCACTAGATCTCAAAGCCCTTTAGGTACTTCTTAAAAAATCAACATAACAAGGATGAGCAGAAAACCAAGCAAGATAAACACAACCATCAAGAATATCAACATGATAATATCACATTGTCTACACATGCAATTAATAACAATTTTAAGTAATAGTACAATCGTTTTGTTATGAATTACTTGGTACAATTCACTTGCCCTTAGGGATCACACATAGGTCACCCTAATGATAGTCATTTGGGGTAGCACATAGCTTGCCCAAAAAAGGATGCTTGGGTTCGTACACAGTTCACCCAAAGCAGCTAAACTTGGGTAGTACATAGCTCTTCTAGTTTGGATCACAAATAGTTCACCCAAAGCAGTTAAACCTAGGTTACACATAGCTCTACCAGTTAACCATCTCTTGGGGTCATTCTTAGATTGCCTAATTTCCAACCCTACTGTCATACATAATTTGCTCAGTTTTCAATTTTAGGATCACACATAGTTCACCAAAGGACCCATTCTTGGAGGTCATACATAACTGACCCCATTAATGGAACCTACACATGGTCAGGTTTATCAAACATTATAATCTAGTATAATTAATTAGACATGCATAAAATTAATCATAATTTAAATCTAAGCAAGCATTGTATAACTTTGGTATGCATACAATTTTTATAATCAGATGATACATGTGGCAATCATGGCAATCATTAAAAACAAAGGCATACATGAGTGAATCCTACAACAAACTACAATTTCTATATTTTCTAGTCAAATTCAGTAGTTTTCGTTCGAATCAATCTAGTTTTGATCGAACGAAACACATACTCATTCGAACGAACCCAAGATCATTCGAACGAGAGCAGTGTAAACATATTGTACACAAATAGTGAGTAATTGGTTCGAACCAAGCTAGGATCATTCGAATGAAATGCTACATAACACGGAAAAAAAACAAAATTTTCTCCCTTTAAACCCCCCAAACACACAAATTTCAACATTGTTTTATTGAAAGAATCTTATAAATTACTACTATCATTTAAAACATTTTTAAAACATGCATTTAAAGATTAATGGAGTATCTACTTGCCTCTTCCTTGAAGTTTAAGACTAAACCAACGTGGTAGAAATCTTCTTGAAAGGATCAACCAACTCTCTTGATAATCTCGAGCCTCAAATCTCAATCTCAAACTGATCTACTAAAAGTTCAGCAATCGGTTTCCCTTCCTCCAAAACGTTCTCCACTCTAAAAAAATAAAATAAAATAAATTTCTGATTAATGATTTAATTAGGTTTTCTATTTGCTTATATAATGGCCTAATTCATTGTTTACAAAAAATTCCATTACTAACTGTGTTTGGTTCCAAGCCCTAACTAAACCTAGTTTATGAATTATTTTCATTAAGTTATTCTAACCTCAAGTCATATTAATTATCAAAGCCAAACACGCAACAATAAAATTACCAAAATGCCTTTAACAAGTGTCATGGTTGACCAAAATGGTGTAGTGTACTTGCCATCATTTTTCAAACGTGTCCGCCACTGCATTTGATCTGATTAGAATAGGGACCAGTGGATCAACAACAGTGTTGGCTATTGCCTGTTGCCCAAACACCCAATCAAAACATGTTGACATGCATACTTTTTGTTGTCACATCAATAAGTAACATGATACTTTAGCATGTTTTGGTTGGTGCTAGGGCTTTACATGTAAATGGATGCGGATCTTATTTGTATCCCATTTGTACGAATCTGTTTAGTAAGATAATTATCAAAACAACTGCCATGTATGCCAAAAAGCATCACGTGATAACAACATGAGATATATGGCCTGCCTGATTCGATGGATTGTTTAACGCCAAGGCAGGTCTTCGGCGATGTAATTTCCACCATGCAGACCTATGCACTTGACATAGGTACTCAAGAGGGATTATGAATGGAAAGGACATCATATCCCCGTAGGAATGGTGGCATGCGTATCCTACATCCTATCTCGGCGGCTTGTGTAACCCTGAGCTGATCCTAGGCACTTCTTTAGGGGATTTGATGTATGGATCATGGCCACCATCTATCCCGTCAGTATGGCAGCAAAGGTACCCCATATCCTATGTCGGGGCACTGCTACCCGGGCTGATAGTCAGGAGAGCGTTATGGGAAATTGTCAAATCCCCATGTGACCTATGAGTTATGACTTGCATAATCATACTCATCTCTGTGGCATGCATACCACAAGTCTGAGGGCGAAAGGATTGCCCACCCAGCAGATGAATAAATTCTCACCACAATGCAATCGTCATAAGGAGTTGAAGACTTCATGACAAGATATTCCTGACATCTCCAAGAGTGGTATATGGAAGACGTATGGCCCGCCCTCTATGTATTAGACTCACTTTCTTGGGGGGTGTTCTAGGATTCGTGGTTTGGAGGTGCCGAGGAACACGTTAAGGATAGAGATGCCGTGATAAATAAGTACTGAAAAATTGTCTAGGAACATCACGGCTCCCTTTCTTAACTCATGATCTTATCTCATGATAAAAGGTGCTTAAGGGGTATTTTGGTCATTACTCCTTAATATGGTTATAACTAACTTGTTGAACTGGCAGAGACATATTTTGGACAGTTGGATATGAGCTGTCATAGAGATCTTAGAACTCGTTTTGGAAACCTATAAATAGAGGACCTTCTCCTTAAGAAAGGTCAAGACTGCCTCAGAGAAGAATGACTAGCTCTCTCAGCACTTTAGTTTTTTCATAAACACCATTTGTCTGAGATCAAGGTCTTGTTCTTCCCTCTTCCTCTGATCCATGTCCTAAATCATTCCTCTTGTGTTCTTGTTCATCTTGATATCCATTTCTTCGAAGAGATCTAAGTGAAAACGGTCAGAATAGCTGATTTAGGTTGCAGATTCAACCCAAATTCATCTAAATTCATATAAATCCAAATTAAGTACCAACAACTTTAATATATATATATATATATATATATATATTTACATAGTTTAATATATTGAATGTTTATTTTTAATATAAATTGAGATAAAATATTAATTTACTATTTTTTAAATAAAAATTTATATATTTTTACATTTTTTAAATATTAATATAAAATTTTAAAAAGTAATTGGATAATTCGGATACTACCCAAATTCGAATATTTTTCTTAAATGAGTGGACTGTGTAGAGTCTAAGTTCATTAAGCTTTCTAGATAACCCATGTAGCGAGTGTTAGGCCAATGACTCTCAGACCAGATGGTCTTAGGACACCAGGTGTCAAGACACCCTTAGGACTTAGTAACTCGTGTCAAATAGGCTTTGAACTCAGACTAGTCACTCTTATGTTATTTGTACCTGAATCTCCACTGTTTGACGCGAACACTCTTTGCTTAGTGAGGCAGGAGGCCCGATTACTAAGTAGGAGTTCGATTCAAGGAATAAATAATAACTAGTGAAGATTCTCTTTTTGTGGTTCTTTATTCATCGCAAGTTTACACGGTTTAACGTGAACACTCTCTTCTTAGCGAGGCAGGAGGCCCGGTTACTAAGTGCAAAACCTAGTCAGGTAACCTATTGTGCCATAAAAAATTTTCAATTTAGCCAAGGGTGGTGTCAATTTTCCAGTCACCTAACTTCTTTAGAGGTATCAAAAACATCAGTTGATCAATTTAGTTTCATACCCCACAAGACAATATGCCAGAGTGCTCGTGCAATTTATCAGAGTGACTTATGACTTCACAGATTATCAGCATGTATAGTTCAGTCAAGGGTAGGAATTGTATCTATTTGGGATCATGTGTTCTTGAACTAAGCCCACTAATAATTGGGGGATTATAACATGTGTATGACAATTTGTTTTGGATTCAGAATAGATAATTTTCAAAATATACTTGCACACATGTCCTACCCTAGTGCCTAGTCACAATATGATGAAATTATATCCCAACCCCAAACTTAAAGGTTACATTGTCTTTAATGTAAAAGAAACATAAAGCGATGGGTGAGATGGAACAAAGTTACCTGGGGCGATCGACCAGCCATAAGCGAAAGAAGAGAAGGGAGGGGGAAACATTTGTTAGCAATAAAAGCACCCAAACGTCATGCAAAACATATCACAATAGGTTAGCAGAGCAGGGAATCATAATAAGTAGATGCAAACGATCCAGATATGTCATAACAGGAAAAATAATCTAAATACATCAATAAGTGAGACAAGCAGGTAAACAACTAGCCTAAAGCTAGCACAAAATATGATCGATGAAATCACAATCAAAATATTGTCCAGGGAGTACTATCCCATATATCAGAAAGCAGTAATAACAACAAAAGGAAAGACAAAAAAAATATGAGGCACTAGAGGTCCTGAAGGAGTAGCCTACTGGGGAGGGGGCGGAGGAAACTGGGCATCGTACATGGCCCGCATCATCATAAAGAAGGCATCAGCCTGTGTCCATCGTTGACCATCCTACTCGTGGAACTCCAAAAAATCAGTGCGGTGTTGTTGTAGGGACTATCGGGTATCATCCATAAACTGATATGTATCGTATTGAAACTGTTGCTGGGAAGCCCAACGCTGGTCCTAGATGGCCTGATACTTGGTAAACTCCTGATGGGTCATATAGATAGGTGGCTCAACCTGAGGGGGGGGGGGGGGGGGGATACTGCATCTCAGCCTCAGGTTCAGTGGCTGGCATCTCATCATCGAAACGATTATCACTGGGGATTCTCTTGTCTATACTCTGAACTAGAGTGTTGTAGCTCTTGTCCATTGAATCTTCCCAAACGGGATGGCTTTCAACCCCCTCTCACTACCGCCAATGACATGCCCCTGGTGCTCTAGAATCCACGTGATTAGGTTACCAAATAGGAGGGGCCATGTGGTGTCCTGACTCCAATTCACAAATATCTCCTCATAGCTTTTGGCCATGGACTGCCAGACATACTCAGCGGTGTCCATCCAATATCCTCCCCAAATCTCATGAAGGGCGGCCATAATAGGAAATCTTCACTTGGTTTTGTGGCCTATAGGGCATAGGTTAGCCCTGAAAATGGAGTCGGCTAGCCAAACGGTGGGGGGAGATATGCTTGCCGTATGCAATTTTTCTTGGAATCATGGTACGTCCCTTGACACATCACGGAAATTATCTGGTGGATAGTAAGCTTCTGGGCAGGGGGAGTGGTGAATTAGAGGGTTGTAGGTGGGGCAATGGGGCAGCCTAGAGCTATGGCTATGGCCTCGACAGTCACATCATAGGAAGACCTATCGAGAGAGACTTGCAAGACCGAAACACCTTCACGCCTTCCCTCTTCATATTTTGATAAAACAATTGCGTCAGCCTGGGAGAAGCTAAGTCGGGGACTTCAAGAAGTCCCATGAGGCCGCGCCTCTCAAATTCGACAATGGTGGGGGCGGTCTTAGCTAGGTTGCAGAAGAAATCCACCTTAAAGTGAGATTGGGGGTAGAATTTCCCATTTTGTAAAATCCCCCTTAGGTTACTCAATTGGCGGTGGGGGCTGGCTTGGCGGCGACTTTCTTGGTGTTGGGGGCCTTAGGATTGGGTTTGTGTTTCTTGGGGCTCAATCATGGGAAGGTCACTGGGGATCACTGTCAAACACTTGGTAGGCAGTAATTTGCTCCACACTCCCGCAACCCTACCACAAACGGATCGCGAAAAATCCAACCCCCTTAATCAATCCCTAATCAAAACGGCCAACTCGGCCTTCACCCTCCAGCAATCCCTTCCTCCACAATCACACAACAAAAAGGAAAAAATGGAAGGGAGAGGGTGAGGGAGGGTTTACCTTGAAAGTTCTCTACGAAGCACACCCCAAGAACTCTAGTGGTCGGGCACCACCAATAATTAACCACACATGCGCGGTGAGGGAGAGGACGAGAAGAAGAGAGCAGGGGAAGGCAGAGGAGTGAAAAGGAAAGGGTGGAGTTCAAAATCAGAATATGGGGGAGGTTTTTATAAATTTTTGCATTGACGATTGATCGTCATTCGTGGACGATCAATCGTCCAAAGGGATTTTCAATTCAAGAGCGTGGTAAAGGTTACGCATGGTGGCCGCATGGATGGATCAGAGGCAATCGATCGGTTATGACTTGGCAATCGATCGTCCAAAAAACAGTAGGCTCCCTGAAAAAGCCTGAGCACTGACGATTGATTGTATGTGGCTTAACAATCGATCATTCAGAAACCCAAAAGCGATCTAAAAACCTGAGTAAGTGATGATTGATAGTAAGTGTGTAGCAATCGATCGTCAAAAAATCCGAATGGTCCCCAAAAATTTGGATTTGGACGATCGATCGTCTGGAAAGTGGCGATCGATCGTCAAGGGGAGAGAATTAGTGGGTGGTTTTCAATCCACCCCAAACATGGACTCGACTCACGGATAGAGAATATGTACACAAGTTGAAGGGTTGCCTCCCAACAAGCTCTAAGTTTATTATCTTCAGCTAGATATTGTCACACGATTAGACGTCTAGGTATACAGGGTCCATCAAATCTATGGACTCAATCAGCTCACTGGTCACAATACCCTAAATGTATGGCTTCAATCATTGACCATTTAACTTTAACAGACATCCATCCTTGGGTTTTGATGCTCAACAGCTCCTTGGAGGGCCACTAATGTGACAATGTATGGACCGTCCCATCTAGAGTAAAGTTTGTCTGGAAAGAGACAATTTAGAGTTGAATAACCAAACCTTTTTATTTGGAACAAAAGATTTCTGGAGGATTTGATTGTCATGAAAGATTTTGGTATTGGACTTATAGATCTTTGCACTCTCATATACATCATTGTGTATCTCTTCTAGTCTGGAAAGTTGTAGCTTCCTATGTCATCCGGTTGTGACCATATCGAAGTTGAACCTCTTAATGGCCCATAGGGCTTTATGCTCCAATTTTACCGAAAGGTGGTAGGCCTTTCCAAAGACAAGGCGACAGGGAGACATACCAATGGGGTCTTGTAAGTTGTACAATAAACCCAAAGGGCATCATTGAGCCTTACAGACCAATCATTTCTATCTGTCCGCACCATTTTCATTAGGATATTCTTTATCTCCTTATTAGAGACTTCAACCTGACCACTCGTTTATAGGTGATATGGCGTGGCTACTTTGTGAGTGATTGACTATTTGAAGAATAAAGCCTCAAAATATCAATTGAGGAAGTATTTTCTTCCATCACCAATGATAGTACGCGGGGTGTCAAATCAACAAAAGACATGTTCTTATAAGAACTTGACCATGACTTTGTGGTCATTGGTCTTGGTGGCAACAGCTTCCACAGAGACATAGTCCACCACCACCAAGATATTCAAAACCGAACGATGACGGGAAGGGACCCATGAAGTCAATACCGAAACATCAAATATTTCAACGAGTATTGGGGTAAGAGGCATCATGTCTCTTCGGACATTGCTCCCAACTGTTGGCACTTTAGGCAAGCCCAACAAAATTCATGGGCATCCTTGAAAAGTGAGGGCCAATAAAAACCGCTTTGTAAGACCTTAGCAGCAGTCTTCTTCCCTCCAAAGTGAGCTCCGTATACAAGAGAGTGACAGAAGGTGAGAATACTATGGAATTCACTCTCCGGCACACATCGTCGGATCACTTGGTTCGGACAGTATTTAAACAATTCCAGATCTTCCTAGAAAAAGAATTTGATTTGGTCAAAGAACTGGGATTTTTCTTGTTTGGACCAATGAGGGGGAATTAGCCTAATTACGACGTAATTAAAGATGTTTGCGAACCATGGAGGTTGCACTTGATTTATCTCGAACAATTGTTCGTCCGGGAAAGAGTCTTGGATGGGGCAAGGATCATGAGAGGAGTTGACCAAGAGTCTAGATAAGTGGTTAGCAACCACATTGTCGGACCCTTTCTTGTCTTAAATCTCAAGGTCGAACTCTTGAAGGAGGAGGACCCACCTAATTAGCCTAAGCTTGGTGTCTTTCTTGGAAATGAGATACTGTAAAGCGGCATGATTAGTGTACACCAAGATTTTGGATCCGAGGAGATAAGAATAAAATTTTTCTAGGGCATAAACTACTTGGATCAGAGGAGATAAGAATAGAATTTGTCCAGGGCATAGACTATAGCTAATAATTCCTTCTCGGTGGTAGTGTAATTAAATTGAGCATCCGAGAGAGTCTTACTAGCGTAGTAGATAGCATGAGGGTCCTATTCACCTTTTGCCCTAAGATCGTCTCAACTGCATAGTCTGAGGCATCACACATCAACTCAAAGAGAAGAGACCAATTAGGGGGCTGCATAATTGGGGCTGTAGAGAGTAGATGGCAGAGTTTGTCAAAAGCTTCTAAGCATGCTTTATCAAAAGAAAAAGGAACATCCTTGGCAAGTAAATTGCTCAAAGGTTCAGAGATTTTGCTGAAATCCTTGATAAAACGACGATAAAACCCCGCATAGCCAAGGAAAGAATGAATCTGTCGCACCGTGGTTGGTGGAGAGAGGCTTAAAATCAAGTCAATCTTAGCTTTGTCTACCTCTATACCCCATATAGACACAATATGTCCCAAGATAATGCCATCTTGAACCATAAAATGACTCTTTTCCCAACTCAAAATAAGATTTGTCTCTTCACATCTTCTTAAGACCAATGACAAATTGTGGAGACAATCTTCGAAAGAGGTTCCAAATACGAAAAAATCATCCATAAAGACCACAAGAAAATTTTCCAACATGTCGGAGAAAATAGACATCATACACCTTTGAAAAGTCATAGGTGCATTGCATAAACCGAATGACATGCGCCTGTAGGCAAAAATGCCACAAGGTCATGTGAAACTGATTTTCTCTTGGTCCTCGGGGTAAACATGCAATTGATTATATCCAGAATAACCATCTAGACAACTATAGTAACTCTTGCCTGTTAACCGCTCTAGGGTTTGATCAATGAATAGGAGTAGAAAATGATCTTTCCTAATCATGGAGCTGAGTTTTTGATAGTCAATGCAAACACGCCACCCAGTAGTAACACGAGTAGGAACTAAGTCTTCTTTTGGATTGGACACAATGGTAATACCGGATTTCTTTGGTACCACTTGAGTAGGACTCACCCACTTGCTATCTGAGATGGGGGTATATGATACCCGTATCAAGCAACTTCACAATTTCTTTCATAACCACCTCTTTCATGTTAGGGTTCAACCACTATTGTGCTTATCTGGAAGGTTTGGCACCCTCTTCGAAATGGATGCGATGCTTGCACATGAAAGTGTCAATCCCCTTCAAATCAGCAATGGTCCACCCTATAACCCCTTTGTATTTTTGAAGCACTGTCATCAATTTACTCTCATGTTCAACCTAAAAATTGGATGCAATAATGACTGGGAGAGTATCTTGATCTCCCAAGAAGGCATATTTGAGTGAATCCAGGAGTGGCTTCAACTCAAGAGTGGGAGGTGCCTCAATGGATGGGGTGGCTGGAATACTACAGGTGGTAGGGAGAGGTTCAGCCCGGGCTTTCCATGGAGGAGAATCCATAAGAGGTGGTTGACTTCCTTAATGGAATCCTCAACATTATAGTCATCGGCATTAAAATGTGTCAAACATGCCTCAAATGGGTCGTTAGATAAGAAGTAAGGCAGGGTGTCTTCAATCATCTCTTAAATGGAATCGAGCAAGAAGCATTCTTCATTATTTGAAGGCTGTTGAGAGGTAGTGAAGATATTTAACCAGACCTTCATGTTCCTGAAAGAGATATCCATCACCCGGTGAGACAATTGATGCAAGCATTGGCGGTGGAAAAAAAGGGTCGACCAAGGATCACCAGAATTTGTTTGTTGGGATTTGGTACCGGTTCCATGCCGAGAACTAAGAAGTCGACTAAGAAATAGAATTTATTGACTTTGATCAAGACATCTTCAATTATCCCTCTCGGTATTTTAACAGATCTATCAGCTAATTGCAAGATGACTGAAGTGGGACTGAGCTCAGCCAAACCAATTTTTTAATACATCGAGAAGAGGAGAAGGTTGACACTCGCTCCTAAATCTAGGAGTGCCCTATCAATGGAGTGGTCTCCAATGGTACATGAGATAGTGGGGGCACCCAGATCCTTGAATTTTGGAGGAGCAAAGTGTTGGAAAATGGAGCTCACTTGCTCGGTGAGGGCTTTCTTATACACATGGGTCCTTGATTTGCGCTTTTGAGTGCACAAGTCCTTGAGGAATTTGGCATAAACTAACACTTGCTTGATAACATCAAGTAAAGGCAAGTTGATCTTCACTTGTTCGCCTTCAATCATATCATCCATTTTGGCTCCCTTTTTAGTAAAGAGGGATGAGTTTTTCAAACATGATGGGAAAGGGGCTTTAGGCATGTAAGGCGTCTCAAAGATGAAGGTCAGTGATGATGAAGGACTTTGGTCATTTTGATTGGTATCCCCTTCTTCGTCCTTAGACTTTGATTGATCAACTATGGGTTCTCTTGTCGTGCCTTGATTTTTCCTAACCAAATTATCCATTATTTTGCCATTCCTTAGGGTGATGATGGCCTGAACATGTTCTTGATTTGGCTCATCTAATTGGTTCACACCCCTCGGATTGCTCACGAGTTGGCTCAGAAGTGTTCCTTTCACTCTTCTATTTATGACATTAGATAACTGTCCCATTTAGGATTCAAGCTTCTAAATCAATTGAGAGTGAGAATGGAGTAATTGAGTGTTGTTTTCCAACCCTTTGAGAGCATTCAATACTTTATCCTCAAATGATGGGTTCCTTTGATTAGGAGGAGGAGGATTAGAGTATTGGAATTGTGGTTGGACTTGATAATTGGATTGATTTTGAAAAGATCGATTGTTTGACATAGGAGGTTGGGAAACTGATTGCCTTGAGCTTGGGGAAAGGTGTTCCGTTGTGCTTGGGGATGCCATAAAAAATTGGGATGATTTCTCCACCCTGGGTTATATGTATTCAAGAATGGATCATTACCCGGGCGAGTGTAGGCAGCATTAACATGCTCTTGGAAAAATTCTAGAAATTGAGCAGCCGATGGACAATCATGGATATAATGTATAGGGATGGAACATAAGGCATATACCTCATTAGGATTGGGAGTGATTTGAGGAGGTCTATAAGAAGTTGGTCCTGCAGCCATGAGTTGGTCTAACTTGCGAGACAACTCATCCACTTCGGATGAGACGTCAATAGAAGCTCCCACTTCATAGATGCTTCTCTTAGGATTGGAGGTGGATGGTTGTATCTCAGAACGATTGTTGGAAGCATGGTGTTGAGAATTTTTACTCAAATTTTTGAATAATTCCCATGCTTGAATTTCACTATTAGTCGTAAATGTCTCCCTCACAAAAGGCATCAACCATCTGTCGGTTGTATTGTGGCAGTCCATCATAGAACGATTGGAAAAGTTTCATTTAGGGATTTGGTGGTGGGGGCATTTACGAAGAAGCTCTTTGAATCTTTCCCATGTCTCATGGAATAACTCCCCATCGATTTGAGTGAAACTCATGATAGTTCGCCTTATTTGATTAGTCATGCCTATGAGAAATAATTTTTTAAAGAATTCCTGTTGCAATTGGGCCCAGGAATGGATGGTGTCGGCCTCTAAGCAATTAAGTTAATGCTTAGCTTTGTCTTTCAAGGAAAATGGAAAGAGGCGCAATTGAAAGACATCATCTGAAAAATTCTACAACCTAAAGGTGGTGCAGATCTCATTGAATTCATCTTGATGCTTATATGGGTCCTCATTGCTAAGCCCTTGGTAAGATGGCAACATTTGGATTGTGCTGGGCTTGATCTCATAGTGAACTGTTGTGGTGCTTGGCAGTCTGATGCAGGAGGGTGATGATTAAGTGGAAGGAATAAGATATTCCTTCAAGGATTTGTTCTAGTCTTGTTCTTCTACCATTGTAGAGAAAGGAGTAGCCTCTGGGTTGGAGTAAAATCGGACCGAAGCCTTAAGAAACCTAGCGGTACGTTCTAACTCTGAATTGAGAGGGATTAACTCTGATTTACAAGATCGTCTACTATGCATACACCCTAGAGTCAAACTCTATGTTCGACAGATACCACTTTGCAAAATAATTCACTCAAGATCAGAGAGTACTTACAATGCTTTCGACAATTAGACATATAGACCCGGGATTTTAACCCCCACTCCCGATCAGGATTGAACCCGAGGAGGAATAGTGTTAAAAATGTTGAAAAGAGAGAGTCGCCACCTATTTAGATTGTGAGGGAAAATAGGGTCCCTTAAAAGGTTGGATAAGGCTTTGGTCTGGAAATAGAGTTCAAGGTAAGGGTTCATTTGAGTTAGGGGAAGGTGTTAGGCACCCCTAAACTCTCATCCGGAGATGGTTACCTACTCCTTAAGTCTGAATTAAAGTGTGGAAACCATAAGCGAAACTTGTATTTCATCTATATGCTTGACAAATATTGTATGAACAGTAATGTACATGTTAATGTAAGCTGGGACAGGATAGGGGTTCTATCCTAGGTGAGCTGAACCCGATCAGGGTTGCCTATGTATCCACAGTCAGTGGAATCAAGCCACACGTAGTTCCAGATGGGTAGTTGATGGTTTGATTTGTTGGGTATTTGGATTGTGGGTGTTTGACAAGCTGAGGTTGGCCTTTGGATGTTAGGGTGTTTTCGAATGGTTCGGGGGTTTTTGCTCCTGTTAGAGGAGCGAGGCGGCCTTTTAAGCTCGTGCTGAGGAGCGTTTGGACAGTTTTGGCTCATGTCAAGGAGCACTTAGACAGTTTTAGCTCATGTCAAGGAGCCTGTTGGGTTGGGTTAGGGTTTGGATTAGATTTGAACCAGGGTTTACCTAGGGTTTAGGTAGGTTTAACTAGAGGTCACTAGGGTTTACCTAGGGGTAACTAGGGTTTAGGTAGGGTTTACTAGAGTCAACTAGAGTTTACCTAGGGTTAACTAGGGTTTAGGTAGGGTTTAGGTAGGTGAGTTTTGAATCAAGGTTTGAACCGAGATTCGGACAGAGGTTCGACAACAGGGTAGACTAAGTTTGAACCGCAGTTCGGACAAAGGTTCGACAGGGTGTGGTAGGTTTGAACCGAAGTTCGGACAGAGGTTCAACAAGGTAAGCCGGGTTTAAATAAAACCGGGCAGAGGTTTGACAGGGTGAGCCGGGTTTAAGTAAAACCGGGCACAGGTTCGACAGGGTAAGCCGGGTTTTAATAAAACCGGGCAGGGGTTCGACAGGGTAAGTTGGGTTTGAGTAAAACCGGGTAGGGGTTCGACAGGGTAAGCCGGGTTTGAGTAAAACCGGGCAGGGGTTCGACAGGGTAAGCTGGGTTTGAGTAAAACCGGGCAGGGGTTTGACAGGATAAGCCGGGTTTGAGTAAAACCGGGCAGGGGTTTGACAGGGTAAGCCGGGTTTGAGTAAAACCGGGCATGGGTTCGACAGGGTAAGCAGTCTAAGTATTAAAAAAAAAAAAAATAATTAGACTAATAAATGACAAAGCAAACGTCAGAGTTTCGGGGATTTTACCTTCCGGGAAACCCAAAAGGGTCTCTGAATTAAGTGCTCCCGAGAACGATTCTTCGAAATCGAGTTCCCGGGATCGCCGACGCCAAAAGGGAGATTTTCGAAAGAGGAGAGAGAAGAGAGCAAGTGGAAAGGAATGAAGAATAAAGGAAGGGGTGGGGGGTATTTATAGTTTTTCAAAACGGGGTCCGCACCTTTTTAAAGGGCGCGATTTACTATATTTTAATGAATAGTAAAGCGGTATGAACAGTGAGTCGGCATCGGCAACGCGATATTTCTAAATCCGCGCCTTTTTAAAAGGCGAGATTTACAATATTTTATTATTTAGCAAATAAAGATATTAAAAATGAAGTTTACTGTACAAGTGGGGCCCACATGGTCCCGCGCCTTTTAAAAGGGCGAGCTTGCCCCTTAGGGCCTGTTTGGGTCTTCAAAAATGAGTTTTTTTGGTTTTTTTTTGTTTATGCTCCTATTTGCCGAGAAATTGTTTTTGTCGTTTTAAGCCTATTCTGAGCCCATGAATAGTCAAAATTGAGCTGATAAAATCCAAAAAAATGTTCGAGATAAAACATGGATTTTTCAGCACTTTTCAGGGGCGTTTTGGTCATTTTACGCTATAGGGGCATTTCGGTCATTTTCAACCGTTTTAAGTCCGATTCAACTCCAAAAATAGCCAAAATTGATCAAAAAATTTATAAAATCATTTTAAACAAAATGAAAACTTTTCAGCACTTTTTCAGGGGCATTTTGGTCATTTTTCGCCCGAGGGGTATTTTGGTCAATTTTTACCTGTGGGGCATTTCTCGAAAATCAAAGCACATGGAAAGATGGTTTTAAAAATGGATTTTTTAAAGTGTTTTTAGAGGTATGCAAGGTGATTAAGGGGGTGCAAAATTGGGGTGTTTACAAGACAGTAGGGTAGCTTTTGTTTTTGTAAAACAACAGCTTTCCTGTTATATTTTTTTTAGCAAAGTGCTATTTTCAATTTGAGTAATTTGGTTCCTACAACACAAAATTTTGAGATCAGAAAAAATATTTTTGTGATTTTTGAAATAAGATTGACATAGACTTGATCTTTTAAATCAAGCAACTAAAACGTTTCAGCAATCCCCGGCAATGGCGCTAAAAATTGATCGTCAATTTATTAAGCCTCATAATAGCTATAATTTCATAGAATAATGACTTGTATGTGGTGTCGAACCACAGAGGACTGCGCTGGTTTCGTTGCCTTTTTCTCCAGATTAATTCTAAGTCAATGAGTAACAAGATTGATTGGATTGATTTTACCTAATTAAACTCTCAGAATTTATTAATCCTAATTAAACTAAGAGATTTTGGTTATATATCGGTGAGAGAAGATCTAGGGCGTTTGAATCCACACTAGCATCATAGTTAAATCCAGAAGCATTTATTTAGGTCTCTTCAAGCATAAACAAGGGATGATATCGACTACAAGTCTCAACTCATCAAAACTGGAATGATTAGAGGGATCAAATCCTAGGTATATCCTATCTTTGGTTAGCACGAGTGATATACACTAAACTAGGGTTGTGACATCACTCGTCTTCCCTAGGCATAGAATCCTATAATTTGATTCCTCAACAATAAGAACCATTGCAAAAATTCATACAAACAATCACAGAAAGAAGATATGAATGAATTCAATCTCAACACAGTAAATCCTAAGACAATGATAAGATCAAATTGAAATTGTGTATAAACTTGAATAAACTTGGTTGTAGAACAACCCTCTCATTATACAATCATTATTTATACAAAAAGAAAACCTAAATAAAATACAAGGAATACAAGTACTTGGCTAGCGTTTCATCTAAATCCTAGAAAAAGAAATTATTTCATGCTGAGATCAAGAAACAACGCTTTCGACGAAGAACGTGAATAACCCATTCCCAACCTTCACAGATCTCCAGAGCCTCCTTCCTTCAAATCCCAAAATTCAGAACCCTTCTTAGTGTAGGTAGCTTTTCCTTTTATAGAGACCCAATCTCTGTTGCAAATTTCAGTATTTAGAAACTCCCAAAAGAGGCAACACTTCAGCTTTGTGCATAGATTACGAGGCCAAAAACACTGATGACGATCGATCGCCAGCCAGGGATGATTGATTATCATTTTCTGGAAATCTCTCTGATCGGTGCTAGATGTTACACATTTATGCACCTCAAACTTAACTTGTTAACCCTTTAGAGTAATCTTTTAAATCATTTTGTGCTACTTGGTTGTTTCTATTGGTTTCAGGTTCATGCGAGAAAAAGAGTTTAAAATGGAAGATTTTCAAGCTTTCACTTATAAGGATCTAAAGAAGAAAAAGACAAAATAGTGGAGCAAATATAAGAAAAAAGGGGAAAATTTGGGGGCGATCGATCTCCCCTCTCTGCGTTTTGGATTTTTTAAATGCGTGAAAGTTCTTCTTTTGGGCCTAGTTGGATACTTTTAAAAGCCCGAATTTTGTAGAGAAAATAAAAGAGAAGATTTGTAACTCAATTAGAATTTCTAATTGAACAAGGAGTCTATCTTTCTCTCTTTCTTTATAAATAGGAGAATCCTTAGCCATAATCAGTATCAGAGATTTTGAATTAGCAGAAGAGAAGGAGCTCTGGAGATCAAGGAAGTCAAAAGGATAAGTTCTTTGTTTTTGTCTATAAAGACGGCGTACTCCTCCCTCACAATGAACTAATTATCTGTTCTAGGGTTTCGATGAATCCCTAACCAAGTAACTGTGTCTTTTATTTTGTTTTATTCTGATTTCTTATTTGTAAAACATTGATTGCATAATAAGAGGGTTGTTTCAACAACCAAATTTATTTGATTTATATTCAATTTCAATGGAATTCTTATTCTTGTCTTAGGTATTATGAAATTGAAATTGAGGCCACTTGTGTTAATTTTCGTTAGAATTTAAACATAGGTTTTATGCAATGATTTTAATATATCATGAGACTAAATCCTAAGATATCCTATGCTAAGGGAAGACAAGTGATTACACAACCGTAGATTAGTGTATATCATTCGTGCTAATCGAAGATACGATATACTTAACGTTTAATCTCTTGAACTTTTCTTGATCAGTTGAGAGGGGACGTGCTGTCACTCTAACTAGAATGTTTGCAAATCAAGAGGTCTGAATGAATTCAGAATACGATTAGTTATGAGGTTAGTGGTGGATTCGATTACCCTAGATCTTCTCTCCCAAGGATTTAAAACCCAGTGGTTGATAATTAATTTAGAAATCTTAATTAGTTTAATTAATTGTTTTAGCATAATTAAGTGAAAATCAATTGTCCAACTCATTAGTTAAGAATTAATCTTGATAAAAGGCAACGAAACCAACATAGTCCTCAGAGGTTCGATATTCTTACTAGTACTATTCTACGGAATTATTACTATAAGGAATAATTTAAATTGCGTAACGACCATTATTTGGCGCCGTTTCCGGGGATTGCTGGAATGGTCTAGTTGTTAATTTGATATATTAACTTTAAATTAATTATCTAAAAAAATCCAAAAATATTTTTTATTTTATTTAATTGGAAATATTTTTGTTTTCAGGTACTGAATTGCTTAAACTGAAAAGATTGAAAAAGCTTGCTCAACATCTTGGAAAGCAGGAGAGCTTTGTAAGTATTTACTTTCTTAAGTAGATATTTTATTTTAATTTGGTGTCTGTCAAATATTGAGTATTTCCATAGGGTGTATGCATGGTAGAAGGTCTTGTAATCTTAAACTATTCCCCCTTGATTATGAGTTAGAGCGTACGGCTAGGTTCCTCAAGGCTTCTGCCTTATTCGAATCGAATTCAGAAACTAAGGCTTCTACTATTCCTAGAGTGAACCTAGAAGCTATTCCTTTCCCTAGCATGGTGGAAGAACAGGATCCAATGAAATCTTTGAAGAAGTATTTTACTCCTTCTATATATTCATCTCCTTCATGCATCCGGTTGCTGGAAACTACGGCAGCCCATTATAAAATTAAGTCCAGCATCATTCAAATGATACCATCTTATCATGGACTTAATAATGAAGATCCCTACAAACATCTTGATGAATTTCACGAGATTTGCACCACTTTTAAGTTGCAGAGATTTTCAGATGATGCCTTTAGATTACGCCTCTTTTTATTCTTTCTAAAAGATAAAGCCAAATATTGGCTTAACCCTTTAGAGGCCAATTCTATTACCACATGGGCTCAAATGCATCAAGAATTTCTTATGAAATTTTTTCCCATTGGCAAAACCAATCTGATAAGACGAACCATCACGAGCTTTGCTCCAATCGATGGTGAGCTATTTCATGAAACTATGGAGAGATTCAAAGATCTTCTCCGTAAGTGTCCCCACCACCAAATTCTAAAGTGACAATTAGTCCAATCTTTCTATGATGGATTGCCTCAACTCAACCGTCAATTGTTGATGTCTCTTATGGAGGGACATTTATGATGAAAAAATGAGAATCAGGCAATGGAGCTTTTTGAAAATCTGAGTGAAAACTCTCTCTACTATGCTTCGAATAGTCGTTTTGAGAGACCTTCATCTTCCTCAAATCCTATGAGAGGCATCTATGAAGTGGGCACTTCCATAGATGTCTCATCTAAAGTACATGAATTGTCTCGCAAACTGGATAAACTCATGGCTTCAGGGTTACCTTCTTACACACCTCCTCAACCAACTCCTAATTAAAAGGAGGTGTGTCCAATTTGTTCCAGCCCTGAACATTATGTTCAAGAGTGTCAATCTACTGCCCAATTCCTAAATCTTGTCCAAGAGTATGCAAATGCTGCATATATCCGCCCGGGTAATGATCCTAACTCAAATACTTATCACCCGGGTTGGAGGAATCATCCTAATTTTTCATGGCAGCTACAAACTCAAGGGAATAATTTTCCCTAACCTCAGAGGCCATTCAATCGGCCTTTCCAAAATCAATCCAACTACCAACCCCAACAATTTCAACAGCCAGCTCCTCCTAACTTTAATTAAAGAAATTCATCTTTTGAGGAGAAGGTATTGAATGCTCTAAAAGGCTTGGAAAGCAATACTCAATTGCTTCACTCGAACTCTCAATCCATTCAAAAGCTTGAGTCCCAAATGGGATAACTTGCTAATGCTATCAATAGGAGAGTGGATGGAATATTTCCAAGTTAACCTGTGAGTAATCCTCAAGGTGTCAATCAGGTCAATGAGATAAATCATGAACAAGTTCAGGTTGTGACAACCTTAAGGAGTGAGAAAGTAGTTGAAGATAAGGTTAGGGAGAATCCGGGCAAGAAAGAAAAGCCCTGGAATAAACATATCAAGATTCTTATGATGGATAACTTTTCTTTGCATCACATATTTAGGGAAGTGGCTGATGCGTTGGCTAATATGGGGTGTGATAGAATACTTTCGGGTCCTTTTCATAGCCATGATAATCTCCCTGGGAAAATTAAAGCTCTGATTCAGTTGGATCAAATGGGAGGTTGGAGCCTCAGACATATTAGATTTTAAATTTGCTTTTGCTTTATTGAGTCTGTAGGGGTAAGGTTTTATGTCCCCCCCTGTTATTTATTTTTGTTGGTTGTTCTATAGGGGTAAGGTTTATGTCCCCCCCAATTTGTTTTTTTTATTCGGTCTTTTGTAGGGGTTAGGTTTTGCCCTCCCCTTGGTCTTTGTAGGGGTAAGGTTTATGTCTCCCCCATTTTTATTAATTAATAAACTGGTAGGGGTCGGCCAAACCCCCCACTCCCTCTGATTGGCTTTATTAAAAAAAAGAAAAAGATGTTGCTCATGTAAACCCAATGGTCCAATTGTTTTATAACATTTGAATTAAAATTTCATCTAAACCTAATTTTTACATTTTCATATTTCACAAATTTTCAATACTTATTTATGGATAAAGAGCCATATGATCATACAAATGAAGTGTAGCATTGTTCTTTTTACAAACACCGGTAGTACAACTAGTTATTATCATTGTTTCTTTTTTTTTTCCTTCATTGCTTGTGCATCGCACGGGGGATTTGCTAGTACTACTACTATAAAACACAGTTGGTGTATTTCTATGGATGCCACCTAATCATTTCTCTTAAGGCCACGTAAGACTCCTCTTCATTTGTGAGGCCACATCATCAAATTAAAATCAGCTGATGGGACCCACAATCTCCCGCACTCTCTCTCTCCTGAATCCCTTCTTTACAACCGTTCAAAAAATCACCAAAATTTAATATGGTGAGTTACCTCTATCGGACTCTTAGAACCGTCTCTCTTAATCCTCTCTCCCCATCTCTATGAAATGTCTTCTTCTTACAACCCTCTGTCTCAATAGATACTCTCTCTCTAAAATGGCTCCTTTAATTTTGAGCTGATAAATTCACAAACTTCCCAACGTTTTTGTCCCTCTCTCTCCTTCTCTCTCAACGGTTCTTACTATCACCCATTCCTCTTCAACCATATTAAAATCAATCATTTTTATGATTAATAACTCTTTAACAGTTACTGGAAGGGGAGGGGTGTGTTCACCCCTATAAATTCAAAATGTAGAGGGCTAATATTAGCAAAAGAGAGGTTTCTGAAATGACCACGGTAGAAGGATAGACATCATCTTCTTTGCATCTGGTCTTAGGTCAGATGACGACGAAAACCTTCCCAAAAGCCATTTATGGTTATGCTGTTGTGAATAAGAGAGGAAGATCATCGAATTGTGGAAATAGGAGAAATTGGTGATTAGAAAAGGAAAATAAGAGAATAGTAGATGAAGGTGGTTTTTTTTTTTTAATTTATTCATTCGCAAGCTTTTGGTTGTTTTTTCCCTTCAAATTTTGATTGTGTACGGTCCCTTATGTTGATTGATATTATGTTTATTGCTTGGCTTAGTATTCGAACAGATTCTTTTGGTGACGGGTATCCACTAATCCCATGTAGCTATCGAGCGGATCTTTGGCGAGTTGGGAGGGCTGAATATTGTTCATACACAGCATCGGGGGCTAACATTGCATACCTGGGAAACTATAACGCTGTCATATAGCTGTAGTTTGGACTCTCTGGTTTTAGTTTTGGAGGTAGTCGAGGAATTTTCTAGGCGCATGTTAGCTCTTTAGCACCTGGATACGAATTCTGAGTTTTCCTATATTTTGGGTGATTTGTGGTTGCAAAGTTTGGGACATTTGTTGTTTGATTTGCAGGGGATTTTTTTTAATAGATTCCAAGTCTTCGATAATATAGGCAATCAATGAACATTAAGTAATATGATGTACAGATATGTTATGCATGTTATAATGGTCCTTCCTTCTGGGGGGTTCCATATCCATCGAGTTATCATTAGTTCTTGGTCTAGCTTCTTTCAGTTTTTAGCCTTCCACAAACTTGAAAATAAGTTTTTACTTCACAACTAGTAAATCTTCACTATTTGTCTTAGGTATGGCTATGGCTACAACTATAGCCACATATATAGCTAAATAAAATTTAATTTTTCTATTGGGATTTCTAAAAATTTGATTATTTGATGCAGTCCAAGAAACCAGAAAAAATACAGCCCATAAAAGAAAGCCCATGGTTGGAACAACCAATGAAGAAAGACTAAAAGGTTCTTTTAAAGTTATTTAATAAGTAATAGTTTCCCACATTTTGTTACTTAGGAAATGCTTGTGAGCGTGGGTTTCAGAGAAACCCTGATTTGATCTCACGGGGAGTGTTTAGAGTCACCACCTATTCATTCAGAAGGGATAAGTCCCCAGGATTTGGATAAGGTCTTGGTCTGCGATAAGAGATTATGGTAAGGGTTCGGTTAAGTCCGGTGAAGGGATTCCCCGACACTTCCACTTTTCTGTTTTTAAAGTAATGCAAACCGTAAGAAAGAAAAGCTAAGCTAGGGTCAAACTTGCGTTAGGTTGCTTACGTATTCACATTGAAGTGAGATCAGACTGAGCGTAGTTCTGGTACATGAGCCCGTGCCAAGGCTAGGGGTGTGTGTGTGTGCACCAAAGGTGGCTAATGGGTCTAGTCCGGTAGATTAGAGTTTGGTTGATTGGGGTTGGTCAAAGTGCATGGTTTGGGCTCGGTAGGCCTAAGGTAAGTTCGGTAGACTAGGATTGGGCCTGGTACGCTAAGGGAAAGTCCGATAGGCTAAGACAAAGTTTGACCATGGTGAGGATTGCTAGTCGGGGTTAGGTCAAACTAACTATGGTTAAGTTTGCTAAACATAATTAAGATTGGTATGGTTTGACCCGGTAGGCCTGAGTTATGCCCGGTAGGCCAAGGGGTGAGGCCAGGTAGGCCCAAGGTGCCTTAACCAAGGGTTAGGATTGCTAACCGTGGTTAAAAAAGTGATTAACCATGTTTAGGAGTGCTAACCATGGTTGAAAAGTCCAATATCAGTTTTTTTCGACTTTTTATATTTTTCTGATTTTTTTGGGATTTTTCTAGATTTTTTTCAATGGTTAAGGAGGCTTAACCACGGTTAAGGGGGTAAGGTCACTATGGTTAAGGGTCTTAACTAGGATTAAATGACCGAATGAGACCATTTTTGGGCTTCTCAGATTATTTTAGAATTTTAGAGCATTTTTTCAGATTTTTTCTAGCTAAGGGCTGCTTAACCATGGTTAAAAATTAACCAAACATGGTGCTTAACCATGGTTAAGGGCTCTAACCAAAACGAAAGTAGTCACATAGTAAATTTCTAGATTTCAGAGAATATTTGTGATTTTTTCAAAATTTTGGGTCCATGGGATCTTAACCATGGGTGGGTTTAACTATGGTTAAGGGGCCAGCTTGGTAAAAAATGGGCCTAGGAATCGTGGTAGGGCCTAGAATGGCCTCCTACTCGATCTGGGCCCTCACAAAGTTCAGCAATTGCAAAAAAACTAAAAATTTCATCACATTTTCAATTATAGTTAGCATGAGTTTAACCATGGTTAATGGGGGAACCATGAGAAACCGAGACTATCCGTAAGTAGTTTGAAGTGCAGGGAAAAATTTAAGTTATTGTTGGGCCTAAGGGGAGGTCAGGTGTGGGTTCCACAGAGGCCCAAAGTTGCCTTGATGAACATCACATAAAATGACATTTTTTTAGAAAAACCCAAACAACATTTTGGCCACTGTTCGCGGCGATTTTACCACGGTTTGGCTCAACTCCCGGGGGATCCGACAGCACCGTTACGAAGCTTGTTGTTCAGGGAATAATTTGGGCCTTTGTGGGGCCCAAGAGGAGGTCGGGTGTGGGCCCCATAGAGGCCCAAAGTCAGTTATAGGTAGGCCTGTCAAAAAGGCCCGTGTTGAAGGGTACCCGGCCCTGCCCGGCCCGTCCAAACCCGCCAAAGCCCTGCCCTCTTCCAGCCCTTGGGCCGGGTAGGGCCCAATTCCAAGAGCCCCTTCAATTGTAGGGCCGGGCTAGGGCTCCCCCCTGCCCGGCCCGTCCCTAAAATATTAGTAATAATAGTTAGTATTATTATTAATAACCATTAATATCAAAAATTGACTAATATGCCCCCATTAACGTTTTATTAACGTTATGAAAATAGGGTCAATTTCGTAATTACCTAACTAATGACCAGTATAAATAAAACTTATAACCTAACCCTAACACTATTCACATACGAGTTTCAATCGAAATCGCCTCTTCGTCTCTACTCTTCGTCTTCGCAGCTTCGCCTGAGCCTCTTCAATCTCTTCCAGTCTTCCTCTCTCACGGTGAGATCATCGCCTGATGCCTGGTGCTCTGCTCTGCTATCTCTCTCAAGCTATCGCCTGGTGCAGTGATTCTCTGCTCTTCTCTCTCTCTCAAACTATCGATTGGTGCTCTGCCATTGCCGATTGCTCTCAAATCAAGCTCAAGTTCAAGCTCGAGCTCACGGCCACCATCAGTCCACCACTCTCCTGCAGTCCTACAACCTACGGGATACGGTGCACGTTTCAATTTTTTTTTTGTTCAAATAGAGATAACCCTATAAATCCCTAATCCCGTAAAACCACTCTCCTACAGTCCTAACCAGTAACCCCGTAAAACCAAAACCCCTTAAAACCCTAACCCCTAAATTTCTAAAACCCTAAATCCCTAATCCAGTAACCCTAACCCTAACCTTAACCTCCTCAGAACTTCAGATACTCACCAAACCCTAACCCCGTAAAACCAAAACCTCTTAAAACCCTAACCCCTGAATTTCTAAAACCCTAAGTCCCTAATCCAGTAACCCTAACCTTAACCTCCTCAGAGCCTCAGATAGTCACCAAACCCTTATTGTTTGGTTGTCGTGTTGTTGAGTTTCTATTCTGATCCGATAATCGTATTAGTAATACTGACATCTGATTAGCTATCAATACTGTTTTTTGATACTGGTATCTGATTAGCAATTGATTATAAATTTTTTTGATTAGAAATTTTCATTTTAATTAGAAATTTTCATTTTAATAGATGAGTTTCGATTCTGATTTGATAATTGTATTAGTAATATTGGTTTCTGATTAGCTATTAATACTGTTTTTTGATACTGGTATCTGATTAGCAATTGATTAGAAATTTTTTTAATTAGAAATTTGCATTCTAATTGTTGAGTTCTTATTCTGATCTTATTATTTGATTAGAAATTTACATTCTAATTGTTGAGTTTCTATTCTGATCTTATTATTTGATTAGAAATTTTTTTTGATTATTATCTGTTAGAATCTATTTATTGATTATACCCTATTAGATTACTTTTTTATTAGATTATGATATTGTTAATTAGATTCTGTTTTTTACTAGGATAAAATGTCGACTCCTGGTGTTAGTAGTAATGCGAGTTCTCCTTTAGTTGAGTCATCAATAGGCGTTCAACCGGAGGACCCTAGAATTGTAGAAATTGGAGGGGAGAACATAACACATTCCGATGACCCTCTTCATCCATCACCCTCTTCCTCACAGCCACAGACTGACGATCCTGAACCCATGCCAAATAAATCTAAAAAGTCTTCAATAATTTGGGATCATTTCACCCAAAAGGTAGTAAATAGAAAAGGAAAAGATGGTAAAAGAATAGATGTACGCGTTGCTATATGTCACCATTGTAACATGGAACTAGACAATTCTATTAAAAATGGAGTCAATCACATTAAAAGACACCTAGAATCGACCTGTAAGAAGAGGCCAAACCTTGACCCCAAACAACCACTCTTGAGGTCATCTTTACAAGGTAGTGGTCCTATAGCTCATAAATTTGATCAAAACAAGTGTCGAGAAGCACTTGCATTAATGATTATTCAACATGAGTATCTATTTAATATAGTTTCTCACGAAGGTTTTATTTATTATAGTAGCTTACTACAACCCCTATTTAAAATGGTGTCACGTAACACCATCAAGTCTGATTGCATAGGAATTTATAAAAAAGAAAAATCAAAACTGTTAAAATATTTTGAAAGTAATGTATCGAGAATTAGTCTCACATCTGATATGTGGACTTCCAACCAAACTTTAGGGTATATGGCTATTACAGCCCATTATATCGATTCCGATTGGAACCTTAAGAAACAAATAATCAACTTTATTAATGTTGATCCACCCCATACAGGGGTAGTTTTAGCTGAAACTATTAAATCAAATTTATTAAAATGAAAAATTGATGATAAAATATTTAGTTTAGTTTTAGACAATTGTAGTACAAAATGATTGTATTGTAAGAGTTATGAAAACTCATCTTACTAGAAAAGAAGCTCTTCCATTAGAAGATAGGTTATTTCATATGCATTGTTCTGTACATATCCTCAACCTTATTGTGCAAGATGGGTTGAGAGAAATAAGCCCGATTATTCAAAATATTCGGGATTCAGTAAAATTTATTAAAAATTCAACATCACGTACACATAAATTCCGGGAAATTGTTAGTGAATTAGGGTTAAATACTGTTAAGGGGTTGCCCCTCGATGTTTCAACGAGATGGAACTCCACCTATCTTATGTTAGAGTCTGCATTAGAATTTAAGGAAGTTTTTACTCGATTAGAAGTAATAGACTCAAACTATAAAACTAATCCTTTAGATGATGAGTGGGATCATGCAAAGATTATTTGCGAGCTTTTACAAATTTTTTATGAAACTACAAATATATTTTCTGGAACTAAATATCCAACTATACATTTATTTTTGGAAGAAGTAGTTAAGATACATAATAAATTAATGGAAAAAATACATGGTGAAGATCTTTTGCTTCGTGATATAGCTATAAGAATGAAACTAAAATTTGATAAATATTGGGAAGATTATAATCCTATTTTTGAGCTTGCTATATTTTTTATCCACAACATAAACAATTGTATTTAGAATATGTTTTGAGAAAGTTATTTGGGGAAAGCGATATAGTGAAGACACGAAAGGAGAAAGCCCTCAAGAATCTTAAAGACTTATATAAGGAATATAATGTTAAATTTAATACTCCTAATGTTTTGAAGCCATGTGGGGAGAATATTGTTGCAACAAGTTCAAAGAGAAGAAATGATGATTTCTTGAGATTTGAAGAAGAAATGAGTCAAAGTACTAGTTTAGAAGTAAGATCAGAATTAGATTTGTATTTGGAAGAGCCAAGAGATAAATCTGACGATTTAGATATATTACTTTGGTGGAAAGTTAATTCAAAAAAATATCCAATTTTATCAATAATGGCTCGTGATATTTTAGCGATTCCAGTGACAACAGTAGCTTCTGAGTCTGCTTTTAGCACTGGAGGTAGGGTACTTGACCAATTTAGAAGTTGTTTAAAATCCGACACTGTAGAAGCCTTAGTTTGTTGCCAAGATTGGATTCGTACAACTAAACAAAAGGAGTTAGAGTTAGTAGAATTGGATACATTAGATATAATAATTAAACATAGTATAAATATTTTTCTATATAAT
This sequence comes from Tetracentron sinense, assembly GCA_015143295.1. Taxonomy (NCBI): domain Eukaryota; kingdom Viridiplantae; phylum Streptophyta; class Magnoliopsida; order Trochodendrales; family Trochodendraceae; genus Tetracentron; species Tetracentron sinense. The sequence goes on along the minus strand of CM026551.1, from coordinate 47,975,726 downwards.
TTTATTTTGTTTTATTGTATTATATCTGCCTGTCACTGGCAAGGAAATTTTTTTTTTTAAACTTTGCCATTGCTTTTTTTGTTGCAATGCCGGTCCCAAGCCCGGATAAAAGAGGAGGGTATCCATTTCCTTGTCAGGTTGACAGTCGGTGTAGAAAAAAAATCTCATCATCTTAAATTACAAAAAAAATTCCACTCTTTCTTCCGGCCCTTCTGGCCCTTTGGCCCTGCCCTGGCCCTTGAGGGCAGGGCTAGGGCCCAATCAATCCCGGCCCTGAAGGGCTAGGGCTGGGTTAGGGCCTTACTCTTATAGGGAAGGGTAGGGCTAGGGCCGACCCCGGCCCTGCCCTTTGACAGCCCTAGTTATAGGGGCTGTTTTGCACACTGTTGACCCCACTTTGGGATCGATTTAACCATGGTTAACGGTGGAGTTAGGGGCTGAAATTGCACTGGGGGATAGATGGAAGTGTGACCATGGCTCTGGTTTTGACCAGGGCCTGGTCTAACCATGGTTATACCGGGGTTACAGGTGGCTATCTGAAACCGATTTTTCTTAAAAATAGTTTTGAAATATTACTTTGCTTGTTGTTGGGTGTTTAACCAAGGGAAATCTAGGGGTTCCCCATGGATTGAGGACCCCCCAGACCCTGTGGAATACCCTGGACATGTTGTCCCGGTGGTGGGAGTGTGTCCGTGGCCACTGCCTCAAAGGAATACCTCCCCATCTATGAAGAAGATGAAAGGGGGACCCTGTCCTCGGCATACCCAGACCAAATGACATTAAAAAATGGAAAAATGGGACCCCTGGAATGGGGACCAGGGGTCCCTTACGGACTGAATAGAAAAAAAAGAGGGGGTATACCCTTTGGTTGAGCTCTTGTGACGACCGTGGATGGCTGAGACGGGCTGTGGAGGTGGTTTCTTGAGGCTTGCGGGAAGCTAAGGAATGGTATATGAGAAGGTTTAGGTGAGGGCAGAGGGTGTTTGGCTGGAGTGGATTGGGACCGTTTCTTTTTGCAGAGATTTTTTTTTCAAAACTGGGCCTGTCGAAACCGTGGTTATGGGTGGTGGTGAAGTGGTGACTGTGAGCGCAGGTTTCAGGGAAAGCCTGGTTTGATCTCACGGGGACAATTTGGCATCGCCACCTATTCATTCAAAAGGGATAAGTCCCCGGGATTTGGATAAGGTCTTGGTCTGCAGTCGTAGATCAGGGTTAGAGGTTCGGTTAAGTTCAGGGAAGGGGTTAGGCACCCCTGCACTTCCACTTTTCAGTGGTTCCCTACTTGCTAGGGTTAAGCTTAATTAATCTCAGTTTTAATTAAATGCCTTAAATGTTTAAGATAATACTAATCTAAGAATGAGAAAAATCCTAGACTAGGGTCAAACCTGGGTTAGGCTGCTTATGTACTCACATAGGGGTGAGATCAAACTGAGCGTAGTTCTGGCACATGAGCCCGTGCCTAGGCTAGGGGTGTGTGTGTGTGTGCACCAAGGGTGGCTTAGGGTCTAGCCGGGAGGCTAGGGGTGGTTGACCGTGTTGGTCAAGTGCTCGGTATTGGACCCGGTAGGCCAATGGATAGTCCGGTAGATTAGGGGTTGGGCCTGGTAGGTCGAGATTGGGCCGATAGGCCAAGGGGGGGAGCCCGGTAGGCTAGAGTTTAGGCCCGGTAGGTCGAGATTGGTTCCGGTAGGCCAAGGATGAGCCCGATAGGCTAGGTTTTGGGCCGGTATACAGAGATTGGGTCAGGTAGGCCAAGGGGTGAGGCCCGGTAGGCTTAGGGTGCCTTAACCAAGGGTTAGGGTTGCTAACTGAGGTTAAGAAAGGTGATTAACCATGGTTAAGGGTGCTAACCATGGTTAATAAGTCAAAAGTCAGTATTTTTGAACTTTTTATATTTTTTTGATTTTTTTGGGATATTTCCAGATTTTTTCCAATGGTTAAGTATGTTTAACCACGATTAAGGGGGAGAGGTCACTATGGTTAAGGGTGCTAACCATGGTTAAATGGCCAAAAGAGACAACCTAATATTTTGGATTTTTGGTATTTTTCCAGATTTTTTCGGTCAAGAATTTTTTAACCATGGTTAAGGGTTAAAAATGGGATTGACTCTGATTAAGGGTCTTAACCAAATCAAAAAATGTCACAGAAGACATTTCTGGATTCCATGTAATATTTATGATTTTTTCAGAATTTTGCTAGGTCATGGGCCGCTTAACCATGGTTAAATGTTAACCACGGGTGGGTCTAACCATCGTTAAGGGGCCGACTGAGGCAAAAGTGGGCCCAAGGTCCATGGCAGGGCCTAGACTGGCCTCCTACCCGGCCTGGGCCCTCACAAAGTCTAGCAAATGCGAAAAAAACCCAACGAAGTGTTTCACTTTTAACCACAGTTAAGGCGGGTTTAACCATGGTTAACGCGGGAACCATAGAAAATCGAGACTACCAGTGGGTAGCCTGTAGTCCGTTTAATGTTTTGAGCCTTTGTGGGGCCCAAGAGGAGGTCGGTGTGGGCCCCACATTGGCCCAAAGTTGTCTCGCTGCACATCACATAAAATGATAGATTTTTCTAACATAATTTTTTGCAAACTTTGCGACGATTTTGCCACAGATTGGCTCAACCCCTGAGGGATCCGAGACCAAAGGTGCGAAGCCTACTGTGAGGGAAACAATTTGGGCCCTTGTGGTGCCCAAGAGGAGGCCGTATGTGGGCCCCACAAAGGCCCGAAATTGGCTGTTTCGGGCTGTTTGGCAAACTGTCGACCCTACTTTGGGGTCGATTTAACCACGGTCAATGACAGACTGAAGGGCTGAAATTTACAGGGGTAGCCCTATGTATGAGGAATCTAACTATGGCCTTGGTTTTGACCAAGGCCAGGTCTAACCATGGTTAAACCGGGGTTACAGGGGTGCTACCTGAACTGAAATTTCCAGAATTTTTTGCAAAAATTCTTTTTTGGGGCTGCCGGGTGCGGTACCAATGAAGGTTTGGGGGATTCCTCATGGATTGAGGACCTCCCAGGCCTCAGGGAAGCCTGCGATGCTGTCGGGGTGGCTGTACTCGTGGCCACGCCTCAAGAAAATACACCTACGATTCTTGAACTACAAACAAAAAAAAAGAGAAAAAAGAAAAAAAGAATGAGGACCCCTAGAATGGGACCAAGGGTCCCTTACAATGACAAAATCAAGCAACGAAGCAAGGGAGGGTGGCTGTATACCCTCTGTCTGTTCGCTGGCAGCCGCTGGGCAAGGTGGTGGAGGGGGATCCAAGCATGGTTTGGAGGGACTTGAAGAGGTCCTGGTTGGCCTATGGACTACCTGAAATGGAATGGAGGGAGTCCAGGTGGATTGGGGTAATGCTGGGCAGGATTGCCGTATGTAAAAAAAAAACAGTTTTTTTTCTTTTTGAACAGTGGCAAGGCAGTGCAAGGTGGTGAGTCGTGAAGCTTAGGAAGGGTTTAAGGGCTAGCCTAAGGTGGAGATATGGTGTAGAGTTAGGCTAACCGAAGTGGGAAGGCTCCTACTGTAAAAATTTTGCAAACTTTTTTTTCAAATCTCCTCCTCTCAAAACCGTGCTTGCCTTGAGTTTTATAGAAGAAGAAGGAGAGGAGGGAAGGATAAGGATGAGAGGGTTAGGCTTGGGAGACACGGTAGGAGGGCCAGGGGCAGGCGGTGCAGGTGTGATCAGGGGACTGGTACGCCCGTCCAAAAGACAGGGACGGTGAACAGTCCTTTTGTTTGAAATTTTTTTTGTTTTTTTTTGTTTGTTTCCCAAATTTGGGCCTAGCCCCTTATGAGCATGGGCCAACCCGTGTTGGCTTTGCCACATTAGGTTGCCGCCCAAAATTCAAACCCATTTTTTTTCTCTTTTAAAAAAAAAAAAAAAAAAAAAAAATCTTCTTTAGGTTTGAGGCGGGTCCCACCCTAAAACCCTAAAAGTCATGGGTTTTTTTTTTGTTTTGCATGTTTTTGAGCCTACCCTCACATATGTTGGGTAAAACAAAAAGGGTTTTACCCTACTTGGAGTTGGCTCCCAAATTGAAAATTTGAAAAATATAGTGGGCCCCACTTGGGTTGGGCTAAGTGGGCCCATGCTTGGGCCCAAACAAGGCTTTAATTAATTTTTTTTTGGAGTTTTGGACTAGAGATGGGCCTTGAGCCCATGGGGCTTTGCCTAGGGTTTGGACTAGGGCTAGGCTAGGGTTAAACCTAGGGTTAGGTTTAGGGTTTACCTAGGGTTAGGTTTAGGTAGGGTTAGCCTAGGGTTAGACTAGGGCTTAGGGGTTTTATTTGAAATGGGCCTTGAGCCCATGGGGTTTTAGCCTAGGTTTAGACTAGGGCTAAGCTAGAATTAGGCCTATGGTTAGGTCTAAGGTCTACCTAGGGTTAGTTCAAGGGTTTAGTTAGGGTTAGCCTAGGGTTATACTAGAGTTTAGGGTCTACCTAGGGCTAGGCTAGGGTTTATGGTTTTCCTAGGACTAGGCTAAGGTTTACCTAGGGTTTAGATTAGGGTCTACCTAAGGCTACTAGGGCTTGGGTTACGGTTTACCTAGGGCTACTAGGGCTTGGCCGGGGACAACGGAGGTTAACCAGGGTATAAAAATTTGTTGCTTACAGATGCCTCTCTTTGCCGGAGGTTGCCAGAATGGCGATCGAACGGCAAAGACTGGAAACATCCTATTTTTACACCGAGATGGAGGTTAGGAATGATGCTTGCTGTGTAAATGGTGAACGTGGTGACGTGATGAAAACTACTGCTAGGGATAGCGAGTAGCTAGGGAAGAACATGATGCAGGGATGGTGTGGCCCTGAGGCACCGGTCGGAAGAAAATGTCGCTCGGAAGCGGCGAGAGGGATTGATCAAAACAGTGTTTCCCGAGGGATATTAACCGGATCGATCGTAAGACACACGGGGTGTCGAGAACACACAGGGTGTTAGGCATTTAAGGTGTTGACAAAGTGTGTTATGTCGACGCTCACCAGGGATGCCAAAGACACATGGGGTGTCGAAGAAGAGACATGCAGTTGGTGCACACTATAAAGGTGCACACAGGATGTCGAGCATGCGAGGTGTCAACAAAGTGTATTAGGTCGAAGCTTACCTGGTATGCTGAGGACACACGGGGGTGTTACAAAGGAGGACATGTGGGTGGTGTACACTGTAAAGGTACACACAGGATGTCGGGCATGCGAGGTGTCAACAAAGTGGGTTACGCCGACGCTCACCTGGAATGCTCAGGACACACGGGGGTGTCACAAAGGGGACATGCGGGTGGTGTACACTGTCAAAGTACACATGGGATGTCGGGCATGCGAGGTGTCGGCAAAGTATGTTATGTCGACGCTGACCTGGGATGCCCAGGACACACGGGGGTGTCACAAATGAGACATGCGGGTGGTGTACACTGTCAATGTACACACGGGATGTCGGGCATGCGAGGGGTCGACAAAGTGAGTTATGTCGACGCTCACCTGGAATGCCCAAGACACACGGGGGTGTCACAAAGGGGACATGCGGGTGGTATACTCTGTCAAGGTACACACGGCATGTGCAAAAATTTGAGGCATGGCCTACAGGCACTAGCCGGATTGCTGAGGTGGGCGACTGAATTAAGTGCATGTGGCTAAAGTGCAATGTGTTGTGCGATTTAAATGTATTGGATGAGGCTTTCACCTTGTATGTAGCTAATATGTAGTTAGGATGTATTGAGTGCAACTTGATTGTGTGCAGCTAGAGTGCAGTGTGAAACTTGGATGCAGCTAGTTTGAGTGCAGTGAATGACTCGATCGAGTGTATGCAACTAGTGTGCAGCTGGATTTGAGTAGCTAAGCGCATTATGTGCGACTCGATTGAATGTGTGTAATTAGTGTACAACTAGATTTTGTGTATGCATCTAGTGTATTGTTTGATTGGATCTATGTAACTAGAGTGCATTATGTGCGACTCGATTGAGTGTGTGCAACTAGTATGCAGCTAGATTTTGTGTATGCATCTAGTGTGCAGTTTGACTGAATCTGTGTAGCTAGAGTGCTTTACGTGTGACTCGATTGAGTGTGTGCAACTAGTGTGCATCTTTATTTAGTGCATGGCATGTACGGCTTGACTTATGTTGATGCATGGGAGGTTCAACTAGTCTTGGTTTCCCTAGTGCGGCATGCAGGTGGAAGGAGGGCTGGGTGTATGACTCGCTCTTGGAGACCAATCCTTTGCTATTTGAAGATTCCGGAGGCATTCGATCTTGCTCTCGCTTCTTGCTAGAACCGTGATGCATCTCAGGCGATTGCTGAGTTCTGTTTGATCTGGCCAAGCCGATGGACAGACACTTAGAGGGTAATTGTCCTAGTGAGTATTGGGACTCTAGGGGTGATGGGAAGACATCACAGGATTTGAAAAACTCGAAAGACGACACAGGATTTGACAGACTCGGAAGACTTCGAGGATAGTTGATCTGACGAGTATGGGAACTCTGATGGTGACTAGAAGGAGACTCAAAATTTGAAGTTGAATGCTTCCTTTGCTAATGTGATTTAACAAGGAGACCACTTTCACAGGGTGAATAAATGAAGTCATGCTTTACATCTTGCAGAGTCGGGCTTTGCCAGGGACCTGGGGTTGCTTTGCCAATGAGAGTTGCTCTGCCTTGCTGTTGCTAGAGATTGAGTCCTCTGGCTAGGGAGAAGCTTGCTGAAAAGCAAATTGGATGCTTTTAGGCTCTTGCAGGGGAGAATGTTTATAGAGAGCAATTATAGGCTTCTGCTAGGGATCCATTGGGGAATGTGCCACTGTTGTGGACCAGTACTGATGACCTGCTGTTTACTGGGGAATTGAGCTCTGCTGGAGGCTACTGTCAGGGGTTCTGTTTCTCCGGGCCATCTATTAGTGACCTATGAGGGATTGTCGAGAGTTCGGCGAGCCTGATTGTTGCCGGATTTTATTGCTAAACTGTTCTTTAGCTTTTCTCCCTTTTTTACCCTTGGAATGACCAAGTCAATGGGTTTTTTGCGCAATGAGGCCGTTGTCGGTTTTCCTCATGCCTGCGAAGCTAATAATTTTTCTTCCCTTTTTTGCCCCTGATCTCGAGACCAGGTTTGGGGTTCGCGTAACTTTTTCGCACCAATGTCATTTCTGGTTTTCATTGGGTCTGCGATGGATTTAAACGGAGTTCTATTCCCTTTGCCTTGGATATTATTATCTCGCTTTCGGATACTTCCATGATAAGCTGCTTGCACCTTCAGTCTCTAGGGGATCTAAGAAGACTTGTGATAGGATGAATTGTAGGCTGGGGGCCCGAAGTTTTTGACACCCTGGGATTTTTCTTTTATTGTTACTCTTTTAGGGATCTCTTCCATTGTACTCGTTGTACTCTCCTGAGGATTTCTACTGTTGGATTTCCAGCGAAGTTTGTTTTTTTTTAATTTTTGGAGAATTTGTTGTCTCTGCTGGGGAGAGTTTCAAGAGAGACTGTCTCTGCTTGGGGATTTTTTTTTGTGAGAGATTTTCCCTGAAAGGTTTCTGCTGGGGACAAAGTCTGGAGTGGTTGTCTCTGTAGGGAGTCTCGACTCTTGAAAATATTTCAGCTTCTATTTTGGCTCTTCTTTTGATGAAAGTTTTTTTTTTCACACCCTTGAGAGTCGACTCTACTAGGGACATTGAGGGAATTTTTACTCTGCGGGACTCTGCGGGAAAAGGTTTTAGAGAGGCTTTGATTCCAATGGGGATGGTTTGACTCTGCGTAGTAGCGATTGGGGGAGGTATGATCCCTTTAATGACCGTACCTGATTTGTCAGGTTGCCTACGTACTCTTTGCAGGATCAGATCATGACGTAGTTCAGGCAAACGCCACAGTTTGGCAAGGGAGGGTGTCCCTGAAAAGGATTTGTGAATGAAAGGCTGTTAGGCTTAAGGGGCTAACTAACAGATTTCCTAGATTTGTAAAACGGGTTTACATTGAAGGGGATGAAGGGGTGCCAAAGATGGCTGCCTGTCCTTTCCCGAAGCGGCTACAAGTGTAAGCGTCGTCAGGCAAGACCTTAAGCGTTGTGCATTGATTTTGCCCATTTGATTGATTCGGGACCCGATGGTCGGTTTGATATTGCCCCTTGCTTTGTCGAGCCAGACATTTGCCCCCTAGTAATTTTGTGCAACTTCTCCAGCAGTTGTCAGTCACTTGTGTGGGTTTCAACTCTGCTTCAAGTTGCCCCCCTACTCCAAGATTTGTCTTGGAGGAGCTTTGATTGGAGATTATGTCGGATGACCTGAGATGGGCTTGCCCCTTGCTTTTGATTGCCCCTGCCCCTGGCGCGGTGAGGTCTTGACCTTCTCTAGGACAAAGGTTCTGGATGAGAATTTCTCTTTTCATCGTATTCTGCCCCTGGGGATTATGGATTTGATTATCTGTTTAAGTGATCTCTTGTTAAGGCAGATAGGCTTACGAAGCATTCAACTTTGCAACGCAAGTATGGAGATGAAACTCTTAAAAAAAGTGATTTCATTGAATTGAAAGAGTTTGACTGGACTCGTACAAGGCCACTGTGGCCGACTCTTACATGAAAGAAATCCTAGCTAAGACAAACTTAGACTGGGCTTGGCTCTGATCAACCGAACTCATTATTTTTTTTTCAAGTCTCCTCCTTCAGGTGAGTTGGTGAAGACATTGCTCTAAGTGGCATAGAGGCATCTTGATGATGGGTTGATGAGGGGATGGGGTTTTCAGGAACTCCAGTTACTGGACACATAATCAAGTTTTCCCTTGTCAATTAGTTCTTCAACTGCATGCTTCAAAGTGATGCAGTGATCAGTAGAGTGCCCAGGGCCTTGATGAAAAGCACAATGTTCGTGCTCCTTGTAGTTATGGTTCCTTTTGACTAAGGGTTGCAATGGGGTAGTACTACAGAGTGTGATCAGCTTCCTCTCAACAAGTGTCGACAGGAGTTGGCAGAGTGAAAGAGGGGTGAAATGCTTGGGTGGTGCCCGCTCTTTCTTAGGCTTGGGGAGTGGGTGAGATGGAGGTTTCTATGGTTGTGCCACTGGGTTTGATGCATTTGTCTGAGAGGTAGGGGGATGAATCTGGGTTTGCCCTTGTGCCACCTGGAGCTTGTCGTGAGCAGTAACCATATCATGGAGGATAGACTGGATTTCCTTGATGTCCTGCTCTTGACGGAGAAGGGTTGTCAAGATGATTTCTTGGCTGCTTGATGCTTCTCCACGTTTCATCGTTTGAGTCCTTAAGTTACCATCTCGGTAAGGTGAGATCTGGAAAGATAGAGCGAGTCAATACCGAAGGTGAGATATGTGAATCTAAAATGCATGAGCATGTGAGGGTAAAAACTTAATGAATGAGGCGAGACTCAAAATGAGAAAAGACTCGACCGTAAGCAACGCTCCTGATAGGATAGATTGAAGGATAGACGTGATCTATTGATTCTTGTAGTTGGGTCACTTTTAGGAATACTGTCGACTACATGATGTGTGGGCTGTACTCGAGTGATGCTCGATGCTATGAGTGCATTGGCAATGATGCCCTGGCTAAGATAGAGTGAACTCTAACAGCTTGGAGGGCGATGCCTAGCCTATGATAGACTAGGTTCTACATTTTCTAGATAGGTGCGAGTGTTGTGCCCTAATAATGTAGATGCGGTGGCAGTGCATGTGTAAATGCCTAGAGTAGTGTGCCGATGCTGCTAGTGTAGCGTACCGGTGATGCAAGTGCAAGTGTAAGGTGCAGTGTACATGTGTATATGCAGTGATCCTAGCTAGTGCAAATGCAATGCATGGACAATGATGAGAGTGTATGGATGATGCAGTAATATCAGAGGGGCCCAGTGCAGGTTTTTGTGCCTAATGTCGTGGTACCATTGTGAATAGAGTGACTTACCGGTTAAACATGCACGTTCATGATGCGAGGAAGAAGATGCAAGAAAAGACTTTGTGCGGGAAGAGAGTACAGGACTGTGACTCAAAAAGAGAAAAAGACTTGATCCTAGGCAGGTCTGTCAGGGATCGCGAAGTCAAGTGGTTGGGGCACACCGTCTAGGCCCATGATTTGTTGTTGGAGGGATGTGACCTCAGACTCCAAATTCCCAATGGCTTAAGTAGCATTGGACATCCGGAATCCGAACTGTCGGATCCGAGCGGTCATCTCAGCCTTTGCACTATCGAGGTGCTCTTGATAAAAGTGTAGCTGAGTCAATGACGGTTGTTTTTCTGGTGTCGCCTTTCCGCTTCTTCTGACAAGACCGGACTGTCTGCTCGAGATGCTCGATCTATGGCCTGAAGTTTTGCTGTCCCGCTCTACGTCCTGAATGTTTGTTGCGCCTTCCGTAGCTACTTGTCTTTCAACTGAATTTGAAGCTATCTCTTCAGGAAGATGTTTCTCTAGTAGACTACCTTTTCAACCAAGGGTATGGTCCCATGTGATGGAGCTGAAATGGGTGTGGGTTGTTCCCTATGTATAGGCATGGGAGATGGAATGTCAGGATTTTCCACCTAAAGTCGGTATGCTGCATCTGTAGGTGGTCCTCATGTAACCATAAAGTCTGGCCACTGATCTCACCTAAATTTTTTGCCAATCTAACTAGAATCAACGTGTGAGGCTATCGGAGTGTACAGTGAAAGTGATCCAATCATTTCCCTGCCGGTCCATCATTGAGATGCACTAAGGGAATCCGAACTGTTGAAGGATTCGGAGTGGAGCGTAGATTGCGGAGCCTATAGGCCCGACAAGGATCATGCATCATCTTCTGGTGATGACAACACACTGTAGTGTGATCTCCTCATCTGACAGGGTTTGGAGACGCTGGTAGAGCCTTTTAATGTCTGTAGTTACTATCGGGTCCTGATTCTGAAAAATCTCTCGATGTAGACTGTAGGCTTCACGAAGGTTGATTGATACGGCTAAGATTGTAGGCAGGTGTCTTACTAGCCACAGGTGTAGGAGAGATGCACTGGCATGGAAGATGCTCCTTCTGCAGTTTGCGGCATGGTTGAGAGCCCTGAGAAGCTTTGCAAGGATAACTAGTATGATGGTTCTGGGACTGCAGACGTCCTTGATAATCCGTACTAGTACTGACTTGACATGTGTACCATACCTTGGGAATATCAGCTGAGATATGGCTATCAGTGCAAAGGCGTTGGGAAGTTCTATTGTAATAGAGTCCGGGTTTCACCTGTGCTTGTACTGCTTCTCAAGATACTCTACGGGTATCTGATCAAAAGAGCCCTTAAGAGCGGGCTGCAAGCAGGCAGACTTGATATGCAAAAACCTGGATAGGTCTGCCTGGTATGTTGTCTTGTAGCGCGATATTATGGCTTTACTGTCCATGTTTAACCCTAAGATGCGTTGAATCTCTTCCAGTGTTGGATATAGTTTGTCCTTACCAAAATGAAACACCATGTGAGATGGGTTCCAATACTGGATAGTTGCGTTCATGAGGCGTGGATCCAGTTTAACCATGGATAGGTTTAGGATAATCCCGGTCTTGTAGTACTGAGCCCAAGCGATACGCTGACTCGGTGTGAAGGCCTCAATTGCTTTCTGGAAGTTTTGGCCGTATGCCCATTGAGAAGTCAAATGCACGGGCCGGGCCGGTTGACCAATCGACTGGGTTATCCCTGAAAGACCTGTCATCTAGACTCAATGTGAGTGCACTGTGTATGCAGATGAAATATGCAAAAATGATGCAATATTTTCTAGGTGTGACAAGGCACATGTGATCCGATAGGGTAGACGGACAGAGTTCTGGCATGTGATCTGATAGGCTATATGTACGCATGCTGGGGTGATGCAAGCGTATTCCTAAGGGTGGGGAGATCACTTAATACCGTATATGAGACTCCCTGAAAGGGATGATTGGTGTAAGCGGGAGCGTTCAGAACCGTTTTCTGAAGATAGTCACCTCACAGGCAAAGTTTCATGGACCTCCAAGACTGTTAAGCCCCTGTCACTGAGGATAGTCATCCAACAGCGGTGAGCGTAATAAGCCTGTCTAATGGGTATTGGGTTGATTACACTACTATGCTATGTATGTTATGCCCAGTACACAAATCACCAAAGAGAAAAAATGATTAGTATTAAGTTAAATACTAAGACATTTGATTAATTTGATGTTTATTTGGCTTAAACCTAGGTCCCGGGTTGAACCTTAGTAGTCCCCAATAGAGTCGCCAGAGCTGTGAGCGAGGGTTTCAGGGAAAGCCTGGTTTGATCTCACGGGGAGAATTTAGAGCCGCCACTGATAAGTGCTTAATTTTGCTTAATTATCCTCATTTAAATAAGCATTATCATAGGTCTTTGGTTTATATCTTTATTTTTACACGTAAAATGATGTATTCTCTTCTTACCATTGCGTTGTCCTTTTTCTCTTAATTTTCATTATACATTTGCATGTATTCATACATGTCTTGGAAGGCCGTATGCAAAATATTTTTAAGAGAGACTTATTACGTGTATTTATTTTTTGTAGGAATCCTAACCCCAGACTACTCTCGGGATTTAAGAAGTCCAAAGTTTCAAATAGCTCATGTTCAACTCAAAGATCTAAAGGAGCTAGAGCTCAAAGAGCAAAGCCCAAGCCAAAAGTCCAAGAAGCCAAGTCTCAAGTCAAAGAGTCAAAGCCCAAGAACAAAGCCCAAGACCAAGTATAGAAAGATTCTACAACATGGCTGGAGAATCTTAGGAAGATATGGATTCATATGATTTTGGCATAAAAAGGGTGGAACTCTCTTGAATTAGAAAGAAGAAGTGTGCTATATTGATGTTTCTATTTCAGAAAAAAGGAGAAAACCTATTTTGGTCACAAGAACTCTTTATTTTGGGTGGATTTTGGAATTCAAGCAAGGAGCTTAATAGAGGTCAACTAAATCTACAAGAAAGGCAAGAAATTTCGTGGATGGCTAGAGGAGTGCTATTATTTAGCAACCAATCTCAAACAAAGAAGGAGGATTTCCCAGATTCCCGCCTAATCTGGACAGTACTTACTAATTTGGACATAACTTTTGACTCAAAATTCGGATTAAGGCAAGGTTTGATTTTTTGGAAAGAAGACTCAAAGGGGAACAAAATTATATTTCACGAAGATCTCATAATTCGGACGTTTAAGGGGTCAAAACATGTTGTCAAGTGGATGGAATTTTGGAATTAGAAGTTTCTCTTTTGCTTTTTTTTTCCTTCTCTTCTTCTCTTTAGTCTATATAAACCTAAAGTGAGAGACTTTTGGAGACTCTCTCTGATCTTTTCTCTCTTCTTCTTTTAGTTTTTTTTGGAGTTATTTTATTGTAGTGTTTGGAAAACCATTAAGGAGGATGACAACTCCAAACATGGTTGGCTAAACACCCTTCTAAGGTTAGGGATTTGAAACCTTTTTCCAATTTATGTGGACGATGTGGATGATTTGATTATTTATTTTAATTGAATAATTTTCTTAGTTTGGTTAATTGTTCCTCTCTATATGTTCTTTGATTTCGTATGATCTAATGATATATGGAATGCTTGGATCCCCTGTGAGTTGGATACAAAGTGATTTTTATATTTCTCTAATTATTCAATTGAATTTAATAGTCAGTGGTTTTATCGTATAATTTTCTATCTAGATTAAATTATTATTTAATTCTAGATGTGTTTTCATCCAAATTTAAGCATAAGGAGGGATAGGTGGATTTTCCTGAAACCTTAGACCTCTTTTTCATTGCTTTACAGTAACAGTGATTTTTGCTCCATTCTCATTGAGTGGAAAACTGATTTTAAATCTTTTTTTTTCTCTAGATTTCGTTTCCTTAATTCTTGTTGCACAATAGTCAATCCCTGTGAATTCGACCCTGTGCTCACCAGATACATCAACTGTGTCACTTGTGCACTTGCAAGTATATTATTTTTACTCTTGATTTTATGTCCATTAATTTGGATTAAATTAAGTTGTAACAAGTTTTTGGCGCCGTTGCCGGGGATTGCAACGTGTGACGAGAACACAGGTTACGAAATTCTCCCATTCCCCATTCCCTCTAATTCTAACTCCTAACTTTTACTTTCTGCACCTGACATCTAACTTTTACTTTCTTGCTCCTAACTTCTAACTTCTAACTTTTAACTACTAACTTTTACTTTTTTTTTTTTTTGCTTCTAACTCCTAACTTCTAACTTTTACTTTCTTGCTCCTAACTTCTAACTTCTAACTATTAACTTCTAACTGCTAACTTTTACTTTCTTGCTTCTAACTTGATTGAAAAAAAAAAAAAAAGGAGTCTGATTTTTTTTTTATTTTTTTAGTGGAAGGTTGGAATTCTGTGCACCCTCCCACGGTAGGAACTCAATTAACTTGCTTGAAGGGATTATATCACATAGGTGGAAGGTTGGAATTCCGTGCACCCTCCCACGGTAGGTAATTAAGCGGATTGATATTGCTTGTTTTAAACAGGTACATCTATTGCTTACCTACTTGGAAACAGACATTGTTTTGCCTAAGTTCAGGAATTTCTTCACTTCTGGTAAACTCACTCCTTCACTCTCGTTATTCTCCTACTTATCTTGCATCTACTGTCAACTTACAACCTAGTGGGGAAGCTCGGCGTATACTCTGTATACGTGCCTCGTCTGTCGCCCCTTTAGCTAGCTTGTTCGTATAGAAGACTTATAGGAGGTGCATGCATTCTTGTTTGAATCCCTGACTTTCCCTTTGAGTTCTCTCATTTGTATGATCACGTGGAATCGAGATCACACAAGCCGCTTGAGGAGAACAGACTTTGAGATTGAAGACTTGTCTAATAACTTGTTTGAAGATTCTGATCATTCTTATTCATCAGACACTATGACTGACAATGAAAGTGATCAGAGGGATAATGGAGTTCATAATAATCCACCAATGCTGACCTTGCGTGAATATTTGCAACCAACAAGGACAAGTTCTCCGTCTTGTATGGTTTTTCCTACTAATGCAAATACTTTTGACTTAAAACCGGGAGTGATTCAATTACTTCCTAAGTTTCATGGCTTAGACTCAGAAAGTCCTTACCTACACTTGAAAGAATTTGATGAGGTTTGTGCAACCTTGCGCAATCAAAATGTTAGTGATGATGTGGTTAGGTTAAAATTGTTCCCTTTCTCTTTAAAAGAGAAGGCCAAAAATTGACTAAATTCTCTAAAGCCAAGATCCATTGGCACATGGCAAGAACTGACCAGGGAGTTTCTAAAACAATTCTTCCCTACTCATAAGACTAATACTCTCAGGAGGAACATCATGAATTTCTCCCAAAAGGAGAATGAAACTTTTTTCCAATGTTGGGAACGTTTCAAGGAATTATTGTTGACTTGCCCCCATCATGGCTACGAGACATGGCGCACTGTTAGTTTTTTCTATGAAGGTTTAACCTCTCAAATGCGCCAGTTTGTAGAGATGATGTGCAATGGTGAGTTTCTAAATAAAGATCCCGAAGAGGCTTAGGATTATTTTGACCAATTAGCTGAAAATGCCCAATCTTGGGATAACACTGATAGATCTGATAGGTCAGATAAGACCAAGCCTAATGCCATGACTAAGGGAGGTATGTACCTCCTGAAAGAAGAGAATAATGATGTGAATGCCAAAATAGCTAGTTTGACCAGAAAAGTAGAAGCCATGGAACTTATGAAAGTAAACTCAATTAAGGCCACTGAAAAAGTGGAAGATGTTTGTGGCATATGCGAGACTAATGTACACCGAACTCAGGATTGTCCTACAATCCCAGCTTTTCAAGAGGTGTTACATGATCAAGCAAATGTCATGAACACCTATAAAAGGCCTTTTTCTTCTCCCTACTCGGAAACTTACAATCCTGGTTGGAGGAACCATCCCAACTTTAGTTGGAAAAATGGTCCTACAGCAAACAACCCTCCTCAGGGGCCTTCCACTCATACTCCTTATGTGCCTCCACATAAGAAGACCCTTGAGGAGACGTTGCAACAATTTATGCAAGGTCAAACAAACATTAATAATCAGACAATGCAAGCTATCAATGATCTGAAGAATTCTGTCAAAGAGTTGACCTCTTCGTTGAGCTTTCAAGAAAAGGGCAATTTTCCTGCTCAACCTCAACCAAATCCTAGAGGTCAATTTGAGGTAAGTAATTTAAATTCTTCAGATTCCCAAGAGGAACATATCAAGTCCATCACCACTCTACGAAATGGAAAAATAATTGATAAAGATATTCCAAAGAAGGTTCACAAACCTGAGGAATCTTCAAAATCAAAGAGTGATGATGAACTTGTTAAGTCCAAATCTGATATGGTTTTGCAATGTCCGATACCTGCTCCTTTTCCCCAAAGGTTACAACCTCCTCAAAAGTTAGTCCATAATGCTGATATATTAGAAATCTTCAAACAGGTAAAGATCAACATCCCCTTGTTAGACGCTATCAAACAAATTCCATCATATGCCAAATTCTTAAAAGATTTATGTACAGTCAAGCGTAGGCTTAATGTACAAAAGAAAGCTTTCTTAACAGAATAAGTGAGTGCAATCATTCAACATAATACCCCACCCAAATACAAAGATCCAGGATGCCCAACAATTTCTTGTATTATTGGGAACTTCAGGATTGAGCAAGCTTTGCTTGACCTTGGGGCTAGTGTTAACCTCTTACCCTACTCGGTGTATGAGCAGTTGGGTCTTGGTGAGCTAAAGCCCACTAAGGTAACACTCCAACTTGCTGACCGTTCAGTGAAAATACCGAGAGGGGTAGTTGAGGATGTGTTGGTCCAAGTAGACAAATTTTACTTTCCTGTTGATTTTATTGTCTTGGACACACAACCTGTGTTGAATGCATGCACTCAAATTCCTGTTATTTTAGGCCGCCCATTTCTTGCAACCTCCAATGCTTTGATCAATTGCAGGAATGGTGTCATGAAACTCTCGTTTGGCAACATGACTTTGGAATTAAATATTTTTAATATCTGCAAACAACCGGGGGATGATGATGATGATGTGCATGGAGTAAACTTGATTGAAACTCTTGTGCAAGACCAATTTCTTCAATCTTCTTTTTCTGATCCTCTAGAAGCTTGTTTGACACATTTTAATGATTTTGATGAGGACATTTTAATTAATTCTGTAAATTCTTTGTTGGAATCTGTTCCGGTGTTGGATACTAACAAGTGGAGATCACGTTTTGAGGAATTGCCACCTCGCGATACCCTGCCCCTCCCTTCAAGTATCCAAACACCAAAGCTTGAGTTGAAACCTTTGCCAGCTGATCTCAAATATGCATTTTTGGGACAAGCAGAGACATTCCCAGTGGTCATCTCCTCACAATTGAATGAGACTCAGGAAGAAAAATTAATTGATGTTCTTAGAGAACACAAAGGTGCAATAGGGTGGACCATAGCTGATATTAAGGGAATCAGTCCCTTAATTTGTACCCATAGGATATATTTGGAGGATAATGCTAAACCCTCTAGAGAGATGCAGCGCAGGCTGAATCCCAACATGAAAGATGTGGTTAGAGCAGAGGTCCTAAAACTTTTGGATGTAGGGATCATATACCCTATTTCTGATAGTCAGTGGGTAAGTCCTACCCAAGTGGTACCTAAGAAATCCGGTATAATTGTAGTCAAGAATGCTAATGATGAATTAATCCCAACTAGAGTCACAACTGGTTGGCGAGTGTGCATTGACTATAGGAAGTTGAACTCTGTGACTAGGAAAGACCATTTCCCGTTGCCCTTCATGGACCAAATTTTAGAAAGAGTAGCTGGTCATAAATTTTATTGTTTCCTAGATGGGTACTCCGGTTATAATCAGATAGAAATTGCACCTGAGGATCAAGAAAAGACCACTTTTACATGTCCATTCGGCACTTTTGCTTATCGAAGGATGCCATTTGGGTTGTGTAATGCTCCTGCCACATTCCAAAGATGCATGTTGAGTATATTTAGCGATATGGTAGAGCGTTTTCTTGAAGTGTTTATGGATGATTTTTCTGTGTTTGGTGATTCTTTTGATGATTGTCTGTTTCATTTAAAGAATGTTTTGGTTAGATGTGAGGAGAAAAACCTCATTCTGAATTGGGAGAAGTGTCATTTTATGGTCTCTAAAGGGATCGTGCTTGGCCACATTGTCTCCTCCCGAGGAATCGAAGTAGATAGAGCCAAAATTGATCTGATAGCCAATTTGCCTACCCCGAAGACCATTAAGGACATTAGATCTTTTCTAGGTCATGCCGGATTTTACAGAAGGTTTATTAAAGACTTTAGTGCAATATCTAGACCATTGTGTAACCTTCTATCAAAGGAAAACTCCTTCGAGTGGACTAAGGCATGTCAGGAAGCTTTTGCAAAGCTGAAAGGCATGTTGACTTCTGCTCCTATAATGCAACCACCTGATTGGAGTTTACCGTTTGAAATCATGTGTGATGCTAGTGATTATGCGGTTGGGGCCGTGCTAGGGCAACGCAAGGATAAAAAGCCTTGTGTCATTTACTATGCAAGTAGGACCTTGAACAGTGCTCAGATGAACTATTCTACTACCGAAAAAGAACTCCTAGCCGTAGTCTTTGCACTTGACAAGTTCCGATCTTACTTGATTGGATCTCGAATTGTTATATTCACTGACCATGCAGCTTTAAAGTACCTTCTTTCTAAGAAGGATGCTAAACCAAGACTCCTTAGGTGGATCCTCCTACTCCAGGAATTTGACTTAGAAATTAAAGATAAAAAAGGAGTAGAAAATGTAGTGGCTGATCATTTATCCCGTCTTGTGCTCTCTGATTCCTTGGAGACAATGCCGATCAAAGACACGTTTCCCGATGAGCAACTTTTTGCTGTCTCCCAATTACCTTGGTTTGCAGATATTGCGAACTATCTTGTTACAGGTAACCTTCCTATTCATTGGAAACAACAAGATAAAAAGAAATTTTTGACCGAGGTACGTAGATTTTTCTGGGATGATCCTTATCTGTTTAAATATTGTTCTGATCAAATTATTCGGAGATGTGTGCCTGATTCTGAACACATGAATGTCATCTCCTTTTGTCACTCTGAAGCATGTGGTGGTCATTTTTCAGCCAAAAAGACTACTGCAAAAATTCTGCAATGTGGTTTTTACTGGCCCACTCTTTTTAAGGACACTCATGAGTTTTGCAAAGCATGTGAGCGTTGCCAAAAATTAGGAGGAATCTCCCGTCGGAATATGATGCCTCTCAACCCAATTTTGATTATTGAAGTCTTTGACTGTTGGGGCATCGATTTCATGGGACCATTCTCTCCTTCTTTTGGGTATCTTTATATCTTAGTAGCCGTTGATTATGTGTCAAAATGGATCGAGGCTGTTCCAAGCAAAACCAATGACCACAAAACGGTCTTGCGATTTTTAAAAGAAAATGTTTTATCAAGGTTTGGAACACCTCGAGCCATTATCAGTGATGGGGGTACACACTTTTGTAATCGGCCTTTTGAAGCCTTGATGAAAAAATATGGGATAACCCATAAAGTTTCTACCCCTTATCACCCACAAACAAGTGGACAAGTGGAGATATCCAATCGAGAGATTAAAAATATTTTACAAAAAACAGTAAATCCAGATCGTAAGGATTGGTCATTACGACTAACCGATGCACTATGGGCTTACCGAACAGCTTTTAAAACCCCGATTGGAATGTCTCCATATCGAATTGTCTTTGGAAGAGCTTGTCACTTGCCTGTTGAATTGGAACACAAGGCTTACTGGGCGATAAAGACACTCAATTTTGATTTGGAGAAAGCAGGCTCGCTTCGCAAACTCCAACTGGATGAGTTGGACGAAATCCGAAATGATGCTTACGAGAGTGCCAAAATTTACAAAGAGAGAATGGAGGTTTTTCATGCTAAACATATTCTTCGAAAATCATTTGAGCCTTCTCAAAAAGTTCTTTTGTATAATTCTCGTTTGCATCTATTTCCTGGTAAGCTTCGATCTCGTTGGACCGGCCCTTTCATTATGAAAACTGTTTACCTTTATGGAACTGTCGAGATTGAGAATCCTCAAAACGGTAATATTTTTAAAGTCAATGGTCAACGATTGAAACCGTTTTTGGAGAATTTCACACCAAATGATGAGTCCACAACTCTAGAAGATCCTGTTTATCCTGATTGATCTTTTCTCTCACTTGAGATGAACTTCTGTGTATACTATGCATTTTTGTTTTTTTACTTGCTTTATTTTCTCTTTTAGTTTGATTGATTAGTTCATATCCCTATGATGTTTCATACCCTCTATCTCTTTTTGATCTCTCAATGTTATATTTCATATAAATCTCTATTTGAAACATTGAGGACAATGTTCGATTTAGGTTGGGGGGTGTAGATTTGTGCTTTATTGTTGGGATAATCTCTACTAATAGTAGACCATTGCATTCCTCCTTTACAAAAAAAAAAAAACAACTGTGTTTCTGTCTTGGCTACTTTCTATTTCTTCTTTGCCTACCATCTAGTGAGCTATTGAATTTTGGATTATAAAGGCACACGGTGAAAATTTTTAAGAAGCTCAATTCCAGCTGTTTACAATGAAAAGTCTTTATTACTAAATTCTCAGTTAGTGAATATTATAAATTGCTGAATTTTTAAACTTTCACTACACATCTGACTCAATATCTGGAGCTAGGTTGAATTTGGTAGTTGTTGACTGGATAATTGTCTGGAATGTAGGGAGAAACCAAGTCTGATGAACCATGACTATCTTGTTCACTTAGTTTGCTGGTAAGAAGAAAAACAGAACTGGGTTATGATGAAGTCATGGAAAGAAACCAGTGAATTAGACCAGGTACTTTGAAAAGGGCTACCTCTTGTCAGGTCTTTGAAAAAAAAAAAAAAAAAAAAAAAAGGAAAAGAAAGAAAGAAAAAGGATATGGACATTTGAAACTGTGCTCTCAATGTTGAAATATCAGTTTGTTTTGCTATGACCTTGTTAAAACAAGTTGGGTGAAAGCCGTCATTGTAAAAAAGCGAATAAACTGGAATATCACAGATAAAGCCCATGAGGTATTAAGGTGAATATCCACAACTTTCGTGATCCTGGACAGATTAGCTTAGTTTTGAATCAGATCCTTAGGCTAACCCGACCATTCTATGGTGATTAAAAAGTTGACTCTGCTTAAGGAAATCGATACTTTGGATATTTGTCAGATTGCACATGCACTCAAAATTTTCTAAATGGTGACTTAGTGATTTGGACTTTATTTAGAATGCTGGAATATATGGCTGAAATATAATGAAAACCAGTGCCCTAATAATTCTAAATTTGATGCCTTGATTAGGATGTGCAACATGAAGAAGTTTATTATGAGTAATTTTTGTTCTTCTTCAATTGTTTTGAAAAGATAAATCTGTTTTGAAAAGGAGGATTGTCAGTCATGCTTTATAGTTATTATCCTGATTAATTGATTGACTATATTCTACCTCTTAAATCTGAGTTGAAATCATTGTCACAGATGGGTGATGCTACTGAGAGATGAACTGAGATTCTTTCAACCACCTATTCATTCAGAAGGGATAAGTCCCCGGGATTTGGATAAGGTCTTGATTTGTAATTCTAGATCAGGGTAAGAGGTTCGATTAAGTCCGGGGAAGGGGTTAGGCACCCCGGCACTTCCACTTTTCAGTGGTTCCCTACTTGCTAAGGTTAAGCCTAATTAATTTCAGTTTTAATCAAATGCCTTAAGTGTTTAAGATAATACTAATCCAAGAATGAGAAAAATCTTAGACTATGGTCGAACTCGGGTTGGGCTGCCTTCGTACTCACATAGGGGTGAGATCAGACCGAGCGTAGTTCTGGCACATGAGCCCTTGCCGAGGCTAGGGGTGTGTGTGTGTGTGCACCAAGGGTGGCTTAGGGTCTAGCCGGGAGGCTAGGGGTGGTTAACCTGATTGGTCAAGTGCTCGGTATTGGGCCTGGTAGGCCAATAGGTAGTCTAGTAACTAGGGTTTGGGCCTGGTAGGCCGAGATTGGGCTGATAGGCCAAGAGGGGAGAGCCCGGTAGGCTAGCGTTTAGGCCCAGTAGGCCGAGATTGGGCCCGGTATGCCAAGGATGAGCCCGGTAGGCTAGGTTTTGGGCTGGTATGCAGAGATTGGGCAAGGTAGGCCAAGGGGTGAGGCCCGGTAAGCCTAGGGTGTCTTAACCAAGGGTTAGGGTCAAGGTTCAAAATGTCGATATCGCTCGACATGTCGGAGCCGCGGAAAAAAGATATATCGGAGATATATCATAAGATATATCGTTTATCGGTGATTTTTAGAAAAAATGACAAAAAATATGGCAAAACATGGAATTTTGTAGTGAAAATTCAGGAAATGTGAAAATAAATGTTAATACACCTTTTAGAATAAAAACATTTAAGAAAACAACAATGTATATAAGAGATGCAATAAAAAGAGAGCAAAGATGTGCGCTGACGAGTGACAATAATGTATGATTGATTCATGTTTCATTAATTTCTCAATCAATCATAAATTCATAATAATACAAACATACATAATACAACCCACCAAAAAACCTACAATCACCACCAGAAGGAGTTACGCGGAGGTTCGATGTCATCATCTTTGTCTTGACATGGCTGGCTATAGTGCTGATTCTCCACATACGTACAATACTGTGCCCAGCTCATCACATTATGGTACATGGATATATACTCATGTACATAATGTTGGTAGTAATCTGGGCTAAGATGTAGTAACACGCCAATTGGTGGATACTGTGGGTGATGAGGCACAACTGGCACAGGCACTGGGATTTGGAAATTGTCTCCTCCATACCCATATGGAGGTGGCTTATATCCTGAGACATATCCATAAGGATATTGATCCTCTGTGGAATGTGAATAACTATGTTCTTGAGAGCCTGATGCCTGAGACTGTGTATCCTAGTCATGGCTGGAGAACCATGTATGTTGAGACCCTCTGGAACTAGAGCCCGAATGCTCTGTGGCCCCAAACCAAGCATCATGTCCCACATCTCGTTCTTTGCCCTTGCCCTTGCCCTGACCCCTACCCCTACCCCTACCCCTGCCCCTGCCCGGGCTTCCTCGACGAGAGACGTAATGAATCGGTTGGCTTTCTGCTGGATGTGAAGGCGGGGCACCATGATCTTGGTCCTGTGTGGCATGGTCAAAGTCAGCCTCTGCGGTGAATGGGCTCAGAGGCCTCTGCTCTGGTTCAACTCCGATGTTACCTCCATCCCCAGGACTGTCACCGCCTCCGTCACTCTCATCATGGTCATCAGACTCATCACCACCCTCAAATGATTCTGTGCTAAAGCTGCTCCTGCTGCCGCTAGTGCTAGACCCCACTTCTATAGCAATAACCCTTTCTACATCGATGCCCATCTCAACGGCCGCGCTAGCTATAACTGCGTTCGGACGCCCATCATCTTCATCAAGTGATGAAACCTTAACCCACTCAGAAAGTGGATTATCTTGATCCTCAGTGGCACCGATTAACATCAGGTCTAAAGGATCCTGCTCAGGTTGCTTCCCTGTGTCAATCTGCAGTTGCCGGAGTCGCAGCTTCATATTATAGTGACAGAAGACCAATTTTTGCAGCTTTTTATAGCCAAGTCGGTTCGTTGCTTTGTGTGGATGAGGGCAAATGTACTCTAGTTTCGCTCACATGCTGAAGATGAAGCAGTCTGTGCTAACACGCGAGCCGCCAATTTTCTGAGGGTCGGACAGTCGGTTCCGTACATTTGCTACCAATCAGCTGACAATTAAATGATGTTATCCATTAGTTTCATATATATTTTGATGTAGAGAAATTCCAAATAATTATTTTATTGGGAAGAAATTACTCACACGGCGTCATCCTAGACCTTCCCTCCTTAGCAGCAGTTCTTCCAAAGCTCCCCCGCGCATCCCTGAAGCGCACTAGCTATAGATTTTGAGAAAACATGTTCCAATTAGATATAATATATTAGAATGCAATAATGCACATAAATATGCTATAGTTAACGAGATAAAGATATTTCACCTCATTCCCGAAGTCTCCCTTTCTCTTACACTTCGGGTCCAACGTCTCGAAGACGTCGTGAACAGCCTTCATTAAGTCATCCCGATTCCCCAATTTGTGGTTATAGTGATACTTTGGGTTCAAATAATATGCTGAAATGTGAAAGTTATACGACATGCAATTAGTATTACAAGCATGCAATAACTTCAATGTAAACATCTAATAAACATCAAACTTACCAGCAGCATGAAGGGGATGCTCCATTGTCTTATCCCAACGAGCATCGATAATCTTGTGGACCCACTTGTATCCACGAGGGGACACATTCTTTATCGACAGCTTCATTACCCGCATTAATTCGTACACAGAACCCATAGTCGGCCACTTATCTGCATCTATCACCCTTAAGACACGGTAAATAGGCTCTAGTATGGCAGCCGTATCATCCACTTTGTCCCAAAATTTGTTGTTAAGGACAATGTCCTCAACTTTTTTTGCCAAAACAGTGCGCCTTTGTCCATATTCTGCCCAATCAGTCCCAGTGAACAATGCCTTTAGTCCAATTTTATGTTTGGACAAACTCTCTAAGGCAATAAAATTGGTGGCGAAGCGCGTCGCCCCTGGCCGTACTATTTCACCACCACACAAAGCCCTCATCTTCGCTAGAACCCAACTATGGTTGTATATGAAGTTGGTTACCGCTCTTGCCTCGTCAATAACCTCCTTCACAGATTTCCTTTCTCCTATCGCCTGTAACATCAGGTCTATGCAATGGGCTGCGCAAGGGGTCCAGTATAGGGGATACTTTTTCATAAGCATCTTCCCAGCCTTCACGAAGGCACTTTCATTATCAGTCACCACTTGTACTACATTTTTCTTTCCCACTTCCTCTACAACACCCTTCATCAAGTCATATATATATTTTGCATCCTTTATATTGTTAGATGCATCAACGGACTTTAAAAATATTGTCCTTCCCTGACTGTACACCATAAAGTTGATGATCGAAAGCCTAGTGGGTCCTGTCCAACCATCGCACATAATAGTGACACCAAAATTTTCCCACGTTGGCTTTAGAGTGTCAATATAGTCTCTCATCTCCTTCTCTTCCGCATCTAAGTATTTACCTGTAATCTCATATGGAGAAGGAGGCTCTACCCCCGGCCCAACCCGTTCTGCCTCGTGAATCATGTTCTTAAACTGTGGGGTTGAGGCGGCATTAGCAGGCACATGGCTATGTATAAAAAACTTGGATACAGCTGTTCCAAGCGCTTCCACCAGACTTCCCCCACTCCACATTTCCTTCAACCGCTTCTGGTTTGCATTTCGACTTTTATACAGAGATGAATCATGTGGCAGATCTGGGACTTTCATGCTCTGGGAGCGGCCAAACATACCATGTGGTTGTGTCACAGTCCCAAAATCAGATTTCCTTCCAGTCGAACCTGATGGTCCTACTCCGGCACTACCTCTGAAATCGGCAGGCCGCATGCGAGCTGCAAATGAACGCTCCTGATCCATGTCCCACTGTTGGCGCTTAGATTGACGATAGGCTTGTCAATATGCTACCCTCTCGTCAACTCCAATATAGTCGATTGGGTATAAAGTATCATCTTCGTCATCATCATCCACATCTATTGGTGGCTGTAGACCACGTCCCAATTCCGCACGGATTACCTTTTGTTGCGCGATATGCTCCAGCCTCTCTCTAGCCCCAGTGGTAAGGTGAGCCTTCATAGCTTGTTTGACCTCCATCGGACAACTTGGACAGTCTGCCACATTCGAATCACCCCCAGCAAGATGCCACTTTAACCGGGTAATTCCACCGCTCCTTATTTTTTTGCCACAATAATTACATATTGATCCAAACTTGTTCCCCTCCATTGGTTTTCCATGTGACCAACCTATGTCCCGTACCATAATGAAAAATACTTCCTAGTGGATCACCAATAAATATTAATGTCAAACACATAATAAAATTAAGCACCAAAACCCGTGATTCTTTTTTTTTAATGATTATCCATGTTAATTGTTTTAGAAATATGAAAAACTTATAAATGCGCATTAAAGTTGATAAATAATTGAAATTTAATTTAGTTGCTCAAATTATTTCTATATGATAAATAATTGAATTTTAATTTAGTTTTTCAAATTATTTTTATATGCAATTGATGAGCTGGATGTTTTTACAGGACCGAATCAATATGGAAATAAGAGGAGATGGTTAAATGATCGGAGATCCTGCATCAAGAGAAAATGAAGACGACTGTAATTTTATTTGAGTATGATGTGGATGTAATTATATAAAAAGAAGTTGATGTAATTTTATTTGACTACAAAATGGATGTAATTATGTAAAAAGAAGTTGATGTAATTTTATTTGACTATGAAGTGGATGTAATTTTATTTGACTATAAAGTGGATGTAATTATGTTAAAATAAGTGGATTTAATTTTATCTGACTATGAAGTTGATGTAATTATGTAAAAATTTAATGTTTCAACATTAAATTATGTTGATAACTATGTAATTATGTAAACATTTAATGTAATTATGTTAAAATATGTAATTATGTAAAAGAAGATGCAATTTTATTTTAATGTGCAGGACTCCTGTTTAAGTTTTACATATATAGAAATTTTATTTTGATGTAATCTAGGTATATTGAGTGTTATTTAGGTGATTACAAGTTTAATGTAATCAAATAAGACTTTTATGTCAAAAAACAAAATACATCGGATAACTTATTTCTTTTACAAATTATAGAGTGGTGGAATTACTCAGGCTAATTCTTTTACAATAGAAAAAATATTGCACAGTGGATCACTAAAAAATATAATCAAGTTAAAAACATAAAAATTTTGAACTCCTATCGCCTTTTTTTTTTTTCAATGACCTTACATGTTAATTATTTTGAAAATTTGAAATACTTATGATTGGTCGAAGACTCAAAGTGTTAGTATGTTTTTTTTAGAAAAACCCTTATGAGCATATCTTAACCTATAAATAATTTTTAATTTATAAAATATTATTACGAAATTATTAATTTTTTAATAAACCATATGGGCATAATTTGTTTATGAATAAATTATGTTTCAACATAGTGAATTTTTTTTAAAAATTCATGCTTATTAGTGTTTTATTTGTTTGATTCATGTTTTTTTTTTGAGGGAATTTGTTTGATCTATCCTTATTGACAAATGGCCGGTTAGATATGTTTAGTCTCCTAGGACCTGAATTTTTGTTGCCTTTTTATCTGTATTATTATTCTTCGTTGTTATCTTCTATCTGTGTAATGATAAAATATGAACCCTAACCCTAAGATTGATCCCCATCTTGGCATTTCGACTTTAAAGTTCATCTTTTGATATATATAAGGGCAAAAATGACCTAAAATGTGTTTAGGTGTATAAAAAAAATAAATTAGAAATGGGGTGAATTTTGGGTCTCCCAAAGAACCGTGGGTGTATATAAGGAAAAAACTCTATCATCTTTTATAATTTTTAAAGAGAGTAAAACTAGTATTACCTTTTTAATTTTAGGTTAAAACCCTTAAGTCCTTAACCCTAGCATTACTTGTCAAGTTAAAACAATTTAAGCCTAGCATTACTCTTGTGAAGTTAAAACAATTAAAAGGGGATTTTATTAACAATAAGTGAAATTAGTATTATCCTTCACCTTTGTTAGAGTTTAAACTACTTAAAGGTTAAAACAATTAAAAGAGGATTTTATAAACAAATAGTGAAATTAGTATTACCCTTGTTAGGGTTTAAACCACTTAACGACAAATAAAAGGACATATTATTTAAGAGTGAAGTTAGCATAACCCTCGTTAGGGTTTACAGTTTAATTTAAAACAAATAAAATATGTTATTTAATAGAGTGAGGCTAGCATAACCCTTATTAGGGTTTAAAGTTAAAACAAAGGCTATGTGATTTCACAGAGTAATGCTAGCATAACCCTCATTAGGTTTTAAAGTTAAAACAAAGGTCATGTGATATTAATAGAGTGAGGCTAACATAACCCTTATTAGGTTTTAAGTAAAAAAAAAAAAAACCTGTATTCTCATTTGCACGATTTCAGCAAAGGAAAAAAAAAAAAAAAAAACCAGAGAGAACTCGGAAGGGAGAAAGAGAGGGAGGAACCTGGCTGCCGCTGCTTTGCTTGGGCGTCGACAACGGCGAAGGTGAACGGTACACCTCTGACCTCTCTTCCTTCTTCTTCCTTCTTCTTCCTTCTTCTTCTCTACCCTCAAGTTTGAACCCCTTTTTTTTTTTCCTTCTAAATCCAAAATAAGGATTCAATCTCCACTCTCAAATCTCTTGATTTTTTGCAATCTCTTGATTTTTTGCAATTTGGATGAATGATAAGTGGGATTTAAAGAAAATGAATGAAGAACCCACACTGTCACGGGTCTTCTGTTCAAGATTGAGTGTTTTGGATGGATGCCCTAGCCCTGCATATCTACATAAGAGGGTAAACGTTGCTTTCCCGTGATCCGATTTTATTTTATTTTTTTAAAACTTCTGTACCTCGAAATCGCTGTGTTGTCGGCGATATATCACCGATATCGTCGATATATCGACGATAACTCACGATAACATGTAAAAAAAATCATTCAGTGTGTAGGTGTGTCGGCCATGACCGATATCGACAAATATCGGCGATATATCGCCGATATTGTCGATTTTCATAACCTTGGTTAGGGTTGCTAACCGGGGTTAAGAAAGGTGACTAATCATGTTTAAGGGTGCTAACCATGGTTAATAAGTTCAAAGTCAGTATTTTTGGTCTTTTTATATTTTTCTGATTTTTTTGGGATTTTTCCCAATGGTTAAGTATGTTTAACCGAGGTTAAGGGAGAGAGGTCACCATGGTTAAGGGTGCTAACCATGGTTAAATGGCCAAAAGAAACCATTTTTGGGTTTCTCCTAATATTTTGGATTTTTTTGAGCATTTTTCTAGATTTTTTTCGGTTAAGGATTTTTTAACCATGGTTAAGGGTCAAAAATGGGGTTGACTCTGATTAAGGGTTTTAACCAAAACAAAAAATGTGTTACAGAAGATATTTCTGGATTCCATGTAATATTTATGATTTTTTCAGAATTTTGCCAGGTCATGGCTACTTAACCATGGTTAAATGTTAACCACGGATGGGTCTAACCATGGTTAAGGGGTCTAGGGACGTATGGGGGGTCCTATAATGTGTGAGGTAGGGTTGGAGAAAGGGGAATGGACTGATTCAGTTTTACAGGGGTTTTTCTTCAAAAAATCCTCCTTCCAAACAATGGCTACAGTGGAATTTTAAAGGAGAGTAGGGGGAAGGCCAAGGGGCATTTTGGGGATATGGAGAAGCATGGGGGACATACTTGCAGATGCCAGGGGAGCAGGGGCAGTAGCCAGAGAGGATCAGGGATCGCTTGATACACCCATCGTCCTGAAGAGGACGATGAACAAGAACTTTTTAATTTTTTTTTTTTTTTGTTTCTTCCTTGTTTTGGGCTTATCCTTACACATGTGTGGGCCAAACAAGCAAGGGCTTTACCCTATGAGGGTTTTGCCCTAGAAATTTTAAAAAAAGGCAAGTTGAACCCACTTGGGTTGGGCTTTGTGGGCCCATTCTTGGGCCCAAAGGTGCTTTTTTAGCCACATTTGATGTTTTTGCCCTTGCAATGGGCCTTGAGCCCGCGGGGTCTTAGCTTAGGGTTTAGACTAGGGCTAGGCTAGGGTTGGACCTAGGGTTAAGTCTAGGGTTTATCTAAGGTTAGTACTAGGGTTTAGCTAGGGTTAGACTCGGGCTTAGGTTTGGTTGATTGAAATGGCCTTGAGCCCATAGGGGATTTAGCCTAGGGTTTGATTGAAATGGTGTTTCCCGGGGGATATTAACCTACTCGATCGGGGGACACAGGGGGTGTCGAGAACTGACAGGGTGTTGGGCATTCGTGGTGTCGACAAAGTGTGTTATGTCGACGCTCACCTAAGACGCCAAGGACACACGGGGTGTCGAAGAGGAGGACATGCAGGTGGTGCACACTGTAAAGGAGCACACGGGATGTTGAGTATACGAGGTGTCAACAAAGTATTATGTCAATGCTTACCTGGGATGCCTAAGACATACGGGGGTGTCACAAAAGGGACATACGAGTGGTGTACAATATAAAGGTACACACGGGATGTCGGGCATGTGAGGTATCGACAAAGTGGGTTATGTAGATGCTCACCTGGGATGCCCAGGACACTCGGGGGTGTCACAAAGGAGACATGCTGGTGGTGTACACAGTAAAGATACACACGCAATGTTGGGCATGCGAGGTGTCGAAAAGGTGGGTTATGTCGACGCTCACCTGGGATGCCCAGGACACACGAGGGTGTCACAAAAGGGACATGCTGGTGGTGTATACTGTAAAGGTACACACGAGATGTCGGGCATGCGAGGTGTCGAAAAAGTGGGTTATGTCGATGCTCACCTGGGATGCCCAGGACACAGGGGGTGTCACAATGGGACATGTTGGTGGTGTACACTGTAAAGGTACACACGGGATGTCGGGCATGCGAAGGTTCGACAAAGTGGGTACCTGGGATGCCCAGGATACATAGGGGTGTCACAAAGGGGACATGCGTGTGGTATACACTATAAAGGTACACACGGGATGTCGGGCATGCGAGGTGTCGATAAAGTGGGTGATGTTGACGTTCACCTGGAATGTCCAGGACACATGGGGGTGTCATAAAGGGGACATGCGGGTGATGTACACTGTAAAGATACACACGGGATGTCGGGCATGGGAGGTGTCGATAAATTGGGTTATGTCGACATTTACCTGGGATGCTCAGGACACATGGGGGTGTCACAAAGGAGACATAGGAGGTGTCGACAAAATGGGTTGTGTCGACGCTCACCTGGGATGCCCAGGACACACGGGAGTGTCACAAAGGGGACATGTGGGTGGTGTATACTGTAAAGGTAGACACGGGATGTTGGGTATGCGAGATGTTGACAAACTGAGGTGTGTCGATGCTCACCTATGATACCCAGGACACATGAGGGTGTCACAAAGGGGACATACGGGTGGTGTACACTGTAAAGGTACACATGAGATGTCGGCATGCAAGATAACGACAAAGTGGGTTATGTCGACGCTCACCTAGGATTCCCAGGACACACGGGGGTGTCACAAAGGGGACATGCGGGTGGTGTACACTGTAAAGGTACACACGGGATGTTGGGTGGTGTACACTGTGAATAGTAACTTTAATTTTTTTTTTGTTTCTTCCTTGTTTTGGGCTTATCCTTACGCA
Organism: Tetracentron sinense; assembly: GCA_015143295.1. Classification (NCBI taxonomy): domain Eukaryota; kingdom Viridiplantae; phylum Streptophyta; class Magnoliopsida; order Trochodendrales; family Trochodendraceae; genus Tetracentron; species Tetracentron sinense. Next base: position 47,944,492 of record CM026551.1, on the reverse strand, counting down.
TGTGTGGGCCAAGCAAGCAAGGGCTTTACCCTATGAGGGTTTTGCCCTAGAAATTTGAAATTTGAAAAAAAAGGCAAGTGGGTCCCACTTGCGTTGGGCCTTGTGGGCCCATGCTTGGGCCCAAAGGTGCTTTTTTAGCCATATTTAATGTTTTAGGCCTTGCAATGGACCTTGAGCCCATGGCGTCTTAGCTTAGGGTTTAGACTAGGGCTAAGCTAGGGTTGGACCTAGGGTTAAGTCTAGGGTTTACATAGGGTTAGTGCTAGGGTTTAGCTAGGGTTAGCCTAGGGTTAGATTAGGGCTTAGGTTTGGTTGATTGAAATGGGCCTCGAGCTCATAGGGGATTTAGCTTAGGGTTTGCATTAGGATATGGGCTAGGGCTAGGCCTAGGGTTAGGTCTAGGGTTTACCTAGGGTTAGACCTAGGGTTTGGTCTAAGGCTTAGGACACTACTTAGGGTTAAACTAGGGTTTGGTTTAGGGTCTACCTAGGGCTACTAGGGTTTGGCCGGGGACAACCATGGTTAAAGGATGTTAACCATGGTTAAGTAGGGTGTAAAATTGGGTGCTTACAATGCTCATGTGGGAACTTGAAATTTGTCAATTCCAAAGCATTACTGGTAGCAGATTTTTGTGTCATAAGTATTATAAAAGGATATGTAATGAGATGAGAGAGATCTCAGTTTATTTGGAATACAATTTCAGTCATTATTGAGTGCTTGTTAGCCTTTTTTTGAGAGTTGAGTGATTCCTCTCCTTGGGTGAGTGATTCCCCATATATCCATTTAAGAGTTTTGTGATTCCTCTCCTTGGGTTAAGTGATTCCCCATATCCTCCTATGTTTCTATTATAATTTCTCTCATATTTATCAATGAAGTTGCTTTGATTCATTAGTGTTGATTTTCGTCTTACATCCATGTATCGTGCTTTTCTTCTCTTGGGTAGCAATTTCATTAATTTTTCAAATGCAGTGAAATAAATGATTTCAAATCTCATAAAAATCGAGACTTGAAATCTCATGATTGTAAGAATTAATTTATATGCATGCATTTTCTTTAGAGAACTAGATGAGTTGTGATTTTCATCTCTTGCTTTGCAATTCACGTCAAATTTCAACAACAGCAAAATGAATGATTTCAAATCTCATAAAAAATTATAAGAGTTGAAATTTCACGATGATAAGAATTAATTTTGTTAGAAACCTTGACAAAGTGACTCAAATTTCCTAACACCATGAGAAAGTGTAAAGTGCCAAGCTTTATAAGTCTCAGCAAAACAACCATCAGGAAAACAACAGACTAAGTGACCAATAAATTTTATGGGACTCAAGAAAAGGGACAAAGCAAGCCCAACTAGGCCAGGTCAGGCCATGTAGCATTGAGAAGAAAAAAATGGAGAACAATTAGAATGACAAGATGTAGCTTACCAAGTTCCCTAGACACTCATATGAAGATCCACCTTTCCTCAGACAAATTTCCATCTTCTCCTCTAAAGTTATAATCCTCTCCCTCAGCTCTTCACCCTCTCTCTCCACCATTAATCTTCTTATTGCCCTCTCTATCTCCCCTCTCTTCAATCCATTCTCCATTGGCACCCCAACTCTCCAGTCATCACATATGTATCTCGCGTTCATCATCTGGTCGCCAAACCAAGGCCTACAAAGCATTGGGACTCCTTCACAAATACTCTCCAATGTCGAATTCCATCCACAGTGGCTCCAAAACCCTCCCACCGCAGGATGAGCCAGCACTTCTTGTTGGGGTGCCCATTTTACAATGTGACCCCTTCCCTTGATCTTTTCTAGGAACCCATCTGGCAGTTGTTCAATCCATTTTGAGCCACGGATGGACCCAGGTCGAACCACCCACAAGAAAGGTTGCATGCTGTTAACTAGTCCCCAAGCCGTCTCCACAAATTCGGTTTCATCCATGGAAGCTATGCTCCCAAAGCTCACATAGATTACAGACCTAGGTGCTTGTGTATCTAACCAGGCAAGACAAGTTTGGTCTTCTATTAACAAGCTACTTGTAGAGGCTGGAGAGCATTTGTGTAGTGGGCCTATGGGGAAGATCGGGGCAGGATATTGTTTTCGAATTGTGGTCAATGCCGATTGCTCGAGGTCTTCAACGGAGTTCCAAATGAGTCCTGAACAGGACTTCGTTTCCTTTATCACTGAAGCCAAGAACTGATACATAATCTCCGGGTCTCGTGTGTTGAACACGGGAATTTCCTTCACTTTAAGAGGTGCAAGCTCAGGCACAGGTTCCTCTAACCGAGAATCTGGGAAATTGATACATGGAAGGTGATAGTGAGCAACTAGAGAAAAACGAAAATGATGCTTAGAAGGTGATAATGAATATAATAAGAGCAATTAATGCTACTCTCAAAACATCATACTATCACTAATGATACATGTGCATTAATGAGACATGTGCAAACTTAATATGTGTCAATTCAATAGTAAGAGTATGGAAAAATTTTGAACTAAGAGAATGGCTAGCATTTTTGTAAACAAACTAATATGCCACTTACATGCTACTTGGCTTTCTTTGTGGTGTTTCAGAGTCTGTTTTGTGTGCAACTCGTCACACAGATCTTGTGTGCCCCTCAAATAAACAGGGTATGGTAGTAAAATACAAGTTGTGACATCTCAAGTGTTTTTACCAATATATATCCATAATTTGGGTATGAGACACTAATCAATGGGAGCACACACGGTTTGTGTGACGAGTTGCGCACACCAAATGGACTCGGTGTTGAAAAACTTCCAAAAAGACCTGGACAATATAATTTTAATCAAACACAGATATTTCCCCACATGTTTAAATGGCTGAGTTGATTTGCCATGCATATTGTATTAATTAATATATAAAAATTTCAAAGAGTGGGAGCAGAACTTAAAATTATTTATCCTTAAAAATCCTCCTTTGTTTGTTCCTTTCTTTTCTACGAAATAACCAAAATCCATCCTCATTGAAAAGTACATTGAATAAATGAATTAAAGTTGTCTTTTAGAATGCTTAACGATTAAGCTGAGGTCTTATCTTTAAATAATCTAAAATTGAAATATCTGTATATAAGTGTTGATATCTAGTTAATATTGTGAACCAAAAAATTTGACCGTTATTTCAAATTTTATAATCTAGAATAGCACTAAATTGCTAATTTAGGAGTTGCTACCTATTCTAATTTAGGGGGAGAATATGAATTCTAAAACTATCCAATGATAAGTCAAATAGTGTAAAATAGAGAGTCTAGGTAAGAGATTTGATTGGCTAAGATGTTAGGCACCCTTAAGCACTCGTTAAAAGCAGTTATATACTGGATCCCAAATCTACCTTAAAACTAAATTGAAAATCATATTAAAATTTCTGATAAGAAGCATACCATTATTGAATCATGCTTGAACATAGAACTATGCTAATAAAGAGTTTATTCAAATTAGAACATTCTAAAAGATTGATTACCATATTAAAATCTCTAATAAGATACATGTTATTATTGAATCATGCTGAACATAGAATCTTGCTAATCAAGAGCTTATTCAAAGTTCAATATGCTGAAAAATCATATCCCAAGTATCAATTACCCAAAGTAGAAGCATGTTAACAACCTTAAAAAAAATACTTAAGTCAGAAATAGAAACTACGTACAAATAACAATAAACAAAAAAAAATTACAAAAAAAAAAAAAAAACTAAGGTTTCTACCAGGACAATTGAACCCAATTAGGATTGCCTACATATTAAATAAAATCAAGCTACATGTATTCCTAGATGAACCTAACTAATTATTTTTGAACTTCTTAAAAAATTTTGGAAGGCCCCAAGCAGTTTAGCTCATGCAGATAGAAAGCTTAGAGTCGGTCACCAAAAATAAAAGTGTACGCAAGAAGGAGAAATAGAATACTGAAAATTATTGGAGGAAATAACAGAAAATCGAATCAAAAGGGTTTGGCCCAAATTTTGAGAAATCAGAGTGGAAAATATGCATTCTATACTGATATCATGCATTAGGTCTTCGAACAGTAATTGCGAATAGAGGATCTATCGCCAGCTATAGTTCCTCATTATATTTTTTGGGTGCATGTCCCAAACTTGTTCAGACATAGTTGCTAGATAGTTTAGTTGGTTAAGTCTATTGGCGTCATATCAGAGACCTGGGATCGAATCCCATTTACATCTGGGTTGGGGGGTTTATGGGAGGGGGAGGGCTACCCCTCATTGTGTGGCCCATAGGTCCATGTGGCCTCCAATGAAGCCAAAAAAAAAAAACTTGTTCAATCAATAACTTGCTATCCCCGTGCTCCATATTGAGTGAGATTTCTTATCTCTCTAAGTCAAATGAGAAATTTGCTTTTCAAATTTAGGGTCAACATTCAATCGAGCTAGATCACTGGGTCTAATCAAATTTCTTGTCATATAACAACAGGTACCATAAACTGGTCACAAAATTCAATCTAAATCTATGGATAAATTCAGAGTGTGAAAAACCTCTTAAACCTAAATTTTAGAGTTAAATTCATCCAAAAAGGGTCTGATAAAACTATTTCAATATACAATTAATAGCATTGGGCCAGACCAAATCCGATCCCAGCAAGAACAAAGAAGTAGGCAGACAGAAGATAAATGCCTCGGAGACTGAGTGCCAATTCATCTCCAAAACTGCCTCAACCTTTCCAACCATTAGATCATTAGAGAAAAAATTTACAGGTTTAAATATGAACAGGAGCTTTGGTTTCTATTTATACCGTTTACTTCATTTCTATTTATACTGAACAGAGTTCCGATTACCTCTTGAACAACTTGGAATTCTCTACGGTCAACACATGTCCCTTTTAATAAACCTTAATTGTGAGTGTTCGTTTGGCGAGAAAGAAAAGAAAGGAAAAGAAAATAAATTTACGTTTGGTTGCTGAGAAAACAAGTAAAAACATGGAAAATAAAAGAAAATTGGATAAAACACAACTAAATATTGTATTAGAAATTCAAATTTTTTTTTGCTTTTTCATGTTTTCGCCTATTTCTCGACAATCAAACATAGTAAAGGAAAAAAGAAAAGAAACCCAAAATAACCATAAAAATGGATGAAGTTTTGGGGAAAAAGTTTGTCACTATGGAGAAGGTGCAAGAAAATGAAAGTGTTTTCTTGCAAACCAAAGGTAAGAAAAGTGTAAGAAAACACACTTCTCTTTTATTTTCATTCACTTTCTCACCAAACGAACACACCCTTGGGGTTCAACCGTTTAACCTTAGTTTTTAGAAAAATATTAATTCTAAAGGTTAAAGTTGTTAACTAGAGAAAAGAGCACTTAAAAAGGTTTTTGTGTTGTAATTGGAGTCCGGTTACATCCCACAAGTTAACATGTATCCCTTTTAATACCCCTTAACTATGATTAAGATTCACTAACCCTTAGGGTTCAATCATCAAACCTTGGTTTTTAGGAAAAAAATGTTAACTCTAAATGTTAAAATTGTTAATTGGAGTACTTGAAAGAGCATTTAAAAGGCTTTTCTGTTGTAACCGGACGGTTATAACCTTAGAGGATTCCAAGCCACCCACTTATCCTTGGTTTTTAGAAAATATTTAAAATATTTTTTATAACCATGTTAAATTTTTTTTTTAATATGTATTTTCTAAAAACCAAAGATAGGTGGGTGACCACTAGGGGTGGGTGAATCTTAACCACAGTTAAGGGGTGTTAAAAGGAACACGTGGTCACCTCATCGGCGTTACCGGACTCCCCTGAGTCCGGTTATAACAGTAGAGGATTTGGTTCCAAAAAGAAAAGTGTAATTAGAGCTTTGGATTCCATGTAGATCACCCAATAGCAGTTTCTTTTTCCACAGAAAATTGTGTCGGTTACTTTGTATATCATATGATTTATCCCAGGAAAGAAACTTGAATCTTAACAGGAGTTTATGCACACACCTTGTATGGGAAGATAACCCTTTTGCAGCAGAAGGGGATAGGCGGCGAAGGCTACAAGCGTTAAGACGCAACTTGTCCTTAATACCATCCGAGGGAGCTTGAGACTGTCGGCCACAGATTGGGTGAAGTGGAATAAAGTATCGGAGATTATGCAAGAAATAGGCTCCTCTGTGTTGTTGGATAATAAGCGAGCGAGGCAATCACGTAAAGGGGTAACACAGTTGATGTTGAGAGTCGCCAGAAGAGCTACGGAATCTGTGGTCTCGGCCTCGCTGCCTGATAAGCCATCCGCTATGGGTTCAAAGGTGAAATGAGGATAGTTGGAAGGGTTTGGAGAGTTGAAGTGAATGTGAATAATGGTGATGGAGAAGCCTCTAGAGTGGAGAATGTTAGCGAGCTGGAACATGGGGTTTATGTGTCCTTGAAAGGGTAATGGTATGAGTACCAATCTACGACCTCTCTTTCGCTGCATATGTATCTCCTCTAACTTCTCCATATATTTGATATGGGGGAGAAAATTGATTGGTTTTAGTGTTGTAGTTGAAACTTATAGGCGGGATGGACAAATGAGGGGATTTTTTGGATCAAAATATGAAGTGAAACTTTGCGGCAATTGCCTTTGTAGCCAGGGAAGCCAGCATTTTCATATAGGGCCAACTGATGGTTGATTGAAAATGTTAGTAACTGCTTATGAATTTGTGGAGAATGATATGGTAGGTATGAAATATTCTAAGGGAGGTCATTTTTTTTTTTGGAGAACCAAGTTCATGGGCTATCTCATTCATACGTATCATATGGGTATTGTTTCTCCTTATTTACTAAGGCAACTGTCCTTTTGTCTCATTGCTATGTCATGTTAAATAATTAAATAACATAATATAAAAGATATTTTTTTTCAAATGTTCAATGAGGGTAGTTGCCCCATTATCCCATGGCTAGGCCCTATTAAATAATATTATACACTTTTTTTTCAAAAGTTCAGAGGACAGCAGTCTCTTTGCCCAATGGCGATGCCCTAGAAAAGATTTTTTTCCGAAAGTTCAGGGGGATAATTGCCCCCCTTGCCCCATGGCTTTTGCCCTATTAAAATATATATTTTTAATGTTTTTCAAAAGTTCAAGGGACAAGTGCCCCCATTGAAATAATATGAATAACATTCATATGATCATTGAGTTTTGTTCAATTGTTATTCAAGAACTTTGACAAATATCTCTTATTAGATAGTTTTTTTTAAAAATAATTTCTCTCTCAAAATCCCCACTCCTCTCTGATTTAAAATAATGTAATTTTTGAGAAATTAATTATGATAAAATTAAATTTTATAGGCAAACTAAATACGATTATGTAGAGACCCAAAACTTGATTGTTTTGAAACTTGTGCAAATTGAATGGAAATCCGAGATTTTACTTAAAACATTGCAATTAATGTCAATTTATGTCTAAGTATGTTTATATTGATGCTTAACTATGGTTAAACTTATATATGATGAATGACTAAGAATTTAAAATGAAGAAAATAGCCAAAACAAGGAAACAAAGCCCACCGGTCGACCGCCCCCAAAACCAGTTGACCACCCAAGTGAAGTATATGTATGGAGAAAATTGGTAGAGAGTGCAACATTCACCGATCAACCGCCCTATTACCGGTTGACTGCCAAGAAACTTGTCGACCGCCGGTCACATCGGTCGACTGCTCGCGGCTAGTTTTGCCCAAAAACTTTCTAATTTTTGGAGTTCTGAAAATTAAAAGTTACCTAGGACTCTTTGGCCTATATAAGGATCTTAAACTCGTGGGTTTTACGGTTTCAAACACTTTAATAATTTCAGAGAACTTAGGAAGAGAAAAACTCAGAGTTTCTCAGGGGGTTTTGCAAGGAGAAGAAGAATGAGCTTGAAAATCATCTCCAAGAGCATTCTCAAGTGATAAATCGTAGGAAAGTGATTCATAAGGTACCATGTATTGTACTTTTAACGATACTATACTGATGAATAAGATCTAGACATGCTTATGTGTTGTTCTCACGATTTCAAATGAATGGCAGGTTCTTGCATGATGGAAAATGGATGAATTTGCAAGGATTATAGGAGAATATTATGATATGATTGTTGTTTTATGGTTTTAAATCAATAATGATTTTGGGAATTATTATATGATGATCAAATGATGATTATAGAATTGTGGGTATGAACTCGTGATGATTCAATTGTAATTATGAATTCATGATGATTGAATTAGGGTTATAGAGTTGTAGTTTCGGAATGGTGATTATTGGGATTGTTATACCTTGAATTTTTATAACTCTGTTTATATGAATTGGATATGATAACCTATGCATATGATAAATACTATTGGTATGATGTTTGAATGCTAAATTATTAGTAATTATGCATTATGATAGTTAAATTTCAAAAGGGTAAAGATTTAGGGGAAGATATTGATAACCTAAAATTCTCTAATAATCGTTGTATGGGTGGCTTTAGTGGAGTTCCAAATGTGAAACATCAGAATTTAAGAAATAACCTAGATGAAACTTAATCATGACACTCAAGCACATTGTTTACGGTATGGTAAGTTGCTAAGGACACGAGTCTCACGTGATCATGCATGGATATGGAAACTGACATAACACTGGTATGGACCTTGTTATTGAAAATCTGGTATGGACCTTGGCATGAACCTGAAATCTTGTATGAAACCTAAACTAATATGGACCTTGGAACCCTGATATGGATATGAGAACTGATATGTTACTGTTATGACTTTTCATGCATATGCAAAAGTATCACAAGTCTTACACGGAATGATGATATGGATATTGCTCACATGTATTTCCGCACTCTGATGATGAAAAGTATGGATACATATGGAACTGCATGATATGATACTGTAACGCCCCAAAACACCCCCTAGGAGGCGATATTTGGGCTCGTTACCTACCACGACAACCATCCTGCAAGAGTATACAAGGCATGCTAAATAGTGACCCAAAAAATTTCTTTCATAACTTAACTGTATTTCAAGGGTTAACATAAATGAACAACTGAATAAAAATACAATACTCACAAAGGGTATAAATACTTGAGTTACCAAATCAAGCCCATATGAAAAATCCCCAAAAGAAAATCCCAAAATACATGTGCTCTCACTCAACCCATCCTATGACCACATGTCAACCCCTAACATCTAACTGACAATCCGAACAACTCTTGCTCTCCATGAACCGCCTTGATATCCGTATGGTGTACCTACCAACATCAAAGGGTACGGCTGAGTATGAAATACTTAGCGAGTACAAGCTACTAGCTAATAATAGTAATAACAATAATATGTCATACATGATATAGTTCATCATAAAGATACATAATCAGAGTGTGGAAACTAAGACAAAATAACAATATAAATCTTGAACATCATAATTTAAATCATGCATTATATTCATGCTTTAACCAAAATGTATTTCAACTACCTTGTGAATCTCGTAAGTTCCTTACATGTTTTATGCATCTTGTGGTTACCGTTCACATCTTATGAGATTCTTCATTTCACTTATCTTATTTAGCTAGTACCCGAACTATGAAATGGACGGACGTACTAGGATCTTGTCGTTCTTACTTGTCTTGTTTGACTAGTACCCGAACTATGAAATAGACGGACATCCTAGGTTCTTGTCTTGTATTCATGTCTTGTTTAACTAGTACCCGAACTATGACTTGGATGGTCATACTAGTTTCTTGTCTTGCTTGACTAATGCCCAGACTATAATGGAACGGAACACATTAGCCTCATGTCTTGTCTTGACTAGTACCCGAACTATGAAATGGACGGACATACTAGGTTCTTGTCTTATTTATCTAGTACCCGAACTATGAACTGGACGGGCATACTAGGTTCTTGTCTCGCTTGTTTTCTTGTGGGCCAGGTATGACATATTCAGGAGGTATGCCCTACCCTTGATCGGCCCGATGTCCGGCTTTATCATTTGTTACATAAATCACATTTCATGTTCTTGCTTGTTTCTCATATACATATACTTAGAAAACTTCAGTTCGTGCATGCATGCGTGTCGTGTGTGACAATTGTGAGCCTAGTGATAACATGAAAGGATTGAGGGCAACATATGGTATTTCAATAATTGTAAGCACATGAGAAATTTAGAAAATTCATAAACATATTATCATAATTACTAAGTTTTGGGGAAGATCCCTAATTCATATCTCATAGCTTTTACTCCACATTTCACACATGCATTACATCAAACACCTTGCATGCAATGTCTCTTCAATCTTTCATTTATATTTCCTACATCTTAGGTTTTCAACTCATTCATGCATTTCATCAAACACATGGGTGTGTTCATTATGAGTACAATGCTCTTCCACCATTTTCATCACACACATCACCATCAATTGGCATCCAATTGCCTCAACACCCACACATTCCATCTATCTTTCCATCTTTAGTTTATCTTGTATTAATTTAGGAAATCCTTGGTTTTAAGATAAGTATTTAGGGTAGTCATGCTCAAACCATAATCATTGTAAAAGAAAACCTAGGTTACTAGCTACAAATGTTAACTAGGAGGGCGTACTAACCTTGAATACTTGAAGAAGATCTTGAGGGAACTTGAGAGAAATGGGATCCAAGCTTCAAAGAGGAAGGATCTTGGCTTAAAAGAAGAGATCCAAGCTCCAATTGATCATCAACCCACCTTGCACCAAACCCTAGTTTCTTCCCTCTCTTCCTTCTCTAAATCTCCTAAAACTTGAGCTTAGGGTTTATGAGACCCCAAACCCACGAAATTGGGCTTATATAGAAAAAGGGGTGGTCAAATGACCATCCTACCCTTAAAATTTTGGCAAAACAGATCGAACTGGGCAAATTTTAGCATGACCGGTCGACCGGTCAAAAATGACCTCTCTGGAATATTTTCCCATACAAAATTTTGCTTGACTGGTCAACCGGTAAAGGCATTTGGTCGACTGGTGGCTGATCGGTCGACCGGTAGTAAAATCAGTCGACCGGTTCCTTGTGTTTTTGCCTGTTTTTCTGTTTTCTCTCATTTTTTCCCACTTCGGTATTTCGGCCATAACTTTTGACTCGTTTGTCGAATTTTGATGATTCAACTTGCGTTGGATTCGTCATTTGAAGATGAACAATTTCGGCATTTCAGAATTTCTAATTCTTCCTTATTCATGGACCAAATCATCCCCAGAGTTGACTGATCCGCAATTGGAGTTCAGCAACCCAGATTTTCAATAGATCCAACTTCGGACATCCAACCTATAACTCAAGAAAATGACCTTAAGGCTTTAATACATGTCAAAAATATTTGGGGTGCTACACAAAAGCACTGTTTACAGCTCTATTCACCTACAACCCTTTAAGCACTTAGGGTATTTTATACTCTACGAATTTATATTCTTAAAGTATTCTCATACTCTTGTTTAGAGACTCAACATACACACATCAGTCCTCACTTCACTTTCCTCACACCATGCAACCATGTAAGGCTTTAGGCCTTTACATATCCTAGGCAAAGGTACTATTCACTACCCTATTTACTTGAACAGGGAACCTAAGTTTTGGGGTGCTACAAATTCGTTATATTGTTAATTGTACTTTTGTATGCACTGAGCTTTAGTTTGCTCAGCTATACTTTTATTCGGTAGTTTCAAGAGGATTCGACATTTGTGTTCCAAGACCTTGGGTAGAGGAGTAGTATTAAGAAGAACTTGAAGGTAAGCAACCTGAAGAAGAGAGGAATTTAAATAGATGGCCCTATTATTGATCCATTATTTAGTTTTGCTTTAATTCAGTTGAAAATAATGTAATATGATAATTAAGGATATTGCTTAGGTTTTTACATTCAATACTTGAGATCACAATGAGTGATCGGATTATTCTGTTTTAGGTTGGTCATTATATAATCGGATTATTGATGTTATTCTTATTTCAAATGTTATATTATCGAAGAAAATTTTCAAAACTCATTATTTAGTTTGCCTTGCATGTGTTACATGGATATGGAATACAGTGTCACAGGTCCAATGTCTCATTTAGACCAAGTTGGAATTTTGGGATGCGACAGATTCTCAAAGTATAAAAAATTGGCATCAATTTTACCCGATTAATTCGGTTAAAAATCCAAACCAGACAACCCTTAGTCCCTTAGTCAATCTCTTTGAGTTGCAGCTTGGTGCTCGGGTTTCATATCCCTTGTGTTAGTTAGGCTAGTTCAAATCTCGTGGAAGATTCAACACCATCTTGTGTGTTAATCCCACACATTTTCGTGCTCTTTTTAAACTCTAATTTATAATCATGGTTTTTCTAAAAAAGAAATATAATAATAATAATAATCCCTTCCTCAGGGCGAGGATGAAAAATGCATCTCACCCCTTTTTTTTTTGTCACATGTCCCATTTTAATTCTCTTTAACTATGGTTAGGCTTCTGAGTGATATTAGGGGACGGTTTTCAAAAATATTAGAACACGTTCCCCTCTACTTAGATAGACTTTGTGAGTGCGAGGAACAATAGTCCTCTCCTTAGTAACCCAAACCGTGCACTTCCCTACCTGCTCCCGCTCTCACAGTTTGAGAGCGTATTTGTCTGAGGAGCGCGATTTTTGCTTTTATAGAGCACAAATTTGGGACCCACTATTTCATCCTAGATCCCTCTCTATCTCCACTATTATAGACTCCTCTCTTATCTCAAACTTGTACAGGCTTGGGATCCACTATTTCATCCTAGAGTCCTATCTCCCTCCACTATATATTATAGAGTTCTCTCTTATCTCCAACTCTTGGGTATATTAATTTAAGTTTAATACCGAATTACTTATGATTTTCCTATAAATGTTGTTAAAATGATAATAAATTATTATTATAAAATTAATTAATTAATACAAATAATTATGTATATCAAATAATAAAAAACTAATACTATTAAAAATAAAATTTATGAAATATTTTTAAAATATATTACTTAATATTTAAATAAATAAATAATATTATTTAATTTTAGATATTCTTAATTATTACCGTGCATCGCACGGGTCTCTGTAGTATATATATATAATATACCACGGTGCGCCGAAGGCCCTCACAACCCTATCCTATTTAAATTTCACACGCTCCCGCTTACGTTACTTAGGTCCTCTCCTCACCCCAAGATAGAATTATTGGTCCTTCCAAAAACCCATAATGGTTACGTAAAGGGTTCGGAACCTCCGACAGCATATTAAGACTATCAACCTCACAGCTGACCTCACTGCTGACGTAAATAAAATTGATGAATATGATCTGGTCCCTATAATGGATTGGTTTTTGTTTTTCCCGTTAGAAAAAGAAACAAAAAATCACATTAGCTCTCACTAGTTTTGACTTTTGAGTTGAAATATGAGGGGACTCCTTAAAGCATTTGTCGCACTCAGCTTTCCTCTTCAAAGCAAAGTTCGGTCGCAGTTATATAATTACAAAAAGTACAAATGCTGGCACCACCCGTAGTTTTCCAAACTCCCATCCTATGTTTTTTAAATTGTTTTAGGAACCTGTATAATCATAAATTTTTTATTTAAAAATTTTGTTTGTTTAACCCGTTGAAGTTGCTTTCACGTGAGAGTTTGAAAAAAAAAATTTGAAATTCGCATTTGCAATTTTCGAGAAAAGAAAAGGAGAGGTAGTTTTGTAAAATGATTTTACCCATAGTTTCAATTTCAAGAAAAGAAGGAGAGACAGTTTTGGCCTTGGAAGCACAGGTACGACGACACTGAGATACAACGATACGATACGGGTATAATGATACGGCAGAAATTATGAAAAACAACTAAGTTGTACCTTAGAGTACCGTGTCCGATACGGCGATACGGATACGTTTCTATTTTCAAAGTATCCGTGCTTCCTAAGTTTTGGCAAACAATTTTGCTCATACATTTTGTTACGGTCCTAAATAAATATAAGGGTTGACTTTACGTGTTACATCGGTCCAAGAGCTTTTGACATATTGATTAAGTTCGTATCATTTGGTATCAAACGGACTCTACATCTCAAGTTCGAGTCACAATGAGGGCTATCTAGAATATAGTGAGAGCCAACTAAAAATAGAGTAAAATGGTTGTTTGCTGTTAGAGAGAGCCTTCGCGAAGAGGGCTACCTAGGATAGGGCTACCTAGAACAGAGTGTGAACCGTTCCAAGTAGGGAAAATGACTGTCTACCGCCAAAGTTACAGCTACCTAGAGTGAGAGTCGCTGAGGACATTGGCTATAGAAATGTGGCGATCTTTTATGATTCTAAATAGATATAAGGCTTGACTTTACATGTTCTATTAGTCTTGGGGCTTTTGATGTATTCATTAGGTCGTATCAGTTTCAATTTCGAGAAAAGAGAAAGATGATGCAGTTTTGTAAAACAATTTTGCCCATAGTTTCAAAAATTGCACCAACTTAGAGCATTCCTAGCAGCCTCACCAAAATAACTAAAAAGTTATTATGGTGAGCCAAAGTACTAAAAAAACGCTTAAAAATGGTCTCCACTAGCCTCTTCAAAACAACCATTTCGGTTAGGTGAGTGTACAGTACTCACCAACTGTATACTCACCAAAGCTAAATATTTCTCTCCCTTCCTTTATTGTGGTACCACACAAATAATAAAATAAAGATTTCTCTCTTCATTCGTATTATTATGGTTCCACACAAATAATAAAATAATGTGAGTTTTGGCTATTTTGGTGAGGCCACTAGGAATGCTCTTAGAGCATTCCTAGCAGCCTCACCAAAATGAGCCAGATGGCTAAAAAGTGCTAAATAATGCACCCAGCAGCCTCACTAATTTGGCGTTTTCGGGTTGGTAAGTGTACAATGACTCACCAAAGTTGGTGAGTCACTGTACACTCACCAAAGTTAAATATCTCTCTTTCCCTCCTTCTTTGTGGGCCCACACAAATAAATTAAAGGTTTCTCTCTACCTTTTTTTTACTGTGGAAGTGACACAAATGATAAAATAATGAAAGTTTTAGCTATTTTGGTGAGACAACTGGGGTGTTTTAAAAAAGTGGCTCACCAACATGATTTTTTGTAAGTTTTGGCTATTTTGGCGAGTAAAATTTGGTGAGGCTGCTAGGAATGCTCTTACAAGGAAAAAAGAGAAATCCACCAAACCAAACGCTTTTAAAATGGAACTCTTTCCACAATAGTTTTTTTAATCATATTTGGTCCCCCTTGGTAGGCAATTTGTGGCACTTCTTCCAAAATAGAAATGACTTGTCACCAACTCTACTTAAATTGAACTAGCGGGTGGCACGTACGATACACGAGAGAGAGAGGGGAAGGACTTAACCACAGTTAATAAGAGTTCAAAGGGACACGTGTTAACCTATGGGTTCGGTTTGGTGAGTGTACAGTAACTCACCAAAGTTGGTGAGTCACAATACACTCACCAAAGTTAAATTTCTCTCTTTCCCTCCTTCTTTGTGGGCCCACACAAATAAAAAAATAATGAGAGTTTTGGCTATTTTGGTGAGGCTGCTAGGATGTTTTAAAAAAGTGGCTCACCGACAAAACTTTTTTGTGAGTTTTGGCTATTTTGGTGAGTAAAATTTGGTGAGGCTGCTAGGAATGCTCTTACAAGGAAAAAAGAGAAATCCACCAAACCAAATGCTTTTGAAACGGAACTCTTTCTGTAGTAGTTTTTTTAATCATATTTGGTCCCCCTTGGTAGGCGATTTGTGGCACTTCTTCCAAAATAGAAATGACTTGTCACCAACTCTACTTAAATTGAACTAGCGGGTGGCAGGTGTGATGCACGTGAGAGTGAGGGGAAGGAGTTAACCACAGTTAATAAGAGTTAAAAGGGACATGTGTTAACCTGCGGGTTCGGTTTGGTGAGTGTACAGTAACTCACCAAAGTTGGTGAGTCACTGTACACTCACCAAAGTTAAATATCTCTCTTTCCTTCCTTTGTGGGCCCACACAAATAAAATAAAGGTTTCTCTCTCCCTTTTTTTTATTGTGGAAGTGACGCAAATAATAAAATAATGAGAGCTTTGGCTATTTTGGTGAGGCTGCTAGGATGTTTTAAAAAAGTGGCTCACCGACATGATTTTTTGTGAGTTTTGGCTATTTTGGTGAGTAAAATTTGGTGAGGCTGCTAGGAATGCTCTTACAAGATAAAAAGAGAAATCCACCAAACCAAATGCTTTTGAAAAACGGAACTCTTTCTGTAGTAGTTTTTTTAATCATATTTGGTCCCCCTTGGTAGGCGATTTGCGGCACTTCTTCCAAAATAGAAATGACTTGTCACCAACTCTACTTAAATTGAACTAGCGGGTGGCACGTGTGATGCACGTGAGAGCGAGGGGAAGGAGTTAACCACAGTTAATAAGAGTTAAAAGGGACATGTGTTAACCTGCGGGTTCGGTTTGGTGAGTGTACAGTAACTCACCAAAGTTGGTGAGTCACTGTACACTCACCAAAGTTAAATATCTCTCTTTCCTTCCTTCTTTGTGGGCCCACACAAATAAAATAAAGGTTTCTCTCTCCCTTTTTTATTGTGGAAGTGACACAAATGATAAAATAATGAGAGTTTTGGCTATTTTGGTCAGACTGTTGGGATGTTTTAAAAAAGTGGCTCACCGACATGATTTTTTGTGAGTTTTGGCTATTTTGGTGAGTAAAATTTGGTGAGGCTGCTAGGAATGCTCTTACAAGAAAAAAAGAGAAATCCATCAAGCGGAATGCTCTTACAAGGAAAAAAGAGAAATCCATCAAGCCAAATGCTTTTGAAACAGAACTCTTTCCATAGTAGTTTTTTTAATCATATTTGGTCCCCCTTGGTAGGCGATTTGTGGCACTTCTTCCAAAATAGAAATGACTTGTCACCAACTCTACTTAAATTGAACTAGCGGGTGGCACGTGTGATGCAAGTGAGAGCGAGGGGAAGGAGTTAACCACAGTTAATAAGAGTTAAAAGGGACACGTGTTAACCTGCGGGTTCGGTTTGGTGAGTGTACAGTAACTCACCAAAGTTGGTGAGTCACTGTACACTCACCAAAGTTAAATATCTCTCTTTCCTTCCTTCTTTGTGGGCCCACACAAATAAAATAAAGGTTTCTCTCTCCCTTTTTTATTGTGGAAGTGACACAAATGATAAAATAATAAGAGTTTTGGCTATTTTGGTGAGGCTGCTGGGGTGTTTTAAAAAAGTGGCTCACCGGATTTTTTGTGAATTTTGGCTATTTTGGTGAGTAAAATTTGGTGAGGCTACTAGGAATGCTCTTACAAGGAAAAAAGAGAAATCCACCAAACCAAACACTTTTGAAACGGAACTCTTTCCACAATAGTTTTTTTAATCATATTTGGTCCCCCTTGGTAGGCGATTTGTGGCACTTCTTCCAAAATAGAAATGACGAGAAATCCACCAAACCAAACACTTTTGAAACGGAACTCTTTCCACAATAGTTTTTTTAATCATATTTGGTCCCCCTTGGTAGGCGATTTGTGGCACTTCTTCCAAAATAGAAATGACTTGTCACCAGCTCTACTTAAATTGAACTAGCAAGGGGCACGTGCGATGCCCGTGAGAGCGAGAGGAAGGAGTTAACCACAGTTAATAGGAGTTAAAAGGGACACGTGTTAACCCGCAGGTTCGATTTGGTGAGTGTACAATAACTCACCAAAGTTGGTGAGTAGTACATTCACCAAAGTTAAATATCTCTATTTCCCTCCTTCTTTGTGGGCCCACACAAATAAAATAAAAGTTTCTCTCTCCCTTTTTTTATTGTGGAAGTGACACAAATGATAAAATAATGAGATTTTTTGCTATTTTGGTGAAGTTGCTGGGGGTGTTTTAAAAAAGTGGCTTACCAACATGATTTTTTTGTGAGTTTTGGCTATTTTGGTGAGTAAAATTTGGTGAGGCTATTAGGAATGCTCTTACAAGGAAAAAAGAAAAATACACCATACCTAACGCTTTTGAAATGGAACTCTTTCCACAATAGTTTTTTTAATCATATTTGGTCCCCCTTGGTAGGCGATTTATGGCACTTCTTCCAAAATAATAATTTAAATTGAAAGACTCAGAGCCAGAGAGATGTCGGAGTTGGCATTACAACGTTCCACATACCACTCATTGGCATTACAACGTTCAACATACCACTCATCCATGATTTCTATGTATTTGTACAAAACAATTATTAAAGCTAGGGAAATAGTTAACGTACCCATGGATTCCAATTGCAAACCTAAGGCATCCACCCATAGGTGGATGCCCCCCTCTTAAATGATCACCACCATGGTGATCATTGGTGATCATTTAAGAGGGGGGCATCCACCTATGGGTGGATGCCTTAGGTTTGCAATTGGAATCCATGGGTCCGCCTATCACTACTCAGCTAGCTATTAGAACTCCTTGTTAGGCTTGTTGGAATACTCAATTGTAATGGGCAACGGATTTATTTTGGCTGAAGCGCGAGTATGTAACTCCAGCTAAGGGTTAGAGTCAGGAATTTTTCTTTTGAGGCCAAAGTACATGTATTTGGGCAGTTGTGTAGAGAATGATCAAGCATGCCCGAAATATTATGGGACTTGATTTTTTTGTGAGCCATTATATAAAGAAAATTAACTATATCTTTTAATTTTATATATTATGCATAATTAAAAAAAAAAAGGCCTGAGTCTTCATGCATCCACGGAACGTGCATGCCCTCTTCCTCTCACCATTTGTCCCTTTAACTCTCTTAACCCTGGTTAAAGTTTATTAATTCAGGAGTTATTTTTTCTAAAACCCAACCGAAGTTGTATGAACCCTAGAGGTGAGTGAATCTTAACCAAAGTTAATGATTGTTAAAAGGGACACGAGTCGAGTAGGGGAGACACACACGTTCCACTTGGCGGAATGTGTCAAAAGAATCGTTCTCCCAAAACAATTACAAAATTTTGAGGATGTCAAACTTCCCACATAATTAAAAATTACATCATAATTTGGGGACCACTATATATAAAAATTAAATACTATTTAATATATTTAAAAAATTATACCTATCTAATAAAGAATTTCACAAAATGATAAGGGGGGCATGACCCTTATGATGTGCATTTGTCTTGCATTCTACTGCAGACAAGTTGGCTTGAGCAAGGCAGAAGTTCGCTCGAGCGAGATAGATGGCTCAAGCGAGATGGCTTGAGCAAGATAGCTGGCTTGAGCAAGAAATCAATTCGCTCAAACCAAGATGATTGGTTTTTCGACTGAGAAAATTTTTTGCATCCCAGTTAGCCAACTCACTCGAAGCGAGAGTTAATTTCGCTCGAGCAAGTATCACAGATCCAGAATTAGAATTCTGAATTCTAATTCGTTTCAAACCTAGTATATATATTATACATTTGGATTTAAGGTTTCTAAGGTAGTCCAAAAACTATTCTGGGAGAGAATTTTGTTTGAGAGGCTAAGGGAGTGATTTTATTTCTCTTTGCTTTAATTTAGTGAAGAAGGTGATCTCTTCGTGCACGTAACTCATACACAAGTGAACCACATATATCTTGTGTGCTCTTGTGTGTTTGTTGTTCGTTATTTACAGATTCCTTTCACCGCACCTTCTCAATCCTTAGCTCTACCCCTACTTGGGCCTAGCCTCTTTGTTGAACATGTTTCCCTTTTCATTTGTCGTTAAGATTCACTTACCCGTAGGGTCAAAGAATCTAACCTTAGTTTTTAGATGTAAAAAAAATTAACTCCTAATCCCTAACCTGGATTTTTTTTTCTTCTAAAAACCAATGTTATTTTCTTTAACCCTAAGAGTTAGTAAATCTTAACAACAATTAATACGTACACACATCAGGCAAAGAGGCTAGGCCCGAGTAAATTACTTGGGCTTTAGCTAGAGTAAGTTTGTTGCCATTGTAATGACTATTGTTGTTAAAAAAGAATGGTTTTTGTGGGGAGGAGGGGGGAATACCTGTTGTACTGACCTTGATACCATGTGTCGCCTTCTGAACAACTGTAGCAGCTTTGATCATCTAGAATAGATAGGGAGGGTGACCTGCGAATACACTCTGATGATCAATTCAATAACAAGATGATAAGGGGAGATAGAAAGAGGAGAAAGAGACAATAATTTTAGGGTTTTGAAGAAGGGAAACTCAATGTGCTTGAGTGCATGAGAATGTGGATCCTTTCTTTTTTCCTTGCCTCTGTATTTATAGGAACCCGATTTAGGGTTAGCCAGTTACCTTCCTGCCTCTACTTCTTCCTAGAATAGAAGTTTCCTTCTTCACGTAATATCTTGTCAGCCGGGAGATAGATTTGGTTTCTTCTTTGTGTGTGAGTTTGCCTTGATCGAGTTCAGGATCTTTTGCAATCGGATTGATCTGCACAGCTTTATAATCAATCCATTGATTCTTGATATATTCTGTTGTGGACTCTCCGAGCTGGGGTCGGGTCGAGAATACATACTTTGAAGTGCTCCTAGCCTTGGGTACGCTAGAGGTTGGGATCGGATTGATGAATCAGTACATGAGTCTTGATGTTACAAGGGTCATTGATGTTGACAGTTGTCCATACGTGTGTCTTTACTGTTTTCTACCCTTACAATTGCCCCCCTTCTCATGGCCTTGGTGTTTAGCCGAGGTTTTGAGAAGGATAACCGTCGTTTGAGGCAATCGCATAGACGAGTGGGCACTGGTATCCATACTCAGAATGCTTCGAGTTCTGTGTGCATTTAATGTGATGTACCAGCTCTCATCATTCTTGTTGATGGCTGACGTTTCAACTATCTTTCCTCTAACGATCTTCTCCCTATGATCATGCCATTTACGGTTCTAATCGAAGGGTCTTCTGGTATTTTGGCCCTTGTTTGAATGTTTATAAAAGGTGGGGGTTTCCCTGAGAACTTTCAAACCTTATCAGCAACTTTGTTTTTATCTTCTCTTCTAGTGTTCTTTATTTTTTGTTTGAATATAGATGGATCGTCATCCAATTTCGCTATTGCTGCCTGGTTGGTCCGGAGACCATAGTTTGGGATCTAGGGCCAAGACTCTAAAGGCTTAGAGCGCCCCATCTTCTAGTGCTTCCAGGGGGAAATAAGCAATGGAGTTTCTTGATACCCCACTGGTCAGGAAGTCAAGGCGGGAGATGTCTGAGTGCTCCTTGGCGCCTGTTCAGGCAAAGGTTGCCCCTATCCAGGCTGCGAGTTTGTCTTCAGACTTTGAAGTTGATAGGCCTCAACCTTGGAAGCTTGAGCTTCGGCTTGGGAACAGGCCTATCTCGTTGGGAGACTCTAGCCTTTGGGACTCGCATGTTGCTTGCGCCTTGATGAATGAGGTTCGCTTACCTGAAGATGTTTAGGCAGCAAGGAGTTGGGGAGATCAATTCCTGGGACTGAGGGGTGAGGGTTTTGTCCTCACCCTCACCCTTGCTTTCTCCGAGCTCCAAGATCAGTTATGGAGAGTCCACGAGGACCATCAGGCAACCATTGGGACTTCGCAGGAGGAGATTGATAGTGTTCTCCAAGAGGGCTAGCAACTCCAGACCGAGCTCGAGGCGGAGAAGCGGACAGTGGCCAAATTGAGGTTCGAAGTCAAGACCTTGCACAAGCAGCAGGGGCAACACGAGGAAATTTTGGAAAGGCTACACTCGTTCCTAGCCTCCTATTACCAAGGGGTGTTGAACTACCTGGTCGAGCTTGATAGGGTGGAAACATGTTGTCTGGTCATGAAGGAGCTTAGGAACAAGGTTCCAACAATGTCTCGAGCTAATTCTTTTAAAGACTATTCCTCATCTGCCTCTAGTTCCGAGGTGGAAATGTAGATTCCGATCTCGTGCACCTTGCATACATATAATACAGGTTGTTGTGCTTATGTAAGACAAATCTGTAGAGAGTCCGAAGCGGAGTTGGGACTCTTTCTTGACCCTTCTTAATTGGCTCCTCGTTATATATCTTATTTGCCTTTGATACCTGGCACTCTTGTTGTCGTCTTGCGTCCTGTACATCTTTTTTGGTTTTGATGCTCTTTGTGTAAATGGATTCCCTCTCCTCAAATGCTTAAATGAAAGCAGTCCATTTTAATAGAATTGCATGCTCGCTCATAACAACCGTTCTCTTTTGAAATTGGGCTGATCTAATGTTGGGACGAGACTGCTATAGTGCAGAGAAATTCTTTGGACCATAGTCTCGTATTGCACCGAGGTATTAACATATGCCTTTGGGACGTGAAAACATGATGGACCGTATTTTACCTCACTCTTGCGATAATCCAGGTCGAAGCTAAGGATTCTTGACGTAGGATATGAGGGATCGTATTAACCTCACTACTACCTTCCTTCAAGGAGACGACATGTCCTTAGATTCATGACGAATGAATATGAGGGACCGTATTTAACCTCACCCTTGCGATCATTCGAGTCGAAGTTAAGGATTCTCGACGTAGGATATGAGGGACCGTATTAACCTCACTCTTGTCTTTCTCTGAGGAGATGACATGCGCCTCATATTCATGATGAAAAAATATGAGGGACCTGTCAGCACCCTATTTTTACACCCCCTTAACCGTGGTTAATTAATTTAGCTATGGTCCAAACTCTAGATCAACCCTAGTTCCAAACCCTAGGTAAACCCTTAACCATAGGACTAAACCCTAGTTAAGACCCTAGTTAACCCTAAGCTTAACCCTAGGTAGTCCTAAACCCAAACCCTAGGTAGCCCTAGCCTAACCTTAGTAAGCCCTAGGTATACCCAAGGCCCAAGCCCATTTGACCAAACTTATACCTAGACAACTCAATCAAACCCAATTACCTAATTTTATTACCCAACCCAAGTAGTCAAGCCCAAATACCCAATCACCCAATTGTCTAAGCCAAAGCCTATTTCCATAGCCCAAGCCCAAATGTCATAGTCAAAGTCCAATAATCATAACCCATGACCCATCTACTAATAACCCATGATCCATAAGACCTAATCCACATATCCATATCCACCTACCCTATATCCTACAACCCATACCCATATAACCCATAGTTCACTCAACCCACCAACTCTCTTACACCTCTCTTACATCAACCCATACCTATATAACTCATAGTTCACTCAACCCACCTACTCTCTTACACCTCTCTTACACCCTATATCCTACAACCCATGCCCATATAACCCATAGTTCACTCAACCCACCAACTCTCTTACACTCCTTACAACACTCAATCTATCAACTCACCTTACAACACTCAAGTCTTTACCCACTAGCTCCTTTTATCCCCCATGTAAAAGACACAACCCAACCTCTTAGTTTTCCTAATAATACCAATCCCTTAGCCCCTTAGATCCATCCCTCAAGACCCCTAGAAGGTTCCCACCCACTTGTGTTTCTCTTGAATTTGAAGAAGGGAGAAGAAACTAAGGTTTAGAGTTTGGAAAGAATTCTAAGACTAAAAGCTTAGAGTTCTTCACTAACTCTCTTCCTTTGTGGATTCTAAAACCCTACCACTTGGAGCATTGAAGGAGAATTCTTGGAGGAGTAGGCACTCATCCTTTCATTTTCTCTTCTTTCTTATCTTTTTTTTTTATTTGGTTCTATCTTCTTGATCTCTCATTTCTCAAGCATAGTTGGGCCTCTCTACACCAATCTAATGGTGTAGAGGGACCCCATATCAAATGCAAGGAGATGCTCCTTTTTTCTTTTCCTTTCCATGTACATATTTTCTTCTTTTTTATGTACCCACAAGTGTGGATATGGGTAGGCCCATAGAGAGTGGAAGCTAAAGCTATACCTCTCTTTTTCATTTTGTTTTCTTTTGAGATTCTAGTCCTCTTTCTAGAATTTTTTGTGAAAGCTCATCCCCTCCCTAACATTCTTTAGAGCAACATTACATCATTAATAATGGTGTAAATGAACCACCTTAAAAGGGAGAGGATGAGTTTTCATTTTCTTTCATTTCTTTATTTTTCCTTCATGTTCTATGGGTAGGTGATAGTTTAAGGACTTAAAATAAATGATAGTTTAAGGACTTAAAGAGGACATTCTTAAAAATGTCTCATACCAAAGACAATGATATTTGATCTATTATCAACACCAATTCAACAAAATAGGTGTTGACAATAGACCATTTACATTCATAAGGCACATCCCTCTTTATGTCTTAAAATATAATCTTTTAGCCAAACTCTTGGATTAAATGTGACTTTAGCTAAGTTTTCAAAACCCTACCTATATGAAAATCCAAAAAAACATGATAAAAGCTCAAAATACCAAAAACATAATAAAATCTCAAAATACCAAAAAAAAACATTCAAATATAATCAAAATACCAAAAACATGCAAATATAACCAAAATACCAAAAACATTCAAATATCTCCAAAATCCCAAAAAATATAAAAATACAAAAAACCAAAAAGAGACTTGTAGGACCTCTTTAGCTTTGGTTAGCTCACCTAACCATAGTTAAATCTCCTCTAACCGCGGTTAGACTTAACACTTGTGCACTTGACCTCCCCGGTCAACTAAACCATAGCCTTCTAGGCTAGACCCTTTGACCACCCTATGCACACACACACTTCCCCCTAGCCTCGGCACGGGCTCATGTGCCAGAACTACGCTCGGTCTGATCTCACCATGTGAGTACGTAGGCAACCCAACTCGGGTTCGACCCTAGCCATCTAGCTTTCTATTTTTCTTGGATTAGCACTCACTTAAAAACTTTGGACATTCTAATAAAACTTTGAGATTATAATTGGCTTAAGTTTAGGGAGTAGGTAACCGTTATAAAACGGGGGTCTTGGGGTGCCCAACACCTTCCTCAGGGCTTAATCGAACCACTTACCCTAACTCTGATTAGACCATTTGCCTTATCCAAACAAACAAATACCCGGGACCTATCCCTAAGAATGAATAGGTGGCGACTTAAGTCAAAACATATAATTGTGAAAGTGGGTAGGAAGATCCCATGCTCACAGCTCTGGCGACTCTGCTGGGGAGAAAGTTCAAGCCGAAACTTAAATTTTAGCCAAATGATCTCAAAATTTATTAAAATACCTAAGTATTTAATTAAGTGTTGATTCTTTATACTTTTTGGGATGTTTCTTGTATAGTGCATTTCATGCATAGCATATTAGTGTAACAACCCAATACCCATTAGACAGGCTTATTACGCTCACAGCTGTTGGATGACTATCCTCAGTGACAGGGGCTTAACAGTCTTGGAGGTCCGCGGAATTACTCCTGCTGGGTGACTACTCTCAGGGAAGGATTCTGAACGCTCCCGCTTACACCAATCGTCTCAGGTATGTTCTATACCAGGGAGTCGCATATACGGTGTTAAGTGATCCCCCCATCCTTTAGGAACACCCTGCATTACCCCAACATGCATACATATAGCTTAGGCTAGGGTATAGTCTACAAGCAGCCCCACCTGGAGGGATACTCTAAACCCTAACCTGCTTGCACCCTATACCTGTCCCAATCAGGGTTGATTACCCGGATAAGCACTCACCCAGGGGCATGTGATGAGCCAAATTTGTGCTTGTAATAAAACACATCTTACCCCATCTCTGGACATAGCACATGTGATTCAAATCTTCGGCGTATAGGTCTTCATTTAGACCTATCCCCCGCCTTGTCCTTATAGGCCCCTGGTTCCCTACAACCCGGGTAAAGCATACCGGACCCCTGTCCAATTGCCCTATCAGGATACATGTGCCATGTCACACCCTAATGAAAAAAAAAAAAAAAAATTGCATCATTTGCATTTCATACACCGTACACTTACACAGAGTCTGTATATTTGTCCAGGGTAGATGGCAGGTCCGTCAGGGATTGTTCCGCCAAATGGTCAGCCTCTTAGACCCATGCACCTGACCTCCCAAGGGACATGTGATCCGGCCCTCCGTGAGAAGATTGAGGCACTGAGTCGGGATCAACGTCTCACTTGGGCCCAGTACTACAGATTGAGTAACACCCTAGACCTGTCCATGGTTAAGACAGATTGGCGCCTCATTAATGCCGTCGTCCAGTGTTGGAACCCTACTTATATGGTATTCCGTTTCGGTAAGAACGAGTTGTGTCCAACACTGGAGGAGATACAACGCATTCTCGGCTTAAACATGAAAGGTGATGCCATAGTACCGCGCTACAAGGCAAACTTTCAGGCAGATCTCTCACAATTCTTACGAATCAGGCCTGCCTCCTTGCAGTACGATCCTAGCGGCACTTACGACAGGGTGCCTATTGAATTTCTTGAGAAATTGTACCGGCCCAAGTGGGACCCTGACTCCCTAGAAACTGAGATCCCTGGTCTCAATGCCTTCACACTGATCATCATGTCACAACTGGTGCTCCCGAAAAGTCGCGCCTTCGCCGACTCAGTACTGACAGGGATAATCGACGACATGCGGGAATCAAAGACGGTTGTCCCAGTCATTCTTGCAGAGTTACTCAGGGCTCTCAACCTTGCAGCAGGACGCAGAAAGGGCGTCTTCCACGCCAGTGCACCGCTTTTACATCTGTGGATGGTCTCACACCTGCCCACCATCTTACCGGTACCCGACGTACCTCGAGATGCATACAGCCTGCCCAGGAAGATTTCACAGAATCAGGGCGAGATCGTGACTTCGGATGTTAAGACTCTCTACCGGCTTCTCCAAGACTTGACAGAGAAGCAGATCACATGGGAATGCGTGTGGCTGGTTCGCAGACAACTACCACGCGTCGTCATAGCAGGAAGACGATGTATGGTCCTAGCAGGACTCACCGGCTCTGCAGCCTATGTACCACTTCGAGTCCTCCGCCAGTTTGGACTCCCTCAGCGCATACCAGTAATAGACGACCTGGAGAATGATTTCGTCAATTTCACAGTGCAATCTGAATGCCTCACCCGCCGATTCCAAGCAGATTGGCGAAGCTCCAGAAGAGACAAATGGCCAGATTTTGTGGTCACAACTGGACCACCAACTGATTCTGCATACCGTATATGGGTAGAAAATCCTGACCTTCCACCCGACATGCCAGCGCCTAGGGAACTGCCTACACCAGTTGCAGCCCCATCTCGAGGAACCATACCCATAGCTGACATGGCGGTTCCCTGGACAGACTTCTTCTTGGAAAGGCAGCTACAGATCCAGGAGAGAGAAAAACAGCTTAGACGAGCCCAGCGCACATTCAGGCAGCAGGAAGCGGAGCAGAACCGCGAACTCATAGCCATGCAGGAGCAGGTTGACCACCTCGAGCACACAGTCCGATCCTTGCGGAAGAGACACAGGGGTGATATCAGAGAGAACTCCGTCCTTCGGGCCCAGTTGCACTTCCATCAGGAACAGCTTGATAGTGCGAAGGAGGAGATGACCAGTCGGATCCGACAGTACGGATCCCATATGTACAATGCCTCAGAGACAATCGAGCGTATGGAGGTCAAAATTATATCCCTCCAACAACAGGTCATGGACTGTGACGGCATGCCCCGACCGCTTGACTTTGCCATCCCCGATGGGCCTGCCTAGGGTTGAGTCCTTTTTGTTTTATTGAGTCAGTCCTGTATCACACTCACTCAATCACTGCAATCAATGAAAAATCTTTTTTTTAGCATCATTTCTCTCCCTCATGCATATTCATGTTTAGTCGTTGCATTTTTTCAGTCTGCATGAGCCGACCCATGACTCGTTCTCTGACTGCGATTCTCGCAGAAGTCGCAGAAGCAGTCCTCACAGAAATACCAGTCACGGAGATTGTATCCTACACCGGCCCGATAGAAAGCAGCTCAGAAGCAATGACAGAACCATCAGACCATCAACAGAGGATCGAGGAACTGGTACAGTCGCATGACCGGGATATTGTAGCTATGCAGAACAAGTTGGACCGAGTTCTGGAGTCCCTGAATATTCTTATTGGTGCCCGAACCGATGAACCTTCTAACCGAAACCCTACCAATGAAGCCCCCGATCAGCCTCACCCAGAGCAGCCTACCCCTATCATTATTCCCAACCTTACACCCGCGACAGGCGGAGGAGGAGAGGAGTATGACCAGTATGACGAGCAGCCTAAGGCATCACATGTCAATCAGGACAGGCCATCGTCTTCCGACCCTACACCGTCCCTCAAGGACCAACATGAAGAGATAAAACAGATGAAAGAGGAAATGAGAAGAATGAGAGAGGCATCTGCCAATCCCACCCTATCATTGGAGGACCTGACTTTCTCCTCTGGAGATGTTATTCCCCCCGGATTCAAGGTACCTGACTTCGATAAATATGACGGCTCGGGCTGTCCCAAGCAACATTTACAGATGTACCTGGGGGACATGCTCCCATATAACAAGAATCAGCCTTTGCTCATACAGTATTTCCAGAAAAGTCTGAAGGGGGCAGCCCTTGCCTGGTGGATGTCGATCGATAAACAGAGAATCAAGACATGGCAGGACGCCATGGATGCCTTTGTAGAGCAATACTCTTTTAATCAGGAGCTTCGGCCTCAGCGAAGCCAATTGGAACAGATGTACCAGCGGAATAATGAGTCGTTCCTAGAATATGCCACCCGGTGGAGAGAAATGGCAGCAAAAGTCATCACCCCTATCCCCAAGGAAGAGCTGGCAAACATATTTTTGGGCACGCTGAAGCAGCCCTACTCTACACTAATGGTCACTCTACCGGTTGTAGACTTTGGCACAATAGTTAAAACAGGTGCCCGTATTGAGGCAGCAATACAGAGTGGAGCCATTCATTCCAGCCTAGGGCTTGCTCCTCTCAAAGCGACAGCAGCTTCAACCAGCAGAAACAACGGTCACAGAGACCAGAAAAGAAAAGAAAATGTTAACTTGGTGGCTCCCGCAGCGCCAATCAAATTACCAGCTCCGGCCGCTCAGCAACAGCCAGTACCTGGAAACACCCGGCCGGTTAAACAGAACCAGGGGCAAACCCGTACCCACAGGACCTTTACCCCTCTCCCTTACACACTCAGTCAGCTTTTAGGCTTCCTAACCAAGCAGGGCCTTCTCAAACTAAGAGGCCCTACCCCTCTTTTACCACCAGACAAGAGGAACAAGAATTACGATGTCAACCAACACTGCGCCTTTCATAGAGGCCCGGGCCATGCAACTGATTACTGCATTGGTCTGAAGTGCACTATCCAGGATCTCCTGGATACAGGTAAGGTCGAACTAGCTCCCAGCAACATCAGTATCGACCAGGTGCCACTGCCCCCACATAACAACCAAGTTAACTTTATTGAATGGGAAGAGCCCGGGGCAGGGCAACCTAGACTCAGCGCACCAGCAGTCGATGATGGCATCATCAGGCCCTCTTACCGACCCCCAGTTATAATCCCTCTGCCACAATCTAATGTTCAGGCCATCCAGACCCCAATACAACTCCCCGCTCTGGAATCAGAGAAAGAGAAAATTGTTTACACAATTTCCTGTCCTGCCAGTTGGCCCACCGCTTCAGCCAAGGCCTCAACATCCTCTGGACCAGTCAAAATCCCTTACATCCCTTCCCAGCCTTTCAACCTTAATCATGTACCTGCCCCTCAATCTCTCATCCTGGAAAGTGAGTACATAGCCAACCTCACCCGATCCGGCCGGGTGTATCAACCTTCGGCGATTGAGCCAGTGAAAGAAAAGGGTAAAGAAAAAGCAAGGGTAGCAGAACCAGAAAATGAAACAGCAGATTCGGCTCTCCTACTAAAAATATTAGAAAAAGCAGAAGAATTCAATATTACCCAGCAGTTGGGCAAAACTCAGGCACAAATCTCTATCTTGGGCCTTCTCTTGACTTCAGAGCATCACAGAAAGCAACTCCTCCGGGTATTTAATAACGCCCATGTAACACCAGACATCTCGCCTGAGAAACTGGGGCAGATGGTGGGGCAAGTGCTAGAATCACGAATCATCTCCTTTACTGAAGAGGAGATACCGGATGGAGACAGAGATCATACTCGAGCCCTATATATTACAGTTCAGTGTATGGACAGGACATTATCTTCGGTACTGATCGACAATGGCTCCGGCCTAAATGTTTGTACACTCTCCACCTTGCAAAGCCTGGGTTTGAGTACCAGCCAAGTTAAGAAGAGACCTATGACTATAAGGGCTTTTGATAATACCACCAGGCAGAACTTGGGTGATATTGACCTGACCATCAAGGTTGGACCGGCTCAGTTCTTGACAAATTTTCAAGTTGTGAATGTACCTGCCTCATTCACCTTACTCCTAGGGAGGCCGTGGATTTATTCGGCCGGTGCCATCCCCTCCTCTCTGCACCAAAGAATCAAGTTCATACAGGACGACCAACTAGTTGTCATTCCATCTGAAGAGTTGGCAAGTTCCTTCGGGGACATCCAGGAGCTAGGGCAAGGTACAGCTTTCATGACCTATCAGTTTGAGCAGGTCAACTCTATCGCCCAAGTGGAACAGCAGAGCAAACAAACAATACCTCCCTTTATCAAAATGATGGCAAAGATGAATTACCAGCCGGGTCTAGGCCTGGGTGTTAAGAACCAGGGCATGAAGAAGAGATATGTGCCTCCACGTTACACACCTCCGTTTGGATTGGGATACAAGCCCAAGTACGAGGACTATCTCAACAAGCTGACAAAGAAAAGTAGACAGTCGGCAAAACCTGAACCCCGACCCCACATTTCCATAACTTTCCCCGTCGGAATCTTTGAAATCAACCTAGAAACCCCTCTTGCACCAGCCATCAATATCCCTAACCCTCAACCCGGCATCGAATCTTCAGGGATTCCCGAACCGGAGGTATTCAGCGTCGCCCGGATGTTTGAAGAGCTGACTGTTGAAGATGCAGAAGCAGAAGCAGAATATTCAGCGGGAGAACAGGTGTGCACCATCTCCAACAGCACAGAAGCATCATCCAGTTACCAGCCACTAATCCGTTGGTGGACTGAGGCTCTCACCATCGAGGCCGCACAGGGCCAGGGAAAGCACAGTGCAGGGAAGGTTGGTCAGAACAAGCAGTGATGCAGTATCATTCCCCTCTTCTCCTTAATCTATCTCTCTTTGCTCCCGTTGCAAAAATCCAAAATGTCGGCCAACTGTAGGCCTCTTTTTTATTTTGTTGAGTCAATTTTGTAAACAGCTCACTTTTTTTAATGAAAATCTGAAGTTTTGACTCAAAAACATGTTTTTCAAAAACATTTGCATTCGGCTAATGACGAAATCACACAGACTCTTCCCTTGGAAGGCCTAGTGTCCTGAAGCCAACAAAAGACAAAAACATAAGGATGCTAAACTAAGCTTAATGATTTGCCAGGAAATCGCCTCCGACAAGGCTACCCCTCAAACCCTCCTTGAGCTTTCAGAAGTTGAGTATGACTCAGAGCAGGAAACAGAACAAGATGAGGTACCGCCTCAGGAAATTTTGGACCTGCTAGAACGCAGTGAAGGGCTACTACAGTCGAACATCGAGGATACCGAGACAGTAAACTTGGGTTCCGAAGACAACCCTCAACTGATTCAGATTGGCACAACTATGAGCCCACAGCAAAGAACAGATATGATCTGCTTCCTGAAAAGTTATAGTGATGTCTTTGCCTGGTCATATGCAGACATGCCTGGCCTAGACCCAGCGTTGGTGGTACACAGACTACCCCTGAACCCGGATGTCAGACCGATTAAGCAGAAACTGAGACGGATGAGGCCCGAATGGTCACAAAAAGTCAAAGAAGAGGTAGAAAAGCAGATCAATGCAGGCTTCTTGGCAGTAGCAAACTATCCAGAATGGTTGGCAAACATCGTACCAGTACCCAAAAAGGGATGGAAAAGTCCGGATGTGCATCGACTATCAGAATCTGAATAAGGCTAGCCCTAAGGGACAACTTTCCTCTCCCGCACATGATATCCTAGTCGACAATACTGCAATGCACGGATGCTCTCTCATGGAGGTTTTTCTGGGTCTATAACCAATCAGAAGAAGACGAAAGCTATGGAGGAGGAAAAACTTCCTTCATCCACACTTGGTGGCCACGTTCTGTACAATGTCCTGTATTCGAACTAAGAACTCAGATAACAAAAAGGTATAGCCTGCTGGAGAAACCTGTTGGCCATGGGTTTTTTTGTTTTTTTTTGGGCTACTCAGCGTCTTCGGCACTATCTGCTTTCCTACCCGGTAATCCTGATCTCCCGAATGGACCCACTCAAATATCTACTGGAAAAGCCAGCCACTACCGGAAGGACTGCCCGATGGCTTATGATGTTGTCTGAATTCGACATTACATACATGACTCAAAAGTCAATCAAGGGCAGCGCTGCCCGATCACTTTCCCACCGCCCTAACACAGACTATGGGTCTGTACCTGATCAGTTTTTCCCGATAGCTATCCTGTAGCAATAAATAGAAAGCAGGAATATACTCCGCGAGTAGTATACTGTGCCGAGCTGCCAACAGTCATGGACATGGGGCAGGAGCAGTCCTAATCTCATCCAAGGGGGCACATCTCCCTATCTCTGTAAAGTTGAAATTCAGATGCTCCAACAATGAAGCAGAATACGAAGCATGCATAGCCGGACTAAAAGAAGCCCTGGGTATCGGAATTGAGGAAATAGACGTCTACGGGGACTCATCTTTGGTAATCTGTCAGGCAAATGAATCTTGGGCCATCCGAGAAGCCAGGCTGGTCCCATACCTAGCCTATCTCAATGTACTAATCACTCGATTCAGAAGAATCAGTTTCAGTCACCGATCCAGGAACCATAACAGATTTGCCGACGCATTGGCTACTCTCGCCTCTATGGTACAGATTCCCAGGGGCATCATGCTCTGGCCAATTGAAATTCAGCAACAGGATCAGCCTGTCTACTGCCTCGAGCTGGACACAGTGAATGACAACAAGCCTTGGTATGCAGACATCAAGCAGTACCTCGAGGACGGGACCTTCCCTCTCGATGCCACAAAAACAGACCGTCGGGCAATCAGAAGACTGGCTATCCAGTTTGCCCTATCAGGGGGCATTTTATACAAGAGATCGCCAAACTTGATATGGCTCAGATGCCTCGATGTCAGTGAAGCAGCACAGGTAGTTGAAGAAGTTCATGGAGGAACTTGCGGCCCACACATGAACGGGATGATGTTATCTAAGAAAATTCTCAGACTGGGCTACTACTGGTCTACTATGGAAGCGGATTGTTGCAAGCATGTACAGAAATGCCACCAGTGCCAGATTTATGCTGATAAGATCAATGCACCGCCGACAAGGCTACACAATCTAACTGCTCCTTGGCCTTTCTCTACTTGGGGCATCGATGTCATCGGATCCATAGCTCCGAAAGCATCTAACGGACATCGATTCATCCTGGTTGCAATCGATTATTTCACGAAATGGGTCGAGGCATCCTCTTATGCCAACGTCACAGCCTCTGTGGTTCAGCGTTTCCTGAAGAGAGACATCATCTGCCGATATGGTGTCCCATTCGAGATTGTGACAGACAATGCTCTCAACTTCTGCAATAAGGGGATGACTGACCTCTGCCAAAAATTCAAGATTCAACATCATAACTCCACACCATACAGGCCACAGACTAATGGAGCAGTGGAAGCAGCCAATAAGAATCTGAAAAAGATCATTGAGAAGATGGCAACCAATTATTCTGCCTGGCATGAGATGCTCCCATACGCTCTCATGGCCTACAGAACGTCCATCAGAACTTCAACAGGGGCAACACCATTTTCTTTGGCCTATGGTATGGAAGCAGTCCTCCCCATCGAGGTAGAGATTCCATCACTTCGCGTGTTAATGGAAGCAGAAATATCAGAATCAGAATGGGCACAAACCCGGTATGAACAGCTGAACTTGATTGAAGAACGACGACTGAAAGCCATGAATCATTCTCAAGCCTATCAGAGGCGTATGGCTAGGGCTTTTAACAAGAAAGTCAAGCCCCGTAGTATTGAGATCGGTGACCTGGTTCTCCGGAAGATATTGTCAAACCGTCCTGACTCGAGGGGCAAGTTCACACCCAATTATGAAGGCCCATACATAGTCCGAGACAAATTCTCTGGCGGTGCCCTACGACTCGGACGTATGGATGACGAAGACCTCTCAGAGCCCGTCAACATGGACAAAGTTAAACGATACTACGCTTAGGGTCTAGGTCTGACAGGCACTTTGTACTCGTAGGATCTCCGGGAAATGACAGGAGGCCGTCATTGGCACACTCCTTACCCCCAATAATGTACCGCTTTTTACAAAAATCAATGAAATACGCTAGTTAGCCCTTCGAGCCTAACAGCCTTTCTCTCACAAAAACCTTTCAGGGACACCCTCCCTCGTCCAGTTGGGGCATTTGCTTGAATTACGTCATGACCTGATCCTGCAAAGGGTACGTAGGCAACCTGACAAATCAGGTGCGGTCGCAAAAAGGGACTTACCCCCTCAGAATCTTTTCCTCTTCGTAAAACTCTCTCCACAGGAACAACTTTTTTCTCACAGAGTCACTCCCCAAACAGAGACAAATTCTCCCAATTTTCACGACGGAGTTGACATCAAGTTTCAAAAATATTCCATCAAAGGAAACTCCAAAATAGAAATTGAAACATTTTCCAAGTTAGGGGCCCTATGAGCAAAAATAATCTCTCCGGGCTTTCCCCCCAACAAGATCAACTTCTCCTAAAAACTCTTCCAAAAAAAAAAAACAGGAAAGAATCTCAAAACAATCAACCTCTACCAAAGAGGACAATCCCTAGTGGAGCCCAACGAAAAATTTATCTTCAACAGAAAACCCTCATGCAAGTCAGTTGCAACCAAAATTTAAGGGTGTCCCAAACTTCGGTCCCCTAGCCAATGTTTCGTCCTATTCTAAGTCCTCCCAGATCCCCTAGAAACTGCGAGTACAGGTGCCATATCACACCTATATCCCCAGTGGAATATCAATCCCCAGCGAATGTCTATCAGGGCAGTGAAGGGAGAAGATCCGAACCCTCAAACAAATCGCGGGCATGAGTGAAAACCGGAAACGGCCTCATTGCGCAAAAGTTACGCGACTCCCAGACCTAGTCTTGCGATTGGGGGCAAAAAGGGGACAAAATTAATCAGTTTCGCAGGCATGAGGAAAACCAACAACGGCCTCATCACGCAGAAATTATGCGAACCCCATGACTTGGTCATTCCAAGGGTAAAAAAGGGGAAGAAGAGCTGAAAATCAGTTTGACAATAAGATCCGGCAGCGATCAGTCTCACTGGGCTCAACGGATCAGTACCCCCAACAGAGATTCCATCAGGGAATATCTCCAGCAGGCAATCTACTCAAGGCATTCTTCAACAAAGAATCCTCCTGAAAGCATCTCCCCAACAGAGGGGCAAACATTGGGAAATTCCCAGCAGATTGGAAGGCCCCAGATTCCCTGGCAGTAGTTTATAACAGAGCCCTACTCCTCAATGAATCCTCAGTATCAGGCTATAACAATCTTCCAATCCCCAATGGATCCCCCAGCAAAAGCCTCCGACAGCCTCTCAATAACGCTCTTCCCCAGCAAGGGTCCAGAAGTCTTCCAAAAGTTTCTCCCCAGCCAGGGTCCTCAGCCCGTAACAGTAGTATCCTGCTCTGAATCGTACTCAGCTCTCCAAGAATGAAACGGAACCCACAAAATCCCATAAGCCCTGAACAAAGGCAATTTACTGACAAATCTGAAAAGCTAACTAAGCACGCTTTTGTCAAAATCAAAATCTTTACAAAAATCTTCTACACTTTTCCTGAAAAGATTTTCAAAAACAAGTAAACTCCGGATATCAAAATCTGTTTGAACCAACCTGCACTAAGACTCCCCGACAGGTAAAGCGGAAAAAGCCGTTTCCACACCTCCCCAACAAGTTGCAGTCAATAGAGTCATGGGAAAACATCCTCGCCTTTATCCCCTGCATGATTAAACTCTTCAGCATCATTCAAACATGATCAAACTCAGTGCCACTCATTCATATCAAAATCAAATCCGGCATCACGCCTCCAATCAACCCGACATCCCGTGTGTACCTTTACAGT
This sequence comes from Tetracentron sinense, assembly GCA_015143295.1. Taxonomy (NCBI): domain Eukaryota; kingdom Viridiplantae; phylum Streptophyta; class Magnoliopsida; order Trochodendrales; family Trochodendraceae; genus Tetracentron; species Tetracentron sinense. The sequence goes on along the minus strand of CM026551.1, from coordinate 47,908,608 downwards.
GTACATCACCCGCATGTCCCCCTCTGTGACACCCCCGTGTGTCCTTGGCATCCCAGGTGAGCATCGACATAATACATTTTGTCGACACCTCGCATGCCGGACATCTTGTGTGCTCCGTGACAACCTCGTCATACTGCAGCACCACCTCCTGCATGTCCCCCCTCTGTGACACCCCCGTGTGTCCTTGGCATCCCAGGTGAGCATTGACATAATACATTTTGTTGACACCTCGCATGCCGGACATCCTGTGTGCTCCGTGACAACCTCGTCATACTGCAGCACTACCTCCTGCATGTCCCCCTCTGTGACACCCCGTGTGTCCTTAGCATCTCAGGTGAGCGTCGACATAACACACTTTGTCGACACCCGGAATGCCCAACACCTCCTGTGTTCTCGACACCCGGTGTGTCCTCCCATCGATCCGGCTAATATCCCCCGGGAAACGTTGTTTCGATCGATCCTTCTCGCCGCTTCCGAGCGACATTTTCTTCCGGCCAGCGCCTTAGGGCCATGCCATCTCTACATTCATGTTCTTCCTCTGCTACTCGCTATCCTCTAGCAGTAGTATTCATCACTTCACCACACTCGTCATTTGCACAGCATGCATCGTTCCTAACATTCATCTCGGTGTAAAAATAGGATGTTTCCAGTCTTTGCCGTTCAATCGCCAACCTGGCATTCTCCGACAAAGAGGGGCAGCTGTCAGCACCCTATTTTTACACCCCCTTAACCGTGGTTAATTAATTTAGCTATGGTCCAAACTCTAGATCAACCCTAGTTCCAAACCCTAGGTAAACCCTTAACCATAGGACTAAACCCTAGTTAAGACCCTAGTTAACCCTAAGCTTAACCCTAGGTAGTCCTAAACCCAAACCCTAGGTAGCCCTAGCCTAACCTTAGTAAGCCCTAGGTATACCCAAGGCCCAAGCCCATTTGACCAAACTTATACCTAGACAACTCAATCAAACCCAATTACCTAATTTTATTACCCAACCCAAGTAGTCAAGCCCAAATACCCAATCACCCAATTGTCTAAGCCAAAGCCTATTTCCATAGCCCAAGCCCAAATGTCATAGTCAAAGTCCAATAATCATAACCCATGACCCATCTACTAATAACCCATGATCCATAAGACCTAATCCACATATCCATATCCACCTACCCTATATCCTACAACCCATACCCATATAACCCATAGTTCACTCAACCCACCAACTCTCTTACACCTCTCTTACATCAACCCATACCTATATAACTCATAGTTCACTCAACCCACCTACTCTCTTACACCTCTCTTACACCCTATATCCTACAACCCATACCCATATAACCCATAGTTCACTCAACCCACCAACTCTCTTACACTCTCTTACACTCCTTACAACACTCAATCTATCAACTCACCTTACAACACTCAAGTCTTTACCCACTAGCTCCTTTTATCCCCCATGTAAAAGACACAACCCAACCTCTTAGTTTTCCTATAAATACCAATCCCTTAGCCCCTTAGATCCATCCCTCAAGACCCCTAGAAGGTTCCCACCCACTTGTGTTTCTCTTGAGTTTGAAGAAGGGAGAAGAAACTAAGGTTTAGAGTTTGGAAAGAATTCTAAGACTAAAAGCTTAGAGTTCTTCACTAACTCTCTTCCTTTGTGGATTCTAAAACCCTACCACTTGGAGCATTGAAGGAGAATTCTTGGAGGAGTAGGCACTCATCCTTTCATTTTCTCTTCTTTCTTATCTTTTTTTTTTATTTGGTTCTCTCTTCTTGATCTCTCATTTCTCAAGCATAGTTGGGCCTCTCTACACCAATCTAATGGTGTAGAGGGACCCCATATCAAAGGCAAGGAGATGCTCCTTTTTTCTTTTCCTTTCCATGTACATATTTTCTTCTTTTTATGTACCCACAAGTGTGGATATGGGTAGGCCCATAGAGAGTGGAAGCTAAAGCTATACCTCTCTTTTTCATTTTGTTTTCTTTTGAGATTCTAGTCCTCTTTCTAGAATTTTTTGTGAAAGCTCATCCCCTCCCTAACATTCTTTAGAGCAACATTACATCATTAATAATGGTGTAAATGAACCACCTTAAAAGGGAGAGGATGAGTTTTCATTTTCTTTCATTTCTTTATTTTTCCTTCATGTTCTATGGGTAGGTGATAGTTTAAGGACTTAAAATAAATGATAGTTTAAGGACTTAAAGAGGACATTCTTAAAAATGTCTCATACCAAAGACAATGATATTTGATCTATTATCAACACCAATTCAACAAAATAGGTGTTGGCAATAGACCATTTACATTCATAAGGCACATCCCTCTTTATGTCTTAAAATATAATCTTTTAGCCAAACTCTTGGATTAAATGTGACTTTAGCTAAGTTTTCAAAACCCTACCTATATGAAAATCCAAAAAAACATGATAAAAGCTCAAAATACCAAAAACATAATAAAATCTCAAAATACCCAAAAAAAACATTCAAATATAATCAAAATACCAAAAACATGCAAATATAACCAAAATACCAAAAACATTCAAATATCTCCAAAATCCCAAAAAATATAAAAATACAAAAAACCAAAAAGAGACTTGTAGGACCTCTTTAGCTTTGGTTAGCTCACCTAGTTAAATCTCCTCTAACCGCGGTTAGACTTAACACTTGTGCACTTGACCTCCCCGGTCAACTAAACCATAGCCTTCTAGGCTAGACCCTTTGACCACCCTATGCACACACACACTTCCCCCTAGCCTCGGCACGGGCTCATGTGCCAGAACTACGCTCGGTCTGATCTCACCATGTGAGTACGTAGGCAACCCAACTCGAGTTCGACCCTAGCCATCTAGCTTTCTATTTTTCTTGGATTAGCACTTACTTAAAAACTTTGGACATTCTAATAAAACTTTGAGATTATAATTGGCTTAAGTTTAGGGAGTAGGTAACCGTTATAAAACGGGGGTCTTGGGGTGCCCAACACCTTCCTCAGGGCTTAATCGAACCACTTACCCTAACTCTGATTAGACCATTTGCCTTATCCAAACAAACAAATACCCGGGACCTATCCCTAAGAATGAATAGGTGGCGACTCAAGTCAAAACATATAATTGTGAAAGTGGGTAGGAAGATCCCATGCTCACAGGACCATATTTAACCTCACTCTTACGATTATCCGGGCCGAAACTAAGGATTCTCGATGTAAGATATTAGGGACCGTATTTAACCTCACCCTTGCAATCATTCGGGTCGAAGCTAAAAATTCTCGACGTAGGATATGAGGGACCGTATTAACCTCACTTCTGCCTTCCTCCAAGGAGACGACATGCACCTTAGATTCATGATGAAGGAATATGAGGGACCGTATTTAACCTCATCTTTACGATTATCCAGGCCGAAGCTAAGGATTCTTGACGTAGGATATGAGGGACCGTATTTAACCTCACTCTTGCAATCATCCGGGCCGAAGCTAAGGATTCTCCATGTAGAATACGAGGGACTATTTTTAACATCACCCGTACGATCATCCAGGCCAAAGCTAAGGATTCTCAATGTAGGATATGAAGGACCGTATTAACTTTACTCCTGCCTTCCTCTGAGGATACGACATGCGCCTTAGATTCATGACGAAGGAATATGAGGGACTATAGCACACCTCAGTTCTTCATTCCTCCAAAGAGACGACATACGCCTCGGATTCATGATGAAAGATTACGAGGGGTTTTAAGAGATCGTTCGAATTTTGAGTATAATGTAGACAATCATAATGAACTCAAACTAGGAATAGACTGTTATTGGAAATACCTTTTGAGGTTGGAAATATTCCAAGGCTTTGACATTGAAGTGCTTTGTGTGTCCTTAAGGTAGTTCACCCCTGGCGCACCAATCTGGGTGACTACGTAGGACCCTTCCCAATTCACCCCCAGCTTGCCATTGTTTAGCTCTCAGGTATTCAGGAAGACTATCTTAAGACGAGGTCTCCGACCTAGAATTCTCTAACTTTGACCTTTCGGTTGTAAGATTTCTGCAAGTGTCGTTGATATTCCAATGTCCTAATGGACACCTGGTCTCGTTGTTCTTCTACCAGGTTTAGGTGCAGTGCTATTTGGTCTTGAATCTCGGGTTCTCCTGCTATCTCCGACCTAGGAGTTGGAAGACTAACCTCAATGTGGATGAAAGCTTACATGTCGTATGCGAGTGATAATGGTGTCTCTCCTATCGGTTTTCTTGTGGTCGTCCTGTATCCCTATAGGATGCTAGACAATTCTTCCGTCAATGCCCCTTGACTGAGCTAAGCCTCTTTTTCATGGCATCCAATATGCTTTTGTTTGAGGCCTCCTCCTCCTCCTACCCATTGTCTTGCGGATAGTATGGGGTAGAAAAGAACTGTCTGATTTTGAGGTATTTGCACAATGAAGCTATCGTTTTGGCAGTGAATTGTCTTTCATTGTCCAAGATGATGGTGTACGGGATTTCGAACCGGCACACTATATGTTCCCAAATGAATTTCCTGATGTCTTGCTCCCTGATCTGAACTAGGGGGACTGCCTCAACCCACTTGGTGATCGGTTCCGATGAGTAGGAAGGTCACGTTACCTTTAGCCCAAGGGAGGGTTCCAACGGTGTCTAATCCCCACTACGTGAAAGGCTAGGGACTGGAGACCGTTCTAAGCTTTCTTCCACCGCTCCGATAGTGGAAGTCTTGTGTACTTTGTAGCTCGGGCTAATAGATCTTCCAAGATGTTGGGCCACTTATTCACAAGAGATTCGTAAAGTCTCGACCCGACGGGGAATGCGTTCCCGAATGCAATGATTACCGTCTTATCGTCACGATCCTCTAGAAACTGTACCTCCTCTCTAAACTTCTATACGAAATCCAAGAGTGATTCTACTCCTTTCCTATGCATGATGAAGAGGAAATTTACATCGGATGACTTCCTCTTGTTCGTGATGTACTGGTTAAGGAAGACCGCGTTTAGTTCATCCGAGTTGTTGATTGATCCTCGGGGGAGTCTGTGAAACCAGACCAACACTTTGCATTGTAGGCTCGATGGGAATACGCTACACATAAGTGCATCGTATTTTTCCCAGAGTGCCATCATTTACCTCAAGTGTAACAAGTGCTCGACGGGGTCCTTGGTTCCATCGAACAGAGTGAATTGCAGTGGTGAGAATATTCGAGGTGGGTCCGCGCTCAAGATGTTGGGAGAGAATGGAGAGTTGACCTCTCCCAGCCTAGGCAAGTATTGCATTGCCTTGTGCGAGGATAATTTCCTTGACTTCCTACGAAGTCATCCCCGTGTTTCCTCCTGGGGTGTTCTTTTCCTATTCCCCTTTTTCATGGCCCGAATGAGTGTCGTGGACGGTGTGGGTGGTGTGCCTCATGCTATTGTGATCGGACAGTCAGGTTCAATCAGCAGCGGTGTGAGACTCACCCTCATCCGCGGTCGGATGGTCCTTCGATATAGGTTGTTCTATCCCTACCATCTTCTTTTGAAGGTCTTGGTTCTCTTCTTCCATATGCGTTCCATGGCCACTTGGTGTCGTTCCATAGCAACCATCAGTGCACTCAATTGAGTCTGCTCTATGGGGTTGCCTCCAACAGACGACTCTTCTTGGATGGAAGTTGTTGCAGCTGGTCTTTTTGGACCCATGATATCAGAGTTCGAGTTTGGTTAATTTGCAGGCAAATACTTTCCCACAGACGGTACCAATTTTGTGGGAGGGGGGGAAATACCTACCATGTGTCACTTTCTAAACAACTGTAGCAGCTTTGATCCTCAGGAGTAGGTAGGCAGGGTGACCTGTGATTACACTCCAATGATCAAGTCAATAATGGGATGATAAGGGGAGATAGAAAGAGGAAAAAGAAACAGTAGTTTTAGGGTTTTGAAGAAGGGAAACTCAATGCTCTTGAGTGCATAAGAATGTGGATCCTTTCTTCGTTCCTTCCCTTTGTATTTATAAGAAATCGATTTAGGGTTAGCCAGTTACCTTCCCACCTCTACTTCTTCCTGGAATGGAAGTTTCCTTCTTCACGTAATATCCTGTCAACGAGGAGATAATTTGGTTTCCTCTTTCTGTGGGAGATTGCCTTGATCGAGTTCAGGATCTTTCGCGATCAGATTGATCTACACAGTTGTTTAATCAATCCAGTGATTCTTGGTATCTTCTGTTACAGACTCTTCGAGTTGGGGTCAGGTCGAGCATACGTACTCCGATGTGCTCCTAGCCTCAGGTACGCAGTGGAGGTCGGAGTCGGGTTGATCAATCAGAACATGAATCTTGGTGTAATCAAGGCCGTTGATAGTGACAGTTATCCATACATGTGTCTTTACCATTTTCTACCCTTACAATTTTATTTTTGTAATTTTGTAATTGTTCCAAAGTCTAATAATAAATATTTAGATTTTAACCCTTGAAATGAAAAGAAGTAAACTTAGCTATCGTGATATAGGGAAGCATAGCTTGCCCCATCAGTAATGTGTGCTAGTCACCACTCCATTTAATTCGGGTTCCATTCCAGAGAGGGTGTGAGTGATGTCATCTCCACCCGCCCATGACTTAGAATAGATACTAACCACTAACCGGAGTTGCGGTCTAACCGTATCTCTCACCAAAAAACACAAAAGCTATCGTGATATACAATCAAGCATGTCCACATAAGTTAGCAGCATTTTGAACTAAGCCTATATGTTAGATGGAAACTGTCTTTCATCGCGATGCTAATAGCAATGGGCTTTTGTTTTGTTTTTTTTTTTTTTTTTTTTTTCATATTTACATAGACCTTCCATCCGCATGACCATAGTGTGAAAATTCTTTTTTATCCCTATATCGAATTATCGTCGTGATTTAAATATAATTTTAAAATCAGCTACGATCAGATTTTGGATCCTAATGGAGACTAAAACCCTCCATAATTGTGATTTTAGTTGTAGTAATTGCTTGATCTCTTAAGTGAAGCAAATCACACTCTCTTGTATATTCCTGTGTTATATTTAGTTAGTTCATTATGTGGGAAGTTTGGCCCTTCCAAAATTTGTAATTTTTTTATATGTACTAGCGGGTGGCACTTCTGATGCACGTGAGAGCGAGGAGAAGGAGTTAACGACACCTGATTGAACTCGCTAGTGGCACGTGCAATGTACATGAGACCAAGGGGAAGGAGTTAACCACAATTAATAGGAATTAAAAGGGGCACGGGTGTGATTGAACTCTCCTCGAGGTCAATCACGATTGGCTGTGATTCTAAATATATAGATGGCAAGGGGTAGTTTAGGAATTAAATTAAAACATTAAATCAAAGGCAAGGGTAGTTTGGAAATTAAAGTAAAACATTAAATCAATGCTTTGTTTTTATATAAGGGTAATTTTGGAATTTCAGAAAAATCATCTACGCTTGCCTCTAGCATTATAATAGTAAAGATAAAGATATAAGGGTAATTTGGGAATTTCAGAAAAATCATCTATGCATGCCTCTCGCATTATAATAGTAAAGATAAAGATAAAGATATAAGAGTAATTTGGGAATTTCGGAAAAATCATCTACGCATACCTCTCGCATTATAATAGTAAAGATGATAAAAAAAAATTTAAAATATAATTAATTTTATTTAGAACACTAGTTTGTTTTATTTACAAAGTGATTAGCGGACCATACATTCAACTAGATAGCCAAATGTCCGACCACATGTCCCTTTTAACAATCCTTAAGCTTAACTAGCTTAACTAAATTAGGATTAATAATTAAAAAAAAAAACCAAGGTTTGATGGATGAACCTTAGGGGTGAGTGAATCCTAACCATAGTTGGTGGGTGTTAAGGAGGGTATGGACCAATGAGGACCGACATTCAAGTACATAGTCAAATGAACAATCCGCTATCTATTTTCTTTTTATTTATATAATGGCTCTGAAAAGAGGCATGTTTTCGGACCTTTATGGAACATAATATTAACGAATTTATGACCATGATGGACCCATTACTCAAAACAAGTCTTAGGGGTTAGGCCCCATACCCCAAAATCCATTAATTTTCATGATACATGTATTTCAGCCCCCCAAAAGAAAATTTCCTAGCTCCGCCCCTGAGTGCAGGGGCATTATGAGGTGCACTTTGCATTTTGGACTGATCCATGTTAGAAAGTCTGTTAAGGAATTGTCTAATAATTAACAAACTAGAAAATGGGTATTGTTTGTATCACATACAATTAATGCTCATATTAATAGACTAGAAATGGGTCTCGTCCATATCACGAATAGGTAATGCTCATATTGTAAGTGGATACCTCAGACGAGTATCCACAAGAATTAGCCGGGTATGATTGTGTCCAAATAGTCTTAATTCAATGTTACTCTAAGACTAACTTATTCCTATGACCAAACTGAGAATAAAGTGCTTAAAGTTAATCCTATATCCAAACAGAATTGCGTTAGCATAAAGTTAACAATCTTCTTTGTATGTGATAATCATGTTTTGAATGCTCATGTGATTATATTGTATTTGTGAGGGAAATTTCCTGGGTTCGATGCACATCAATAGCTGTTTGGTTGGTAGAGCAATCAAAATGATATTGCACCTGCAAATAAGACTAAAACACAAGAAAATGAGGGGGCGGCTCTGCACCCTGAAACAACTCCGATGGTAAAGTCAGTAAATGAAGAAGAAGGTGAATAGTAAAATCACAGATGCACTAGAACACTGAGATGAAAATTAAGGCAATATCTCTTAAATAACACTGGTAAATATCTTTTCCTCTTTTGATATTCCTCTATCGATCATAATGCACTGGGTCTCTGGGGGTATTTATAGGTTTAGCTTGGGATGCCCATAGATGACCATCGATGACTTGGATGGCCATGCCATAAGCTTAACACTCATTACCAAAATATGTCAGACATATTTGATGACGAAAGCAACACACGCGGGAGCCTACAATCTCTAAGTCGGTTTCTGGGTCGAAAACTCAGCTGAGGTGACTAGCAATAAATGCTAAGACAGTGCTTTCCACCTAACATTAGAGACAAATGATCGTATCCAGAGGATCGGGTCCTGAAAGTCAGTCTCGCTGTCGACATAAAGCGTGGACTCGTTGTTCACAACAAGGACGATACCGTCGTCTTGATGACCACGAATCTGTTGTCTAGAGGACAACGTTCTCGTTGTGAGGAGCACAATGAGTTCGTTATCATACACAACGAATTCGTACTCAAAAACACATATAAGCTCGTATCCCCTGTTTAACACCAAAAACATGCTTTTTGCCATAACACAAGATTAAATTATGAATTTTATCCCTTACAATTAGCCCCTTTATGATGCTTTGAACATAGTTCAAAATATCATAAACCTCTCAACATTCCAGAAGGAAAATACCATGTTCCATGTTGATTGTACTCCGTTCTTCATATTTTCGCCCCATTGTCAAGACTTCGTTGTGTATGCTCCGTAGTCCTTGATTTCATTCTTGTATTATACGCAAAGATATATCTCCGTAACCACTGTAGCACGTTTCTCAAATCTATCACGCCTCATTAATGCATGCCAGTCTTGTCATCATTACTTTTTCATAACCCGAGACGATTCGTTTACCCCGACGGTTATTCTGTCTTGAAAAAGACGATCCTATCCTCCTTTTTGTTGACGTGTATGGCTGAGATGAAGGCTATGTGCGTCCTACAAGATAGTTAGTCTAACACGCTATATTTTAAATTTCATGGAAATGACCATCTTACCCCATCATGTGCTCACATGTATGGCTGAGATTTAAGGCTATCAGTCATTTGCATTTTGGCACCATCTATATAAGATGCATGGACCTTTGTCTTCCTCATTTTGAGTTGTTTGCATTGCTACTCTGCCGGATTTTCATTTCTCCAACAATTTGCAGCTTCTAACCTTCTCAAGGATTTTGTCACAACATTTGCTGTGGTAATATCTCCTTTGTTGTTGCTCTGTTTCTATTTTCATTGTTCTTGTTGTTCGTTGAATCTCAGTGTATTTGGCATATTACTCCTCTGTTTGCTCCTTTATTGGCCATAACCTCCTCTATTTATCTTTTTATTTTTTATTCTTATTTCATATTAGAGATTGGAGTAGCCTAAATTATGGGTTTTAGATGTGTTAGGCATTAGAATGATAATCAGGCTCATTATTGATGCTTTTAACTTTATATGGATGATTGGGGAGTTTAATAAAATCTAAAATTCAATCATTAAGTCTCCGAACATATTTGGGTGCCTAGACTTAATGGATCAGGATGATCCTGATTCGGATTCAATCTCGCTATTGATCTTAACTGATTTAACCAACTTTGTTGAGAGTGTATAATCGTGCCCCAAAACTCATCCATAATATATGAAATTTGGTATTCCAAGATTTGTCTCTAAGCACTTCCATGAACTCAAATATAAGTTTGGAGTAAGGATCAGGGACTTGCAAATAATACAAAATTTTGATTAAGCTTCACAGACAGATATAGTAGAATCAAGGCCTAAAAATTTATATAAAGAATTTTTTCAACCCATAGTCTGGCATTGTCAAATGCTTATGAACTTATGAGTTTTCTTATGAGGTTTTCCTTAGAAAATTTTCTTATGAACCTTCTAAATAAGACATAAAGTGTTTGTAGTGCTTGTGAGCATCATAACAACTTAGAAATCTTTATTCATGTATATACGAGACATATAGGCATCATGCTAGATTAGAAAAGCTTTAAAATATTCAAGACAAGTTAAGATCACTTAAAAACATCATAGTAGGCTTGAAAAACTATTAAGAATAGAACATAGTTTTCATAAGCATCATGGTAGTCGTAAGACACCTTTAAACATTGGATCATACCCATAGCACTTCATTCATGGAGATATCATAGAAATCCAACATGGCTATAAGCCTATTTCATCAATACCATACCTAAATCCTAGTTTTCATACTTGATATCAAAATAAAGTCAAAAGTAAAAGGCATTTACTCATTCAATGTTATTAACTTTACAACAAACTCACATATTGCCCTTATGTGTAACAAAAATTAACTAGTAGGGTGTACCTACCTTACAAAGCTTGAATCCCTTAAATTTGTAGCTTGAGAAAGATTGAGGAGACTTGAATTAGTGAAATGGGACTTTGGGAAGCAAAACAAGCTCCACCTTTGGTCTTGGAGTCAAACCCTAGCTCTCCTCTTCCTTCTCCTTCAAAATCCTCAAATGTTTGTCTTAGAGGGTTTGTGATACCCTAAGGCCATGAAATTGGCCTTATATAGGCAAAGGGGTGATAAAAGACCAACCTACCCTTAATGAATTGGCTTTAAAAGACCAAATAGGGCAAAAGTGTCGGGGTTCGGTCGACCGGTGGAAAATCCCATCTTTGGAAAATTTTCCCATACAAAATTTTGCCCATTCGGTCGACCGATAAGGAGTATCGGTCGACCGATAGTGGTTCGGTCGACCGGTAGTGGCATTCAGTCGACCGGTAGCAAAGTCAGTCGACCGGTTTGCTCTGTACTTTAACTATTTTGTTGTCTTTCCCATTTTTTCACATTTAGACTCTTTCCCACTTATGTTGATACAACTATGAACCTCAAATAAAAACTCATTAAGACCTTAAACATTCATAACTTATATAATGCTTTTGATTAAAACTCAAAACTCTTATCTCCATTGATAATATACAATGAAACACATAAAGACTCCAATGCTTCAAAACACTATTCACACCACTATTTGCCGTGCTATGTAATCCGGTTTTGGGGTTCTACATCCTCCCCCAAGGAACTATCCAAACAAATGAGGGTACTTTTCCCTCACTTGATCTTCACGCTCCCAAGTAGCCTCTTTTGCAGAATGGTGTTGTCATTTCAAGAGAACCAATGGAATAGTCTTGTTGTGTAAAACTTATCTCTCCTATCCAAGATCTAGGCCGGTTGCTCCACTAGGGTGAGATCCTCCCGAATCTCTGACGGATAGGATTGATGACATGGAATGGATCCGGGATATATTTCTGAAGCATGAAAATGTAGAACACATTATGGACTGCCGCCATGTGAGTAGGTAGGGTGACCCGACAAGTGACCTCACCGACTCTAGTTATGATCTCAAATGGACCCACGTATCTAGAGCTGAGCTTGCTCCTCTTCCCAAACCTCATAATACCCTTCGTTGGCGAAATCTTGACGAACACATAATCGCCAACATAGAACTCAAGATCCCTTCGACGATTGTCGGCATAGCTTTTCTATCGATCCTAAGCAGTCTTTAACCTCTCCCTGATGATATTGACTCAAGTTATCTTCAACAGTTGTCGGCATACCTCTTCTATTGATCCTGAGCAGTCTTCAACCTCTTCCTGATGATCTTGACCTATCCGCGGTCTGCTCAATCAACTCAGGTCCCAAAACTTTCCGTTCACCAACTTCGTCCTAATATAAAGAAGATCTACAACTTCTCCCGTACAAAGCCTCGAAAGAAGCCATCTGGATGCTCGCCTGATAGCTGTAATTTATCCAAAAATTCTTCATCTTTGGTCCACATATTTTGGGATTTGAATGATGAGGGACTACATTTCAATCTTCTCGTTGCCGAAATTAGAAGAGGCCCATGATTTGACGAACTTCTAGGCAAGTGAGTGATATTAGTATGTATATTGGAATCTTGCCAAGCAACATTATATAAGACTCTATCCAGCCTAGCCCAAATACAGTGAGCTCTTAAACGATCATTACACCATGTGTATCGGCTCCCCAAGAATTCTCCATCAATAAGGCCACAATGAGATATCATGTCATTGAACTCATCCATAGCACAAACATTAGGATTTCTTCCTCCTTTCTTCTCTCCTGTATGCCAAATTACATTAAAGTCTCCCCTTATAATCCAAGGAGTCAACACATCCGCACTCATATTTTGAAGAAGCTCCCACAACTCTCTTCTATCTACCCTGTCGCACTTAGCATAGATAAACGAAAATCTGAATGGGCTCCCTCCTCTATAAGACATTAACATAGTAATACACTATGAAGAGCTCTGAATAGATTGCACCAAAATATCATCTCCCCAAAAAACCCATATTCGACTCTCATCACTGTTGTTAGCCGAATAATTTTTAAGCCAAATCTCTTTACCCAATATATCTAAAAAATTAAATTTTTTTTCCAAATCAAGAATGGCCACAACTGATACCTTTCTTTCTAGAATCACAGCTTTTAATCTCTGACGGGAATTAGCATTTCCTGCTCCTCTGATATTCCAAATAATTGAGCTAGACATTAGAAACTTTGTTGATATCGGACTGAAGGCTAGCTCTAGCCTTCGATCTAGTTACTCTAACCACAACTTTTGATGGTAAATCTGAAGTTACCTTATCCGACTGAACCTCTTTGTTGTTCTTGAACCAAGTTGACCCATTTATTCTCTTAGAGAATGATTTACAACTGATAATAAATTCCTCCATGTTCTGTATAGCATTCTGGTTTCCCTTTTTTGTTTCAGATCTGCAGCCCTCTTCCAAACTCAACTTAACTTGGGCGTTATCCTCCTCCTTAGATCTGAATTTTACTCTCGATTTAGCAAACTTAACAGCTTCAAGTAACTCCATATCTTGATTTTAAGAGTTGACCTTTTGTTTGGGTTGCCAGTTCTTGCAGTTTCAGTTGACGGACTCACTTTTGATGTGACGGTTGAATCTATTGCCTTGGCTTTAGGCTGTCCAGTTATTCCACCACCTGGAGTAGAGTTTAATCCTTCCCCGGTTGAAAGTCCATATACCATGAGATTATTATGACTATGTGTGAGGGTAGGTACAATGACAATAGCAAAAGAAACTGCACTCGTCGGACTCTTCTACCACCTGATTTATGGTTTGTTGACTTAGTTTTCAAACTTAATTTGTATGCCATTGGACAAAAAACTAAGCGACGAGACCTTCTTTTGCGAGCCTTTTATGAGTTTTGGAGTGGACATTGGATTGATGCAGCAGAGTATATTTAGCGGACTATGGAGAAATTTTATGATAAGGCCCTTGTATTGCAATCGCCTGGGACACATACTTTGTCACACCCCAAAATACCCCTAGGAGTTATGGGATACTTTAGTCGTGACTATACTTAACCTGTCAAATCATCCTGTAATGAACGAGGCAAAACATAATACAATAGTGATACTAATCAGAGTGTGGAAGCTCTTAATAGTGCGGAAGTGTAAACCAACTTTTTCTTTTTCTACACAAATCCAGTATTCCAAGTTTATACAAAACATAACAAGTATGGGTGGACATACCCACCATTAAAATACAAAAAGATGAAAGTCTCTCTCTCTATCTCCATAACCCCCTACTCACAATAATCTAGATATGGCAACATATCTAGATCTCTATCCTACTGTGGCTGAAGTGGAATGGGCGCTGCCTCCTCGACGTATTCTTCCTTAACCCAAGGCTCAGGGTCGAAGGTACCCACCAGACTTGTTGACATGAAATGTACAGCTGAGTATGGAATACTCAGTGAGTACAAGCTACTAACTACCAATAGTAATAACGAGCTACAATAGCAATAACCAACCACAATTCATAATCGCAATATTTAAAGGAATACAACAACAAGAATTAAAGCAATGCTATGATCGTGACATGCATGGAAAAATACAAAAACTCCAATAAAACTCATACTTAAAATCCATGGCTTGTTCTTGAAAAATAGTTTTTCGTGGTTTTCGAAACTCGCTTGTCGTATCAAAACTTGTTCTTGTCTCGTAGGAATCACATGTGTCTTGTTTTGTTCTTGTTTGGAATCACTTGTCATGCTTGTTTTGTCATGCCTTGACATATCTTGACTTGCCTTGTCATGTTTTACTTGTGAGTCAGATGTCAGTGCCCCTTGTAGCGACTTGTGAGCCAGATACGTAAGTATCCTTTAGCGAGACATGTATAGAAACGACTTGTGAGCCGGATACGTAAGTATCCTTCAGCGAAATAGAAAAATAGTACACCAACATCCTTGACCGGCCCTCTGTCCGGCTTGATCAACTTGTTCTCACAGGTATGACATATCTTGCGATATACCCTACCCTTGACCGGCCCGATGTCCGGTTTTATCATTTTTGTTTACTTGTGAGCCATGTTTGACATATCCGAGATATGCCCTACTCTTGACCCGCCCGATGTCCGGCTTTATCATTTGTTTCGTAGATCAAGGGTCTTGTTCTTTGTTGTTTTCTCATATACATATACTAATAAAAACTCCGGTCCATGCATGCATGCATGTGTGTGTACC
Source organism: Tetracentron sinense (assembly GCA_015143295.1). Taxonomy (NCBI): domain Eukaryota; kingdom Viridiplantae; phylum Streptophyta; class Magnoliopsida; order Trochodendrales; family Trochodendraceae; genus Tetracentron; species Tetracentron sinense. The sequence continues at coordinate 47,893,356 of CM026551.1, read as the reverse complement.
ATTGGTAGTAATCATGATGACATCTTCAACTAAAGGGATAGAGTGTATAGTAAATCAATTCTTACTAAACTCATGTGAAAAATTAGACAATCATAGAAAGCATTGGATTAAGGTTACCATTTTATGAAAAGTTACTCCATTCATACTTGCATTATATTTCTTTAAATTTATTAATTTCTCATTCGTGCATTTCATCGAACACTTAGTGTGCAACACATTCATAGCCATTTATTCAAGTTCTTAAGTTCATATGTTTCATCAGGCATTACATGTATATTCATTATTTGTACAATGCCCTTCCAACATTTTCCATCATACCCATGGCATCCAATCGCCTCCACCATTCACATTCCATACATCCCTCCATCATTACTTTATCTTGTTCATTTTGGTAATTTAATGCATTTACAACAAGAAAAGGAAAATATGGGAGATCAAATCCACAACATTCAACAAGAAACCTAGGTTATTACTAAGGTAGGTAGAAGAGTATACTAACCTTGAAGATCAATGCTTGATCTTGAAGAAAACCCTTGATTTGAAACCTTCAAGCTTGATGGAAGATGATCTTAGCTTGAGAATCTTCAAGCTTGAGCTCCTTGATTTCCAATCCAAACCCTCTTTGGAGGTTTTCCCCAAATCCCCTCTTCTCCTCTTTCTTTCTCTTAGGTTTAGAAAGACCCAAAATGAGAGTTCATTTAGAAGCCAAGGGTTTGAAACCCTTAATTTCGGAATCTGCACACGTGTGCGATCGATCGCACACTAACTGCGATCAATCGCAGATCCAGCACGATCGATCGCACCTGAGGGTGATCTGTTGGACATGAACCCGCATACTTTTGGTCTGATTTCTCCCTGTATGCGATCAATCGCACATCCTTGCAATCGATCACAGATCCCTGCAATCTGTTGCACATGAAGACCCATCTATCGCACTTGGTCCAGAATGTTTTTAACCAATTCCACCTATATGCGAACGATCGCACCTTACCTGCAATCGATCGCACTTCCCAGATTTTTTGTATTTTCACCTGCAGACCTCTAGGGGTGTTTCTAACTCTATTTTTATCATTCTTAGGGCTCTAAACTCCCTTCTTCATGCTGTACATGGGTCGTTATCACCCATTTCTCATAAATCACCCATTCCAAGCACATGGAAAGTCATTTGGCTTTGAATACACTATTCATTAGCCACAGAAAGTTCCGGGGTGCTACATACTTGGAACCTTTTCTTTGGAAATTTAATAACTCAGTTATTAATAGATCAAGGTTATGTTCTCAGTGAGAATGAACCTTCTGCACCTCCTTTATTTTTTGGAGAGTCTGCCTGGGCTAAAAGCCATCATGCTCTAATCAAGGTTACCCGTAAGAGGATGCCAGATGATCTGCCACCAAAGGATGAGATCTTACATGATGAGGCCGATGTACCTCCCCCACCTCCCCAATCTCGACCCAGAAGGTGTCCTCCCCAGTCTCGTGATCATCCAGAGGCCCCTGTGTACATGACTCGTCAGGAGTTTCTTGATTACCAAAGTATTCAAGATCGGTGCTGGGAGGCTCAGCAGCAAAGATGGGAGCTTGATCAGCAGTATCAGCAGGAGTCTAGACAGCTCATGCAGTAGCATTAGGCAAATTTTCATGCTTTTAGGGAGCAATCAGCTCAGCGATGGGCTCAAGTCAATGCATTTTATTCGCAGCAAACCTAGCAGGCTTTCGATTTTCAACAGATGATGAAGGCTACCCTCGATGCCTACTTCCCTTCAGGACATTTTCCCCCACCACCTCCTCCACCTCAGTAGCTCGTCCCTCCAGTCCTTAGTTAGGATTTTCACTTTCTTGAGTCAGTTGTATATAACTTACCCTTCCTCTATAGATATTTTCTTGAGTCAGCCTGTCACTTGTTTTATCCACTACTTTGACTTATAATGCTCATTATTTTCTGTTATATCTTAAATCTTTGCATCTATTTTTATGTGTTGGTATTTCTTGTTTTGTACTAACCCTGTTAGATAATGTATGGACGAAGTTTGGGGTGATTCATGGTAACACCCCAAACTCATGGGTACGGGTTTGTGGACGGAATTATTACTATAAGGAATAATTTAAATTGCGTGACGACCACTCTCTTTGGCTACGGGTTTGTGGACAATCGATCGCCAAGTGTTTACAATCGATCGTACTGTTCTGAATGACGATCGATCATCCTTAAGCTACCATCAATCGTTTGTGGCTTTTCTTCTTTTCTTTCCTTCCTTCTTGTTGGCCTTTTCCTGATGAGGTTCTTCTTCAACTTTGTGATCTCATAATTTCTCAATTTTGTCTTCTTTTTCTCCCATGATTTTGAATTACATAAGAGCAACCAAGTACCGTAATATTTTCTAAAACAAAACCATAAGGTACTAACAAATGTAGTTCGAGGTGAATAAATGTATAACAATTAGCACCGATCAACATCCTTTTAGGGTATCATGAGTTGACTGAGAGTCGCCACCTACTTTTCGGGAGGAAGCAGGACCCGGGTTGATGAGATAGGACCTACGATCTCGGTCGGAGTCTAGGTAAGTGATTCGATTAAGTCTCGGAGAAGGTGTTAGGCACCCGGGACCCCGTCTAAGATGGTTACCTACTCCCTAGGTATAAGCCAAACAAAGATAGAATTAAAAAAATGTCCAAGTGTTAAGGGTGTGCTAACCCAAGAAAGTGAAAATCATAAACTAGGGTCGAACTCAAGGTAGGGCTGTCTAAATATCTGCCAGGGTGGGATCAAACCGGGTGTGGTTCAGGCAGTACTTTAGACCCGTATCGAGGTTAGGGTATGAGTGAGTGCACTAGAGTGAATAAGGGATTGTTAGTTGAGAAGGCTAAGGTTGCACCAAAGTGGCTAAGAAGAAATTAATCATCGTTAAGACTTTTAACCATGGTTAAAGGTGTGCACCGGAGTGGCAAGATTTTTGGTGTTTTGATTTTGTATTGTTTTTTTATTTTTGAATGTTTTTCTATTTTTTCATAATAGTACTTTAGGCTCGTTGCGGAGCAGCGAGAGGGGGCAAGTTAATCGGGGTTAAGTTTAACCCATGTTAAATTAGAAGTTAAGCCAAGTGAGGTTGGGGCTGAAACGAAACTTCTGGGCATCATACCCGAGATAGGCCAATACCCAAAGAACAACCCAATTGGCATGTTACCAATTTGAAGCATGCTGGTCTATTTCTCTTGAATTCTGTGCTCCCAACTTTTGACAACCATTTATAACTCCTAACCTTGAACTCCAAGTTGAGTTCCTTAGATGTTCTGGATTCACAGTTTCAAGCTGCAAATTAACATGATTTTTCCATAATTTTATTGTCTCTGTATTAGTACAGATTTTGGGGTAAAGTGGTGACAAAAAAGGGGTCCAAACTGTCAAAACCAACATGTTGGACATAACTTTGAAAGCCCATAGAATTCCCTCCTGAACTCTGAATCAAATTCCATTTGTTGGGTTAGGCTCCAGAAGATGAGAAAAATACAAAAATGATTTTTTTGAGGATTTATGGATTTACAGATTAATACAGATTTCCAAAAAAGTAATTTAAGAAAACATGGCCTATTTGAAATCTCATCTTGAAAAAATAATAAAAATCATATATGTAATCCACATACAAAATCAGTAAGATTTCCAAGATTTTATCAAAAATCCATTCGTTTGTTCCCTCAATCGTAAATCCCAAGTTTGCATGAAACCGGGTAACTATCACAAGTTAATGCCGACAACAGGGGGTTTATCATGGGTCAGGGGTGTCCTCTGGCCGTAATTAGGCCTGGAGAACTCTCCTGACCTCTTGCTCGCTAGTCTGGATCCCCCGACATCCACAACGTGTTCATATGACCACTAACATTCACATAGAATAATGATGGAACAAAGTTTAGATGGAGAGTTTGGAAAGTATACCTGCATGGTGGTTGATCTAGGCATGCTAAGGAGACGCCTTGGTCATTATTTGGGTTGCTGATCTGGGCGTCCACAGATGGTGGTGACCAGGGCTGTTGCTTTTGTGGGCGTTGCTTCTGTTCGTGGAATCTGTTAGCCAAGTTTCATTGAACTGGGGAGGGCGGGGGCGCTGCAGGTGGGGACAACTACTGGGGTGGCCTGGAGGTGAAAGATAACCATGTGAGCCGATCGAGGTGGGGAGGGGTGGCTGCTGTTGTGTGCATGACAGAGGTGTTGCTACAGGTGCCATTGGGGCAAGGATAGGAAGATGTACAGCTGCTGATCCGGGAGTTGCAGATGATTTGGGCGTGGAGATGTCGGCCACCAAGGAGCTGCTACGCAAGAGATGGGTGGAGGAGCTGGCTCGAATGTACCTGGTGTCAACAAGGGTGAGGACATTGATGATTGTGAGGGGGCACAACACCTGGCCGAACCATCCAAGGGGAGGTGGTGATTGTTGAGGACTGAGAGAAGAAGAAAATCTCAAGACTTGAGATGGGTGATACGGTAGTGGGTGGAGGTTTTTTTCTTTTTGTTGAGAAATGCTGGAATGAACTAAAGGCTTGAGGCTTAGTTTCTAACCAACAAGAGGTTTGCTGGGATTTTAAACACAAAACGAGTGGGGCTGGTCATGCTAGGGATGTCTGGGCTCTCTGGTCTTTACATCAAATGGACCCTAGGCCTGATTTTTAGGCTGGTTTTTGGGTGGGGGAGCACCGAATCTGAGTTGGCTTGGGTGCTTAATTCTAGGACAATGCTACCTATACTCTCTTTTAAACTCACTTCCCTTATAATTAAGTAAGACGTGTGTTATTGTCTCCCATTAATACTCTCTTCAATCAACGAGAGGGTGAGTCCCAAAACAAAGTGATGCTAGCATTATTCTTAGCTCTAAGCTGGTGCAAAGGCCATAAGGCTAGTGGGCATGTGGACTTAGTGTGGTTCAAGCGCAGAAGTAGACAACTCTCCCCAATTCAAAATTTAACACTAAAAGGGTAAGGTCTGGCCTGAGGCCACTTGTGAGGCCTGAGTTTAACAAATTTTGGGTTTTTCTCTAGCTTCTTGAGGCTGGTTTTGAGTGGGCTTGGGTTTTAGGTATGTGTTAGTCCCATGTTATCATTTCTCAAGAAAAAAACAGCATGTGGGTGTGAAAGAGTTTAGTGGTGTGTTAGCTTACACACTAACATTCCTCCTAAGAAAGAAAATCAGCACGCATGTATGGAGGGTGTTAGGCATAGGCTAGGGTTTTCTTGGGTGCTTGGATACTTGAGTTTGAACTGGGCTTGGGCTTTGAACCTTGGAGCTCAAGTGATGGGTTTATTGACACAAGTTTAGGCCTAGGTAATGGGCTCATGGATAGGTTAAGGTCAGGGTTAGGTCTAGGTCGGGGTTAGGATTGAAGTTTGAGAAGAGAGAGTAGGGGTTACACTACTCTAATAAACGTTACATGGAGTTGCTATCCAGAGTATTTCAGCGACAGGAGCGGGGCTGGTAGTAAGAGATCATAATTGTATCTTCATCTACTCCATAAGCAAGCCTCTAGCCGGAGGATCTAGTAGAGTTGCAGAAGCTGAAGTGATTCTGTGGGGCTTTCTTGAGATGGGTAAGAATAGTTGGAACCAGGTGATTTTAAAGACCGATTCTAAGGAAGTCTCTGCTATACTCAATGGTTCGGTGCCTTACATTCAGTGGGAAATCCTCGCCATTGTGGAGGACATCAAAGCCCTATGGAGGAGTTGTGATCGAGTTATGGTCCAATATGTTCGAAGGCAAGCAAACATGACTGCCCATAATGTAGCCAACATGCACTCACTTCCAATTCAGTTCTTCCTCTGGCTCTTCTATTGGGTTAAGGTCTTCTTGTAATCCTCTGGACAATTCAGTTCCACTCTTAGTGCGAAGAAATGACTTGTTAACAAAAATAAAAATAAAAATTTACGCTCTCAAAAATAAACTCAACCGAATAAGCTCTACTTCATTTGTAGAGAATTTGATTGTTTGATAAAATTTTGAAAATTTTATTTCTTTAATTTAATAGTAGCATATTGTATCGTAAACCCTCTTATGACATGTGCTGAAATTTACCTCTAAGCTCATTGGACACAAAAAATATTATACGGCATAAAGAAGCTCTTTTTTTATGATTATCATAGTGAAGGTAAAACCTCTATTCTAATTCTTATAGAGCTTCCATTAGACCGTTATTAAACGCTTTATAATTTAAATAAATTCTAATTTCAAATAAGCTCTAATTATTTAGAATTACCAAATGCTCCAGCTAACCTTTCTCTGGTTATAATGTCTGAAATGAGATGTGAAAAGGAACTCAAAACCAACAAGCAACATAGTTAATCCAATGAGATTTTCGCATGCATAAGTGGGAGGATGGCCTTCGTGCTCTCCTGCTGTTGCGCCACATGATGCATGTTTCATTAACTCTAGTTAATTAGCATTTATCCATAAAATTAATTTTGAAATACCGGAGTTTTGAAAAACGGAGTTTCGATTCTCTATAATACTTGTCAAAAATACAACATTTGCCTTTCGTTCTCTCGTGTTGTTGCATCACATGTTTCATTAACTCTAGCTAATCAACATTTATTCATAAAATTAATTTTTAAACACCTGAGTTTTGAAAAAGGAATATGGATTCTCTGTAATACTTGTCTTAGAGAATTAGCACAAAAATACAACTTTTGTCTTTTGTGATCTCATGTTGTTACGCCACATGTTTCATTAACTCTAGTGAGTCAGTCGTTTGTTCATAAATTAATTTTGACATATTTGAGTTTTGAAAACGGAGTTTGGATATTCTATAATACTTGTTATAGAGAAACACAAAAATACACCAATATTTGTCCAAAATCAAGCAATGGACATACTTTTTTTTTGTTTTTTATTTTTCAAATTAGTTTTCTGACAAGTGTTAAAGATAATTTATAGGAAAATACTTAAGGGACCTGGGGTTTCCATTATGTAAAGAAATGACCGATCCTCATTGCTCCATGCTCTACTTTTAAACAAACACCAAATGTGGTTAAGATTCACTCACCCCTAGGGATAAGCAATTCAACCTTAGTTCTTTAAAAAAAATTCAAAATCTTAACTTTAATTTTCTTAAGCTCAACTAGGGTTAAAAGGGACACGAGGACACGATGTAACAGTAAATTTCGAACGCCTCACTTAAATATGAAGCGCTTAAACTTCAGTGTTCAAATAACCTCCATTAATGAAGCTTACGATTTCACCGCTAACACACAGGTAAGACCCATGGGCCCTTAATCACTGCTTTAATTTATACCCTTAAAAAAAGGTGACAAAAAATTGACGAGTGCTGTGCAGTTGGAAATTCGGAGTCTTTAAGTCATGATTACCCAACAAAATCAATGGACATTATATTATATTATATTATTCTAATCCTGAATTTTCTGCCCCATTTGTCACTCTACGTCTAATCCTAATCTTGTACATTTAATCGATGTAGTTATCAACCACAGTTGAACGGTCAGGATCCACGAATAAAATGGGTTCACCATAATATAATGAGCCAGAGAGCTATCACATATTTGCTCTCTCTGTATTCAACGAAAACAATATAGCAGCTGTAACCACAACAACCACCATCGACGGTTGGTTTCGGTGCTGAGAGAGACATCTCTTCCACCACTTTTTCAATTCTCGAAGCAAAGGCTCTTTGTTGCTTCAGATCTCATTCTCTTCGATCTTATTAGGGTTTCGCTTCGTATTAATGGCGATCTTCTAGATATCACATTCGAAACACATAGCCCTTTACAGGTACTCTTGCCCTCTCTAGATCGATTGTTTCTGCTCTGTAATTTGTTCCCTTTTTTTTAAAAAATAATTTAATTTCGATGATTCAGTGATTTTGATCGTTTCTGTTCTTCTTAATCGATTCGCAGCAAAAATGGCTGTTTCTGGGCCTCTTACGCCTGGGCTGGTACGATTTTCTCCTCTATTTCTTCGTTTAAGTTGATTTTTGGTTGTGATGATCGATTATCAAATTAGAATTGCTTTTCTGGTTACTGATTATTTTTAATTCGTTTTGTATTATTTGTGAATCTTAACCTGAATTTCTCGGATTATTTGAATTGGTTGTATATTTTAAATGCACTTTGTTGTAGTCATTTGAGTGTTTGTTATCAAATTTCACGTTGATTTGGTGTCTCGTGGTAATGAGTGTGATAATATTGGGGTTTTATCGTGCTGTTGTACATTTTATACTGTCCATGATATTGAGTCATGCTTGTCTTGATAAGTCTCTGGATCATGAGACCCTAATGCATTGTCGTCTCATCAGTTAGAAAATCTCTGGATGATATCTTTAGAGTGGCTGAAATCTATATGTGTGAGTACCAGACTAGACTTTCTCCTAATACAAACATTTGGATGGGTGGTATTTTATGTGTATTGATTCCCTTGTGAGTGAATGTGCTTCAATTTGTGGAGGATTTGATGGAATCAAACCCCTGTTGGCTTGAGTTGTGAAGAGAAATTTCCTCATGTGAGAGAGATCTAAGGGTCAAGACTTAATGGTATTTTTAACATGTCTCTGTCCTGCTTGAATATCCACTAATGGGATATAAAATAAAAGTAATAGAAAAATGAGAAATTAGAGTTTTCCTGGAATTCTAGGGCCCGTTTGGCATCACTCCCAAGGAACAATTCTCTATTCCCTAGGAATAGAAACTCAAGGGAATAGAGAATTGTTCCTTGGGAGTGATGCAAAACATGCCCCTACTCTCTAAGTTGGTTGGATTTTAGGCATTCTGGTAGTTTGATGCTAGTAAACACCCCGTGCGATGCATGAGACAAAAATTGAGATGAGACCCAAAAGAACGGAATGACAGAATAATAAATGTTAAAACAAAACATTACAAATACATCCACCCCTCTAATGGAAGGGTGACGATATGTCGAAAGCAATGTTTTAAAACCCAAAAACTCGACTCGACTCGGAAACTTGCCGAGTAGAGTCAACTCGAAAACTCGGACAAAACTTGTCCGAGTGATGACACCTAAAACTCGGACATATATATTATTGTTCTAATACTATATATATGGTATAAATTCAAAATTAATGATAAACTATGCCTAAAATGAGATTTATAATTCAATATATACTAAACTACCCCCTTTTGTTTTGTATTTATACTTAAGAGTGGGTGTGGCGTGTTAAAAAAAAGAAAAAAACATAATTTAGTCAATCGGGTAGGCAATTTACTCGATTTTATGTTTTAACAAAAAAAGTGTAAAAACTTGGGCGAGTCGGGGCGAGTTACTGGTTTTCAGTGTCAAAACCGAGTTTTGCCTCAAACTCGACTCGAAACTTAGCCGACTCGAGTTGACTCGGCCGAGTTTTAATACTATGGTCGAAAGAGTGATTTCACATAGACAAAAACTCAACTTCAATAACAGATAAAAAGATAAAATAAAGCTCAATCCACATCACAAAATTGGAGTACATTAACCGAAACGTCAGTACTGAAACATGAAATAGAAGCTTACAAGACAGATATTTCAAAATTTGATAAGGAAGACAAATATGAAATAAAATAAGAAAGTATAAGCCACAATAATGGACAAAATGAGAGTTTTTCATACCAAAATGAATCAATAATGAAAAGTAGAATGCAAATTACTTTAGTCTTGACCTTACAATATATAAATTTTGAATATTTTCTAAATACTTATAATAATTCTAGTCTCATACGTGAATGGAGAAGAAGGGAAGGAAATACATCATATGGCTAATTATCAGCAACAAAGGCATCTAAGACCGAATCCACAATTATTGCATTAAAAATAACCTTAATAGTAATTAGAAGCAATTCATTAGAGAAATTCCATCAACGAAAATCGTAATTAAAAGGATACAAAGGTTATAATAATGAAGAACGTACAAAGCATTGCGTGTTGTAGACGAACCAGTTGCACCTATAGAACAAAAAGCTTTCAAGAAATCCCTGGAAAAACATAAAGTAATGGTAGGCCCCACGGTGGTGATGTCGCTTGATAATTGAAGGGGAGGATGAAAAATAGTTGATTCTTATGGGTGCCACCTCAGATTCATTCTACCATATAATAGATAAATAGATTATCACAATTTTTTATAAAATCCTAAAGATAAATAATTAAACAATCTTGCAACTCCAAATTCAAATTGTAAATTGCAATTCAATGGCACTCACGGAGCCCTTTAAATGTCCTTTTAAACTTTGGTTAATAAGTTTTAACCCTTGGGGTTAATTTTTTTCCTTCTAAAAACCAAGGTTAGATTGTTGAACCCGAAAGGTTAGTGAATCTTAATGACAATTAACAAGGTTTAAAAGACTTTTTAAACTCCAGTTAAGAAGGTTTAATCCCATATTTTGTTAAAATATTTTGTTCTAAAAACTAATGTTAGATTGTTAAACCCTAAGGGTTAGTGAATCTTAATCACAGTTAACCGGGGTTGAAAGGGACACATGCTGACTTGTGGATGCAATTGAGCTCTCGCAATTGTAGATATACACGTCATGGTTGTAATTGTAGATATACAATTACAATTCGTAAACTGTTGTATTATGTACATCCCATATTTCGTAAACCTTACTTTTCACCCACAAAACAATACCTTTATTTTCACTATGGCAAACCCTAATACATATGCAACCAGTGTGGTTATTTAGATAACAATTATGTACCTCTACACAATTCCATCTATTAAAATTGCTATAGAACATATCTACAATTGATATACGTACTTTGTTATCTTCGTAATAAGATTACATCTTAATTGATCGTGATCCCAACTCCTACAGAAGAGAACAAGTTTTTTTTTTAATGTTTCAGATCTAAAAGCTAACGAACTTGATGATCAAATACTAGATAAATGTTGCTCACATAAAAAAAAAAAAAGATATCCCAGATTTTAAACAGAAAAAAGGAAAAAAAGAAAGAAAGAAGGCTAACCTGTAGGCTGTAACCTGTGTACATCCGAGTAAAGGGCGCTGATGATAGAGGCGATATCTTACTCTGCATCAATTTTTTGTTGTAAGCAATGGCAAAAGTAGTGGCTACTGAGAAAAGCACACTAACGATAGGGGCGATATCTTATTCTGTATAATTTTTTTTTGTTGTGGGCAATGGAAAAGGTAGTGGTGCTTCTAAGCGAGGGACAAGAAGAGGTGCGGAGTTATTCGATTTCAAACTGTTTGGGAAGGGATGTATAAGTTGGATAATGGGTGAGGTGGGAAAAGTTGTCAAAAGACTCAACTGTTTGGAAAGGGATGTGCCTTCACAAGTTGGATAAGAGGTATGTGAAGATGTGGGAAACGTTGTCAAAAGATTCGAACCATCTAAGTTTGATAGTAGGCATCTGACGTGGCATCCTAGATGAAAAGAAAGAAATACAGAGTGTTGGAGGACTAAAATATTTATTTCTATGTCCTATAGGTATAGGTCCTGCTGTTTTCACATCAAATGTTCAATTGAAAGCCAACTGTTTCCATCTTGCAAAGATGTTATGGACTGATCGAATTCAACATTAGGTCTGCTGTCTTTGTATTGATGGAAGTCAATATCCAAAGGCTTACTAATATTTAATCACTATGTCTTTTTATCTTCCCATATACGATAAGGAAGTGAAATGAGTTTTTGGATTATTTAGCTAAAAGCGTTACATAGAGATTATTTTTGAATAAGGATTCTCCTCCTTTGTACTTTCTCTCTTTTAATAAAATTTATATTTATTTTTTTATCGAGAGAGAGAGACCCACATGCCCTTTCTGACTTGTGGAGGACAAAAATAGAAACTATGCAAATGAACTTAATGTAAAGAAAATTATAAACTCCAGGGCTTGTAGCTAGCATCAGGCCTCAGGCATCAGTACTATTGTCATATACGCGTGAGTGTGGCATGCTCACTTTATGCATAAAATCTTGAAACTTCATTCTATCTGTTCCATTTGCAGTTAAGTCAATTGGTTGATTGTAAATTCACAAATATCATCTCCTTGAGCTCTTGATCAAGCTTTCACTAAACAATCCTCAAATGAAGCAATGGTGAGATTGTCCAGGTTTTGAATTTCGGTATCGCCGCAAACTTTGGTATCTAAAGAAGTAGAAGCATTTCAAAAAAAAAGTTTAAGCAAGTTTGAAGAAATATTGTAAATATTAAGAAAATGTTGAAAATTTAAGATGAGATTTTTAGAAAATGATTAAAATAAAAAAAGCATAAATACACACTGAAAATTCATTTTATAACCAAAAAATATATATATATTTTTTTTGATCGATAAACACGCAGAATATATTAATAAGGGGAACAAAAGTACATAGGCATGATAGCATGAGAAGCAAGAGTTTACAAGTAAATAAATGTAGGAAACATTGGAAATTTAAAATGAAATTGTAGAAAATGATAATTAAAACATAAATACACACTCAAACCCCATTATATATTATATAACAAAGAAAAAATAATTTTGAGTAGAAACAAGGTGAGATAAATAAAAAGTGACATAAGTTGCCGCACATGTTTGGAACTTTAGAAGTCAAAGTTACACATAATTAATGGTATATAACTATGATCATGAAGTTATTCATCCCCAAAAAAGAGAAACATACATAATTACGACACACCACAAACATATATCCACAGATTTATTATGTAGATCCAACTTCCAAGATATCTCATGCTATGTAATAAAAACAATCAAACACATTTATTATATTTAGTATTGTTAGAAAAAAAAAATCTAATGTTGAACACATCAAATTTCAGTGTTCACTTTTTTTTTAATGTTCTAAGTTTTCAAATTTTTAATTAAAATATTATACTTAATTAGAACTTTAGTCATAAAAGTATTATCTAATACTAATTTGCATGTAGGATATATCATATACATCTCATTTATGTTCATATGAGATTTCTTAATTTGTTCATTTATATATTATATTATTAAATAATGTCATTTTTATAAATTAAACTTTTTTTTTGATTGGTAAATCATATGTATTAAAGCAAAAGCAGTTAACAAAGGCGTAAATTAACTACAAACGCAAACCAACAACAAGGAAGAAAGTAAATACAAGCCCACACGGCTACTAGGTGGCCTCAACAATAAACGGCATCCCTCACTTCTTGTCCCATAGGACTTGTGGAGCTCCATACCACTATCAGCTGCCACACCCGAGCTAAGATCCTCTGATCGGAAGAAGAGGAATTCTCAAAAATCCTACAATTCCTCTCCTTCCAAATAGCCCACAAAAGAGCACTGGGAAAAAGAGTCCGGATGGATTCCTTAGCCCTCACCAAAGCTGACAAGTGTCATCCAGATAAAAAGCTCAAAAACGAGGAAGGGAAGACCCACTCCACTCTCATCCGAACCAAGCAGTAAGCCCAGACCTTAAAAACAATCGGGCAGTATAGGAGCAAATGATTCACAGTCTCTTCCGCCTTCAGGCACAGAAAGCAGCGATTTGCCAAACTCCATCATCTCCTCTTCAATTGATCCGAAGTAAGGATTTTATTTAAAGCAACGGAATAGAGGAAAAACGATACCTTTGTGGGAACCTGGTTAGCCCACACAGCCTTATGAGGAAAGGAACGCGGAAGGACAGGGCCAAATGACTGCAAGAGTGACCTCCTGAAAATCGGTCAATGTTGCTACGGGACCATATCCTACTATCACTAATCTGGGATCTGGGGACAGAGGCACTCAACCGGATCAACAGACGCTGCATATCCTCAATCTCCCAATCATTCAACGCTCTCCTCAACTTAGGACACCAAACTATTGCACTCCCCAGCCTCTCGGCACACTCGGCAACAGACACCCCTTTACAGGTAGCCAAGGAAAAGATAGACCCAAAGTCGTCCTTGAGCCTTGACTAACCACTCTAAACATCGAACCAAAACTGGATATCAGATCCATTACCCAATTTGAAACTTATGAATGAGAAACTTTGATTAGGGAATTATGGTCTATACATTTTAATAATCATTGGTCAATCTACTGTTGATTTCTTTTAATGTTAATAACTCTTTACATATATATTCATCACTAAATATTTTTAAAATGAGTTTCTCGTTGAAAAATACGCTTTGGTCAAGACATTTCTACATTTTTACCGAAATCTTAAATTTTTTGTACTACATAACTAACATTTTGGCCAAAGTTTACCGAAACAGTACAAAGTTTACTCGAAATACTTCCTGAAGCTATTGAGTTTAATAACTATTTGTTGATCACGTTTTGAGACCCATGGAAGTCTGATTTGTTTTGCATTGCAATTAGGTGTCGTGTCACCATGGGAACAAACACATTTTGTGGGAAACATGAAGATATGTGTCAATTTTTAAAACCATGTGATTGTTATCTTTATGTGGTTTTGTTCTCATGAATATTGGATCACATGTCTTGGGAAACACATTTAACTTTCACAATGAGTATCTAGAAAATAAGAATTTTGAAGGAATTAAAAAAAATTCAATTGAGTGTTTCGTGCTAAAATATAGAGGGAAAATTGGACAAATCTTTACATATCCCTTTATCACGATGACAAGAAATCATCATCACATTGAACAAGAAAAAATCTGAAGGAAAATAACATGAAATATCAATTCTAATGAATAAGCAAACCTGTCTCAGTTAAGTGTTCATACTTCCAAACTGCATTTGTCCCAACATCCCTATGTACCAAAGAGATCGGCATAAGAGGTTAGTTGATGAAATTGACTAACAATATAGCATACCAAAGTCTCTACACTGAGGATGCCTCATCTTTTTTGTTAATCCGTGTGAGGCTATTCGTCATTGTTAGAGATATTGCTTATCGTGGTTCCAATTTCTTGGCTCTCTACAATTTATTGACTAGCAAGATTGAATTGATAAATCTAGACAAAGGCAAAGATAGCTTAATGAGGAGGTCTATCCATTTCCTCATAGGACTATGTGGAACCTTGGTGTTCTATCAAAGGTATCTTTTTTCTTATGGGTGGCCTATTGGAATAGAATCCTCATATGTGACAATTTAATGATTAGTGGATGGAATATGGCTAATCGCCGTTTCCTGTGCCGCAAATCTGAGGAATCGGTTGATCATTTGTTATTACGTTGTTCCTTTGCTTGTGGCATTTGGAATTTTTTCCTATCGCGCTTTAATATTGCTTGGGTCTCTCCTGGATCCTTCCAGAGCTTCTTATCTTGTTGGCTTGCAGTCAAGGTGGAACTTCGCATCCTATGGACCCCTTCTAGCTGGTGCAATTGCTTGGTCCATCTGGAAAGAGAAAAATCGACGAATTTTTTAATGACATTTCCAGCTCTCTCGTCACTATTTGTTTAAGAATTCGTCGGCTGCTTATTGAATTGAGCTCCATTAGGAGAGATCTTAACGATCCTCAACTTTGTTGTTTTCCTTTGACTTTTTAATTGTTTTACTTTTGCACTGCTTTAGTGTTTCTTGTTTTTGGGTTCACTATCTTGTGATCCTTTTTGTGTATTCTTTTTACTAAGATGGAGCATGGATGTCAGTAATTGGACTTGAAAGTGATTATTTGAATATGATTTCCACTGAGATCTTAAACCACACTCTTTTCCTTTCTTCCCCTCGTGATAGATGTTAAAGGAGCTGTATGCACTTTCATGTGCACCTTTCCTTGAATGGAACCTTTCCTTTCTTCCCCTTGAGATAGATGTTAAAGGAGGCAAATGCACTTTCTTGTGAACCTTTCCTTGATTGGTAGAATTTCTAGCATAAATAGATGAATAGGCCAGGTCTTATTGGCAGCAATTGGGAGGGCCACAGAATTTATCTTGACAACTAGTGCAAAAGTTTTCTGATGGTCAGTTCATATGGCTGCGTGAAACCATTTATGAATTTTAAATGTTCAAACCTGGGGGTTTTTAACTTTTAAATACAATTTGTCCAAGTTCATCAAAATGTTGAGAGTTTTGAAAACTCGTTTTAACACCTTTCTTTATATTAGAAGAGTTTTAGTGATTTTTAAATTAACGTATACAATTATATATTTCACTTGCTAGTTTTTACTAGAAGCCTCATGACATTTTATGCTGCATCTTCTTTTTAGTGCTTGTTTCTTAACAATAGGTGATGCCTACCATATTTAATAAAGCTTAATTTTGATTATGTTGCAGGTGTCTTTTATGCTTGGAACTGCCCCAGTATTTATTGCTTGGATATATTCTGAGATTTTAGAATATAAGAAGTCTTCATCTCCTTCTAAAGTGTAAGTTTCTTATCTACACCATGGAGAGTAATCGGCCTCTTTAATAGTACTTGAGTGTGACATGTAGTACATGTGGGGAAGTTTAGGTTTCATTCAATTTTATAATGAAACTAGATCTAAACTGTGCATATTTCTGATTCTTGTGCTACTCACTGAAGTTTCACTGGTTTATTTAAGAACATGTGTTATCTTTTATAGAAGCATATTTCTACTCCTTTCGTCATACTTGATGGTTTGTTAGTGAAAGGATCTCAAGGAATTAGTGGCAACAGTTGGAGTATGTAAAAGGAGGAAAAACACTCTCATTATCTGATTACAATTTCTAAATAGAGGCAAAACCATGAAAGGAGCCTCCTGAGAGATGTATGAACCAAATGTGAAGTAAGTGAACTGGCCATGTATATTTCAATGTCTTGGCCAAGTAGCATTTAGAAGTTCTGGGCTCCTAACAGTTGACTTTCTGAGAAGTAGCAATATTTAAACTCCAACAACATATACTGCACTTATTATTTGTTTTCTTATTTTTGATAAATACTTAAAACAACCCAACTTGGTCCAACAGCACAAAGTTATGGACAAAGTACATGCAATTGAATGAGGCTTAAAGCTCGGAGCATTAACAATTTAGGAATAGGTGCTTAGAGCTTGAACTTCAATAGCTAGGGTTGGAAATCTATCAGGACCTGGAGCTTGAGCTCCACAAAGAAATAAACCAGCTATCAATAGCCCATCCTCATTTTCTTACCTTATTGCTTCATCTAGGCAAAAAATTACCAAAAGATTAGGGTTTATTCTCAATGATTGGTAATCATAGGTAACTTTGGTTCTCAATCCTCTTCTCTTTTTAACAAGTGAACCAACAGCTAGTATGGGAATGATCCTTAATTTTCTTTACGTTCAAAGATAATTTATGCTGGAGCGTAGAGCATCAAAGAGCAAAAAATTTTAACAAGTGAACCAACAGCTAGTATGGGAATGATCTTTAATTATCTTTGCTTTCAAAGATAATTATATGCTGGAGCGTAGAGCATCAAAGAGAAAAACTGGGGCTGAGCTTAGATTTGGAGCATCCACAATCTAAGGGGATAGGTGATTAGATCTTGAAGTTTCAATAAGCAGCTATGTCTAGGCGATCACTTTGCCTGGCCAAGACCCTAACACCAGCATTGGGGTCTAGGCGGGTGCTCATTAGGATGCGGTCTCCTAGTTGTGACTAGGCGTCGTTGCGCAAGCACTAAAGCACTAGTGGTGAAGGTGGTCACGTGCGACTCACATAAAGCTAGATACTTACAAATAAATAAAACCTAATCAGGTTTACTTTATATCATAGGTATAAAGGTTTCTTTAAATGAAAGGAAAAAAAGTCGAGGATTTTGAGGAACATTGCATAGCTGTAGCTTGGTTCTTTGTTCGACGAAGAAGGAGAACGTCAAATCCTCTCTCTCTCTCTCTCTCTCTGTTTTTCTTTTTCATTGGCACTAAGCCACTAAACTATTTTTCATTTTTATGTTTATTTGGCATTCATTTTTCACTACTCGGTACTAAGCTATGCTCTTTATTTTTTGTAATGACATTTTCCTGTTGAAAAATGGAAATATTTTATTTATAGGTAGAAACAGCCGTGGGCTGGGTTGGATAGTTTTTACAACTGTGAGCTGGGTTATGATTGGATGGATGATGTACATGTGCGATTTGACGGGAATTCACAACACATACTTGTTTGTAATATATCGATTGGTTTTTTTTAAAGAAAGATATTATTTACTAATTAAAACATTAAGTTTATATATATATATATGTATCATTTTGGTTATTCAGAAAAGGACCAGTTGAATTCCTATAAGAATAATTTTTTACCTTCCAGTGGTCATAAATTATATAGGATAACAACAAGGTGTCTAGTCTCTTTGGTAGTATGGGATGCCTTGGAGAATAGCATCACTTATGTGTAAATGTAGTTGTTGTAGGATTCTAGAGATGGTTGAGGTTCACATGCATGCCTTGATTAGGCGATAGACACGGGGAGTTAGGTGTGATCCTGCTTCCAGACTGTTCGAGGATCCTGCAAAAGTCTCCAGTCGTCAAACGTTTGACCAACATGAAGTTGATCATGTTTCTTAAGGGTTTTGGTCAACGGCTACCTGAGCCAGAAAAAGTTTTTAGTCTTTTGACTCCGTGTCAATTTCATCTTGGAGTCAAGAGAGCATCTATCACACTGCGAAAAATAGACACAGAATACAACAACAAGACAAAGAAGCGATACGAAGGAGATAAAACAGAATATGAAACAAAGTTAGAGATAAGATGAGCACAAGAACGAACACGCTTCCATAAAGCAATATGAAGGGAAGAATCATCAATTTATTGAGGACTAAAATGAGGGCCAATACCTTTGATTGATGGATCGGAGGAGGCTTCTTGGAAGGGAGCATGATGGTCTTTTTTACTGTCTTTCTTCCTTTTATATACCTTCAAAGCAAGAACAATTTTCCCCTACCTATCACTATTAGGTGGCATTGAAGCTGGAACTGGCAGAGGAAACTTAGAAGGCATCTCTTCACTGATACTCACCCCCTGAAGAGAGGTCTTCCTGTCAGAATATAAGGAAATAGACTCGAATAATGTCACATTAATGAAGACAAATACCCGATGAGAAGAAGGATGATGACATCTGCAGTCCTTCTGACTCGTAGCAAGCCCAAGGAACACACATTTGAGAGTCTTGGGATCAAGCTTTCTACAGTCAAGAAAAGCGATATAAGTGAAGCAAATACACCCAAACACTTTGGTAGGAATGAGAAACAAACATGTAGAAGGGGATAGCACCCAAATAGGGATCTGGAAATCCAAAATACAAGATGACATGCAATTGATGAGAGACATTTCAGTTAAAAGAGCATGAGACCAGAAGACCTTCAGAACATTTATAGCAAACAACAAAGACCTGGTCACCTTCAACAAGTAACGTTTATTTTGCTTAGCCACACTATTTAGTTGAGGAGTACCAACACATGTGATTTAATGAGTAATGTCATGGCTATCAAAATAAGAAGTAAGAGCTCTAGACATATATTCCCCTCTATTATCAAATCTAAGAAGTAAGAGCCCTAGACATATATTCCCCTCTATTATCAAATCTAAGAATCTTAAGTTTCGTATAAAACTGAATAATAATCATGACATGAAAAGATTTAAAAACCGAGCAGACCTCACTTTTAGATTTAAGAAGATAAACCCAGGTCGAATGTAAGAAATCATCTACAAAGATAACAAAATAGTGCAAACTAAACAATGAAGGGACTAAGGAATGATCCCATAGATCAGAATGAACCGTAACAAAAAGAGAGTCACTTTTATTCCCCCAAGAAGGGTAAGAAGTTCTACAATGTTTAGCCAACTCATAGGACTCACACTGAAAAGAAATAACAGAACTTAAAATAAACAACTGAGTAAATAAACGTTCAAGTAACAAAAAAGATGGATGGCCAAGACGAAGATGCCACTGTATTAGGCTAGCAGCTGCTCCTGGGTAGTAATATGCTGAGCACCCGATGTGAGCTATTGGACAGGTAATGCAACACATGGCAATGGGTCCAACACATACAGTCCTCCCTCCTCATTAACGTACCAATTGTCCTCGTTCTCATGTCCTGGAAAACACAATGAGAGGGAAAAAAGTTAACACTACAATTTAACTATTGTGTAATGTTACTAACAGAAAAGTGATTTAAAGCAAAATTAGGAACATAAAGAACAAATGATTATAGGCATAGAAGGAGTAACAGGTATACTGCCTTTTTCGGCAATGGATGAGGAAGTGTCATTGGCAATATAAATCTTATCTCTACCTAAACAGATAAGGTACAACATAAAAAGGGAAGACATGTCAATCATATGATTGGATGCACCCGAAACATTGATCCAAGAGTGACTGTGTGTTGAGACCGAGGCATTGAGGGCCGAGGTAGAAGTACTTGTGTGGGCAAATGAGGATGTAGAGGGTGCAGATGAGGGCTCTTACTGAGCCATAAAGCGCTTGATATGATCTATCTCATCACAAGAGAAGGCACTATTGTCTAAAGAGTGTTGCAGATGGAAGAGAGGCAACAAGAGCAAGTGCAATAGAGAAAACGGAATGGGCACTGGAGTGACCTCTATCACCAAATCGATCTCTCAAACTATCACCAAATCTGTCCTCTCGAGCTCCACCAAAAGGACCTCGCTGCGGTGGTCAACCATGAAGTTCCTAGGACGTCTCTTTGGTGTGACGTAGGCAACCACAATGCTCACACTAAATGCCAACACGCTCATCACCATAGGTACCAAAACGACTTCCTCCATGAGTACCACTACCTGTATCTCTCTATGACATAGAGGATAGAGCAAGCCTCTCTCGAGGAGGATGATCGAGCATCGCAATGCGACGTTTTTCCATCCTGTGCAGGTATGTAGGCCTCAGTCAGGGCAAGAAGTGGCTCCTTCCCCAATAGTTGAACTCGAACTTGCAAATATTCAGTATTCAATCCCGCCAACAACTCGAACATTGGCCATCTTTCATTTGCTTCCTATGAGCTGAAACATCGACACTACACTTCGCTTTGAAAGAATAACAATTATCCAACTCTTCCCATAGACATCGAAGAGTGGACTAGTATGTGGAAAGAGGGCTACGCCCTGCCTCAATTGGGAGATGCTTTGACGTAGCTCGTAGGCTCTAGCCCCATTGCCCCCTTCGAGTAGATCTAGGTGATAACATCCCATATCTCCTTAGTCGTGGAAATGAACAGGTAGCTATTGTTAATGTTGGGTTGCATAGAGTTAAGGAGTCGGGACATGATAGTTGCCCCTCCCACTTGTCAAAGGCCTTATTAGTCTCCTTAGGCATAAGAATGGTACCCCTCAAGTACCCTATCTTGCTTTTTCCCCTCACAAACAACATAATAGATTATGATCGTGCTAAAAAATTACTATTATTCAACTTAATAGTAGTGATTTGCACATTTAAGGCGCCCCCATGTCCAAGGTGCACTTGTCCACCACTAGTCATAGGGTTAGAGGATTCTTGGCTCACTTCCGAATCACCCATTGCACTTCAAGGGGACTGATTTGCATAAATCAAGTTCTTAAACTACCACCACAAATGGATACACAACTCAAATCAGCACTTCTAACTTTACACAAAGGGGTTATAGATCCCAAAACAACATTTCCAATTTCACGCAGCTTTCCTCACACTTGAGGGCACCTAACTTGCACATCACCTAATGGAATACTTTCCACTTTCACACAACTTTCCTCAAACACTAGGGGGCACCCAACTTGCACACCACCTTCATGAGAGACCAAATACCACCTCTTATACACATTGTCATTGAAAAAAAAATTCAAACAAGCCAAAAAATATATTTCCTTGATAACTGAAGAAGAGTAAAATCCTAACAAGAGCTTCAATACTCCACCAATTAACATGAGACCTCTACCAATATATTCGAAATTCTTGTATGGATCAAATACAACCAACCAACTTCACAAAACTCCCATCTCTAAGCCTCAAAGAATTCTAAAACCAATACCACAAATCCCTACACATTAAGACTCATTAGATGGGGAAAAAAACTATGTCATCCACACCTTGGCCGACTTTCCCTTTGATACCAATTTGACTCGATTAGTTTGGTGTAGGGTTAGGGTTTGAAGGAAGGAAGAATGAGAATAGGAAGAGGAAGAAGAAGAAGAAGAAGGAAAGAAAGAATAGAGAGCTTAGCTCTTCTCTCCCATTCATTAGTTTATATACTTAACTTTTAGAATTAAATATTACAAGTATGTGTTTATTAAATACACTCTATCATACTAACACCCAAAGGTCTACTATATTTGTAGAGGTACAATAGACCAAATAGTATTCAACACCCTCCAAACAAGGCTATGAAGTAACTCCAAGCTGATCAACCTAAGGGTCAGGGAATTAAGAGGTTGTTGAGAACTTCCTGTTCTGCCTTGCACAAGCTATTCGGGATGCCCATGCAATGGATTCTTAATTGCCAAAGGACAGAGGTTTAAAAAAATTAACGAGTTTCTTTCAATTTGCATTTGATCCAGAGTAGATATGTTTTACATGAATATTTGAAAGAGTTGTCTTATAATTATTTTCCTTTAAGAAAATGTGAATAAGATTCCTGAGAACACAAGGGAGGGGATGAACAACAAAGGAGTTTAAAGAGGCTTTTAAATCATTGATTTCGATACGTATAGGATACCTGGAATGTCAATCTATGCATCTCAATGACCAAAAATCGGCACTTGACTTGGGAAGGAACAATAGGATACCTGGAATGTCACATAAACATAAACTTATATTTTTTGAATTATTTATTCAAATAAATCCGATTAGACTTTGATGGGAATTCCTATGATTGGTATCTTGTACACCATAATGTTATTTTCCAAATGATTCAATTTGATATACAGATGTGGAAATTGCAAGTTTAGCAGATTTTATTTGCTAAGATGCATTTTGATTCTCATGTTGGTAATTGATGAGGAGTGTCACTAGAAAACTGGAAACTAGTTGTGGTAAATGAAAGATTGCTAAATGAATACTATCGAGAGGTTAATCCTATATTCTTCCATACTGATCCTTATAACTCCTCATTGACGAATTTTGTCTCTAGGAGCTAAAGCTTGGGCAATTGATGTTGTCCTAAAATATTCGTCCTCCAATTTAGACAAACTCATTTTCCTATAGGATTTAAGGTTTTAAATAAAAATTTCAATTTGCATAACAAATCTGACCGAAACCTTTACATAACAGTTTTGGCTGCCGAAACCTGCAACACAAAATCATTGACATTAATGCATATTATGCATGCAAATACTAATTTATCAAGTTTAATTAAAACATAATGAGAATAAATAAATAAAAATGTAAATAACCCAAATCATCATAAATTCAGAAAATCCATGAATCTATGTTCTAAACCTTGCTAATAAACATTAACTAATGAACATTGATGGGAAAAGTTAGAGATCTTGCCTAATAAAAAAAAAAACCCAAACTGACTTTTTCTTAAAAGTGGGTTTTAAAGATTCAAATTGTTGATTTATAGCATAAATCGAGTTCTTTATCCAAATAAATATGGCAAAATAGTCATATTTGGCTTAAGAGGTAAAAGAAAGTGGAAATTTCAAAAGATGAGAGTTAGAATGAGTTTCTAAAATTCACTTACATAATATAGTGTCAAACATTACGTAATAGTCGTTACATAATGTAACATGGTTCATATTAGTTTGGGTATTATTGAAACATTTATGTAACAGCCGTTACACGATTTTGGTGAGATTTATTACCATGGCAGGATCAAAGTAGGTAACTAGTATATTGAGGAGGATTCCATTAGTTGAGAGGTCTCATTTTACAAGAAGCTTTACTCTTTTGATGGGTCGTCCCAACCATCCTGTGCTAGAGCATCGTTTTTTTTATTGGACAATTTGGAAGCAATTTGGTTAAAGAGAAATTTAGATTTTAGAGTAGGAAGAGAAACTATCACGCCCCAAAATCCCACCTAACCTCCTAGGAGAAAGTGAGATCTTGGCACGTGACTTACTTATCAAACCATCATGTTAGAGGCATTTAAGGCATTTTAAATTATGAACTTAAAAAATTTCTTCAATTTACTAACATTTAATATCTCAAATAAAATCCAATTAAAAATTCATAATCAACTGAACATAAATAAAATTGATCATTTATCGTGATCCTTAACCATCAAATTAAAATAAACATAATTTCCCATAAAGTCAATTAAAGTCTCCTTGGAATTCAAATAACCAATAATTCAATTTCAACAATAGGGCCATCGATCAAGGTCCCGTTCTTCTTTGGGATGGTCACCTTCTAGTTCTTCTAGGTATTTTTCCTCTTTCCACGGTCCGGGCTCACAAATGTCAAATCCAGTATTTGCCGACAACAAAATTATCGATTGAGCAACAAATTACTCCACGTATATAACAAATCATAGAAAACAATATCTTAAACTTTAGCATGCATACATGTGATAGTTCAACTTTAGTTCTCATACATAAATCAGAGTGTAGACAATATCATGTGAGTACATTATGTCGTTCATTTTCTTACTTTCTTACTTTATTATTTTGTGAAAACATATCAACATGCATTGAGTAATAAATAAAAATATCACTTTACGTATTATGGAAAGGGGTTACTATACTTTACTTACTGAGGTACCACCATTCATACATTATCTGGCACGGATGACTTACTTAGTACATTATCTGGAACGACGGCTTACTTACTTTGGCATAATCATTACCTTTCTGATGGTAGTCGGTCCGTGCAAAACTCATCATGTATCAATACATTTGTGTGTTTTTTTCTCTTACTTACTCACTTTGCCCTTATCTTACTTGTGTCCTCATTATTGCTCTTAATTCCCTCTTTATACTTTGTGCATGTTTTACATTGGTGAGTGCATAGTGATACACCCTTGGGTAAATTTTACCTAAGACTATTAGTCAAGGGCCATGGGAAATCTCATCATAGCGTCCCATTCCACTATGTTAACAGACCTAGGCAAGCAAGATCCTCGTCGAAGGCTCCTTTACCTAAGAATAAATCACGTATAATAATATAGAATAACACAACACAACATTCATAGTTTCAACCATTTTAACGTACTTTAATCACAGTTACTGTCAATATGCATGATTTACAATTTAATTTAAATATCCACTATACCATTTTAATCTCGATGAATATCGTGAATACACTACACAATTTGTCAATAATAATTCGCATAGAGTATATCCACAACCACATTAACATGTAACCCTAATGCCACAAAGAGTCCACATCCATCATTCATTTATTTCATCCATTCCATTCTACTCCAGGAATTCATCCCTTCCTCCTCATATATTCATATACATCTATCATAAATTCTCAATCCCCTTGTTGAAGCATAAACAAAATATAAACATGGTTATTCACATCCTAATCATATTATTCACATCTTACTTTAACCGTTCATAAAACGATACATCAGGGATACCAGAAATTCTCAGATCTCACTTATTTTCACGTTCTTACTTAGATCTATTCCTTTTAATCCTTCCTTTAGATTAACATTCAAGAGATTGATAACTAGGGATCGTTATTTATCTTACTCACTTTCCTACGATCTATCGCTTGCGAATTGGACTATCTTTCGTGAGATTTAAAAATGAGAATCTGGCCCTCTTCCAAAGAATTAAATATAGCAACGATGTCATACCATCTTCATGCATGGTCTGGGAAAAGTGTCGAATTGGAGATCCTAGAATTAGAGTTTGGGGCATTCTCTTTTCTTTTTGTGTTAGAGCATATCAAATGAATCTTTGTGGGTGTTTTCCGGGATATGCAAGCCAACTTCCTCGGAATTTCGCGGCTTCTTGCAGGAATTGGATGATGTGGCTATGCGGTAGAGCCTCCCTTGGCATCTTGGTGGGGACTTCAACTCAATCAGATTCTCTCACGAGAAGAAGGGAAGATATAGTACAACTCCAAAATGAAGGGTTTTGGGAAGGTTGACAAAAAGAAATGGGTTGATTGACATCCCTTGGCAGATTGGACAGAGGCTTCACTGTCGACTGGGATAATCTATTTCCATCGATGAGCCAATCACCCCTAACCAAACTGACCTTAGATTATGTCCTTATCATATTAGAGACCACACAATTTAAAAAAGGTCCTCCCCCTTCAGATTCGAAAATGTGTGGTTGAGACTTGAGACACATGATTCTACGAAGTGGTCGAGAAGATTTGGAATGAGGCAATATTTTGGGGACTCCCAAGCACTATTTTTGAGTTGAAGCTCAAAGCAGTGAAAGTAGGGTGAAAGAAATGGAACAAGGACATTTGGCAACATTCACGCTAGAAGGGCTTTCATCTTGGAGGAGATTTTCTAAATAGACAAACTAGAAGAATCTCTTCCTGCTTTGGGAGAGAACAAGAAACGGAGTGTTGATTTCAAGAAGGAACTCCAGGAGTTGGTGACTAGAGAGGAAATCAGTTAGAAACAAAAGTCGAGGGGTCGCATGGTTGAAGAAGGGAGACATAAACTTCAAAATTCTTCCATTAAATGGCCAACGCAAGGAGGAGAACCCAATTTCAAGTCTTAAAGTGGGCTTCGAGATGTTGGTCAAAGAAAAGGAGATCAAGATGCGAATAGTCAACCATTATGAGGGACTCTTTAGGAGAGTGGTACCTTCAAACCCAAGCTGGATGGTTTGGAACTTAATCGCATTTTTGATAATAAAAGGTAATAGCTAGAATGACCATTTTTGGAGGACGATGTTTTAGGAGTCATCAAAGAAATGGCAGGGGATAAGGCTCTGCGCCTCAATGGTTCCATTATCTCCTTCCAAAATGTTAGACGAGCTCCTTAAGTCTAAAAACCCAGGTCTGATTTGTAAGATTGATATGGAAAAGGCCTACGACAATGTCAATTGGCAGTTCCTCCTCTATGTGTTGGGTAGATTGGGATTTGGACCCAAATGGAGATCGTGGATCAAAGCTTGCATTTCCTCCCCTTATTCTCGATCCTCCTTAACGGTAGCTCAAAAGGATTTTTTCGTAGCTCCAAGGGGTTAAGGCAGGGAAACCTGTTGCCTCCACCACTATTTGTCGTCTCGGAAGCCCTGAGTTGAATGTTGGTCCGTGCGAATGGGCAGGCGTTTACAGGATTTTCTGTGGGTAGGGGGCGGCTTAGTATCTCGCATTTATAGTGTTCTATGGTGCATCATGCTTGCAACTTATCAAGAGTAAAAGTGAGATCTTACCTATAGGAGATATTCCCCATCCCTCTTGGTCAACTGTCTCGGGTGTTAGAAAGGGTCCCTTCCATCCACTTACCGTTCAAGTCCAAAGCTGTTTGGGCCCCAGTTATCGAAAGATTCTCCGCGTGTCTCGCAGGGTGGAAGTCTTGCCTCCTTTCCAAAGGTGGAAAGTTGACCCTTATCAAGAGTACACTTCGGAGCCTCCCCACTTATTATTCCCACGGTCCATTGCCTTGATCCTTGATCGCCTCCAGTGAAATTTTCTGTGGCATGAGAGGTGAAAAATGAAATATCATCTGGTAAATTGGGATCAAATCTGCAAACTGTTAGAGGCAGAGGGCCTTAACCTTGCTCCACTTAGTGTGGTGAATAAGGCGCTCCTGGGTAAATGGGTATAGCGGTTCGGTGAGGAGCGGGAGAGCCTTTGGCGGAAAGTCGTCGTGGCTAAATATGGGCTTGCATCGTTGTGGTCACCGAGGGCCATGAGAGATCCCCATGGGGTGGGTCTTTGGAAGGGTATCATGGTTGTAGCCAAGTCTCTAGATCCTTTCATTAGGTTCAAGTTGGGTAATGGGGTCGATATCCAATTCTGGTATGATGTTTAGAGTTGTCAGTCGAGGCTTAAGGACGATTTTGGCTCCATTTTTTCTTTGACTCTCAACAAAGGGGGGTCTATAGCTGAGTGTGTTGAGCGGCTAGGTAACAATATAGTCTGGTGTCTTAGGTTGAGGAGGGCTTTGAATGATTGAAAAATTGAGGATATGCAACGACTTTTGACCCTGTTGAATTCCTCCATCCCTAAATCTCAGATTAGTGATTATAGGATTTGGTCTCATAGCAACAACATCTGATTTTCAGTGCGGTCACTCTTGCAGTCCTTTGGCCCTGTACTTTCGCGTTCATTTCCTCATAAGGCTGTGTGGGCTAACCATGTCCCCACGAAGGTATCTTTCTTCATCTGGTCCGCTGCTCTAAATAAAATTCTTACTACGGATCAATTGAAGGGAAGAGAGTGGAGCTTCATCAATCAGTGCTATTTGTGCCTGAATGCGGAAGAGACTGGGAATCATTTGTTCTTATACTGTCTGGTTGTCATTGGGATCTGGCCTTGTTTCATGGCTTGGATGGGTCCACTTCTCCTTTCTGAGCTTCTTATCTAGATGTCACTTGATGACTTTGGTGGGTGTTGAGGAATCTATCTACTATTTTGCATTTCGTGGGCTATTTGGAAGGAGAGGAATGCTCGTGTTTTTAACAACTCCTCTTCTTCTCATCAATAGATCCTATCCCGGGTGCGGCTATCAATCGTGGAATGGAGTTCCACATGCTCATTGGGTCAAGAAGTGAGGAATACTCTTTTATTTTGAGGCCAGATGGTAGTTGTGCTGTCACTTTATTTTAATTCTTATTAGTCTTATTTTGCATTTTCACATCTCTGTAAATTGTTTATTCTTATCTTTTGTATATCTGATTTACCGATCTAAAAAACATAAGAGAGGATTTCATGAAACTCGTTATCATTTTTATGAGGAAGAATTTTTCAATCGAGCGATAAACAACATATTCCTTGTCCTAGTTCAGAAGGTTGGAGTCGCTCAATTGTTAAAATATTTTCGCCCAACTAGTCTCATTGTCAGCACATACAAAATCATGGCAAATGTCCCTATCTTGCAGACTCAAAATGGTGATGATTTATCTTTCCGTCTCAAAGTGCCTTCATCAGAAACCGTCAAATTCTAGACGACATCTTGATTACCAATGAATGCCTTGAGCTGAGGGTGAGAAATGGAAGGCCAAACATATCATGCAAACTTGATTTAGAAAAGGCTTACAATCATGTAAATAAGGGTTGTCTGTCATATATACTAAGGCATTTAGGCTTTAGGGCAAAATAGAGAGGTTGGATGAAGGCGTGTGTGGAGTCGGCATCTTTCTCTATACTGGTTAACGACTTCCTTACAGGTCGTCCTCGGGCTTGCGACAAGGTGATCCCTCATAACCATTTCTATTTATCATGGTAACAGAAGCATTAAGACGCATGTTCTATCAAGCCGATAATGGAATCACTGACTGGTTTGAAATAGGCGGAGGGGAATTAACATCGCTCATCTCCAAATTCGCAGATGCCTCATCCTGTGCAACCACCAAGAAAATTACGTACCTCAAATTTTGCTAGATGTTTCGACACGGTCTCTGGTCTCATGATCAATTTTTTGAAATTTGATTTGTTTGGAGTTGGGAAGGTTCCAAACTAAGTCGAAATCATGGGAGTACTAGGTTGTAAGATAGGTCACTTCCTTACCAGGTATTTAGGCATACCTCTCAGAGCCAAATTCAAATCCAAATCCATGTGGGATCCAGTTGTAAATAGGGTCCTTGTAGGTTTGATTCATGGAACTCCCAACTCATATCCAAAGGAGGTCGACTTAGTCTCCAAAGAAGCTTCCTAGCCAATTTTCTCACCTACTTCATATGTCTACTACCATCCTGATATCAGTTGCCAAAGGTTTAGAGAAGCTTTAGTGGAAATTTCTATGGAATGACATGGTGGAGAAGCGGAAATACCATTTGATCAGGTGGGCAGAGGTGTGCAGCTTGCCAGCTTCATTCAAGAGGAGGGGTCTTGTTGACGGGTTTTTAAGTGACATGAATAAGGCACTACTTGGTAAATTGCTTTCGAGATTTGAGGAAGAAAGAGAGAGTCTATGGAGGAAAGTAATTGTGGCAAAAGTACGGCTAGGATTCAAGTTTGCTGTCCAAAGAAACATGGTGTAGGGTTATGGAAAGCCATTCACTTTGGATTGATGGATTTCCGATAGCTCACTTCCTTCAAGATTGATAACGGAGAGACTACTAGTTTTTGGGATGATATTTGGTGTGGCCATCAATCTCTCAAAACCCAATTTAGCATAATTTACTCACTAGCTTGAAACAATCATTACTTGGTTGCTTCCTACTTTGAATCTAGGAATAATGACATCATTTGGTCTCCCCCCTACTTAGAGGAGGGCTAAATGACTGGGAACTTGATGAATTTTTCAGGTTTTTTAATAGCCTCTACTAAAGTCAACCCAAACCCTTAATCAAGAGTAGAAAGTAAAACCCTAGATGAAATAGAGGAAGAGAAGAGAAATATTGGAGAAAAAAGATTAGGAGCTGATTTTTCATTTCTTCTTATTTATACTACTTGTAAAAAAGATTACAATAATGCCCTTAATGATATGATATGGTGTATCTACTACACCCATGATAATAATGTATCTCATCAGTCCCCCTCAAGTTGTGCATAGATATCTATCATACCTAGTTTGCTAAGAATTGACATTAAGGTTGTCTTGACAATACCTTTATTGGGAATATCGCCAAGTTGGCATTCAGATGTAACAAACAATAAACATAAATTCTGAGAGTTAGCCTGCTCTTTGATGAAGTGTTTGTCTATCTCTATGTTAGTACGATCATGTTGTATCGAAATGTTGATGGCTGCGTTGTTTTCACTAAACAATTTCATTGTACCATCTATTTTAATTCCCAAATCACGCATTAAGATTTTCATTCACAGTAATTCAGCCACACGGCCCACACCATGAGCCATTGCCCTATACTCGGCTTCTACACTAGACTTAGTTGCCACACTTTGCTTCTTACTCTTCCAAGTGATGAGATTACCTCCAAGAAAGGTGCAATACCATGTAGTGAGCCTTCTATCATTAGCATTTCCACCCCAATCAGCATCAATGTAAGCTTTTAGACGGAGATGTCCATGATTAGCAAATAGTTTACATTTTCTATGAGTAGTCTTCAAGTAACGCAATATCCTCTCAATAACTTCATAATGAGGGACCCGATGTTCATGCATGACTCACCACACTAACAACATTGCAATATCTGGCCTAGTGAGAGAGATAAATAAGATGACCAACTAGTCTTTGGTACATATCTCTATCTTCAAGTAATTTTCCATCACTGGAGCTCAATTTATGATTTGGCTCAATGGAGTATCTGTAGGTCGAGCACACATCTTTCTATTATACTTGAGTAATTCTAAGGTGTACTTTCTCTGTGATATAAAGATGCCTTTCTTGGAGCGAGTCACCTCTTTACCTAGAAAATAAGTGAAACTTCTTAAGTCCTTGATTTCAAAGTCCCTCTAATCTCTAGCAAATCATTTCTTGTCACCACAATGTCATCAACAAAGATAATTAGAGCAATAATTAGCAGCCCATGACGTCCTACAATGAGAGTGTGATCCACATGACTTTGTGAGTAACTCATTCCCATCACAACCTTACTAAACCTCTCAAACCAAGCTCGGGGTGACTGTTTTAGACCATAGATCGTCTTCTTTAATTTGCTAACTGAATTTTCCCTCACTGTTGAAAAGCTTGAATTATGGTAGATGAGTCATTTTACATTTCTTCCTGTAAATTTCTATTCTTACAACGAATCACTTAAAGAGTGGAGAATGGAGTATGGTAAACCGTTGTTACTTATGCCTAAATGAGGAAGAGATAATAGACCACCTAACCTCGCACTATCCGGTTGTCTTTGGGCTTTGGGCCTTCTTCCTCTCTCGGTTAGGTATAGAGTGGGTCTTCCCTCTCTCCTTTTTGAGCTTCTTATTGGATTGCCAATTGACGCCCCTGGTGGAACTAAGGAAGAAATTTGGGCATTATTACCTGGAGCTATATCGTGGAGTATCTAGAAAGAAAGGAATTGTCAGTGTTTTTGACAATTCTATCTCCTCCTCCTCCCCCCTGGTGCATTGTAGCTCGTATTCATCAAATGCTTGTGGATTGGTCCTCCACTTCATAGGGGTGGGGATGTGAGGGAAATTTTGTTGTGAGGATGTCTATTTCCATTAATCATGTGCTTCCTATTATTGTACATGCTTTTCCTCTTCAGTTTATCTTCCTGTAAACTGTTGTTTTTCTTATATATATACTTGATTTACCTATCAAAAAAATTGAAGACATTCTTCACATGCAACTAATATAAAGGCCAAGAAATTTTTTTTGCTAACGATAACAGAACTTTGATAGAGTTCTCACCTAGTAACAAACAGTAAAACCGTAAATGAAAAAGAGGAAGAGAAGAGAAGAGAAGAAAGAAGGAGAAGAGACAAATTGGAGAAAGAGATTATTGGCTGATTTTTCCTTTCTTATTTATACTAATAAAAAAAGGATTACAATGATGTCCTTAACGACTTAATGATATGATAAGGTTTATCTACACCCATAACAATAATAATGTATCTCAACACCAAGGACACCTGGCTTAAAGAATCCAAAAGCATTTTCAAGTGAGATATTACTTCCATTCATCTAGTAGTGCTCTTCCATTCTCTTTTCTACTCAAACTCGGATCCTGGGATTCCTTTTTTTTTTTTTAATCGATAAAGAAGCAAAAACACAAACAACTAGAAAGCAAAGGAAACAAGAGTTTACAAGCAAATAAACTCAAAAGCTATTACAAATAGAACATAACCACAGCCTCCCACTCAATGATCAACCCAGAACCTCCCGAAGCTCCTCCCCATCACAGCGAAGCCCCGCCCATTCGAGAGCCACCAACTGAATCCGAGCGCGAATGTGAGAGAGAGATGATGGAGAGTTCTCAAAAACTCGCAACTTCCTCTCATTCCATATCATCCAAGATATGGCTCTAGGGAGAATCGACCAAAGCGCTTCCCTAGCACCTTTCACATTGACCAAAGACCAACAAGATAAGAAGATGTGAAAGAAAGAAGGAAAGACCCAATCCACCCCCATGCGGGAGAGGAAATAGCCTCATATATCAAACACAATAGGACAATGCAGGAGCAAATGGTCTACAGTCTCCTCCTCTTAGAGGCACATATAGCAACGGTTGGCCATACTCCATCCTCTATGCTGCAAGTGATCACATGTTAGAATCTTATTTAAAGTTGCATTCCATAAAAAGAAAGAGACCTTGGAGGGAATTCCCAGATTCCACACAATCCGATGAGGGAACGGGCCCAAATGAACCAAACTAAAAGATTGTAAAAGTGATCTTATTGAGAAACGACCATAGTTGCTTCCAGACCAAACCCTGTAATCCTTATTCTCAACACACGGGCGTATAGAGTTGATGCGAGCCAAAAGGTGAACCACTTCCTCTGATTCTCAATCATTTAAATCTCGTCTCATCCTTGAGCACCATACCACCCCCTCTCCTTGCCTCTCCGAGTAATCCCCTACCAAAGCCTCCCTATCGGATGCCAACATAAAATTGTGACCAAAGTCATCCTGAAGCCTGGTGGCACCACACCACACATCCTTCCAAAATTTCACCTCTAACCCTTGACCCACTCTAAATCTAAAATTAGGCACAACCAAACTAGCAGTCGCCATGATGCCCTTCCATAAGCCCAAGCAACTTGGCCACTATCATAGCACGCCACAAACTATCCCTTTCCTCTCTGAATCTTCAAATTCATTTCCCTAACAATGCTTTATTAACATGGACTAGGGATTTGAGGTTTAACCTTCCTTCCTCCTTAGGATGACAAATTTGCTTCCAAGCGACTAGATGATATTTGAATGAATCATCCTTCAAATGCCAAAGGAACTCCCTTTGAAGTCTCTCGAGGGAGACGGCGATTGACTTAGGGATGGTTAGGGTGGACAAGTAATACGTCAGGAGACTATTGAGGGTGCTCTGGACGAGGGTTAGCTTACCCCCTTTTGAAAGAAAGTGTGATTTAATGTTTCTCACATCTCTCGATCACTGGCACCCACACTGACTTGGCTTTGAAACCCGCCCCCAGGGTCATGCCCAGGTACACAGAGGGAAGCGAGTCCTGACTCCGCCTCAAAACATCGGATAAGCACCTGAGGTACAATAGTTGCCTACTTGAAGCATTGCAGAAAATCAGGGTGTCATCTGCAAATTGCAAAGAGATACGCATATGATCTTGGCCTATCGAGAATCCCTCAAAAACTGGCCCCTCAGCTCTAGACAACATTCTACTTAAGGCCTCCGAAACTATCACAAAACGGAATGGAGAAAGTGGGTCTCCCTGCCTCAACCCCCTAGAGCTAGAAAATAGTCCACCGAGCTACCATTAAGAATAATGGAATATGAGACGAAGGAGATACACGACTGCATCCACAGTCTCCACTTCGAACCGAAACTCATTCTGCGAAGAACATAATCTAGGACCCTCAGTTGACATGATCATAGGTTTTCTCCATATCAACTTTGCAAAGGATTCCAGGATAGGAGGATCGAATATGATCATTAATGAATTCATTGGCTATCAGGATCCCATCTAGAATTTGCCTCCCCCCAACAATCGCTCCCTGTTGAGAGGAGATGATAGAAATCATCACCCTCTTAAGGCGAACTGCTAGAACCTTTGAAAGAATTTTGTAAA
Organism: Tetracentron sinense; assembly: GCA_015143295.1. Classification (NCBI taxonomy): domain Eukaryota; kingdom Viridiplantae; phylum Streptophyta; class Magnoliopsida; order Trochodendrales; family Trochodendraceae; genus Tetracentron; species Tetracentron sinense. Next base: position 47,858,904 of record CM026551.1, on the reverse strand, counting down.
CACTACCCACAAGGCTTATTGGACGGAAATCCTTTAGATCGAAAGCCCCCTCCGTTTTTGGGATGAGCACCACAAAGGTATTGTTGATCACTCTATCGAAATGCCCTGTATAAAATAACTCCTTCATTACCTCCAAAAGGTCTCTCCCCACTATATCTCAACAGACCCTATAGAACTCAATGGTGAAACGATCCGGCCCGGGAGCCTTATCCTCGGCCATATCTCGTATGACTCCCCAAACTTCTTCCTCCTCAAACGAGGCCTCCAAAGAATCGCTATGCTCAAGAGACAAACCCTCAAAAAGAAAGCCATCCAACCTAGGACGCCAACTTTCCTAAACATAATTCTCACTTTAGATCACTTAAAGAGTAGAGGAGGGAGTCTTGTGAATATGTGTTCCTTTGTTTAACCACCGAGGAATCAATCAACCATTTTCTTGTTTATTGCCCCCTAGTTAGCATGGGGGTACAATGGGTTTTTCCTCTCAGCTTGAGGGACTTAATCTCTAGTTAGCTATTGATAGACTCGGATGGCAGTAGGCTAGTACTGTGGAAGATGCTCCCGTGGGCAATTTGTTGGAGTTTGTAGAGAGAGAAGAACATGAGGGTATTTGAAGATTTTGTGAATCCCTTCGCAAGAATGTATGCTAACATCCTTAATATATTATCAGACTGGACGCTATCAGGAACGTCTTCGAAGATATTCAGGATTTTGCCTCTCTTCCTCTTTCTCATTTGCATGAATGAGTTCGAAAATTCTATCTGATTAGTTTTGTCTTGCTATATACTGTACAGTATTTTCTTCTTTATTTTGCCATGTAATTAGTTGTTTGGCCCTTTCAGTTCACTTATAAGTGAATCTGGCTTGTATCCTTGCCTTTTGCTTTTATTCATATATTGACCTACTTTACCAATCCAAACAAAATCTTAACCATATCAAGCATAATAAATCAATTTCAGTTTAAACATAAAGATGGAAAAGGAAAATATATGTGTCAGTTTTGTGGCTCGAACCCTATTTTTGGTTAATTTATGAGGTGCACGCCTCAGACATTAGGCAATCCTCAATGCGTGAACGTGCGCCTCACACTCTATGACGTTAGCCTCGGGGGATTTCAGCCCTTGAGCCTCGCTTAAAGGCAAGCCTCAAGGTGTAGGCCTCACACACCTCATAAAACATTGGATGGGTGTTAGGATTAGATGAAGAAGCTTAATCAAGGCATGCATCTCATAGGCAACTTTTTTGTGTTATGGTAATGCCTCTCCAGCATGGTACTTAACTAACTCTAGAGGCCTTCACTGAGGATGCCCGCTATCTCCCTTACTGTATATTGCGGTGGCGAAGGAACTTAATTGGGTACCTCGAGGGGTTTTAAAATGGGGCCAAAGGGCTGTTGGTCACTCACCTCCGATATCCAGATGATACTCTTATGTTTGTAGATGCTTCTAGGGAGTAGGTGACGAACATCAGGGAGGTCATGAGATGTTTAGTAGCAGTTTCTGGGCTTCGAATCAATCTATCCATGAATGCCCTCACTAGAGTTGGGAGGTTGATTAAGTGATTGCGGATTGTGGTCGTATTCTGGGATGATGGTATGGTCAGTTTCCGATCAAATACCTTGGGCTCCCTCTTAGATCGAGACTATGCCTGTCAAAAAAAAGCCTTTAACAAGGGTACCCTGCCCTGCCCGGCCCGGCCCGGCCCTTGAGGGTTTTATGTCCCAATTTTCAGAACGCCTATCACAGTAGCCAAAAGGAGACTTCTTTTTGCCAAGGGTGGAGAATATGAGGATTCTATTTGGTTAAGTAAGATTGGTTTGTTGCCAAAAGGAGTATGATGGATTGGGCTTTAGGGGGCTCTGATGCACGAACAAGGCTTTGGTGGGGAAATGGATTTGGAACTTTAGTTCCGAGGGTATGATTTTGTGGAGGGAGGTTGTGGCTAATGTTGGGTCTTCTAGTCATGAGTGGGACCCAAATCATGCATCCTAATCGAATGGGGTGGGGGTTGGATTGGGATAATGAAGGTGCATGGTTAGTTCATGGAGCAAACTAGATTTGTGGTTGACTGAAGCAGCATAATTCAATTCTGGGAAGACGAATGCAGTGCGGTCAGTAGATTCGGCGATATATGCCTGAGCCTTTAGAGACGCACTTCTTCCAAAGATCCCTTGGTAAGTTATCTATTTGAGAGAAGAAACGGGGTAGTATGGAGCCCAATCTTCCACAAAATCTTTAGGGACAGGGAGTTGGAGGAATGTCTATGCTACTGGATTGGCTGAATAAGGTGCATATGAACCTATACTCAAAGGACCACTGGATTGGAAGGGAAATGCCAAAGATTATTTTTTACTAAGTGACTTATAGCTTCCTACCCGAGGAGGAGAAGATGGAGTTGGTTTGAAGACCTCAGTTTGAAAGATTTGGAAAAGCCAGGTTCCCTCCCTATAAGGTTTAAGCTTTTCTCTGGGAAACGATGTTCAGCAAGATTCTCATTACTGGTCATTTGAGGAACCGCGGTATGCCTACCCCAAATAGATGTAGCATTTGTTGGGAGGCGGATGAAGGGTTGCATCACTCCTCTTCCATTGTCCTGTGGTTTGTGGTGTCTGGTCTTATTTCCTTTCTTTATCCTAGATTAGCTGGGCATTCCCAACGAAGTTGAGCGACTTCATTTTCAGTTGGCCTGATGTAATCTTTGGCAATAGGGGTAACATCCTTTTGGGATATGTGGACGTTTGTGGTCTGATGAGGTTTATGGAGTGCTAGGAGTAGCAGGATCTTCAATCAGACTATTCTTTTCTGCCAAAGCTTTGCTTCTCTATCGGGTGGAGTCTATGTAGTTGGTCAGCGGCCTTCTTGGAGTTTGCAGGTATTCTTGATGCAAACTTTGTAAACATTTGGAGTCTGTAATTTTGTATGACTCTGAAAGTTGTTTCTCTTTTTAGGGAAATTGCTCATTCCCCCAGACCTTGTTATTCCCTCTTCTTTAATACAATTCTCCTTATTGATAAATAATAATAATAAGACAAAGACATTGGCAATCAATTCATCATCCCAAGTTAAAAATTATTACGATCAAATTGCTTATTTTATGCATGGGTGTGAGAAAAAACTCTACTTAAATAAGTGTCAAGTGTAGTTAAATATAAAATCTAAAGATGTTAATATATGATGCTATTCACATACACTTCTCTACTTCGTGTTATACATGTGTGCTCCACCTTTCTTCAATTACAAAGTTACTTTTAATTGTACAAAAAATAAATTAATTGAGGAACACATTTTACTTGCTCTTAGTGGAACTTTATGTTTGCTAAAGTCTCAAATTTAAATATAATATCATTTCCTCATTTTATAATTTCTCCACGTCCGAATTTACTAACATTCCATGTTCCATGTAAAGATCTTATGTGCTTGTCAATATCTGACATTCCTGGTTAGCAGTCATTCAGATGCCAATCTGGTTGAACTAGGAAATGAGACGATCAAAGAAGATGATCGAGCTATTTTGCTGGAAGGAGGCCTCACAAAATCAGCATCTGCAAAGTTCCATAGTTCATCAATCAAAGCAAACCTAATCAGGTCGCTATTTATTGGATATGCAACCTTTTTAGTAGAGTTCCTATTGATAAAAGTCTTGCTTACCTTTGTCGGGGGTTACCATGATCTAGGTTTATAACAATGGACGATTCTTTCTTGTTGGAAAACCGAGTAACTTTGAGAGCAATGTAAGTCATTATTCTTGTGCATATAGTGATCACATGTAATTGGCAGTTCGTCATTCCTCATATAATTTTACAATGTCATGTAGGTCCGAATTTGGGGCAATTCTGGTGTATTTCTACATATGTGATCGCACAGATTTTTTTTCGGAATCTACTAAGGTGCTTATATTTTCTTTCTTGATTACATTTTATCTTCATCCATGATTTTGGTATGATGGCTTATATATTGAATGTACTATTCTTGACAAATTATATTTTGTGACGTACTTAATACTGTGAAAGTCAACATACAAGAAGCATCTAGTGGAAAGCTATCTCTATTTCGGTGCTTAGGCAATAAGGGTTCCCCAGGTGTTGCTTAGGCGATGCCTAGATGTCCAAATTTTATTTTATTAATAAAAATCGAATATATTTGTATGATATAAAATTGGGAAAAAATCCTTGATGTAACCAGAATGTCACTATATTGTCATGTTAAGTGAGAATGTGAGAATCATGTTAAGTGACATGCGTTGTCTGCTTGTCTGTGCTGTAATTTCTTCTTAATATTTCTCTATATTATCAAATTTTATTAACTATATTTTATCGTCTTTGTTAAGTGAATGAGATATATTCTCTTTATTTTTCAATGATTATTCATGATAATTGTTTTAGAAATTTGAAAAACTTATTAATGCACATTAAAGATAAATAATTAAAATTCAATTTATTTTCTAAACCTATTTCAACATGCAATTGATGATCTCAATGTTTTTACATGACTGAATCAATATGTGAAGAGGAGGAGATGAGTTATTAAATAATTTTTAATTTATGAAATACTATTAGAAAATTATTTAATTTTTAATATTATTAAAAAAATCTTATGGGCATAATATACTAATAACAAAATTATAATTTATAATAAGGTTAATGCTAACCACACTCCAATAAAATTATAATTTATAATAAGGTTAATGCTAGCCACACTCTTTTTTTCTTTTCTTTTTTTAAATAAGGGTAATGCTAGGGACACATGTCTTTCCTTATGAAGAAAGTAAGTTTAAAGCGAGTGGAAATAGTATTACCCTGTTAAAAAAAACTTAAAGCCCTTCAATTTACAGACTTTTTCTGTACACTTCGGTTAATTTCCACCGAAGTTCTGTGTACACTTGGGTTAATTTCCACCGAAGTTCTGTATTTTCTCAACACTTTTTTTCCTGTTTTAGTCGAAGTTTACCACGAAGTCTAGTATTTTTAAAATACAAGTGCATTTCGCTTCGGCCACCACGGAAGTCGACTCAATTCGGTCGACTTCGGCATAATTGAGTCGATTTTTGACACCATGAATCCTAGTGAAACACTTGTTGTCCTTGAACAGGCGAAAACTTTCTTATGTTGAGCTTTGACAGTTTTTTCATCATGTTTCGTCCTCCATCCTTACTACGATCTTACCTCTCTTGATAATGCTTTGGTGATTGTCACTATATCTAGGATAACCTGTTCTTTCTCGTGGGATGAGAAAAAGCCTTTGTCAAGGTACCAGTATTGATAAAACAGAATCGATTTGAATCCGGGATTCTGGGAATTGATTCATTTCTAGAATCAGAGAATTACCAGAATTGATGCCAAATGGCACCTAAAAGAAAGTCTCATAGGATTGAGACAAATAATCTATGTGTACACAATTATATGGAAGTCAAACTAATGGATAACAAATGGAAAAAAGAAAATCATATAGGATGGAGATCAATAATCTGCTTGTACATAAGTATATGGAATAGTCATAGGATAAAATTAAAACTAACGATAGAGATTCGAGCTTGGGAAAATCATCAACTACATAATAACGACAAACTAAGTATATGCAGAATGAAGAACTTAAAAGAGAAGAAGATAGATTATATCTGCAGAAGTCAGTATGTCACTTCAGAAGCTAGGCTCAACCTTTCGAAAGCTTCCAAAATAGAAACCTAACAGAACTTCTCTCCCTATAAGTTAGAACTAGGCATAAACACAAAATATGTTCTTATCATGTTTCTAGTTTTATGAATGTCTGGGATTTCCTGAAATTTTGTTTCACTTGTGTTGGACCCCTGGTACCACAAATAATATTACTATGGGGCTTCCAAAATAGAAAACCTAGCAGATTTCTCTCCAGTGGACCAGGCATAAACACACTATATGTTCTTATACGTTTTTATGTTTTCTACTTTCATGAATGCCAGGGATTACTTGAAATTTTGTTTCACTGGTATTAGACCCATGGAACCACAAATAATATTACTGGGGGGACAATACTTTGTAGGGATTTTTGTTGCTTGAATCAAGATTTGTTGGGAAATCATATCTTCCATAATCCACCAAAGGAATCCTCTCCTTCATGTGGTCTTACATCATATATTATATTTGCACCATAGCAAATTCTCCCTTTACTAATCCAATTCAACGAGAGCAATATAGAAAATGTTGAAATAAGTGCCAGACTTGGTGTTTCAAAACTCACAGTCTGCTTTTTGGTTAGGTTTCTTATCAGTCTTGAACTTCAATCCTTTTGAGATCTGTGGAATGGTGAATGTCTTCATTTAACATGGTGTTGTTACTTGTATTGCTGTATGGCTTAGAGGCCCTATTATTAGTCTATTAGTTGCAAGTTGCAACAGGGAACATATTTAACTTCCTTTTTTTTTTTTTACGAAATCTATAATATTGATGAATAACAGGTCTATCACAGACAAATGATGGGGCCTCTTCATTTTTATGATGTTAAATATGACTTGACTTTATTGATGCTGCTAAAGATGATATTGGAAGAGTATTTTAGTACTTAGTGTGATTTAATTAATTAGCTTCACTATTTTGAATGATTGTGACATGCTCACTGTCATTGTAAGACTTCATTTTGATATGGTTTCTTAATCTTTTTGATGCAAAATTGTTATGCATCTCAACAAGTGAAATACATGTTAAATGCATAATTGATCAAAATCGTTATGCATCTCAAATCTCAATAAGTGAAATACATGGTAAATGCATAATTGTTGGGTTAACTTTCTCAAGGTTTATCATAATTTTCTACAATGTTAATTTTTTGTTTGGTTGGTATCGTTGATGTCGTTGCCTAATTTTTTTCAACACATGGGTCATAACCAGTATGACTAACCAATAAAAAATTAAAAAACAGTATGAGCAACAGTAATACTACAACAGAGTGCATTTTTTCTCATGCTTTATTGGAACTATCTGCAGCAGTTTAAGGCAGTTGTCTGCGTGACACTGTGACTTTTATGTTCCTAAATGGACCATTTCTTTCAATCTATTGGTTTGTCCTTTTTGGTAGATTAACAGCTCTAGATGAAATAAAATATGCTTGTCTTTTGTTGTTTGTGTGTGGGTTGGGGGCGCTGTTGTGCTATGTTTGGATCTTTTATTTATTTTATGATTAGTCACTATGTTCAAATTTTCTGTTGATTTTTCTTATTTACTTAGAATGCAACCTTTGGTTTTCCTTGGACAGAAATACAATCGCGACCTTTTCCTCTTTCTCTATATTCTTCTGATCATAGTTTCAGCAATGACTTCTATCAAGAAGCACCATGATAAGTCAGCATTCTCTGCAAAATCCTTACTTTACCTTAATCGGCATCAAACTGAGGAGTGGAGGGGATGGATGCAGGTAACTACTTGTCAAAACTCGCATCTGGCAGTTCTTCCATTGGCCAAGATTTTTTTTTAAAAAAACTGTGCTTTCTGGAATTGGTTTTTCTTGGTTTGACATTCATTTTGATTCGTGTTGACATGCAGTTTTCTGTCTCTTTGATGCATTCTTTTCTAGATCTACCTATTATTGCAGTTTTCTGTGTCTTTGATGCATTGTTTTCTAGATCTACCTATTATAGCACAATTTATTTGCATCTGGCGAAATTAGACAGGCCGCTCTCTGAAGTTTATCAGTGTTTCCCTGATTAAATGAAATCCGATTCATGTTTATTCCCTTTTATTTATTAAAATGTCTTGATGATGAATTTTTCCAAATAATGGAGAAACTAATGGATAAATATAGGATTTGGGTCGTCATTTATTTAGAAATATGACAGTTTGAAACAGGTGAGGAACCTATGCTGTCACATGTTGATCCCCACATCCCAGTTGGATAATACCTGTTTGCACTGCAATACTTTATCCACGGTTCCATTCAGACAGTGTATTAAAACTATAAATAGCTTTAGTTCATAAGATTTCTACGATTGTGTGTTCACTTCCTTCTGAGTTTCAAACAGGTCCTATTTTTAATGTACCACTACTTCGCTGCGAAGGAGATATACAACGCTATACGTGTCTTCATTGCTGCATATGTCTGGATGACTGGATTTGGCAACTTCTCCTATTACTATATTAGGAAGGATTTTAGTCTTGCACGCTTTACTCAGGTAACTTTATGATTCTTGATCCATATTATGCTTCCACTATAAGAAGGGATGTCTTGTATTCATCTTTGTATTTCTTAAATCTTTATTTTCTGATGCAGATGATGTGGCGCCTAAATTTCTTCGTGGCATTTTGCTGCATTGTTCTTAACAATGACTATATGTTGTACTATATTTGTCCCATGCACACGCTTTTCACTCTTATGGTGTATGGTGCACTTGGTATTTTTAACAAGTATAATGAGGTAGGATCAGTGATGGCTGTGAAGATTATCACTTGCTTTTTGGTGGTTATATTGATCTGGGAAATTCCTGGAGTTTTTGACATTTTCTGGAGTCCTTTGACATTCCTTTTAGGTTTGTAACCTACTTGGCTTTCTATTCTCATTCATCACATTGGTCAATGGGTACTTACTGGCTTACCCACAAACATCATTGTTCTTTCCCATGGCAGGGTACGGAGATCCAGATCAATCCAAAGCAAATTTTCCACGTTTACATGAATGGCATTTCAGATCAGGGCTTGATCGTTATATATGGATCATTGGAATGATATATGCGTATTATCACCCAAATGTAATTTCTTGAATGCTGGGACTGGTCATTTTGCAGCACCTGTTTTCTGGGTGCGCCTACTGCTAAATCTTTGGAATTTTATTTAATACCATAGGTTGAGAAGTGGATGGAGAAACTGGAGGAATCTGAAACCAAGCGAAGACTCTCAATAAAGACAAGCATTGTTGCAAGTTCCTTAGTTGTGAGTTGCATAATCCTGTGACTGGTTTGCTAAAATGTTAAATGATCTTGTTTCTTTTTATTCGTAATTTCTCTTTACCTTCTCCCAATCTCAAGGAATGGTCAGATCTAATTCTGTTCATCTTTAGGTTGGTTTTTTGTGGTATGAATATATCTACAAGCTGGACAAGGTTACATACAATAAGTTCCATCCCTACACATCATGGATACCCATAACGTGCGTATTTGGGAGTTGTGCAGTACGGATATATAAACTTATGATTCTAATACAAAGTTTCTAGATTAGTTAGCAGAATCTTACTACTGCCCTCCGCTTTATTTGTGATTCCAGTGTTTACATTTGCTTGCGGAATTTCACACAGCATCTTCGTAATTTCTCTTTGACTCTCTTTGCGTAAGTTCTACATCTCGTGCACTTATTTTGTATCTATAATTTTCAGGCTACCACATTTTGACCTTTCTACATCTTTTTGACATCCCTGTAATACTAGGTGGCTTGGCAAGATAACATTGGAGACCTATATTTCCCAGTTCCACATCTGGCTGAGGTGTGCAGACTTCATTGCTTTCTGTATTTTCTCTTACCATTAAATTCTCTTTGGAATGATGAAAACATTATATTTCATGTTCTTTATGTCATGCATCCAATGTATCATTTTAACAGATCTCTCCTTAATTACGATCAGATAGCATCTTTTGGTTTTATACTCCCTTGATGTCATTTCTGCAACTTTCTTCTTATTAACTTCTGCCCAAGACTATAACAGATGTCTTACTTACTTTCCAATATGAATTTGCAGATCAAGCGTGCCAAATGGACAACCTAAATGGCTTCTTTGTCTTATTCCAGATTTTCCCTTGCTCAATTTCACGCTCACAACTTTTATCTATCTCTTGGTAAGCATAACATTCTTGGCTCTTCAATTATTTAATAGATAAAGCCGAAGTAATCTCAATCTTTTGCATTGTGCTGCTATTTCGACTTGCTTCTGCAGATATCCTACCGTCTCTTTGAACTAACCAATTCGCTTAAGATGGTGTTTGTACCGACAAAAGATGACCGGAGGTTGCTGTATAATTTCATTGCCGGGGCTGCCATTTCATTGTGCTTGTATTGCATCTCATTGATTCTTCTTCAGATTTCTCAAACACTAGTACGCCGCTTAACTTTTACCGCTTCTAGAATTGTTTTTGTATGAAGAGAATAAAATTTTTTTATATCTGGAATTTCAAGAAGGTTAATGACAGCTTGCATTGATACAAGCATCCAAGCCAACGGCTACACTGTTATGGTCGAACATGAATTGCATCATGAATGATCAAAGCAGTTGCTTGGATTTCTATGTTGTATGATATTATCACAGCCCCCGGGCTTTGGCATTATTGTCATTTTAAGGATTATTAAACTCATTCTTTCATCTACTCATCCTGTATCTGATTCAGTTTTCTACACAGGCCTGACAGATTAAGACCCAAAGACGGTTATGAAAGATCTTTTGCTGGAGTCCGGAAAAATCAGTTCCAGTTATATAAGTGGAGTCGGAAGTGTTGCTTGATAATCTGGCGTCTAAGAAGCTAGTGTTTCCAACATTTATAAAGAAGATTTAGAGCCCCTGCACGGAAGCTTCACCCAATAACGGTCATTTATTGAAAGTGGGAGGATGGATTTGTTGAACCGAAAAAAAGACCTAGAGTTTGCCTTCGAGAGTCTGAAAGGATGTACTCAGGCACAAGGAAGGGAAATTTTGTTTCTGTGTTAGAAGATAGCCGTATACCGTTTTATTTTTTGTTCAATCTACTGATAAGCAAATATGGGCTTGTCTGACATAGATTGCTGTTAGATATCAAACAACTTCAAATGTCATTATTAATGCAATTTCGTTGAGATTCAGATTCTCATTTCTTTCCACAAAAAGTAGAACAACAGTAACAAAGCTTTCTAAATTTTTCAAAAAATCCTAAATAATTTGTGACTTTTGTTGAATGATTAATTCACAAAATATTCGTGATTTTTTCCTCAAAAAATCGTCAAGATTTTTGTAAATTAAATGCGAATTATTTTCAAATTTTTGAAAATATCCATTTGTTTATAATTTGCATCATTAGTAATTTTATTTTTTGTTTTTTCATATTCTGCAGGTCTCTTTATAAATAAATCTAAAAGTGCACCAATATTTTTCTGAAATATTCCTTAGCTAAATAATTCTCGAACTCCAACTCTGACTATGAGTAGAACATACCTAAAGCCTTCTACTGAATGGAAAATCAAATAGAGCAGCCTCATTCTCGTCAAAATATTGCAAATGTCATCTGAATATTATATAACAGGAAGCTGAATGTACGGGCTTCTACTGTTCGGGAGCTAAAAAAAGGCATAATAGAGAACGGTTATCAAAAATAAAAGAAAAACACTGATTTTCTTCATTATTAGATTGTAATTAAGAAAATCAAACAAAGAAGGTGATAGAAAGGACTAGCAATATTTGTCGGACAAATTTCTTTTTTTCTAGAATGAATTCTAAAAAATAAACCAAGACAGACGAATAAACCAAGTATGAAAAATAACTGTTGGTTTACTATTGGAAATGAATTGAGATGATACGAATTTAACTCTTGAGTAAGAAATATTAGCTTGAGTAAGATTTTCTTCTTATAATAGATAGAAAAATGTGTTTGGGTTAGAAAGAAACTTCCAACACCTTACATAACTAACTTACTAGCTCATCTATTTTTACTTTTTTAAATTAAAAAAATGCATTAGAAAAAATTCTAACTACCAGTAGATTAGATTGATCTCAGTGTGTTTTAAACACCATTCAGATGTCGCATTTCCAAAATGTTCTTTTAGGTGTTCTTTTCGTGGGAAATGGAGGTGACAATTTATATTCCCTAAAAATTATCAAACTTCATGTGCTTCTCATATCTCGGATTTCAATTTTCACAAGACTTCAAAAGCCACAAAAAGAGGAATTTCAAGTATCACTAAAAATGGCAGAACTTTTAGTCTCAATAAAATGACGGAACTAGAAGACTTGTAATGGTAGGAATTCAAATTTCTGTAATTTTATTCAGGATTTCTTGGGCGAACATAAATATTGTCAAATGACGAGACTTGTAAAGTGTCTTTGTAAGTCTCATCACAAGAACGGAACCTTGAGAAAAGATAGATAAAAAAAAAAAAAAAAAAGAGGAGCGTATAGAAATTTGATAGGAAAAAATATATAGTTTTTACTGGGTCAAAGTTTGATACAGATTTATTCAGTAGGGTTTACACAAGGAACTGAAGGGGAAGATGAAGCATGTGGATATATCAGAAGATGAATGTGAATATTATGGTACTGAGGTTTGTGATTTCAATATGATGTTCCTCGGGATTTTTTTTTTTTTTTGCAGAGTTTAGGGTCAGTATATGCTCTAGTAAAGTGCGGGGAAATCACAACGCCCACCTGGGAATTCGAGCTCAGAACCTCCCTCCTATTGAGTAATGAGGGGACACACTACCACTGGCTAGGACTTCAAGATCAAAGCCTTTGCAGTGCAATTTATTAGAGGATTTATAGAGTTAGAACAAGGGAGACTATTCAAATGGAGTTCTTTTCAAGTAAATGTTTGTGTTGACTGTTAAGTAGATTTGTAGATTTTTGAAAGTAATGTTGTCCTTATATTCTCTTTTAGGAATATTTTATGAGAGGAATTCAGGGTGCTTTTTAGTTTAGTAATTTGTCAAAGAAAAAGAAGAAAAACCCATATGTGACCGTTGGTGTTTTGAGCCCATACTCCCTTATAAGTTCCATCACGCCTCAATCCGTTGGTACCCGTTTTGAGGAGTGTTTGTGTGAAACTTATATGAGTTACGGGTCGGTAGTGTGTGTGGTGTGTATAAGAGTGGGTGTGAGTGTGTGTCTTCGCATGGTTTTGTTACTCCGAATTTTTTTAAAAAAAAATTGTCAAAGAAAAAGAAGAAAAACCCAGATGTGACCGTTGGTATTTCTATTATGCCCATAAAGTGACCGTTAGAAAAGCAGTCTCACATTCAAATTTAGAGGCGTCAAATCACCTCTGCTTTTCCATGGCGCTTGCTGCAAGTCAAGAATTAGCCCAATCAGAACAAATCTAAATCATACAAATGGGTCCACCAACCCTTTGCAAGCATGTTAGAAACCATTATCCTAAGGTTAGTGGGTGGACCCATTAGCCCCTAGTCAGAGATGATGAGCGCTTGTAAAAACCACATCGTTTTCAATCTTCCACTTTAGAAACCATTGTCCTTGGATGGGACTAGAAGTAGAACCTCGGTGTTATGGTCCTAAATGGGACTTGATTTGGCGCGTTCTATCGGTCCTGGCTTTTGACATATTGATTAGGTTTGTATCATTTGATACTAGAGGAGGCCTCCATATTTCAGGTTTGAATCACGGAAAGGGCTATTTAGAACAAAGTGAGAGTCTAAAAAAATAGAAAAAATAGCTAAATGCCATCAGAGTGAGAGCCATCATGGAAAATGAAGGGAAAAATCCCCGGACTCGCCACGCGTCAGTAGCTGCTAGATGGTAGAGATCAAAAACACTTCACCTGCAAAAGAAAATGAGTCGAGTGTGCACCTTGAAATATACTCCTATGATAAAGTTAGTAAACGAAAAAGATGGTCAATAGTAAAACATTGTAGTATTGAAACACTGAGAGAAATGATCTTTTGATGAAAATTTTGTACTAAGTTTTCGGATATATGCTAAAAATTATTTGATCTCTCTGAACCCTGATACACTAGGTCACCGGGGGTATTTATTGGTTAAGCTCAAAATGTCCATAGATGACCATCGATGGCTATGGATGACCATGTCATTAGCTTTAGACTCATTACCAAATATGTCAGACATATCTGGAGCATTAAGTGTTTATACGCGGGAGCCTACAATTTTTAAGTCGGTTTCAAGTCGAAAACCCATTTGAAGTGACTAACAATAAATGTTAGGACAGTGCTTTCCACCTAACATCAGAGACAAATAATCACCTCCTGAGGATCGGGTCCTGATAGTCGGTCTCGCTGTCGACTAAAGCACGGATTCATTGTTCACAACGAAGACGATATCGTTGTCTTGATGACTATGAGTTCGTTGTCTAGGAGACAACATTCTCGTTGTGCAAAGCACAACGAGTCCATTGTCATGTACACAACGAATAAGTATTAAAAAACACACACACGAGCCCGTCTCTACTGTTATAACACCAAAAACATGATTGTAGTCACAACACACAGATTAATTACGAATTTTATCCTTTACACTTAGCCCCTTTATGATGTTTTTGAATGTAGTTCAAAGCGTCATAAACCTCTCAGCATTTCAGGAGAAGAATATCATAAGTCACAAAAGTTGATTGTGCTTCATTCTCCATTCTTTGTTCTCCGTTCTTTACTTCATTGTATATACTTCGTCGTCACTGATCTCTTACTTGCATTATACTCAAAGATGTACCGCCGTGTCAGCCGTAATACGTTCAAAAATCTATCACGCCTCATTAAATGTATGGTAGATTGTCATCATTACTTTTGCATGAAACTCGAGACGTTTCATTTGCTCTGACGATTACTCTGACTTTAAAAGACAATCATGCCCTGGCTACCACTGATGTGTATGTCCGAGATGAAGACTACTTTCGTCCTAAAGAAATATTAGTTTGACACACTATATTTAATATTTATGGAAATGACTATCTTACCCCTATATTTGCCCACGTGTATGGTCACGATTGAGGCTATGCCCGTCTTTGCACTCTAGAATCGCCTATAAAAATAGAAATGCGAAGAACTCATGCTCTCTACTCAACTTTGCACTGTTACTTTGCCGGATTCGCACCTCCTGACGATTTGCAGCTCCTTGCTTAGCACCGTATTCTGCTTTGGTAAGACTTCTTTCTCTGTCATTTGCTCTAATTTTCCATTCATTCATAGCTACTGGTTGTTTGTTGGTCTTTAGCCCTTTGCTAATTTTCTGCACCTTAACACACTTGGCATATTACTGAGTCTCCCTCTATACTCGTTTTCACTCTTCCATTAACTTTTGTACCATGTCTGCTGAGATAGTTAGAATCGACAGCGATGATGAAATCAGCTGGTCCGGTAACACTCCTCATGATGCAATCGCTACTGCTTTCAAACCCAAACTAAAACCAGTATACAAATATGCTCTTGACCACTATAGAACTCGATATGAAATTTTTCATTATGTTTATCTTCATTTTAACAAAGAAGACTTCTATCCCGACTATCGTTCTTTCTGCACTACTGTTTACCTTGCTCAATTTGAAGCTGGACTACGATTTCCATAAGACCCCATAGTCGATTCCGTCCTTGCTGTTCTTCAAATAGTCCCGGGACAAATGCACCCAAAAGTTTATAAGTACATGTCTCTGATGACCAAATTCAACAGAAACGGATATAATATAGAGGCTAGACACGTCTTCCACTTCCGTCACGCTGTGAAGTGCCGAAAGGACCCCCAAGGATGGAGACAATACCTACTTCACTTAGAGTCAGAAACCCAAGATCCCTGATATCTTCACACCCCTCCCCAATATAGAAAGGGACTGGAAAGAATTACCCTTCATTATCTCCGGTGCATGGAGAAATGAGATCGCCCGTCCTGTTCCTAACAAATTCTCCTCAGGTTTGCTGATTTTGCTCTACTCCTACTACTATATTTATACATTTCTGCCACTACTGATAACAATTTCTTTTACACAGAAATCTCCAAACCACGATTCATTGAACTTACGCTTGTGGAAGAACAACCTTTACGAGATATCCGTAAAGAGAAATGGGACGAATATATCACTTGGAGGCCACTACCAGCTCCTAAGTCTACATTTGCTGTGGATATCACTCTTCAAGAGTTTAATATTACTGCACCTGAACAACGGGTTAGAGAAAGAATGGCTGAACGTATGCCATTACTACACAGAGCACCATGAGCTCCACGATCAACCCGTCCTCCCCGCCTTACCACAACGGAGAAGAAGAGAGAAAGAGAAACAGCCCTCAAAACACTAAGAGCAAAACAAGCTAGACGAGAAGCAGAATATGACCAAAAGCTTTGAGAACAACAAGGAAAAGAGAGGGCCGCCACAACCGCTATTTCACCCGAGAGAGATAGAAAGAAGAACTTTTTGGCTCAGACGACTTACTAGAAGATGACCAATCTTTGGTTACCAGAATGAAGACTATCAATACCACGGCTCTGACCCCTTTGCTTACTCCTGCTAGTGCTGTTGCTCCTTATCCCAACGTTGCTTCATCTTCTACTCCACAACGAGAAAAATCCACAACAGAAAAATCTACCGAAGAATGGAATCTCATCTTCCCATGCGGATACACACATCCTACCGTTGCTCACACAGCGATGGATCGTGATTTTATAACCACATCCATGCTATTCGCAATGAGGTTACCCGAAGACATCGCCACAACGAGAAATATGCACTTCATGGGGAAGTTCGGTGCTGCCACCCGAGCTATTGCCATGGTATGGATTGTACTTCTATTTATACAGATTTGTAGCCAACCTACACACCTCCATACTAATAACATTCTTCTCTTTTAGATGAGCAATATGCTTGCAGGGGTGTATGAAGACTATAATAACATCAGAAATACATCCACTGGACTAAAGGAGAGAGTCTTCGATATGGAGAAGACAAAGGCAGAAAGGCAAAGATGCTAAACTATGAACTAGCGAAGATGCAGGCAGAATTAAAAAATGTTGAAGTCAAACTCTCCTCAACAATCGCACAACGAGACGCAACTCAACAAGAAGCTCATAAAGCTGAAGAATGAGAGAAGAAAGCACTGGAACAGGTTGAAATAATCATCTTCCAGAGCAGCGAACTAGACGAGATCTCCAATACGCTGCGCAGATAGCTCGAACATCTGAGGAGAAAAAGAAACCCTGGCGAAGCAGCTTGAGGAGGCAAATGCTATAAAGGAGAAAGAGATCAAGGCCGCAAAAGAGGCTCTAACTGAAACTCTCCGCATCCACTTCCAAACACAGATAGATCAGCTGATAGATGAAGACCGGAGAAAGACTAAAGACATAATAATGAGGCAACTCCGAGAACAAGGAAGACTAACCGATTCTCAGTCTGAGACCACTGCTCAGGAAGATGCTCAAGAAGATACTTAGCATGGTGAAGTCAAAGAAATTAAAGAATCTCTTCTACCCACTAAGCCAACTCTTGATACACCTACTTAGCCTACCGATTCTCCATTGAAGCTTACTACTGTAATGGTTACGATAGATGATGATCCCATTGTATAGCTTTGCCTGTTATCGCTTTACTTCGTTGTAAATTTTTTCATAAGTGAAATAGTTTTTGGTACATATGTTTCGTTCACTGTATTGCACTTTTTGAGACATTTGCACAAAAGGCAGATAATACGCATATATTACAGGAAAATGATATAAAGTAATTCATACTCTTGTGAATGCATGACAATAAACGCTTAGTATGGACACAATGGAAAGCTATTGGAACTCGCACACCCAGGAAATGACGCATGACTATATCGAAGAGATAAAACACCATGCCTAGCGCTATACAAACTATTTATCCCAAATCTTTAAGGGACCCGTAGTACGGCATTATGGTAACGGGCTCAGATAGCATTGCAGACCACTAGTTTGCCTGAGACAATGGCGCTGATGGATTCACAGATGCCTCACGTGAGTATTAAAGATTTGATGATCAGTCATTTGATAGCACATTTATGATATTCTATCATTCGATTACTCATAGAGACGACCTCATGCACTAACGAAAAATGATGCAAAATTGATGAGCTAAATGGAAGCTGAAGTAACATAACTATCACTGACCTTGGTATCTCTAGATCTTATCTTTGTTACGCTATACTCGTATTATTGGAGATCACTCTTGTTTGTCAATCACTGATTACGCTGAAAATGCATTGAACACCAGGATAAGATAGACAACAAGAATGAGTTTATGTTAGCAAGATCGTGTCAACGAGTCTAAGATGGAGACAACGAGGACAATTCTATGATAGTGTGAATACGCTTGCACTTGCTTTTTCTGCTTAGTCATTTTGCACATAGTGCCTCAGAAGATGATAGAATACCGGAGTGTACATGTTTCACAATATTTGGTAAAAAGAAAAGTTGTTAGATACGCATAATATCAACATATAAAGCCTGACAATATCTCAGGCAATGTTCTAGAAGCCCCTTGACTGATCTGACAGCCCCAACCAAGCATACAAAAAAACAAAAAACAACATCTGTCAAGGTTTGAACAACTCTTGCAGTTCATGGATTCTCTGGTGATTCATCGTTAGGAAGCATATATTTGTTCAAAAAACCTTCTTGCGCTAACCTCTCCAAATAAGTTTTCAAATCATCACACTGGTTAGTCGTATGACCATGGCTTCTATGATATCGGCAATACTCTCGCGCTCGTGGCCCCCTGGTGACATTACAACTCTCACGAGTAGGCCATTCGAAATTTGGATCATCTTCTATGGCTCTCATAATCACCGAATGGTGGGCCGTGAACATCACTGGCTTAGCTCACCTGGAAGAGAGACGTCGCTTTGTTGCCTGAGGAACTCTACCCTGGATGAAAGCGTGATTTGATTTATTTAAACCTTGTGCCCATGTATCGATACGCTCTTGCAACAATTGCTACTGACTGGTTAGTTGCGTTAAGATGGATTGCTGATATTGCAACAGCATGATCATCTGCTCTGCTTGCGATATTTCTGGCTCTAGAGTTTGCTCATCCATTAGAGACGCAGGGTTTTGATTGGCCATGGTGAGAAAGATGAGCAAAGGGAGGGTTCGAGTCAACTTATTACTTTGTATAATATGGGGGTTCAGAGAAAGAAAAAAGCTTCCCACAGATGGCGCCAATTTGAAGGGGAAAATCCCCGGACTCGCCACGCGTCAGTAGCTGCTAGATGGTAGAAATCAAAAACACTTCACCTGCAAAAGAAAAGGAGTCGGGTGTGCATCCTGAAATATACTCTGATGATAAAGTCAGTAAACGAAAGAGATGGTCAATAGTAAAACACTATAGTATTGAAACACTGAGAGAAATGATCTTTTGATGAAAATTCTGTAGTAAGTTTCCGGATATATGCTAGAAATTATTTGATCTCTCTGGATCCTGATACACTGGGTCACCGGAGGTATTTATAGGTTAAGCTCAAGATGTCCATAGATGACCATCGATGGCTATGGATGACCATGCCATTAGCTTTAGACTCATTACCAAATATGTCAAACATATCTGGAGCATTAAGTATTTATACGCGGGAGCCTACAATTTTTAAGTCGGTTTCGGGTCGAAAACTCATCTGAAGTGACTAGCAATAAATGCTAAGACAGTGCTTTCCACCTAACGTCAAAGACAAATAATCGCCTCCTGAGGATCGGGTCCTGATAGTCGGTCTCGCTATCGACTAAAGCACGGTTTCGTTGTCCAGGAGACAACGTTCTCGTTGTGCAGAGCACAACGAGTCCGTTGTCATGCACACAATGAATAAGTATTAAAAAAACACACACGAGCTCGTCTCTACTGTTATAACACCAAAAACATGATTGTAGTCACAACACACAGATTAATTACGAATTTTATCCTTTACAGAAAGGACTACCTAAAGCATATTGTGAGCCATCTCATGAAGGAAAAAGGGCTACTCGCTAGGATGAAAACTACCTAGAGTAAAAGTCGCCAAGAACAACAGCTGCAGAAGCATGATGGTCTATTACGGTCTTAAATAGATATAGAACTTGATTTGACACGTTCCATCAATCCTAGGGCTTTTGTTATATTGATCAGGTCTATATCACTATCGTTCTAGTCGGTTTGGGATTCTATACAAGTCCTTAGTTGCGGGCATATTTGTAATCTTTGCATAGTGGATGTAAAATCGCAAGGAAAATCATTTGTCGATCTTGTCTTCGTATCGAGAAAATGTACAAACTTACAATTTTGACTTTTTTCACACGGAGAGGAAGATGGATCATTGAGGATCGATCTCTAACAATGACTAGGGCTATGGATACAAATCCAGACCTCGTGATCCAGATTCCAATATGGAAGTGGAAGAGCCTAACACCAATAATGTAGGGTTTGTGAGAGGAGAGAGAGACTCTAGAGAATTGTTCTTCTTTATAAGAACTATTTAAAATAATCACACTTTACTTATTGGGTTAACGATCCAATTAGGAGCATCCCATTGTGCAATTCCAAGGCAGTATTATCAAAATCGGACCAGCCAGTTGAACTGGTGAAACCGGTTTTAACCACTCCCAAAACCGAAAAATATTCAAACCCCTAGTGGATTGAAAAAATTGGTAAAACCCGCTGGTTCAACTTCTCACTCCCCCCTTGGGGCCAGCCCTGCATGGGATTTTCCCGGACTTTCCTAGTGTGGCAGGTTGCGGGCTCCCTTCGCACCCTTGGAGATTAGTCCACTCCTGACCCAAACGGTTGAGGATACCCCGATTTTCCAAAAAAAAAAAAAAATTGTTACTTTGTTAGGAATTTAGAATATATAACCCCCTCCCTCCTTTCTCTCTCACATTTTTTGGTAGGTTTCAATCATTTATCTAGGCTAGCAGGTGTAGGTTAAGAGTTAGGTCAGTACACATTGTGGGTCTCTCAACTATCACATCGAGACTCGAAACTGAGTCCTCTATTCCAAAAGGGGATAGTCCAACCACTGGAGCAAAACCAGGTGGGCTACTCTCTCACATTTCAGTACACCCCCTCCTCTCTCTCCCCGACTGTAATCTGACCGGTCTAATTTTCAAAAGAGAAGAAGTTTGAGGGGCACACCTTCACTGTTCTTGCTAGACTGCTAAGGGTGTGTTTAAGATTACAAACATGGTAAATCTGAAAAGAAAGTATTATAAACGAATTCCAAGCAAATGAAAATCTACATTACCTCATATTTTCAGAAGTTTATTAGTTTGATAAAAAATTGCATGGGCAGTGGATTTGAGAAAATTGCATAAATATCATAATTTTCATTTTATTTTTCTTATTAAAAATTACAATAACATGCAACTATTACATCATAAGAAACTATAAATAGTTTGAGAAACAATTAGTTTTAGAAATAATTCTAGCTAGAATTGAATTTCTTTGAGAAAATATTAATTACCCATTTAGGATGGTGTTATGTGCACACCAATATTTGATGACTACACCCCATTTAATAATTTTCGTATATTTTGAAGTTCTCTATA
Organism: Tetracentron sinense; assembly: GCA_015143295.1. Taxonomy (NCBI): domain Eukaryota; kingdom Viridiplantae; phylum Streptophyta; class Magnoliopsida; order Trochodendrales; family Trochodendraceae; genus Tetracentron; species Tetracentron sinense. Next base: position 47,837,746 of record CM026551.1, on the reverse strand, counting down.
TTTTTATATGTGCACCCCATTTCTAATTAATTTATTTTTCAACCTGACTTCTTCTCTCTTCGTCATCACCTCTCTATGGTCTCAATTAGTCATCATTTCTCCATTAACCAAAATTTTATCATGTTCTCAGTTTTTAGTTTGATAGATTTTTTTATTTAATATTTTATTCATTTTATTAAAAATTAATTATATAATTTCTCATGTCTTTGATTCTCTTTGTTTAATCAATAGCTATTGAAAATTTAATTATTTGTTTGACAACTTTTGATTATTTGAAGTTTCCGTTATTTAAGTAAGAGAAATTGATAAAAATAAGAGAAAAAATTAGATCAATTGTATAGAAAATTTGGTACACCACCATAGCGTACTTGCATAGATTATTACTCATAAATAGTAAATGAGAAATTCAAACTCTTTAATTAAACAAGTGGTGATTGCATTATTTATTCTTGGGTAAAGTGACTCTCAATTAGTGACCAAAAAAAAAAAAAGGTGACTCTCAAATTAAAGTGAAGTTAGAATTATCCTCTATTCTTATAAGGAGAATGATTCTTTGTGCAGGCGCGTTCGCACGCCTTCACGAGATGCCATGTGTCCCTTTTAACTTTCATTTAACTGTGGTTAAAATTTGCTCACTCCTAGGATTCATCATTTGGGTTTTAGAAAAATAATCTTAGGTCAGTTAATACTCATTAACTGTGGTTAAGATTCACTCACCCTTAGGGTTTATCCATCTAACCTTAGTTTTTAGAAAAATAACCTCAGGTTAGTCAAGACTCATTAACTGTTGTTAAGATTCACTCACCCCTTGGGTTCATCTATCTAACTTTGGTTTTTTTAAAAATAACCTCAAGTTAGTTAACAGTCATTAAGTGTGGTTAAGGTTCACCCCTAGGGTTCATTCATCTAACCTTAGTTTTTTTTTTTAATAATCATATTAGTTAAACTTAATCGTAATTAAAAAGTTTGAAAATTGACGTGTGGTGGGCAGTGGGCACGTACGCATTCCAGTGGGTGGAACGCGTGTACGCAGAGTAGCACTTCCCTTCTTATTATTAATAAATTTAAAGTTTGGTGTGTAACTATAAATTTTGTAAGTATTTTTATTTATTTTGATGTACATTTAAAATTTTAATAAACTAATGGTGTGCAGTCATCAATTTCAAAAAAATGGGGTGGTCATCAAATATTGGTGTGCACATAACACCATCCTTAATTTATTTGGTTAATAGATATTCTTTGTACAGATTGAAACCCATTAGTGTAAATCAGTGAACCAATCAGCTCACCGGTTCAATTCCGATTCGGTTTTGAAAACATTGTTCCGGGGTTCAATCAAACAGTATTTTCCAGTGAATTAACTTCAGTTGGGAGGATAATTTATTTCTATGAAATCACCAGAGATGGCAAGAAAAGAAAATAGAAAGGCAATCCATCTTCTCCAAACCAGATGCAAGAAAAAGCTGAAAAGATAAAGATAGAATGGAATAAGCATCATTCTACCACAAGAAGGCAACCCATTACAGCAAAAGATAAAGAGAAAGGAGATGATTAATGATTATATTCTTTAATAACTAATGAGAGAGAGTAGTAGATGAAAAAAAGAAAAAAGTGAAAACTATATTGAGTCATTCACCATCCTAAGAACAGCAAATGAATGTAAAGAAAACATGAAGAAAAAAGAAGAAGAAGAAAGAAATCATGTATGAAAGCCAAGATGCCCCTTTGATCCCTGAAAAATATCTGTACAAGAATTCCTTTTTTTGGTCTTTTTTCTTTCTCCTGCTTTTTGGGTACTGCAAGTAACCACAGAATTGAAGGCACCCTTCTTCATACTTCCCATGGTTATGCCTTCTAATTTATGGTACTGAAACAACAACCAGCACTCCAAGAATCTAGATGGGCAATCCTAATCCTGATTGCTCTTTTAACCAAGGCAACTTTTCTGACACCGAATTTTGAACTGTATTTTGATCTTTTGGTGGGTTACTGAGATCTTTAAACCTGAAAGGCAAGAAGGAAATTATTCATTCGGGTCAGGTTCCAACTGTCAGTCTTAGCTATGAAATCTCTCCGCTGTATGGCTCTCTGATGCCTCTGCCTTGTTTTCCTTGTCAGTTGAACCAGAACACTCCTTCATGGATTCAATTTCCATGCTAGTTGTACGACTCTTCCTGTTCCTCCGATCCTGCAAAAGAAAGATTGTAGTAAGTCAGAAAAATAAGCTTCAATAGACCCCATAATCAGATAAGGAGAATCTATAAGTGATGGAAGTAAATGATTTCTCTCATATTTAGTCAATTCATTGATCATTACCTCGCGAAATGGGAACTCGTCAGCTTCAAGCATTCGAACAACCTGGCCCATTTTTGGTCTTTTGTCCGAGTCAGGATCAACACATCTCAGTGCAATGAGAAGGGCACGTTTAAGAGCCCGTGTCGTGGGTCTAACTTCAAGGATTGGGTCCATGACTTCCTCAGCTCTTCTGGTCCCTACCATAATTTTAAGCCACTCAACAAGATTAACCTGCAATAAGCAGCGGCAGTGATGCTTATATGTTGCTTTTGTACAAGTTAATATTTATCGTTTTCCGTAGGCAACCAAAAAGAAGACTCTATTTTTGGTTCCAAAAAAAAAAGGTACCTCATTAGCAGGTCTTCCATAGTCCACGGGATCCCTGCCAGTAACTGCTTCTAGGAGGAGAACACCAAAACTGTAAACATCACTCTTCTCATTTAACAAACCAGTATTAGCATATTCAGGTGCCACATACCTGAATTACACATAAGAAACCCTGGCATTTTGAGAATTCAACCAAAAGAGTACACTTCCTGTCGGAAATTGTCTCACCAGGATGGAGAGTATAACAAACATACAAGAAACCAAAAAAAGGGGAATTAAGATAACAATGTAGATGTACCCAAAGGTTCCCATTACTCTGGTCGTAACGTGACTTTTTCCTGAACCCAAGAGCTTGGCCAATCCGAAATCAGAAACTTTGGGATTGAACTCTTCATCAACCAAGATATTGCTCGATTTTATGTCTCGGTGAACGACTTTTGGTTCTATTGCTTCATGCAAGTAGGCAAGACTGCAATTCATTATGCAAGAAAAAACAAACACCATTTCATCATATTGTTCAAACCTTCAGCAGTGGACTTTTAAGCCCGATTACATGAATCTAAATACTATAGACTAGAGAGGCTAAAAGTAGTTTTGCAAACAGTTTGGAGTCGGAGAGATGAGCTTACGCCTTAGCAGTACCGAGGACAACCTTCATGCGGGCCTCCCAAGTAAGGGAGCCGTGTTGGCACATAGCTCCATGAAGCCACTGTTCTAAATTTCCATTGTTCACATACTCATACACCAGCATCCTATATCATAGAAACCTATTAGCATCATAACCTCAGCTATTGGACTCAAAACCATACGCCAGATTGAGCACAAAAGAATGGGAGAGGTAGGGAATCCTTTGTTTACAAGTTGCATGAATAAAAAGTAATGAAAAAATTCGGTAATATAGAGCCTTGTTTACACAAATCAACTACTACTGCTACCGATATTAATAAAGTGAAGAGAAAAAGAAATAACAAGAAGGAAAGTATCTTACCTATGAATTCCTTCAATACAATAGCCCAAAAGCCGCACAAGATTCTTATGCCTTACATGACCTATAGCCTCCACTTCAACTCTAAATTCCTTCTCTGCCTGCCCTCTGGAGAACAATCACAAAAAAATTCAATGAAGCACCACCTAAAGGTAAAAGACAAGTTTTTTTTTTTATCAACAAAAGACCAGTTTTTTATTTTAAATGATTAAATGCATTTGAAGTGTCCTTACAGATTGTTAAGGAGTTTCTTCACTGCTACTTCAGTTCCATTAACCAGCCGGCCCTTATAAACTACCCCGTATCCACCCTCACCAAGCACATTCTCTGCGGAGAAACGATTTGTCGCCAACTCAAGATCCCTGAGAGTAAACCAGTGACCCCACCCAAGATGCGAGACTTCAGGCAAACCAATTAAAGGAGAGGCTGATGCAAGTCCATATGACAACAAGGATTGCTTGTGAACAATCCCAAAGCTTCCTTCCTCCCCTGACTGCGAACTACAGCCTCTCTCAAGCTGATAAATCGAGCTGCACTGGCTGATATTATCTGCCTCACTCGATTTACTCAGACCCAAATGAAATAACATTTTATCCGAATCCTTGTCACTCAATTTATCATGAACTGTGAGAAAAACACCTTCACGATGGTCATGGAAATTGTGAACCCCAACCCGGTCAACTTTGATTTCCTTTGAGACATTGGGTATTTGGGAAAGCGAGAACTTGTCTATTGTCCTCCTCGATTTTCTCCGCGATGAAACCCATATACATAAGATAGAGAGGATCAACATGATAAAAGCACCAACACATATACCAATTAATACCCATAGTTTCAGACCAAAAATTGATGTCTTCTTCGATAATTGAGCATTCAGAGAATTCCCGGATGGCATTGCGGACGCTACGGATATAAAAAGAGTGATGTGCCTATTAATAGTTACTGGGATCTGTCCACTTAATCTCATGGACTGCAAAAAATCAATCCATCCCTACCTGGGAACAAAATATTGAGTTATCTGTTAATGCTAAAATTCCAAAAAAATATCTGAACTTTCTGATAAAGTTACAATCTAAACTAACTCAATTTCTATGTTAAAATTCTTTGCAACACAAGCTATATATCAGTAACCCAAGTTACAATTTTTTTTCAAGCATCATAATCCTGCTACAACTCCCAGGTCCCAAAAAAAAAAAAATAATAATACCCATTTGATAAAAGATCATTTTTGTCTTAAACAAAAGAAAAGAGCATCTGATACTTCCCTTCCAGAAGTTCAAAAACATTATGCTGAAAGTTCCATGAAAAAACAATGATACAAGAAAAAGAATCCTTGTTGGGTTTTCACATATTTCACAAATCAAGGGAAACCCATTTCCATCTAAGCCATACCAACAAAATTCACTTACAATGTTCAATGATCAGTGAAAAAACAAACATATAACCTTCATTTCAATGATCAATGAACAACCAAGCACATAACCTTCCTCCTACCCTCCAAATCACATCTATGCCACAAAACCAAGGATAAAAATCTTGTGCAGCATCACATATCAAACAGGGAAATGTTAATCCACCAAAAAATATTCCAAAGAAAACATACCTTTTGCGGTGATCTAGCCCCCTTGATCTTCTTCTCCAAGTACCCACAGTAGGAAGATAAGGGCCTCCTTTTGAAGAAATAGAGCCTCAATGAGCATAGATAGACCAATGCCAACCAGAAATATCACAATCCACCAAAACCCAGAAGCCCAAAAATAGCAGTTGCAGAAGAGTAGTTCAGAAGTAGGGGTTCTGGCAAGATGTGGACCAAACAGAATTCAGAAAAGAAAAAAAAAAAAATGCACAAGAAGGCCAGACAAAAATCCAATCTTTGAACATAAAATGTAGAGAAATGAAAAAAAAACCTTTTTTTTTCTTTGAGTAATTTTAGAAGTGCCAGAAAAGCAGAGTTTGGTGAAATGGTTGGTGAGGTTCTGTGCTTGTGAACGAGAGAGGGACCTCTGTAAGGCTAGAAAGAAAGCTTGGTTTGCAATGGAGGAAAACAGAGAGAGAGAGAGAGAGAGAGTAAAGGAAAAGCAAATGTGGTGAACAGAGCCTGCATTTATAGCTGGTGGAGAAAATAAAAAAAACCCAAAAATAAAAGTGAAAGAAAAGAAAAGAAAGAGATGAGATGAGAGAGAAAGAGGAGATAGAGGTCAACACCATAGGAGGGAGGGAAGTGGGAACTCCAAATCTAGTTTGCTTGCTGGTTTGGTCCATTTACCAAACTACCCTTGGCTTTGAAGACTTCCAAATTTTTCTTATATAGTAATAAAATATCATTAATGTGCCTTGCACCTTATAATCCACATGATAAAACACTCTCTTAATCTTGACCATCCAATTAATGGACCACCTCTATTATCTCGTCCATCTCCAAACAACGATCGAATCAAATATTAGGGATCGAAATGAATATTTTTTTTCAATTAGTAAGGATCGAAATCAAATATTAGGAATCGATGAAGTTGATAACTGATTGACCAATTAAGCTCCTAAATTTCTCATTCGGATTATGTTAATGATTTTGATTAACCCATATGATAAAGCAGGATTAAAATCGATCCGATCTAATAATGATAACCCGTCTATTTGCCATATTTTCTAACCCTAAAAAAGAATGTGATAAATGAGATCGATCGAATCAACGGATCGATCGTGTAGGTCTGAATGGTGGGACCTATAGCATGAAGTGTAAACCCTCATTTTTGTGCATTAGATGTGTGATGTGTCTTCCTAATCACCCCCACATGGAAATGTTGCCTCATGTTGCCTCTTACAGTGTAAGATGCTTTCTTGCATAATTTCTTCTCTTTTCTAGCAAGTAGTAAATAATTGTTCTTACTAAGCCTGTTATTGAATCTTTTCTACATTTTTATCTTTGTGGACAAGTCTCAAGAGGCATCTTTTAACTAGAATAGGAAATTTTAAATGTTGATGTAACGGCTCTTAAGGGTATTTTTGTCAATGAACTTTGACAAACCGAAATAGGTAAGCTTAAACTACTAAACTTACAGAGTTGTGTCAAGTAAGAAGTTAGAGAGAGAGAGAGAGAGGGAGGGGTGAGGAGGAGAGAGGGATGTGCCTTTGTTGGATATCATTTTAACTTGGAAGGAGATAAAGCCTCCCTTGAAGAGGGATGGAGACTTTGATTAGAAGCATAGCTTTTGATTAAAGTATGTTTGAAACAAACCCTTTTCTAGAACAAAGATTTGCTGTAAGGTGGCCTTAGAAGTAAACCCTATCCGGAGCTTGCATTTTGGGGTGATGCATTAATATTTTCTAATACATAAGGTGTGGAGAATGGATCTTAAGGAATTAATGCTGACACATCATAATCATGAATAATATTTTTAAGATTAGGTTCAGGGTTTGAACCTTAATTCTAGTCCTCAGCCTAAAAACACCATTCTTGTTCTTACGCATCAAAGTCATGTCCAAATTTAGAAAATACCGATGTGATACCCATAAAACAAGTTAAGATTAGGATTTTTACCGCGGCCGGCCCATCCATTAGGCCATCAAAGCCTTTGCTTTAGGCCTCATTTAAAAAGATAATATTAAAAAGGCCTCATTTAGAATATTAAAAAAATAAAAGACCTATTTAAAATATTAAAAAGATCCCCATTTATAGTTAATTTTTTTAATAATATTATAAAAAATTTAAAAAAAACCTTATTTATAATTTTCGTTTTAGGCCTCCAAATGGCTTGGGCGGCCCTGATTTTTACTACTTTGCAACCATCTCTTGCATTGAATTTTTGTTTATTTTTTAGGAAAATAGTTACCGTATCTCATTTGTTAAGATAAGGCTGGACCTCATTCGTCCATGTCCCAGTATGCCTATCTCATTTTTTTTTTTAATTTGTGAACGTTATTTCATCCTCTCAAAGTGTGAAAGATGTTAGATAACTTGGGATCATCTCTAGTCGGAAGCTCCATTATTAACTGAGATCCCACATGTACCCTTTTCATTTGTGCAAGTTTTTTTTTTTTTATTATTTTATTTTATTTTATTTTTTAAGGGCTTCGTTTTGGCGGAAAATACAAGAGCATAGGTAGTGGTTCTTGAGTTAATGCCTGTGTATCACCAAAAAAAACAAAAGAGTTAATGCCTTGGGGCTCCCCGCCAGTTACCATTAGAGGTGATCCCGAGTCATAGATATTAGATTGCCCAATACGCTTAAATCATCCAATCAAGATTGGAGGAATTCCACCAACTAAAAGGTATAAACTCCCCTAATGAACACCCACACTCTTTTCTTTTCTTTTTTCTTTTTTTTTTTAAAGAAAAAAAAAAAAGAACACCCCCGCCTCTTGCACGGTGGGGTGTGGCCTATCTGTTGAGGGAGGTCTGGGATCCAATCCCCACAATGATCCACAAGAGCTCCAATCTCTCAAGCAAACCACTAACCATAGTTAAATGATACCCCTCAGCAAAAAAAAAAAAACTCCCCTAATGGTCCCACTTCATAGATCTCTTAGTCTAAGAGTTGATGATCGGATGATCCTCACCGTCAGATCTTTCAAAAAATTTGGAAAATTTCACCCACATATTTTTCATAAGAATCTTACATAAAATACATCAATATTCGCACTAACAACCCCAAATATACCAAAGTCATTGGATAATGATGATCATCTAAGGATATGATAGATCAAACGGTTAGGGTTTCTGATTTGCACCTACTTTGCAGATCTATGGCATGGCAGGTCCTAAAACCCTTGCACGTGCACCATGAAAGTGGCACGTGGGACCCCTTCCTACCTCATACGAGTAGTCCTTGTTAGATAAATGAACCCAACTTTTTCCTAGTCACGAATCTCACCTTCTCTCCTTTCTTTTTCTATCCAGGTGTAGTATTAACTCCTTAGATTATCGAAAAAAAAAAGGTGCAGTATTAATTGGTACAGGAATGTTTCAGTACTTCATCAGCAAACTAGAAGTGTGATATGACTGCATCCCTGCCATTATAATTGAATTAAGAGAATTCAGTTGCATATGTGACACATGTGAATAGGATGAGAAACAAAATTTAAAAATTTTAATTTTAATTTTTTTTCCTCTTTCATTCAACATGTGCCACATATACAATGCATCTGAATTTTCTTGAGAAGCAATAATTCGCTCCACTGGCGAGGAGTGGACTATTGCTCCTCGCTCTCACAAAGCCAACTCAACTACATGAACTCTAGTTAAGTTTTTTTTAACTCATGTGTTAAAATTTTGTTTATTTTATTTTTCTAAAAACCAAAGTTAACTGGATGAACTCTAAGGGTTAATAAATCTTAACCACAGTTAGATGGAGTCAAAAGAGGGACACACCATATTAAACGGGGAACCGAGACGCACCCCGATGACCTAGGAGATGATTATTTTTCTTTATTGAATTCAATTGCCACATATCTAAATGGAGTTATATAATTCTAGGGAAAAGATTAGTTATGGTAGATGTCGGGCCAAGCGCTTAGGCATCTACAAATGATAGGAAATGTGGCGTTTTAAATGGGAGAGATATCAAGTGGGAGAAACCAAAATCATAGGGAGAAAATGAAATGATTTCTGTCCCCAAATTATTGTGAGGTGTCTAATCATTTGCGGATGCTCCAAGGCTTGGCTCGGGCATCCACCAGAGATAATCTTTTGCCATAATAATTCTATGGACGGAAGTCTTTCTTGGGTCACGTGGCAAAAGATTACCTTACTACCTGACAATTTTATTAGTCACACTCTCCCCCTATACACTCGCCCCCAATGGGTAATAAAGAAAAAGATTTGTGGTGAGGCCCACATTAAAGTGGGCACACAATGGCACAAATAAACCCTTTATATATTAACCCTAAATGGTAGAGTTGAGCTTGCATTCCCCACTCGTTAAGCTCTAACCTTTGCTATTGTGACCCCCTAATGGCCAAGACCACCGAGACCGTGCTCTAAGAGCATGGGATTTGAGGTGGGGCCATTTCACATAGTAGGCCCCACCTGAAATCTCGTGCTCTTAAAGCAAGGTCTCGGTGGTCTTGGCCTAAGGGGTTTCAGAAGCTTTATCCAATCTTAAAATATGATTTATTTATTTTTTTAATCTTTCCTTGTATAAAAGGAATTTTACTGCTTGTTCCAAAGGTATGGTCCAGCCTCTCTTAGAGAGGTGATCTAATCTCAATGAATGATATCTTGTAAGTAAGCCGTCAATGGAGTAAATTTAGCATATAGAGGACCATACTTGTTAAATATCCGACGAATAATGAAATAGGGTATTTGTATCTGATTTCGATTAAAATATTCGAATTTAGATAATATTTGAATTATCTAATTAAAAGAACAAAAAATATTTAAAATATAAATGTTTTTTTAAAATAAAAATATATATGTTATATTCATTAATATTAAAAAGTATTTAATGCCTTAAATTATATAAAAATATATATTTATATGGTTATTTTAGTTTTATAAGCTTATAATATATTAATTATATAAAATAATAGATTATATAATTGATTGGATATTTATCAAATTGAATATATCAATATTTGTATATGTAACCAATTATAAATTAACAGTAAAATCATTATTTGAATTCACTCTGTTGGATACCTATTTGGATAATTATCTAGTAAACGAATTCAGATAATATATGTATCCGTTGCCACCTATACTTGCAAAGTCACTCCCCCACCACTAATGAGTAACCGGTGATTGATACTAACAGCACGTAAAGGATTATGCCAAAAAAAAAGTGATCCACCAAATAATAGAATAAACCTAATTTTCAATATAGGCAGCTAGGTTCAGACAAATGTTTAAATTATTCTGGCCAAATGATTTTTTGAGCATACCTAACTTCATTTGATAATTAGTATTATAAATGGATCGACAATATGATAAACAAGAGTAAGAACTAAGAAATGAAGAAGAAGATCATGAGATTCATTCAAGAAAAATAAATCATGTATTTATTTTTAATACATTTTTATTGATAACAAACTAAATATCTAATAACATTTTTGATGCATAGCCAATCTAGAGAATTTGAAAGCCTGACACTTAGATTAAGCGACGAGTCCTATGGCTAGTAGAAAACCTTGTAACTAAAATTGTCATTTGTTATAAGAGAACCAAAAAGAGATTACAATGCTTTAGTGGGTATTTTCAAACTCTAAAATAAGCTATATGTGAGAATTCAATAGATAAAATACTAAATAAGTAAATTGTTTTTGTTTTTTTTTTTGAATGAGGACTAAATTTGGAATTTTAACAAGAATAAAAGTGTAGGACAATTTAGATAATTTTCCCTTTATTTTTCTGTTTTAGTATTTAAATCTCACTGTTTTACTTTTAGACCTTATTTTCTTTACTCAAATTCTCTCACTCCTATTTAGCCTTCTTTATGATGACAATGATGACATAGATAGGGCTCCTTTTGGATTGATCTCGGCTCAACTTAAATACTATATATATATATATATAATAGTTTTTAGTATGTTTACATTAATGCATAATAATACATTAGCTTTCTTTATTATAACTTATAATATTTTGAACTTACAATAAATAAATTTAAGAGGTAATAATAATAAAAGAAAGTTAAGTTAAAAGCAAAAACCTTGATCCTTACTATGTATTCTTTAGATTGAAAGGCTACCGTCAAATCTTATTTTTTTTTATGTTTGAATACATTAACTCTGGCGTGGAGTTAGCAAATGCTATTATCCTCATTGCATCACCTTTGATTTTAGGACAATGCTAGGTCGATTTTCCTTTTTGCATCAAGAAGACAAAAAATTATGATAATTTATTTTGGGGTTTATCACTTCCTTTTTTTTGTCTTCTGAATATAAAAGTTCTAAAATGATAAAGTGGATGAAAAAGGAAAATGCACCTAGCATTACCCTTATTTTAACATTCCCACTCTCACAATTTAAAATTTTTCCATACACTCTCATCTTTTGATAATAAAACATTTTTTTTATTTGGCAACCTACTTGTGAGACCCCATACAAGGTCCATTTGTTTAAAGAAAATGTTAGCATCAAATATGTCAACTCTTACACACCATGACCATGGGAATAGCCTAGTGGTAGTGTGTCCCCTTCTTATAAGGGTGAATCCGGGATCGAGTCCTACAAGCAAGGTGGGCGTTGTGAGTTCTCCACATTTTGAATTGAGCATATACTAACCCCTAACCCTAGACTGTGCCAAAAAAACAAATAACATGTCAACTATTAATTGTACCATGAAAGAAATGTCAAACCATTTTTATATGTAGGCACTACCAAAAAGTGATTTAACATACCCCTTTATGAGGGCCTTGGATTGCCTCTGGCGAAGCCCAAAACCCCTCTCGGGGTTCCATACATTGTGCGACAATTGGCGTAAAAATAGGGAGAAGTCATTTTATTTTCTCCCCATGATTTTGACTTCTCCCCATTTGATATCTCTCCCCCTTATTCTCACACACTTATGGCCACATGTCTTATTATGTGTGGGGAAGTCAAAATCATGAGCCCCATGATTTTGACTTCTCCACCACTTATCCCCAATTCTATGGAACCCCGAGACAAGCCCTTTCTGGCTTCGGCCAGATACAATCCAAAGCCCTCTAGGAGATGTTTAGGGGTTGACGCAATACTTTTGTTTTATTATCAAAAGGTGTGATAGTTTGGAAATGTGAGTCTGTTAGGGTGTCAATAGGCCGGGTTCGGGTTGTCCCGTTTAGTTGGATTAATCAACGGATTGGGCCGCTTATCAATCGGACCAAGCTGGGCCTACCAAGGGGAGAATAAGGGGGCCTTATCAGGTTTGGCCAGCCAGATCAACCGGGTTAGAGATATAGTCTAATAGCCCTAGGCCTAAGCCTCTAAGCCCAAGCCTGCCCAACTATATATAAACGGGACAGGTTGGACAGTCCGACCCATTGACACCGCTGCATCCGTACACTGGTGCACATGCAAAATGGTCCGCAGCCTTCTAGTGATTTTATTCAAAATGTTATAGCCCAAAACCTAATGCTTTTTTATTTTATTTTATTGGACTATTTGAAATAATTTTCTAGAAAATCCAAAAAAAAATGACAGATCAAAGGGTTGTAATCATCTGAACCCTAGAAATGTGTCATAGTTATGATCCATTCAAACGGCTAGTATTTTTATTTTAAAAAAATTCATCAAAGTGTTGAGTGATTTAGCTGGAATGACACTTGAGGGTGTGCCAGTGCAAGCATGAAAAATATTCCAGAATTTGATGTTGGTTTCTTTGTGTCCCCTTAACACTCTTCTGAGATGCTCTTTTCTTGGATGCTTGCACTAGGAGAATTCCTCACTTTACAAGCCTTTTTAAAATAAATATATATTTTTTTAATTATTTAACTGTCAGCCCATACTCGGCCCATTATCTAACCCTCATGCATCATTAATTTAATAATAATGATAATCATCTCTAATACCATTATTATAATGATTTTATAAAATAATCTAAGGTCCATGATCTCTACTAAGATACTAGCACGTGCTTATGCTCGAGCTTAATCTTTTGATCATTGTAGCTAAATATGGTATGGGCATTTTTACGAAAGCTATAAATAAAATCCTAACTAATATTATTCCTCAATCCTCATTTGCCAATTCGGTCATAAAAATGCCCTGATCATTTCATTAGGATTGTCCAAACAGCCCAACATTCAGATTATTAATCCGATGGATAATTGTGTATACTATGTATTAGAAAGCAAAATGATATGGGTTTCATTTCTCACTTCCCCTTTGGGGCCAGCCCCGCACGGGTTTACCCATACTGACCTGGTGTGGCGAGTTGCAGGCTCACGTCGCACCCTCAGGGCTTAGTCCTGACCCAAAGGGTTGGGGACACCCCGAATTCCAAAAAAAAAGAAAAGATATTTTATTAAAATTTAATATATTTAAATAAATATTATTATTTATTTTTTAAAAAAAAATTGATATTTTTTAAATTTTAAACATTTTGAAATATTAAAAAAAAACTATTTAGAAAATAATTTTAAAAGTATTTAAAAATAATTTTCGTCAGAAATCCCAAAATTTCATTCAAAAAATGAAATGTGGGATTTCGATTTCATAGGGCGTGAACAAAACTGAAATTTCGCAAAATTTCATTAAGATTTTGAACCTTGAGATGTACTTAACTTTCAAAACCAATATCCTCCTAAAACTGAGAGAAGTTGTAATCAACCAAGAGTATCCGGCTTGAGAGGTATTACCTTATGAGATATTGATGTAATTCATACCAAAATGAATATTGGTATATTTATTTACTTATTTTTGCATGCCTAGTGTAATTAGGTTGTTTAATTATTTCCTTCCCAAGATATTTGTATAAGTAAATACATTTTTTTTAAAAAAAATTGATTGTGAGAATTGAATGTGGAATTGATGTTAAAACAAGTACCACATTCACCATATAAATAAATAATAACATATAATATACTTTTAACTTACAAGTAACTCAATCATGCAAATGCAATTTGAAAGTGCATAGTTTTTAGTGCGAACATTATATTTAAGGGAAATGATTTAAAACACTCTCTCTCTCTTTGAAGTAGTCTACTATCAAGATCTAGACCATTGGATTGAAAATCCAATGGCACCTTAGCGCACATGCTTTAAATGATAGGCCCCACTTAATGCTGAACACAATGTTCAGCTCTCGTCTGTTACGAGTTTTAAATCACTTTCCCTATATTTAAACAAAATGTTTTGATAGTCGAATCCATTGGGGCATGATAAGTTCTCTCAACATATGTTTGTCAATGCTATAGTTTCATCGAATGAGAGGAGACTCACTCGGCCATCAAAACAATTCAGGATTCATGTCACAGGTTTTTATATAATAGTTCTTGACTTAATGCATTCCATGCTTATCTTAACCCTTTTTTAAGTCTTAACCAAAAAGAAAAAACTCTTTAAGTCAATATACATGAATGAATCTCATTGAGACTTGGATGCCTCCTTCTATCCACCAAGAAATCAATGGCCATGATTTAAACATTATGTTTAGGGGAGTATTCGAGCTGAGCTTGGCCATGTTTAAGCTTGGCCTGAACATACTCGAGCTTAGCTTGAGCTTGATTCGAGTTCGAATATTTAGGCTTGAGTTGATTGAGCTCAAGTTCAATTCGAGCTTGAACTTTATTCAAACCAAGTCGAGCTTGGGTTGGCTCAAGCTTGATTTGTGGAATTATTTTATGTACTTTTACTGATTTTTATAAAGAGATTAATTTTCAGCCGAAGCTCTGCTTCATGGTGATGAAGCGGAGCTCCTCTTTTTACATTAAGGCCATGGCATGTTTGTAATTACTAAAAACTTGTAGGGGTAATTTTGCAATACACATAATTACAAGATTGCATTGTGATAGTGTGTAAAAGGGAGCTCTGCTCAACATGGTGAAGCAGAGCTCCTCTTTGTATTTAAATTGTTTGATAAAAGTGTTTATTAATAAATAATAATAGAAGAAATTACAAAAAAAACTAATTCATTCATATAAATAAGATTTGGTAGTAGCCATTCATTACAAAGGATAGAGAGTCTGGTCAAAGTTTCTGTTTTTAACTTCTTAAATTTCTTTGTTATCCTTATTTTAAACTTATTTATTAAAAATTATTGCAATTTATAATATAAAAAGAGAAAAATATTATTTACAGATATATAAATAATATTACTAAAAAATATTGTGTGCCTATATATATATATATATATAAATCGAGTCAAGCTAAAGCCGAACTGAGCCTTAAATGAATCAACTTTCAAGCATAGCCGAATAAAACATGATTTGTCTTGAGCTTGTCTTGTTTATACATTCTAGCTCAAATAAAAGCTTGGCTTAATACGACCAAGCCTGAAATCTCAGATTGAGCTTGACTCAACTGAGTCAAGCCACTATGCTAGCTTAGCTTAAGTGCTGCCCTGATTATGTTCAAGCAAAACCAATAGTAAGTCGAGTCATTCATTATTAACCTTGTTATCAAACACTCTAGAGGGAAATAGATAATTCCATGTTATCTACTATTGGTAGTTAGGATTAGTAGCTGGAGAGTGAACCTCCTAATTGTCATCTGACTTTTTCATTTTCATTTATATTTTTATTTTTATTTTTATATTTTTTGGTATAAATCATGGTTACTAGTACTTAGTTGGTTAGCATTGATTTGGACTACCATACTGACCTAAGGTTGAGTGAGCCCACATATTACATCAGCGAAGGAAAGTTCTATGAGTCTGATAGGAGTTTCCCTCTAATGGCTCGATCTCATAACCACCCTCAAATGAGGGGCACACCCGCGGGGTTTCTACCAACAAGATTTTGGTACATACAAACAAGTCCTCGTACTCAAAATAGTGATATTAGAATTCATTTTCCAGTTATTATGATTGATAGTCATTTCAAATCACATGTATGGCATTAGGTGTTCTTCCAACATCACAGTGATCTAGCCACACTATACCACCTTGAATAATGGTAGGAGGTGAATGACCACACTAAAATTCTACGACCTACTTTAATAAATTTATGTCAATCACCATTTTATGGCTCTCATGGAGCCTCCCTAGTAATTTGACGTGATACTAATGGGGTATTGCAAATCCCATGTCGGGACGTTTTATAACCTGTCGCCTGCAGCTCAGATGGCAAGGAATGTTCCTTTTATGAGAGTGACCTGGGATGGAGTCCCGGAAAGAAAAATAACTATTAGAGTCCACTCACCATTACTAACCTAAGTATTTATCTAGAGCGGTCTACATATAGTAACCCTAAGAATAGTGATAGGCATACCCATGAAATCTATTTACAAACCTAAGGCTAGACCAATGAGATCAGTGACAAATCAGCATTAACCCAGCATTATCCCCTTATGTTTTAGGACTTAGTTAATGCTAATGTGGTGGGCGCGGACTGTCTGGGTCTCCTAAGCATTATCCATTGAAAATGGGATATCAATGAATGCTCCAAAGCCAAAGAGAGTCAAACCCACTTGCCCTTCTCCTTTATTTCAGATCACCCATTAATGATTCTCCATTTCTTATATCTCAAGTGAACTAAAGAATCCATAGTATAAAGTTTCCACAGAATTTAAAAACATTTCCTAGATACTAAAATCCTAAGCCCATTTCTCTTTGATACCCATTTTTAAATGGAGCAAAAGAGGGCCCAAATTTTTAAAAATTTTAAATTTCAGTTTATTGGTGGAAAACCCACCTAAATTTCTCAATTCCCTTCATGACATGGAAGTTGGAACCTCCTCCACCTGGTTTACTTATTACCACTTGAAAAACATATATATTTATTCTAAGGCCAATCCACTGACGGTCCTAATGATAGCTCAAAGGTCTATAATTAAGGGGTCTTTGCTCTTTGGTAGTGGAGTTTAAAATTATGCTAGTTTGGCTTCGGGTACATGCATTCTACGGAAAACTGATAAAAAGGGACAAGACCCTTTATGTTAAGGTTACTTCTGACTTGATATAAGAATCTTATCTGATTATCATATTTGGAAAGAGTATTTGGAAAGAGTGCATATAAAAAAAGACTGAAGATCTTCTCCGGTTGGTGCTTGGAAGAAGACGGCCAGCGTCCACTTGGAATGCGCCACACAAAATCATGCATGGTAATCCAAGCATTGATTTGTGTACATAGACTTTGCAAAAGTAGAAGATAGGTGGCACCTTCCAAGTGGGTGGTACTGGTGGCCTCCTCGCCAGGAGAAGATCCCAAGTCTAAAATGAATATGGATTTACTCTGGCAGATGCATGCCCAAGCAGAGCATAGCCTCTGCAGTGGACACATGGTGATAAATGAAGGGAGGTATCAAAATATCATGGGAGAAATTGAAACAACTTTTGATATTTTGATATCTCCCTCTATTTATCACCACAAGTCGAAATACTCGGACAAATCTGTTGTGAAAAAAATTAAATGCTAACACTCTCCTAAAGCGAATATTGTTCAAAAACGGTATCGCTGGGAGCAATGTTAACCTTAATTTAGAGAGTGCATGTAACATAGGGGTGGCAATAGGTTGTGTCAACCGTGTTCTCCTGAAAACCATATATTTTATTTATTTATTTTTGGAACGAGGGTATCCGGACCTCTTAGAGCACCCAAATTAATCCCTTATAGGAACAAACATTCTTTACTATCTGTAACGGATAAAATTCGTAAAACCAACTCAGCGTTGAGGGACGAGCTCGTTTTTGTCGTTTTGTTCACGAAAGTGACACGTGGACACAAGTTGGGGTCACGTGCTTAAAATATCGGGGTCACACGTTGTCCGATGCACAACGATCCCGTTGTGCGCATTACGACGTCTTTGTTCTCTTGCAGAACAACGTTTCCGTTGTGACTTTGACGACGTGCTCGTTGTCTAAAGCACAACGTGAACGTTGTGCTCTTGACAACGTCGTTGTCGTTGCGCGAACAACGAGACCGTTGTCTCACCGACAACGAGGTCGTGCTGTGTTTTGAGGTATCTACGCCGTAACCGAGCTTGGGTCAACAACGAGACCGACTCGTAGGAGGAAGTGATCAGGAGGCGATCCATAATTCCGACAAGTGTGCCGAACTCGCCGTTTCGTGCCGAAAGCACTGTCTTGGCATTTAATGCCGGTCACTTCTGCGTACCGTCCGATCCCGTCCGATTGGACTTTTAGGAGGCTCTCACGTGTAGTGCAACCGGCGGCAGATATGTCTAAGATATTTGGCAATGAGTGCACAGACACGTGGTATGGACACCTATGGCCATCCATGGTCATCGATGGCCATACCAACCTTGCCCTATAAAAACCCCGTGATTTTTAGTGCACAGGACACTTGATCATTAACCCAGATCCGAGAATACGTGTTCAGTGCTCCTAGTGCCTTGAGTATTTTTCAGTGTTTGTTCTCGTGCTTACTGTTCACCATCTTCTACCCCTACTGATTTTACCATCGGAGTACAGGTCAGGGTGCCACACCCTCCGCTCCAATCTTCTACCAGTAAACCAGGACGTGGAAGTAGCTGCTGCTGACGCGTGTCCTTCCGGTAAATTTCCTCTCACAAAATTGGCGCCGTCTGTGGGAAATAATAAACGGACCCCCCCCTTCGCTCTCTGTGATCATGGCTGATCAGTTAGAAGTATTCGGGCATGAGGATCAAACGCCTCATTCCACTTCTTTCATACCCTCTGTCGTGCACATTCCTGGAGCCAGTCCTTCGTCTGGGCAACCAGAGAGGACCGTGCCTCCCCCTGCTGAGCTCTCTGTTTCAGATCGCGTCTTGGCGATGCTGCAACTGCAGCAGTCTGTTCTGGATCAAATCACCAGGCAGCAACAGTTGATGCAAACAAGGCTGGAGGCATTCGAGCATAGCAGGCTCGAGGTGGAGGAGGTGCCACTGCAGAGGCCTTCCTTGAGACGTCAGTTTGACTTCTCTTCTTCTCCTTCTGCCCCGGAGAACCGTGAGACCAGGTTTGTGCTTCTTCCTACTGAAGGGGATGTAAGGCAGCCTCCGGTTCGGGCAAAGCAGAGCATCCCTTCGGATCGTGTGGATTTCAGAGAAGGAGTAGGAAGAGAGGACCTGAGAGTGGGTACCGGAGGTGCAGACACCCAGAAGACTTGGGTAACAGCCAAGGAGGTGGAGGCTTTAATCGGTGCTCGTGTTAAAAGCATGAAGGGAGGGATTCCTGACCACTTTGCTCAGTCAGCAAAGGAGAACGTTGAGAACTCTCCTTTCACGGATGCCATCAACCAGTCCTATACTTCTTCCAAGTTCATAACTCCGATCTTCTCCATGTACACTGGAAAGACGGACCCGGAGGAGCATTTGTTTGACTTCAAGCATGCAATGGCTGTTCGCAACCCAGAAGATGATCTTTATTGTAAGGCTTTCTCCAACAGCCTGTCGGGAGCAGCATCGAAGTGGTTTCGGAACTTGCCTCCTGGCTCCATCAGCAACTTCTCAGAGCTCAGGTCGGCCTTTATTGATCGCTTCATCATCAATAAGAAGAAGAAGGCAGGTGCAGATACTCTCTTCTCCTTGAGGATGAAGCCGGCCGAATCCTTGAAGGACTTCATTTCGTGTTTCACCGATGAAGTCCACGATATTGACAAGGTTGACGAAGCAAGCTGCATCGCCGCTTTCAAGAATGCTATCCCCAAGCATTCCGAGCTCTACAAGTCCTTAGCTCTTGACTATCCTGTCAAGATGGACGAGTTGATGGTACGTGCCACCAAGTACGGGAGGTACGAGGAGGACGTATCCGTCGTGTCAGTACCGAAGCCCAGAGCGAGAGCGGTGGATGTCGTGGAGAGGGCACATCGATCATCGAAGAGGAAGGAGAAGAAGCAGCAACACGAGTCTTCATCATCTGAGGACTCGCCACCGAGGAAGCGGAAAGTGAAAGTTGTGTATGTGACCCAGCGGGATCAGCCGGATCGGCGCCCGCTGGAGAGAAATTTTAACCAACATCAGAGCAGGACGGAGAGGCGTCCTAACGACCAGCAGGCGAGGCAGCAGTATCAGCCACGCCAAGTGCAGCCTCAAGTACAGCACGAGAGAGGCGTACAGCCTAATGAGAGGCGATCTTTTGCAGATCAGGCACCGCGCATCAATTTCACAGTCAGCCCAGCGACCATCATGAGGTCAATGAAAGATCAGCCATACTTTGAGTGGCCGGCGAGGGCGGTGCAGGATATTACATCGGGACCACGGGTGCATGAGTACTGTCACTATCACAAGTGTCGTGGTCATCTCACCAACCGATGTCGTATTCTGAGGGAATACTTAGAGAGGCTTGTTCAGGAGGGGTACTTGGGAGAGTATCTCGCTCCTGACAACGGCGGTGTGGAGCGTACCAGGGAGCCGGTGTCCCAATCTCGTGGAAGAGAACCCGCCAATAATCCCAGTACTAGTGGAGGAGTTTCCTTGGGCACGATCAATGTCATTTGCCGCGTGCACACGCCGGAAACTGATGTGGAGAGGAACTTCAGGGCGAAGGCCAGGAAGCTGTCTCATGAGGCTGCAATGTGCCAGGTGCAAGTGCCTAGCAGAAGCGTTGAGCAGGCACTCACTTTCACTGATCGTGATCTGGCAGGAGTGATCCGACCTCACTATGATGCTCTTGTTCTCACCATGAGAATAGGAGACTTCGACATCAAGAGAGTGCTCGTGGATTCGGGGAGTGGAGCGGACATCTTGTACCATCATGCTTTCACTCAGATGAAGCTGGATCCTTCCGTCCTCATCCCTGCTCAGACGCCCCTGTACGGATTTGATGGTTGCTCGATGAAGCCTGTAGGCGACGTTGTCTTGCCCATTGTAGCTGGACCCGTTGTCCTCCAGACCAGGTTTTTCGTCCTGGACGCGCTATCACCGTACAATGCCATCTTGGGTCGTTGATGGACCCATGAGATGAAGGCTGTCCCGTCCTCGTACTACCAGGTGTTGAACTTCCTAACGCAGGACGGGCCTCAAGAGATCAGAGGCGATCAATTGGCATCGCAGAAGTGCGATTTTCCTGCTTCCGTTGTGCCCTCATAGCAGTTACAGGTCGCTCCCGTTGTGGAAGAGAGCTCGGAGACATCGTTGTGCAGACCTTCCGTCGAGCCCACGAAAGCCATCAATTTGGGAACAGAGGAAGAGCCAAAGGTGTTGCAGGTCGGGACGAGCTTGACAACGGAGGAGGAGCTCGAGTTACTGAACTTCCTTAAGCAGAATCTTGATGTCTTTGCATGGTCTCACAAAGACATGACTGGCATCGATCCGAATGTTATCTGCCATCACCTCAATGCTGATCCTGCCATCCCTCCAGTGAAGCAGAAACCTCGGAGGCTTGCTCCAGCTTATCATGATGCAGTGAATGAGGAGATTGACAAACTGATCCAGTTCGGGTTCATTCAGGAGGTGCAGTATCCTGACTGGATAGCCAATGTTGTGGCTGTGCCTAAGAAGAACGGGAAGGTGAGAGTTTGCATCGACTTCACCGGTGTCAACAAGGCGTGCCCCAAGGACTTTTTTCCCATGCCAAGGATAGACAGGCTCATCAACGCCACTGCTGGCCACGAGATGTTATCCTTCATGGATGGTTATTCGGGCTATAACCAGATCCTCCTTGCGGAAGCAGATCGAGAGAAGACCACCTTCATAACAGAGCGAGGTTTGTTCTGTTATCGGGTGATGCCTTTTGGCTTGAAGAATGCGGGTGCCACTTATCAACGTCTGATGAATCTCATGTTCGGGTCACTCCTTGGCAAGACGGTTGAAGTGTACATCGACGACATCGTTGTGAAGAGTCGAGTACGAGGTACTCTTGTGGCAGACCTTGCTGAACCTTTCTCTGTGCTGCGATCTTTCAATCTGAAGATCAACCCAGAGAAGTGCACCTTCGGAGTCACCTCGGGGAAATTTTTGGGTTATCTTGTGAGTCAGCGGGGGATTGAGGCTAATCCAGCTCAAATCCGTGCTTTACTGGACATGCCAGAGCCTAAGTCGAAGAAGGAGATCCAGAAGCTGACAGGCCGGATTGCTGCGCTCAACCGATTTATCTCCAAGTCATCCGATCGTTGCAAACCTCTATTCGAGCTGTTGAGGAAGGACTCCATTTTTGCGTGGACCCCAGAGTGTTCCCGAGCTTTCCTTGCCTTGAAGGAGTATTTAGGCTCAGCTCCTATCCTTTCGGTGCCAGAGCCAGGTGAAGTCTTATATCTCTATTTGTCTGTTTCAGAGCAAGCCCTTGGTTCCGTCCTGGTAAGGAGCTGTGATGGCGTGGAGAAGCCTGTCTACTTCATCAGCAAAACCTTTCTCAAGGCAGAGTGCAATTATAGCAAGCTCGAGAAGGTGTGTCTGGCTCTTGTCTTTTCTGCAGAGAAGCTTCGTCCGTACTTTCATGCTCATTCTATCGTTGTCATCACAACGTATCCTTTGAAAGCCGTACTGGGACGACCCGAGCTGGCGGAGAGGATGTCAAAGTGGGCAGTAGCTCTGAGTGAGTTCGATATCCAGTATCGGGCCAGGAGTTCAGAGAAGGGGCAAGCGATGGCGGGTTTTCTTTCTGATTTCCCTGTGGAAGAGGAGGCAGAGGACATGATTGTTAATCTTCGGGAGCTCCCAATTGAAGTTGACAACGGAGACGCCGTTGTGGAGGGGGTCGAATCGTCAGAATGGAGCGGTTGGCTGTTGTACGTGGACGGGTCTTCCAATTTCAGTGGTTCGGGACTGGGTATTGTGCTTATAAGTCCGGGCAACATCAAGGTGCAGAAGATGTCGCGTCTTGGGTTCACTGCCTCCAACAACGAAGCTGAGTACGAAGCCTTACTCCTTGGGTTGGGGAGTGCACGAGATCTGCAGATCTCCACGTTGAGAGTGTTTTGTGATTCACAGCTCGTGGTGAACCAGGTGAATGGTGTTTATGAATGCAAGGACGATCGGATGAAGCAGTATGCTACTCTCATTCGTTCGTTGTGTGAAACATTCACCGTTGTGGAGATTAGGCACACCAGGAGGAATGAGAACAGGCATGCTGATGCTTTGGCGTACCTAGCTTCCATGGTGCAGGCTGACGAGCCCAGGGCTATTCTGATGGAGTTTCAAGAGTATCCTTCGATAACTCTTCAGGCACAGCGAGAAGTGTTCTTTGTCAATCCAGTCCCGAGTTGGATGACAGGGTTGGTGGCTTATCTGAAGGACGGAGTTCTCCCTATCAGTGTGAAGGAGTCGAGACGCATTCAGTTCAAGGCATCTCGTTATACCTTGGTGCAAGGAGAATTGTTCAGGAAATCTTTTGGTGGTCCCTTGCTGAAGTGTGTTCATCCTGTAGACGTGGAGAAAATACTTGCTGAGCTACATGAAGGTATATGTGGCATTCATTCGGGCGGGAGAACCATTGCCCATCGAGCTCTGGGGCAAGGTTACTTCTGGCCTTATATGCAGGCCGATGCTCAGAAGTACGTGAAGAGGTGCAGCCAGTGCCAACGGTTTGCTCGCTTGATTCATGCTCCAGCTCAAGAGCTCAGCACTGTATCACAACCTTGGCCATTTGCGCGGTGGGGACTTGATATTGTGGGACCTTTCCCGAGGGCTCCAGGGAATCTGATCTTTCTTCTAGTGGCAACTGACTACTTCTCACAGTGGATTGAAGCCATTCCCCTTGCACGTATCAGAGAACAAGAGGTGAAGAAGTTCTTGTGGGAGCACATCATCTGCAGATTTGGCATACCGCAGTCTATCGTTACTGACAACGGGAAGCAGTTCTCAGGACGGCTGATTGCCGACTTTTGCAGCGAGCTGAAGATCAAGCACGTCTTCTCTTCCCCTTATTATCCTCAGGGGAATGGATTGGCCGAGGCAGCCAACAAGAATATTCTCAATGCCTTGAAGAGAAGATTGGAAGATTCGAATGGGAAGTGGACCACCGAGCTGCACAACGTTTTGTGGGGGTACAGAACGACTCCAAGGAGCCCTACCAATGAAACTCCTTTCTCTCTAGCGTACGGCATGGAGGCTGTCATTCCTACAGAGATCAGTTTGCCTACAGTGCGTTCTTGGCACAGCAAGAAGAAGGATGGAGAGAAAGATCAGAACACAGTACTCATGGCTGTTCATCTTGACCTGCTAGAAGAGAAGTGAGAAGATGCCAGCATTCAGATGAGGAGGTACCAGCAGCGATTGAGGAAAGCCTACAACAAGAAAGTACAACGGAGAGTGCTACAGGTCGGTGATCTCGTCCTCCGAAGAGTGTTCCAGAATACGAGAGAGCTTAACAGTGGCAAGTTGGGACCAAACTGGGAAGGGCCCTATATCGTAGAACGATTGGGAAGTCCTGGAGTCTGCTACTTGAAAGACTTGCAAGGTAACCTCATCTCAAAATCTTGGAACATCATGAATCTGAGGCAATTCTTTCAATAGAATCTGAGATATGCTATTTACATGCATCGTTGTGCTTACAAGTTTTTCAGTGATCTTACATAATCATAATGCTCATATTTCAACATGTGATTTGCTATATTATGTGCCTGCTCGTTGTGTGCCCGTTCATTGTCTACACTGTTCTCTGTCTGGTTCATCAGTGTAATATTGTGAATGTTTTGCAAGTAATTCAAATAAAGTTTTGACCGAACAACGTACTCATGACGAACACGAGTGGCTTATATAAGGATGTCATCTGAGCAAATCGAGTGGCTTAACCTAATGACATCCTCTGAGCATGTGCTTCGGAACTGAGTTACATTGCGTTCGTCCTATGAATTTTATTTGTCAGATTGCATTCACAGTGAATTACGCGAATGATGTGTCTGGATCAGTGCTTGCTCGCAATGCTTGTTCATAAGTGATTTTTCGTAGTGCTTTGCTCATGGTGAACGATCGTAGTGCTTTGCTCATGGTGAACGATCGTAGTGCTTTACTCGTAGTGAACGATCGTAGCGCTTTACCCGTAGTGTTAACTCGTGGTGCTTTGATCGTAGTACTTAATCGTAGTGCTCTACTAGTAGTGCTTGTTCGTTGTGCTTTAATCATAGCGCTCTACTCATAGTGTTCTGCTCGTAGTGTTCTGATCAAAATAATTTATTTAGTGTGCAACAGTTATAATTACCACGAATATTCAAACATTCACATAGCGAGGCACCGTATTAACATCGGTGCAGTGAACTGTGAAAAATCATTCAACTACTCACGTTGTGTTTTTTTCTTATTCTGTGTGCATGCGTCGTATTACGCTACGAGGTGAAGAGAAGTGCAAACACAAATAAAAAAAGAGAGGAGCGATCTATTCATATCAAAAGCCTATCTCGGGGCAATAACAGTGATAACTCCCCACAGGAGAGAAAAAGGAGAATTTACATCGACGAAAGAGAGAAGCAGAAACATAGGAAGGAGCAAGGGATCAGAGGAGCAGAAGTTTAGACGAGCTCAAGATCAGCATCTAACATCGTTGCAGCAGGAGCGGGAGTAGAGGCTTCAGCAGTCGGGGCTTCCACCAGAGTAGCTTCATCGGCAGCAAGGAGTTCTGGGGCAGCTGGCTCGGAGGATAGCTCGGTCGGGAGGGGCGCAGGACCTTCAAGAAAGTGAGGCAGCTCGACGCCTTGTACCTCGGGCTCGTTGTCGAGCTCGATCAGTTCTTTGCTCGGAAGCTCGGAGAACGTGGTTACGTCCTCTTCATTGTCTTCTTTCAAGCGTCTTTGTTGGCGGAGTGATTCGAGAACCTCCTTCTCGGTCTCAGCCCGATCTTCGTCCAAGAGCGTGTCCAGCTGAGACTGATAGTGCTGTTGCAGTCTCAGGGTCACGGACCTCTCGGTGTCCTCTTTGGCTTTCTTGGCCTCCTCGAGCTCCTCTGCCAGTGCTACTCTGGCTGCCTCAGTCTCCTCCAGCTGTCTGCCCAAGACTTGGGAGACATGCTCCAGCTCGCTGATGCGTACAACAGCGTTCTCCACCTCCTGCTTGGCCTTCTTTTCGGCCTCCTTTGCTGATCGTGCCTCGGCCTCAGCCTTCTCCCGTACCTTGGTGGCAGTGCTTAGCCTTACCTCAGCACGAGTCGTGTCAGCCTTGGCTTGAGACAGATCAAAGGCTGCCTTAAGTCTCTCTTCAGCAAGAGTCTTCTCCAGCACCTCCGTCCTGTCTCTCCAGTAATTGATCCCGTCTCGCAGCTGAGTGTACTTATCCTGGCTGCGATCACAGAGCTCTTGCACGAGCGTGTTCATCTGCAAGGAAATGTCTGGGCGTTAGCACAACGAGAAGTAATATCTCCAACAATTAAGATAGGAGACGAGGGAGGGAGAAGCTTACTGTTGCCACGGACTGGCAGGCAGCGTAGGACAGGTCGGCCAAGTGGAGTTCGCCGACCTCAGCGATGTCCCGGGGCAGCCTCATCGCGTAAGTCAGAGCTCGGGCGGCCGTCCCAGAGCTCTTCGCCGATTCGTTCACGGTCGATATCCCGAACCGAGAGAAGTCGGGAGACCAGTGCTGAACGCAGGACGGCAGCATACTGGCCGGGAGACTCGTTGTGCCGGCTTCCGTTGCGGCCAAGGCAACCACAGCGGAGCTCGTGCTGGCGAGGGCAGTGGCAGCTTGAGAAGGGCCAGGCTCCGAGCTGGCCTCGGGCACTGCCGTTGTCACCGCTGCTCTTGGGCTTGTTGGAGGAGCGGCAGAGGTGGAAGGAGGAGCGGTAATGACTGCGCTCTCTTTCTCCAGGCGTTTGTCCGCCTTAGCCTTCTTCCTGGCCTCATACTCGGCCTGGGTGGGCATCTTTCTCTTCGGGTCAGCAGTCGCTGTACCCTTGGAAGAATGGCTCCTCTTCTTCGTTGGCGGTGGTGGCAGTGGTGGCGGCTGAACCGTAGGACGAGCGGACCTCGGCTTCCTGCTTAGCGGGGGTGGATTTGTGTCAGTCATATCTTCTTCTTCTTCTTCTTCTTCAGCTAGATGAAGGGCTGGTAAAGGTGAGGAAGTGGAGGCGCCTTGTTGCTGTTGCTGTTGTTGGGTAGTTGCTGGAGTGCTGGCCGAGACCCGCGTGTCGGGGTTGAGTGGTTTCCACCTGATGTATTCCCCACCTCGAGCACGGCGAATACCAGTAAGGAGGTCTTCTTCTTCTGGGGCCAACTTCTTGTACGGGAACTTCTTCGGGTCAACTGCACACAGGAAAGCAAATGAGTACAACGAGAGTTAGTAAGGCAAGAGCATACAACGCACAACGAGATTGGGGTCAGGACAATGGTGCACAACGGACAACGGGTGACTAAAGTGGTATACCTGCTTCCACTCGGAAGACGTTGGGGACCAGCGAATTCTCTGCCTTCCAGCCGCCAGAGACAACGAATGGAGTGGCTTTCCATTTTCTTTCTCTATCGAGAATGCCTGAGACGAGCTCTGGATACAGAGGTTTCTTGTTCCACGAATAGTAAGAGTACAAACCATCGTCATTGTTTCGGCATCTGACGGCATGGCAGAAGTGGAATAGGTGCCTAGCCTCTATTGGGTAGCCGTCCTTGATGAATTTGATCATCATGGACATGTACTTGTGGAAGCTCGGGTGCATCTGCCCCGAAGCAAGTTGCAGGGTGGACAGGACCTCATCCAAGACGGGATGAAGAGGGAAGCGAAGGCCAGCCTCAAGCTGAGAGAGATAGACAACGGTACAGGCAGATCGCCTATCAATGATAACATCATCTCGCTTGAAGTGGAGATTGACGTTGGAAGGGAAGTCGAAACGTTCCCTGTAACGGTTCAGATGTACCAACTGGTGTTGGCGCAGAGCTGAGGATTTTTCAATGTAGGCACCATGAGGTGCGCTACCTGTGCAACTGGCCTCATCATCGGAAGGGCCTCTAACTTCCTCTAACCTAGCGGGTTCTACGGGAACGATGGCGGCCATGGTGATTGGAAGAAACAGCGAAGAATGGCAAAAACAGTAAACAGAGCAACAGAGTAGACAGAGCAGAATCACTCTGAGAACCAGAGAAGGGAGAAATGGAGAAACAGTAAAGAAATAATAAGAGACAGGGGTGAAGGGCGTACCGAACCAAAGAACTCAGAGAGATTGTTGAAGAGCTTGAGGAAGATGAACTTTCAGATGAGAAGAGAATTCGGCAGAGTAACAGTGCTTGATGAAACAGGGTGAAAGAGAAGGAGGATTCGGTGGGATTTTATAAGCATCTCTGGTTTGCGAAAGTACACCACTACCCTTCATCTGAGGCGTACACCTGTATCAACGGAATTAAGAGCAGTGGCAAGATCGTCTTTTCAACAAGTAGAGTAACCGTCAGGGTCATTAAAACGTTTGAAATTCAAATCGACGATGATGACAGCCTGTCCGCATTAAAGAGACGTGACGGTTCGCACGCGTAACCAGCTGACGTGAACGGTCGACCTTCCCAGCAAGCGTTTAAAGCACGCAACGTTTCGTCTTCCGGAGCAGTGCCAGGTATGATCTTTTTGTCCGTTTATGACGCTTTGAACTACGTTCCAAGCATCATAAAGGGGCAAATTGTAACGGATAAAATTCGTAAAACCAACTCAGCGTTGAGGGACGAGCTCATTTTTGTCGTTTTGTTCACGAAAGTGACACGTGGACACAAGTTGGGGTCACGTGCTTAAAATATCGGGGTCACACGTTGTCCGATGCACAACGATCCCGTTGTGCGCATTACGACGTCTTTGTTCTCTTGCAGAACAACGTTTCCGTTGTGACTTTGACGACGTGCTCGTTGTCTAAAGCACAACGTGAACGTTGTGCTCTTGACAACGTCGTTGTCGTTGCGCGAACAACGAGACCGTTGTCTCACCGACAACGAGGTCGTGCTGTGTTTTGAGGTATCTACGCCGTAACCGAGCTTGGGTCAACAACGAGACCGACTCGTAGGAGGAAGTGATCAGGAGGCGATCCATAATTCCGACAAGTGTGCCGAACTCGCCGTTTCGTGCCGAAAGCACTGTCTTGGCATTTAATGCCGGTCACTTCTGCGTACCATCCGATCCCGTCCGATTGGACTTTTAGGAGGCTCTCACGTGTAGTGCAACCGGCGGCAGATATGTCTAAGATATTTGGCAATGAGTGCACAGACACGTGGTATGGACACCTATGGCCATCCATGGTCATCGATGGCCATACCAACCTTGCCCTATAAAAACCCCGTGATTTTTAGTGCACAGGACACTTGATCATTAACCCAGATCCGAGAATACGTGTTCAGTGCTCCTAGTGCCTTGAGTATTTTTCAGTGTTTGTTCTCGTGCTTACTGTTCACCATCTTCTACCCCTACTGATTTTACCATCGGAGTACAGGTCAGGGTGCCACACCCTCCGCTCCAATCTTCTACCAGTAAACCAGGACGTGGAAGTAGCTGCTGCTGACGCGTGTCCTTCCGGTAAATTTCCTCTCACACTATCTTTACTATTATAAAGCAGATGTGCGTTCTTCAAAACGTTGATTGAACTTTCGTTTAATTTCAAAACTAACCTTTCGTTGGTTTAAATGTTGATTGAATTTAATTAATTCGTAAACTATCCTTACACGTATGAGTTGAATTTTAATTGACTCCAAAATTATCCTTACACATATGAGTTGAATTTTAGTTAATTCCAAAATTATCCTTCAACATATGGGTTCAAAACATTGATTGAAGTTTTATTGATTCCATAACTACCATTTTCGTGGTTCAAAGATTGCTTAAATTTTAGTTAATTCTAAAATTACCCTTACACATATGGGTTAAATTTTAATTAATTTCAAAACTATCCTTACATATATGAGTTACACATATGAGTTGAATTTTAATTAATTCCAAAACTGTCCTTAATATGGGTTCAAAATGTTGATTAAATTTTACTTAATTCTAAAACTACCCTTTACTTTTAGCTTTTATTAATATAGAAGATTTTTTCACCAATATTTGCATAACTGAACTAACATCAAACTAACCAGGTGACCAATTCTCAATTCAACCGATCTAATTGGATCATGTCTTTTTTATTATTAAAATGTCCTTTATTTTTAATTTTCTTAACATAATATTCCTAGTCTTCTTATTCTCCAAATTCCCTTAAATCAAATTTATATACCTAAAATGCCCTCAAATTTTTTCCTATAAGAATATCCAATATATTTTTAGTTCTCAAAATGTCCCTAAGTCAAATTTATATACTCAAAATGCCCAAATTGTTTAATCCAAAATGCTCAAGTTCGCCCATCTTTCATTTCCTTTATTTGTACAATGTCCCTCAATTTTTTTATGTCCTAAATACCCTCAACATTTCTATACCCAAAATGCCCCTAAAGATTTTGAGTTCTCCGAATGTCCCTACATCATGTTTCTATACCAATGTATACCTCACAATTTTATTTATTTATTTTTGGTTCAATCCCTCACAATTTTTTTACCTAAAATGTTCCTCAAGTTTTCATATCCAAAATATTCTTTAAATTTTTTTTCCAAAATACCCATCGTCCCTCTTCCCTATCTCTCTCTCCCCCCCCCCCCCCCCCCCCTCCCCGGTCTCACGTGCGTGGCACGTGTGGCCCACTAGTTATTAAATAAAGATGTTGGTTATATTTACAAATTTAGGGTTAATTAAAAATCAAACGCTCTTTATTTTAATATGACAACCAAGTGCCCATTTAAAAATTATCATCTTTTCCCTGCCTACACTTAAGAGTTGTAAATGGGACGAATTAAGAGCATATAATAATATATCCAAATTCGTATCCAATTAGGGGCGGAGCTAGGAATTTTTTCTTGGGAGAGGAAGGGAGGGGGAGTTGGGGGGGGACAAAGTACATGTATAAAAAAAAATTAATACTTCTTGTAGAGAATGATCAAGCATATATGAAATATTATGAGGCTAGGGGTTTAGGGGGTCACCCTCGTGTTTTTTTTTTTTCGCCTGGGTCCAATGGTCATAAAATTCGTTACTGTTGTCTTCCAATTAAGGTTCACTAGAAAAAAAAAAATAAGGCCCTCCTTTTAGGAGAGCCATTAAATAAATAAAACTAACTATATTTTTTAATGTTTTATATTATACATATAAAAAAAATCTAAAAATTTTGAGAGGGCCAAACTTCTCACATAGTCAACAAGTACATCCTAATTCCAAATAATGAAGGTACGGAAAAGGCAAGAATTTTAGGACATTCTGAAATAAAGGGGTTCAAATTGTGATTAAGCTTTTAGAATATAATCACCTTAAAATTTAAAATTAGTATATGCAAATGGGCGTGATTCTTTATGTGTGAGCATTTCGCCCAGCAAAATGCGCATGCCTCCCCAACTCGCCACATGTCCCTTTTAAACCCTTTAACTGTGGTTAAGATTCACTAACCCAGGATTACAATATATTTTCCTAAAAATCAAGATTTGATTCATTAACACCAAGGGTTAGTGAATTTTAACCACAGTTAAAGGGGGTCTAAAGTGACACGTGGTGTGCTGGGGAGGCGCACACGTAAAGAATTTTTCCCCATACAATATATTCTCTCATCTATGCCACCTAATATTCTTCTTCCTTGTCAATTTGCAAAAACTCACCCCTTTTCTACTCATCCTTGCAGTAGTGGCAACTGACCTTTGGGATTAATAGCATTTTATCTTCGATTAAGGTGCTCTGCATAAAATTAGAGGCACAGGAAACCTTGATATGTTATTCCAAGAAAGAAATTGCAGAGAAGATTAAGTAAAGCAAGGAGAACTAAACTAGTAGACTTCTCTTTGAATCACAATTAGACCTCAAAAAATCCCCTTAAAACATTATCAAGCCTAGTAGAACAATAGCAAAGGGTCACAAAAGTCCAAGAGACACATATTGAACATCTGCAAAATAGCTAAAAATGAGAGTAAAATTGTGTTTAAGAAAAATACAAACGCACGAGTATAGTCACTAGACCTGCAAGTGTGCGAGACGCAGCATGGCACAACAGTTTGCATGTGTGTGTTGTACAGACTACAGAGTCCTCAAGGGAGCCCGGCCTGGGCCGTGAGCTCCTCGTGTGCATGGAGACCCCCTATTCCTTTAGTCCATAGCCTTATCCAACTATTTGGGGGCTGTAGGAATCCTATTTCACCATTCTACTCTCTATAGCTACATCTAGAAGACATATTTATAAACATCTTCAGAGCCATATCCATAAGTATTTCCCATACCCAACATGGGACTAAATATTAGTGCAACAATGATAAACTGTACAGGCCAAAAACCCCGGGGAAGGGTGGCTATGGGCATCCCCCACAACGGAACAAGTTGCGGATTCAAATCCTTTCTCCATAACGCCTGAGCAAGCCTAGGAAATTATGCATCAAATAAAAATGAATTGCATACATAACATAAGGAGAAAGGCCAATTCATTAAAAAAAAAAAAAGCAAGAAGGAAATGACAGTTTCCCCTCAATGTCAACAAAAATAAAGATAATACCATTTAAAAGAATTCAGATAAAGAAACATAGGTGAATCCAACAGCTAGTGGTGCATGCATGGCCGGACTTCTCACAATTGGAAAATAGAAAAGACAAGAGGAGTATGGAAGGAGGGTATCTTATGTGATGCATTTGGTTTGGACAGTGTGGTTTTTAATTCTCTAATTTTGAGGTGTCTTCTGTCTTCTCCAATATAATAGTACCTTGCCATTGCCTTTTCTACCAAACCTTGTTATAATCTGTTCCCGTGCCAGATGTATGAGATGAAGATAGTACCCATGTTGGTCATTTAGGGCCTTCCCTCCTAACATTGGCAGTATTATCTAGAGATGATTCTGAGGCCAAAGCAACAAAAAAAAACAAATGCCGACGAGATTAATGATGATCTTCCAACTGAGAGGTTACTTGATGGGGTTTGTAATAAAACAAAGCTGTTGTAGATGTCTAAAACAATGGGACTTTAATGAAAAATCAAGCTATGCAAGCATTTGTAACTTGGAAAGATTCTTCATGCATGCATAAAACGGGGTAACTTTTTTTTTATCGGCAAAGGGGGTTAACTTTGCCCTGTCAATGTATTTCGTACCAGCGAATCAGAATTATACCATAGCACTCAGGTGAGGAGTAACAGATCTTTTGTCCAAATAATTTCTAGCTTTGTATTTCAGTGACTTCCCTAGCCACCTATAAATATAGAAAGTCATGAAAAAAAAATGGCCTACCTCTTGAATTATCCTGATTATGACGTCACCCTGTGTAAAAGGTCTTTTCTCTACATCTTCCCTGTTGTATGTAGACAACATTTTCTTTTGATCCTCTTCATAGCATCAGCGTCGTCGTCATGGGGGAAGCTCAAGAACTGCAACTCCACATCATAGGTCAGTCAGTCACCATTCACCAACCTCCCTTTGTCTCTGAAATTTTTGTTTTCAACTTTAATTAGTTCCCCAAGGAATCTAAACAATTATTGAAAAATAACTGTCGACACAAAATTTTGTGGACGAAATAATGATGAACAAAATATTTATTAATTTTCAGTTTGGTACAACTCTCAAGAAATCCTCTGATTAACAGAAATTTGTCGACACAAAATTTCGTGGACGAAATAATGATAAACAAAATATTTTATTTATTTTCAGTTTGGTACAACTCTCAAGAAATCCTCTGATTAACAATCAGAAATTTCTAAAGTAGAAGATGAGGGCCAAGGCGTGATCTCAATCTTCTTTGAAGGTGTTGATGTAGTTTTTCCTTTCTTCCGGGCTTCGCACTTGATCGGCTAGAAAGTGATTCTGGAGGAGGATTGGTTTCTTTGCAGCTTTGTCTTCTCCGGAATGATTTAATTTCTTTTCTTTGAAGGCTAGAGAATGCTTCTGAGTTCTCTTCTTTGGCTTCTTCTGAATTTCTCTCTAAATTTCTGAATCGCTCAAATCTCTAGCTTTGAGTCTTATTTATAGACTTTTAGAGATAAAAATCTCAAGAGTCCCACTCCATTTAGTGGTTTAAGAGACTTAAGAGATTTTGATAAGCCTTACCCATTTAAAGATAAGGATTCCAAGAGTCCCACTTTATTTAGTGGTTTAAGGGACTTAGGAGATTTTGATAAGTCTCACCCATTTAAAGATAAGGATTCCAAAAGTCCCACTTTATTTAGTGGTTTAAGGGACTTAGGAGATTTTAATGGGCCTCACCCATCTTCTTGGGTATTGAGTCCACAATCAGATTTTTTGTGTTGATGGATCGACCCATTTATCAAGTGTGTGACCCATTTAGATTTGGATTAGGTTTTGAGATTATGGGCTTTCTACTTCGTGCCCAGACCCGAGCCGTAAGAGGCTCATGCCTTGTCATTAGGCCCAATTTAAATGTATAGGGCTTTTTAATGATTTTAGGCTCTTTATATAATTTTACCAGAGTGTAAGGACCTTTGCGTAAAATTAATAAATTTTAGGGTTCTACAATAACACCAATCTTTTTTCTCCTGTCGATCATCAAAATTATGGGGCAGGAAGAAGAGGAAGAGGAAGAAGAGTATTCATATGCTTCCAGTATTAGCCTACCAGGTCTTTTCCTATTTCTCATCTTCTTCTATCATCAGAGTCTACTCACTCATTCATCATCATCCTTTAACCATAAAAGATAGTAAGTGATAGTATTTGGTACTGTCCCACAGTAGGGCTGCAGTACCTCTTTCTCCTTCAACCATTCCATGCATGAAGCATTACCAAATACTTCCTAATTCCCACTCTGAATAAAAGAAACAGTCAGATCTTTCAATCTCGTGGGTTTTCATTTACAATTTCCACTCTTGCACTCTTATAATCAACAAAAATTAAGAAATCCTTCTTATTTTTCATCACTTACCACGTTTAACCAAAACTGTTTTCCACTGAATACCTATATTAAGCCTATATCATCAGGTAAAAGAAGAAAAACCTTTCAAAAAGAAAAGGGCAAGGATTCTCATCTCCTTCAATGTCATAGCTCCACTAAACAATCTTCAACTCATTGCTTTCAAATGACACATGTATGGGCAGCAGCAACAATTTGAGGGCTCCTGCATAGGACATGTATGTACAAATCAATATCCATCCACGGTAAGTAACCATTCAATCTATTGCCATCTTGACAGAAATATTTAGGATTCATATGGCTGTGATCGTTCAGCTGGCATGTGTACTGTTAGTTACGGACTAATTGTTGACTAAGCCATCAGTAATTCTTTCAATTTTGGTTTAAAGCATAGATATCTAA
The DNA here is from genome assembly GCA_015143295.1 of Tetracentron sinense. Taxonomy (NCBI): domain Eukaryota; kingdom Viridiplantae; phylum Streptophyta; class Magnoliopsida; order Trochodendrales; family Trochodendraceae; genus Tetracentron; species Tetracentron sinense. The sequence goes on along the minus strand of CM026551.1, from coordinate 47,802,447 downwards.
GAGTGGTTAAATTACTGAAATTCTTAAAAGATGAGATCAACTTCAACTTGAAATACCATCCAAAAAAAAACTTCAACTTTAAAGGTTGCAACTTAGTTTACGATATATTAAAGAATGCTTAGCTGATAAAACATTGTAAAAATTGAGAGATTGTCTGTGGATATAGCCCCATCTACTTGAGTGGACGATAACATATCAAGACCTGTTTCCAAAACATTTATCACATAAACACTAGTGCATAACACAAATAGAGGGTGTTGTTCACACATAAACTCTCAAGTGTGCATAGTTATACATCAAAACCTTTCTCTATAGATAAGGTTTCAAAAACTTATTTTCTTTCTATGCGATTTACCAGTTCAGGAAGGTAATGAAGCAAACTCACTTGAAGATGCAACAGTCAACCACCAATCACCACTTCCTCGACTCAGAGATTATAAGTGGTGGCTCCGCATAACTATCTATACACTCTTCGTCCTTTCTGGCCAGTCAACGGGTACTCTCTTGGGGAGATTGTACTATGATAAAGGGGGAAACAGCAAATGGATGGCAACACTTGTAGTAATCGCAGGCTTTCCAATCCTCCTCCCCCTGTCCCTCTTCCTATCACCACCTACCAATCCGGCCACCAACCACAACCTTACCTATGCAAACCCATCTTCTGCCTTTACCCTTGCATTCCTCTATGTGTTCCTTGGCCTACTTTTGGCAGGTGTCAACATGATGTACACATATGGGCTCTTATACCTCCCCGTCTCTACCTATTCCCTCATCTGCGCGACCCAGCTGGCTTTCACTGCACTCTTCTCCTTCTTCCTCAATTCACAAAAGTTCACCCCCTTTATAATTAATTCTGTAGTCATTGTCACCATATCTGCCACCCTCCTGATATTCCAACCCAACTCTGCAGATACCATGGGAACCTCTAATGAAAAGTACGCAGTTGGGTTCCTATGCACTGTTGGCGCATCTGCTGGATACTCCTTGTTGCTTTCCCTAACACAGCTCTCTTTCCAGAAAATTCTAAAAAGAGAGACCTTTATCGTGGTCTTGGAAATGATAATCTACCAGTCTCTGGTTGCAACTTGTGTTAGTGTGCTGGGACTTTTTGCCAGTGGAGAGTGGAAGAGTTTGACGGAAGAGATGGAGAAGTTTGGACTGGGGAAATTATCCTATGTGATGACTTTGGTTTGGACAGCTGTGGCTTGGCAAGTTTTCTCTATTGGTTCAGTGGGGTTGATTTTTGAGGTATCCTCCCTCTTCTCCAATGTCATTAGTACCGTGGCTTTGCCTGTTATTCCAATTCTTGCAGTGATCTTTTTCCATGACACGATGGATGGGATGAAGGTGGTGGCCATGTTGTTAGCTATTTGGGGTTTTGTTTCCTACATCTATCAGCATTATCTTGATGATTCCAAGTCCAAGGCAGCAAAAGCAAATGTTGATGAGATTTTGGATACTTCGACTAAAAATAGACCACAATTGATGGATATTTAGTAAAATGGCGTTATGTTGATCTGTTTGAGATTTCCACAAAACAAGATTTGTAAACTCATGAGCATGGAGAACTCTTTTTATGTCTCCTCATTTTTATTCTGTTGGATGGAATCACTCTATTTTTCCCCTGGGCCTTTCTTGTATTAGTTGATACCTAAGTAAAAGTATTTGCCTTCAAACATTTAAAGAGTGAATCAAGGTTTATGTATCCTGTCTCCAAACCTAATTCAAATGCAGGTGTTATAAATAGGGTTCTGTTATATTTTATTCTTGTTTCTTCTAAAATGCCTAATTGTTTGAGCGGGTAAGGCCTGCTTTATTGAGAAGAAGTCTTCGGTTTAAAACCTTTTGTACCTTTCAATTATAGAGTCTTAGAAAAAAATGACACCTAGAGGCAATACAGAGCAATAAACACCCCCCAACCCCCCTTTCCTCTTCCCATGCCATTGGCCACAGGTTACATTAACAAAACTATAAGACTGAATCTGGTACAGGGAAACCCAGCTCTTCATCTTTGTGCCTTTTCCTTCTAATAAACTTGTCTATTGATTTGCAAAGAATTTTATGTATCTGAACAGATAATCCTAAACTCAAAGCCAACAGATCACCAACTTGAACATAAAAGAAATATATATATATATATATATATATATATATATATATATATATATATATATATATATTGTGCCTTTTCCTTCTAATAAACTTGTCTATTGATTTGCAAAGAATTTTATGTATCTGAACAGATAATCCTAAACTCAAAGCCAACAGATCACCAACTTGAACATAAAAGAAATATATATAATATATATATATATATATATATATATATATAGAAGATTATGTACTTTTTTTATAAAGTGTGGACAACCACTGAGAATGAAATTATTAATCAGAAAATACACTCTATCCAGGGCTATGACTTAACACTAAGTGGTCTTAGGATTTCGATTTGTCGAAGGAAACTCCATTAGCGCCTCAGTGGATTTTTTTGCCTGGTTTGCCAATGCATCTTTACCGGTCAGACTGTTTGCAGATCTTGGCATCTCGATTTGGCCGTTATCTGGGAACCGATAATGCTACGATCCATAAAACAAGGGCGTCTGGGGCTAGGATGTGCGTCGAAGTTGATTTATCACAAGAACCTGTGCAGGGTTTTCCTATAGTTCTTTCCGCGACAAGAAAGATATGGCAGAGAGTGAAGTATGAGAAGCACGGTTTTTATTGTTCTAAGTGTTTTCGTCAGGGTCACACGGCGGTAGTGTGCAAGATGGGTGTGAGAAAAACAGAGGAAGCCCGGACGGAGAAGAGAGTCCCAAAGCTGACTTGGAAAAGGAAAATTATAAGGGAGGATAGGGCTGTAGATGTTGTGCAAACCGACGCTATTGTTTCGGAAACAGAAAAGGAACAAATAGAATCAGTGCAGGTTCCGCAGGGCATCGTTTCTTCAACGGTTGCTGCGGTGGATGCTAAGACCACATTGAATGATGATCGCTTGATTGTGAACGAGGGGCTAGTAAACGATGTTAGATTGATTGAAAAGGAGTTAGAGGAGGGGGAGGTTTGTGAGGAGATTGACAGTGAGGTACATACGAACGTTTGTGAGAATTTGGATGGTTTGTTGGGAGAGAATAATTCACTGGTTAAGGCTGGGGACAGAGTTGACCCCTTTGTACAATCAGTTCATGAAGTAGGGGAGGCTTGCAGAAGGGAGCTAATAGGTGATGATTTGGTGTGCACACAAGTAGCAATTTCGTGTAGGGAGGAATCCGTCCGTGTAGAAAGTGAGTGTGACTTCCAGGCAGCGGTGGTGCAGATGGAACCAGTTAATGTTTTAGCGAGTTCTAGTAGCCTTGATACCGAGCATTTGGAGACGGTAAATGAAACTTTGGCTTTGGAGCGTTCGGTGTATGTGAGACCGGCAGTAACACCTCCAGGGCCAGTAGTGGATTTTTTGTCAGAACAGGAAAATGAGGGGCCGTTGAAGCCGCTTGCTAGTACCAAACTGTATGAATCGGACACTGAGGTTCAGACTAATTTTAAAAAAAATAGACCTTTGCAAGGATCTCGGCAGTCATTGCGGGTGTCCTCCCAACCTTCCAAGCTGAATTTATGACAGACACAATTCTAGTGTGGAATGTGAGGGGGTTGGGTAGGTCGCGAAAAAGGTTGAGAGGTTTAGTTCGGAGGAAAAATTCTTTTTTGGTTGCGGTTTCGGAACCATTTACAAGTGTTGATCATATGCCGAGGTTAGCTTCCTTTTTAAATCTCCCTTTGTTTTGCTCGAATGCGGATATGGGTGGCAAGCTTTGATTGTTTTGGAAGGAGAATACGGCCTTTGATGTGGTTTGTAAGACGAATCAAATGATTACTGGGTGGTTTTCATTTTCGGATTCGAAACTATTGGTGACTTTTATATATGCTAAATGTAACCAAGTGGAACGTCGGGAGCTATGGCAATCTTTAGAGGACCTCAATATCGGTGTCTGTCCGTGGCTGGTTGCGGGTGACTTTAATATTTTTAGGAATGATGATGAACGAATTGGTGGACACTCGAGAGCCATTTCAGCGATGGCTGAGTTTAACAATTGTTTTGAATCATGTGGCCTTCTGGATCTCCCATGCATTGGGGGTCGTGTGTCTTGGTGTAACGGTCAGGAGGGCTCTTCTCGAAGCTGGGCAAAATTGGACAGAGTTATTAACAACTCTGGTTTTTCTAATATATTCTCGGAAGCTTGGTATGAGTATCTGCCAAGAAAATCCTCAGATCATTGTCCCATGGTCCTTAGGTTGCGGAGGGATTTGTCGCGGTATGGCCCATCAGTTTTTAGATTTCAGAATATGTGGTGTGAACATGACTCCTTCAGAGAGTGTGTAGAAACAGTTTGGCGTGCACCTGTACAGGGGTCTGGTCTAGTGAAGCTAGCGGCAAAGCTGAAGAAGTTGAAGGTGGCGTTGAGCACATGGAATAAATCGGTGTTTGGTCGTGTGGAGGTTCATTTGAAGGAGTTAGAGGGCCGGTTGGAGGGGCTGGAGAGACAGCTTCAGGATGGTTTCTCCACTGAGTTGGAGGCCGATTATTTGGCTAATAAGATAGAGTTAGAAGCTTGGGAACACAGGGAATAATTGCGCCTAGCTCAGATTGCAAAGAAGGCTTGGATGGTGGATGGGGATAAGAACTCGAAATTCTTTCATGCTGTGGTAAACCAACGTAGAAGGAATAATTTCATTTCGTCCATGACCTTGGTGGATGGCACAATCCTTAGCACTCCAGAGCAGGTTCATCAAGGAGCTGTGTGTTATTTTCAAGAGATCCTTTCAGGGGCGGAGGTTAGTGAGGTAGGCGATCTCTCACCTCTTTTGGATAAGGTTATTGCGGATGAAGATAATTTTTTTCTTTGTAACGAGCCAATGGAATTAGAGGTTAAGGAGGCGTTACTGTCCATTCCGAAGCACAGCAGCCCCGGGCCGGATGGTTTTGGTTCCGGTTTCTTTAGTAGTTGTTGGGAGTTGGTGAAGGATGATGTGGTCGAGGCGGCAAAGGAATTTTTCTCGGGGGTCCCCTTACCCCGGTTTTATACATCGTCGTACATTGTTCTTATTCCAAAAGTGCAAGAGCCAAAGAGTTTCGATAAATTTCGCCCTATTAGTTTATGTTCGGTTACTTATAAAAATTTTTCTAAGATTTTGGTGCGGAGGTTGACGAGGTTTCTTCCGTCGATGATTTCACAAGAGCAAGGCGCCTTTATTCCGGGGAGGAGTATCTTTGAGAATATTACGTTGGCTCAAGAGATGGTCCATTCCTTGAATAGAAAAACAAATGGGGGCAACCTTATGGTCAAGTTGGACATGTCCAAAGCCTATGATCGGGTTGATTTGAATTTTATCTTACAGGTCCTTGAGTGCTTCGGATTCTCTTCTCAATTTCGAGCCTTGGTGGGCAATTGTTTGCAATCTCAATGGTTCTCGATTATGATGAATGGTTCGTATAAGGGATTTTTTCAGTCGACCCGGGGGCTTTGACAAGGAGATCCTCTATCTCCGTATTTATTTATCATCATGGAGGAAGTGTTGTCTCGGCTTCTGAAACAGAATTTTGAGAGTGGTAAGATCAAAGCTTTTTCTCATCCTTTGGGGGCGCCTTTGATTTCTCATTTACTCTATGCCGATGATCTTTTAATTTTCCTGAACGGGGAAAAGCGATCCTTGCGACGACTTATTGAGGTTTTGGGATGCTACGAGAGGTGGTCGGGTCAGTTGATAAACAAGGAAAAATCAGCTTTGTTTTTCTCTGATCATATCACTCAGGGAAGGAGGGTCGGCTTAAAGAGGCTGACGGGTTTTGTGGAGGGGAAATTCCCGGTGGTTTATCTTGGTGTTCCCCTTGTTGTGGGGCGGCTTAAGGTTCGGGACTTGGAGCCTTTAGTGACTAAAATCAGAAATAAAGTGGCGGGATGGAAGTATAAATTACTTTCACAAGGGGGTCGTCTTACGCTTCTTGGACATGTTCTCTCGAGTATGTCTATGCATCTTCTAGCTGTACTCAATATTCCAAAAGCAGTGCACCACAAGATTGATTCTATTTTATCTACTTTCTTTTGGGGTGTCTCGGCTGGACATCCAAAGCGGAAATGGCGTTCGTGGTCTCATTTGTGTAAACCAACTAATGAAGGGGGATTGAATTTGCGGAATTCTTTAGAAGTTCAAAGGGCACTCCATATGAAGTTTGTGTGGCATTTAATGTCTGGTGATAGCTTATGGAATAAATTCTTTCAGGCCAAATATGTAAAGAAGGGTCATGTGGCGCTGGCTAGTGACAATAGCTCTCGTTTTTGGAAATCTGTCATGGGGGTCTTGCCAGAGGTACTTGAGAACGTGAGACTGATGGTCAAGGAGGGTAAAGGGTCCTTCTGGTATGATCGGTGGCTATCTTCTGGACCGCTTAGCCTACATCCAAATGTGGATATTACTCCCTCTTTGTGCATAAAGGATTTATGGGTGGAGAATAGTTGGGATAGAGATAAATTGGTGGAGCTAGTGGGTTCTGTCAAAACAGAGGAGATTGTTCAGACTATTGCAGCGGGCAGAAATGGTGAGGATGTTCTGGTATGGATGCCGAGTAAGGATGGAAAGTTTTCTTCAGCCTCAGCATGGGATCGTATCAGAGTCAGAGCCCCTCAAGCGCCTGAAATGAAATGGATTTGGCATGGTCTGCTTCCTAAGAGAGTATCAGTTTGTGTTTGGAAAAGCCGGTATGATTGCCTACCGGTGGATGAAAATATTTGTCGTGTAGGGATACAGCTTGCTTCCAAGTGTGGCTGCTGTGTTTTCGGGCAAGGTGAGTCGCGGGACCATGTGTTGAGCTCAAGTGAATTTGCAGGAAAAATGTGGGCATTGGCAGAGGAAGCGTTAGGTATCTCGGTTGTTCCACACTCATGGTGGTCGAGAGTCTTTCAATGGTGGTCTTATGCAAAAACTTCTACTACTCGGGGAACATTAATTGGAATCCTGCCTTGTGTGATAACATGGAGGCTTTGGCTTCGTAGATGCAAGGCAAGAATGGAGGGTATACAAGAGACTGTCGAAGGCGTTTGGCTAGCTGTTAAGGCGTGTCTTAGAAATATTTCGGGATGTATGAAGAATCATGGAGAGGTCTCTAGTGTTGATATGGCTATGCTTGCTGCATTGGAGGTCAGTTATCATCCGGTCGTTGCTCGAAGACCACAACTAATCAAATGGAGAAAACCAATGGCAGGTAGAGTGAAATTGAATACAGATGGTAGCTGTAGAGGGAACCCGGGGAGTATAGGGGGTGGGGGTGTCATACGAGATTGTGATGGCCAGTTCTTAGCCGCGTTTTCGAAACATTTCGGTCACGGTACTAATAATGAGGCTGAGCTAAGGGCACTGACGGAAGGGGTAAAGCTGTGTACGGAGTTAGGTTTCACGCACGTTGACATTGAATGTGATTCTAAACTTCTGGTAGATTGGGTACAAGCCAAACGTTGTACGGTTTGGTATTTATGGGATTTCTGGGAAGTGTTTCTCGTCGCAGCTAATGATCTTTCTTTTTCTATTTCTCACCAATTTAGAGAATGGAATATGGTTGCCGATTTTTTGGCACGAAGTGGAGAGGGAGGGTGTAGTAGACGGTATGAGGATTATGATATGCTTCCGAAGGAGTTGAAGGGAATAATCCGTTTGGAGAGGTTGGGTTTACCGTATTTGCGTACTTAAGCTGGTTGGAGTTTGTTTCGTCTCTTTTATTTTTATGATTGTTGGGTATAAGTATGTTTTGGGGCTTTGGATGAGATTTTGTTCTTCTTTTGTTTATACGGTTTTCCTCCGCCATCAGTGAGGGTTTTTTCAATAAAGTTCGGAGGTGCCGCCCTCCTTTCCCAAAAAAAAAAAAAAAAAAAAAAGAGAGCAAGTGGTCTTAGCATTAAGCATGTGAGTGGGTTGGTGACTGAAGAGAGATTTATGAAACCCATGTCAAGGGTTTCCTTATTCAGATTTCAAATCGTTACATGTGAATGTGATGCAACACAAATATCTAGACCTTACTTCCAAAAGTACAGACAGTTTTTGCTTCACATAATTTGTGAGACAAAGAAACATAATTGGTATGAAGACTTGATTGCCTTTATCAACAGCCTCAATGCTGATGTCAGCCAATAATAGTAGAGAACTTTGGTCTTGCTCGCTTGTGTTTGACCTTCCTGTATCACCTATCAAAAGAAGAAATAATACCAATCTAGTTAGGGTTTATACAAAAGGAACACTAAGCACGGTAAACTTTACTGTAGTTGGAGGAATAAAAGGAGAAAGGTATAGTAGATAAGACTTTGGAGATGCTAAGATACACGGATAGTGATAATAAAAATTAATTGAATTTGTGGATAATGATTAGGTGTATATGTTGCGGTCATAAAATCGATAATATTGCCTTCTAATAAAGGTTTAGTAGACAAGAAAAACAAGGCCCCACTCTTTCGGAAGAGTCATTATATAAATAGAAATATATTATACATATAAAAAAAAATTACAAAATTTTGAGAGGGCCAAACTTCTCACATGGTCAAAAATTGTGAGATGGGTTGGGTTTAGAGCCTCATGTGGACTGAGAGTATGTGTGTGTGTTTGTTGGCCCATGTGAGTGTGTTTAACCATTCAACCCCCAAAAAAAAACTACATCCTAATTTGGGGCGGGGGGGCACTATATACAAATAATTAATATTATTTACTCTATTTTTAAAATTATACTTATATAACATATTTTTTTCCCAATTTTTTTTTTGGGGTGGGGTGGGGGGATGGCCCCTCCCCACTCTTGGATCTGCCCCTGTATCCAGTTACCTAACCGACTATTCGAATTCGATTAAATATTTGAAGGATAGTAAAATAGAGTATTCGTATTTGACTTCGATTAAAATGTTCAAAATCGGATAATATTTAAAATATCTGATTACTTTAAAAGAATGAAAAAATCAAAATCAGATAATATTTAAAATATCTGATTACTTTAAAAGAATGAAAAAATCTAAAATATATAATATTAAAAAATGATAAATTGTTATTTTATTCTAATTTATAATAAAAGTAACAATTTAATGTCTTAAGATTATGTAAACAGTACATATTAATAAGAATATTTAAGTATTATGAACTTATAATATATTTTGTATATATATTAGTGATATGATATACAGTCGGTCAGATATTTATCTAATCAGATATAGCGATATTGAATTTCATATCCAATTATAAACGGATAGTAAAAGTACTATTCGAATTCGCTCATTATTCGGATAATTATCTAAGCAAGTGAATTTGGATATGAATCTGAGACAAATAATATTAGTATCCGTTGACACCCTTACCTACACTGTTCAAACTTTGTACAAATAGAGACATGTCATTTACCTTTGAATTAGTTTTTAGTATTTCACCTAAAATGATAATATTACCCAAATTTAACTTTTTCCCAAAATAAAATAAATACTTCAAAATACAATTTTTTTTCTTCAAATGGACAAAAATATCCTTCTGATCAGTGAAAGATTCCCAATAAATTGAGAGCTAATTTAGTGTTCAAAAAAAAATATATTGAGGGTTCTTTTTGTTAGCAATATATGAGGCCGCTCTATTTGTCCAATTCTGAATAATGTGGGTATGGGTGTGATTCTTTACATGTGAAAACGCGCATGCCTCCCCAGCTCGCCACATGTCCCTTTTAACCCCTTTAACTGTGGTTAAGATTCACTAACCCAGGGGTTACAATGTTTTTCTCTAAAAATCAAGATTAGATTCATTAACCCTAAGGGTTAGTGAATTTCAACCACAATTAAAGGGGGTCTAAAGGGACACATGGTGAGCTGGGGAGGAGTGCAGGGGAACACGCACGCATAAAGAATCTTTCCCCATACAATATATTATCTCCTCTATGCCACCCAGAGTCTTCTTCCTCATCAATTTGCAAAAACTCACCCCTTTTCTACTCGTCCTCGCTTCCATCTCTTGGTGCAGTAGCGTGATCGGCAACTGACCTTTGGGATTAACAGCATTTTGTCTTTGATTAGGGTGCACTGCATAAAATTAGAGGCACAGCAAACCATGATATGTTATTCCATGTCAGAAATCGCAGAGAAGATAAAGCAAGGAGAACTAAAATAGTAGGCTTCTCTTTAAATCACAGTTAGAACTACTAAATCCCCTTAAAACATTATTAAGCCTAGTAGAACAATAGCAAAAGAGTCATAAATTTCCAAGAGACACATATTGAACATCTGCTACATAGCTAAAAAAAAGGAGTAAATTTGTGTTAAAAAAATACAAAAGCACAAGTATAGTCATTAGACCTGCGAGTGTGCGAGACGCAGCATTGCACAACAGTTTGCACGTGTGTTATACAGGGTCCTCAAGGGAGCCTGGCCTGGGCCGTGAGATCCTCAAGTGCATGGAGGCTCCCTACTCCTTTAGCCCATGGCCTTATCCAACTATTGGGGCTTGGCTGTAGGAATCCTGTTTCACCATTCTACTTGCTCTATAGTAGATCTAGAAGACATATCTATAAACATCTTCAGAGCCATATCTATAAGCATCTCCCATACCCAACATGGGACTAAATATTAGTGCAACAATGACAAACTGTACAGGCCAACCCCCCACACCGAAGGGTGGCTATGGGCATCTCCCCACAGCGGAGCAAGTTGGGGATTCAAATCATTTATCCGCAATGGCTGGGCAAGCCTAGGAAATTCTGCACCAAATAAAAATGAATCGCATACATAACACAGGGAGAAAGGCCAAGTCATTAAAAAACAAGAAGGAAATGACACCTTCCCCTAAAGTCAACAAAAACAAAGATAAAAACCATGTAAAAGGATTCAGATAAAGAAACATAGGTAAATCAAACAGCAAGTAGTGCATGCATGGCTGGACTTCTCACAATTGAAAAATAGAAAGACAAGAAGGGGAGATGGAGGATATGGAAGGAGGGTATCTTATGTGACAACTTTGGTTTGGACTCAATGATTTTTTGTTTTTATTTTTGAGGTGTCTTCTGTCTAAGTACCTTGGCATTGCCTTTTCTACCAATCCTTGTTACAACTTTCCCATGCCAGATGGATGAATGAAGATAGTACCCATGTTGTTGATCATTCAGGGCCTTCCCTCCTAACATTGGAAGTATTATCTAGAGATGATTCTGAGGCCAAAGCAACAAAAAAAAAAATGCCAATGAGGCTTATGATGATCTTCCAACTGTGAGAGGTTACTCGATGGGGTTTGTAATAAAACAAAGCTGTTGCAGATGTCTAAAACAATGGGACTTTAATGGGAAAAAAAAAGCTATGCAGGCATTTGTAACTTAGAAAGATTTTTCATGCATGCGTAAAAAGGGGTTTTTTTTTTTTTATCGGTAAAGGGGGTAACTTTGCCCTGTAGATGTATTTCTTACCAGCTTAGCAGAATTATAGCTCAGAAAACAGGTACGGAAAAACAGATCTTTTGTCCAAGTAATTTCTAGCCTTGTATTCCACATTTCCACTGACCTCCCAAGCGACCTATAAGATAGAAACATGCCAAAAAAACAAACGCATGTCCTACATCTTGGATTATCCTGATTACATGTCATTCTGTGTACAAGGTTTGCTCTCTACAGATTCCCTGTTGTATAGTCATATTAACATTTTCTTTTGATCCTCGTGTAACATCAGCTTCGTCGTCATGGGGGAAGCTCAAGAACTGCAACCCCACATCATAGGTCAGTCAGTCACCAACCTCCCTTTATCTTTGATACTTTTGTTTTCAACTTTAATTAATTTCCCCAGAAATCTAATAAATAAGGAAAAATAACTCCAATCTTTTTACTCCTCTCGGTCATCAAAACAATGGGGCACAAAAAAAAAATGAGAGAAGAAGAAGAAAACTCTTCATATGCTTCCAGTACCAGGTCTTTTCCTATTTGCCATCTTCGTCTATCATCAGAGTCTACTCACTGATTCATCATCATCCTTTAACCATAAAAGATAGCAAGTGATAGTATTTTGTACTGTCCCGCAGTACCTTTATCTCCTTCAACCATTCCATGGTCTGATGTGTGTGTATTTAGATTACCTCTCTAACCAAAAACAATGCAGTACCAAATACTTCCTAATTCCCACTGAGAAGAAATGAAACAGTAAGATCCTTCAATCTAATGGGTTTTCATTTACAATTTCCACTCTTGCACTCTTATAATCCACAAAAAAGAAGAAATCCTCCTTATTTTTCATCACTTCCCACATTTAACCAAAACTGCTTACCACTGAATACCTATATTTAGTCTATATCATCAAGTGAAAGAAGAAAAACCTTTCAAAAAGAAAAAGGCAAGGATTCTTATCCACTTCAATAGTTCAATGTTATAGCTCCACTTAAAAATTTCAACTCATTGCTTTCAAATGACACATGTGACACATGTATGGGCAGTAGCAACCATTTGAGGGCTCCTGCCTAGAATATGTATGTACAAATCAATATCCATCCAGGGTAACCATTCAATCTATTGCATTCTTGACAGAGAAATATTTAGGATTCATATGGATGCGATCATCCAGCTGGCATGGTCGCATGTATACTGTTAGTTACAGACTAACTGTTGACAAAGCCATCAGCAATTCTTACAATTGTGGTCTAAAACTTAGAAATTTAAGAGTGGTTCAATTACTAAAATTCCTGAAAGATGAGATGAATTTCAAATTGAAATGTTGCAATCTAGTTTACATTCAATCCATTTATATATCTACTATGTCCTATTTTCGTATCAAAGAAACCTTAGTTAAGAAAACATTGAGAGAATCTCTGTGGATATAGCCCCATCTACTTGAGTCGGAGATAAAATATCAAAGCCTGTTTCCAAAACATTTATCATATAAACATTTGTGCATGACACAAATAGAGGGCGTTTTCTCACACATAAACTCTATACATAAGGTTTCTAACACAAATTTTCTTTCTATGTGATTTTACCAGTTCAGGAAGGTAAAGAAGCAAACTCACTCGAAGATGCAACGGTCAACCACTCAGAGATTATAAGTGGTGGTTCCACATAACCATCTACACACTCTTCCTCCTCTCCGGCCAGTCAACGGGTACTCTCTTGGGGAGATTGTACTACGATAAAGGCGGAAACAGCAAGTGGATGGCAACACTTGTGCTACCCGCAGGCTTTCCAATCCTCTTCCCCCTACTTCTCTTCCTCTCGCCACCTACCAATTCCGCTATCAACCACAACCTTACCTATGTGATCCCACCTTCTGCCTTTACTCTATGTGTTCATTGGCCTACTCTCGGCAGGTGTAAACATGATGTATACATATGGGATCTTCAACCTACCCGTCTCTACCTATTCCCTCATCTGCTCGACCCAGCTGGCTTTCACTGCGCTCTTCTCCTTCTTCCTCAATTCACAAAAGTTCACTCCCTTTATAATAAATTCTGTAGTCCTTGTCACCATATCCGCCATCCTCCTCATAGTCCAACCCAACTCTGCAGATACCATGGGAACCTCTAATAAAAAGGACGCAGTTGGGTTCCTATGTACTGTTGGTGCATCTGCTGGATACTCCTTGCTGCTTTCCCTAATGCAGCTCTCCTTCCAGAAGGTTCTAAAAAGGGAGACCTTTAACGTGGTCTTGGAAATGATAATCTACCGGTCTCTGATTGCAACTTCTGTTAGTGCACTGGGCCTTTTCGCCAGTGGAGAGTGGAAGAGTTTGGCGGAAGAGATGGAGAAGTTTGGACCAGGGAAATTATCCTATGTGATGACTTTGGTTTGGACAGCTGTGGCCTGGCAAGTTTGCTCTATTGGTTCAGTGGGGTTGATTTTTGAGGCCTCTTCCCTCTTCTCCAATGTCATTACTACCGTGGCTTTGCCTGTTATTCCAATTCTTGCAGTGATCTTTTTCCACGACAAGATGGATGGGCTGAAGGTGGTGTCCATGTTGTTAGCTATTTGGGGCTTTGTTTCCTACATCTATCAGCATTATCTTGATGATTCCAAGTCCAAGGCAGCAAAAGCAAATGTCAATGAGGATTTAGATACTTCTAATAAAAAAAGGCCACAATTGATGGATATTTAGTAAAATGGGGTTAAGTTGATCTGTTTGATATTGTTCTATTTTCCACAAAACAAGATTTGCAAACTTCAGCGCATGGAGACTACTCTTTTTATGTCTCCTCATTTTTATTCTGTTGGATGGAATCACTGTTTTTATTTCCTGGGCCTTTCTTGTATTAGTTGATATCTAAGTAAAAGTATTCGCCTTCAAACATTTAAAGAGTGAATCAAGGTTATGTATCCTGTCTTCAAACCTAATTCAAACACAGGTGTTATAAAATAGAGTTCTATTATAATTTATTTTTGTTTCTTCTAAAATGCCTACTTGTTTGAGTAGGTAAGGCCTGCTTTATTGAGATGAAGTCTTCAGTTCAAAACTCTTTTGTACCTTTCAATTAGATATTTTCAAGAAAAAAATGACACCTAGAGGCAACACAGAGCAATAAACACCCCCAACCCCCCTTTCCTCTTCCCATGTCATTGGCAACAGGTTACATTAATAAATCCATGAGACTGAATCTGGTACGGGGAAACCCAGCTCTTCATCTTTGTACCTTTTTCCTTCTAACAAACTTGTTAACAAATACATCAAACTGAATCTGGAACAGAGAAACCCACTGAATCTGGATACCTTTTTCCTTCTAACAAACTTGTCTATTGAGTTGCAAAGAATTGTATATATATCTGAACAGATAATCCAAAACTCAAAGCCAACGGATCACCAACATACACATAAAAAAATATTATATTAAAATGAAATCCTTATCAAAGAGCATATCAGATACAGAAGATGATGTACTTTTTCATAAAGTGTGGACAACCACTGAGAATGAAATTATTAATCAGAAAATACACTCTATCCAGGGTTATGACTTAACACTCAGTGGTCTTAGCATTAAGCATGTGAGTGGGTTGGAGACATAAGAGACATTTCCGAAACCCATGTCAAGGGTTTCCTTATTCAGATTTCAAATCATTACATGTGAATGTGATGCAACACAAATATCCAGACTTTACTTTCAAAAGTACAGACAGCTTATGCTTCACATAATTTGTGAGAAAGAAACATAAATGGTATGAAGACTCGTTTGCCTTTCTCAATAGCCTCAATGCTGATGTCAGACAATAATAGTAGAGTACTTTGGACCTTGCTCGCTTGTGTTTGACCTTCCTGTCTCGCCTATCAAAAGAAAAAACAATACCCAATCTAGTTAGTGTTTATACAAAAGGAACGCTAGCACAGTCAACTTTACTGTAGTTGGCGGAATAAAAGGAGAAAGGTATAGTAGATAAGATTTTGGAGATGCTATTATACACTGCAGAAACATGGAGATGGAAGTGAGAGAAGTACCACTGGCAGTAGTGAAATTAAATCAACTACATGAGACAACCAACAGAGTGAGCATTGGGATATTTCCTTTGTAGTTGTGACCATTGCACAAAGAACTGATCAGCTATGCACAACTTGTAAAGAAGCAAGCCACTTAAAGAGATCCTCCTCACTCTTGCTATACTTTCAACATAAAAAATGGATGACCATTGAATCCCAACTACCTGCAAATGAAGTCAAACGTCAAATGATGACCTCCACAAGGATAGAAAGACACTGAAGTCATCCCAAGGTCTATCAGTACACTTTCATGAATTATAGCTACAAGGTAAAAACTAGAGCAAGGTATAGACTTCTTCACCTTAAAAAGGAAACCGGCTACGCATAGAGGAATACAAGTCCCGGGGCCATTGCATAGAATCTGAAAGAAAATGACAAACAACCTCACCACAATGAATTACTTAAATTAAACTAGTATGAAGTATTTTCATACCTTAATCCAATTATATGAAGAAGAGACAGTTATTACAAGGAAAGAAATAATACCACTTAGGGTCTGATTTTAATCATCAGCCATAGGGCATGAGCCATAGCAATTAGGGTTGTCCCAACAGAGGTTAAATATGATTGACCTACTTCCCTGCTTCGATAGATCTGCATAAACTGAGCAGGCTCTGTCACCTCTCCAGCACCTGTCTGCAGTAGCAACCAATTTAAGTAGATATTATTCTAAAAAAACAAGAGCTAGTTAATGAGAAAGTAAACAAGCAGCACCAAATTGTTTCACAATGCTGATGATCAAAAGAAGAAACATATGTCTAATTCTAATAATTTCCTTACCAACGTCAAGCTCCGTCACCAAAAACACGTTTTATACATGTTTAAAACGTGTACTAAACTTTTTGGGGGGTCGCTGTTTTAAACAGGGTACTTATGCCGTATTAAGTTTAAAACAGCGATACCCGTATAAAACACTTATTAAACACATTTTCCTTATTAAATTCATATAATACACAAGAAACATATATATATATTTTAAGTTTTATAAGGTCGTCATTTAAAACGGACGGCGATCATTATTTTTATCCTTTACATATTAAAATTTAATTTTTTTAGGGTTTCTCTCTTATTCTCATTTACCCATTTGAATCTTATGATAGGGTTTGCATATAGGGTTTATTTTTACAAAGATATTATTGAATTTTATATTAGGACTTGAACTTTGACGCTTATATGAGGATTTGAATTTTATGTTAGGGTTCTAGTTTAGAGGATGATGGTATTGTACTTTTTTTCAAATGATGAATGATAATATCCATTTGTTAAAATGTTGAATGGTGAATGATGATATTAAGGGTTATATAATTGCAATTCTTTGGTTGAATAATGACAAATGATTGTTAATAGTTGATATCATGTTTCCTATTTATTTATAATTAATAATTATTTTTTTTAAACGTACTTTTCCCATGTTTTTGGGTCATATAAAAACCAATACCTCCCGAATAGATCATTAACGTTTGAAACCCATACCCGTACTTGGTGACTATATCATCAAGAACTAATCAATTGGTAAGGATCAAAGGGAAGATTGTTGACTGTCGGTAGTGTTAACATGCAGTGAGGACCTGCATGTTAGTCAATAGACTCAATACAACTGGCACTATAAATTGTGCATCATAATTGAATATTTTGTTTTCTTTTAAGATGCACCTAGAATATTTTTACTTTCCAATGCATCATCTCTTATTCCTACACACACATCATATGCTTATCATGGTCAACTGCTATGTGACTCGTGCATGAATGCAGGACCATTGGGGTAGCACGAGCAGAACCAAATCTTTCCAAATTTACAATGTGACATGAGCACACTTGTTTCTTGTTACAACTCAATACTCTGCAGTCTGCACCCTTTGTAGTTTGTATCATATGTGAAACACTGAAACATTTGATCCGTAGCATTGGGCATCTTACAATCTCCGTTCCTTTTCTAGTTTGTATAAAATGTAAAACAATGAAACATTTGGTCCAGAGCATTGGCTATCTTAGAATATCACATCTGAACGATTTTAGACACTATACCATTCAAGGGCTGTTTGGAGTTTGGACAGAATAAAAAAGTCAGTACCAATTGAGATTTGCTTATTTTGATATTTAAAATAAAATAACTACAAAATTCTGTCTTAGTGAAGAATGTGATTTCTGATAGTCCTAATTAGATGCAACAAATACCGAAATAGACACAAGGGATAGGAAGTACATTGGGAGGCTACTGAGCGTACTCGAGAGCAGAGTAAGTCTACCCCCTTGTGACAAAAAATTAGTTTTCCACCCTTGAAGTCCCTTGGCAAACTTTCCAAAACTGGACCCCAAATTGGCTTACACTTGTACCTAGCCCCAAGGGGGAGGCCCAAATAAGAAGTCAGAAGAGATCCACTCTTGTTTCCAAGGACAGCTGCCAATTCGGCCAAACGAGAAACATTACTAACACCAAAAATTTGGGATTTCAAAAGATTGATTTCCAAGCCCGACATCGCCTCATAGCACATAAGCAAACAACGGAGATGAGTCAAGTTTGTACTCGAATCATCGCAGAATAGTAGGGTGTCATCCGCAAAATTGTGAATGAGAGATGTTCAATCTCGAATTCCCTGTAAGAAAATCATGTCAGATTGACTCAGCGACTCAATCAATCATTCTACTAAGGGCTGCATATTTCTCACTTACAATTCGCGGATGATACTTTGATCCTTTGAAGTGGCGGATGATACTTTGATCCTTTGTGGCGCCTCGTGTAGACAGCTTTGGTACCTTAGGTGTCTCCTTAGATACTTTGAAGTTGTAGCTTGCCTAAAGGTGAATTTGGGTAAGAGTGAACTATTTAGGGTGATCTTTCTGAGTTGGCGGCAATTCTAAATTGTAAATTTGGTTCGGCCTTCCTCTTGGATCCAGTTACAAGAACAAATCGATTTAGGATCCAGTTGTAGATTGATTATCAAAAGGGTTAGTTGTTGGAAATCCATATATTTATCCAAAGACAGTAAACTCGACCTTCTTAAGAGTTCTTTGAGCAGTATCCTCACATACTTTCTATCTCTTCTCACAATTCTGTCACCCATAGCAGCAAGACTAGGAAAATTGTAAAGGGCCTTTTTTATGAAATGGCGGTTTGGACTCCAAGAAGTATCATTTGGTCAAATGGTAGCAAATCTGCTCTCCATTTGAAGAAGGAGGCCTAAATGAATGTCCTCTCTCAAAGACAAATAAGGCACTACAAGGTAAATGGTTTTGGCTATTTGGATATGAAAGAGAGTTTATAGAGGCAGCTAATCAATCCAAAGCCAGTCAGAGGTCCCCGTGGTTGTGGTCTTTGGAAATATATCTCGTCAGGGTGGTCGGTGTTCTCCAATCATATATATTTTAGAATTGGTAGGGAAGATACAGCCAAATTCTGGGAGGATAAATGGTGTAGTCTAAATCGCTTAGGGACAAGTTTTCTAACTTATGGTCCCTAGTGGTGGATAGACACATTCTAGTGCGAGATTATTATGAGTGGATTGTCTATTCGGCATCTTGGTGTCTTAGATTCATGCGTACCCTTCAGGATTGGGAGTTAGATAACGTCTAACTTCTTCTGGAGTATTTGAGCTCAGTAGTGATCCATCCACAGCTGAGGGATGTCTGATTATGGCTCCAAGATCCCAAATGTCATTTCTCGGTGAGATCCCTTAAACAAATTTTGAGGTCCAACCATGGTCTTCCCTTTTCGTCTAGATTCATGTGAAACCCTATATACATTCCAAAGTATCTTTTTTGTCATTGGCTACAATGGATAAGATTCTCACATGCGATCATCCGATGCATAAAAGATGAAGAATGGTCAATGGTTGTTTCATGTGTCTAAATGTGGACGAAGAGGGTCGGAATTAAGGTAATGCCATTTTTTCGTTTTCAAGTAGGGAGAGGGTCAAAATTAAGGTTCTGGAAGGATGTTTGGTCCAGATCGACGCGGCTTATGGATGATTTTGGCAACCTCTTCAGCTTAGCAGTAGACAAGGAGGTGCTTGTGGTGGATTCTTATGAGAGAAGTGCATTGGGAGTGGTCTGATGTCCAAGGTTGGGAAGAGATCTAAATGATTGGGAGATGGGTGATTTATTCAGAATTTTGGAGCACATCTCTTCGTCAGCTATATACCCAGAGGTCAGGGACTGTCAGATGTGGAGCAAGGATAGAAGTGGGAGGTTTTCAATAAATTGCTTGTATCATTCTCTTCTAGCTTCAGGTGGGAGATCGTTTCCTTATAGGCCTGTTTGGAATCCGGGATTACCCTCAAAGATATCCTTCTTCTTTTGGACCGCTGTGTTGGATAGAATCCTTACGGTGGATCATATGCAAGCTCGGGGTTGAAGTTTGTCAAATAGGTGTTTTATGTGTTTCAAAACGGAAGAGAATGGTGGACCATCTCCTATTACATTGTCCGGTAGCGGTTGAAGTGTGGAACTATTTCTTGTCTCGCTTGGGAGTGGCTTGGGTTTTTCCCTCGACCTTGTGGAATTTACTAGAGAGTTGGCATTGGGATAGAGGTGAAGGGGTGTGGGAGGTGGTTTGGGGTGTTCTTCCTGGGGCGATTTCTTGGTTTTTGTGGAAGGAGAGGAATTGGAGAGTGTTTGAAGATGTCATGTCCTCAGTGCCTCGTCTTTGTAATCGCATTCGTTTGACTATCTTGGAGTGGGTGAGGGCTCAATGCCCTAAGGAGGATATTCTGAATTTGGCACTTTAGTTTGGTAGCCATAGTGGGGAGGGGTTGTCGTTGGTGTCTAGTGTCGTTGTCGAGTTTACGTGCTTGTAAACTCTGTGTTTGTTTGGTTTTTTTCCTTGTACTTTCCGTTCTTGTTGAATAAAGTGTGCTATTGATCAAAAAAAAATGTGGAGGACATTGTGAACCATCTTCTGCTGCATTGCCCCTTCGCTTTTGAAATATAGGGATACTTTCTATCCAGGTTGGAGATCAGTTGGGTCTTCCCTCATACTTTTTGGGATTTCCAATTTTGTTGGCCTATGGTAAGGGTCCATCTTGATGACTTCTATCTCTCCTTCCTAGAGCAGTGGTATGGGCCCATTGGAAAGAGCAAAATCATAGGATTTTTTATGGGATGATTGCGTCTATCCACTCAATACAATTTTGAACAAAACAAATGCTTATCTAGTAGATATCGTGTAGACTGTAGAGCGGAGCTCAACGACTCGAATTGGTCTAGACTTTTATATACTTGTCTTGGATGTTGACCACCCTCCTAGGGCCGCTTTTTTTGTTATTTTCTAGCTATGGATTCTATTGTTTTGTTCTTTTTCATCTTGGGTTCACTCACTGGTGACTCTTGGTTGATTTCTTCTTTTGTTCCATCTTTCTATATTTATATATAGAGAGAGAGAGAGAATTTTTATCGATTAAAAAAACCCTCCGCTCTTCAAAACAATCTACTAAGAGCTTCCATCACCTTAATAAAAGGGAAAGTGAAAAGAGGGGGGTCATCACTTGCCTCAAACCCCTAGCCCCTTGAATTACTAATGTACCCATCGGAAGACCTATTTACCAATATCGAGAAGGAAAGAGATTTGTAACAAGCTTTCATCGAACCACTCCATTCAACCCAAACCTCATCCTCCTAAATAACCAAGAAGCTCCCAATCTACATGATCATAAGTTTTTCTAAGTCCAATTTGCACAAAACCCATTGCTTTCTGCTTTTTAATCAATTATCTAAGCACTAATTGGAGGTAAGGCTACCAACAAAGATTTGTTGCCACTAAGAAAAGCACCTTGATGGGGAGATGTAATCTTTCAATAACCTATATAAGTCTTGAAACCATGACCTTACAAGGACTTTTGAAATGCTTCCTACCAGACTAATTAGACTTTCATTTTACCTCGATAGAGGGGTAGATAAATAATTGAAAAGAGAATCCTCTTGTTTTCACCTCTCATTTTCACCAATCACACTCTCAACAAACAGTTACCACAAAATACAGATAATGAAATCCATACTCTAATTAAGCAATCATTTCTTTCGAATATCAGTTCCCAATCTTCAATCAACAACGGGTAGATCTCTTGGGCATACTTTATAATCAACACACCCATTTATTAAAACATCAAATACTCCAAAAGTTAAAAAATGAGAAAACTACAAAAACAAAGAAAAAGACAAATTGCACCAAAAATAATGACGCTATGGCGATCATGAAAACTCTAACGAGTTTCGCAAGTTAGTTGCAATGTATCTGATCAACCAAGGAGGATTCCAAAGTTTTGGCTTTTTGTAGACTCATATTATCGGTAGAAGCCGCAATGTAGAATCTTGGTGTAAACCTGTCCTTTTGAAGCAGTGACACGAGATTAAGCATCTCGGCCGTGTGTCCCCCTACATTAAATCATAAAATTGAAATGAAGAATCAAGAGCTGACAATAACAATAACAACAATAATGATGAGGAAGCTCACCTGAGCCCAGAACAATGAGGGTACTGATAGGTTGCGGAGTTGGGATACTAAGGGGTTTGCTGCTCCGATGTACAACATACAGAATACGAATAACTATTGCAGTGATAGTAATGGCAATGATGAGATCCTCAACCACCATGCAGAAGCAACAGCGACAAACCCTTTCTCTCCGGTGAGAAGCCGGCTGTTTTGGATCTAAATTACAAGTATGTTTACTGTTCAGAGTAATCTATCTATAAATTAGAGAAAAAAACAGCTTCTACCATCTATCAACTGTGGTTAACCCCCTAGGGTTAAGCAATCTAACCATGGTTTTTTAGAAAAAAAAAAACAAAATTATTAATTTTAATTTAATTAAACTTAACCATAGTTAAACAATGATAGAAAGGGACACAGGACAATTGGGTCAACTTAGAAGTGTACAATGCACGGAAGACAATGGAATGGGAGTGTCTTTGACAGATGCCATAAAATGGTCTCGAGCTTCTACTCTTAATCCCACATGTGGCGACAAAAAGGGAGAGATATCATAAGTGGAGAGAAGTCAAAAACATGGGAAAAATGAAAATGGCTTCTCCCCATTTTTATTGCCACATGTGGAATGAAGTATGGAAGCTCGAGACAATTGTTTCTGGCATCTGCCAGAGACAATCCCATGCCGAAGACAATAGTTTTTTCTATCTTTTTTGGCATGAGATTTTATTGGCCAAAGCCAAAAAATGGGTTCGGGCTTCCAAACATCATCTGACATATGGCAATAATTCATTTTCACCACATGCTTTTGACTTCTCCCCACTTGCTATTTCTTTCCTTTTTTATCACCACATGTTGGATGCTGTGTGGAGCCCAAGACCAATTTTCTTGCATATGCCAGAGACAATCCCATGTCATTTTTTTTCGGAGACAAGGTCTAGGGTTTGGGGGTTAGTATATGCTCTAGAAAGTGGGGGAGAAATCACAATGCCCACTTGCACAGGACTCAAGTCCAAAACCTCCCACCTTATGAGGGGACACACTACCACTGGACTACTTCCATGGTCTGTTGACGCAGATTAAATGTGATACTTTTTTTTGAAGAGTAAATTTTATACCCATGGTGTGTTGAAGACGTAGATTAAAGTGATACTTTTTTTTTTTGGAGAGTAAATTTTAAAGCCTTCCAACCAAAAAAGATTAAATGTGATAAAAAAAATTAATGCTATTAAAAATTAATCTGTGAAAACTTAAATAAAATACATCATTTTTATCTATAAAAATTATAAATTAACATGAACACATAAAATTTAAATTTTAATTAAGGATAATTTAAAATCTATTATTCAAGGAGGTGTGTTATCACTACTCGCCTACTCTTACTTTTGCAAGAAGCAACATATGAAAAAATCTAAATGTTGCATATCACCCCCTAAGTTTAACGTCCAGTACATGACATTAAGCATCTACATCTTCAAAACTATAATAAGATCCATCACCTTTAAAAAAAAAAAAAGGAGAACATATACCTTATTACCTTGAGGAGTGCTAGCCTCAGTCGCATTTACTTTAAATTCTTCCATAGACGCAAGAATGGCCTAACACATGGAGATATTTCATATTTTAATAGTTTAAAAAAATAGAATTGAGAGTATCTTTGACATTTGTAGCCACCTACTTGTGTCTTTGGAAGATTTGCGATTGGGGATGACAAAATCCTATCACCTTTGTTGATAAGGCATGGGAAGCAATGTTGTACTGCATGATTTCTATTCGGGTCCTTAATTAGATTAAGGAACCCGGTTCAAGGGTCGAGATGACAAAAAAAAAATTTGATTCCTTGTTGTCCACAGGGAAGAGAAACATGAAAGATGAGTAAAGAATGATCGGTTTAAGATGATAACCAAGAAGTTACAACCTTTTTTTTTTTTTTTTTTGTCTTTTTCTCCTTTTTGTATTCTAGGGGTTACAACTATTTAACTAAATGTGACTGATCAAGGAGAAAGCAAACAAATAGTTGCAACGCTTTGAGAACTACATATTATCTCAACAGTCATCAAGCAAAGGTTGCAACTCTTTGATGAAAACCCCTTATAGATTCTCTCTCTTCCTATTAATGAAGTCCCCTATGTTGGATATTGAGATCGGGCGGCAACAATCCCTCGATCGAACGGTTGTGATTGATGAATAAAATCCTCAAATAAATCTTCTCATACATTACACCCTCATGCACATCACTACACTTATTTGATCATGATTTCAAATGTAATATATGATATCTATTTATTTTAATCTTGATGAATTCATATGTATAAAATCATAATTGATATTGTGAGATATGGAGCGTTGGATCATCTCTAAGTCAAATTGGGTATCTTGGTGAAGGATGACTGTTGGATCTTAATCAAAGGCTTAACAGCTAGTTTGACCAAGACATTAAGACTCCAAAGATTCATTAAAGTCGTTACTAGATATAAGGGAGACATGGTAAATGTGGTTGAATTTAGACCATTGATCCATATTCTAATGACATGAAATATGGGATGATTTATGGTAGAATTAATGGAGAGTCTAACGACTCTTTTCTTTAATGGGTTATAAAGCTCATTTGTGAAGGGAAAAAAATATCATCAAGAGAGAAACATTCTATTCCCATGAAATAGAGAATATTGTCTCTAAAAATAAACTGTTATTCTAGTGAAACATGAGATTCAATCTGTAAGCACCCTATTTTTGCACCCCCTATCCCTCTTCCCGCTTCTTCGAATGCTTCAAGGTTTACCCGCCCAAGCCCATTTGACCAAACTTGTACCCAAACAACTCAATCAAGCCCAATTACTTAATTCTATTACCCAAGCCCAAGTAGTCAAGCCTAATTACCCAATTGTCCTAGCTAAAGCTCATTTGTTTTAGTGAAAGCCTAATTACCATAGCTCAAGCCCAATTGTCATAGCTAAAGTCCAATAACCATAATCCATGACTCATCTACTAACAACCCATGATCCATAAGATCTAGTCCACATATCCACATTCATTCAACCCATGTCCAAAACCCATAAACCCAAGCCCACTTTCCACTTTCCTACAAAAGACCTTTTATTTTTTCTTCAAACCCCAAATAGCCCCATTTTTGTGTTTACACACCTTTTTGACCACTCAATCATCTCTCACCAAGTACACACCTTTTTGACTAACCAATCACCTCTCATACTCCCTTACACCTCTTACAACTCATTCTTACACCTCTTACAAAATAATTAATTCTCTTACACTCCTTTTGACCACCCAATCACTTCTCATCAAGTACATACCTTTTTTATTACCCAATCACCAACCACATCAATTTTGACCAACCAATTACCTCCCTTCTTCTCACCCAACCCTCTATTAATCACCAAATTGCCACAACCCCTTGAAACCTCTATAAATACAAGACCCTCACAAGCCATTTCTTCCACCTCCAAAATCCCAAGTGGAAACTCTAGCTCTTCCTCTTCTCACCCATTTTATTTCTTTTTAGCCTTGAAGAAAGTTAGAAGAAGCCAAGGTTTAGAGTGTGTAGAGAATTCTAGGAGTAAAAGCCTAGAGTTCTTCACTAACTCTCTTCCTTTGTGGACTCTAAAAACTCATCACCTCTTGGAGCATTGGAGAAATAGTCTTGGAGGAGTATGCACTCTTCCTTTTATTCTTTATCTTCTTCTTTAGTTCATATCCTTTTTTTATATTTGTAGTCCTCTTCTATAATAATTTGGGAAGACCTTTCTTTTCTCAAGTTTAGTTGGGTCTCTCTACACCAATCTAATGGTGTAGAGGGACCCCACCTCAAAAGAAAGGAGATGTTTTTTTCTCTCGTGTAAATATTTCTTTCTTTCATATGTACCCACTAGTGTGGATATGGGTAGGCCCATAGAGAGTGGAAGCTAAAGCTATACCTCTCTTTTTTATTTTTTTTCTTCATTTTGATTCTAGTCCTTCTTCTAGAATCATTTGGGAAACTCATTATCACTCTAATTTTCATAATTGAATCTCATTACATCGTTCATAATGGTGTAAAGGGACTACATTAGAGAGGAGATGATGAGTTTTCATTTTCTTCACTTATCACTTTTTCATTTTTTTCTTTTTTCTTCATGTTCTATTTTGAATGGATAAATGATGACTTAAGGACCTAGGGACTTAAAGAGGACTTTATCCAAAATGCCTCATATCAAAGACAATGGTATTTGATTTATTATCAACACCAATCCAACAAAATAGGTGTTGGCAATAGACCATTTACTATTCACAATGCACACCCCTCTTTATGTCCTAAAAACAATCTTTTAGCCTAACTTTTCCTTAGTCTTTCTCTTGAATTAAATTTGACTTTAGTTAAGTTTGCCAAAATCTCACCTATATGAAAATCCAAAAAAAAAGAACATGATAAAATCTCAAAATACCAAAAACATTACAAAATCTCAAAATACCAAAAAAATCTAAAAATACCAAAAGACCAAAAACATGCTTGCTAGATCTTGGTTAGCCTACTCAACCATGGTTAACACCCTTCTAACCGCGGTTAGACCTAGAACTTGCACTTGACCAACCCGGTCAACTAAACCCTAGCTCCTAGGCTAGACCATTGACCACCTTATGCACACACACACGCACCCTTAGCCTTGGCACGGGCTCATGTGCCAGAACTACGATCGGTCTGATCTCACCCCAATGTGAGTACGTAGGCAACCCAACCCGGGTTCGACCCTAACCCATCTAGCTTTCTTTCTTTCCTGGATTAGCATTTGATTAAACATTTAGACATTTTAATTAATATTGAGATTAAATTTGGCTTAAATTTAGGGAGTAGGTAACCATTACAAAATGGGGGTCTTGGGGTGCCTAACACCTTCCCTAGGACTTAATCGAACCGCTTACCCTAACTCTAATAGACCATTTGCCTTATCCAAATCAATCCGGGACCTATCCCTAAGAATGAATAGGTGGCGACTCTTAGTCAAACCACAAATGTGAAAGTGGGTAGAAAAATCCATGCTCACACAATCAAGTGTAAACCACACACCCATTGTTGTTAGAATTCTCATATGAGGAGAAAACTTGTCTCTCTTTAGATCATATCCTAAAAGGCTATTGTTCTACCTTCGTATCTCATTTTATTGATTGGATCCAAGAGATTGTTTTTCTCACTGCAATTCCAAATCCCTTCACCCTAAAATCTCTTGAACGGCTTGCTCAAATGTTCTCTCTCTCTCTCTCTCTTCCAATTATTGAGATCCCCTAAAATCTCTCCACAATCGCCACCTATTAACTAAACCCCACCCACGGATTGGGAACCAACTATTGGGTGTATTTAGTAAGTTCTGAAACAAAGGATTGCAAGGTTTGGACGATTAACATTTCCTCAATAAGAATTGACGTGTCTTAAGATAAATAGAGAAAACTTAGGAAGTTGAGAAGGTGGAATAGGAAGACATGACTTTTTAAGATGCCACATCAAAACTCTTAAAAAGGTTGAGGTCAAAGATTGGAGAGCACATAGGAAGGTTATGTGACACTTATTTCTTTATTATATAATATAGATTACAAGTACACCTGTTGTAAATTTGTAGTGTTATAATCATGTGGAATGATGCTATGGCTCGTTTGGCTCAGATAATTGCAATTATAAGCGATTATGCTGATAAGTGTGGGTGTTAATAAGCATTTGATAATTGTAATCCAATTTAGTTGAATACTGTCAATAAGTGGTTATGATGATAGTAACTAATTATGTGTATAATAATCATGTTTAATTCACCCCAATGCAAAAATTGATTATTTCAGTAGTTCATTGTAGTTTTTTTTTTTCTTGACAAAACACCTACTTTAAGATAATAATTAAAAATATAAAAATAACATAATTTTTATTTTTTTAAAAGTCAATTTTCTAATGTAATACATTATTTTAACTATTTATACGAGCATTTCACTTGGTTTTCTATTAAATGATTCTTAAATACTTCAATTTTTTGGTGTGACTATGTCTATCCAGTAACATCAACATCCCTTCTATTGTATGCTACTTTGTTGTCAATGATGAATAAATCTTCAATTTCGTACTTCGAAATAAGTCATCTTTTGACGTCTCTCGTCGTAGGAAATTATAGACCACAAAAGCAACCACAACAATATATCTCTAAGTGGAAATCGACACGGAGACATATGCTTCAATATTGGGAAATGTGCCTTTAACATCCTAAAGCAACAATCAATTACATTTCGTAATGAGGAATGTACATTATTACATAACTATATTAAATTTATTTGACCTCTACCATCTCTTTAGTCTTGTAAATGATAACATGATCCATGATAGAGTATAAAAAAACCTATCATGTATGTTCGAATATTCAGCATTCACAATATAATACTTTCTTGCAACAAATTAAAATTATAGTTTAGAATCAAACGATATAAACAATCTTAATTTTAAATTCCTGATAAAATACTACCTCAAGGAACACGAGAAAATTTCAAATTAGGGTTGTTGACTATATGCAATGAAAGTATAGAACCGTGTGCATTTCCTTAAAATCGAGTACAAATTTAAGTGAATTGTATGTCAAAAAAGCACACCACCATCACATTTTTTTGTAACAATTCCCTTCATCCCACGATAAGGGATTTACTTGTCAACTGGGACTATTGCATTAATATGCGTCCCATCAATCGTACCAATACAATCCCGATTAATAAATGGGCCAGATCTCGATAAGATCAAGCCAAGTCTAAAGAAAAAAATTAACTTTTTTTGAGCATTTTTATTAAACGAGTATGCCTGTGTTGGGCCAGTCAAGCAAGCCCAATTAGAAATAAATTATAAAGGCCTAACCTAAGACTTTAAGCCCAAGGCCACTCAACTATTTAATCGGGCCAAGCCAAGCCAGTCTAGAGCAAGCCGTTTCGCGGGCCAGTCTTGACACCCCAGCCTCTAGCCCGGTCTAATGAGTCATTATCCATATGAAATCCATATCTAAATTACCTTTGTGACACCACCCTATCTAAATCTCAAGTCTCTCTCACTCTGTTTAGAGCATAGAGAGTGCGTGTGTTAGTCACGTGATATCATTTTTTTAGTCACGTGATATCATTTCAACCCAAAAAAAAAAAAGGTCTCTCTCTCACTCTGGCAACATCAGTGACAATAATTTACCGATGATTTATGGAGAGGGCAACGAATCTCCAATATTGGCCCTCGAAGAGAGCAATCAAAAGCAAAAGCACGTTATAGAAGAGAAAAGTTAGAGTGTGATAGAGAACACGGGAGCTCCTGTCTGTCCAGTTATTTGATCAGGAATCAGGATAAGAATATGATATAGAATCATAGATATTTTCCAAAGAAAAAAAAAAGATAAGTGAGATATTGTAAGCTATATATTATACCCATGAAAAAAGTGGTCGTTGTGTTGTGGTTAAGAAACGGTTAAATCTTTCTCTGCTTTTACAGAGCTTCGATGGTGACGAAGCTATCGACCTTATTCATCGGCCATGGCTGGAGTGGCGTTACCTGCAACCACTCGAATGCTCTCTTACCTTTCCCTTCTCCTCGATTGCTTCCCACCTCCTGCAAGATGCGTCAGAGAAATTTCAGGTTCTTCTCTTTGTTTCATCATCTCATTTTCGTGAAATGTTGCAAAGCTTTCACCTTCTCTACTTTTTTTTCAATCAATTTCGACTTTGAAAATGATGGGTTGTTTTTCTTTTCGTTAATTTTATTGGATTGTACTTGTATATTTCCCCCTTAATGAATTTATGATCTGGGTTTTTTTTTTTTTTTAATGGATGAAATTCATTGGGGTTTCCAAAGATGATGGAGATGTTTCTGATTCGTTTATTCGTTTCTTATTTTTGATGGTTTTGATTTACTGTAGAAACTGATCAATGTTGAAATTGTTCTTAGTCTGTAAATGATTAGCCTTCTTGAAATTGGGAGCTTGATATACAATCTTTCTCTTTTCCTTTCCTTAAAAAAATGAAAATTTGGTTGAATGTGAGATTCTCTCAGTTCTTATTATTATTATTTTAAAAAAAATTAATTAAAAAATTTTATATGGGTTAAATTGGGACTGGCTAATGGTAAAGATAACAGTGGTCTATACTATTCCTAGGGTTGTTTTGCAGAATTGGGTGTCCTAAGTATTGTTTTATTTTGCATTTTGAGCTTCACGGGTTTCTTTGGAAGATAATATCTCTGTCATTTTGGTTGAATTTGAGGTTGTGTTTTGGACAATAGTTTAATTTATACAGGTATTCTTCTAAGTATTTGTGGAGTTCTGGTAAATTACAATTTGATCTTCCCCTCCACTGTAGTATCATATTTGATCACTTTTTGTTCTAGCTCCTTAGTTGATGAATCATTGAACCTACAATCAGAATCTTGTAGTTCATTTCTCACCAAGTGTCATGATTTAGTTACATCCTCTGCAGTGTTTGGTCACAGTCTGTATTTCGACGGTCATCTCATAATTGAGACTGATCTTGTCTTCTAGTGGAGGAGATCTTCCAAAGAACATTGTGTTATCAAAGCTATTTCTGTTTTGTTCTACAACTCCGATATGAAGTGGAGGACAAATTTTACCAGGCCGTCATGTTGTCATCATAGCAAGATTTATGATGATCAATCTATCTACCTTTGGATATTTTTAAGGCTCTGTTACCAAATAAAATGGAATTTTTTTTTTCAGAAAAGGGGTCTTTTTTTTTTTTTTTATCGTTGCTCTTATTTACTATATATATTTTCTAGAGAGAGGGGTTCTTCATAACCTCCCAAAACGTGGAAAAACTCTCAAAACTTATTTCATTGAATAATCAAATGCCACCATCTTTATTTGATACTTACTTTTATATTGATCCTTCCAGCTTAACTTATACGAATCCAAAAGCCTAACTTGGATATTGCTAAAAAGATATTATTATTATTATTATTATTATTATTATTATTATTATTATTATTATTATTATTATTATTATTATTATTATTATTATTATTATTATTGTTGTTATAAGTTACTGCTATGAAATGGTAGCAACCAGTGTTACCTAGGCACGTGGTATGGGTGCCAAGTGTCTAGGTGTCGGGGGTGTTTGGCACGACAAGCTCTGAAAATCCCAATACGGCGGCACAGATGTACAATTTTTTTAAATGATTAAATGAATATATATATATATTATAACTCAAAATTTTTAAATAATAATAATAATACTGAAAAGGAGGGGATCACCAGTTCCCAATTTTTTTTAAAGTATATACTTAAGTTATAAAATACTTATATAGGGAGTAGGAATGAGCAACAAGAGAAAGACGTAAATATTGATCGTTGTTTTTGCCGCTCCTCTCCTAGTAAAATTTTGTCTATGTTTACAATTTGACAAAAAGTTCTTACAGTTGTAATTTAAAAATGGCACTACTTTAAGCACCATGTGCCTAATCATAATGTTGATGTCACCATGACATGGTATAGGCACGTACCAAGGAGTGTCATGTCGTGCCATGAAGTGTCGTGTCGTGTCCAAGTGTCTGCACGGTCAAAATTTGGGAAAACTGAAGTGCCTAGGTAACACTGGTAGCAACCCAAACTAGATACCATCTATCATGTTTCTACTAAAACCATAATTGCTAAAAAACTTCCTGAACTCAAACTTGGCTATTTCATGTCCCTTCTCACTATCCTAGTTTCAATTGCGGGAATTTCTTATAGAATGAGCAAGTGGAGATTGAAAAATATCACTTGGTTGATTGGAAGTCGGTATCTTGTCTGCGGATAGACGGGGGCTGAATATCCATCATCTGGTGGATTTTAATAAGGCTATTCTATGGAAATGACTATGGTATTTTGGCGTGAGAGTCTTTGGAGGAAGGTAATTGTCGCAAAGTTTGGGCTAAAAAACGATTGGGAATCAAATGTCACAAAAGGCTCATATGGTGTGGGCCTATGCAAAGCCGTTCTAAATGGTTAGTCATAGTTTTCTAAAGGTGTAAATATCAGGATAGGCATTAGGTCGGAGGTTAGCTTCTGGGATGATGTTTTTTGTGGTCCGAGCAAGCCCTCTTCAGGCATCTTTGGTCGTTATTGTTGGATAGAAAGGCGGCGGTGGCCTCCTGCTTTTAGGAGGTTGCCCTGTCTTTGGTTTGGACCCTTGGATTTGAATGTAATCTAAGCGACTGAGAGGTAGTTGATTTTCTTCACTTGTTGAATCGTCTATTTTCTGTCACCCTCCGGCCCATACGGAAAGATGTTCGATTATTGTCTAGGAATACCAAAGGTCTATTATCTGTGAGATCCTTCTCGCAATCCTTGCAGGTTAATTCTAGCTTTCCTTTTCCCAGTTGGGCTGTGTAGAATCCAGACACTCCGTCTAAGGTATCTTTTTTCATTTGGTCGACATCATTGGACAAGATACTCAAATGTGATTATTTAAAAAATAGAGTGTGGTGGTTGGCAAATTAGTGCTTTATGTGCTAAAGGGTGGAGGATCGATGAACCACCTTTTGTTGAATTGTCCCTTCACCTCAACTATCTAGAGACAGTTTTTTCTAAGGCTAGGAGCATTTGGATCTTTCCTTGGTCCCTACAGGATTCCTTAGCTGGTTGGCTATCGATTCTGTTGGAGCCTCCTACTTCTGTGGTATAGGCTTTTCTTCTGGGTGCTATTTGGTGGTCTATCTGGACAAACAGAAGGGTTTTTGAGGGCTTAGCCTCCTCCGAGGAGCGTGTCTTTGTTATTGCACATTATCCTCTATGATCCTGGTGTGCAATTAGGAAGGATTTTGAGGATGAGTGGTTTTTTGGGCTTTGATTGTGCTAGATACTGTTCTTAGTTTCTATTTTTTATTAGCTTTGCGGTTGTGTAGTTTTTGTTTTTGTTTTTCTTTCCAATTCATACTCCTTGTGAACCACCTTTAGTTACCCTATAATTCTCTTTTCGTCATCTTATAAATATATATATATATATATATATAGATACATACACACACACACACACACACACACACATATATATATATATATGTAATCATTTGCAGATCCAAAAATAGAAGAAAAAAACTAAACATAATCCTAGAAAAATGAAAATGCTAATCCGGATTATCATTCTTTTTTTTCCCCTTGACTTTTGCTTTAACCTATCAGAAATAGTTGCATCATTCTTCACCAATTGAAACTAACAAAGTAGAGACTAGAGCTCTTTTGGAAGGATTCATATTTCACATGTTTTTCATTGGTCCTCTTGAAGTAGAGGGTGACTCTTTTAGTTTGATCTTGTGAGTGGCTTGATGGTTAATGCCTTGATGGGTCCTTTGAGGCTTGCTAACATGACTGGCTACCTTTTATATTTAGACAATGTCTAAGTGTCTTCTTTTAGTGTACTATCCATGGTGCCAAGATCCTTATAGATTCATTGCCCAAACTAGCAACTAGTAAGCATATAAGTTATACACAGGGAATTCATATCGTTTGATTAATAGGTTTTTTTTTTTCAAGAAAAAAGTTTTTTTTAAAAAAGCAGCTCCTTTAAGTTTGTAATGTCCTTAAGCTGCTAGAGCTTTTTTTTTTTCTCTCCTTCATATGTCCAGCTCTCACTTCTTCGATTTAATCTTTCCTTTTCTTCTTCATTTCCACACCCTTATTTCTTTCCTCATGTTCAGCTACAATAATTCTGCATGTGTTTAGCATTAACATGATTGCTTAATTATTACCTAACCATACTGTTATTAGATTATAGGGGGACTTTTCCCCATGCCCCTTCAAATATTTCCTAAATGGATAGCAGTGCCTCTCTTCCAGACACTCAGTCCATGGGATTTTCAATTCGGAAACCAATGTTAATGTCACCTTATGGCAAACAGTTGGGAAACAAGATCGATGTATCTCAACTTTAATGACTTGTTTCAAACTGTCAACTCATGTTCATATTCTAGAACATAATATCACCTTCTGCTATTGATTCCTTTTCCATTGAAAAGTCTCGCTCATTCATGGGGTCACTATGTTCTTCAGTATAGTACACATTGTCTTTGATGTATTTTGGGTCTAACTCCCTTGGCTGAACAGTAATAGAAATGAGAAACACAGTATTTGACTGTTTATGTTTCTCTGGAAATTCCTTCGTATTTACATTATCTTTGATGTCCAAAACCTTGGTCATAAACAGTTAACCTACCAGTTTGATGACAGGCTATCGATGTTCATTTGTTAGTTACTTGGTTTGAGTTGGTATTGTCTTCTTTAGGATGAGATGGAAGATATTTTGAGATTGGAGCTGTTTGCATATCTGCTCCAAAACTGTGATTTTCTATAGTGGCAAAACCAGTTTAGAAGATATACTCTTACAGATTTGGAAGGGATTGATGGATCTGTGAATCAAGGGGGTGTATCTTGTGTCTTAAGATGAACTTGCTCTGATATCAACTAATGCAATAGAAAAGTTCTGTGCGAAAGGATAAGGTTCCTCAAGGACACTTAAAATGAAAATATTCTTGAAGTGTTGTTATTTAATAATCAAAAGCCACGATTTCGCCAACTATTTACACATATAGTTAAACTTTCAATTTTAAACGAATAAAGTGGTCCTACTCAATCCCCTCACAAAAAAAAAAAAAAAAACTTTGGTTATCACGTAGCAAGAACTCAACTTGAATAACATGTTTCATGTCTCTATTAAAATTCTTAATTTGAAAATAAATAGATAAATAAAAGAGGCCATGCTTACTCAACTTTCTTACATCTATAATTACGGCCATAAAAATTTCCTCCATGACTGAAATAGCAAACTAATCTCATTCATCTGTACCCACCAGAGGGTGGTGCAGTTGGCTAGAATCCAGGGTTTGCTCCCTGTGGTTGTGTGTTCAACTCCCACTCCTCGACTTACCCTGGTGTCCGTAGGGAAAGTTCCAAGTGGGTCGATGCGGACATCTGAAGGGACTAGTCCTTTCCTCGAAGGGTTTGGGACACCCTCCGTTACAAAAAAAAAATCTCTTTCATCTGTTTTCTTGCTTGAATACCCTTTGTGGACTTCCTGCCTCCAGTAAATACTGATCATTGCCAGGTTCTCTTTTATTATATGTTCAATTTGTTACATTTTTGCATTATGATTGTGTTCCCTTCCCTGTGAATTTGATGGATTTCATCATATTTGTAATTTTGTATAACACATATTTGTTGCTCCCATTAAAAAAAACAGTTCATCTTAATTTTTAGCAGTTTTGTACTGTATCTTTTGACAGTGCATTTGATTTCGTGCAGTTCACAACATAAGAGACAACAGACAAAGAAAGTCTCTCCTGGACGCCCACCAATGGATACAAACTTGGAGCCAAATGGTGATGAAAGCATTGAATTTCAAAATTCTACCTCACATGGTGTTTCAAGTTCGGATCTTGAAACCACAGCTACTAATAATAATGACCAAAGTTTTGCTGTTAAGCATACCAATGTGACAGATTTTGACAGTTCAACTCTTTTGGAGGAGACAAAGTCTTTGGTATTCTTCTTCAATCAGATATATACAATGAGACTTATCTAGATTCAG
Organism: Tetracentron sinense; assembly: GCA_015143295.1. Classification (NCBI taxonomy): domain Eukaryota; kingdom Viridiplantae; phylum Streptophyta; class Magnoliopsida; order Trochodendrales; family Trochodendraceae; genus Tetracentron; species Tetracentron sinense. Next base: position 47,766,975 of record CM026551.1, on the reverse strand, counting down.
ATTGTACTAGCTCGTGGCTCTTTCAGAGTAATTGGTTTTATTTGCATTGGCAGATGCAATTTTGTAGTAAATGCTTGCCAAGTAGGAAGAATAGTTGAAGATTAAATTTAAAAAAAAATTGTACTTTCAATCTTTAACAACCCGAGTGGATGAGCCACTAGTCCACAAACGCAAGGCCTTCTAATCAAAATATTCCTCCCTTAACTCTTCCTGATTTGACCATATTTTAATGTCATACAAAATTACTGAAATTCTATAGTATTAAACTCTGCAATCGACAACTTCATATAATTTTCTCTTGGTAAGTAACCAATTAGTATTGATGGGAAAGAATGTACAGAGCTATCATGGCATTTTCCATTCGATGAAAATTAATTCTGATTTTCTCATATTTAATATTTAAAAACTCTTTGGCTCTTTCAGCATTGGAGGACTGGTTTGGTTCCTTTTCTTTCTTTCTTGTTCAAGTTTATGCTATAGTAAACTCTTTTTTGTACTTCTACGATACATCTTGTAGTTCTCCTCTTTTATTAATATATGCTTGTTTATCAATCAAAAAAAAAATTTAAAAACTCTTCCAGCATAGGGGTTAACTTTGAATCTTTGTTTATTTGTCTTTTCCTACGTGGATATTGTATTATCCATATACTTGAATTCTGATATAGAGATTAGCTTTGAATTTTTTATTCTTTCTTGTTCTCACAATTTTGATACCTAACAACTTCTCTAGTTTAGGGGTTAGCTTTGATTTTTTTTATACTTTGTTATTTTCTAATGTAGAGATTGAACTCTACCCAACCAAGTGTTTTAGTATGTGCTCAGATTGCAAACTTCACAGGTAACATTTATAGGTCAATATCCTGAAATGTCTAATTTACTTCAATGATGGGTTCCATTTTCTTCCTAGTCCTCTACTTCTTAATTGAATATGTATTATGGAACTAATGATTTCCTTCAATGCTATTGTCAGATGTAGCTATACAGATCACGGACAGTTGATCTATGTTTCATTGATATGGTTATCCAATTCTGACACATATTGTCAGAATTGCCGAATCCTTATAAATAGGGTTAGTGGAGTCGACTTTAGAAATAAATAATACATAATAACATACTTATTCGTACAACAATAAGCATTAAACGGGATTGTACAAAATGGGATACTTTCTAAAATGTATCATATACTAATAGATAAGCATATGATAAATGTAATAATGTTATATATGCCACCTGGAAACTTTCCTTAAAAAAAGTAGAGCTTGTAATCTTTTGTAGGTGTTAATAGGTGTTGTGAAAGTAGTGAACAACTATCAGAAGGAAATCGGAGTGTCCTGTAATCATCCAATGGATTGTCAGAATCCGATGTGTATATGACACAAGTACTTCACCAATTTGGAAGAATATATACAACATAAATGTATATAAGATTTTCCTTTCTCTTTTATAACATTAGAACCTCAGTTTCTGTCTGTCATCACTCTATCCCTTGTGCTTCTCACCTAAGAAAAATGAAGGAGAAAAAAATGATATTTTACATCAGAACCTCAGCTGTTGTCCGTCATAAGAAACTCTATCCATTGTCTTTTTCTTACCTAAGAAAAAAAAAGAGAAAAAAATGATATTTCTTATAGGAATTATGTGATGTTTAACACAGGAGGATGCAGATGGTGGAGATCATCTTTCAAGCGTGCGACTTGAGGATTTGATAGGCATGATAAGGAATGCTGAAAAAAGTATACAGTTGCTCTGCTATACTGCTGAATTTTCTTTGTTCATGTCTTCAGTGTAGATTTCTTTCTTTATCCAATTGAGGGCGTTTATATAGTTACTTTTTGTTTTTAATTTTTTGTTAGATATATTGCTTCTCAATCAAGCTCGGGTTCGTGCACTCGAAGATCTTGACAAGATTCTTACTGAGAAGGAGGGTTTGCAGGGGGAAATTAACATCTTGGAGATGAGGTTGGCAGAAACTGATGCACGGATTAAAGTTGCAGCACACGATAAGATACATGTGGAACTCCTGGAAGGTCAGTTGGAGAAGCTGAAGAATGAACTGTCTGGAAGGGGTGATACTAATGGAAGTGAGCATGATATGTATGAGAATCAGAAAACCCCTTTATCACCTGATACTAGCTTTCATTCTTTCAGAAAGGAGCTTAGTTCATTAAGAACAGAGAATATGTCCCTGAATGATGATATAAAAAAACTGAAGGCGGAACTGAGTAATGTCATGGAAGCGGATGAACGGGTCATAATACTAGAGAAAGAACGCTCTTCTTTGGCTGCTGCCCTGAAGAACTTGGAGTCAAGATTTGCAGTGGCTCAGGAAGATGTAGCGAAACTTTCTACTCTGAAATTTGAATGCAAGGACCTATGGGAGAAGGTAGAAACTTTACAAGTATTGCTTGATAAGGCAACCAAACAAGCAGATCAAGCTATTTTAGTGTTACAGCAAAATCATGAGCTCCGGAAGAAGGTTGATAGGTTGGAAGAATCTCTGGAAGAAGCAAATGTATACAGGTTATCATCGGAAAAAATGCAACAATATAATGAGCTAATGCAACAGAAAATAAAACTCATGGAAGAGCGCCTTCAAAGGTCAGACCAAGAGATACATTCTCATGTTCAATTATATCAAGAATCTGTGAAGGAATTTCAAGATACACTAAATAGTCTAAAAGAAGATAGCAAGAGAAGGGCACTAGACGAACCTGTAGATGATATGCCTAGGGAATTTTGGACTCGCTTATTGCTTATTGTAGATGGTTGGTTGCTTGAGAAGAAATTATCATCCACCGATGCAAAGCTGTTGAGAGAAATGGTATGGAAGAGAGATGGTCGTATTCGTGATGCATACTTCACTTGCAAGGATAAAAACGAGCATGAAGCTGTGGCTACATTTCTTAGACTTACATCATCGCCAGCACGGTACTATTTCTTTTAGCAGTAAATTGCAGTCAACTGCATTGGTAATACATGCATGGCGCATAGGGAAGGTAGCCTATGTGCCACATGTTTCGATGCCTCGTGGCAGGCAGTTGGGCCCCCCAAGAAAAGTCGTGAAGAAGGTTCCCCTTGCGTGCGAGCGGGCAAAAAAAATCAGCACGATCAGATAGCCCAGACATCTCCATTTGGGCATTTTTTGCAAGGTGGCAGGCAAGGAGGATCCGCTTCACAGATTTTTTTGGTGGGTCCACACTTGCCATGTGTCTCTCACTTGCATGATGCATAGGAAACCTTCCCTACGCATCCACGCATATTACCCCTCATATATATATATTGGTATGTTGTTGTTTGACTTGTGCTTGGTGTTGATGTCTTAGTCCTGGATTGCATATCATTCATATTGCAGCAGAGATGGCACCAGTTGCAAAGGTGAACTTTATTTGTCTCTCTATATTTATTGTTTACAGTGTTCAAATAATTTGGATACATATATCAATTTTTTTTCTTTTTACTTTTTTTTGATTCATTTGCGTTCTGGTGATCAGATGGTCAACATTATTCAAGAACTTTGTAATGAGGACTGTCAAATTTCTCTATTTTTTATGCTTAAGTAACACCTCTTTTGATATCATTTTTTTTTGTGTCAAGTAAAGTAACAAGGGCACTTGTGGATGACCTTGTAGTGAAGACGGATGAATTTCTCCATTCTTGAGCTTAAATAATAATACATCTCTTGTCAAATCGTGTTGCTTGTGTAAATGAAGGATAGGTTACAGCTAGGGGTGTCAACAGGCCGAATTCGGGTCTCAAAGTCCTCTTATACATGTGTTGGGCCTGGCCCAAGCCTAGGCCTATTCAAAAATCACAAACAAAAGGCCCAAGCCCGACCCATTGACACCCCAAGTTACAGCAGCAGTTTGACTTAAGCCTCTATAAAGAGTTGGGGATTTAGAGAACATATATATACTGTTTACTGACTGCACATTAAACTCCAAGATCCCAATGCTCTGATTGTGTCCATTGTGTCATAACCCTCTTTCAATGTGTACATGTGCATTCTCTTCTCATGACTCAAAGTTGGAAATTGTAAATTGGGGCCATCATGTTGACTGGTGACTAGTTTATTCTTCACACGTTGTCAATTATAAGCCAATACATCATTTATTTGCCAAAATAGTTTTCGAATTTAGGTTTAGGAATATTACTTTTTTCATACTTGTATCTGCATGATGTTTTTCTTGTTGAGACTTGTTAAAAATTATTTCAATTAGCCAACAAAGTCATAGAGACATGGTTTCTTTTCTTCTTATTCCCTTTGGTGTTCTGCAATACACATGGAGCTTGATTTGGTGAGCTGCAGAAGAGCTTTTGACTTGGGCATCATTCTTGTCATTGCCCTTTGTTTCATCAGTCAACATGATGACTTCATCTTTTCTTTTTCCATAACTGCATAGCTGATTCTTGGTCCATGCGTTCTCATTATCACATAAGATCCATCACATCATTTGTTCTTCTGGAAACTGTCTACTGTATTGTGTTCCTTTGATAGTTTAACCTGTTTGCAACAATAGATTGCAGTTGACTGGAGATATTGTGTGGTTCACTTTGGTTGATCCAGATTCCCTAACTCTCATACACATGCATATGGTTGTGCGGGACTGTGAGGGAATGCTCTTCATAGGGTCCACTCCTATCTGTCTTGGAAATGTGTGCAGTACTTGAGACATGTCTCCAGAGCATTCATATTGAATTATTCAGTTTCTGTTCTTCGTATGGACAGAAGTCACATATCATTGCATTTGATATGCCGAGTTTTTACATCACATCCTCTTTGTTAGACAGTGACCTTTCTTCTATTCTGCAACTACTTATTTTTTTACTGAAATATAATATGATATTCTCTATTGGTAAACTAATATTACTCCTGTTATTCATATTGTTTAGTAGGTTAATTTTTTTAGTATTAGTTTTGAGATTTACATTTAAATCCTAATCAATCAATTGCTTGCTTATAAAGGTTGGTGGTTTGGGGGATGTTGTGTCCGGTCTTAGTAAAGCGCTACAGAAGAAAGGACACCTTGTGGAAATTGTTCTTCCAAAGTATGATTGCATGCAATATGACCGTATTGGTGACTTAAGGGTACGCTAATTGTTTGATGAAGTGTATAGATTTTAACAAGGCCCTTGATAATATCTTCACAAAAGCAGTAATATGGTTATATTGAAATAATCAGATATTTATTAGGTTTTTTTCATAGCCTAATTATCCTTGCAGGTCCTAGATGTGGTGGTAGAGTCATATTTTGATGGCCGTCTATTTAAAAACAAAATCTGGGTTGGCACCGTTGAAGGTTAAGAATTTTATCAGAATTATTTTTGTGGAATAGTGTAGTATTTCATTCTCACTATAATTGTGTAAATGCAGGTCTTCCTGTCTATTTTATTGAGCCTCATCATCCGGATAAGTTCTTCTGGAGAGGACAATTTTATGGGGAGAAAGATGATTTCAGACGTTTCTCATTTTTTAGCCGTGCAGCACTTGAGTTGCTTCTTCAAGCTGGCAAGAAACCAGATATAATCCATTGCCATGACTGGCAGACAGCTTTTGTTGTAGGGACAAATGTGGTTTTTTTTTTTTTAATCTTAGTAATAGAACAGTGCTTTCTCTCAGCTTTCGATAGTCTTTTTTTTTTGTCAATTCCATTTATTTTCGATTCTTGATTTTGCAGGCACCGCTTTATTGGGATTTATATACACCCAAAGGTCTGAATTCAGCTAGAATATGCTTTACATGCCATAATTTTGAGTATCAAGGGACAGCACCTGCTTCAGAGTTGGCATCCTGTGGCCTGGAAGTATACCAGCTAAATAGACCAGACAGGATGCAGGACAATTCGGCTCATGACAGGGTCAATCCTGTTAAGGTATAGGAGTTCAATGCTTCATTTATAATTGATTCACAGTGGAGATTTGATGTTTTCCTTTCCTCTCCATTTTACACGCTTACTGCCCATCACGTGTTCTTATTTTTCAGGGTGCAATTGTGTTCTCTAACATTGTGACCACAGTATCACCCAGCTATGCACAAGAGGTGCGGACTACAGAGGTATGAATAATGCCTTGCAGTGGAATTTAATAATGAAATGTCTATTTTTATTTGTGAATGATTTTGTAGTTGCTTCTGTTTTCATATTTGCTTTATATCAGGCCGTGGACAATGAAGTGGTGATTAGAATGACCATGTTTGCAAGAAATTGATGCATTAGCATGTCTTTTGAATGTTTGGCTCATAGTATGTTAGTAATTTATCTAATGCTCTTCGTCTTGAAGGCTGAAACTTGTAGAAAATATATTCGAACTCTTCTTTCAGTACTTAGGATTCACATATAAACTATAGAGGTGCTCCTGCATCGTTTAATCTCAAAACTTTCTGTTTTTCAATTTTCATGGGGATCATACAAACCTCCTTTCTATATTCGCCAAGATGTGCAATCATAAATGAATACTCACATCTACCAATGGAATTCTTTAACACCTTTTATTAAGGAGAACCAATGAAAGTTGGGTACCAGCTGGACCTTTCCCACTCTTTCAGAGACTTCTTATTGTGCCATCTCATGGTGCGTATAGGGGTAAGGGGGTGTTGAGGGGGGTGTGCTACCCACAGTGATTGCTTGGTCTATTTGGAAGGAAAGGAACTCCAGGGCGTTTGAGAGAGTTTCTTGAGTTTGCTAGACTGTGCTACTGTGGTACAATGGTACACCATCAGAGTAGAACTAATTCAAGTTTCATAAAGTTATTCCAAAACCTCCTCGACCACTTACAACAGTGATAGGTTTTTCTCAAGATCAATGCCACTATAAAAGAACTTATATAGAGAGTTTTTAATTGCTTGCCACTACATTGGATAATCCATCCGAAACTCTCATCTCCTCTTTAAACTTTTTGTGCTTCCATTATATTTTCTTACAGTTATTTCTATTTTGAAAAACCCCAGATTTAATATCTTCTCAATTTTCCTTATCTCTTCTATCTATCCCTTTACATTCATTTAATGCTTAGATCTTGCCCACCCTTCTCTATGTTTTCCATTGCTACTAATGCATAATTACATCAAGGAACCAGTTACTGAAATCAAGAAAGCAGGTGATTCAGATATTTGTTGATTTTGTTTTCTAAACTTTCATGTTCTGTACAGGGTTGCTAAACACAACATTTTTGCGATTTTTCTCTTGAAGGCTAAAGGAATATGAGGCATATGGACTACCACTTTAAATGTTTACTCGTTCTCTAAAATAGAAAAATTGTTAATTGATTAAAGAACTTCAGATCATTGTGTTGTGCTAAAAATTTATGGCTGCATACTGTTTCATTTTTCTGAAGTGGTTTTAGTGTATGCAGCCACAAAAGGGTTCTTCCACATCAAAAACATGTCTGCTTTACCAAAAAAACAAAGCACTTTTGGGGAAACAGGAAACACCAAAAGCGCATTTTTTGAGAAACAGGTGGGAGGGTGCTTTTGATGGTCATTATCTCTGTTTTTGCGGGTATCAACAAATGCCTTGATCCTCGCTATCTCTTCACTCTTATTAGCATCAACTAAAACATGCATCAACTCAGCGATCCTCTTCGTCGGCAACAGCAATGGTAGATGGAGACGGAAAACAAAGACAGTAATTTGGCAGTAGATGATGACAGTGAACTATCTTCTCCTCTCTCTCTCTCTCTTTTCCCTTGTCCCTCTGGCAGTCGGCCCACCCCAAACTACCTCTTCCTTTGATCTTTTCAACTTTAGTTCTCTCTCTATCTCTTAAGAAAATGTCCTAACCAAACAAACATATGATAACTAAAATGGTTAGAATAATCGTTTTTCAGTGAAGCACTACTTTTGGTAAACAGAAGCAGTTTGCAGAAACCAAACCAATGCCACCTATTTGTAGTGACTAAAACCATCCACATATGTAACTGTGACTTCCATGTATGTAACAGGGTATTAAGAAATGGAGAGGAATTTGACGACACAGGGCTCTTCATGGTCTTATAAGAGCCTTGTCTCGCTCTTCTCAATTATCTTTGGGCTCTTGCCTCTGAGTAGTCTTTCTTTTTATGCTTATATTTTACAGTTCTTTATCTTTTATGGCTTTCCTCCTCAGTTCATTCTCTTTGTGAACCTTAGAGATTTCTGCTAGTTGTTTCTTGTTCCTGCTCATTTATATCATATTGCCTTTACCAATAAAAAAGAAAGAACTGGAGAGGAGTTAAAGATGAGATGAAAGTGGGGATACATGCATGAGAATGCACCACTTGAAGATAACGTTTGACCATTTTTTTTTTCTTTCTATTTTCATCTTTTTTAACTTGTTGTTTAAGGTTTTTAACTTCATATCTGATCCTCGACAAAACAATCGACAAATATCCCTTTATTCATACTAGGTCACAAGACCCACAAAATAACACTAAACCCAACTGTTCGGTGAAAGACATCGATTGACTGATTCAGACATCTGCTGATGTTTTATTCTAACAGTTGATTTTGCGCAAGGTGATTGATGATAAAACTGTTTGGAAGTGCTTTCCCAAAAGTATTGAAGCCATGGGGAGAATGTTCAACACAGTGACGATTTTTATATGCATCAGCTTAGATCTTTAAATGCAACTGATGTATTATTTCCTAGCATAACTTAGTCTAAAGATATGCTCCCGTGTTCACGGTTTGTGATTAAGGCTTCTTTATCTCTTACAGGGAGGACATGGCCTAAATGCAACACTTAATTCTCACTCCAAAAAGTTCGTTGGAATTCTTAATGGAATAGATACTGATGCTTGGAATCCTGCTACTGACACTTTTCTCAAAGTCCAGTACAGTGCTGATGATCTTCAAGGGAAAGCAGAAAATAAAGAAGCTATAAGGAAGCATCTAGGACTTTCCTCTGCTGATGCGAGACAGCCACTGGTAATTTTCTTTTCTGTGATGTCCAAGCATTACCTTAGATTCTAGTCAGTCTGCTGTGGTGATGGAAGACAACATTGTTTTTATGTTTCCAAATCAACAAAAATATTCTCTTTACTGGAAACTGAACATATGACACTGATTATGCTACTATAATAGGATATCTTTGGCATAATATTATTTCTCAACTATTGCTACTATAATATGATATCTTTGGCATAATATTATTTCTCAACTATTGAGTTCTATTATGTATCGACCATATTAAACATTGTTTTCTGGAGTGGAGTTTTGCCCATGAGAACTATAGGTTGAGTTGGAGAACATAGGGAATATGGGTATGTAGTTATGTATGTATGCACATATCTATGTACATGTGCGAGGAAAACATATTCATGGAAAATAGAACATTTTCTTTCATTCATCTTTAGTGAATATTATTACATTGTTCTAATCTTATTTATAGACTATAGCCCAATTAATGCAAAATATTTGTTGTTTGAGATCAAATATACTTTGACTTTCTTAATGATTGAGAGGTGGAGCACTTTCTCAGATAGCTGAGGCATCTCTCTACTATAAATCCCGATCCCACAGGATGGTCAGATTTGGTCTGAGGATAGTTAGTGTCAAATCACTTTGAGATCTTTCTATCAGTATTTGAGGATTAATCTAGCAGTCATTTCCTTATAGAGTGTCTAGAACCCATAGTTGGTTTAGTTAGGGTTTGAGAGTTTAGGGTTTAAGAGAGATGGAGGAAGAAGAAGAAGGAGATTAGGTTTATGGAGAGATTAGTGATCTCTCTCACACTTAATTATTTATATTTCACTAATGATCTACTATTAGTATATAAGAGCTACTAATAGTAGACCCACAATACAGTATATAAGAGATAACATAAAGACAAGGCCCATAGGAATAAAGCCCATAAAACCTTATTCAGCACTCCCCATCAAGCTGGTGCGTAGATATCACTCGTGCCCAACTTGCCAACAATATTTCAGAACTGATTACCACCAAGACCCTTAGTCATCACATCAGCCAGTTGAACTTCTGACTTCACAAACGGAGTGCGAATATGCCCCACCTTCAACTTTGGTTCTGTCATACTGTATCGAATTATGAGCAATACTAATAGCGGCTTTATTATCACAATATGAGCTCATAGGACTTTCAGTAGGAAGCCCAATCTCACTAAGGAGTAATTAGAGCCAAAGCAGTCCACACACACCGTGTGCCATAACTCTAAACTTTGCCTCTACACTGGATTTAGCAATTACATTCTATTTCTTACTTCTCCATGTGACAAGGTTACCTTCAACCATGATGCAATACCCAGAAGTAGAGCATCTAACAGAAACCGAGCCAGCCCAATCTGCCTCAAGGTAGACTTCAACCCTTAAGTTCCCATTACAGGTATACAACAAACCCTTCCCAAGAGATGACTTTAAGTAGTGGAGAATCCGACTTACTCCCTCCAGGTGGCTAGTAGTTGGTGAATGCATGAATTGGCTGACTACACTGACAGCATAAGTAATGTTTGGCCTGGTAAAGGACAGATAAATAAGTCTGCCAACAAGTCTTTGGCACCTTCCAACATCTGGCAGATGTTCCCCACTAGCTTCACTGAGTTTATGATTAGGGTCTATAGGTGTATCACATGGCTTACAACCCATCATGCCTATCTTCTCCAGTAGGTCAAGTACATACTTGCACTGAGAGACAAATATGCCCTTCTTAGATCTGACAACTTTAATTCCAAGGAAATACTTTAGAAGACCGATCTTTGATCTCAAATTCCTTTGCTAACTTGCCCTTCAGAGATTCTATCCCATCGAAATCATCACCTGTTATAACAATGTCATCCACATAAACAATCAAGACAGTCACTTTCTGACACGACCGCTTGAAAAACAATGTGTGGTCTACTTGACTTTTTCTGTAACTATTCTTTATCATAGCATTGCGAAAACGCTCAAATCATGCTCTAGGAGACTGCTTTAGTCCCTGTAGAGTCTTCTTTAGCTTACATACCTTCCCTTCATCTGATGGGCATTTGAACCTAGGAGGAGGTACCATATACACTTCTTCCTCTAAATCACCGTGAAGAAATGCATTCTTCACATAAAGCTGAAACAAGGGCCAATTTCGATTGACTACAAGAGAAAGGAGGACTCTCACTGAGTTCATTTTTGCAACTGGAGCAAATATCTCCTAATAGTCTATGTCGTACGTCTAAGTATACCCCTTTGCAACCAAGTGGGCTTTGTATATCTCAACTGAGCCATCTGAGCAGTGTTTTACTATAAACACCCACCTACATCCAATCGGTCTCTTCCCTCTTGGTAGGTTGATCATATCCCAGGTACTATTTTTTTCGAGTACGTACATCCCTTTTTCCATAGCCTATTTTCATTCTGGTTAAGACAGTACATATGCTAAACTGTGAGGGACAGGCACAAAAGACAAAGTCATGACAAACGAGCGATACGAAGAAGACAAGACATGGTAAGATACAACATTTGAGATAGAATGCTAAGTACATGTTCTAGTGCCTTTCCTAAGGCAATAGAAATTTCAAACTCCACAATATCAAGACTAGAATGAACAACAATGTTACTTGGATCAGAAGAGGTCTCTTGGTTGGGCTCATGAGCTTCTTTCTGCCTTCTCTTGTGTACCTACAATTCTTTGACCATAGGTTCACACTCCCCTGTCTACAATCACTGTCAGAGGCGAAAATAGGAATGGGAGGAGAAGAAGATATATCTTCATTGATGCTCTCTCCCCAAAGAGATGTCTCATTGGCAAAAAAATATAGAGTAGACTAAAAAAATGTGACATTCATAGATATGAAGGACTAACGAGAAGGAGGGTGATAACATTTATACCCCTTCTAATGAGGAACATACCCAAGAATGATTCATCGAAGAGCCTTAGGATCAAGATTTGTTCGAGTAGAACGAGCAATATGCATAAAGCAAATACATTCAAAAATCCATGGGGCCACTAGAAACAAAGTAGTTGAAGGAGATAACAGGCAAACAGGAGATTAAAACTTCAAAATCCGGGAAAGCATCCGATTGATTAAGAAAACAGCAGTCAAAACGGCATCAGACCAAAAGAAGAAGATAGGAGCACTCATGAGGTTAGTCAGGAAATCTACTATGAGAGTTTCACAAAATCCATTTGATTCAACATAGTTCAGGCAAGGGCATCAAGTTCTCGAAGGATCCTCGGTGTGGTGTTAGCTCGCTCAAGAGTGAATCCAGTATTATTTACTCCATGACCTCTATAAACATTATAATGATACCTCATGCTATGAGATTAGGAATAACGAGGTTGTGTGGATGCCCCGAGTGAGAAAGGGCCTTAATGATGGAGAGTTGGATGATTTCTTGACATCCCTACGCAAGGATGAAAAATTCAGTTTCAGGGGATGTAGTTGGTTTAGTTTGTGAGGTATTAGGGTTAGAAGTTAAGGTTTGAGAGAGAGAGAGAGGAAGAAGAAGGAGAATAGGTTTAGGGAAAAATAATGAGAGAGATTAAAGATCTCTCACACACTATTATTTATACTCCACTAATGGTCTACTATTAGTATATAAGAGCTACTAATAGTAGACCTACAATACAATATATAAGAGATAACATAAAGACAAGGTCTATAAGAATAAAGCTCATAAAGCCTTATTCAACACTCCCCCTCAACATGGTGCGTAGATATTACTCCTGCCCAATTTGACAACAATATTTTGAAACTGAGTACCATCAAGACCCTTTGTCAAGACATCAGCTAGTTAATCTTCTAACTTCACTAACAGGGTGCAAATATACTCCGCCTTCAACTTCTCCTCGATGAAATGACGATATACCTCGATATGATTGATTCTTTCATGCTGCACTGGATTATGAGCAATACTAATAGCAGCTTTATTATCACCATATAAGCTCAAGGGGCCTTCAGTAGGAAGCCCAATCTCACTCAAGAGTAATCAAAACCAAAGCAGTTCACGTACACCGTATGTCATGGCTCTAAACTCTTCCTT